>CM028129.1:121232500-122482500 GCA_016271365.2 Neoceratodus forsteri
AGAACCCAAATGAGCAGTAAACAGAGATAAAAGCGAAGCATCTGATAACACCGATGCAGTTGGCTGTGAGATCCAGGAATAAACCAAAATGTAAAACCAGGCATCAGGACCGATAGAAAACTTATACGCCAAACTATTCTATTATTAAAACAAAAACACCAACTCCACAACTGTAACTAACTTAAATGGACCTATTCATGCCTAGTGGCCATCATACTTTAAAAGCTCACAAAAGTTATTTCTTGTGAGATATTAGGCTCATCTGTTTCTCAAATCACTCCAAAGATACAGGTGACTGAGTCTGTGCAGTAATAATACTACTTTAGAGGATAGTATTTTCGCTGATACAATTTTTGCTATTTTCACTGATCTCGAATTTAAGTGAAAATTTTGTCTCAGTGAATTATACAGTATGTCCAGTATGGAACATGCGGCTGCATACATAGATTCAGGCTTCGATTCAGCTACGGATCAGCCTAGGGATGAGCACACTTCCTCCACTGTCTGGTTAACTAATTTAATGTAAATCATGACAAAACTTACAGTGTTCCTGAACTTTGCTCCTGAACACTTCTCCTGAAGTCTTACTGGCTCAGTTATCACCATCATGAGTCGCACAATGCAAGACAAATAACGAGACTAAGAGTCAAGTTGTGATGCCAAAATGAAAAAACATATATTTATTCAGACAAATGCAGACAGAAGAAATCATTTTGTTCTGTCCAAGAATGTTAATTCCTTTGCATTCCCTTTACTCGCCACTTTCTCTTCATCATCTGAATCAGCTGCATGTGTTGGGTTACTGTATGACATCATCACCACCACTGACATCCTGGAACACAAATGTCAGTATGGATTTTACCATGCATGGACAAATGGGAAAGAAATATGAAAAGTAAGAGAAACTTTACCGAGTTCAGATAGTTACTGTAGGCGTGCTGAATGCCAGCCTCAGCACCCCCATACTTCTCTAGTTGATAGTTCCCTGAAGCTCTGAACCAACCATGTTGCATGCCTTTCTTTAGCTGGTGGAACTTAAAATCGATTTTGAACTCCTGACTCTCATGCCACATTCTCAACCATTATTGCAGCATGCCAGGTAGTAACAACCAAGATTGTCCTTGTAAAGCTTATTGATTGTAATGTCAAGGGATTAGAGGAGGTCAGCAAGCAAGCAAGCAACATTCGGCATTGACAAAATTATGACAAAGAAGCACACTCAAAATACATACAGTACAGTACCAAATAACACCCACAAGTACACATGAACCCCCATATACACATACTCTCCTTTAATTTATATATCCCAAACATAAAACTAGTAATTTTATGATACAGTAATACATTTCATGCAGCTGGAATAAAAAGCCCTCACAGATGCAGGTTCAAAATAACTATTTGTATAATATCCAGAGAACAACAGAAAACAAGAGAGGAAACCCAAACCCTTTCCTCCTAAACTCCTACTTTTGCTTTTTTATTACACCCTACCCTTACACACAACCATGTACCATGGGGTATCTGAACAAATGCTCTATGATAGGCATGCTCAGATTGCACTGTCCAAACACAAACTACCTATTTTAAATCTTATTTTCCTATCTCTAAAAGAACTGAACACAGTAAAAATGTAATATGTATGTCTACCATCCCAATCTACAGTCCTACTAATCCTCCCACCTCACTACTGCTCTGATGTAGGATCCACAAATCGTCAGTCCGCATTCCAGTTATGTATTTTATGAAACATGTGCCTCAATCATTGTGGAGCACTTTCTCCACCAGGGTTTATGGATCAGGCCTGGAAAGGAAGCTTCTCTTTTATATATCAGAAAAATTTCATTCGTGATTTTCCCAACCAAACCTACAAAGGTTTACCTGCTTTTGTCGCAATACAGACTGGCACCGGATCTGCCAAATTTCCCATTTTATTAACGCCATAATTAATCTTAAAGTGCCCTTGTGGAAACCATCCCATTCCTGTCCATATTGCCCGTGACACCAATCCATTATATGAAGTTTCTCGAAACTGAGGAAGCTTCCACTTTTAGCCAACAGATCCCAGAAACCTGCCATATAAACACAGTCGAAGAACATGTGTAGCATCGTCTCAATCTGATCGACACGAACGCCCTCAAACATATATTCTTTCCGTCAATACTTTATGATGGTGATTTTCACATTCAAACGCCCATTAGCAACTGACCCACAGAGTATCCAAATGTTGGGAGGTATCTGTACCTCTACCAACTGAGCTAACACCCATCTACACTGACTCTGTCGGGACAGTAAGACACGGGAAGTCAAAAACTCTGTATTCATAATTTTCTTATATACATTCTTCCTAATCATATGGGTTACTTCAGGAATTGAAAGTTTCCAACTTTTAGTTTTTAAACAAATCTAATAAGCATATTTTCATATATGGTAGAACCATTCTAAAGGTTCCCCAGCAACCTGATTCCATTTATCCCTAAAACTGCTTAGCGCCTCTGAAAAATCAGAGCCCATGTTGCCTGACTGCCTAAACAGACAGGCAGCAAATTAGAGTACAAAAATCATAAAGAAGAATACCACCAGATTCAAAAATATTAAGTCCACCTTTTGTACTGGCCAATATGTAGATGTCTTTTTATGGGATTGAGCCTACTCCCAAATTAAATGAAAAGCAACATTATATATCAGCTTCCAATCGATTCGGAGCAGAAAATGTTACTAACTAATAAAAACAGCAGAAGAATAATTGTTTTATACATATACTCTTTTTGTAGGCATAGGGATAGCCTTCCATCTGTCTATTTTTTCTTCTGCCTGTGCAATAACATGCTCCCAACTAGTGGTTGCAGCATCTGAGAAACCAGACTCAATACCTAATATTTTTATAGGCATTGTAGGTATCTCAATATCTGCAATGCTGTCCACCCTGGTATTGCTTTTTACGAACTGCAATTCCCCACATTTTCATTTATCAATAGCTGAAGCCGATATTTCAGAATATTCAGACACCAAGTGCAAGGCTTTTTCCTCTGAACCTTTATCAGCCGCCAAAATAGTAACATCAACAGCATAGGCAACACCACTGGGAATCCTGAATTGTGTGTCTCCGATATGTTCTACAATCGACATTCATATTTAATTTCTTAACAGTGGGTCAATGGCAACATGTAGAGCACAGGACTAAGGGGGCCACCCTCCCTAACCCCTCTGAATCAGAGACATGCCTACCCACCTTCCCATTCACCACTGGGCTAGTATGAACAGTTTTATACAATAATCAGATCCAAGCTATAAATACTTTGAAGCCCATATGTCTGTAGGACAGAAAGCAAATATTCATGTGGAACATTGTCAAATGCGTTTGACTGATCTGTCACCAATAAATAGCCAGACGTGACTGGACAGTCAAAACGCTCTCACTACTTTAGGTTATCCATCATATTACAATGCGGTATAGCACATACCTGTACCAGGGATATTACTATGTGGGCCACATTTGCCAATCTTGCACATTAAATTTACACAGTAGCTTCCAGTCCACATTAATCAGGCTACCTGGCCTCCAGTTATTAAACTCTTCCCAGTCCCTGTTTTTATACAGGGCGATTAGGAGACTGTCTGCCAAAGAGGTCGGTAAAAGAACTGCCCTGAAAGAATAGAATTATAAATAGCTACTAAATACTCCAACAAGATTTCAGCTGACTTTTTATAAAATTCACCTGCTGTTCTGTCAGGTCCTGTGAAATTCCTGACTTTAAAGTGGAATCGGTGTGTACTTCAGCCTTACTGATTGGTTGTACTAAAATCATTTATCTACATCACCAAGCTGTGGAATATTTAAATCCTGGAGGAACCCACCAGTGTGTGGGTATATCTTTCTGTTGGCCAAAAGTGTTCTGCACACAATGGTCTGTATATTGCCCCATTATTATAAGATCTTTGTGAGTTCCTGTGATGTTAACTTCATCTCTGACATATATTTAAAATCCACTTCTGGTTGCTACTGTTATAGGGATTAATATGCTCCCCTCTCCCCTCCCCCACTGTGTTCCAAATTTTTGTTCAACAAAGATAGCCTGTGCCCTTTGTTTTGAAAAGAGCACATTTTGGATTTAATTTCTTGAATCTGGGACGAGTAATCTATCCTTGTTTCTATCATTTTGACATTAGCCTATGTAATTGATTCCTCAACCAAGGTAATTAAGATATTTATTCTTCATAGAAACTTTAGCCTATGTACTGCATATCTTCCGAATGTCGTTTTTGTATCTTGCCACCACAGTATCGGTTGTCATATAACTCAAACACTGACTTCCGAGCATCTAATTCAGCCATAATTTCACCCCATAGGCACTGTTCTGCAAAAGAAGCCACATTTATCCTCCAGACTGTTCAAGAGGAAGGTTTATTTATGAGCTTACCAAAATTTACCTGGACCATTTTATGATCAGATGTTTCAGTGGGAACAGTGGTGCTGCCTACCAACAGCAACCACTGAGACACCATAAACAAATCGGTTTTAGTGGACAATCTGCCCTTAAAAAGTTTGTTCTGCAACCGCCCAAATTCTGTGGCACTATCTTTCAAATGTACAGTTTTGCACATCTTATTGAGGTAATTAGAGTTGTTGTACAATTTTCTTGGAACGCTGCTTGATCTGTGAGAGCTAGAATGCAGTTAAAATTGCCACCAAAATTACCGTTTTGGAGGTATGCAAAAATGGCTGTATTTTTTATAATTACTCTACCCGCTGAAATTTGGTTTGATAATTATAGGTATTAATTAGCTTTATATCCTGTGTATGATATTTAACATCCAGTATAAGAACTCTCCCAGAAACCAAATCGATTAAACGTGAGACAGTGAAGTCACTAGATGTAAATATTTGCCAAGTCCTGAACAAGGGTCTTCAATAGGGACCAAAATGATGGGCCACTGAACTGCTCCTGGGAGGTCTCTTGTTCTGAAAAAGTGTACAGTCTGGTATCCTGCAAAAGCATATTTGTAGATTCAGACTTTGTAGAACAGAAAAGGTAGTTTGCCTCTTTTATGGTCTTTATACGGTTGACATTCAGTGTTCCACAGGATAGATCAAAGCCCATTATTGTGTATTAGATCACCCGAGATCATCCGTACTTCTTGTGGTCTGATATTTTGTACTGCCTTTTTCGCTTTTTTTTTTTTTTTTTTTTACTGTATTTTTCCCCAGATGGCACCTCCGGTCAAATTCTCAGGTTGAGAAGAGACTAAGGATGAAACGTCCAAGTCCTCATCCTCCTCCGGCTGTTTTCGCTTTACTAAGATACTATATTTGTTTTCATTTTAAGTATGGGCTCTCATGCTGTTTGCCATTCGATTTTGGACTCCAAACTGCTAGCTTTGTTAGCATTGCTTTTATTCTCACCTAGCCTTGTAACCTACTCCCTTTTGCATGTGGGATTTTATGTCATTTTCTTTATTTATTTTTTTATAGTATGCTTTTTTCCCACTGGCATCTTAGCGGGCTCGGGGACCCTACCCTCACCCGAGGATGCCCTCCCAGTGCAGCTGCCAAAGTGAAACTGAAGGTGGCTGGAGGGTCGGGCACTGAGCCCCAGCTCATACACAGGGCCGGAGGAATTTTCTCAGTGGAACCTCCTTGCAGCTGGGAACATGCAATGATGCTCAACACATTATGGCAAGCGTCCATCCCATCTCCACCCACCATGGGGTGTGGCACCTGCCCCAGCCTCTGCCAGGGGGTGAGCAACGCCAGATTCAGTTCTCTATCCTTCCCAGAGAAGGAGAGCAGTCCTCCAGACACTCGATCCTTCTCCTCCCTGCCGATTCCTGGAGGCTCCTGCCCATTCCCGAACATGGGTCACCAGCGTGGCACAAGGTGTGGCATCCAGCGCCTCAACCCTCAGCGCCACTGGGCTGGCTATGTCATTTTCTTTTATGTTCATGACTTGCCATTCACTAGTATAGAAATATAGAAACATAGAATTTGATGGCAGATAAGACTGCTTGGCCAACCCAGTCTGCCCATTTCCTACCTAATGGATGAGCTGCAGATCCTAGTTAACCAGAAGCCTACTTCTTTGTACCCCACCCCTAGAATTGGCAAGGCAAAGCAAGGCAAAATTTATTTAAAAGACGTCACTCCCAGAGGCTCTGGCTGCCATACAAACATTAAAACAGGCATTTAAATATAGTAAGTATAAACATTACACATAATAAATACAAATCTTAAAAAAAAAAAAAAAAACCAAGCCATAGCTATAAATATTCATCTAAGCATTAAATGCTTTAGAAAGAAAAGGCCTTAAGCTGGGCCTTAAAAACATCCACTGACGAGGCTTCTCTGACCATAGTTGATAAGGAGTTCCACAGAACAGGGGCCGTGGCACTAAATGCTCTATCGCTGCAGATTTCAGCCTAGTTCTGGGAATGGTCAGGAAGCATTCATTGGAGGAACGAAGAGGGCGTGAGGGGAAGGCAGGTGACAGAAGGTCTAACAGATAACCAGGGCCCTGCCTGTAGGACCTTATAGGTGAGAAGACCCACCTTAAAGAGGACTCTCCACCTGACTGGCAGCCAGTGCATTCCACGCAAGACCCGGTGTAATATGGCAAAACTTTGCTGCCAGCTCAACAACCGGCAGCTGCATTTTGCACCAGCTGCAATCTCAGCGGAGAGATCCTCCTGTGACCCCGAGATAGAGCGCATTACAGTAATCGAGCCTAGATGTGACTAAGGCATGTATCAAAGTAGGAAGGTCCAGAGGCGGAACAAGGGACTTAATCCTGGCAATGTTTCTGAGATGGTAAAACAGGTATGAACCACGGAGGATATTTGAGCCTCCATGGTTAGATCTTTGTCCAGAATCATGCCAAGATTTCGCACCAAGAGGAGGTCTTCAATGGCACAGATCCTAGGACAAGTCCAGTTTCTGTCAGAGGCCATCCTATCACGAACTCTGTTCGACTCCACTACTAATACCTCCGTCTTATCGGGGTTCAGCCGCAACCAGCTAGAGGCCATCCAGTCGCTTATCTCGCCAGACAGATATAGCACATCCACTGCACCTGATGTTCCTGGGAAAGGAAAATACAGCTGAGTATCATCGGCATAGCAATGAAAACTCGTCGTATTTCCTAATGATCCCACCCAGAGGCAGCATATACACTACGAACAACATTGGAGCCAATACTGATCCCTGAGGAACTCCACAAAGAAGTAGGCTGGGTGTAGATGAGAAATTTCCCATCATGACCCGCGCTGCCTCCTGTTGGTAAGAAAGGACTCAAACCATTTGATATTACCGTGAGTCCACATAGATCCTCAAGGCGAGCAAGCAGCAATTGCCTTATGGCTGTCCCATGCATGCTTGAATTCAACCACTGTTTTTGACTCCACAACCTCCTCTGGAAGGCTGTTCCATGCACCCACAACCCTCTCTGTGAAAAAATACTTCCTTACATTACCTCTGAGCCGCACCCCTCTATCTTCAAATTGTGCCCCTTGTTCTTGCACACCTCTTTTTTTTTTTGAAAGTTGCTACCCTCTTGGACTTTGTTAGTTCCCTTGAGGTACTTGAAAGTTTCTATCTTGTCCCTCCTTCCCCGAGGCTATACATATTAGCTCCTTTACCCTCTCCCTCCTTTTCTTGAGGCTATACATATTAAGCTCCTTTAGTCTCTCTTCATATGTCTTCTGGTGCAGACCCTGCACCATTTTAGTTGCCCTTCTCTGGACAGCTTCCATCTTGTCTATGTCCTTATGGAGACTGGGTCTCCAGAACTGCACACAGTACTCAGATGGGGTCTCACCAGCTGTCTGTACAGAGGATAACAACTTCCTGTTTTCTACTGGTGATGCCTCTCCTATGCATCCCAGTATCCCCCAACCCTCCTTACTACCCTCTCACATTGCTTGCCCACCTTTAAGTCATCTGATATGACTACCCCCAGGTCCTTTCCATTTTTTACGTTCAGTTGCTGGCGCATGTGCAAGGGCGTCTTGGGAAGAATAGCACGCTTTGGAGGTGTGACTCTCTTGTGCAATGCACTGCTCCATTGAGCAGGCGTGCGATCCCTGCACCAATGGATGCAGGTGCTGTGTAGGACAGCAGTGGTCTTCACTTCAAAGAAAACCACCACTGTGTGCTTGCAGCGGCTCACGCCTAAGCTTTGGGTGCCACGCTGGGAGCCCACCCCAGTGTGGCAAATCTTGTTTTGGCCGATGGGGGTGCCTAATCCCTGGCTCCACGTCCCCAACCGTGCCTCGGTGGCTGCCACGCTGAGCCTACCCCAGCATGGCAACGCCCTGTCGTGACTGCTGTGTGTCGCAGCGCCTCACGGACGCGCCTCAAAAGCTTTGGTGCCACACTGGGAGCCCAGCCCAGCATGGCAAATCTTGTTTTGGCCGACGGGGTGCCCAATCCCTGTCGGCTCCATGCGCCCCCCAGCCGCCCTCCCAGCATGGCAAACGCCCTGTCATCTTTTTTTTTTTTTTTAAAACCTGTAAATTAAAACGGTCCACTGGCTCTTCTCCTGGCCCCCTCCCAAAATCCGCTCTAGCCTCCCACACCCCTCATCCCATACTTACCTCTGGACCTCGGCGCGACGACTTCGTGGACCAGGAACACGTCTGCACTCTTTAAAGCCGATTGCTTAACTGAGGAAATGCTGGTAAGCTGTATAATGGGCTAGACAGGGTTTTCCAACTTGATTGCATATCTCAGGCATTTTTGGAATTTTTGCACCAAATTTTCAACATGGGGTTTTGGGACCTCTTCTCATGAATGATGTCACTGTCATGGCGTTATTCGGGCCGAAGGGTGATTTCGCAGTCACTCGCGTGAAATCACCTTTTGGGCCCAATTAACAAAGCGACACTGCCAGCGCTCATAAGGTGGGCTCTCAAAAGCCTATTTTGAAAATTTGGTGAAAAATTCTAACAATGACCGCTTTATAAGCATGCTATAGTTCCTACGCAGAGCTCATAAGTTCGCAATTTTCAATATTTTCACTCCAGATTTTCAACATTGCCATTTTACCACACCTTCTTATGAGTAGTACAGCTGTCATGTTTCACATCTCACCCAAAACACGCTTCACCATATAACGCACAATGGCGCAGTCGGTGTGCAAAATCAATGTATGGGACACATTAAGAAAATCACAGTGACACTGTTCATTAGCAGAGATCTTAAATGGCTATTTTGAAAATTTGGTGAAAAATTCTAAAATGACTGTTTTATTAGCATGCATTGCACAGTTCCTATGCACGCCATAAGTTTGCGATTTCAATATTTTCACTCCAGATTTTCAACATTGCCATTTTACCACACCTCCTCATGAGCAGTACAGCTGTCATTTTTCACATCTTGCCCAAAACGTGTTTCTGCCATGTAGCGATAATGGCGCAGTTGGTGTGCTAACTCAATGTATGGGACACATTAAGAAAATCACAGTGACACTGTTCATGAGCAGAGGTCTTAAAATGGCTGTGTTGAAAATTTGGTGAAAAATTCCTAAAATGACTGTTTTACTTAGTGTGTTGCTAGTTCCTATGCACGCCGAAGTTCGCGAATTTTCAATATTTGCACTCCAATGACTTCCAAATACCTAAACAGCACATATAGAAGCAAGCAACATTCGGCATTGACAAATGCTGGTTTTGTTGTGTGAGTAAGCAAACTGGTATGCCCATTCTATTATATTTTTGGGAGATCATGGAATGCTGGTTACAGTTATTGGGTACAAGTACGGTTCAGTTATGTGTGAAAATCAGGACTTTCTTTTGTTACTTTGCCCCCATAAAAAAAAAAAAAACCACTATGCCCTGCGTGACACCAACGGTTTGTGCCACTCTGCCCATCTGGGCATGCTCATTGAGTCGTCTCTAATGCACATGCCCGAAGCACAGCTTCATGTTTTAAAACAAAATAAAAGGGATACAGGTCTTGTTTTTTTTTTTTTTCAATGGTAATAACATTGACGGGATCCCTGGATCTCACAATTAGGTCTTCAGCATTTTTCTGTGATGTGACCAGAAATCACAAACACCTTCATGAATGAGTTTACCTACGGCCAGTGCCATTCCTACTTGTGGAAGCGTGCCACAGGAATTTCAAGCAGACTGGGAGTAATGTACTTTTTGGCAAATAAACTCTCTGATCACGTAGTGTTTTCTGTAATGCCACTGCATCCTATGGACATATGCAGTGGCACTGCAATAACATTGGCTCTAGAACCGATAGTGTCCTGTAAATTGTTGTGTTACTGTGCAAAGCACCTTTGCTGAAAACTTGAGCCTTGAGCCTTCACGTACATTATGGTGTTGGCTATGGAATGTATATTTTTAATTTCATATGCTTTATTTATTTTAAAAGTAGAATGAACAAACACAGTACAGTACAAACAGTAAAACAACAACACAAGCAAGCCACCAACTATATACAAACATCAGGGTTGAATAGAAAATCCAAAGCACACAGTTGTCACCAAACATCTAATATGGGTTGTCGCATAAAAAGAAGGAAAAATGCATGGTTCCAAATCTCAGACGAATCATTAAACACATCAAAGCACCAAACTGGGGTCTGTAGGAGGGAATACAGTGTGCATCTTAACCCCATTTTGACCTTGTAAGAGTTCAGATTGTTGTTCACATTAGCAATCATTTTGTCTATTCTTAGATGGAAAAGCAGGTCCTTCAGTCATTCATGCTACGTAATAGAATCTTGGTTGTACTTATGCCTAAGGAGTAGCTGCTTGGCTGTGATTGAGAGTGTAGCTATCAGATATTTTATTCCTGGCCAGGAATTGCACCAAGGTCCCTATCAAAACACCTATGGGTATAAAAAGTCGTCTAAGCCGAGACAAGGATCAGTTTAGTCTTGATACTTTTCCCAGAGGCCTTTGACCATTACATATTGCCAAAGACTTGTACATTAGTTGGAAAGTAGCTTACCCATCCTGTCCAAAGCTACTGGGGAATAGCAAATATTGTATAAAATCTGAAATTGAGATAGATGTAATTTGGTATTCTTAACATATTTATATAGGTCTTGACAATTTTACCCCAATTAAAATGTGTCCCCAGGTAAGCTGCATTCCAATAGGTGCAAGTGCACTCTAAGTGGAATAGAGCCAAATAAAAAACTCGAGCAAGAGATCACATGCGGTTGACCTGCTTTTTGAATACAAGAGTGCACAAATTCCTTCTGCACCTCTGTCCAAGGGGCAGGATCGTATGCGATGCTATCGCATGTGTGAGCTGCAGATACCGAAATATATATGTATTGACTGGTAAAATTTAAAAGTAGTTTGAATGGAGCAAAAGGGAAGAAAATGACCCCAGAGTGGCAGGGAGGCCATAGTGGAGTATCCCTGTTCCCTAAATGCTCTGGCAGGATCCTTACTGGCTATCTGAAAATTAGGATTTTAAATGTAGGCTGACCAATGTCCCTATGCAGGTTTAATCTAAGGGCTTTGCCCAGCTGGTTAAGGACTTTAATTGAGGTTACAATGGGAGTATTTGTAAGCTGCTGTGGCAGAAGACTACAGGTGGAATGGAGCATGGCCTTAGGAGAAACATTGGCTGCCAAAATCATCTGCCGTTCTATAATAAGCCATTGAGGAGTATAATGGGTGACATCCGTAGCTCTGGTTCAGCCCACCTCATAAGCTTGCCCAGTAATAGATAATGAGGTGTGGGAGCATAAGTCCACCATCCCTTCATGGAGCCACATCATGAACTGTAAGCTGTCTATGACTGGCTGGGGCCACCCATGTCCGTGTGTCTCATTGGTGACTATATAACATGGGTGACCCCAGTATGCTTCAGTTCTTCTTCTGCTGTCAACCTCTTGTCAGACCACTGCTGCTGAAGAACGCTGTTGAAACTTTGCAAGTATTCACTAACGCTGCTACTTCAAGTTTTATTTAAAACTTTTATGTTGCTGCCAAGAAAACAAGGAACCACTGTTTTGTTATTGCCATTGCAGCAATGTTAAAATCTACAAAGATGCCAGCCCGGAGGCACAGAGGGCTGAGGTGCTCGTGGCTTTACCTTGAACCACACCGTGACCCGGTTCGAAACTGGCTCGGGTCGCTGGGGGTCAGCAGGGGCAGGGTGGATTGAGCGCCTGGAGCACTGCTCTCTCCTGGGGTAGGTTAGGTGATGCCTCGCTCTGAGCGGCCCCGGTGGAGACTGGAGGCACTACAAGTTGCAGCGTGATAACAGGGGTGCCGGAAAACACAGAAAATGGCGTCTGAGCGACCGGATGACGGCCGCCTGGACCACCGCCTCCACGGAGCCCCGGAGAACCAGGATCAATCTCAGCAGCACCCAGGGCCAAGAAAAGGAATGCCGGAAGGTAATTTCCAGAAGGAGGGAACCCATTCACGATGGGATACGCGGCTGTCCTGGGCCAGGCTGCAAATATGAGATCGGAAGCTGGCGCTGTGGGTTCAGAGTGAGGACAGGAGCCCTTGGCAGAAGGCCTGAAGGAGAAGTTGATCAAATGCAGGGGTAAATAAATAATGCAAAAAAAAATCTACAAAGATGACCATCACTTTATGTGTATTCACAGACCAGGACATTAATGCCTGTGTTATATGCCAAAGCTTTAACCAAGTGACCAAGAGACGAAGAGGGCCTTAGAAATTCATCTGAAGCTAAACGTGATGCAGGAGAAACTGATTGCTCAAGGCATTGTCCTTCTTGGTCAACTACCTCATTCTCCATTCATCGCTGACGCACCACTCCCCATGACTAAAGGCATCCATCACTGATTCCACAAATTAAAAGGACAAGTTCACCAAGTCAGCAGAGAAACATTGCCACCAAGAAAAGGAGAAACAGCATAGAGATAAGCCCACTTCCCCAGACTGTTCAGTATCCACTAAAAGAGGGAAGTCATCTGAAAAGACAGGTCCCAGGAAAAGGCCTCGGGTGCTACTGCACCGCCTCGACCATCTGGACATCAAGGTCTGATGTTGACTCCTCTCCCTCTGGGGATTCACAGCTCATACTGCCATCAGGAACAGTTCTGTCAATAGTTCAGCAGTTGTCGACCCTGGTGGGGCTGATTGATGCATAACTCTTATATCAAACAATATTGGAGCTATTTCAGGGCCTTTTGCCCCCATCATCACCATCGGTGGTGCCTTCATTGACATTGTCAACTCAGCTGTTCATGGCTCCTGCACTCATCTCCGCCCACAGACTCAGTAGTCATATGGCTGCTCATGATAGATCAGACACCCAAGTACATGAGTTCTCTTCCTCCTGATAAGGAGTCTAGGAGGCTGGATATGATAGGGAACAAGACATTTGCGTTGGCTTCCTAGGTTTATGGATTGCAGACTAGAGACCCTTATTGCACCTCCCTTTGAGCCTACTGCTACTTAAGTAGCACTTCCTCTCTTGAAAAACACTGTTCCTGGTGGCCATGACATCTCAAGATGTAGTTCTGATTTGCAAGCTCTAGCTGCAGATTCTCCTTTTCTTATTTTCCACAAGAACAGAGTTGCACTATGTACTAATTCTCATTTTCTACCGACGGTCGTGTCTGACAGAACACTAAATTAGACAGTTGATCTTTGTTTATTTCTCAACGCCCGCAGATAGTGGGGAATGTTGCTTGTGTAGAGGGTGGCGTGCTCCCTCGCTGCTGGTGCCTTTATTCCAAAGTACTAGAATTAAACTGCACAAGAACAGAGGCAGTACTCCTCCAGTGTAAGCCCACAAATAAACTTGCAACAAATATCTACTACTTTCTGTGGGAGCATCGTTTACCTATGCTGGATATCCACAGGATGCTGCGTTGGTACTTGGACAATACTAAAGATGGCAGAAAATCCCCATAACTGTTTGTGCCCCCCAATGGTGGGTGCTCCCATTTTAAGCAAGGTCTTTCCTCCACTGGTTGGCCTGTTGTATTATGTTCTGTTACCAGAAGCATGAAAAGCAGCTTCCATGTCCGCCAGGCATACTCCACCTGTGGGTGGCTACTTCAGTGGCTCAGTGATCTCTCTTCAGCATTTGATACTGTGGACCATTGTGTGTTGCTTTTCTGCCTGAGGGAGTTATGCGGACTCACTGGTATTGTTATCAAATGGTTTGAGTCATTTCTTACTAACAGGAGGCAGCGGGTTGTGATGGGTAATTTCTCATCAGCACCCTGCCTCCTTTCGTGTGGAGTCCCTCAGGGTTCGTATTGGCCCCAATGTTGTTCGCAGTATACATGCTGCCCCTGGGAATCATTAGGAGGTATGGTTTGAGTTTTCATTGCTATGCCGATGATACTCAGCTATACCTATCCTTTGCCCCAGGAACACCAAATGCAGTGGATGTGCTGAACACCTGTCTGGCTGAGATAAATGACTGGATGTCTTCCAGCTGGCTGCGACTGAACCCAATAAGACTGAGGTATTGGTAGTGGAGTCGAACCGAGCTCGTGATGGGATGGCCTCTGATTCTGCGACTGGCATTGTGCTAGAGCGGTGTCATTGATGGCCTCCCATGGGTGCGTAAATCTTGGTGTGATCTTTGACAGGAACCTGTCCATGGAGGTCCAAATATCCTCCGTGGTTCGCTTCCTGTTTTTCCATCTTAGAAATATCGCCAGGATTAAGCCCTTGTTCCGCTCTGGACCTCCCTACCTTGGTACATGCCTTAGTTACCTCTAGGCTTGACTACTGTAATGCACTCTATCTCGGGTCTCTGGAACTTCTTCTTCTCGAGACTGTGTTGGTGGGAAACGCCAAGCTGCCCGGCTTTTGACCTGGCAGAGTAAGTTTTGTCACATCACTCCAGTATTGCGTGAATTGCACTGGCTGCCTGTCAGGTGGAGAGTTTTGTTCAAGGTGGTTTTCTCACCTATAAGACCCTACATGGACAGGGCCCTGGTTACCTTTCTGATCTCCTGGTACCATACACCTCTATCCGAGATCTCCGCCCTCTAGTGGGGCCTCCTCAAAGTTCCGAGAGCAAGGTTAAAATCTGCAGGGATCGTTCGCTTGGAGTTGCTGCTCCGGCTTCTGAACTCATATGCCAGTTGTAGTGAGAGAGGCTCCCACTATAGAGGCCTTTAAGAGTAGTCTGAAGACTTTTTATTCATGCAGGCATTTGGTGACTGAGTTTTTATATATTTTATATTTGTATGATATTGTAATTGAAATGTATACAGTATGACACACTGTACAGATTTTGTGTGGCTTCAGAGCCTTCGGATTGGGCGCCTTTTAAATAAATTTGATTTGATTTGACTCACTTCCACAGTGGCCTGCTGCTGACATATTTGCTGCCACTAGGAGTACTGTTAATTCATTTATAAACACTACAGTCTGGACATTGTCTCTCTTAGACATAGGAACATAGAAGTTAACGGCAGATAAGGACCATGTGGCCCACCTAGTCCGATCATTTTTCCTACCTATTTCAATCACAGATCCTAGATGATGTGCAGCTCACCCTTTCTTTCCTGTCTGTAGGGTACCCCATGTCTGTCCAGTATCATTTTAAAGGACCAAACATGTTTTGCCAACACTTGAAATGTCATACCACGAGCCCAACAGTGGGATTTCTCCCTCCCCATGGAGTTTATAATTATGGGGTAGCCTCATTGGGGTGCGGGGTGAAGCCCCTGAAACATGAAAAAAAAAAAACATCAAAATCCCACTGTCGGGATTTTTGGTGTCTGGTTTGGTTTCAGCAAAACCAGTTTCTTTCCTCATTTATTGGTTTATCCAATGTATTCTTGAATTCCCAACTGTTTTGCCTCTACCATCTCCTCCATGGGAGCTTGTTCCAAGCATCCACCACCCTTTCAGTGAAGTACTTTCTATTACCCTGAACCTCCCTCCAGCTAACTTCATTCCGTGTCCCCTTGTTTTGCACATCTTCTATTCTGAAAGATGCTGCCCTCTTGTATCTTGTTTATGTGCCTGAGGTACTTGAAAGTTTCTATCATGCCTCCCTCGTCCTCCAGGAAATGCATATCGAGTTCCCCAGCCCTCTTGTAGGGCTTTTCATGTAGTCCTTCACCATTTTTGTAGCCCTCCTTGGACTACCTCCAAAGATGGTGAAGGGACTACATGAAAAGCCCTATGAGGAGACATGCTGGCTTGGCCTTACTGTTCTGCAAGGCCTCCTTACTAAGAGTCCTTAGATCCTGCCGCCTCCCTCAGTGCTTGGTACTGTTAAGGAATCATTCCATGACGTTATTCAGTGGTGGGAGATGTCGTCAAAGAAGATAGAATAGTTACTTGCCATAACAGTAGATCTTCTAGAGAATCTCCTCAGTTGAGCCACGGCGCTCCCTTCTTTCTTCTCCCTTTTCAGGTGATGGGTGACTATCCTGCCTGCTCACGCACACTGGTTCTCCTCCAATGCCTCATTCGCATCTTTACTGAACTTTCCATATCCTCTCCTGAGTGCCTGTTTCTATACTGGTTGCTTCAGTCTGTGCCAGTCTTATGATCCTCTGAACTTGTCTCCAGCGGAGACTGAAGCATGCTGAGGTTGCCACGTTGTATCACGTGCTGATGAGGCACATCAGCATTAGGCGGCCCAGTCAGCAACTCATTTCTGGTGGTCCCCACACGCAGGCAGCTTACAGTTCCATGCTGTGGCTCAGTGGAGGCGATTCTCTATAAGATATATGGTAAGGAACTATTAACTGCAGCAGGATTTTCAAACGGGATCCAGCCACGAGCCACCCGCTGCCATTTTCAAAACAGAAATGTGTCCAAATGGTTAGACCATCTATTTGAAAGCAAAAGAAATTTTATGACAAAAGACACAATTGTGACAAAAATTATGCAGATTGAATGTGGGTCATTTTGTTTACCCCAAATACTGATCTTTATTGCAAACTGGTGCATCTTTTAAAAATAGCAGCAGTGTAACTCTGAAGTATTTGGGCAGATGTGAACACAAGCGAACCACCCGTTAATCTGCTACTTTGAAAATTTGAAATTCTGCCCAGTTTTAGTTCTGGTTCAAGAGTGCATTCTGGGTTCTTTGGGTGAGAGAACTGTAAAGCAAAATTGAGCTGTGTAGTTCTGGCTTACAAAGAACTTGAAAAGAAACTCGTAGCCAAAAGGTGCATGTAAACACATCATAAATCATCCTTTTCTTCTCCATGACAAATCATTTTAATATTATAATTTGCCTTCTCCCTCAATTAATAGACTACTTATTCATTTTATCTCAAAGGGAGTCCATTGAGGCAGGAAGTAAACTGTAATATTTAAATGATTTTCCATGAGGGGCACTTGTTCTCTGTTTTAACTGATTTGTGCCATAATCAGTTGCACCCCAATGATAAAAGTGATAGTTTGTAATTGCCAGACTGTCAGTGTAGCCATTGGATTTCCACTTCATGACCGCAACCTGGGTTCGGGAACAGACTCTGGCGCTGAGGGCGTTGGAGGGGAGAAAGCTTGAGTGTCGCCTGACCGCCCACCTTCTCCGGGGTGGGGGAGGCTCTGCAGCCCGGTGCTTGTTGACTCCTGGTGGAGGCCAGTGGAACAGCAATGCAGTGGGGCTCCAGCCACATAGGGAGCGTGGCAGACATTGGCACATGCTTTGACGTCAGCAGCATGCCACACTCCCAGGGTGAAAAAGCAGGAAATGGTTCCCTGACCAACTGGATGACTGTTGCCAGCCCTCCCCCACCACAAAGCTCCGGGCAGCCCGAACCACCTCAGCAGCAGCCTGAGCCAAGGTGAGAGTGAACTGGCCAGCCCCCACTGGTGCCTTCCCCTCTGAGGGAGAGACCCATCGCGTGAAGCATAATGCTGGGCTAACCAGGGAGGGATGCAATATGGGGTGGTTGTTTGCGTGCAGGGATGGAGTACTCGGCAGGGTCCTTGGTGACCCAAAGGAGTGGCTGGCAGGAGGAGCAAATAAAACATTTGTGAAATAAGCAAGGTTGAGCTGCTAATTTAGGGGTTGTATATTGTAAATCCTGTTTAAGGTGTTGCTTTTAAATGGAACTTGAATTTAAAATGAAAATATTTTACTTTGCGAAAATTAGATAAACTCCTGTGGGGAAATAAATATGCCAACTGAACTTGCATCTGAATTTTAGAACTATTAGCAGACAACGGTTCTGGTTATAAGAGTGACTGTGATGTAAAACAATCCTGATTGGCTAAGAATATTTTATAGAAACATAGGAAAGAGAGAGTGAAGGACAGAAAATAATGGAACAGTCCATTTAGTCTAATATTGCCTACGTTAGATGCTCTTGTCCCCATATTCCTCCGGCCTCCTTCCTACTCCATCCTGATTTATAATGCCAATTATATGATCGGGTTTGTAAAATGTGAATTTTAAATATGTGACAAACTAATAATTTATTTTAATTCCTATTTTATCTGCCTTTTGTCACTGGTCAGTGTGGCAACCCTGTCACTGACCATCCCATGGACATGCAGGTTAACCACCACTTACACACAGCCATGTCTGGTGGGTGGCCAGCAACACAGGGCTGTGCAGGGCCTACAGAGGATGCAGCGTGAACCAGGGCAGTTTCCTCCTGGTTCTTCTTCCTGGGGAGTCCGCTGTAGACGCAGCTGCACGTGCCTTGGCACACATGTGTACTGCGTCTGCATCTATTGCCTCATTGGCGGTGGAAGTCAAGTGGCTAGAGTCAAGAACACACTTCCTGTGGGAGGGCGCTGTCTTTGGACACTTAATCCTCCCTCTCCTGACTGGCCCTCAAGTAGCTCTGATCTGTTCTCAAACCTGGGTCACTGGCATGGATGGAGGGAGGCATCCGTGCCCCAGCACTCCACACCAGCTGGCCAGCTACTAATTATTTTGAATTGAGTGTGCCTTCTGGCTCTCCCCAGACCTAACCCCAGAGACGTGAGGTACAAACTTGGAGTTCTGTTTATAGTACATACTTGCAGTTCAGAACTTGGTGCAGAGATCAGGGACACATTTTCAACAGGATTTCCCTAATTCAGTGCTTATGACAAAACTCTGTCGAAATAGTGCCCCAGGTCATCACTTGCCCCTATAGGGCAAAAGCTATTATTCCTTATGCGATCATTTATTATTATTTCTTTGTCATTTGTGAATAGAAAAGGCACACTGGGCTGTGGGATAGCTTGTTTCCAGGTGCATGTTAAGGGTGGTTTACATGGACCTGTTTTGTTGATGGGAGAAAGTTGGTCATTCATCGATTGGTGCCATGGACAGTGACCAGCAATGGGAAGAAGGGACCTATGTTTGACGCCTTATCTGAAGGACGACACCTGAACAGTGCAGCACCCCCTGTACTGCACTGCAGTGTCCTTATGGGTACTACCCCAAAACTTGGTGTGGGGCTAAACCTCCAGCTTCTGATCTTCCTGCCCCAGAAGAGAGTCTGTTATCAACTGTGCCACTGGCACTGATAACCCCGTGATATTATAAACCTATTTCCTTCACCGTGCCACCATGTCATTACTTGGCTCAAGGCCAAGTGTGAACACACCTAGTGCCCTGTGGCTTTAGTTGGCCTATGGACGACATTACAACCCAGGACTTGAACCCAGGTTTCTTGCATGGCAGAGCAACAAAGTAGCACTGTACTATGGAGTTGACTGTCAAATAGACCATATTTAGTAAAGCACAATTGCACACATCATTGCAGTGCAGTGCCTCATGGGTAACATATGCAAATATAGAACTAAGGCATCTTTGTTGACTGGAGAACTGTTCGCTGCTGTACAGTCTGCCTTGAAGCCTGGCCAGTCAAGTTCCGTCATGCCAATTTGTATTTATTTCCCAAGATGCTTTTCAGTGTGGTGTGTAATTATATTTATACCCAACTTAAGCCTCTGATTGTCACCGACTTTGTTTTCCCTAAATATAATATTTAGAGGGCTGGTCCAGTGATGTGACTGGCTAAGGCACACTGGCGACCAGGGTCTTTGGGGCCAGCCAGAAGAAAGAGGATTGAGCATCCCCAGACAGCTCTTCTCCTTCGGGGTAGCATGCTGCTGCTCGCCTGCAGCCTAGTGGAGGGTAGGTGGCACAGCATACAGCTACCTCTCTGAGGGCTGGCCACAGGTGTCTGAGTATGTGTGCATTTTACACCATGCGCTTACGCCATTGCAAGTGTGCTAACCTTGGGGAGGGTGGCGAAAACAAAAATTTCTCCTGGCCGACAGGGATGATTACTGCTGCCTGTAGGCCCTGCATCCGATGACCCAGGTGCCACCACTGACCAAATCTATGCCTCAGCAGGGGAAGGAGCCCCTTATACCACCAGAAGGGCAAGCCCTAGGGGAACAGAGTGGTGAAGGTAAGACCTGGGCTAAGTAGGTGTGATGGGACTGGGGCAGCTGGTACAGTGGATGTCAGCTGGGACAGAAGGAGAATAAACAAAGGATGAAAACATATATATTACACACTTGCACGTCTTTGGTGGAAGGAGTTTGAGATTAAATTTCCCTTTAGCTGCTTGGATTTAATGCAGCTGATGCACATACTGTTCCAGCGCCAGTGTTCTGGGCAAATTAAGGTCGACCAAGTCTATCGGGCTAATGAGTTCTGTTTGCTGCCTGCTGAACCATGAGAGAAGGTTGTGAAATAGGGCTGACATAACTGTGCAGCTTGTAATTCAGGACTTAACCACTGCAGAATTGGGTCCTTTTTTCACTTTAAATCAATTCTTTAAAGAGTTAGTGTACTGCTTGGAATTAATAGTAACTTTCAGAAGTAGTTGACTATCTATTCTTATTATATCTGAAGTGCCTTTTTCTTTTCTGTTTTGCTAATGAGAAGATTTTCTGCCTGGCAGTATGAAGTGTGATGTGTAGAACACCACTACCTGGAGGCTGGCGTGGTCAGTTTTATTCCTTACTATACATCATCAGCATTGTGACCTCTCTGACTGTGACATCACCAGTAACCAAGAAGAGTCAAATCTTCTGCTGCTTGATTGGTAACTTGTGACACACGTTACATCACAAACCCTGCTGCCAGACTGGTAATAATGAGTGGGGTCACATGCTGATGATGTGAGAGGAACAAACTGGATATGTCTGCTGCCAGGTAAAGCATTACTTTTCACATCAACACCTAGTATGAAGTAGAAAACCATCTACTGAGAATATAGAAAACCTTTCCAAAGTAATAAGGGACTACTTTTATATTTGACAAAAAATGTGGTAGCTATGTTAGTCCAGTCATTGGTGTTATACGAACATAAGAAAACGCCAGCAGAAGCAGGCCTTACAGTCTCATCGAATCTGCTCGATTGTACAGTTAGCCCTCAACTTGCAGCTGCCCCACCCCTCATCATAACCCCCCCACCTCGCCCTGTCCCAACCCTCTTAAAGCCACCCACCATTCTACAGGACACCGCCCCTTCAGGCAGAGCATTCCACCTGTCCACCCATTCTGTGAAAAATGTCTCCTGAATCTTCCTCCTCCAACCTCAGCTGATGCCCTCTCATATCCCTCCTCTTCTAAGCTGGAAAATCCCTTCTGTATTAACCTTATTTATCCCCTTGAGGTATTACCACCAACAGCGTAATCTGGTTCAAGGTCAGTTGCCATTCATCTGTATCCCTCCCGGTCGTGCCTGAAAATAGGCAGGATTTGTCTAGTGCACTTACCCGGTCAACAAAAGCTAAATAAATAAATAAAATTTAAAGGTTTCAATCATATCCACTCTCTCCCTCCTCTCCTCCAGGAGTACATGTTCAGTTTGACCAATCTCTCCTCATAGGACTCGCCCTCAAATCTCTGGATCATTTTGTCGCTCACGCTGCACCCTTCCAACAACTTGATGTCCTCCTTCAGGAACGGCTGCCAGTACTGCACACAGTAATCCAGGTGAGGCCTGACCAGAAACCTGTACAGGGAAGGTCACCTCCTATTCCTGGAGGAGATTCCCCGCTATACACCCTAGCATCCTAGTGGCCTTTGCCGCCACCTTCCTGCACTGAGCTGAGTTGTTCTTGGACGTTATAATCACCCCAAATCCTTTTCCTTCTTGTTACTTTCCAGCTGTATCCCTCCCAGCTGATGGTTCCTCCCATGGTTTCTAGCTCTGAAGTGCAGGACCTTGCACTTCTTGGCACTGAACCCCAGCTGCCATGTTACTGACCACTCCTGTAATTTGTTCAGGTCCTCCTGCAGCCCCTTCCAGCCTTCGATGTCATCCTATGGCCACCTTAGGCAACCAAACTTCCTTCATGGCAATTTGCATTTATTTCTCAAGATGCTTTTGCAATATTGTGTGTAAATTAATTTATGTCCAACCTAAGCCTCTGCTTAGCACTGAAATGTTTTTCCTTAAATATAACATTTAGTAGCTGCTTTTCTTTGGTGGGAGGAGACGAGAGATAAAATTCCCTTTATTGCCTTGATTCAGTGCAGCTGATGTACATGCTGTTTGAATGCCGGCATGCAAAGCTAGTCTTCAATAATAATTTTGTTAGTTCCATAAAAGATATCCCCTGCAACATATTTGTTTTGTTTTTTTCTGAGTTATCGACTGGACTAATACTGCTACTGCATATTTTTTCCAAACATGAAGGATACCTGATGAAGGGAATAGAACTCCTTGAAAGTGCTGCTCTCTATGGGATTGGCCGTGATAGTCATATGGTTTCGTAGCTATCTGCTCAAATAACTCAAGTTAGAATCGGCGACTCAGTCTCTGACCAAAAGTAGTGGCCCTTGAGTACCACAAGGGTCTATACTTGGACCACTCTTTTCAGCCTGTTCATTAACCGCCTCCTGAAGACTGCTTGGCAAGCATCGTATATATGCAGATGATGCCATTATATCAGTCCCAGGCAGGGACCACTTGACCATTGAGGAAGGCCTACTCAATAGTTTCCACAAACTTGAAACCTGGTTCTGTCAACATAAGCTGCTACTAAACCATAAAAAACAAAAGCATGCTGTTCTCAGTCCCACAGAACAAAAGGAATTTTGCCCTCTTCAAATTCAGAACCTAAAAGGTGACACACTTGAACAAGTCTCCTCGTTTAAATATCTGGGTGTATACCTTGATGACACACTCAGTTTCTCCCACCACGTTGATCAAGTTGTCAAAACCACCAACATGAAACTGGGCATCCTCTGTAGAAAGAAGCTCAATGACACCTGCGGCCCTCAAATTAGCCACAGGCAGCACAGTATTATCATCCGTTGATTATGGGTTACCAATATACATCACAGGATCAGACATTGCCCTAAGCAGGATACAAACACTCGTTAACAGGGCTTGTCGTCTGGCACTTGGGGCAGATCGATGGACTCACACCTGTGTACTCTACTCCAAGACTGGCTGGCTCCTCTATACCCAAAAGCCCAATACCAAACATGCCTGATGGGTTAAAAAAAAAAAAAAAAAACGCAACTAGGCCTCATGCTGGAATCCGAAGCAGTCTGTTCAAGAAGGCAGTGCATACTAGGCAAACAAGAAATGCGACAAAGGAGGACTTCAAATCCCTTTCAAGTGCATCCTTGGCATTACTTTCAAAGGGCCCCAAATGGTTTAATGAGCTACCTGACACGCTGACAGGAGGCACAAAGCTGAGTCAGTTCAAAGGGGCTACGGTCCCATCTTAAGAGTGTCACTAACTGTAACTGCGCAAGCATATGATCAACAGATCCTCTTGCTTTTTCTCGCCTTTCTCTCAAAGGAGTTTGGGTGCCAAATTTGAATTCCCTCTCACCAGCACCTGATTGGACCCTCTTAGACTTATTCGCCATTGCCCCACCAGCTAAAAGGCAGTTCACTGAGCTCTGTGGCTTATAACCCATCTTGGAACTGCATCGTAGGGCAGGTCAGGGTTACCCCCACACACACACACACACTGAGGACTGTCCAACTGCGGTGGGGTTGAGGCGCGGCTCACAGCTTGTGGCTGGGCAGACCTTCCTCGCTATCTTCGGGCCCGAGTCATATCTGCGCAGAAAAGATTATTCCCTGCACCCGAGCAGGAGTTTTTGGACTGTTGATCATCGCCTACCTGTTTGTGTGTTGAAACTGGCTGGGCGGTGAGAGGGACCCTAACGCATCAGAGATAATTGCAGGGCAGCCAGTCAGAGTGGAAGTCAGGGAAATTCAGTTGTTCCCCACGCCCACACCGCCTCTCTCCCATTAAATGATTGCTGGCCACTCCCCCAGCCCATGCCATACTAAACTACCAGTCATATAACTTTTATTTGTGCCTGTCCTGCATAGTCTGTTCTAAACTTGGAACTGCTGATGTGAACAAGCTGAACCTGTACCTGTATACAATTGTGGTAGTGATGTGTGTTTCTACTGAGGTGTAGAATGTGTGAACCTGTACTGATGTACCATTGTGATAGTCTAGTGCTAACATGAACTGAAATGTGAGCGTGGTCTCTTGAATATGTTCTGGGGGTAGTTGTGGATATAACTACTCGGCCTTGACCACTGGCTCTCCTACCTGGTGCAGCTGGGGACACTGAAATTTTTCAGCCCCTGTTTCTGGTCACAAGTACATACGGATCTGTCTAACACTTTTACCCTATCCCTAGTGTCTGCTTTCACACCTATGTAATTGCCCTGTTCACTTAATGTTCGTGGGCTTTAGGCACCTGGTACTTGCTTAACTGTTTGGGGGCAACTCTGCAGAGCATTTGAGCTAATGCTTCAGGGAGCCCAGTGGGGCCTGTGGTGCCAGCACCCTTGAGCCTCCTTTCTGGGGCCATTGCTGTCTGTCCCACACCCAGTCTCTCTCTCCCCCCGTTATTGTGGTTGGGTGTAGTCGTATAACATGGGGGTACTAAGCTCCCCATCAGTTCCATTGCACTTGGGCTGCTCACCGTGCTGTGCCTCCCCTGCTTTTGCTGATAATGTTCCTCCTGTGAGGAGCCCTTGGATCATGCCTGTATAGCTTGACATGACTGACTTCACCTTCACTAATCTAATTGCCTGTGATGGGCAGCTGCCCTGGCCTATCTGCTGTTTCGATCTTGGGGACTTGGTGCCCTGTTGTATTGGGTTTGGAGCTCTGGCCACAAGCCACGTGGCAGGGCTTCCCCCTCTGAGGCATCTCCTTGGCTTTTACTGGTGACACTAGCCCTCTCTGGGGATACTGAGCTCACTCCTGGCCGCCAGCAACCCTCCTCCCCATCTGTGGGCTGGTCAAAGGCAAGGGGTTGAAAATAGCCCACCTCAGTATCTGTAGTCTCCTGCCCAACCTGGCTGACCTCCTTGCATGGGTCACCCTCCACAAGCCTGACATCCTGGGTATAACAGAAACCTGGCTGAAGCAGTCTACCCCTGACTCTGCATGTGTGCTTCCTGGCTTTGACCTTGTCAGGAGGACTACCCAGGGAAAAAAGCAGGGGCGGTATCCTGGTCTATTACAGGAGTCACCTTAATCTTACAGCGCTGTCCGGACAACAGTCCCTGCTGTCGCCCTGTGAACTGCTGCACAGTTCTTTTACTTGGGAATGGGGACTACTGTGCCCATTTGGATCGTTCCTCTCAAACTGCATTCTGCAGTTTGGTAAGCAGACTAAGAAGAAGCTGCCAGGACTCACCTCCAAGCAAGGTACGGGTTGGAACTCTGAATTTGGCATCTACCCTGGAGGAATCTCCTGCTGCTGTTTGCCAGTGTTTCTCACACTATATGCAGCAATCTTCTAGGAACTGCTGCCAAGTAATTAATGCTAGGACTGACCTCTGCTGACATGTTCTTGATTTCTCACTTTAAGTAACGTTTAATCTGATGTAGAGATTTCGTAAGAGCTGATTTAAGTTTTGAGAGAGGTTTTAAGGTAGTGTGATTTTGCTATCTGCCCAGAGCCCTGTGCGCCTCCTCTTAGAGCTGTAAGTCTGTGGGCTGCACCGTTGACCTCTGTGTCCAATTGAGGCTGCTGCAGTGCCCCCCAAAAAAAAACTTGCCTCAGAACCTCCTGCCTGTTCTTTTTTTTTTTTTTTTTGTGCTGGCTTTTCCATTGCAGATTATATCTTTTAGCCACTAGAGGGCCCAGGTATAAGCACACATACCCAATCCAACACAATACAGTTCCTGTCTCATTTCACTTATTGTGTGGTCAGTCTATCACTATTCATCAGTCTTTGCCCCTCTCTCTTCTACTGATTGATACTGATTTTCCCATTTGCAGCTTATAGTCTCTGCCCACTTGAGGGTTTCCCCAACCGTGCCAAAGCTGCTCTACATTTCCTTACTCTCTACTACTCCTGGACACTCTTCCTTTACTGCTCAGCTGCTATGGGTACCTACACTCCATTACTAAATCTACTCTCCTTCACCCTCTTGGTACAGACCTCACACCACCAGAGCACCTTTCCTCCACACTAGGCACCTCATCCCCAGACTATCCCACAGTGACTCTGCCCTCCCCACCCTCGACACACCGTGCCCCAACACCCCACTCCCTCCGCCCTCTAAGGCCCGACCTGGACCCAGCTCCCTGCCATTCCCATCCTTTGCACTTTATCCCATGTACCCTGATTGTAAATTCCTCAGCTGGGTGTCGACCAAGGGTCTTCATCGCCACTGGCCACTAACCAGAATAATTACACTGCTATTATTATTATAATATGGTAATGTACACCCAAACCCAGGACCTATGGCTTCCAGCCCTTCTAAACCCTGTACTGCAACTGGCCTCTGCTTTGCATCCTTAAACATTTGCAGTCTCCTAAAGAAATCTGCTGCTCTCCAGTGCTGGGTCGTTCAACATCAACCTGACATAATTGCACTGGTAGAGACATGGCTCTCAAATCCATTCCTGACTCTATCACCCTCCTGGATATACCATCTACAGGGAAGACAGAGTAGGAAAGTGCTGTGTGGTTACATCACTCATACAGGACTCCCTTACAGGTCAGGCACCCCAGCTCCTAAACTTGATTATGGAGCCCAATCCCTCACCTTAAAATCACACCTGACCCCACCGAGGCACTCTCTTCCTCACGGTCTCCTATGTACCACCAAGGAATCAAAACCAAGCAGTCCAGTCCCTCATTGACTACCTCCATCTCTCCCTCACAAAGTGGAGCAAGTCATCCTAGGTGATCTCAATGTTAACTGGCTTGCCTCACTGCCTCCCATATAAGGGACTCCTTTGCTGCCCTGGATATGTCCCAGTTAGTCACCCAGCCCACCAGATTCAACCAGTCTACTGGCACCAGCACTCTCCTAGATGTCATATCTAACCACCCTACAAAATCTGGGATGTCACTGTCCTCTCCTACTCTATTAGTGATCACTCCCCAGTCCTCTGTCTCTGGTCATCCTCCACTCTGAAGCCAGTGTCCCAGGCCACTCTACGCCGCTGTTTACGCCCGTTGGCCTCAGAAAATTAAAACAATACCTAACCCAGCTAGACTGGTCCCCTATTCAGCGTGCCCCTGACATTGACTCAGCTCTTGATCTCTTCACAAATGCCTTCTGTAAGGCTTGTGACCTTTCTCCCCTCACCAGGATCCGCTCCAAAAATGCAATGTCCCATGGATCATCCCACCCTCCTCCAGAGACTCAAAAACAGAGATAATCTCTGGCTCATTGCTGTAGAATCTGGAAAGGCGTCTGATGGACAGGCCTACAATGCAGAGCATGATAAGTGCACTTGAGCCATTAGGGCGGGCCAAGGCAGAGCACTACCAGACCACCCTCACTTCCACTTGGGGTTCAGCCTGGACCTTCTGGGATAATATGAAAGAGCTAAATGGGAAGTCCCACTCTCCCCCCACCATCTCAGCTCTCCATCAATGGCACCCCACCACAGATCCACTCCTTATAGCTGATTGCCTTAACACTGCCTTCTCTGACCTAAGCTCGGTCCTCCCAGCAGCTTCTTTGACCCAATCCCCACCTCTCTCTCTCTCTGGTCCTGCATCGCCCACCATTCTACCTGTACCCTATCCCCAAGAAGCCAGGCCACACTTGCTAAAAGCCTTAGGCAGCAATAACCCCAGCAGTGACCCCTCAACTCTAGGATCCTCCGTATTGTCTTGGACGAGTCCTAGTCCCCTGACTGATCTTCTAAACCGGTCTCTATGCCTGGGTCAGTTCCCGAGTGCTTGAAAACTGCTGAAATCACACCTGTACATAAGAATGGGGACCAGTCCACCCTAACAATTACTGGCTGATTTCCATCCTCCCCGCACTCTCTAAAGCCCTTGAAAAAATGGTGGTGATCCAGCTCTCTGAATACCTAACCAAGTATGACATTATCTGGCCAGAGCAGCACGGTTTCTGCCCAGGACACAGTACAACCACGGCTGTCCTGGAATTCTCCCAACACCTGCATGCTGCTTTCGACTCTGGCAGCCTTGTAGGAGCAGTGTTCATTGACCTCTCCAAGGCCTTTGACACTGTCTGTCATACCCTTCTACTCAACTCTGTCCACCAACATGGCTACTCTGGCTACCTCTCTACTAGATCCCAGCATGTCAGATCAGTGGCTCCCTCTCCAGCACTCTTCCCGTTCTCTCTGGGGTCCCTCAGGGCTCCATCCTGGGTCCAATACTTTTTAGTCTTTACCTCAACACCCTCCCCAGCTCATGTACTGGTAAATGCTCCTCTCGCCAATAATGCAGTCCTCATTGCCTCACATCCCAATCCCACCTCCTCCAATTATCCCTCCAGCAAGCTTGCAACCAAGCCAAAGATGGTTCGGTGACCGCAGACTGGTCATTAACCTAAAGAAACCAAATCAATGCTCTTTTCCCACCACCAAAATAAATATAAAAAAAACCATATTGATTATCCCCAGCACTCTGCACCGCTAGAACAAGTGACCACATACAAGTACCTAGGCATCACGTTTGATACTGCCCTCCTTCCACACCCACATTAATGCCCTGTCAGCCACCATTAACTCTCGGATTGGCCCTCTTATACCGGCACAGGGACTGCCTGCCTCAGGTTGCCCTCAGGCTGGCCATCATCTCCTCCATCTTGTCCCTCGTGACTATGGCTTGCCCATCTACGCTGCAGCTGACAACACTGCCCTCTCCAAATCCAACTCTCCATCAATAAGGCCTGTAGGCTCCTGACTGGCACCCCAGCTGAACTCACACCTGCCTTCTCTATACTACCACCAATCTGCTCAACTTTGAAGAGCGACTGCTCTACCAGACCTGCCTTCTCGCTAAGAAATCACTGCTAGGACTCTTCCCCTCCCGGGGTCTCCACCTCCCTACAGCAGTCATCATCGTCTTTCACCATCTGTAGCTCTGTTAAGGCCACTTTCAAGATGCCCAGAACCAAGACCTCTCTTGCCCAGAGATTCTTCCTCTACTGAGCCCCACCTGCTTCAACTCCTTCTAGCTGCATCTCCAACTTGCCAAAAATTGGCTCCTTGAAACAAGCTTTGGAACCATATCTTTAATACCCTCTGTTGTAGTGCAACTAATCCCCTGTTGTAACCTGTGGTACCAGCCGCTTTGCCCCTGGCTCGACAATGTCCACTGGACAGCTCTCCCAGACCCACTCCTTCCCAACTAGGTACAAACAGGATGTAACCCGCTGTCTTCTCTCAGGACCTACTATATCTATAAGTGTAACTCACAATTTTGTAACGTTATGTAACCTAAGTAACATACAAACTACTACATAATGTAACTTAAGTGTATCTATGTTAAATGTTCCTTTCACTGCACCTGTAATGTTATTCTCTGTTTTAATCTGCACTGTAATAACTGTCTTGATGTCTGCACGCCCCATGAGGTACCTTTGTGAATGAGTCTCTGACTCAAGGTTGTAAACCCGATTTGTAATGAATAAATGAATGCTTAGAAGTTCCACATTGTCTGTGCCTGCAAACCCCCTCCCATGGGGCATATGAGCTATTCTCCCTCCTTGACACGGTTGGGTTACTGGCTGGGAACAATGAGCTGTTGATACTAGGTGATCTCAACCTGAATTGGCTCAGTGGCAATGCTAAGATGTATGAGCCCCTCCTGGCTGGGCTCTCTGTCTCAACTCATCAAGGAACCCACCAGGTGGTCTCCGCTGGTGGCACAGGCCTGTCTCCTAGACTGGATCCTGTTAAATAGGCCAGAGAGGATTAGCTCTTCTGGAAAGCTGTCCGACTCCATCTCCGATCCCTCCCTGTGTTCTGTGTATGGAAGGTCCCGCCTGAAAATTCCCCACAAAGTCATCCATGTTGGGACTTCTCCCGGGTTTGACCTGGGGTCTTTCCATGGTGACCTTGACATACTGACTGGTCTGCTGTCTGGCATGCTTATGCCCAGCCTCTGCAGTTAGTCATTTTCTCAGTGCCTTTGGGGCACTGCAGGATCACGCCCCCTCATTAGGTGGAAGGTAAGGGTCCACTACCAAGTGGTTGCATGGGAGCCTCCTTATCCTCATGAGGACTAGGGATAAGTGCTGGGCCAAATTCAAGGGCTCAACAGACCAGGCCATACTTCAGTAGTATAGAAGGCTCCAGAGTGAGTGTGAAAAGCGATCAAGGTGGCAAGGAATTCTGAAAGCAGCACTGCTGGTCACGCCAAAAGACCCTAGGACTTTCTGGAGGAACATAAACATAGTAAGTGGATCCTCCAAGGGTGAGGCCACTGATATGTTCATTGACGTTACTAGTTGTAACAATCCACTGACCATTGGCAACACATTTAACACACACTTCTCGGACCTGTCTGCCTTCACCTCCCTCCCCCAGTGGAGGTGATAGCTGTGACCAGGACTCCATCTCAAAACTGGCTTCCACTTCCCGACCATTATTCTATTTCAAGGCTGTGACGGCACATGAGATGCAGATTGCTCTCTGGTCTCCTCCCCTTCTCCAGTGCCGGCCATGATGGCATGGAACCTAGCTCCTCCGTCTTGGGGCCTCTCGTATTGCCTCCATTGTGGCACATACAGGTATCTTTAATTTATCCCTTGCCTCTGGGTCATCCCTGACATATGGAAGGTGGCTAGGGTTGTTCCCATACTTAAACAGGGCACTTCTAAGATTCTGGACAACTACTGTCTGATCGCCGTACTGTCTGCAATCAATAAACTACTAGAGAACGTTGTGGTGGGGCAACTCACGAGTACATCCAGTCACATGAGCTGCTGTCTCCTGAGCAGCATGGCTTCCGTAAAGGGCACAGTACATCCTCTGCCCTTGTCACTGTTGCATCTGGGATCAGAACTGCTATGGACCAGGGTAAACTCTCGGGAGCCCTTTTCATCGATCTATCCAAAGCCTTCAACCTAGTCGACTATGCTCTGCTTTGTGCTCAGCTTAGATCATTTGGCCTGTCGCCCCTGTACTCTGCTGGTTCTCCAGCTACCTGCAGGTAGGCGTCAGCTGGTCAAATACAAAAGGTGCTCTCGGACACTACTGCTGTGTCCTCAGGTGTTCCCCAAGGCTCAGTCCTGGGGCCTCTGCTTTTTCCATTTTGTGAATGACTTACCTACTACCTCCTCCTCCTACTCCAGATCCATTCTATATGTAGATGATCTGGTCATCCTAACCCACTTCTGGGACATTGGGGTCATAAACCACCAGTTGAGTGAGGACTTTATGAGTGTCCAATCTTGAATAACGTCCCACAAGCTGGTCCTCAACTTCAACAAAACTCAGGCCATGCTCTTTGGGTCCTGGCCAAGATAAAGGCCTCCCTCGCGCCCGCATATCACTGGGCTTGATGGAGTCCCGTCCTCATCACCGACTCCATAAAATCCTTGGGGTTACACTGGACCCTCAGCTTGACCTGGGACTCCATATTTAATGTCTGCAGAACCGTTAACTGCAAACTGGGTCTGGCCTATTGGACTCTGAGCAATCTTACTCCCTCTGCCCGCCTTGCTCCAGGCTAGAGGTGTATTTCTACCCTCTCTATGTTATAGGCTTCTCTGTTTCCCGCACATCCAAAACCCACCTGCGCCAGGTGGTCCATCGCCTTCAACATGTGCCACTTTGCGCTTGCTGCCCTCGACTCACCCATCACTGTGACCTGCACAGTAAACTTAGTTGGCTCTCCCCAGCCAATTACATAAATTTAGTACTGGGCTGCTTCACGGGCAAGGTTCTTGGGAATGACACCCCACCTGGGTTGGCAGACTCCTTGTACCGTGGCCTCCCATCGCACTCCTCAGATCCCTTGGCCCGGCTGCTCTAAGGATTCCTGCCACTTGCACTCAAATGGGGACAGAGATTTTACAGCATGTGCCCCAGACTATGGAACTCCTTCCTGCCCAGGTTCGCACCTCCCTACCAGGCTTGCCTCCAGACCTCCCTGTGGAGACATTTGAAGCTCCTATCTGTGTGTGGTTGTCCCAAACCTCCGTAATCTTGCCTGGCCCCTGCACTGAACATCCCTCCTTATGCTCTGCCTGTCTGCACCAAGTCAATTACACACCCAGGTATGGGATACTGCTCTGACGGTGCCCCTTTCTGGGGACTGTTCATTATTGTGTATATAATGGACCTGTATAATGTCTTGTATATAATGCACTGCTGCTTGCAGCTCTGGTATTCCAATGTACTTATGACCTTGTACTTACTGACTTTATGTTGCTGTTTTTCTGTGTAACAGCCTAATATGTATCTTGTAGTGCCATGTTGTATTTTCTGTACTCTCCTGGGTCGCCTGAAAATAGGCATATTTATAAAATGGGCAAAGGATTTCAAGCAATCTGATTGGTTGTTAGCCATGCATTAGCTATGTCTAATGCACAGCTAAAACAAAGCCCCATTTAGAATACACAACCCATTTATAAGTGCAATAAAGCCACTCTGGGGATGTGCATTAGACCGTTCTAATGCTGCGGCTAGGAGACTCGGACGCCCCGCCTGTGGCCTTGTGCCCACTACGTTCCAGCCATGCATTAGAACGGTCTAATGCACACCCTCATCGTGGTCTTATTGCTTACTTATCTATTGATAAGCTGTACCTGAAACTAGAAGTCTTGAACCGCATGTGACATTATGATTTCATGATGCCTACCATGTGATCCCTGCTATCTGTATAGTATTTGTATTGTACTGTTTGTCCTTGACTTGGAACCTTTGAAATGAGTCTTTGACTCAAAGGTATTAACCTAATTGAAATAAATAAATAAATAAAAAGTCTCAATATAAATGTTAGTCCAATAACCCGTCTGAAACATAGTTGTTGCTTTTCTTCTCTGTCATTAAGGGTACTACCAAAATGTTCTGCCTGCTAGTTTTGGCATTACAATCTCTTTAATACCATTTTTTTTTTTTTCATGCACCACTTTTAGCTTTTTCTAGACACTGTGCTGGTTCATCTCCTTCTCTGTGTGGAATTTGGATCCCCAAAGTGTTAATTATCTTGTATCTGGGTGGTGGCTGTTGCTTCAACTGGACAGGTTTTCTACATTTGGCTATTTCCTATTTGCTTTGGAAGCCCACTCTGTTTCTGCTGGCCTCAGTGGCTGTCCCTTTACTTGCACCCTGTTCAGCTTCTACAGTATATGCATTTTGTGAGACTATATGGTGTACAGGGTCGCCACCTGTCCTGATTTAGTTCAATTCAGTTTATTTCAAGGGCTAACAACCTGCTGAGCAGGCTCATTTGCAAGGAGATCCCTTGTACATAAACTACGACAATACAGTAATATCCAAAAAGGTAAAAGACAAGATTATAGTACTCAGAGAAAAATACAACATAAGGAAATACAACTATTGCAGCACGAACTATTATAACCACAAAGTAGTACCAGACGCAGCCAGACTCGTACAAAAGTGCATGCTTTAGATAAATGTATGTCACTTTTCAATCAGAGAATGTGGGGAAGTAACACAAGGAACAAGAAAGAAAACGGATTAGAATTGGTGGCATTGACAGGTGTCGGGAGTAGTTTTTTCAGTGAGCGACTTGAAAGCATTTAGTGGAATTAATTTTTAGTTTTAGCATTGATTGCAGTTTATTCCAGGCCATGGGAAGAACATAAGATGTGGCTGATTTGTCAGCTTGAGTAAGGATTTTGGGTACTCCCAATGAGATATCTGATTTCCTTAGTGCATATGAGCTTTGTGATTGATGTACGAAAGAAGAGATGTAGGGTGGCAACTTCCTTATTAGCACCTTGTATATCCATGTATGTGTGTAAAAGCCTCCTAGTTGCCAGCAGGTCCAACTCACCTCCTTATGCAGCGGCAGTGATGGGTTTTGGCTGGAGCACTGGTTATAAATCGTATCAATTTAGTCAGAACAGTCCTGGTTTTTGGGGAGGGTTACGTCCTGCCAAAAATAGGAAGAATGCTAAATGTCCTGATCTTATACTAGGAAAAAAGATTCTTACTTTCTCTAGAAGATGCAAAAAAAAAAAACTACTGATACCTTAAAATGATAAACAAAAGAACAAGTAAAAACTAACACTTAGCCTTATGAGAGTTTTTTAAGGAAAAGTCTGTTGTGCATAGTTCAAGGTTACATAAGTATACCTGGTGGTGTACACTACACACTGTCTCATGCACAACTGCTCCTTGTATAATGTTTTGTGGATATAATTGCTGAGCGTTATCTGCTCCTTGGTTTATGGATACTTTATTTGCACTGACTCATGCTAAACTGCAACTTGTATAATGGTTGTTATTTTGTAACTGTTCTTGTTCACTCTCGAGGGATGCACCAGAAATGAGCCTCGTCTCGCTGTGTCTCTCCTCGCACAAATTTTAAACACACACAAAAATAAATGAAATATTTGGAGCACGTGTTACATAGTAATGCAAGATAGGAAAGGACTCTAGGTTCATGTCTGCCTGCCTCGGCTTCATAAGCAGATAAGAATAACTACATCTGTAAATGTAATTTAAAGGGTCCCCAACCAATTACATGATGCCAGGTATCTAGTGATTTCTTTGTGTAGCAGTAATTGTCAGGCTTACCTTTGAGCCTGCACTGTTTTTATGTCCACTGTCTCTGCTGTAACAACTGTTTCATAAATTCCCCAGACTCTGGGAGAAGTGCTTCTAACACTACTCCTCTCTTGGGAGAAGTGCTTGCTAATGCTACCACTGAGTTTACCACCTCTAAGCTTCAGAGTGTGCCCAATGTCCTGCTGGAGGACACCAGATCACATATCGCCATCTCTTCAGTCTTGTAGGATTCCTCAGTATGTAGAGCACTGAGATCATGTCTGCTCTTAGCCTCCTTTTCCACAACATACATGTGAAGTGCCAGCAGAAAAAGGCCTTAATGGTCTAGCAAGTCTGCTCGATTGTACAGCACAGTCTGTTTTACTGTAGCTGCCCCGCCCTCCTCTTACTTCCAAGAGCGATCCTCCTCCTCTTCCCCATCCCCACCTACTCCCATTGTCGCTCTCATTTTTCCGTGTCCCCCTTTAAAACCTCCCACTGTTTCCAAAGATACCACCTCCTGAGGCAGTTCATTCCACTTTGACACCACCCTTTCTGTGAAAAAGTGCCTCATTCTTTTCTAAATCTACCCCTCCCCAACACAAGTTTCAGACTGTGGCCCTAGTGGTCCCCTCCCTTTTAAATTGAAAATGCCATCCACTCCAACCCTTATACCCTTTAGATACTTGAAGGTTTCTATCATATCCCTCTTTCCTTCTGTCCACCAAGGAATAAATATTAAGCTCTCGTAACCTCTCATCATTTGGTTTGTCTCCCATGCCCTGAATCATCTTAGTCGCCCTATGCTGGACCCCTCAAGTAGCTTTATGTCCTCCTTCCAATAAGGGCACCAGAACTGCACACAGTACTCTAAGTGCGGTATAACCAATTACCTGTGCAAGTGCAGAATGACTTCCCATCTCCTGGAGGTGATTGCAGGACTTTGTTGTAAACGGGACTTTGTCCTAACAAACGAATTTCTGTGAAAAAATAAACTTTAATCAATCAATCATCATTCCCTGGAGAATGCATCCTAGCATTTTATTTGCTTTACTAAGAGAGAACAAGATGCGTTCCAAAGACAGAGTTCAGTGCGGTTCCAGGTAGCCAACCAACTCTGTACACAAAAAGTAGTGAACTGCAGTCATGGGAATAAATCATCAGGACACCAGGAATGTTTGCAAGGATTTAATCCAGCTTGGAAGTAAGCTGAAACAGCTCCCAGCGCTCGACCAGTAAAGGTCTTCCTCGGGTGGGGGGGTGTCATTTTATTTGCTTTGGCTACTGCTTTACAACACTGCAGAGTGTTTGTCACCCCAGATCCTTTTCCTCCTTTGAGCTGGACACCTGTACCCCCACCCCAGTAGCTGGCTCCTGGATTCCTAGCTCCCAGGTGAATGACGTTGACTTCATGGCATTTAACCCAACTGCCAGATTCCAGAACATTTGTCAAGTCTGGCCAGAGCCTCCTGAGTTCCTGTCTTTCTTCCCTCTACAGTATGTCCACCTCCTACAGATTTTAGTTTAATCTCTAAAAGACAGACATTACGTTTGACCCCTACTGCTATGTCACCAATAAAGATGTTGAATAGTGTTGGACCAAGCACTGATCCCTGCAGTACCCCACTGGTTACAGGTCTATGCTTGGATAGTTCACCCCTACTGTCTCTGTTTCCTTTTCTGCAGCCAGCTCCAGACCCCCACCCCAGCGACTTAACCCGACTCCCAGGATACTTAGTTTGCTAAGCAATCTGCCATGTGGCACAGAGTTGAAGGCCTTACTGAAGTCCAGGTACAGCACATCTACTGCCTGGTCTTTCTAATGACCTTGTGACCCGTCAAAAATTCTATCATGTTTGTTTGGCAGGATCTCCCCATGACAAATTCATGTGGCTTATCGTCTTGGGACCGTTAACCTCCAGAAGGTTTACCAACCTTTCTTTTAGAATGGTCTCCATTAATCTAACAATAATGGATGTTAGGCTGACTGGTCTGTAGTTGCCAGGCTCATCACTGGGACCACTCATGTGGGTGGCACCACATGAGCTGTTCTCCAGTCCCGAGGCACATACCCCATCTGCATGCATGCATGGCGCTAATGACCACCAGCCTCTCATCATTCTGCTAACTTCAGCAGCCTGCTAGGGACCCAGGTCACTCATAAAAATGCTGAACAGCATTGGTCCCAGCACAGATGCCAGTGAGTATCTCTCTCCACCTTGTAGTGCCTGCCCACCACAACTCTCTCTCCTGCTCCTAAGCCAGTTAGCAATCCACCTTGTGTATGTCTCATGTAGTATTCATACAAACATATGAAGAAGCCAGCAGAAGAAGGCCATTTGATCGATCTAGTCTGCTTGTATTGTGGGGTCCATAACTTGAGCTACTGACCTCCTTCTCCACACCTCCCATCCTTTCCATTCTCCCACACCATGGTACTTGCCTCCCCCATGCCTGTCCCAGCCTCTCTGAAGCTGTCCACCATCTTCAACAAGACCACCTCTTCCGGCAGTGCATTCTAAGTGTCCACCGCCTCCATGAAGAAGTGCTTCCTGATCTCCATCCCAAACCTCCCTCCAGCTTAAGACTGTGCCCCTCATGTTATGGTTGCCACCTAGCTTAAAGAGACCCTCTTTATCCATGATATTTATCCCTATCAAGTACTTGAAGGTCTCAATCATGTTTCTCTCCCCAATCTCCTGTCCTCCAGGGAGTACTGTTCATGTTCGGTGCCTCAACCTCTCCTCATATACCTTACCTGCTGACCCACTGTCATCTTTGTAGCCCTCCTCTGGACCTTCTGCAGCAGGTTAATGTCCTTTTGAGGTGTGGCACCATACTGAACTCATACTCTAGATGTGGCCTCACCAGTGACCTGTACAAGGACAGTATAACCACCTCCTCTCCTACTACTGATCTCCCTAGATATGCATCCCAGCATCTTGTTTGTTGGTGCTGCTGCTTTCTTGCACTGTGTGGGGTGCTTCAGGTCACATTTATGACTTTATGATCTACTACGTGTATCCATTTGTTGTTTTTAACCAAATGTTCACTCTTGCACTTTGTTTCTGCCCAGTTTGCCCCAAGATTGGCTGTGGCACACATTGTGGGCAAGTTAGTGTTTAAAATGTATATACAGTATTGCTTCATATCATAGGGGTGTCTAGATAAAGTGTCACCAGGACGTGGAACATTGGTCTTGCCTGGCACCGCTTTAGCCAATGCAATAAGCACTAAATAAAGCTCCTTTTTAACTTCATATGTGAAAGCCATTTTTCTTAAAATTGTGGTGGTGTAGTTTGTTGTCATGCACTGGGTGAATAAGCACTGCTTTCTATACTATAGAGGGCCCCTGCCTCTCAGGAGGCCTGGTAAGTGACCTGAGGGAGGGGTGCCCCTGATACAAACCTGTACCATCCCATCTCTTTGCCATCCTGACATGTGCCATCACCTAACAAGTGGCAGTCTAGCTCCACCCACTGGCAGTCAGAGTCCACCAATTGATAGGCTACCCCTACTGGCAGAAGAGGTTGTTACACAGCAAACATGTTTTCATAAAAAGATAAGTTATAGCAAACTTATATGCAGTAAAATGGAATATTGCTTACCTATTATAAATACATCTATAGAGAAAAGGATCAGCATTATGTAATTGGTCACTATGCAGATGGTACAGATGTTACTTTCTTGGTTATTACCCTGCTGTGCACCACGGTAGCCAACAATGTTGAGGGCCTGATCATTAAATTCCTCACATGGGGGTTTGGTCAGACCGGGAATAAAGGAAGAGGAATAAAGCTGCCTCCACCTAGAGAAGTAAATAATGGGCCTGATGACCAGTAGAATACTACCCCTAGGATGCAGTACCAACCCACCTCCCCAACAGTTGTCTGACTCGCCCTGAGACACACTAGTGCTAGTACCTTGCCTCGGTTGTAATTGCAGACATCATGGACCTTTTTTTTTTTTTAGTCTTTGGTAACTGGGTAAGGCCCACTAGGCTCAAGTGCCTGTTCTGAGGGGCGACCTGGGAGCACTGGGCAGTTGACTTGCTCAGAGTCGCATAGCATGCAAGTGGAGGTTGTGAGAATCAAACTCCGGTCTGGTCTGCTGGATACATCGAGCTTGTTCACACCTCATTCCTCTGACCTCTAGGGTATACTGCCATTCCTTTAAAATTGACTGCTAATAATATCTTCTCACACCAACTGTCTGAGACTAACCACAGGACCTCATTATTATGTAGCTCTTCTTGAAAGAAATGACGAGGGAAAGGAAAATTACCTCCAATCGCTCCATATAAAGTCCGAACTAGCCATTGTTTACCTGACACAAAATGGCGCCAGGAGGTAATGAGTTAAAACAATTTTCCTTTCCTTACCATTTCTTTTGCAGGAGAAGAGTTAATCGCAGTATAGCGCTGAGGGTTAGGGCACAGAGCTGCAAACCGGGAGACCTGGGTTTGAATCCCACAGCGCCAGTGTGCATACTGTGTGACCCTAAGCAAGTCACTTAACTTTTTGTGCTCACAGGATGTACCTGGAAACAAGCTTCAGCTTAGTGCATCTTTCCGGCTGATGCTTTAAGCAAGTTAACACACTGTAAACTGTCACTTTGACTTTACAGTCAGTCGATCCAACTAGGATTATAATCTGGATTGTCCCTGGTGATTTGGCAATCCTTCCAGTTTGACTTTGGGTACAGGGGCACCTTTTGCCAGCAGCATACACCAATGGAACAAATGGGCATCAGTATTTCTTTTCTGGTCTCCAGTACCAGTTCATGCCAGAGGGCACAGGCAACACCAGTGGACCCACCTTGAGCCACTGGGGCCTCGACAGGTAAGCCCACCTTTGGGAGGGGTGTTAGATGTACATCAGACTTTTGTGCATTCATATATGTAATTTCAGTGCATATACGGTAATTAGCACAAGTAGGGTGTATTCCATCCATCTTTTTAGTACTTCCTTGGCTTGTGCTTCATCAAGTACTCTGCTACCAGAGCAGGTGTGATATCCTAAGGTCTCACCCGCATGCAGCAGTCAATTTTCCTCCTTGCCAGCCCTTTCCAAGAGAGACGCTGTGCTGGGCTCAGCGATGGGTGCATGCTGGATGTGCTGCGTTCCATCGAGCCAAGGGGTGGCTCCTCCACAATTTCTTACTCCCTGCCTGCGCATCCACCTGGTATCAGCCAGGTGTCTACTGTACAGTGGGGGCTATTTGCAGTGAAGACTCAAGCTCAACTTCCTCCCCCAACCCACCCTCCAGCAACTTGGACTCATTCCTGAACCTGGCTGTTGGCATCACAAGCAGTAGCACTACTGCTTCACTGATGGGCGCTCCTACCCCAGCTGTTCTTGACAGTAGATCTGTGCTTTGCTGTGGCTCTGGTGGCTGTTTTGTGAGCTGCCTTCCTGCTTTACTTGTGGCCTTTTCCTGGTTGCTTACTGAATTGCAGACCATTGTGGCTGCATAGAGCACCTCATCATCAACCTATTCCTATGTGCTCTGCATTACCAACCATATGCAGCCATTCCACACCTTGGCTCTCCATTTTGGTGAAGACCACCTTTCTGAAGTTTAAGATCTTAGTGGCTGATGCCCAGCTAGTCTTTACTGTCACCAGAGAGACATTTATTCGGTTGAGGTCCCAGCCACCTGCTAGTTCTTTGAAGTTCACACTAGGCAGGATTCCACGATTTGACAGCACATATTTTTAGGAACATGTGGCCAGTAGTTACAGCTCAAAAATCAGGATACTGCGGGGACTGTGCATCATGCTCTGATGCAAGTGGCCCAGGTTTGAGGAGGTTTGCTGCCCATGGCAGCGTGTCCGCAACTGGAGAGAGTGGTGTGCATTTGCAGCCTGTGGTGGACTGAAGGGAGTTCAGTCATACCACGAGGGAGGCTGTGTCTTGTGAAGCCATAGCAGTAAGGTGTGGCACCATGAGGGAGGCAGGAGAAATGCAAAATTGGGGTACAGCCTGCTAGCCTGTCAGGATGATGGCATCTGGTACACTCAGGGTCCCATGCCATTCAAGGTGGTCCTTCAGACCTGTAGGGTTGGGAGGTCACCAGAGCTCAACAGGGCAGGACAGTGACCAGTAAGGGATAGAAAAACAGGGCAGGACAGTGACTAGTAAGCAGAGGCAAACCATTCTAGAGGGGCTGCCTTGATGACAATCACAAGTGCAGCAAACTGCCATTCATGCAAGCCCAGTTCACTGTGTCAGGAGGCAGGCCAGGCTAGCGAACTGCTGCACAGTAGTGTCTTGGTGCAGGAAGTCAATGACACACTCCACCATGACAACAACCCCTGCAGCTGTGCCAGGGGCAGCCATCAAGAAGGCTGTGCTTACATCAGGAGAGGAGAGAGGAGCAAAATCAAGAAAATCCCATTTTGTAGCCCGGGGGATGGTGACGAGAGATGCACAATGCTAGAGGATGAGCTAGGCAGCAGGACGTTGTTGCTCCACTCCTTCTCTGTGGCTATTTAACCGCTCCAACTGTTATGGGGAATTAGTCTCCTTCAGTATGAGAACTCAGTTGGGCAGGTGTTTTTGGACTGTCTAAATTCTCTTTGGTTACTAAAGTTGGTGAGGAGAATAAATGTGAAATGCTGACTCGCATTTGTGCAGGAAAACTTCAAAGTCCGTGTTCGAGGTTACAGTTTGATTGTTGGGTAGTAGTGGTCCGTCCTTAGTTGGAATCTGTATCTGGTCCTAATATCGCTGGTGGCGAATGGACTTCTGTTTATCTATTGTATTCTACATTTACCGTGAGTGGTTTTGAACAAACCTTATGTCCATTAGAAGTTTCTAACTAGGCCAATGCCAAACCTGGCATTGATTAGCCTGAACACCCAGAGGAAGATCAAAATAGGCTGTTTCCTTGAGGGAAGAGTATTCAATCCGACAAAGATTGATGTTCAGATAAGTAAAATGGTTCTGACTGATTTTCCTCACAATTTTGTACCATACAATGTCATCTGTGGAAAAATAGCCCGTATACAGAACTTAAACAAAAACTTTAAAATACTACAGTTGCTGGTTGTAATTACAATATACAATTTACAACTAATATTATCCACTTTAAGAACTGCCTCTGTAAAAAGATGCCTTTGTTAATCTTCACTAGCTACTGCAAGATTTGTGGGCCAAAGTTAAATCTGGAGGAAAAAAAGACTTGTAGTGATTTGGATCCTGGCATATGGGAGAAGCACAGCAAAAAGGTTATCGAAACTGTTTCAGGTTTCTTAAAAAAAAAAAAAAAAAAAAAAAAGTCATCATTCCCAAGTAGAATTGCAAATGCTGTTAATATTGAACAAGAACTTAAAAGTGATTTAGAGATGAGAACTAGAAAATATAAACAGTTACGGCTTCCATTTAAAAATTGCTGTCATCTGACGGGTTCAAAACCCAGTATGGTTCCAAAACTGACATGAAGGATAAGAGAAAAGTTAAAACTCTGAGCAGCAAATCTTTAAATTCCCGAGATTTGGTGACACCTACCACAAATGAAGCAACTGAGGCTCCACCAGAGGCTGCGATAGAACAACTGGTGGAATCCGGAACCAGTGGCGAATGCAGACCCAGGAGGGCTGGAAGCCCCATTTCTCCTTACTTTCAACTTCAACCTTAAACAAAGATTTAGTAGATGTACCTCCAGTATGGGCTCTGCAGTTGATTCAAACACTGCAGAAATTCAAAGTACGGTGGAGAAACTGCAAAATCTTCTGGAATCTATCAAACAGCTTACTGAAAACATTTCTAATTTGGACAGTAAACTAGAAGAGGGTTTGAAACAAATAACTGAATTAGAACAAAGACATAGTACCCTAGAGGACACTGTGAATCCTTAGAATAAAGAGGTTGGATCCTTAGAGGCAGCAGACAATTATGGAAGAGAAGATAGATGAACAAGAAAATAGATCAAGGAGGAAACATATCTGGATATTTGGAATTATAATAGTCTGGGGAAGGAGTTACCATTACACAGTATTATAAAAGACATATTTGTTAAGTCAACAGATCAAGAGCTACCTATTATTGATAGGGCCCACTGGTTAGGGCCCAAAGGGATTATAAAAACTTAGACTTGCTATTGTTAAAACTTTAACAGAGGGTAAAAGCGGATTATGCAAGCATTTTATCAAACTAAAATGTTACTTTTAGGATCAGCCAATTTACTTAAAGAATGACAATTCTAAATCCTTGTGGGAACTAAGAAAAATATATAGGGAATACAGCAAAGTTATGGTCTGAAGGGATAAAGGCATATGTTTTTCCAGCAAAGCTTAAAGTGATATTAAACAACCAGACTATATTTTATTGTTCTATAGCTGAGGCAGTATCAGATTTAAGGTTAAGATTACCAGCTTTGTTTACAGGATTTGAAAATGGTTAAAATTACTATGGCATCAAGGTATGGCGGTTGGATTGTTGTTGGGGGAACTAGCTCTACTCTGCTGAATCTACTAGTGATGGAAGATGCCAGCCATGGCTTAGGCATCAAGGGAAGGGGGTGGGGGAGATGGGCCATTTGAGGAGGATGTTTTTGTCAAGGGACACAGGCAGGTGTACATTATAGAGCAATGGAGTAAGGTCAGGTTGAAGGAAAATAGGTTGGTATGTTGGGACCATTAATAGGGTGTACTTGGAATGTAAATGGCATTAACTCACCAGTAAAAATATATAGGGTTTTACATAGACTTAAAATAAAAAATCTGGGGTTTCAATGTTACAGGAGACTTAATTGAATGTAAAGGATGCGATAAGTTAAAGAGCAGATATCCTGAAAGCTGTATTTTCTGCAACAACCTCTAAGAGGAGTGCAGGGTTGCTCTCTTATTTAATAGGACCTTTAAGGGAGAAATATTAGACTCAATTAGTGATAAACAAGGAAGAATAATACTGGTCAAAACAAGAATAGCTGGAAATGTGATTATTTTGGGTCAGTATATGCCCCCTGTAAAGAGCTATAACAGTTTTGGCAGAATTGAACAAAGTGATGTATGCATGGAATGAAGGGACTTTTATATTGGGGTGACTTGAATTGCACTTTGAATCAGGATTTAGATAAAACCTCAAAGGTATTAGGTTGGGATAAGTATAAAGCAAAATTACTCCAAAATGTTTTAGATTTGAACAATTTAGTGGATATTTGAGAGAGCTAAATGGGGAAAGAAAAGATCATACTTATTTCTCTTCCGGACATAAGGTTCACTCTAGATTGCATTTTATATTTGTCTAGGGATATAATTGTCAATAATCATGGGCTGTGGGCTAAAACTGATATCAGATTGATATCTGATCATAGTCCAGTGATTTATGGATTTAATTTTAGACAGGAAGGAATATGAAAAATAGGTTATGAAGGTTAAACAACAGTTTGATGCAGGATAATCTGCTCTTGGATAAACTCTCCCAGACTATAAAGATTTTATTGCAGACAATGAAGTCACCAGCATAAATACAATAGATAGTTGGGACGCTTTGAAAGCTACTTTGCTTGGGCTGCTGATTTCAGAACAATGCTGGAAGAATAAAAGAAAACGAAACAAAAGGAGTTAGAAGAAAATTTATTTAAGTTAGAAGGGCAGTTAAAGCTGGGGATTTATCCAAGACTGAAGAGTTAATGAACCTTAGGAAGTTATTAAATCAACTGACTATATTTGAATAAAGAGTAGCTGGGCTTGGTATAATAAGAAATGGAAGACCACCAGTGAAGCAACTGGAAAGATCCTATCTGGTAGGATCCACGCCTAGAAAAACAAGTCAGAGGTTGTAGCACTAATATCAGAGGATGGGGAGATACTTGAGACCAAATGGGAATTCTGGCTGAATTCACTAAGTTCTATTCTAAATTATATTCCTTTGAGTGCTCTCCTTCCATTAAAGAAATAGAATATTATGGCTCCTTTGTTAAATCCAGATTGAATTCTGAAGAGGCAGAGACCTTGATGAAGGAAATCTCTGAAGATGAGATTAAATAAATGTTATGCTAGATGGCTAGGTCTAAGACACTGGGACCATGGCATTCCTCTGGACTTTTGTCTAGCTTTGGAGGATTCTCTTGTACCCATACTTCACATATTAATAAACCAGATTATTATGACTAAAAAATTACCCCAGTCCTTTTTCAAGTGTGTGTATATATATATGTTGTGTATATATGTGTGTGTGTGTGTGTGTATATGTATGTATGTGTGTGTGTGTATATGTATATATATGTGTGTGTATATATATATATATATATATATATATATATATATATATATATATATATATAAAAAAAGTTTGAAGCCAGGTAAGTCAAGTAGAAAATTACAGACCTATTGCAATATTGAACACAGATTACAACATTTTGACAAAAATCTTAAATAGAATACCTTCTTTCCTCCCAAAGTTAATTCATAGTAATCAGACTGGTTTTATAACAAAATGGTCATTCAATTAGATTTGACAAAATTCAGTTTTGATGGAATATTTACAAAAGGTGGATGCTCCTGATGTTTTTTAGCACTGGTGCAACTAAAGCATTCAACAGGATGGAGTGGGTTACTTATTCCAGATTCTGAATGCCTTTCGGTTCCAGAAAGAATGTCGCTTCTTTTCAAATTTTATATTCTGCCCTGCAGCTTATATTAAAGTAAATGGGTGCCTCTCAGAAAAATATTGCTTCATACAAGAGTTAGGCAGGGATGCCCACTTTCCTACTCTCTTTGCTCTGGGATCAGAACCCTTTTGGAGGAAATTAGAGTTAATCCAATCATGCAAGGTATTAGAATAAGTTGAACAGAAATGAAAATAAATGCTTTTGCTGACTGTTCTTCTGATATTACAAGATCCAATTCAAAGTATAGGGAATTAAATCCACTCATAAAAGGTTTTCTAAGGTAGCGGAGTACAAAATAAATTAAATAACAATCAGAAAAGATAACTTTTCATATTCAAGACCCCAAATAATTCAGCAAGTCATACAGGCAAATGTAAAGAAACAAGGTATGAGATACTTGGGAATTATATACACAACCAGTTAAGGCTTATGTTTAATTCTAACTTAAGGAATTGGTTATGTGGTCAGAAATAAATTACAATGTTGGTCAAATATCCCTTTCTCTTAGTGGGAAAATCAGGTTATAAAATGATGGTGGTTCCTTCTTGTCCTATAGATTACAAACAGTAATGGTCCCAATACCAGATTTTTGGTTTAAACAAATAAACAATTTAAACAATTTATTTGGAACAATAAAATGACCCAGAATTTCATGGGAGAAGTTATGTCTTCAAGTGGAACTAGGAGGGTTGGCCTGTCCAGACAAGGAGAAATATTTTTATCCTGTCAAATGAAGAGGGTCTTGATGTGGGCTTTTTAGGTTGATCAGGAAAGAACAACTTTAGAATTTCTAAATGAAATAATATATGCTTCTTGTCTGGAATGAACTGACCTATCCAAACTTGTTTTACTGCCAGAAGATTTAAAAACTCTGGGTTCTCTATAGTTCGACATCTGTCTGCAGCAATAGTTAAATATATAAATAAAGTCCAATGGGATTTACATTTACCCCTGAAAACCAGATTTGAATAATCCTAATTATACAATAGGCGGAAGCCTTTATGGGAAAAGTTTTGGAAAGCTTGGGAATAAATAAGTGGAGTTGTTTCATGGAAAAGGGATGATTTCTAACCTGGGACAGTTTTAAAGAAAAATACCGCCTTGATACCCAACTAATGCTGTTTAATCAATGTAAGTCTCTACGGGAAAGACTGTTCAAGGTGGGAAAGGGCCTCCTAACAATAAGATTTTTGAGACAAAATTAGCTGTTACACAAGCTAATAGTTTTGTGTCCATTTTTGCCTGGTTAAATAGAAATGTACAGAAATCCCATATTCAGATATACAAATTAACCATTCAAAAATGGAAACATGATTTAAAACCTCCTATACTTATACACAGTGGGTTTAGCCTTCAATATAACATCACACAATACATTTTCTAGACAGTGATACAGTATAAGATATTAAATAGAGCATATTATACCCATATAGGCTCTAAAAGATGAAATTATCATCTGATGATTTTTGTTGGCATTGTAAGAAACCTTTAGCTGATATTCTATATGTGTTTTAGAAATGGGCTTTTTATTTGCTGGTTCTGATTGGCTAGTACCCTGCCAAGGGGTACATTAACTTCAATAGACGCCCAGCAAATAAAAAGTGCCACCCAAACCTGCCTCATGCCCATATCCTTGTGCCCAGCCTGCTTTCTTATTGGTTGAAGCACTGGGCACACAATTTGAAACTACCGCCATTTTTTCCTCACTAAGCAAGAAGCCCACACCACTCCTTCAAGTAATGTACATTAATATAAAAATAGTGCCCAACTTCAAAAACTGATCTTTATCCCCATTGAAAACCACACTCAACTCACTGAAAGAACTCCAAGCCTTCGGTTCACATCCCCCGCTGTCACAACCGCCGCGAACCGCAGCGCTGCCTCTTTAACTGTGGAGATCACTTCAACGACTCCCACTCCAGCGTTCCTCGCTGCACTTCATTCACTCTGCCACCTCACCTTGCTTTGCCAAACCAAGACACAGTGAGAGCTGTCAGCACCATTATCTGTTGCACCGAGCGGTATGAGTAGCGGAGTTTTCTTGAGTTTCCATACCACAGATAGACGCCCATCTGCGTACAGAAACTCAAGAAAATACCAGTTCTCTCATGCACAGTACAGTCTTCTTCCCACTGCAACTTTGTTTTTTTTTTCTTTATCTGTGTCTGGAGACCCTGCAGCCACCATCTGGCCTTTATTCTTAAATTTGCTGACTCTACCAGAATTACACAGTTACTCGCCCATCGCTCTGTATGCAGTTTACCGGAATCAACGATCGGGCACTCGATACACAAAAGTGCTGTCATGCACAGTACATATACTTCCACTGTAACTTTCAGTCGCTTTCATTTTGTCTGTCTGGAGACCCCTGCAGCCACCATCTGGCCCTTAATCCTAACTTTCTCACTAGTTGCTCCATCGCTCTTGGTACTGATGTGGGAATGAAACAGCACACTACCATAGGGACTACTTTACCTTTAAACAATAAAAATGGAACTGTTTTCACTTTTTAGAATTACTTCACATTTTCTTTGTAATCCTATAAAAATGACAACCCATTTCTAAGCCAATAATACCCTCAGGGTGGGCGGTATGGGCAATACCGGACCTTCCAGGGCTATAAGGCCCCTCTACCGCGGCGTCAGGCCTCATTACGCCCCTGGCAGTCCGTATTGCCTAATACCGCCCACCCTGTCAGGTATTATTGCTTGCTTGGAACTGTCCAGATATAAGGATCTGGTGGGTTAGATCATTTCAGATTTTGCAACAAATTGGTGTGGCTGTTCCATACTGGGATGACCCCAAAATCGTAATACTTGAAATGTATAATATATTGAGTCTAGATAAGCATCAAAGAATAATTTTTCAGACCAATGTTATGTCTGTTAAGAGACTAGTTCTAAAATATTGGAAACAAGAAATATCAGGGGTAATTTCTGAAACATGAATGGAGACAACTGTTCTTGGCAGCACTTTACAATTATGCTTATTTTAAAGATTTTCTCCCAGTATGGAATTTATAAAACAAAGAAATAGAAAGATGGAAATGGAGATTTTCAGAGAATAAATTAATAACAAGAATTAAGTGATCTCTAAGAGCAAAACAATATCAATTTCTTGTATATTTATGCTGTTGTTTTGGATATTGTACAAAGAAACACCTTGTACAAAACTATTTATTGTATTTTCTGTACCAAATAGTACTCCATGCCTATTTATATACTTGTATACTGTGTCCTTGGCAACACTATTTTAGTGTATTTATTATCAATAAAATATTGCTTAAAAAGAAAATACCATATCCATCTCTGTGATGACTTACTGTAGGTCCCTGGACTCCCCAGGGACCTAGTGCCTGCCCATACTGGATCCTGGTTCCCACAGTAAACTGCCTGTGAGAGGGTGGTGGCCTTTCAAAGACCCTTTCATCAGAGGGGAAGCAGTTTGAGAAGTTGATGTGGGAGAAGCATCGGCCCAGAGAGGGGGATCAGGGTAGCTAGGCTGTACCTGAGGTGTGCATAGGGTTGCTCCTGGACCCAGGACAGGTGGAGGAATTGATAAGGAATTGGGGAAGCTATTGGCAAAATGGCAGAAAAGGGGAGGTGCTGCTGATGGGGGACTTCAACCTCTGCCAGATGTAGATTGAGCCTCCCAGCAGTACCCTCAGCTAGAATCTGGGACATCCGGACTCTGCCAAGGAGGCAGTGTTCCTCAGGCAACTAGTCCGTGAACCCTCTCATGATGAGGCAATACTGGACTTGGTACTTCATAATAGGGACAGTGTTGTAGACATCAAGGTGAGGAGGCCACATGGGAACCATTCAAATCAAATCAACTTTTTTTTGTAGCGCCTTTCAAAACCAAGGCGCTGAACATAAAACAGATGCATCAAATATAAATAAGGTTAAATAAGCATTTAAAACAGAACATTATATCATCCATAACTAGGAAGGCTAGATCAAATAAATACGTCTTTAATTCAATTTTAAATCTACAGACAGTTGAGCATTCTCTCAGCCGACAAGGTAGAGAATTCCACAGGGTTGAAGCTGAAAAGAGAAGGCATGACAACCAGATGTCTTTAAACTTACCCTAGGAATCTCCAGCAATCTCTCACGGTGGATCAGAGAGGACGGAGGGGGTGGTAAGGTACCAGAAGATCTTGCAGGTAACTGGGTCCATGATCATGTAGGGCTTTAAAGGTTAGCAAGCCAACCTTAAAGTTGATCTGCCATTGAACCAGCAGCCAGTGCAGTTCGTGGAGCACAGGTAATATGACTGGTTCTGGAAGTCCCAGTTAGTAGCCTGGCTGCGCATTCTGCACCAGCTGCAAGTGGCGGATATCAACCACTGGTAGTCTAGGTGAAGGTTGCAGTAATCAAGGCGGGGAGTGACAAAGGCATGGACCAGGGTTGGAAGATCATCCGGAGGACCAGGTGTTTCACCGGGCGATATTCCTCAGATGATAAAGAGGATTTGATGACAGCTGACACCTGAGATTTTAGAGTCAGACCATCATCAAATATAACACCCAGGTTACACACCCAATCGGAGGTAGTGAGTGACATATCGTCAAGTAATACACCTGATGGTTGTCCAACCCCACTACCAATACTTTGGTCTTATCTGATTCAGTCTCAGCTAGCTGGAACTCATCCAAGAACTGATCTCAGCAAGGCAATTATTTAGCACGAGAGTGCATCATTTTGTCCAGGCAGAAAGGACATATACAGCTGAGTATCATCTGCATAGCAGTGAAAACTCTGACTGTATCGCCTGATGATATCTCCCAATGACAGCATATACACTGTAAACAACATGGGGCTAAAATGGAGCCCTCGCGCACCCCATAAGGCAGGGAGTGAGCACCAGAGGAATAAATTCCAATGGCAACTCTCTGAAACCTGCCCGTGAGGTATGAACGAAACCATTTAAGGACTGTACCAGACAGCCCACAAAAATCCGAGGCGCTGCAATAGCACACCATGGTCCACAGTATCAATGCTGCAGAGAGAACAAAAGGACCAGAATGGTACGTGCCTTTTGATCTCTAGCCATTAGGAGGTTATTCATTACCCAAACAAGAGCAGTCTCCGTGACTATGCTTCTTCCTGAAACCAGACTGAGAATATCGTAGACATTGTGAGTTGTAAGATGATCGTCCACTGAGAGCAACCACCTTACAGTGTGGTTCACTATAAGGATGGCTGCAGAATCTAATCACACAAGGGTGAGGGTCGGGACTTCAGGAGGGCAGATTTTATAAAGATGGATGAATGCTACAGGGACGACCTGGCAGGGTGGATGGCCTGATTGGAGTGGAGGAAGAGTGGGTGAAGGTAAAAGGAAGCATGGTAAATGCAACAAATCTCTACATCAAACAAGTAATTAAAAGCAAGTGGAAAGATACTGCTGTGGTTCTCGAAAGAGGTGGCTGAAAAGGTAAGAGCTAAAAGGGCAGCATTCTAAGATCTACTGTAAGGAGAAACAGATGGAGGAGGATAGGGATGTATCAGGGAAGCAGGGAAAGCAGTAAGGGTGCAAGCTGAAGAGAGAGACACAGGAGGTAATAAAATGGGACAAACATTTTTAGGTATGTAATGAAAACAGGAAGAACGGGCGGGATTGTAGGAGGTGTTGTGTGTGTGTGTGTGTGTGTGTGTGTGTGTGTGTGTGTGTGTGTGTGTGTGTGTGTGTGTGCACGTGCAGAGGATGACCAGGAAAGTAGACATCCTGAACAAATACTTTTGTTCAGTGTTCTACAGAGGATGGAGAAGGGAGGGCCACTAAAAGTAACACGCTTGGAGGAAGGGAAGTGGAACTAGTCCCTTTTGGGAGGATAAATTCTTAAGGAATTGCTAATCTGAAAGTGGACAAAGCAACAGGGTGCATCCAAGGGTATTGAGGAGCTCAGGAGGTTCTGTCTGCATCTCTGACAGTACTATTTAATAACTCATTGGAAACGGAGTGGTTCTGGAGGACTGAAGGAGGGCTGATGTAGTCCCAGTATACAAAAGTGGTGGCAGGAGGAGGCTGGCAATTATAGGCCAATCAGCCTAACACAGATGGTGTGAAAGTTAATGGAATCACTGCTGAAGGAAAGGATTTGTGGAATATACTGAACATACAAAGAAGCCAGCAGAATGCCATTAGGTCTATCTAGTCTGCCTCGCATTGCAGGGTCCACAGCTTGAGCTACTGCCCCTGCCCTCTCTCCACCTCTTTCATCCTCCCTACCCATGATCCTTACCTTCCCCTATGCTCATCCCAGCCTCTTTTAAAGCTGCCTACTGTTTTCAAGATCACCTCTTCTGGCAGCACATTCAAAGTGTCCACCACCCTCTCTGTGGAGAAATGCTTCCTGACCTCCCTTCCTCCAGCTTAAGACTGTGCACCTCATGTTATGGTTGCCACTCAATACCTTGAATCCAGTGAGTTACAAGACCTGAGGCAGTATGGGTTCACAGGAACAGTCATGTCAAACAAATCTGATAGATTTCTTTGACTGAGTGGCAAAGGAATTGGATTAGGATGAAGTGATGGATGTAGCCTGCCTAGATTTTGATATACCTTTCAACACCATTCTACACAAGAGACTGGTAAGCAAGCTGGTTGCTTAGGAGTGGGTCCAAAGTGATAAACTTGATAAGAAATTGGTGAGAGGATAGGTGACAAAGGGTGGTGGTAAACTGATTCCTCTCTCTGAGGAAGGAGGGTGACCAATGGGGTGCTTCAGGGATCAGTATTGGGACCAGTCCTCTTTAATGTCTTTATAAGTGACATTGCAGAAGAGCTGAAGGAAAGGTTTGCATTTTCGCAGGATGACGCCAAAATCTTCAATAGGGTGCAGGGTTTGGGGTTGGAAAGATGAGCAGAAACCTGAGAACTAAAGGAATGGTCAGGGTATGGCACCTGGGTTTCAATGCAAAAGGGCAAAATAATGCACTTGGGCAGCAGATGGGTAGAGAGGTATTGATGACTACCAGGCAGGAGTGAGACCTGGGAGTAATCATATGTGATGACTTAGAGGTTGCCAAGCACTGTGACAAGGCAGTTGGGAGGACTAGTGGGATGCCTGGGTACATAGGGAGGGGTTTCACCAGCAGATAAATGTAGATGGTGGTGTCTCTGTACAGATCACTTATAATACCCTACCTAGAGTACAGTGTTCCCTCACTATACCGAACCACGATATAATGAATCTCTGCTATTATGAACAGTGTGCATGGCTCCGACAGCAATCAGCTGTTATTGATATTGCCACAGTGTCACCACTCACCTGCACTGAATGTTTATTCTGGCCATCAAAGACTATTTCATAGATTCACTAGCACCCTTGATTTATTTTATTATTTAAAAAAAAAAGCACTAAAGCAGTACATGTCACAGAACAGGACAACACGGCAGACTAGTTTTCTGTTCTACCTGCTCACCCGACAGCAGCTTGGGAACACTACTGTTAGCGATTATTGTACCAGCTTCATACAAGCCTGTCCACCTGAGAATTTGTTTCTTTAGTTGCACTTATAGGTTGGTTTCTCATGTGTGCTGGCATGGAGACATGGCAGTTGAGCTAGGAAGTCATTGAAGGTGGTCCGTGATCTTGATTGGTCAGACAAGTGGCAGCACTATAAGTACTTCAGCTCTTAAGGAAACTTATAAATTACAAACCCAATAAAGCCAACCTAGTCAGCCACCAGTTAGTTAATGAGAGTGTGCAGTTAGTGCAGTCGTTTTGGGGTGGGGGGTGCATCATGGTACTGAGCCACAGTTGGGAGAGCAGCTGCACTGTAAGAGCAGTACTTTGACTCTGCCCTTCGTTGTAATGAATGACATACTATAAGGAATAGATGTTATGGCTCTGAAGTCGTTTGTTATAATGATGGACTGTGTCCAGTTATGGAGACCACATCTCTGGAAGGAAATGGGCAGAGTGGAGGCAATCCAGAGGAGGGCTACTAAATGGTACAGAGTCTGCATCAAAAGTCCTGTGAGGAGAGAGACTAAAGGACCTCGATATGTATACACAGGCACAGAGGATGGAGAGGGGAATGTGACGAGACCTTTAAATACCTCATGAGGGTAAATAAGGTGCAGGAGGAAGCTTTTAGAAAAAAAGGTGCTCAAGAATGAGGGACATGCTATGTAGCTGGAGGGGTAGATTCAGAGAGACGTGAGGAAGTACTTCTTCACAGAGAGTGGTGGATTCCTGGAACAGCCTTCCAGCAGAGGTGGTGGGGGCAAAACAGTGGTTGTGTTCAGGAATACATGACAAGCACAAGAGAATCATAGTGGAAAGGAAGGGGAGGGAGGGAGAAAGAGCTGTAGATGGACTACAGTCTGCAGTAATAATGAAGGCAGGTAAAATGGGCAAAGTGGGTGGACCAAGCATTCTTCATCTGCCGTCAGATTCTTTCTTTCTATAACCAGGGAGGAAAAAGCTGTATAGGGAAAAATCTTTAAAGATATTAAACTGAGTAAATAGGGAGGAACAGTCAGGGTGCTTCAAGGAAGGAGGAGGGGGCCACTAGAGGCATGGGTGGAAGCTGAGGGGGAAGATTCAGGGAGAAAGGAGGAGGTGCTACTTCACTGAGAGGGTGGTAGAGCCATGGAATGCACTGCCTAGGGGCTGGTGGAGGCAGAGACAGTGGAGGGGTTCAAGAGGGGTGGGACAGGTACAGGGAAGGGTTCTGAAGCAAAACCAATGCAGCAAGAATATCCGAACTGGGAAGAGAGAAGCCAGAGGGGATAGCAAGGTCAGCACCCAGGATGGGGCTGACTAAACAAGCAGACACGAAAGACCGTTAGGCCTATTCTGCTGGCATTTTAGTATGTTAGTATGAATACCTCTGTAGAAAATCAACAGACCAGATACAGACCCTAAAAACTGCATTCGCAACGGGACTGCTGGCAACCCAATTCCAAAAGAAATGATCAAACCCTCCAAGTCAAAAGGAGTTCAGCTGTTTCTTTGGGTTACCATTTAATACAGAACTATTCACTGTGGTTTTGCATTTTTATATTCTTGGTTCACTTCATGGCATAACCCGCCTGTTTCCCATGGACATAAACCTGCAAAAGAAGAAATAAAAAAATAAAAATAAAATGAATGAATAAAACCTCTGCAGAGTGAAGTGATTTCTGTCTGCAGATTGTGCTTGTGACCGTACCATCCAGGAACTGTCAGTTTGATTACAGCGTTCCTTCTGGCTGGGATGATTGATTTACACAAATGGGTTCAGCCTCCCTGTGTGCGCCTGTCCCAAGCTGTTCAATTTAGATCCCTGACAGCTAAAATTTACTGGAAACTGTGTAAAACTCTCTAGATTCCTTGGCTATCTCAGCAGGATAACCATGAAAATTAAAACATTTAACATGGAAACCGAGTTGGTAGATGCAGTTTGCAAATTACAAACCTGTAAGGAGGCAAGTGAGCAAAGGCACCAGGAAGTCAGTGTTTTGGAAGAACTGTTCCACCAGACACAGGAGAAAATGCCACTCGCCCACTATTCGGTGTTCTGTTATTTATTTAGAAACAAATTAATGATCACTGTATCAAACTATCAACGATTTAGGTATTGAGAGACCCTTTCCCAACGTGGCAGTGTATCTGGTCTCTGTTTCACAGAGATAGCTGTTTATAATTCTCTATATATTTTAGAATTCTCTACATATTGCTAACAAATTCTGTTCTTTGTGTACATTATCCACTGTTGTGCTTTTTAAAAGGAGATTCCTTATCTTTTAGCTTTAGGCTGCATGGCTTTCATCTCTTCCTTCATTCACTCTACCATGTTTGACTTTATTGCCCAATGTAGTATAGTTTTTGTTTTGTTTTTACCATGAGAGATGCATTAAGCTGATGGTTTATATACAGGTGTGACCTGGGAGCACAAGTGTTAAGTGACTTGCTCAGGGTCACACAGTATGCAAGTGAGGGCTGTGGGATTCAAACCCAGGTCTCCAAATTTGCGCTGAGAGCCTTAAACCACTGCACTATACTGCCTCCTCAACTCAGTATTACCCCCAAAACTGAAAATTGGCTTGCTAATGTAAAGATCCCACTTCCTGCCCCACGGATACTGCCATTCACGCCATTGAAAACACTGTAGTCTCTTTCCTTGACATCTCAATGCAATTTTGGGAATTGACTACAGGGAGACTGATCTGCAGCATGGAACCTAAGAACTAGAGGAGTCCAGTTAATGAAACGTGGTGCAGCAAATTTTAAACTTTGTTCTACACTCGAGGACAGGCAGCACCTTGGGTGGCATGCTTGCAACGGGTAAAAATTGTCCGCTGTTCTTAAACATCAGTCAGGTTGAATTTAATATATTTTAGTTCTGTAATACCTTCCTTTAATGCTAATTAGACATATTTGCTTTTAAGCACGAGACAGCGTCATGCACGTCGCTAAGAATGGCCACTAAGTAGCTGCTGTGACCATTTAGTGACAGTCTTTGGACTTCACATGCAACAGTAATTACATTGCAGTTACATGTTGCATACAACTACATTGCAATTGCAGTGCAGTTACAGTGTAGTTACACTGGCAGTATAACCTTAAGGTTAGAGTAATGAGCTATGAATGAGCTTTAGTACATCCACAGACCTGGGTTTGATTCCCACAACCTCCATTTGCACACTGTGTGACTCTGAGCAAGTAACTTAACCCCCATTGCTCCCAGGTCGCCCTGAAAACAGGTACTTGTGCTTAAGGGCCTTACCTAGTTACCAAAAAGACTAAAATAAATAAAATAAAACTACAGTGTAGTTAACTAACACTTAAAGTGTAACCAATATGTTTGTCACTTTTCTGCATGGTCACCAAACCCATTTCTACAACTGATGAAAAGGCAAGGGTTCTCACAACGGATAGCCCACAAACCAAATGAGAACTGTATGTCCTGCTGCTTGGCTTCCACCTCTGGAGATGAGGTGCCAGCACACAGAACATAGATGGGGAGAGGAGCAGCAGCATCCAGATGCCAGGCACGCATGAGGGATTCAGGACTTGAGGAAAAAACCCTGGTCCAACGCTGAGGCAGCACCTCAGCAGGCCTACGCACAACTGACGTGGCAGGCCACCTACCACTACCATGGTCCTGGCAGGTGGTGGATAATGAGGAAGGCAATGAAAATGTTGGTGACAAGGTTGGGAGATGCTATCTGGTGAACTGTGGAGGAGAAAATCTTGAGGAGAAAAAGTCCCACAGGGCCATGGAAGTATGTTGACCGCAAACCCAGTTTTGGGATTTTGTGACTTCTGCAGAACTGGTCATGTGGGGAAACGGGGTGTTGGAAATCAGCCCTGATAAAATAGCCAAACAACAAGATGTGTAGCACTGCGCAGCAAAACAGTTATCCAAACTGCATGATTAGCTTATGCAAACTGCAACCTTCTTTATTTTCAAATGATTTGGACAAGACATAGAGGATAATGCTAGACATCGGTGGTTAACACGCTGCAATCACCTTAAGTGGTTGCCAGGACATCCAGTAAACCTGGAGAGCACAGCTTGAGAGGTTTACAGTTGTGCTGACAACCGCGAGAGGTGATTACGATCGTGGTTGACCACCGTATGTTGGGCATTATATTCTATAGTGTGTGAATTTGACTCTTCATATGCTCAAAATTTTGGTTTTATTAGAAACAACAAAGTTACCAAGATGGAGTCCAAGACGCAGCGCTTTATCGCACATCCACTGCATTTTACAGTAAATTTATCAGAAAGGACACAAAAACACACTAATTTCATTTGATATTAAAATTCAGTTAAACGAATCTAGAAAAGAACGCTTTAGGTTTAAATCCGTAACTTTTAAAAATACTGTGAGTTCAAAGTAGTAATTTGACTTGTGGCAGCTGCTTCCAGTTGGTTGTTCTTGCTCACGTTATGTAACGTAACTACGCTTGCATCTTCCGGTTAGGACTGTGGTTGGTGGGTTGTACGAGGAGCTTTAGGGCAGCACACATGGAGAGCATGAGAATTAAGAGGTAACCTGAATTAAAGAGGCAATTATACAATGGGCATTAAAATAAAGCACAAATCCTGTAATGTCATTGGCTACCTGGCACTCCTCTCCTGTGTAAAGCTACAATCACCCCAGGAAGAGGTGCCAGCCACCTATAAGCACATCAAGGACCCCCCTGAAATCAATCGACCATCACAAACACAAAACCGGCAAAAACACCGACAGTCGCAGGGTAAAACCTCCACAAAGCTGTGATGTCCCAGTAAACAATATCAAAATCCCGCAAGTTTCAAAAATGTAATTCAGCAATGAATTAAAAAAAAAACCTCCAATCACAGGAAAAATGTTATTTTTCTTTTCTGCTTTCAAAAAAAAATACGTACTTTTCCCCAGCGCCTTCCATTTCACTTTCAGAACCCTGCTCTTACTCAGTTTGTCAGCGACATTGTAAAACATCCCACAACAAAATTACCTCTCTTTGTTTTGCTCTGTTTAAATATGTACTACACCTTACATTGTTGGACTCCGGACCTGCGGTTTCCTCGAGCTTCTGTTTTCCCAAACTGTAACCATTCAGGCTATCTCCTGCCCACTTGCTGACGCCACTGCATATGTGCATACCTATCAGCAAAGCACTATTTTTCCACGTGTAACAACAAATCTAATAAAAATTAATAAAACATCTAAACCAACTTATTTTTTCTTATTTTTTTACACACAAATATACAGACATCCATTGTATAATTGCAATATGCCACTCGAGAATGTTGGTGATGCCGGATTTACCCATGCCCTGGGTTTGTGCCACTTGGCTGACACCTCGAGCCAAAACACCCCAGTGGTGGGTAACCTGGCATCACCAACACTCTCATGGTATATTGCTTAATTCTACACTGCATTGGGACTGTAGCTGTACAGAAAGAATGTGTGCAGTTTGAATAATGCCGTGGGGAGGCTGATGAGCTCAGTATCAGAATTTTGACAGCTTGTGCATTCAGCCCTTGAAAATCCACTGATGTGTGACATGGTAATGAAAGGTTTACAGGATGCTGACATCACATCGATATTGTCTGGCTGTCAAACTTGTTGAAATAGTAAATAAGCACTCTATACATTATAAAGTGCTTCACAAATAAACAGCTTCAGGAGCTCTAAGGTAACATTATATGAAACTGCAAAATGCATCAATTCATTACAGACCTCTCACCAGTGCCCCAGTGCTTTGACTCCGTAAGTCTTAGTAAGGGGCAGGATCATGGAGGATAATGTACTTGCTTTTATAGTCGGATTATTTAAAGGCATAGTCATCATTTAGTACTGACTGTATAAGAAGCCAAAACCACTGGGTGTAGTAAGTGATAAATTAATAGCCCCTTATCAACACCTTTCAAATAGGCTCTGTATAGTCTGGTGACACCACACCTCCTCCCACTTATTTCACATCTTTCATATTCTACAGTCTCACACAACTGACATCATGGACTGGATCAGTCATGGAGACTACATGGGTGCTGGTAGTGGTTTCAGAGCATAGTGCTGCTCAGAAATGTTGGCCACCAGTGATAACATTTCTCTGAAACCAAACATGCACTTGGGGATAGCATTGCTGGCAGCCAATGTCTCATAGTGTCGCTTATACTCCAAAACCACTGAGTCTCCTGCAGCTGATCCAGTAGAGGATATTAGCCCTGGGGACTGTGTATTACAAAAGATGTAAATTGAGGGTGCAGTATTGCCAATGTTATAAGCCTATTATTTTAACTGTTAGTGTTCAAATGTGATAGGGAGCCATTTTACAATGAGGGACCTACTGTAGATCCAGAAAGGAACTGTGGGACTAGGCTGATGAATATTTAAGCAGTAAGGCACTTCAGGATGTGCTTTGTGTTGGGATAATGGCATGCCTTGGGTGGGATGAAATACAGGGCCAAATGTGGAGTACTCCCACCACCTGAGAAGTGCCATTATCTAAGCTCAAGTACTCCTGGAGTGCCTTATTAAGATTATGAAATGGGTCAATTAGGATTAGTAAAATATATATTCTTTAAAAAAAAAATTTAAATTAGCAAGTAATATAAAAAAAGTACTGTAGTCCTGTTGAGCTGTTGTAATTTTGCTTTTGGTCAGTAGTGGCAATCAGGTTTCTTGATTTATTTATTTTATTTACCCATCTCATAATCCACTTTAAAGAATGGGTATAATATCTAGTAAATTAAAATGTTAAAATAGTTTATAATAATTAATGGTCTTCCTTTTTCCCATAGGAAAACGTGGTGTAATTGCCGTTATAAAGGAGCATTTATAACGGCAAACACGCCGCACGGTATTCCCACACTGCACGTATTCGAACTCCTCACTTGCTGTATCCTTCCTAACAGGAATTCGCAAACCCACAGTAGAGAGAAACTGCCACAGACACTCTGCAGTAAGTAATTTTTACAATTAGTTGAAATGTTCCACAGCTACCGGATTGACCACTCTAAAAATATTTTAAATAAAGTTAAAGCGGACCTTGTGCGCTGAGGTAATCTGAATCTTGAAGACACAGTAGTCTTTTTTTTTTTTAATTTTCCATAATTGCTGAGGCAAAAGAGAAGCCCAACAGTTACATAAAATAAAATATGGGTCTCTGTGTGAGCTTCAATTTACGCACATCCTCGGGGTTGATGCTGTCATAAACCTATGTAGCATCAAACCCTCGGGTGTGTATTGTATTTATGCCCACACGAGACCCATACTTTATCCTATATGTTACAGAGGAAATGTGCCTTTTTTATTCTATTTTACAGAAACACAGCTCACCCTTTTTCTCCTGTCTTGTTGTAAGATGCATTTTCCTTTTGGAATCTGCTTTAGAATTTGATTTTAAATCTTTAAAGAGGGGTAGTTAAATATGGCTGCCACAAGGTTTTCATCAATATTTTGGGCTGTATTTTGAAGCGTACAGTTTAAAACAGCAGTGTATCATAGCTGTGAAAATTTAGACTTCTACTTTTTATTCTATTTTAGATTACCCCTGATCTCCTGACTCGTACCTTCTTTCTTCAGTTTGTCTGCTTTAGCATCTTTTGACATTTGAAATAATAAAGGAGTTTCCTTTAATATGGTTGAATTATGCATCAGTATTCTCAGCTGTTTTGTACACCTGTTTTCCCATAATGTCAAGAAGCAGTGTCTGCTGCATGCTAGTTCATTACTGATCTTAAACAATGGGTGTTCAAAACATCAGAGAATACTGATGAAAACTTGACCCAAGCCATATTAAATGAGCACTACTTTTATTAGTTCAGGTAAGTTTGCTCAAAATCTAACAGAACAGGATTGCATTTGTAGGATTCTGGTCCGATTTTAGGATTTTAAGAATTGAAGTCTGAAATTCCTAAATCCTAAAACCTATTACATTTTTTCTAAGTCTATCCCCTTCCCTGCCCGATCAGCCCACATTCTTCCAGCCTCCTAGCCCTGTCCCCCAACCACAGGACGTGACCACCTCTCCTTCTGCCCCCACAGCTTGCCCTCCATGGCAGGGTGGTGGATCCTCAACCCACTGAAACAGGATCTGGTTTGAGGAGAGATGCCTGTGTTGGGAGTGGAGCCTGGGAGGTCAGAAATCATTTTCCTCCATTTTGTCCCCCCTTGGAGTCTGGAAGAGGAGCTTGCAAGGTTGTCAATGGCCAAGCTGTGCATGCTTCCACACACAGCACACCAGGTGACTGCCCACTGCCACCTCACTTTATGGGACCCAGCGAACCAACACCTAGCCCCTGCTGGGTGTCAGGCAGGCAGCAGTCACCATTCCCCACCCTCCCCAGGAGAGGACAGCTGACCCGTGGATGCTCGATCCTCTCCTCCTGACCCCGACAACCCACTCTCGCACTGCGGAACATGGGCATGGCAGTAGGTAAGGCATGATGCCTCAGCCTTCCACATGACTGGGCCAGCCTCTAAAACCTATTTTTCAATAGAGATGTAGGCTTTTAAATCCAAATCTGATTTTGAGATCATTTAAGGATTTGAATCAGAATAGGATTAGGAATCTGAATTTCCTAAAATCCTACGTCCAAAATTCTGATCAAAATTGGTCAATTCTGAGCATTCATAATTTTAATTGTAAAACAAGAGGTAAAGCAGAGTCAAAATGGGAAAATAGAGTATTGTACCAGTCTAGAGATTAGAGGAAATCTAAAATAGAGTAACAAGTATAGTTCAACATTTTCACCGTCATCATGCACTGCTGCTTTAACATAATTTTTCTGCAACTAAGATGAACTAGCATGCAACTGCATCTGCTCTCTGACCTTGTGAATCACTGGGGATAGCAAGGTTAACTCCAGGCCACAAACGCAAGCTTTAACAAGGTGAACATAACACAACACTGTAGCTGGATCTGGAAAGAAACTGAACAGCAATTATCAACATTATGGTTTTAAAAGGAACACCTAATGAGATATTTAGAAACTATAAAAGGTAACATTTGTTAGACGTAAAGACAAAAGCTAGCATTCAGGAGGTATAAGGAGACACAGAGGGAGGAGGACAGAGGTATAGCAAGAGAAGCAGAGGAGGCAGGAAAGCAGTCAGGGCCCAGCGATGGCACAGGCAGTAAAGAAAAGGGCCAAGACATTTTATGACTGCGGGCAGAGCTCACAGACTACGATCACTGTAGGAGAGGAAGAGACTGTGACTGGAACGCATCCCTCTGTTCTGCTACAGTGATGCAGTGAGCTCCCACAGCACTGACTCCATTGCTGTGTGGCCTCCGCAGACAGCTCCCCTTCAATAAATCGTTGAGACCCTCCCACGGTGCACTACTTTACCATGGCACTTCCATTACTTCTGGGTGGCACAATATAGAGCTTTTGAATGGCAGTGACATATGCAGGTGGATTGAGCACCACCAGAGGTTGCTGCTGAAATTTAAAGCAGTAAATGTAGTCGTTACGCTAGTATGCTATTTGACAGAACTGCACATGCGCCAGTGCCACGCATGCGCAGTGCTGTCATTTTGTGAATGGCATACTGCTCCAGCATTTTATTTACTTATTCCTTTCAAATGATTCACCAGCATTCTCCGCACTGCTCCAATCTGACACCATATGCCGCCAATCCGAAAAGCCCTATACTCTGCCGCTCTCGACATCTATGAGCTCCATCTACCCAGAGCACCTAAACACTTTGCACAGCTGTATCAGGCCTGACCAGAGTTTGTTCAGGTATGTTACCTTAAGGAGAAAGACTAGGGGGAACTATAAGGCTAAGGAGTGAAGGGGGTGGGGAGATTGTGTGGTAGGAGATTGAGAGGGAAGAAACGAGGAAAATGGTCAGCCTGAACAATTATTTTTTGTTCAGTTTTCACAAATGAAAGGGAGGGTGAGGGATCAGATCTGTGTTGGGGCATCAAAGGAAGGGCGTACACTAGTCTGTTTACAGAGGACAGAGTCCTGAAAGATCTTGCAAATCTAAAGGTGGACAAGGCAATGGGACACATCCAAGGTTTTTGAGGGATCTCTGAGGTGCTGACTGCACCTTGTGACAGGGAGCTCCAGCCACTCTTGACAGACTTTTCTTAAATCTGTTGCAACAGTTCTTATATTTCTTAGCTTAATCTTAATTTTAGAGGAACAGTGGCAGGATTTTTAGGACAGTAAATTAATAAAAAGGGAACCAGGAGAGCTTCAGTAGCAGACAAGTAGTGGAATAGCAGATAACTGCAGCATAATGGAGTGGTAAATGCAGTGGCTGGGGCAGTCATATTCAGGCAGATCTTCTGACACTGAGGTGCTGTCCTATCTGCATGCATCTTTCTGGACTGCGGATGAGGTAGCCAGACTCAGAGCAGAAGTAAACTGGGTCAGAAGTACCATTACCCCTATCCAGAGACCACTCAGTCCAATGCAGCTGCCTCAAAGGATGCAGAGAATGAGGAGTACTTGGATGACAGTGGGTTCAGGGAGGGTTAGACCAGTCAGGCAGAGGCACATCCCAGATCCTATTCCACTCAAGAACTCATATGCCACACTGCCAAACAGGGACAACCAAATACAGGTACCCAGAGAAATGGAAGGAAAGGATGTGGAGGTTAGCCAAGTGCAAAAGATGGAGATTAGCGCCCAGGAGGTGGATAGGCAGAATAGGGCAAATTCAGCAGAAAGGCAGACAGCAAGGTGAACCACTGATAAAGGGCAACCAAGGAAGGGCTGGAGTAGAACAGCGAAACAGTCTAGGGAGGTCAAATCATGGAAAGTCATGTGTGCAAATGCCAGGAGCCTTAGCAACAAGATGGAAGATCTGGAGGCTGTCATGGTGCAGTCAGATCCTGGACATTGTGGCCATCACTGAAACCTGGTGTAATGATAACCACAAATGGGAGTTGGCCATACCTGGCTACAACATATTCAGAAGAGACAGGGCAGGCAGGAAGGGAGGAGGAGGGCACTGTATGTGAAAAATGACATAAGGCCACGGAGATCCAGGAGGAACAAAATGGGGAGAGATGCTGTGGGTTAAGCTGGAAAGGAAAATGGGGCCAGCCATCCGCACAGGTGTGGTCTATAGACCACCAGCCCAGGAGGAAGAAACAGATAGAGTTGATGCTAGCCATCCAGAGGATGGCAGACAAGGGTGAGGTAGTACTGGTTGGAGACTTCAATATTCCAGATGTGGACTGGAGCATCCCAGCAGCAGCATCAACTAGGAGCAGATTTATCCTGGACTCCTTCAGGGTGCCTTCCTCAAGCAACTGGTCATGGAACCAACTCCGGCAGAAGGCAATACTGGGACCTTGTGCTCACAAACAGGGACAGTGTGATGGGGTAAGAGTGGGGAGCACCTGAAACAATGACCACCAGTCACTGTGGTTTGAAATCACAGAAAGAGCAGAACCAAACCACACAAAAACACGTATCCTGGATTTTAGGGGGGCAACTTTGGGAAAATGGGGAGATACTTGAAAGAGGCATTAAGGAATGGGCAGGAATCAGGGGTTGAGGAACAGTGGGAAGTATTTAAATGGGGATTACAAGAGCAACAGAATTATGTATTAAGCAGGTTTGCAAGAGGAAAAGGAAGAGGAGACCATTATGGTTTTCCAAAGAGGTAGCAAAGAAAGTGAAAGCCAAAAGATTGTATTCGGGCAATACAAAAACACACAGGCAGAAGGGGAGGAAAAGTACCAGGAGAAGCAAAGGGAGGCAGGAGGTAGTAAGGGAAGCCAAAGCTCAGACAGAAGAACACATTGCAAAATCAGTGGGTAGAGAGGACAAAACCTTTACAGGTACATAAGTGAAAAAGAAAGGCAAAGGGAGGGAGAGTGAGACTGAAGGGGAGGATGGGGGCTGTGTGGAGGATGACAACAGTAAAGCTGACATATTGAACAGGTATTTCTGCTCAGTCTTTACTAAGGAAGAGGAGGGTAATGGGTCTGAATGGAGTACAAGGTGAGAATGGTGCAGAATGGACACAAGTCCCTTTACACGAGAAAGGGTCCTGAAGGAACTGGAAGTAATAAGAGTTGATAAAGCAATGGGGCCAGATGGGGTGCACCCCAGGTCCTTAAAGAACTAAGAGAGGTGGTGGCTGAACCTCTGCTATCCTGTTTAGCCAATCACTAGAAACGGGAGGTACCCAAAGACTGGAGGATAGCAGATGTAGTCCCTTATACAAAAGTGGGAACAAAGAGGAAGGGAACTACAGACCAGTCAGCCTCACCTCGGTAGTGGGGAAGATCATGGAAGCACTACTGAAGGAGAGATTGGTGGAACATCTGGTTGTCAATGGACTACAAGACCCAAGGCATCATGGTTTCACCAGGGAAGGTCATGTCAGACCAACCTCATTGAATTTTTTGACTGGGTGACTAGGGAGGTGGATTAGGGAGGGCAGTGGACATGGCCTATCTGGACTTCAGCAAGGCCTTTGACACTGTGCCACATAGAAGACTATTGCACAAACTGGGGAATATGGGTGTGGGCAGGACAGTAGTGCAGTGGGTAGGTAACTGGCTGGGTGGCAGGACACAGAGGGTGGTGGTAAATGGCTGTCACTCCACAGAGGGAAGAGTGACCAGTGGGGTACCACAGGGATCAGTGCTGGGACCGGTACTATTCAATATCTTCATCAGTGACATTGCACAGGACCTAGAAGGCAGAATTTCACTGTTCGCTGATGACACAAAGCTCTGTAACAGAGTAGACACACCAGAGGGTGTAGACAGAATGAGAAGGGACCTGCAGAAACTTGAAGAATGGTCAGGGGTTTGGCAGTTGAAATTCAATGCAAGGAAGTGCAAGATAATGCATATGGGGCACAAAACCCTGGCACAATATATCAGTTGGGGGTGAGGATATAGCATGCACCAAGCAGGAAAGGGATCTTGAGTTATCATCTCTGATGACCCAAGGCAGGGAAACAGTGTGACAAGGCAGCAGGTAAAGAATAGGATGCTGGGATGCATAGGCAGGGGCATCACCAGCAGGAAAAGGAGGTCATAATTCCACTATACAAGACACTAGTGAGGCCGCACCTGGAGTACACTGCAGTAGTTCTGGAGACCTTACCCACGTAAGGACATAGACAGGGTAGAGAAGGTTCAGAGGAGGGCAACAAAGATGGTGCATGGATTGCATCACAAGTCCTATGAGGACGGGTTGAAGGCACTGAACATGTACTCCCTGGAGGAGAGGAGGGAGAGAGGGATATGATAGAGACATACAAGTATCTTACAGGAGGAACAGGGTGCAGGAATGCACTATTTTTAAGCGAAAAGATGTTCCAGGACTAGAGGGCATGGGATGAAGTTGGAGGAGGGACGATTCAGAGGAAACATGAGGAAGAATTTCTTCACAGAACGGTGGTGGACAAGTGGAACACCCTGCCAGAGGAAGTGGTGGGGCTGAAACAATCACGGATTTAAGAATGCATGGATAGACATAAAGGAATTGTGGAGATCAGGGTAAGGGCAACAGACTTCCTGGAAAACATAAACTGAACTTACAAACTTAAATGGGCAGACTGGGTGGGCCATAGGCCCTTATCTGCCGACACTGTCTATGTATGTATCTGTATCTATGTATCTATGTAATCTATATCTTACAATTTCTAGTTCATAAGGTTGGCCACCTATGGGCACTCCCTTCCCTCTCTTGACTATGCTATAAGTGTACTCTTTAATTTTCCTTTTCCTCTCAGGTCCTCATTTGGGGAGGTTATTGTGGTGACCTCCAAGTGTATGTAAAACAGGTTGCGTTTTATATAGTTGTTGGATTTAGTATGTAATAGCTCTGTCATAAAATACCTTGATGTATATACCTTATGTTTATGGAACCTGTAAATGTTGAAAATACCATGGCACTATGTGTTTTTGATAATGGTAAAAGTACTAGGTGACTAGTACAGAAATTAAGTTAGTTGTGCTGTTTAAAATGCATGTAAATTGCTGTAAACTGAACAAGTCTGAAATGTCATGATTGCATATATCCCATGATGCTTTGCATTATGGAAGTATGTATGGATAATGTATTTCTTTGAAACTTGATTTGTTGCCAATGCCTTTAGGGTAACCCTTCTTTCAGTGATTCTGCATTGAGGTTCTTTGTCTTTGGCTTGTTTTGTTTTTTCTTATTGGGCTCCCACTACCCGAGGCAAATGGGGCCCCATAGGGATGAAGGGTTTTCCTAAAAGTGGTTAGATCAGAGATCATTGTCAGTAGGTGCTGGCTATGCAGAGAAAAGACATTCATAGTCTGTTGCTGCAAACAGATGCACTGAAGAAGGAATATGCTATTGCTGAAGTTTATTTCCTATATTCTGAATAAACGTCACACAGAGATTGTGTGTTGAACCTGAAGTTTGGTGTCTGGTCCATCTGTTATCCCACAACCCCTCCACACACATCTGACAGTCCTATTCCACCACTCATTTGAAATGGGAGTGGTCCTGGGAGACTAGAGAAGGAAGATGTAGTACCACTTCACAAAAGCGGGAGCAGTAAGGAGGCTGGCAGTTACAGGTCAGTCATCCAGACTTCGGTGGTGGGATATTAATGAAATCACTACTGAAAGAAAGTATTGTAGTATATCTTGAATCCAGTGGCTTACAAGATCCAAACCAGCATGGATTCAGTAGGGGGATGTCTTGTCTAACTAATCATATAGATTTCTTTGACTGGTAACCAGGGAGGTAGATCAGGATGGAGTAGTGGATGTGGGCATACCTAGATTTCAGTAAGGCCTTCAACACTGTTTCACATAGACTCACAAACAAGCTGGGCTGCCTAGGAGTGGTCTAAAAGTCATACATGAGGTAAGAAATTGGTTGGAGGATAGGCAACTGAGGGTAGTAGTAAAATGGAGTTCACTCCGAGGAAGGGAGGGTGACTAGTGGTGTGCCACAAAGATCAGTACTGGAACCAGTTCTCTTTGATATCTTCATGGGTGACATTGCAGAGGGCCTAGAAGGGGAGGTATGTTTTGCAGATGACACAAAATCTGAAATAGAGGGACACGGGGGAGAGAATCAACACAAATCCAGGTAGGCTTGCAGAGTGGTCTAGAAAGTGGCAACTAAGTTTCAGTGCAAAAAATGCAAAATCATGCATTTGGGGCAGAAACCCAGGGTCAGAGTACAGAATGGGGGATGGGGAGCGGTATTGACGACCACCAAACAGGAAAGAGACCTGGGTGTTATATTTGATGACCTAAAGGTATCCAAACAGTATGACGAGCCAGTGGTATGCTAGGATGCATTGGGAGGGTATCGCCAGCAGAAAGAGGGAGGTAGAGTAGTGTGTCCAGTTCTGGAGTCCTCATCTCCAAAAGTACATAGAGTTGAGGCAGTCCAGAGGAGGACAACTAAAATGGTAACGGATCTGCATCAAAAGCCCTATGAGGAGAGACTGAAAGGAGAGAGGGGGATATGATAGACTTTCAAATACCTCAAAGGTATGAATAAGGTTCAAGAGGGAAGCCTTTTTCAGAGAAGAAAATGCACAAGAACAAGGGTCATGCGATGAAGCTGGGGGAGGAATCAGGGAAATGGAAGGAAACACTTGCTCACAGAAAGCATGGATGCCTGGAACAGCCTCCCTGAAGAAGTGGTGGAGCAAAAATTGTAATAAGATTTTAAAAGTCATGGGATAAGTATAAGGGAACCTTAGAAGCAAGGAAAGGGGGTAAAGCAGGAGATCATGTAGGGTCTACAGTGTGACAGTAGGGAACATGGGCAGACTAAATGGGCCAAACGGTCCTTATCTGCTGTCAAATTCTATGTTTCTGTGTTGGCAAAAAGGACCACAGGGCCCAGTCACTCTGCCCAGATGTTCACTGCCTAATTTGTCTCCACAGAACCGAAACTCGTGCCTGGCTACCATCCTTCTCACTGTCTGTTTTCTACTAATCCCTATTTCTGTCCTACACATACTTGAAGCCCCAGCTGTTTTTGCTATCACCAGTTTTTCTGGCAGTCTTTTCAGGCATCTACCATTCTTTAAGTGAAGAAATATTTCCTGACATCTGTCTCAAACCCCCCAAGCTTCACTGCATGTCCCCTGCTCCTGGTGCTTTTCTCATTTAAAGAGAGACTTGCACTGTTTTAACCCTGTTAGGTTCTTGTCTGTCTCTCTATGTCACCTGTCTCCCAGTGTGTACATGTTGCTATCCCCTGTCTCTCTCTTGATAAGGCTTCTTGTACACCTCTGCATCATTTTAGTTGCCCTCCTCTGGACTGCCCCCACCCTGTCTATGTTTCTTTCTATGGTGCAGTCTCCAAAACTGGACATAGTACTCCAGGTAGGGTCTCACTAACTAGTAACATCGTAGCAAATGGAAATGCCACTTCCTCCTCCTGCTGGAGATGCCCTCCCTTGCACCCCAGCAGCTCTACCCACTGCTGTGTCCCACTGCCCAGCCACCCTGAGGTCATCAGACATAACCCCCAGGACCCTTTCCTATTTAACTGCAGTTACTACTTCATCCCTCCCCGTCCTATACTCAGCTTCTGGGTTCCTATGCCCTGGCTGCATGATTTTGCACTTCATGGCACTGAACCCCAACTGCCACACTGTGACCACTCCGCAAGTTTCCCAAGATCCTTGCGATTCTCTGCACCCTACAGTAATGGAGTCATTGCTCACCTTTTTCTAAAAAGTGATGTTAAAACTATTGCATAATATAGCAGCAATCCTCTTTAGCCTTCAAGCAGGAGTACTTACATAGAAACATAGAATTTGATGGCAGATAAGGACCGCTTGGCCCACCCAGTCTGCCTGCCTATTGGATAAGCTGCAGATCCTAGTTAACCAGCTGCCTACTTGTTAGCAGCAAAACTTTGTCAACATCGTATAATTTTAAATAGCAAGACATCATTGTATTTGTTTCTTCATGTTTAATTCCTAAACTAAGATATGTGGTTTTGAAGTTTTTAAAAGGTCCTGCTTGCTTGCCCACTGTGAATGTGTTGGACATCTTGGTGTGGCACAGTGCTGCTTCCCTCTGAAACGTGTGCTAGCACCAGCTGAACACAGGCGCTGTAAGAGTTTATTTGAAAAGGAGCACTTGTACTCAAAGGTGTTATCCAAATTTTAAAGGTTCCACGTCCGTGACAGAGGTATACACAACACTGATACACAGGAGCCACGTCAGGCATCAGGCGGAAGTATAGCCTAGAGGTGAGGTTAGAGGAATGAGGTGTGAATGAGCTTGGTACATCCAGCAGACCAGACCAGAGTTTGATTCTTACAACTTCCACTTGCATACTGTGTGACTCTGAGCAAGTCACGTAACCTCCCAGTGCTCCCAGGTCACCTCTGAAAACAGGCACTTGTGCCACATGGGCCTTACCTGGTTACCAAAGACCAAAATAAAAATAAGTAGCAAATCGATAGCTTAGAATACTAATGGTATATACTACAAGATTTCACCAGGTCAAGGGGAGCCAGGTCAAGTACAGACATTAGGGTTGCAAACAAGGTATAGCAGCACCGAGTTCAGTCTGATGGTAGCCAAACCACTTTGTGGTTTGATATTCTGACTCATAGGACTTATATTTGTACATTTACCATGTACAACCAAAATGTAAGCTCAATGAAAGATAGTTTTAAAAATGTATATCGCTGGCTATCACTGACTGGCATCATTAATTATGAAGTTACTGAATCTGTCCCTTGGGTGGGGGCATGGACTCCTGAATGTCCCGGGGAAGCCAGCCAAGCTTGTTTATAAATGTTACTACCTCAGGGTAAATGACGAGGGAATGCTTACACAGCTGGAGGTCTGCTCATGCAAACCATAACTCTAGCGCCCCTAGCACTCATGTTCCCTGTGGAGGATAAAGGTACATGACCACCTCGCTCTCTTCTGCTTCGTGGTCACCAGGGTGCCAGCCTCCCACTGACAGAGAAACACATGGGGAACCTGGTTGCTTTAAACTGGTAGCGTAGCACATTTTTTGATGTCTAAACGCCTTCAGGTCCAGTCTAGAACAGAGGAATAAAGATTTTGTCCAAAAAAATCTAAAAGTGAGCAGTCCACATACAGAGACACTGAGCTCGGTGGAGAACTTTAAGTTCATCTCCCCAGGTGAGTACTGACAAAAGCACCTATTGTATGTCCATGCAGTGACTCAGAACACCTGTCCCAATAGTGAACATCTGTCCAGCCAGCACAGGAGGGGACTTGCATATGAAATGGACCCACAGGGGCCTGACTTCACTTAGAGCACTCAAGTGCTCCTTTTCCTCCCACCCTAACTACTGGCAGGTTCTGTCACCATGGTGTGCCCACCAGAGTAGGCTGCTGCATGCAGCGATAGTCCTGGCACTTCAGAGGTCAGTGGTGACCCAGGCAGAGTCTTGGCAGCACACTGTTCAGGCAATTAGCTGGAACCTAGTTGTTGTTCTGACTCTTAGAACCTATATTTAGGCTGGTGGTTCTTTTCCCAATAGACATTGTTATTGTATATTTTTCTTGTTTTGCAACACACAAATTCTGTATTCGGAGCACAGTGTTATAGAAACCAGCATATAATGGTTACAGAACTTGTAAAACATGCTCCCATGAGTAAATGCTGGTGAAAAGGATCAAAGTATGGCATACAATGTACAGTGTGTTTGCACTAAATGTACAGCTTATCATACACTCGTGCCTGAGTCATTTCCTTCTAAAAGTGAAAGAATCCACATCTCCATTTTGATGATATGGAGGTAATGCCTTAATCATTCAAAGTGTGGTCCCAGCAAGAGATGGCCAAGATTCCAAAATCTGTTTCAGTATAATAACTAAAGGAGATGTTGAGGGCACTAAACACAAAGAGGGAAGGGGGACAAAAGATATGTCTTGACTATCTCCTTGTGCACAGTAGATGGAGGGGAAAGACTGCTCATAATAAATCCTGAAAGGAGTGTATGTCAGTATGTGCCATGTAGTCATCATTGGTGGTTCCTGTATCTTTTAGTGGAAGGGAAGGGTAGCAGGGTGGGGAACCAGAGCAAGACAGGAATTAAGACCCAAACAGTGCTCAGCTGGTTTGGGTACAGTTCCTTTGCAAGGGATCCCCACAAGTAGGGGGATGCAAAGCAGATGTGGCAAACATATTACACTCCTCACAAATGGCAAGTGGGAGCACTTGTTTTCCTGGTGAGCGAGGCTCACCTATGTGGTGGCAAAAAGTGGAACTTGTATATCAAAATAGGGCCCCCAGACTGCTGCATAGGTCCCTAGTTTGTACATCAGTGAGTATGCCAATTGCTTGTATATGGCACTTGGAGTAAAACGCCCATTCCCAAAATACCAGGCAGTTCGTCTCTCCATCTACGGAGCAAGAGACACTTTACCACAGAGAATGCTCCATTGGTTCACACCAGTTATTCTTGACATAGAGGGGCATTTGAAGGTGGAATGCCCATAAGGGCCAATTTGGGGTCTCTGATTGGTAGAATGGGAACTAAGGAATGGTGTCATCTCCAAATGTCAGTCCAGTACTAATCCAGCAGTGGACAAGACCACAGAATATGAGTGAGTGGCTGGTGGGGAAGAGAACGCTAGCAATCACTGAGTAATAAGTCCCATGTGATGTAAGGCGTGTGGAGTCCTGTATACCCTGTGAAGGATCTTGAACTTCAGGGAACTGGGCCTGTAGTTCCCGACTGACACAATGGGGCATGTGACCATACTGTGTCCCATTCCTCTGGGGAATCTGTACATCCAGTTGTGGTTCCCATGGTGCCTGCTGAGTGCAGTATCTGCCCCAAAGACTAGATAGATGAGCAGTCATATTTCAAAGGGTGGGAGGGCTATGATCCACAGGAATTTGCTTGGGGAAGAGTGAGAGATGGTGTGAGCTGCACTCTGATGAGGTCCCTCAACTGGTGATTGGCAACAGGCTTGAAGTGCTGCACTCAAGAGCGTAAATCATTAACCATGCACAGCTCTGAGGCCAGACTTGTCAACAGTTTGATGCAAAGTGCAAGTTGATCGTGACAAGTATTGACAGGCACTGAACCATTGCTTTGGGACTGAGCGTTCACTTGTCAATACCTATCAGCATCATACTAAAAACTTGCAGTTTGCATCAGACTGTGGACAAATCTGGTCTCTGAGAGCTACGCTTGATTAATGACTTATGTTCTCCATACATGCAGCACTTTCTGCCTGTTGCCTAGTCTTTCAGTGGGTTTTGGTTAAACCCAGTACTTGCACATGGTTCAGCGCAGTAGAGTGCGATCTTTCCACTGTTGCTTTCCTTCAACTGGAGATGTCAAAAGGGAAAGGGTTCACCTGGGCCTGAACTTGCATGGTGCCAAAACTGTGGAACACACCTGTTTTCTCATAATAGAGCTCTCCTAAAGTATGGCCCCTGAATGTGTCCAGTGTCTCTAGTTGACTGTCACCCCTACAATTTTAGGTAAGGACCCTGCTAGAGTGTAGGTTCTGGAAGTGTCACTGGACCATCCCAGCTGCCCGAGGAACCTAGACCAAACCAGTCTGGTATGCGTGGAGTAGGAAGGTCGTTTAGCCAGGAGCCAGTCATGCCACATCAAGGCCACTGGAATTGGGACTGCTCCTGTGAGTTTTAATGCAAGTCAGCAGGGTTGAGGGGACACTCTGGAATTCCTTTACTGGTTATTTAAGGAGGCCCTCAGTAGATGCCTTTAAGAAGGCACTAACAATGCATCTGTTCAAGCACGATTTTAATGATTGATTTGGTTTTAATGGAATGGATAGAATTTTAAGTTTGTGTTGAGCTGCTGTTTATATGTATTTTGTTACTGAACTGTTTTGTACAGTGCCCAGAGTCTATGGAAATGGGCACTTTATAAATAAAAAAAAAAATCTTCAAAATAAGATCACTTGAAGTACCATACACTGATGGAAGAAACAGAATTGGCAGCCCAAACCCCAACTGACCAGTGGCGTTGTAAGGCTTGCCATTTAATTTTCAGAAATGTAGCCCCTCCCAAATTAAAGGTTGTAAGCTTCAGTCTTCTTGGGTATCTCCCTCCATTGAGCCACATCATGGAAACTGTAAGCTGTCGGCATTGGGACCACACGGACATTTTTCATTGGCTGGAGCTGTCCATGTTGACGTGCTCATTGTTGCCTGTATAACACAGCCTCTCCATCATGCCTCAGCTCTTTCTCCCACTTTAGTAATTTGTTTGGCATCCAATCCCAGAGGCTCTGGGTGCCTTACAGTAGAAAATTAGACAGTGATACAGGAGTAACATAAAATATGCAATAGACAAGCAAATAATCAGAATAAAATGAAAATACATCAGCAGGAAAGGTCTTATTAAAATGATGGGTCTGCAGGGCCTCTTAAGGCCTCCACTGCTGGGGCCTCCCTCAGGGATCTTGGCAGTGAGTTCAAGAGGACCGAACCAGCCACCTCAAATGAGTGATCACCGAGGTTTTCAGCCTGGTCCTTAGAACTGCCAGAGGGACCTCAGTGGAGGAACGGAGGAGCGTACCAGAATGGCAAGAGTAAGGAGGTCTGACAGGTAGCCAAGGCCCGCTCCATATAGGTGAGCAAGCACACCTTGAAGAGAATCTCCACCTGACCAGCAACCAGGGCTGTCACCCTCTTGTATGAAGGAGGCGACCCCATTATTTGCATGGGCACAGTGTTATGTTAGTGTCTGGGTGCTAACAGGTTTAACTTATGCTAGAGGGGCCTCTAAATATAGACTCCACCCAAAAAGTGCACAAACCTGGGTAGCATGGGTAAGCCTGTTAGCGTAGCGCTAACTTTTTGAATATCTGGTCTCTGATGTTTCACAACTAAGGTCACTTTTTCAAAGGTATTAATAAAAATGTTTCTTCTCATTGTAGAACAGCTCTGAGCTGCCTGTTAGTAATAAGTATGATATTTTGGTTGTAGTTTTTTCTAGTATCTGCTCTGTGGTTGAACTGCTAGCCTGTGTAAATGATGCAATAGATATTCATGGTACGCTATTTTTACTGATGGCATTTTGTATTGCTTTATTTGAACTTGTCTATTTATTTGCGATGCTATGTTTTTATATTTATTGTATTTTATGCTTCAAGTGCCTCTGCATACATGCACCGAGAAGGCATACAATTATATAGAAAACAGAATATCTTTTGGCATATTTAGAACAGAAATGGCATCAGCAGTGGAAGTAAAAGCTGGAGCAGATTACCAAAAAACAAGGCATTCATCACTATTTTTTCCAATGGATTCAACAGATGGTATACATAGCAAACAGAAGACAAAATGACTGATTTGCTTAAACAAAACTATCAAGCAAGGGACTAGATGGGAACCACTGCATTACAAGAAGTTGGCAGAGTGTGGGACAGAGAACACCTGTTAGCTGACAGTCCAAGTTGCAGCCAATGACACTGCAGTCTAGATTGGCTTTATCCCAGCTGTGATCCGATTTAAATATTCCCGTCATTCCAAAACGGAATGCAAGATAGTTCAGAGCAGAAAATGTCACCATACCAATAAAACTGTTATCAGAACTTTTAGTGTGTGTGTACATTCAAATGCAGCTGTAGACAACGTTTCAAGTGTATGAAGTACAAGATTTTATTTGTGGCAACAAAGATTGCACATATAGAAATTCCGACACATTTTATTTTTATTTATTTTTTATTTCAGAAATCAGAAATACTCTCGAGTCAGACTCCTTTACAAAGGTTCCATGTCACATATACTATATACAGATATACAATACAGTTAGTACAGATACACAATACAGTACTTGTTACAGAGTAGAGCCATGTTTATAACAGGAACAGTTAGGCTAATTCAGGAACTAGTACGGTTTGAGACAGTTAGATATCCTTTCTCTGTTCAAAAGTCTTGAAAGGGTATTTATCCAAAACGCATCAGGCATGCCTATGTGCAGTCTGTGTTGCTACTGAAATATTGTATTTTATGTTAAGTGAAACTTTGTCTGAGGCTGCATCGCTTCACTTTTTTAAGTAGCTGTTTGGTCCCAGTCACTTCCTCGTGCCAACTGGCAACTGGGACATGCATGTATTTTTTAGATTTCCTCCCTTGACCCTCCCTGGAGGCTCCAGCACATGGTCAATGGATCATGTGGAGGCACACTTTGCACCCCATGGCACCAATTCAGTCCCTTCCACCTCCCTGCTACTTTGCCACACCCTCTCCACCACCCTCCGGACCTCCACCCAGTGGTAGCGGAACTACAGTGGGTGCCAACCTACCCTCACCACCCTCAGGAGAGCTGCCTGCCAGCATGCTCAATCCTGCTCCACGCCTTCTCCCCCAACGCCAGCATCCCCAACGCACCCAAGGTCGCATTAAACTCTGTCACCGCATAGCACATCAACCCTCAGTGCCACCAGGCCAGCTTCATCATTTAACTTTTTATGTAAGAAGGGGTGAGTGCCAGATTTTTTTTTTTTGTACTGTGGATATTTGAAGTTTATTGTGAAAGCATTATGTGCAAGGAAATATTAACATCAAAGAGCCTAATGAGCTCATAAAGTTGTGTCTCCTAAGGTCCCAAGGTGGTAATGTTTCATGAGTGTACGAGACTTTGCTATCAAAAGTGTTAATTATTATATACATCTTAGCATAAATAGATTTAGAGTTTTATTATAGTTGTACTGTAATAAGCTGGTTGTTGGAAATGTTAATAGTGTTGTAATAAGGTGGTTGGTACTTTTATTAGTTTGTGAATAAGCTGTTTTACATTACGATAAGTTGATGTAGTTTCATTTGTAGTGTATATTCTAATATTTCCTACTGACACCCGGTCAGATCTTCTTCTTTATTTTATTGCTTAAATTTGTGACTATCTCAATGGATAATAGGAGCTCAAAGTTGCGTGTAACTAGGTCTGATACTCAACAGGTTTGCTTTACTCCTCATCTCGCTTCAGACTAATTCATCTTTGGGTACTGTAACTATTCTTTTTATTTTGGAGGCAGTGAGAGAGCCTTGGTGGATTTTAACACCTCTTAAATTCAGTTTGTGGCAGTGAGAGGCCACGCTTCCTGGACATTCTTACAAGGGTGGGGTGAGAGCTACCCTTGTTGTATAAACTTTAAAGGACTTGGCAAAAGACATTTGATGATGTATCTTACTGGACACTAATAAGTAACTTAATCTAGAGCTGTGGCTGTCTTTGGATTTTTGTTTTTGGGGTTTTAAATTTTGGGGTGGGTTGGGTTTTTTCTGTTTTGAGTTAATTTTTTTTTTTCATTAACTCTTATAGCTTAGGGTATAAGAGTACTGTTATTAAGATTAAATTTATTTGTTTCATTTGGGTGGATTCTTGATCTTAGCCTGTTTGGTTTTCTTTTACCATTTTTCATAGCGTTATAATGTGTTGGGGAGGTTTAGCGATAGTTGAGCATTATTCCCCCACCAAGCTCAGGGAATTATGTCCCTTTGAATGTCCCCCTATCATCCCGACACCTATTTTAGGTGTCATGCTTTGGGTATACTTAAAAAGCATTAAAGAAGGGGGGACAGCTGGGCCTGGTGGGGGACAGCTGGGCCTGGTGGGGACAGCTGGGCCTGGTGGGGGACAGGAAAGGGAGGTGGATTGGAGTCAGGTCCGGAGATGCCCTGGGTGAAATGGAGTCAGGATAAAGGTCTTCCTTGTTTTGTCTCCATACCCAAGGGCTCCGACGCGTGGGCAGGTGCTGAGGTCTTCCCGACAGCTCATCCTACATTGTCGGTGTTATGCAATGCCAGATCTATTAAAAATAAGGCAGCTATTATAGTTGATCTTGTTGGAACAACTGATCTGGCTTGCATCACTGAGACCTGGCTGTATGAAAATGCAGGCCCTGTTTTGGCCTCTGCTGCTCTGGCCGGTTCTCGGTGATGCACCATCCAAGGTTGGATCAGAGGGGCAGGGTGTGGCCATGATGTTTAAGACTGAGCTGTGCTTTGTGGATGTGCCATTGGGAAGTACCTGATCCTTCAAATATATCCTGGGAGAGGGGTGTAGTTTGTGGGATTCTCTCATCTACTGTCCACCAGGAGATGGAGGATAATTCCTGCAGGAGATGGTACACTTCATTGTCGGCATGATGTTGAGGTCCCCAGATGGATAGTTCTGGGGACTTCAATGCCTGGGTCTACAATGAACTCTCGATTTTGGTTAAAATCTCCTCCAGCTGATGATGATGCTGGGCCTTACACAGGTAGCTACCTCCTCAACCCATGTAGGGTCATTTGTTGGATCTGATCTTTCTTTTGGTATGGAGATAGCTGATCTGGGGTGAAACCAGTCAGCTGGTCTGACCATCACACCATAAGGTTTAGCTTTAGGGCCCTCCTAATAGGTCTGCCCCTATGGAGATGGTTCAGCACCACCCTTTAAGGGGTTAACTTTAGTGACCTATTGGGCCTGCTGGTGAATGCATGAGTCCAGATGATCTTGTTCTAGCCTATAATAAGGCTGTAGGAGATGCTCTGGACAAGATTGCTCCTCGTTCATGTCAGGCCTCTCACCTTTCACCCAAGGAGCCCTTGATTTGATGCCTTCTTGAAGGAGTTGAGGCGAGTTGGTGAAAGGATGGGAGAGCCTGGATAGCACGCCATGATGCTAACAGACTTAGGTTGATGGCACATTATGATGGCTATCAATCAGAAATCACCTGTAAGAAGGCAGAATTCCTGTCCAGGGAGAATTCTGCTGCACATAATCGACTATATCGGCTTTTCCGACTGTTAACAGATTGTGCAATTCAATCTGTCTCCAGCCCAGAGAAGCTTTTCTCAGCTGAGGTGTGAGGAGTTTGTTCGATTTCTTGCAGATAAGGTTGCCAGCATCAGGTCTGGTATTGGTCCGACCTCTCCTACAGGCATTGCAGTGGTCGACAGGAAGTGGCATGCACTCGGTCTATCTGGTCAGATTTCTGCAGGACAGAACCTCATGGACATTGTGAAGATCAACCAAACATTGCGCCCAACCGTTGTAGTTTGCATCAGGGCCTTACACCTTTTAGTGGGATGTAGATGTTATCTTCCGATCTTTGCTGAAATTGTCTGGAGGTCCTTGGAGGGGGCTTTCCTGACCCTCAAGGAGGCGGTTGTTTGACCCACCTTAAAAATCCTCCTTGATCCAGACAGTTCAGCCAACTACCAGCCTATCTCTAACCTGCCATTTGTTGGTAAGGTTATTGAAAAGGTGGTTGTGCTGCAACTGGATGATCATCTTACAACTCAATGTCTATGATACTCTCCAGTCTGGTTTTAGGAAGAAGCATAGCACAGAGACTGCTGTTGTCTGGATATTGAATGACCTCCCAATGGCTAGAGATCGAAAGGCACGTACCATTCTGGTCCTTCTTGATTTCTCTGCTGCATTTGACACTGTAGACCATGGTGTGCTGCTGGAGCACCTGCAGCTCTTTGTGGGCTGTCTGGTACAGTCCTTAAATGGTTCCATTCATATCTCACAGGCAGGTTTCAGAGAGTTGCCACTGGAATTTATTCCTCTGGTGCTCACTCCCTGCTTTTCTGGTGCCGCAGGGCTCCATTCTGGCCCCATGTTGTTTTCAGTGTACATGCTGCCATTGGGAGATCATCAGGCGATACAGTCTGAGTTTTCACTGCTATACAGATGACCCTCTGCTGTATATGTCCTTTCTACCTGGACAGAGTGATGCAATCTCCATGCTAAATAATTGCCTTACTGAGATCAGAACCTGGATGAGTTCCAGCTGGCTGAGACTGAATCCAGACAAGACTGAAGTGCTGGTAGTGGACCCAGGTTGTCTGGGGTGGGTTTGGGGATGGACAACTATCAGGCATGCTACTTGTGGTATACCACTCACTACCTCAGACCGGTGCATAACCTGGGTGTTATTTTTGATGATGGTCTGATTCTAAAATCTCAGGTGTCAGCTGTCACAAATCCTCTTTACCATCTGAGGAATATCGCCCGGTGAAACCCCTGGTTCCTCCAGATTATCTTCCAACATTGGTCCATGCCTTGTCACTACCCATCTTGATTACTGCAATTCCCTCCACCTAGGGCTACCAGTGGTTGATATCTGCCGCCAGCTTGAGCAGAACGCTGCAGCCAGGCTTTTGACTGGGACTCTAGGACCAGTCATATTATGCCTGTATTCTGCGAGCTGCTGGCTGCCTGTTCAGTGGCAGATCACCTTAGGATTGGCTTGCTAACCTTTAAAGCCCTACATGATCAGGGACCCAGTTACCTGCAAGATCTCCTGGTATCCTACTGTCCCCTCCATCCTCTCCGATCCGCCAATGAGGGATTGCTGGAGATTCCCAGGTACAACTGAAGACATCTGGTTCTTGTGCCTTCTCTTTTCAGCTCCAACCCTGGGAATTCTCTACCTTGTCGGTTAAGAGAATGCCCAACTGTCGGTAGATTTACAACAGAGTTAAAACGATTTGATATTAGCCTTCCTTAAATATGGATGATCTGTTTTATTGTTCCTGTTTTTATTCTTATTTGTATTTGATGTATTTGGTTTTATGTACAGCGCTTTGGTTTGTGAAAGGCGCTATTAAATAAAGCTGATTTGATTTGAATAACTTTCAGATATTGGGAGATATTTGATGGTTTTTCTTAGAGGAAACAGTCACATACAATATATATAGATATAGATATAGATATATAAATAACTGCATTAATGCTTGTAGTTTGGGTTACAGCCACTAAAGAAAGGAATGTGGAGTTTCCAAGAAACCTTCATTCTCCACACTGCACACATCAGCAGAGGTTGGTAAAGTTTTGGGTTGTCAGCCTAATGCCACCCCATTCCATAAGTAAATAATGTTGAGATGGGCACAGAATAGAAGAATGGAGGAGCATTAGGGCCAACAACCCAAGGCACACCCTGCGCTGGTTGATGTGTGCAGCGTGGAGGTGGGGTGATGAGTTTGGGAAACCCTAACACCACATTTCCTACTTTTGTTGCTGTAACCCTAACCTAGAGCATTAAAACAGTTTTTTTTACAATTTATTTTCTTACTTCTTGAGATAGTAGAATTGTATCCTTATTTAGCCTGTGGGAGCACATGTCCTCTGGGCCCCGCGCCCAGTCCTCTGTAGATGCATATATGTATGGTGTCAGGAAGCATTGACTTCTCCGGCTCTGTGCTTCCATTTATAGGACAACAGTGACCAAATTTCATGGAGCTCTTCTTATTACCCCACCTCATGTACCAATTTCAGAAAACTTTCAATCCATGCCAAAACATAATTCTTAAACTGCAATGCCATTCTGCACCACAGGTACAAAAACACATTTTGGGCAAAATCTGAAAGATGGCAGCTGTGACCTATATGAGGGGTAATAAGAAGGCTATGTTGAAAATCTGGGGTGAAAATATTTTGATTTCAAAATTTCGAGCTAGCTAGTGAAATTACAACAATGGTCATGACTTTGGCATTTTCTCATATTTTGACCCCGAATTTTCAACATAATCTTCTTATGACCTCGCCTCATAAACGCTTCATAGATGAAAATGTTCCAATCTGTGCCAAAATACCATTCCTGCCACAGGTGTGAAACACATTTTGGACAGGATGTGAATGACAGCTGTACAGTTAGAGATGTTGTGAAAAAGGCTATGTTGAAAATGTAGACTCAAAATATTGAAAATTACCAAAGTTATGTGCATGCGTGAAAAATTTCAACAAAGATCATAATCTCATATTTTAGAATTTTTTCACCAAATTTTCTACATGGTCTTTTGGGACCCCACCTTATGAACACTGTCAGTAAAATTGAATTAATCAGTCCCTAAAGGTGATCTCATGCAGTGACTGGAAAATCACTTTCCGTGCCGATACACGAAATGACACTGCAAGTGTTCATGAAGTGGGTCAAACCAAAAAGGTTGTGCTGAAAATTTAGTAAAACAATTCTCAAATGGCAAAGTATGAACATAAGTTCAGAATGCCTTCGAACAGTGGGTGTCAGTGGCCCAGCAGGTATTAGACTCCGCTCTGAGGCCAGGAGATCAGAAGATTGTGGGTTCTATCCCACACCAGAGGGTTAAATCCCAATACTGACATTGTAGTGCAGCATGGGAGGGTGCTGCACTCCTGAGGTGCTGTCTTCTGGATGAGACATTAGACTGAGGTTCCATCTGCCTGTTCTGGTGGTAGTTCAGGTGGATGTTAAAGATCCCATGGCACTTCACAAAATTTATTACAAAAGAAAAATAACAGTATCAATTTAACATAATTACAGAAGAAGAAAACACTTAAACACATGAATAACAGATTTCCTTCCCATTTCATAAGTCCTCTCACAAGGGAACGAAGACAAATAAATCAATCATATTTACAAAATTTCAATCTGAAAAAGAAATAAAACTATATTACAGAATCAACTTTTTTCTCTAAATACACTTATAGCTTTGAGCAGCTATTATTTCATATAATATAACCAATAAATATATTTCCATAATCTCTGAAATTTCTGTGTTTCTAATTGTGATTTCTCTTTCTGTTTGCAAACAGCTGCTTTCGACCTGCTTTATTAAAACTATAGTTGGCATATTTCTATGTTGCAAAGAATATTGGCACCCAGCTTGCACATGTAAAATTTTAAATGAGCAAAATTTAATTTAATATGCTCAGGTGATATTGAGACAGAACCCCAGTATAATCTCCCAGTACCAAACTTTCATGTGTAATGTTGTTTTGCATGCCCCATTGCCATCTAGTGACTGGATCTGCCCAAAATTGTTTGGCATAAACACAATTTAAATAAAATGCTCCATGGTTTCTTCTAAACCATTAACTCTCTTCTTATACACTGCCATTCTGCTATAGGTTTATTTTAAGGTTTCCTTTCACCCTCCAATTTCCCATGTCAACTGAACCACTGTACGTCCCACATTTTGCTCAGAATAATTTTGTTTATAAGTGTTTTAAGGTGTTCTTTAACTTTGAAGGTACACATTTTGGAAAGTCTGTCTGAGTGGTAAAGTTTCTCCATTATGTCTGTGTATAAAACCTTTCTCTGTAGTTCCTGAATATGTGCTTTTCTGACCCCGAAGTTTTTCTCATTGCAGCTACTGCAAAATCGGGACCTATGACGATGGAGTTTGAATTTCTTCCCCCAATCTCTTTTAGAAAGTACTAAAAACATTTTGACCATCTGTCCCATTAATGTATATTAACTTAATTTTCTTTAAACATATTTTTAAATAGAAAAATAAAACACTAGTGGGTGTAACATTCCTAGGCCCCTGCTTTGCTGCTAAATAAGTGAAATACCTTTAACAGGGTTAGGTGACTTCAAAGCCTTTGGGGAAAAAAAAACTGAATAGTCTTGTTTCCAAGCTAGCTCCTGGTATAGGGAATATAGCACTAATGTATAAAAATATTGGAAGTAAAAATTTTTAATTATCACTTTTGTTTTGGAGAGCCCATGCTTTCCAAACTTGAACTTTCATCTCCCCACTTTTATTTTTCTTCCCAATTCAAATATGTCAAATCCCATTTCCAAAATGGCAGCCAAGAATCTTAATTGTGGTATCTGAGATATTTATTTGCCAAATCTTCATTTGTACCCTTCTCCTATATACACCCCCTGTACTTTTTATGTTGTCTTGTGCATGGGCAAGAAACATGTTGGTAACTTTAGAATAGCAGGTTTGGGAGGCACAGTCGGTTATGGCTAGTGGTGCCACTGCTTTTGGGGCTTGGCTCTGTGGCATGAATTAGATTGCACACTGTCTATGACAGCAGCGCAAAAGCGTGCCAGCAACTTAAAATGTTTTAGCCACTGCAGTGAGGGAGCTCCACCTCACTGCAAGACGCGCATTTCCTGGTGTAACATTTCAATCGGACATGGTGGTGGCTGTGCCATCTGCCCGCACAGTCCCTCAGAAAAGCTGATGTTGGGGTGCCCAATCCCCTGTCTGCATCATCATGCCCCCTCCTGAGTTCATTTGCCAATGGGGAGGCCAATCCCAGTCGCATCATGTCCCGTGCAGTTGTTTGCCAAGGGGTTTCCAATCCCCTTGGCATCATCCCCAACACCTTTATTTGCCAATGGGGTACCCAATCGCCATCTGCTCCAGTCCTCCCCACCCCAAAACACACAAGTGGCATGCTGGGAGCCCACCCCAGTGTGCCAGAAGTACCTGTTAAAAGAAAAACCTTCCCGCATTGCTTTTTTTTTTTTTTTTTAACTCTGTAAAGTAGAAAACTGTCCCTCGTTGTCTGCAGTCCCTCCCCCAACCCGCTCCACTCACTGTGTACCCCACCTCCCTCACCCCATACTTATTCCTGGAGCCCGCACCACTATCTTCGATGTACCGAACACATCTGACTCTTGAAAGCCAACCGCGAACTGAAGAAATGCCGTAAGCTGTATAACGGCATAAATAGGGTTTTTCAACTTTGGTGCATATGTCGGCATTTTGGGAATTTTGGCACCAAATGTTAAGCGTGGAATATTGGGACCCCCTCCTCATGAATTCAGTCACTGTCATGGTGTTATCTGGTCCCGAAGGTGATTTCGCGTCACCGCCGAAATCACCTTTTGGGACAGAGTAACAAAATGACAGTGCCATATTCATGAGATGGCTCTCAAAAGCCTATATTACAAATTTGGTAAAAAAATTGTTTTATTGTTGCGGCATTTGCTCAGTTTCCACGAATGCTCAGTGAATCGGCGAAATCTGTAATATTTAATTCAGATTTTCAACATTGGTATTTTTCCACACCTCCTTATGAACAATACAGCTGTCATTTTCACATCCTGTCCGAAATGTGTTTTCGCACTTCCAGCACAGAATAAGCGCAGTTGCTGTGGGAAGTCAGTGTTCAGGATGGATTAAGAAAATCACAGTGATGATGTTCACGCAGCAGAGGTCCTAAAATGTCTATGTTGAAAATTTGGCAAAGTCCATTAAATGACTGTGCTATGAGCGCAGCTGCAGCAGTTTCCACGCACTCGTAATTTTGCAGATTTGTAATATTTCTACTCCAGATTTTCACCATTGCCATTTTTTCACACCTCCTTATGAACAGTTCAGCTTTCATTTCCACATCCTACCGAACTGTGTTTCGCATGTGGCGCGAGTGGTGCAGTCCCTGTAGGAAAACAATGTTCGAACAGAATAAGAAAATCACAGTAACACTGTTCACAAGCAGAGGTCCAAAATGCCTATGTTGAAAATTTGTGAAAAATTCCATAAAATGACTATGTTACAAGCATGCTGTGCAGTGTCCATGCACAGTCGTAATTTCAGAATTTGTAATATTTTCACTCCAGATTTTCAACATTGTCATTTTGCACACTTTCTTGTGAACAGTACAGCTGTCATTTGTCACATCCTGCCCAAAATGTAGTTTCACACATGTGGCACACAATTTCACGGTCGCTGTGGGAAATCAACGTTCGGGGCAGAGTAAGATAATCATAGTGCCACTGTTCGTGAGCAGAGGTCCCAAAATCGCTATGTTAAAACTTGGTGAAATAATTCCACTAAATGACAGTGTTACAAGCGCGATGCACAGTTTTCAGACACGCCAGTAACTCGAGAATGTTTAATATTTTCACTCCTGATTCTCAACATTGCCATCTCTTCACACCTCCTTATCAATGGAACAGCTGACATTTTAATGTGGTGCAGAATGGCGCAGTCACTGGGAAATCAATGTTCGAGACAGATTAACAAAATCACAGGGACACTGTTAATGAGCAGAGGTCACAAATGCTTTTATGAGGTAGGGGCCACAAAAGGCCATGTTTTAAAATTTGGAGTGCAGATACTAACACACACCCAGGGCGTTTGGTTTCTAACCATTACGCCCCACTCTGCACAGACTAACAGGCTTCAGGGGGCGTGTCTTCGGATTGTTCTGCTGTACTGCTGCAAGCCATTGGTCCTCCATCCCACCCTGCAGCCACTGACGAGCATCAAGGTGTTCCTTGGACTCTTCAGCCTGAAAGTTCAACCATTCTCTATGCTGCACCCATCTCAGCATACATACTTATGAAATGGGGTGAGCATAAGGCCAGACAACCCCAAGGCACAACGCACACTTGTCAGACTAGTCTGCAGGGTAGGGTGAGGTGAAATAGCATGAGCGTGTGGTCAGCGACCCAAACGCACATCCCAGTGCCCGCCACTCTGCAGGGTGGGGTGGGTGGGGTTGACATTGGTTCTGTACTAGGGTTGTCATAACTTGTTCGAGAAAGATTCGATCCTCCTCGAACCTGGTGTTCGAGTTCTAATTTAGAACTCGAACACTAGAGGGTTCAAAAGGGTTCGAATTTTTTTTTAATTACTTAAATGGCTCCGCAGTGCCACTGCCTGCTGTTTACTGGCAGGTGATGTCGACTTTGGACACTGGGAGGAATGACTGGGTATAATTATAGGGGGATGGGAGGCAAAAGTCCTTCCAACAATTAAGGTGGCGCATTTGTCATGCCCAACACTCAGCCTCTTTGCTGCTGCTGCCTTCTGGGCGCTAGGAGAGCCTGCCGTTCGGAATCCTGGGGGTGTTGGGTTTCACTAGTGGGTCCTGAGACAGAGAGCCACAAGAGAATGTGACAGCCGCGGACAGTTAGACATAGTGTGGGGGCTCACACCATCGCATACAAGCTGGCCTGGCTGGAACTGAGAGAGAGCAAGAGTGAACTGTAGTACGGAGGGAGAAAGTGACGGACCACACTGAACCCAGAAGTAGTGGAAGTAATCTACCACCGCCAATAGCGAGGTGTCAGGACGGGCGGAAACTGACCGCTGGCATGAGATAATCGCGTGCTCATGTCTAGGTGTTTGGTGCTTCACTCCCACCTCCCGCGAATGTCCTACCTTTTAAAATTGAATGCTGCTGCTGCTGTGTCCACCCACCAATGCTTTGCTTGCCAGTGCTCTGAGTCAGTCGAGAGTCTTTATGGCCTGGGATAGAGCTGTATAGAACTGAGGGCACCCGTGAGTGACTGCAAAGGTTTATTCAGTCGGGCATCGGTCAGGCTGAGACAGCAGCCTGTGGACGTTAACTGGAGGCTGTCAGCTGGAAGTTTGGAAGGAGAGGACAGAGAAATACAGACTGCTGGTGGCTCAAGGTGGAGGCTGCCGCTGCTGCAAGCAACAACTAACTGGGAGGTAGGACTGACTGGTGGTGCTGCAGTTTGGTGAGTGGGGTGAGCAGTAATTGGGAGATAGCCAGCAACATCATCATGCTCGGGGGACTATATGCTTGCTATGCTGTATGAACAAAAACAAGACAAAGTAATTAAGCAGAGGAGGTGGTGGGAGCGAGGGATTACAGTTTGCACAAGGCAGTTCTAAGCTGGCAGGTGCTACACACTATCATCCATTCTGTCTTCCTGTTGTGTCTGGAGTGGGTCAGTGGCTCTACCAATGACAGTGACCAGCACAGCAATCAGCAAAGCAGCACACAACTGCTCAACCTGAGCTAACATAGCTCTAGTCTGCAGGAAGGCAAGGGTAGGTGGTGTTTAATTATGTTTATTGGCGGTCTGCTGTGCTCTGCTGTGTTGATCGTGTCTACTGTACTGTCTACGGTCAGTGTCTGATTTAAAATGCTGTGCTGTCTAGTGTCTCTCCTGTGTGCCACCCGAGCCTGACTGTCTGCTTTGGTTGGGGCTGCTGGCTGGGGCGTTAGCCTAGTATGCAACCCAGTGTTTTCTTCTGTGTTAGTAAAATTAAAGTAGTTTAAAAAAAAAAAAAAAATCACCCTTACCCTGCAGGTGGGTAGAATGGCACAAGAGTCACTGTGGAAAGGAAGGGAAGAGGAGAGAGAACTGTAGATCAAGTAGGGTCTACGGTGACAATGTAGGTAGGGGAAAAATGGGCAGACTGGGTGAGTCAGGCAGTCCTCAACAGCTGTGCAAAATCAAAATAACAGATAATTTACTTTTGGTGGGTAGCACAGCACTTGTGACTCTGAGGCTGGTTGAGAGTAAGGTTGTCACCCCTCCAACCTTTACCAACATTATTCCTCTCGATGGACTGACAGCTGGGAGGAGGGACTAATTAAATTAGTGTGTTAATTATACTGTTAGTGTACATGCACGCAAGTGGTGCAAAGTGTACTGTTGAGTCATGTGACTCAAACTTTCAGTTGTGCAGCAGGAAATCATCGGGCAGACTTAGCTGGGTGAGTAGCAGAGCAGACCTGTTGTGCTGTGCTCCATTTGTTGAGGCCTTTTGGGGAAAAAAATTACACTTTGAGCAGCGGCAGGCACTGGTAAGTGCGGAAGTGAGGCATTTTTCTGTGTGGCAGAAATTACAGGGGATCAATGGACTGGAGCAGCCAGGCAGTGGCAGAAGGGACAGTTGGCAAGGTGGTTTGTTGGGAAGGAGTACAGGAGTAGGCAGGTAGGGGACTGTACAGGACAGGTCATCATGCTGCCATGTGCACTTTGCTATACTGTACCTGTGACTCCTTCTACTTGGCGTGTGGGCCTGGCCAGCCTATCATCCTGCTGTGTGCCCTTTAAATGCAGTGTGTCCCACCTAGTGTGTGACTCTGTGCACTGTGTAGTTCAGCAGCCAGTTGTGGGTATCCTTAAATACTTGCCAGAAATATTTCCCTGTTGAGAGGAGAAACAGAAAATCCCTTTCACCGTGTTGTGTGACTGTCTTCTATGTGGCGGACTGGCCATCCAGTCATCCTGCTGTGTGCCTTTTGATTGCACTGTACCCTGCCCACCAGTGTGTGTGACTGTGTGCAACCCAATTGTGTGGTATCTTTAAATACATGCCAGAGAAATATTTCCATGTTAGGAGGAGAGAGGAAAATCCTCACTCAATTTAAAGAAAAAATTCTATATCTTTGTGTCACTGTGCTGTGTGACTTCGGTCTCCACGGTAGCATTCTGGCCAGCCGTTATCTTGCTGTGTGCCCTTTGACTGCACTGTACTCTACCCAGTGTATGACTGTGAGCAGCCCAGCACCCATTTCTGTGGTATTTGGTAATACATGCCGAGATATTTTTCGGGGACTTTGGGGAGAGAGAGAAATCCTTAATAAAAAATAAATCTGTGTTATGCGCCTTGCATGAATCTGTCCCCACGTGGGCGCATTGGCCATCATCCTGCTGTGTGTCTTTTGACTGCTGCACTGTACACAGAGTGTGTGTGTGTGTGTGTGTGTGTGTGTGTGTGTGTGTGACTCCTACGTGAGTACTGGCTATCATCCTGTTGTGTGCTGTTTGACTGCTTCACTGTACCCAGTATATCAGTCACACAAGATCATTTCTCTCCCTTATACTGACAAATTTTATTTCTCTTTATCCTCAATTTCACGTGTATTTTACTATCATCTTCATTATTGGCAGCATGTCCTCAATTTCACGATATTTCACTATTATCTTCATTATTGGCAGCACAATTAAAAAATAGGGTTAGAGTTCTAAAAGATTAGAACCCTAGAACTTTTCAAAGTTCAAGACTAGAACTAGAACCCAGAACTTCAGAGGGTTCTGACAACCCTATTCTGTACTTCACTGCTAGTCCTATTATGCATCTCTCTTAACTCCTGCACTATCAATGCCAACACCAGCAAGACAACATTCGCGCATTGACAAATGCTTGTTTTTAAATTTATCTGTCCCCGCTATAAGTGGTACCTTTCTAAAGCCCATAATGCATTCATCCCTGACTCTTATTTTTTTACTACTAATATGTTGTCTACATAAACTGCAAGTGTTTGGGGTTCTAGTTCTGGTGATGGTGTTAAGCCATCTATTGTATTATCACTAAAGATTTCTCTAACTATGGGATCCACTACAGATGTATACAATAAGGGACTTGTAGGACAGCCCTGTCTCACTCCCTTTTGAGAAATAAACCCTTCCTTATCATCCCATTAATGTTGGGAATTACTCTATCTCCTTTATATAAAGTTTGGATCCAGGATCTAAATCTTGGTGATATTCCATATTTCTCAAGTACCTGTAAAAGAAATCCATGGAGACTTTGTCAAAGGCTTTAGTTTGATCCAATGCCAATAAATAACCTGTCAATTTCTTTCCAAACTCACACGCTTTTCTTAAAAAGAAAGGTTTTGTTGAATGTTCCTATTTGGAACAGAGCGTGTGTGAACGGGATGAATTATAGAAGTAGCAATTTTTGTAACCTGTGACATAATGTGGCTGATAATATTTTATAATCTGTATTTAGTAAAGTTATTGGCCTCCAATTACCTAAATCCTTTTGTCCCCTTTTATGCAGGTATAATATCATAGCTGCTGAAATATATTTATGCATTTCTCCTGTGTCTAGGATCTCATTATATACATTTTGTAGAATTTCACACATATCTTCCAATAAATGTGTTTAAACTTCATTTGTAAGACCATCTTCCCGGTGATGCATCTAACTTTAATCGCATAATTTCTGTTCTTATTTCCTTCAGTAATAGGTTTTTCTAATTCCTGTCCTCCTGCTTCTGATGGTTTTGGCAAATCACATTTAAGACCCCCACCCCCATTCTGTTGATACTGTAAAACCTTTCCCTTGCTGCTCCTGCAAAGTATCTTGTATAATTTCTAACATTTCTATATTTGTATGTTTCAACTGCCCATTCTTGTTTATAAGACCCTCCATTACCTTATCCAGCCTCTGTTTACATGCAGAATATGGGTCCGTAGATGGGGTTTTCTCTCCCATATTTCATTTCTACCTGTAAAGGAGCTGCTCGGTCATATTGATATTGTCTCATTTGACATTTAATCCTCTCTGTTTGTTCTTTACCCTAACATCTGCGATATGTGGTGCTGATAATTTATAATACCAATTACGATATTCTAAATAAGTTAAATAATCCTTATTGCTTCTTTCTTTCCCAAAGAAATACACATTTTGTACATCCATTTTAGTGTCTGCCCACCACTGTATCCAGGAGTCATACATTACAACCACTGACTTCCTAGCATTTAATAGTATTAAGTTTATTTTTTATGTCTTGATTTTCTAAAAGAGAAGGGTCTAATTTCCACCTTATTACAACTGCAGGAAACCTAGTAGGAAATTTTGAAAGGCTTATTCTAAACATTACCAGCAAATGTTCTAAAAATTCACGTGGTTGCAGTTTAAAACCGATCGTAGAAAAATGTTTGAAAAAAAAAAACAATCTAGCTTGAAAAAATGCACCACTTCTGTAAGTGGCACCTGCATCCTTATATAGTTCCTATAAGTATCTTTAAGGGAAGTTTGTTTTAAAACATCCTGCAGTGTATGGGTATCACATTACCTTTTTTGTACCTGGTCCTTTAATTTTAAGTCTAAACTACAGTTCATATCCTCCCCAATACTACTTGTTTTTGGTTAAAAAGATAAGGTTGTATACTGTGGAAGAGATCTACTGGCTGATTTTACCTGAGGAGCATAGGTATTTATAATTCTAAGTGAAAACCCTTTATATACACAGTCTGTCATTAGTGCCCTTCCTGGAAGTATTTCTACCAACCTTGTGACTTGTACGTTAGTGTGATTAAATAGAATACCCAGGCCATCTGCTGCATCTCCCATAGGTCCAATAAGTTGGTCCACTTGTCCACAGTTTTTGCCTCTCCTATGTCCTGCAATGAATTAAACCTTGTTTCTGTAATAAAATAATGTCAGCATTTAAAGTATAACAATAATGCAAACACGCTTATCCTTTTTTATAATTCTTTTGCTGCAAGTATTTAGGGAAACAAGTTTAATTGATGCTATATGAAAGCCCTGGCTGCTCACTCTCAATACATCTTGCTCCATCGCTGACCTGGTGCTATCTGCCATTCTGAGCATAGAACAGCAGCAGCTCACTACCTGACAGCAATGCAGTAGGGAATTTCCTAGTGTCTGGCCAAATTCTCCCCCAATTCACTAAACTTGCCACCAACAGCATAATCTGGTTCGAGGTCAGTTGGCAGTCATCTGTATTCCTCTCCCCGGGTTTGCCTCAAAATAGGCAAAATTCGCCTAGTGCACTTACCTGGTCAACAAAAACTAAATAAATACATTATACGGCACTTACCTTGATTCCTCAGTTCTGGTTCAGCTTTGAAGAGTACAGATGTGTCTCAGTCCACAGATGGACAGCGTCGACCTCTAGTGGTAGTACAGGGTAAGGGGGTGCTCGAGGAGGATTTGGATGGGGAAAAGGTACTGCAAGGATGATGAGGGACCATTTTCTTTTTTTTTTTTTTTTTTCCAGGTCTGAAAAAAGAAAAGATGGCAGGGACAGTTTTCTTTTACAAGTACAACTAAATAAATATTTGGGGACACTGAGGTGGGGGCTTGTAATGCTGACATGGGGATTGCCTTCCCCAGTGTCTGCACTGTAGGTGTTAGCCTTGAGAAGCCCAAGGTACACCCCACACCTGCTCTCCTGCCTGGTATGGGAGGGTTGAGTGTTATGGAAACCAAATGCCTTATTTCCCAACTTTTGTTGCTTTGACCCTAACTGGAGCATTAACAAAGTTTTGCAACATACTGTGTGTGTGTGTGTGTGTGTGTGTGTATAAATGTATAAATTAATTGCAAAATCTTTAATACATCAGTTAGGTTGAAGCAATGGTAGGGAAATGAGGGCTTAGGTTTGACACTTAACATTCTCTCCACAGACTAACAGGGTGATTTGGAAATCTTAGGGGTCATCAGCCCTAACTCTCACCCCATTCCATGTGAGCAAAGCTTACATAATACAGAATAGGAGAATGGGGTGAGAGTTAGGCCTGATGACCCCAAGGCACACCCCGTCACCTGGTGGTCTGTGGTGGGTGGGGGTTAGGGTGTCAACTCTAATGCCTCATTTCCTACTTTTTCACTTCAGTCCTAACTGATGTATTAATGAAGTTTCTGCAATGAATTTCCTTAGTTGTTAAGTAAGTGTAATGTAACTGGTATGTGTTGGGGAGAGCGGCCCTTCAGGCCCTGCGCTTCCTTCAAGCTGCCCATTTTGTATGTACAGTATGTAGCTGTGAAAATACAGGAGTTTCAGGCCCTGCACTTGTGCACATTAAGTTACGAGCAGGCTTAGTGAAATTGCAACAAATAGTCATAACTGTGCCATATTAAATAATTTTCACCCCAAATGTTCAACAAAACCTCACTGCATGTACCCAGTACAGAAAACATTCACATCCCTGTTGAAATGTAATTCTGCGTAACTGTAAGGCAGTTTTATGCCACAGGTGCAAAAACCAAAAAAACATTTTTGCAGAATAAAAAAAATCACAGCTATACTGTTGAGGTGGTGTGAAGAAATGGTAATGTTGAAACTCTGGAGTGACATGAAAATTGGGAAAGTTATGAGTGTGCATAGAAACTGCACAACACACGCCATAACGCAGTCATTTGTTGACCATTTTTTCACTTAATTTTCAACATGGGCTTTTTGGGATCTCCCTCATGAACAGTGGCACTGTGATTTTGTTAAGCCATCCCAAAAGTTGAGTTCACTGAGCTACCGCACCATTCTATGCCACAGGTGTGAAAACACATTTCCGCCAGGATGTGAAAAATAAAAGCTGTACTGTTTATAAGGAGATGTAAAACCATGGCAATTTTGAAAATCTGGAGTGAAAATATAAAAATTGTCGGACTTACAAGTGTGTGTAGAAACTGCACAATGCATGTTCATAACAGTCATTTTGGATTTTTTCACCACATTTGCAACATGGCCTTTTTGAAACCCACCTCATTAACAGTGGCACTGTCTTTTCATTAATCTGTCCAAAAGGGGATCCATTCAGCAACCACAAAATCACCTTTCGGACCGAGTAATGAACTGATCGTGTTAGTGTTCATGAGGTGGGGTCCCAAGAACCCCATGTTGAAAATTTGGGGTCCAAATTCTAAAAATGGTTGAGATATCAACTTAAGCTGAACACCCCATTGACTGCCATTATATGGTTCTTACCTTTGATTCTTCAATTTGCAATTCGGCTTTGAAGAGTGCAGATGTGTCCATCCAGAGAAGATCACTGCTCCTAACCTCCAGAGGTAAGTATGGGGTAAGGAGGGATGTGGGGGAGGTGGTTGCTCAGTGGGAGGGTGGGATGGGAGAGGGGGACTGTTTTCTTTTTGCACATTTAAAAAATAAATAACTTAGGGGACAGTTTCCTTTATTTACAGGTATTTTAAAATATTACATACTTGGGCACACTGGGATGGGCTCCCAGTGTGCCATATTAGTGTGGTGGGGAGAGGGATACATGTCAACATGGGGATTGGGCACCTGTGTTGGCAATTCAGTGCTACCGGCTTTGGGAGGAGGCATCATCTGACACTGGGAGTGGGAATCCCGTGTCTGAAGCATTTACTTTTAATTAAAAATGAATATATATTTGGCATACTGGGGTGGCTCTCAGTGTGCCATATTAGTTGGGGAGGGAAGATGCATGTCGACACAGGGATTGGGCACTCTGATGTTGGCATTTAAAGAATAAGTGCTGGGGTAGTTGTTTTTTCCATTGTGAAATCCACCATTATGGATCCCCATTCGTGAGCCCATCTCCATTCTGACCATCTGGTCTTCATCTCATGAACGCGGACTTTGACATATCATGAATGGGGATTTTGACAGCTGGCAAAGAAGATTAAAAAAATCCCCTTTGCGGGCTGTCAAAATCACCTTCGCCAGGTGATCCCCTTTGTGAGGTGACAAAATCCCCTGTTCGGGAGCCAATCCTTGTGTGCATGATAGCCATCTGATCTGGAAATCGCAATCAAGGATTTTGACAGCTCATCAACAAGGATCAGCTCACGTAAAGGGATTTTGACAGCTCACAAAACAGGATTGAAAACCAATCCTTCGTGAGCTGTCAAAATCCCTGTTCAGGAGCTGATCCTGTTCATGAGATAGGGCCACCTGTCCAGAAATCACGATCAAGGATTTTGACAGCTTGCGAACAAGGATTTGTCACCTTACTAACCAGGATCGTTAGCAGTGATGACCAAGGATTTTAAGAAGTAAAATGGCCATTATTCCAGTAATGCAATGCCATGGGTTTGTACAGGGTGTTGCCCTGAACAAAACCCATACTTCAATCAACTCCATATCCATGGAACAAGTTGTATGGTTTTATTAGTGGCGGAAAAGCAAAACAAGATGGCGGTTCATAAAGGAATTTTTCTCATGAATGGGATTTTATAAACCCCATTTGTGAGGTGAAAATCTTGGTTGTGAGCCACATCCTCTTTGCAAAAAATAAATATAAATCTGACTGAACTGAGCATGCACAGAACCCTAACATTCAAAATTAAATAACTTGGATCGGATCAATATTTTTCATCAAACTAATGCTGGATTGTTCTTTGGGCAACCTCTTTCTCGCTGAAAATTTGACTAATTCCAAACCATGTGGCGCAGTGTGATGGGCAAAAATCGGCAGAAAATGCGTTTTGGCACTTCGCTGTACGAAAACCATAAACCAATCGAAACATAACTTGGCAAATCAGGAGATCCACCACTCTAAACCATGCATTCCAAATTTCATGCAAATCTGTTGAATGGTTGCAAAGTTATTAATGTGCAAAATATGGGTTTAACATTAAAGTGCCTACTCAACTTTACAATAGGCACGGCTGCACCCTGTAAAATAAATAAATAAATATATATTTTTATATAATATAAGAGAGAGATGGCATAAATGCTAGAAAAGGGTGTGCATAAGGAAACTATTGAGAGGGCTAATGAGCTCATAAAGCCACAAGTTTGAAGGGCGTAGTGGTCTTGATAAAGCTCATTAGCCCCTGAGATAGTATTATTTCATGAGTACACGTGCCTTTTCTAGCATCTGTTATATAGAATACATTAGGTGGTACCCTGTTTGCTATGTCCAATGTTCTTCTGCAGTGTAGGGATTTTCATACTACAGTGGTATACAGCTGGTGGTGTGCCCTGTTCCAGCCATTCCCAACTGCAAACAATGCTAAATGTTGCTCCCAACTGCACGCCACTCCTACCATCTCTCCACTAAAGGACGACTACACCAGAAGCAACACCTACCTTATATTTTTTTTTTATAGGAGGCCCTGCACTGTGGAAACCGAAGGGATGAAACAGGCAGTCCTTACACAAATGCACTACATAAAGGAAAAACACTACCACTATACTGTACCCATCTTACCTTACTTACTCATGGAATGGGGCAAGCATTAGGGTTCACAACAGCAAGACACACCCTTCACACCTGTTCTTGCATGCATGGTGGGGTCTTAGGCTTGGGAACCCTAAGGTCGCTTTCCCTACCTTTGATGCTTTAACCCTAATGGTACACTAACGTAGTTTTGCAGAGGATATGTAATACACACTATACGTGTGTGTGTGTGTATGTATGTATTATATATATGTGTGTGTGTGTATATGTATATACTGTATATATGTATGTGTGTGTGTGTGTGTGTGTGTGTGTATACATACACACACACAAAATCCATCCAGGATTTAAAGAGCCACTGATGCCAAAAGTGCTACATTGCAGAATCCAAATTAGCATACTCCCAGTAAATCTCATACCAAAAACTAGATTTATACGTTACTTGGTTTTAAAGTTATTAGCTATTTTGTAACTTTGATTGCACTACCTGTGCACAAAAGCAGGTATCAGTAAAGAACTGCTGATGATGTCATGTAGGGAACTCAAAGTCTAGTAATGACTGTCAGCAGTTTATAAGACCCATTTCCCACAGTTGTAAAGATCATGTGCAATGGTTTTCACAAGTAAAACAGACAGCACCAGTCAGTAAACATTGCTGTGAATACTACGTATGTTCCAGGTTTTGTAACAAAGTTGATAAAATTGTATTATTTAATGCTGTTTTGTGTGGCCCATTTCACCAGGGTTGCTGGATACTAAGTCAGCATGCCTCCCAACTGCTGAGGCCAGTTTGAGTACTACTAATTTTACTGCTGTTTGTCATTGTCTACTTTACAATATGTTTTAATAGGGCCTTAATATGTGTTAATTCCTATTGGGGTGGAAGTGTTGGCTCTGGTAAAATGATCATTGTAATTTAGAGTAGACCATAGATGAGTCTGCCCCACTCCCACTAACAAGGAGATGGGATAATTGTTTTAAATTTCCATTCTTAGAAGTTGCCTCAATTGACTGATAGGTATAAATGAGTTCAACCTTTCATCAGAAACTTATTCAGTCTGCAAACCTCACAGTGTGCTATGATCCAGCATTCGCGAAAGGACCTCAATAAAAAGGCATCCAGACAAAATATTGTCAGTTTTGTTACAAATCCTGAAACACAAAGTTTTTAAAGCAATGTTTACTAACTCATGCTGCCTGTTTTATTTATGAAAACCATTGCACATCATCTTTACAGCTTTAGAGAAACATGTCCTATAAGCTTGCTGACATGGAAGAATAAACTGTAAGGTCCCTAGATGACATCAGCAGCAGCTCTTCAGTGGAACAGGCTTTCTGTGAACAGGTAGTGAAATCAGGGTTACAAAATGGCTAATAACTTTAAAATGGAGTAACATAGAAATCTACTTTTGGTATGAGATTTACTGTGGATATGCTTATTCTAATTCTGCAATGTAGCACTTTTGGCCAAATGGCGCCAGCAGCTTTTTAAGAGAACAAAACCAAGCAGTATTTAGATGCAGTAGAATGTGCCTTCACTAAGGGAATGTAGCAATAGTAGTGTCCTAAGAAGTGCTCAAAGTACTGTGATCAAGACTGCTGTGCTTAGATTGAGGCTATATTTTAGTAGAGAGAGAGAGAGAGAGAGAGAGAATGAATTAATGCACACCCCAGGTGAATTGGAATACATGAGGCTAATTTAGAGTAAAATTTGAACAAATTGAGGCCACTTCTCAGCTAAGAAGACCCTTGTTAGTTGAGCAACGGCATTGCAAATGGTAAACAAAAAATGTTTAAAAGGCACCCCATAGTAGTCTGTGGAGCATGCCCCACCCACTCCATATTCTTACATCAGCCATCCCTGTGCAGCAGGGAGAGAAAGGAGGAGCAAGGAGGGAAGAGATGGAATAATTAAATGGGTGGTTAAAGGGTTGGGGTTTAGGATGAAAGGTACCACTTTGTGTGAGACTGGAAGACTTCTGAACGGAGTCTCTCAAACATAACAGCCTTCACCTGATATGACAGGGAACAGCTTGCTGAACAGAAGTTTGACGCCTACAACTAGACTGGTAAACTGACTGTAGGGGACACTGAGGCTAAGGGAACCATGGTGAAGGGAGGGAGGGGGGGGACCTAGCTAGTTCACCCCCTATACTGGGGACGGAAGCAGTAAGGTGGGTAAAATTAAGTTTGAGAGTCAAAAAGGGTAGTAGAAGAGGCAAAATGGGAAAGCTGTCAGGGTTTGCAAGGAATAGGAGAAATAAAAAGGTAATGGAAAGGAATGCAGGTGTGGGATCACAAAACCGCAAAAGAGGATCTGGCACTAGTTGCAGGGGGTCTGCCTAATGCCAGTAGTCTGGGTAATAAAATCAATGAACTCCAGACATTGGTGACTGACACTGAAGCAGACCTTGCAGCCATCGCAGACACTTGGGCAACAGAGACAATGACTGGTACTTGTCAGTCCCAGGTTAGGTAAAGGGGAAATTGTTTAACCAGGAAAGGCACTCTAAGCCAAAGCTTGTTTCCAGGTGTGACCCGAGAGCACAAGGAAGTTAAGTGACTTGCTCAGGATCACACAGTATGCAAGTGGGGCTGTGGGATTCAAACCCGGGTCTCCAGATTTGCAGCTCAGAGCCCCTAAACCACTGCGCTTATACTGCCTCCTATAACCTCGGTGTTTAGGCAGGATAGCGTGAAAGACAGTGGGAGGGCTTAGCCCTATATGTCAGGAAAGGCATAGAGGCTGTGCAGGATGGACACTCAGGGAAGCAAAAGGAAAGCAGAGTCACTGTGGGTTCACGCCATGGTGCCGCCAGGCAAGAAAATATGGGGGGTGAGCTACCACCAGAACAAGGGAAGAGAGAGATGGGGAGCTTGGGGAGAGCTGGCAAAAGGAGTGAAGAAGGGAGAAGTGATGGATGATCTGAATCTAGTGGATACTGAGTGGGACATTCCAGTGGCCAGGTGCACAGAAACCCAGCCCTGTTGGATACACTGCATGACTGCCTGCCAGTGCAGCTGGTTATGGAACCTGCTAGAGGCAGCCATTCTCTATTTGGTGCTCATCAACTTGGAGATGGTGAGTGGAGTGAAGGTAGGGAGACACGGGGTACAGCAACCATAACTCCATTTGGTTCAACCTGGCCTCAGGACTAGAATGCCATATCAAAAGTCGTAAATATCAGAAGAGTAGACTTCAGCTGGACAAGGGAGGGTCCAAGACAAATTGATCAGAGTGGAGAGCATTTGTGGTGTAGAGGAAAGATGGGGGCATTCAGGGGACCATTCTCACGGCAACAGTCATATATGAGAATTCTTACAAAATAAAATGGGTACAAGAGTCCAATATTATTCTTGAAAGGTCAGAGAAGCAGTGAGGGCTAATGAAAATGCTTTCACCAGGTGCAAGGAAAAGCAGGGGAGGAGGAAATGGGAGTACCAGATAAAACTAGGGAAGTAAAGAAGAAGGTCAGGGAGGCAAAGGCATAGATGGAGCTGTGTATTGTGGAGGGGGTCAAAGGTGGGGATAAACAATTCCCCAGATATTTTAGGGGAAAAGGGAAGCAGATTGTGGGTTTGTTGGGCTACAAGGGGGGTACTAGAGGAAGATGTACAAAAAGCAGCTGTTGTTAATGATTACTTCTCTGCTCAGTCTTTACAAGGGAAGACAGTGAGGCTCTGCCTGAAGGTGGCATCAAGGTGACTGGTGGGAGCATTCCTGGAATGAGGCAGCCAGTAGTTACCAGAGATGAGGTCCAGAAGGAGTCGAGCCTTCAAAGGTAGCTAAAACCCCAGGGCTGGACAAGAGGCCAAAGGGTGCTCAAAGAATTGGCTGTGGAACTGGTTGAACCCTAATAGGGCCATTCAGTAGCTTAGTTCAGACAAGGGTAGTTCCAAAAGACTGGAGGGGGTAGTGGGGACTATTGGGAGTGGACATAGTCCCACTCACACAAGGGTGGGCACAAGGAGCAACCGTGAAATTACAGACCTGTCTGCTTCACCTCTGTCATGGAGGCAATATAACGCAATGGTTGAATAAGTACTTTTGCTCACTATTTACAGAGGAGAGGGTAGGAAATGGGTTGGTACACAAAACAGGGGCATAAAGGGTCGGGAAGTAGACACTAGCCCCTTCACAGCACAGTGAACAAGGCCACAGGCCCAGATGCAGTGCACCCCAGGCTGCTGCAGGAGCTCAGAGGAGTTGGCTGCACCCCTAGCAGACCTGTTCAACCTGTCTCTGGGAACTGGAGAGGTGCTGGGAGACGGAGGAGGGCTGAAGTCCCACTCCACAAAGTGGGTGGCAGAGAAGAGCCAGAGAATTATAGGCCAGTCAGCCTGACCTCAGTAGTGGGCAAGGTAATGGAAACTCTCCTAAAGGAAAGAATAGTAGAATACCTTGAGACCGCGATTGCAGGACCAGAAATGACATGGGTTCACAGGGGAGGTCATGCCAGACCAACCTGATAGTTCTTCAACTGGGTAACATAGAAACATAGAATTTGATGGCAGATAAGGACCGCTTGGCCCACCTAGTCTGCCCATTTCCTAACTAATGGATAAGCTGCAGATCCTAGTTAACCAACAGCCGACTTCCTCCAACCCCCACTAGAATTGCCTTATGTCTGTCCCATGCATTTGTGAATTCTCCCACGGTTTTTGACTTTACAACCTCCTCAGGAAGGCTGTTTCATGCATCCACAACCCTCTCCATGAAAAATACTTCCTCACATTACCTCTGAGCCGTCCCCCTCTATCTTCAAATTGTGCCCCTTGTTCTTGCACACCTCTTTTCTAAACGATACCCTCTTGGACTTTGTTGATTCTCTTGAGGTACTTAAAAGTTTCCATCATGTCCCCACTCTTCCCTCCTTGCCTTGAGGGTATACATATTATGCTCCTTTAGTCTCTCTCTCTTTGTATGTCTTCTGGTGCAGACCCAGCACCACTTTGGTTGTCTCTCCTGGATAGCCTCCACCCTGTGTATGTCTTTGCAGAGATGGGGTCTCGGAACGCACGCAGTACTCCAGATGGGGTCTCTTCAACTGTCTGTACAGAGGGATAACAACTTCCTGTTTTCTGCTGGTGATACCTCTCCCTATGCATCCCAGTATCCCCAGCCCTCCTTACTGCCTTATCACATTGCTTGCCAACCTTTGTCATCTGATATAACTACCCTGAGGTCCCTTTCCATTTTTTCTGTTGTCAGTATCTCACCCCATTTTGTACTCTTCCCTGGGTTTTGTTTCCCATGTGCATTACCTGCACTTTGCATTGAATCTAAGCTGCCATACTTTTGACCATTTCTCCAACCTTGCCAAGTCCCTTCTCATCCTTTCCACCCCACCTTGTGTATCAATCCTGTTGCAGATCTTTGTGTTGTCTGCAAAGAGACATACATTTCCTTCCAGTCCCTCTGAAATGTCACTTACAGTATAAAGACATTGAAAAGGATCGGACCCAGTAATGAACCCTGTGGTATCCCACTAGTAACCCCCTTTCTTTACTGTGGACTCTGTTTACTATTACCTCTGCATCCTGTTGTTCAGCCAATGTTTTACCAGGCTACCACCCTGGGACCCACTCCCAGGCTGGCTAATTTGTTCATTAATCTTTGTGTGGACTGTGTCAAATGCCTTGCTAAAGTCTAGGTAGGCAGTGTCCACAGCCCCTCCCTGGTCTACTACTTTGGTCACCCAGTAAAAGAAATTGATTAGATTTGTCTGACATGACCTTCCTGCTGTGAATCCATGCCGTCTTAGGCTCCTCTAGGTACTCCACAATTCTTTCCTTCAAAAGTGATTCCACCATTTTCCTACCACTGAGGTCAAACTGACAGGTCTGTAGTTTTTGCCTCTGTCTTGCTCCCACTTTGTGAAGGGGAATCGTATCCGCCTCCTCCAGTCCTCAGGTACCACACCATCCTCCCATGATTTGTTAAAAGGGTAGCCAATGGTGTTACTAGTTCTTCCTTAGTTCTTTAGAATTCTGGGCAATCCTATCAGGCCCCATTGCTCTGTCCACCTTCAGTTTTAGGAGTTCTTTCAAAACCCTTTCTTATGTGAAAGGACTAATATCGACCCCCGTCCAGAGTGCTTCTATTAACTGGATTAGGTACCTCCTCCTCTTCCTTTGTGAATACTGAGCAGAAGTATTCATTTAGTATCCCTGCTTTTCACTGTCCCTCTGCCCACCCGCCTCCTCTTTATTCAGCCTCAGTATCCCTCCCCTATTTTTCTTCGCTCCTCATGTACCCATAAAGGTTTTATCCCCTCTTAACTGAGCTGGCTATCTTTTCCTCAGTTTAGGCCTTTGCTATTCTACCTGCCTTCCTTGCTTTCTTCTGCTTTAACTGGTACAGTTCTCTGTCCTGCTCCTTCTGTGTTTCCTTATAAAACATAGAATTTGACGGCAGATGAGGACTGCTTGGCCCACCCAGTCTGCCCATTTCCCTACCTAATGGATAAGCTGCAGATCCTAGTTAACCAGCAGCCTACTTCTTCCTACCCCACCCCTAGAACTGCCTTTATGACTGTCCCATGCATGCTTGAATTCCACCACTGTTTTTGACTCCACAACCTCCTCCGAAGGCTCCATGCATCCACAACCCTCTTGTGAAAAATACTTCCTTATATTACCTCTGAGCCGCCTCCCCATCTTCAAATTGTGTCCCCTTGTTCTGCACACCTCTTTTTTAAAGATGCTACCCTCTTGGACTTTGTTGATTCCCTTGAGGTACTTGAAAGTTTCCATCATGTCCCCCTCTCCCTCCTTTCCTCTAGGCTATACATAATGCTCCTTAAGTCTCTCTTCATATGTCTTCCGTGCAGACCCTGCACCATTTTAGTTGCCCTCCTCTGGACAGCTTCCATCCTATGTCTTTGTGGAGATTGGGTCTCCAGAACCGCACGCAGTACTCAGATGGGGTCTCACCAGCTGTCTGTACAGAGGGATAACAACTTCCTGTTTTCTACTAGTGATGCCTCTCCCTATGCACCCCAGCCTCCTTACTGCCCTCTCACATTGCTTGCCCACCTTTAGGTCATCTGATATGACTACCCCAGGTCCCTTTCCATTTCTGTAGTTGTTAGTATCTCACCCCCATTGTGTACTTTTCCCTAGGTTTTTGTTTCCAGGTTTACCTTGCACTTGCACTTCTTAGCATTGAATCTAAGCTGCCATACATTTGACCATTCCTCTAACCTTGCCAAGTCCCTTCTCATCTTTTCCACCTCACCCTGTGCATCAACTCTGTTGTAGATCTTTGTCATCTTCCTGAATGCTATCTTTTCTCCCTCACCTTCCCGCCACCTCTTTTGAGAACGATAGTGTTTTTTCTTTCATTTGATTTATTTGTTTCACACAAAGGCTTGTTGCCTTTGTGATGGCAAGTTGATGCTTCTCCATTGTTGCTCCACCCTACTTCTAGCCTGTTTGCTAGTGTTTTCTGAGGCACACTCCTGCTTTGACAAAATCAGCCCTCCTGAAGTCCAGTACCTTCACTTTTGTATGGCTTGACTCCACAGCTGAGTTTATCGTGAACCACACTGTTTGGTGGTTACTTGTTCCCAGATGGCTACCCACTTCTAGATCTGAGATCCTCGCCTGTCCCCATTTGAGAGTACCAGGTCTAGGATTGCTCCTCCTGAGTGGGTTCCAACATTAGCTGTCTGAGGCATGCACCTGTAGGGCTTCAGAATGGCCTCCTGTTTTGGATGCAGCAAAGGTGCTCCAGTTAACATCTGGCATATTCAGGTCCCCATCAGCAATATCTCCCTTTTCTGTCATCCCAAGGATGCCTTCTATCTTCTCCTTGTCCATTTCTCCCTGAGACTGGAGTCTGTATACAACCTCTGTGGATTGTGGTGCCATTTCCAGTCTCCAGGGTGACCCACAGTGTCTCCTCTCCTCCCTGTTTACCCTTTAGTTCCATTGCTTTGATCCCTTCCTTACATAGAGAGCTACCTCCTCCTCTCTACCCTCCCTGTCCCTCCTGTAGATTGTGTGCCCTGGTATGTTAACATCCCAGTCATGGTTCTCTGTGTACCATGTTTCTGTGACTGCCATAATATCAAGGCCACCAGTTCAGGGATCTTGCTACCTAGACTACGGCATTGGTACTTATTAGCCTCCATTTTTGATGGCTTTGCCCTTTTGCCCCATCCCTGTCCTTACTGCCTTTTTCTCCATTTACCCCTGCCCTCTCTGTCAACTTCTATATTGGTGTTTATCTCACTAACTACCCTGATTTTTTTTTTGGGGGCGCTAGGATTTCCCTTCTCTTTTCAGTGCCTCCCCTTGGCAGGTTTAAATGCTTCATTGGCAAACATTTAAAATAATCACCTAGGATCCTGATTCCCTCCTGGACAGATGCAGACCATTGCGCCAGTATAGTCCTGCATCCTCCAGGTGGACCCCCAGTCCCCAATGAAGTTAAAACCCGAGCCTGCACCAGTTTTTCAACCACTGATTGAACTCATGGTGGAGAGCACCCTAGCCTCACCCATACCATAGACAGGCAGCACCTCCGAGAAGGTTACCGTGCATGCTACTTGTCTAAGGCCCCTCCCAACTCCACAAACTCCTCCTACACTGCTCTGATCCCTTTCCAGCCAGGTCATTTGTCCCTAGGTGGACAATGACATCCAGCTCCTTCCCTGTGCAGCTGCTCCCGTGATCCTGAGGATTTGCTCCCTGTCCCTCCAAGACATGGTGCCAGGCAGGCACCTTACCTCCTTCTCCCTCCCTCCCAGCTCTACCTCTTAACAATGAAGTCCCCCACCAGGAATTGTTTCCTTCCCCTGTGGGGTCCCATGCCACCCTCCTATGGGTCTCCATTGTGGAGGTTCCCAGCATCTTCCTTGGTCTCTACTGCGGTGCCTCCATAGAGGAACCTTACCCTGCCAGAACGGGTATGAATTGTGGAGAGGTACAACTGAGGGATGCACCTCTGTTCCACCACCCTCACCCTCCCTGAGCCCACTGTGGTCCAATCACTCCTCTTCTTGGCAACCTCTGAGGCAGTGGCAGTGGCCCTGGGTGGAAAGGAGGTCCCCTGAATCCTGGCCAACTCAGCCTGGAGATGAGCAACCTCCTCCTCAGCCCAGAGAGGTGCCTGCAGATGTGACAACACCGCTCTCAAGAACATCTCTCAGAAGACTGCTGTTCCACAGCCACTGCACTGCACCACTCCTCCTGTCTTATCTGTGGCCCCTTAGCTGTTGTTTTGTATACTTACTCTTCCTTTCTCTATTTAATTTACTACCTCTGTGCCCTTAAAGCTCCTCATCTTCCTGTTCTGGGACAGTAAGTTCTATATTCCTCAGTAGTCTCCTCCTTACTTGCTCAGAGTCAGACCTCCAACAGCTAAGAGGGATGGAGAGCTACTGTTTTTCTTCTAGGATGGTGAGTCTGTTGCACTCTTTGATCACTCCTTCTGTCCACCAAACAGGAAGTTCCTGTTGTCAGTCAAATCCTGTGCCTATAAAAGTAGAACCTGCTAAGGGTGAGGGATGGAGGGCATTATAGTCCCAGTAAGTTCTAACAGCAGCTCCTTTCTCTTGCTGTTCTCTGCCACAAGCTATTTAGGTCAGCTTTAAAATCCAAGGTAGTGGATCAGGGCGGATAGAGGACATGACTTATCTGGATTTCAACAAGGCCTTCAAACTGTTCCCCATAAGAGGTTGGTAAGGAAACTAAGCAGTCTGGGTGTGAGGCCTAAAATTGTAAAATAAGTTGAGAAATGGCTTAGGGACAGGAGCCAAAGAGTGGTGGTAAATGGGGTACAATCCAAGGCGGGAGGGTGACTAGTGGGGTACCACAGGGGTCAATGTTGGGCCCAGTCCTCTTCAATATCTATGTTAGCAACATCATAGTAGGACTAGGAGGGAAGGTATGCATGTTCGCTGATGAGACACAAATCTGCAATAGGGTGTACACACCGGGGTGGAAAGGATGAGGGAAGACCTGAAGAAGTTAGAAGAGTGGTCACAAAGGTAGCAGCTATGATTTAACACTAACAAGTGCAAAGTCATGCACCTGGGGCACAAGAAACCAGGGGTGACGTAACATTTGGGGGCAAGGTACCAGCTGTCACAAGACAGGAGAGGGACCGGGGAGTTATCATTACCAATGACCTGAAGGTGGAAAAAGCCAGATGAGAAGGCAGTGGAACTGCTAATTGAATGCTTGGATGCATAGGGAAGGGGTATCACTAGCGGAAGGCAGGAGGTAATACTTCCCCTGCATACTTATTGGTGAGGCTGCACCTTAAGTGCTGTGTGCAGTTCTAGAGGCCCCATCTTTGAAAGGACATAGACAGGATAGAGAAGGTGCAGAGAAGAGCAATCAAAATGGTGCAGGGCCTGCATCGAAGCCCTGTGAGGGGAGGCTAAAAGAATTAAACTTGTACTCCTGGAAGATGGGAAGAGATGGGGAATATGACCAAAACATTCAAATACCTCACAGGAATTATCAAAGTACAGGAGTGGAGTATTTTCTGGAGAAATAGGTGCTCTGGGATAAGGGGCCACATTATGTAGTTGGAGGGGTAGGATCAGGATAACATGAGGAAATACTTCTAAGAGTAGGTGGTGGACAAATGAAACAGCCTCTCAGCAGAAGTGGTTGGGGCTAAAATGATCTCAGGATTTAAGAATGCATGGGACAGGCACAGGGCATCTTGAGTAAAAGAGGGGTGGATGCTGGAGCCCCAGTAGGGACTCTGGTAGCACTTGAGGGGGAGAGGAATTTAGGGCAGATTAGTGGGCCAAGTGGTCCTTATCTGCCAACAGTGTTCACGAATGTATGAATACCGTAACAGAGGATAAGTCTGATGGACTAAAGCCCTCTTGTCTGAATCACCTATGTTCCTATCATGATATGTTGAGGTTAAATACAAGATCTCATGAATATTCTCATTTTATCTTCACTGGTATTGTGTACATTTAGTTCTATTCTGCTTCTTACCTCATCAACATTATGAGCTCACTCTGACATCATGCATGATTAAAAGAGCCATTCCCCATCTGCCAGATAGGTCACTAGTGATGTTATAGTCAGTTCAGTTATACTGATGCATGAAAAGGAAAATAACTAGGTATATCAACTTCCAGGTAAGGCATTTTTTTATAAGCATGGGGGTGGGGATACTTGAAATAAAACATAACTGATTTGTTTTAAAAATGAATTAACATTTTCTGTTTGCTATTCTTGGTGCTATTAACAATTGTCTTGAATATTTGCAAAATGTGGGTATTGTATAAAGGATTTCAGTCCTAGGCTTTTGTTAGCCTTATTAAACGTATTATTGAAAAAAACTTACATTAAGGATTGTACACTATAAAAGTGTTGCTTCACACTTCATTTGGGTGAGGGAGGGACCATGGATCGAAACTAAAAGGTTCTTCCAACACCCTAAGGACACAAGAGGCAAAACTCTGTGTAGAGATTCTGTGGTGTGTATCTAATAGTAAAATCATGCAACCTAATTATGAAACATTTTTAAAACTAGATTAAAAAATAAAATTACTTCTTTGGAAAATCTGGAACAATCTACTTTTCCTCAGCTTGTGCCAGAAAGCCTCCACGCTGATTTATAATAAATACAATTTTTGTGCTTTTTATTTGCACGGGGTGGGGTGGAGGGTTTGCAGTAGGCTCTGTCATCTGATTGGACATGAAGGACATCAAGAGGGCTAGTGACAACTCCTGCTGAACAGCTGCCCTGGTGACTGAAGGGAAGGATGTCCTGCAGCTGGAGAGGCCTCCTATCGATTCCTGATGGATGATGACTCACTCCTTCCATCAGCTGTTGTGACATAACATGCTGGATTCCCTTAACTTCTGAGAGAGGGCCTGCTGCTGCTGCTGCTGCGGTGGTTGTGGTGGATCACAGGGTAGGATATGGGCTGTCAAAAATCAATTGGAGGAAAATTAATGTATCAGTACAGTAGGAGTGAAGTGAACAAAAGGTATAATAACTATGATCTGTTAGGTTATAAACAAGCATTTGTCAATGCTGAACGTTCACTTGCAGGTATTTGCAGTGGTGTTTGGCATGTATGGTGCTTTACCCTAATGCCCTGTGCGATTGCTGGTATTTGCACAATAAATTTTCAGCATGACCTTTTGTTACCCCATTGTGTGCTACAGACGTGGAAACACGTTTTGGGCAGGATGTGAAAATGACAGCTGTACTGCTCATAAGGAAGTGTGGTAAAATGGCAATGTTGAAAATATGGAGTGGAAATATTGAAAATTCGCAAACCTCTGGCGTCGCGTGGGAACTGTGCAATGCTCGTCAGAAAACAGTCATTGTTAGAATTTTTCATATTCTCAACATTGGCATTTTAAAACCTCTGCTAATGAACAGTGTCACTGTGATTGTCTTACTGTGTCCCATACATTGAGTTCACACACAGACTGCGCCATTGTGCGCTATATGGGCGAAACACGCTTTGGGCAGGATGTGAAAATGACAGCTGTACTGCTCATGAGGAGGTGTGGTAAAATGCCAATGTTGAAAATCTGGAGTGGAAATATTGAAAATTCGCAAACATACGAGCCTCTGTGAGGAACTGTGCAACGCAGATCAGAAACAGTCAGTTTTAGAATTTTAACTCAACAGTTGGAACCCCTTCTCATGAGTGATGTCACCGTCGTCATGGCGTTATTCGGGCCCAACAACGCCATGACAGTGACATCTTCATGAGAAGGGGTCCCAAAACCCCTTGTTGAAAATTTGGTGCAAAAATTCCAAAAATGCCTGAGAGATGCAATAAAGTTGAAAACCCCTATCTAGCCCATTATACAGCTTACCGGCATTTCCTCAGTTGCGGTCAGCTTTGAAGAGTACAGAGCGTGTTCCAGTCCACGAAGATAGCGGCGTCGAGCTCTGGAGGTAAGTATGTAAATTGAGGGGTGTGGGGAGGCTGGAGCGCGCAGTGGGTGGGTGCGGGTTGTGGGAGGGGACTGGGAAGCGCCGTGGGACCGTTTTCAATTTACAGGTGACAAAAAAAAAGACCACGTGGGACATTTGCCATGCTGGGTGGGCCCCAGCATGGCAGAAGGATGGCTGGGGGGCCGAGGAGCCAACGGGATTGGGCACCCCCATCGGCAAACAGTGCGGCGATTGCCACGCTGGGGTGGGCTCTGTGCTGCAGAAGGATTGCTTGGGGTCAGGAGCCGACGGAGATTGGGCACCCTAGTCGGCAAACAATGCGGGATGTTTGCCACGCTGGAGTGGAGGCTCCCAGCGTGGCACCAAAGCTTTGGGCGGGCGTGGCGTGGTGCTCTGTGACAGCGGTGGTTTTCTTTGAGCGGAAGACCACCGCTGTCATATTAAAGCTCCACACCCATTGGTGCAGGACTGCCACGCCTGCTCAACGGAGCAGTGGATTGAAAGGAGAGGCACACCTCCAAAGTGTGCTACTTCTCCAAACGCTCTGCGCAAGCAAACGAAAATGGCTAAATAAAACACAGAAGATCCTTCTTTTTGTTTAATAATAAAGAGAAAGAGTGGATTCTTTAGCTTAAAAGACCCTCCATGATGCCACTAGTGTAAAACATTCATTATCCAACAATGGTCTTAAACAATAAAGAAACACTACTGGCTGAGAGCTGTTGAAAATGTCAACACAACAGGAAACAAGTTCCAGTGAGGCACCTCTAACATAATAAAACACTACACTGTCAGTCTTCAACAGAGCTTACCTTAGATGGCTGAGCATCACAGCATAATAGGCATTCTTAATTAAGCAATAAGGCATGATGGGGGTCATTATGGTTTGATAACAGCCCACCACTGGTAGGTTGATGGACAAGATGAAGCAGAGTGCTTCCACCACCCAAGAAGGGCACTTTAGCCCACCATAATGGCCCGAGTGCCTTATTGCGATTTATGAAATGGGTCCCTACTAGTACTGTATTAATAAATAGTAAAATCTCTATCTTATTTCTCCCAAATAAAGATACACAAATGTTGAATAAATATTTACAAAGAAAAAGTTCTATGTGCTCACTGTGTTGTGACCACTTTGCCAGCAGGTGGCATCAATGTTTGTTTCTTAGTGCAGTAATCTACCGGTAGTGGCTTTACTACCAGGTGTGTTTACTGATTGTTGAAATTGGGTAGTGGTGGCTACTGCACAGTCTACAGTTACTCTGTCTTTTTTTTTTTAATTAAAAAAAAAAAAAAAAATTATTTTGGGGTCCATTTCGTGTCTGGCGAGGAGATTGAGATGATGGCGACTAGCATGGTCAATACAGCGTCTCATTTTTTTATAAAAAATAAAATGGATGTTTCCAGTTAGCAGAGGCGGGAGCTGTCTGTGAGCTGGACTTCTACATGCGAAAGAAGCGGGGACAGTGGAGCTGCTATTGCTGTGAGCTGCATTTGGCAGCAAAGATGACAAATCTGATTTCCATTTATTTTGTGTAGTCTTTCTCCCCCCTTTGTGGTAAAAGAAACAGCAGGTGCTTGATGATTTACAATAAAGTTAAGGCAAGATCCACTCTGTGTGGCAGTGGGCAGCGGTCGGTGGTCATTGAGGCGTGAGCACTCCAAAGGTCAGTGGTCAGTTGCTGGTCTGAAAGTACTTTTCAGCTGGGCCGTTGTGCTGGGATAACAGCCCAGCTAAAACCAGCTTTCAACCGATCAGGCGCTGACATTCTTGATACCCATTTCTTAATGTGAATTACACTATTTGTTAAATTGCTTAATCTGTTAGCTTAAAGTTGGAACTATTTTTTTTCATCAATTCTGCAGAATTGATAATCATGACTGTTTCAAGTTACTGGTAGTCACCAAGGAAGAAAGGGACCTTGGGGTTATTATTTCAGATGACCTGAAAATGTCAAAGCAGAGTACAAGGGAGCGGGGAGGGCCAGTGGCATACTGGGGTGCACAGACAGGGGTATCACCAGCAGGAGGTAGTGATGCCATTATATAAAACCCTGGTCATGCCTCGTGGGGTACTGTGTGCAGTTCTGGAAGCCACACCTTAAAAAGGACTTTAACAGACTGGAAACCATCCAGAGAAGGACAACTAAGATGGTACAGGGCTTGCACCACAACATTTAGAGGAGAGATTAAGGGACCTCAATATGTGCTCCCTGGAGGACAGTAGCGAGAAAGGGGACATACCAGATACTCTGGTACCTGAGGGGCATGAACAAGGTGCAGGGGAGACATCTTCTAGTACAGGAATGAGGGGTCATGACATGAAACTTTAAGGTGGCAGGTTCAGAGGAATGTGAACTTCATGGAAAGGGTGGCAGATGCATGGAATGGTCTGCCACAGGAGGTGGGGAGAGCAAGCACTGTAGTTGGATTAAAACATGCATGGGACAGGCATTGGGGAACCATAGAGGTAAAGCAGAGGGCGGGTCAGAAGCTGTAATCAAGTACAGGGCTTATGGGCAGACTGGATGGGCCTTAGCAGTCCTTTTCTGATAGCAGTTTCTATGTTCTTTTGTTTCCATTGTGTTAAAATAACACTGCAGAGTGTGTAATATACATGGGATATTGTCACTTCTCAGGTGCATGAGTCGCTTAGTCTGTGGACTCATGAATCACAAAAGTACTGTCACGTATTATTGCTTACTTATGAGTCATGATAATTCTGTAACCTCACTGGCTGAAACATGTCAAATTACTGTTGATTATTTTCTGACAACCACATATCTTACCTGAACTATATATTTTTAACAAATAAAGCCACATTTTTGTGTTTGCTTGCATGCACACACAAGAAACTCATTACTTCAGCTTCCTTCAGTAGTGGGCTGTGGAGGCATGGCAGTATTGTGGTGAATGGCAGCAGTCCGTTTGGGGCTGAACTCTGCCATGCCAATACAGGAGTATGCTGTCAGTGACAGCAGTTGAATGTGCCACTATTCTGAAAGAAATTGACAGCTGCAATCAGGGAGCGCCTTGTCATTGAACAATCAGCTGTGTTTGCAGGGGCGGTCCCTGACTTCATCAGCCAGTTACACCTGCAGTGTCTGGTGTCCCCTTTCAATAAACATGGTGGCGGCTTCTCCATCTGCCTCTCTGTCTCCAGGAAGCCGATGGACAGCCACTGCCCACCTCTCCCAGTCCTTGTTAAAGCTGACCGGGGTGCCCAATTCCCTATCAGCATGCCCCTCCCAGTTCATTTGCTAACAGGATAGCACAATCCCTGTTGGCATGATGTGCCCCATTTGTTATGTGCCCAATCACCCTCAGCTCATGCACACTCCACTCCAAGCACACTGTAGGGCCAATGGAGGTGCCAGTCCTCGTTGGCTCCAGTTCCCCTCCAACAAACACCCAGGTAGCACGCTGGAGCCCACCCCATCATGCTCATGCGCTCCCCTCCAGCACATTGTATGGCCAATGGAGGTTCCCAACAGCTCCACCTCCCCTCTTACAACAAACATCCTGGTGGCACACTGGGAGCCCACCCCAGCATGCCAAGTCCTTGGTCTTTTTTTTTTTTTTTTATTTTTTTATTCCTGTTTTATAAAAAAAAAAAAAAAAAAAATCCTCATTGAGTCTCTTGCCACAGCCACCTTCTGCACACCCCACCTCCTCACCCCATACTTGCCTCCGGAGCCTGGAGTGACGATCTTCTGTGGACTGGAAACATGTCTGTACTCTTCAAAGTTGACCGCAAACTGAAGAAATGCTGGTAACTGTATAATGGCATAAATGTTTTTTTTCCCAACTTATGTGGCATCTCTGCCATTTTTCGACTTTGGCACCGGATTTTCCACATGGGGTTCTCTGGACCCTCCTCATGAATTCAGTCACTGTCATGGCATTATTCGGTCCCGAAAGGTGATTTTGCAGTCACTGCATGGAATCACCTCTTGGGACAGAGTAACCAAATGACAATGTGACTGTTTATGAAGTGGGCTCTCAAAAAGCCTATGTTGAAAATTTGTGAAAAAATTCCCAAAATGGCTCTGTTCACGGCGTACACTGCACAGTTTCTATGCACACTCATAAGTTCACCAATTTGTAAAATTTTCTCTCTAGATTTTCAACATTGGCATTTTTTCACATCTCTATCAACAGTACAGCTGTCATTTTTCACATCCTGGCTGAAATGTGTTTGCACTTCGGCACAGAATAGCGTGGTCGCTGTGGGAAATCAGTGTTTGGGATAGATTAAGAAAATCACAGTGACACTGTTCATGAGCAGGGGTCCTAAAATGCCTGTGTTGAATATTTGGTGACAAAAGTCCATAAAATGACTGTTATGAGTGTGCATTGCGCAGTTTCCATGCACCCTCATAACTTTAAAATGTGTTCCACTTCCACTCAGAATTTTCAACATTGCCCATTTTGCACACCTTATGAACAGTACAGCTGTCATTTTTCTCAACTTGCTCAAGTGTGTGTGTGTGTGTGTGTGTGTGTGCGTGCGTGTGCACATGTGGCACACAATGGTGCTGTCACTGTGGAAAATCAATGTTCAGGACAGATTAAGAAAATCATATGACACTGTTCATGAGCAGAGGTCACAAAATGCCTATGTTGAAAATTTGGTGAAATAATTCCACTAAATGACACTGTTACAAGTATGCATTGTGCAGTTTCTACGTACACTGAAGTTCAAGCATGTTTAATATTTTCACTCCAGATTTTCAACAATTTGACATCTCTTCACACCTCCTATAAATGGTACAGCTGTCATTCTTCACATCCTGCCCATACGTGTGTTCGGTACATTTGGTGCGAAATGGCATGGTTGCTGTGGGAAATTGAAGTTCGGGACACATTAACAGTGTCACAGTGCCACTGTTCATGAGCAGAGGTCCCAAATGCTTTCATGAGGTGGGGTCACAAAAGGCCATGTTGAAAATCTGTAGTGCAAATACCAACAAACACCTGGAGCATTAGGGTTTCTAATCGTAACATCCCACCCTGTGCAGACTGACAGGCATCAGGGTGTGTCTTTGGATTGCCGGCTGTAATGCTCATGCCTTTCCACGCTCATCCCCACCCTGAAGCCAGTGACAGGCATCGAGGTGTGCCTTGGACTCTTCGGCCCCAGACTTCACCCATTCTCCTATTCTCCACCCATTTCAGCGTATGTTCTTATGAAATGGGGTGACTGAAGCTGAACACCCCAAGGCACACCTCAACACTTGTCGGGGTCTACAGGATAGGGTGAGGTGAAATGCCATAAGCACTATGGAGACCACCCAAAGGCACACCCCAATGCCTGTCCATCTCTACATGGTGGAGCTGGGGTTGGCGTGAGTTCAGTACTTCACTGCCATTCCTATTCTGCATCTGTTCAACGCCTGCATGTCCAATGCTAATATCAGCAAGCAAACTTTCGGCATTGACAAATGCTTGTTAAAAGTGGGACAGCACATTCTAGGATCTACAGCTGTAAGGGAATAATGCACCTGGCCACAGTACTGCAGTGGCCTTGGTGTAGTTCTTCAGCACAGTCCAGGTGGCCCAGATAAGGGACACTACACGGGGCTGTGTTCGCGGGCCCTTACCAAGGCTTTTGACTTGGTTGATCATGGCTTATTATTGACATCTCTTGGTAAACTGGGCCTGTCTGGAGACATTGTTGGATGGTTCAAGAGTTACTTGGGCCAACGCCACAGGTGACAAAAATTAGTGGACACTGTTCTCTATCTCCTCTATTTCACTTGGTGTTTCGTGGGGGCGGGGCTGTATTCTGCATCCTTCTTTTAGTCTTTCTTTGAGCACTCTTCCTTTGGTTTGTACTAACTCTGAGCTTACTTTATGCAGATGATGCAGTGATCCTCACGAGTGTATCAGATTTCAAAATAGTCCAGAAAGATTTGTCTCATGACTTCCTAGCTGCTCATTATTGGTTTAACAGACTAATGTTAAATGAAAGGACGCCATCTATGTTTTTCTCAACTCTAGAAGTAGAGTAACCTTCTCTTTACATACTGTACTGGAAGTGTAAATTATATTTTGTATCTTGCTCTATATGTATGTATTGTTTTATGTACACTAGTCGACCAAGAAAACGGATTTTTGCCCATCGACTTTCCAGTTAAACTTCTCAGTTGGCTGTTGCACTCTGCTATACCCGTACCTAACAACTATTCATGGCATGCATTATTCCATCAGAAATGAACACTCTGTCATGTGTTAACCCCTTACAGAATTACTTGATAATGTGAAAAGATAAATTTGTTCCAGTACAATGTATAATCTTAACTTTGTAAGTAATGTAATATACATATCCTGGAGGATACCTGTAACTGGATAAATATAATAAAGGTGTGATTTCCCCAGATAATATCTAAGAAAAATTATTAACGATGAATATTAATGAACAATGTCACTCCTGAAAGACTAATTGAAATGGGAAATATTGTACCTGTAGCTGGCAGCAGTCTGAGGTATCCATGATGAAGTCTCCTCTTTATTGGCACTACAGTGCCACCATTTCTGAGCCTTGTGATGTTACACAGGGGCAACTGTACTTCACTACAGTACTGTTCATTGTATTCAGGCACAGCCTCATCATGGTTCCACTAATGGCAGTGTAATATCAGAATGGTGCAGATTTAGTCACAGGCATCAAATGACTGCTGCAAACTGCAGGCAAGTGCAATATCTCATTGAAAGAGCTTTACGTAGGCATGTAAACAGAGGTCACTGATTATAAGTGATCGAGGTGGTGGTGGTGGTGGTGGTGGTGGTGGTGGTGGTGGTGGTGGTGAAAACCATGGTGGGGTTCAGGAAAGTATGGGATTGGCATAAGGAAATCTTGGTGGGAAGGGAGAAAGAGCCGGAGAGCAAGTAGGGTTCTGGTAATACTAACAAAAATAGTCATGGCACTCATCTCAACCACACAAAAAGGCAAAAAGCTGTGAAAATGTGTGCAATAAACAAACCTTTACTGGATATATTGAAGCAAAAACACGACAGTACAGATGCAATACAAACAACTTCTAACATTTCACCCAATCGTGGGCTTTATCAAATGTAATATCATCTAGTGTTGATCACCTTATATAGCAATCAATTAAAATCACATGATACATTGATTCCATTTAAAGTGCTAGTGCCATATAAATAAAGTAAAAGAGCTACCTGTATAAACCACATATATATATACACACTGTGTATTATGGTAGCAGTAGTGCTACCATAGTTAGGGTTGAGAAGCCATTTACATATTAAACCCCAAATTTTGCACCTTAATAACTTTGCAACTGTTTGACAGATTTACCTGAAATTTGGAAAGCATGATCAGAACCATAGGCCTTGGGATCTGCCAAGTTCATGACCGGTCAGATATACAGCTGCGGAGTTGAGGCGTGATCTCTTGCGTGTGTTTATGCTTTTTCTGGAATTCTATGGTTACGCCTACAGGTCGACGGTTTGTGCGACCGCCCCAATCTTCAGAGAATGTGCAGCCAGGGTCCCTGATGTGCCTTCAAGATTTCGTGAAAAAATATTAAACGGTTCAAAAGTTATTCAAAACAATTTCCATTATAAGTCAATGGGAAAAGTTAACAAAAAGTTCGACAGTGTCGAAATGCACTTTTACTGTCGCAAATGGCCCTGTTACTGTCGCAAATCTACCATTTTGTTTTCAGTTAGTGATCAGAAAAATGCTTGGCATTTAAAATTGAGACCCTCTAGCAACCTGATTCTTTATGCATTCACCTAGTCGGGCCCTGAGGATCCTAGCCATGTCTTTATTTTGGGTGTAAAACCCCAGAAATATGTGTTTTCAGATTTCTGGAAAAAGTACTTTCATAAAATAGTGTTGCACTCATGAAAGTGTCGCAAATTTTTGCAGAAGCTTTCATGAATGACACTATGCCCAAAATAACAGTAATTTTTGGCACTCCTCTGCAAAGAATGGTTTGGAGTTTGGGCTGAAATTTGAGGGAACGTAGCTGACATCTCACAGATGACATCTCACAGATGTGCCTTTCATTGTTTCGTTGAAAAATATTACATGGTGGCAAGTTACGATACTCCAAAGTTGACACTTTTTCCCATAAGATAACATTACGCGCAGCATGCACTGCAGCAATTGTTTGCGCCCTGCTGCAACATAAGTTTGGTCTTTGGGCTGCAATTTACAGGAAGACACAACATCCCACAGATGTGCCTTTCAGTGGTTTGGTGAAAAATATTACAGGAGGCAAAGTTATGGCAGTCCAACTTCTGTTTTTTCCCATTGGATAACATTACGGCGTGCACGGCCGCCTTTCAGGGCCTAGATCTCAAGCGGTGCGAGATACAGACTTTTGTCAAAAACTTCTTTACAAAAGTAGCCAGGAAAGTGATAATTCATATGACTTTAAAATTTTTTTCTGTGTCATACGGTTACTGAGATATAAGCAATTCACTATTCCAAGTCCTCATTTTGTGTTCGAGAGTCATTATTTTGCATACATTCTTTGTACTCACTGTCTTTCTCTATACAGCTTTTGGGTAAAACCAGCCTGTGCACTTACATTACTGTTACCATTACCGTTTCTGCTTGCGGTTCCATTACCCGTTTCACTTACCGTTCACGCCACCATGTGCATTACCCTCTGCGTTTTAATTTGGGTTGCGTTTGCGGGCGTTCTTAACATTTCTGTCTCCAGTACTGTTTCTCTTTCTGTTTTGCTTTGTGTCACCATGCACATTACCATTTGTGTTTGCGGGCACAATGTTACCATGTGACAAGACATAATGTGGCGGGAGCAGGGCCCCTACCGCTGCATTTTATTCACTATTTCTCATTATCATTCTCAAAGAAGGAAATTAGAGGCAAAACCTCCATTTAATACATCAGTTGGGTGTTCCACAGTGACAATGTGGAACTTTGATAAAGAGTTGAACCTACTTTCCAGCTCCACCCCCAACTGGAACTGGGTGTGCATTTGGGTCATCGGTCTGAACTGTCACCCCATTCTCCTATTCCTCAGCTTCTTTCCACATGTGATGGGGTGACACTTAGGGCCGATGACCCCAATACACACCCGATTCCAGTTGGGGGGTAGGCTGGAGGGTGCAAAGGGGTTTCAACCTAACATCGAATTTCCTCGCTTTTGTCGCTCTGGAACAACCCTAACTGATGCATTAAACTGAGTTTTTTGCCTCTAAAATATATATATATATATATATATATATATATATATACACACACACACACACACCAACACTTTTAAATCCTCATAAACCACCTTATGGTGCCACAAATAATGAAAGGGAAGAAAGCTATACATCAGAAAGTAGTAGAAACATGTCCCTGTTTAAAAAAAAAAAAAAAAAAAAAGACTTTGTGTGTAAAGACATCTTACTTTGTTTTGTCTTGAGGATATCACCCAACAGGGGTCTGACATTCAGAAAGACCTAAATAAGAATATGAACAGGGGACAGAGAGCTCTTTTCACAGCTCTTGGTAAAATTACTTGTATGTATATAGTACACAATCTGTTTTTGAACTTAATAACATGGAGCTGGGAAACCAGTCGGAAAGGAAGTGGGGAAGGGAAAAGAAATGGGGAAGGGGAAAGAAAAGGTAAGAAAGAAAGGGACAGATGCACATTAAAAATCCATAATCCCATACACATCAATGCATTTAATTATACAATTGAATTCTCGTATCCATATCCAGAAAGTAGTCCTTCATATCACAGAACAGGAAATAAGCGATCCTTCATGAGTAAAATTGGACCAGCCTAGCAAAATAAAGGGGAGTGGGACACCGAGACCGGAACAAGTCAAGGTAAGGTGGGGGGAGGGGAAGGAGAACAAAAGGAAAGGGAGAAAAGGGTGAAAGGAGGGAAATAAAAGGCCATAACACCAGGGATAACAGAGCTTGTAAGTGAAGGTCCAATAAAGGGAAACATTTTTTTCACTTTTATATTATTTATTCAGAGAACTTGATGGTATCTTCTAACTAGTCAAAGGGAGGTCTCCCATAGTTTCACACCAATATTTTCCCAACTCCTTATGTGTAACTGTTGTGCGCCTCCTCCAGTTGCCAGCAGTCCTCCTGCTGTCCAAATCTAGATTATAAATAAAAATATACAGCCCCAGAAGTTATAAATGTTTGTCCTCCATTTTACCATCAATGTTGCTGGAAGATGATGTCATCAGAGCAACAGATATAGTGCTGCACTAAATGCAGTTCCACCACTAAACCAAACCCACAATGTTTGGTTCCCCACTCGAGTAATGGAGGAACCCTTGAAGTGTTGTGCAGGTCTAATAGGGACTAGGACCATGTGAGTGTGATGCAGTACTGATGTGAGGTATATACAGTATTCACATAAGGAAATGCCTGTATGTGTTGTGTTATGGTTTCTGTTAGCAAAACAGTTTACCCAATAAATGCTCTGGGTACACAACAAGAATTTTAAGTGGTATTATACAGCTGTTGTATTATGTTCTGTGTGTGTTAGTATTCTCAGTTTTGATTGACACCAGCAGTGAGAAACAATCTTGCAAATATGCCCCTTTCCCTTTGTAACTAGGCAGTCAGTGATTGGATAGCTGCTGTAAGGCAATAGAGTTCAGCTATAACAAGGAATAGGTTACCAGGAAAGCATCAGCTGCAGCATATGGAAGAAGGATAATCTAGTGGTTAAAGCACAGGCACAAGAACGGGAGACTGGTTCAAATCCTACTAAAGTCTCTTACTCTCTAACCCTTAACAAGTTCCCCTAACCTTCTTGGGAACTGCAGGATTTATTTAACTCCAAAATTTATTAGCGTTTTGTCATAAAAGTGCTAAAACATTGTGAAAATGCATAGCACTTGCCTCACTGTGTTTAACAAACATAACGCTTCTAGAAAACCTATATAAATACTTTCTGTACTGTTAGCATTGTCCCAAGAAAAAATCATAATCAATTATTTAAAACCTTGGAACTGTGATGGCCACTCAGGTCCATGACTTTAAATGTGCCCCATTCCCATTATAAATTATTAGCTGTGATATGAGAGAGCTACAGCACTTCACTTTGAAGGTACTGAGGACAAGCTGTGGCAGCCCTCCCTGCTTTGTACTGCCAGCAGTTGAAGTAGGATGTCCCTCACAAATCAGATGCTACACTAAGTTCAGCTGTTGTAGGTAAGAAATTAATTGGTCTGTGTTTGTAGTGCTCTGTATTTGCTTAGCTCAATCCTCACATGTCATATGCATTTTGTGTCTTAGTATTTCCAGTCAGAAACTCAGATTTAAAGAGCATTTGAAATGTAAAACAATACACTTTATAAAGTAAGAGATCTAGCGCCCACTTTCAGACTGCTGAAAGTGGGTGTATTATTTGTGCAAAGAAGGAATTCAGTCTTGTGTGATCCTTTGGGAAACTGCTCAGGCTACCTTGTAAATGAATCTTCTCAAGGGTGTTGACCTCAATACAGATTGCTTGCTTGATTGACTGATTCAGTCTACTACTTCCACAACATGTTACAACTGTCTCTCAGATAGAAAGGAGCAGTACAAAGACACAGATTTTGTTTCCTGTGAATGCAATACTATTAGATGTATTATTTGCTCTACACACCGTAGATCTACAAGTATTACTCCCTGTGTGAGTTGCATGACAGAACTGTGTTAAGCAATTGCAAACTTAAACTAAAATCAGGATAGACAGCATTGATACCCTTATGTTTTCTTCTGCACTGTTGCTGCAGTGACATCAAGGAATGGGAGGGCTGTATTACAAGTGGCTCATTTGCATGTAAATGGAGGCTTGCATGACACTTTACTACCTTGTATCAGAGCCTCAGACTCTAGATAGTGTTGCAACAGAAGAAATTACTGATTTCTTATTGACATATGTACAGTACTTGATGTAATGTATACTAAATACATCAGACATATCCAAATCATAAATATACAGGAGTCTTCTCCTGTAACACTGATGAAGAATCTGTTGGTGAGTGGATATGGATATGTAGAATTCAGTAACAGAATATCTTGCAACCCACCACCACAAGGCGGAACAAATCATACTGGGGACCTAACGTGAACTTCAGCACCTCCTCATCTACTACCGAGACTCTTTCGCCCTCTAGACATGACGCAACTCATTTTCCAGCCCACCGAGTTAACCCAAAGAGAGGTACCAGTACCCTTCTGGATGTTATCACCAACTGGCCCGATAAAATTCATAACATCCAGGTCCTCCCAGACTCGCTAAGTGACCACTCCCTATCCTATTCCTTTGGATGGCCCCGCTCCCCAAACCGACTGTCCTGACCACATCCCGAGGCGCCCACCCTGGTGGCCTGATGAAACTTAAGCATTTTCTCACCCAGATCAATTGGTCCCCCATTCGCCCGCATCTGACATGGACACTGCCCTGCCTTTTCTCCCACCTTTAACAAGGCCTGTGACCTCTGTGCACCCTCACAGGAGGTCAACCCAAAATGCAATGCACCCTGGGTTACCCCTGCCCTACTACGAATGCTCAGAAATAGAGAGAACCTCTGGTACCTTGCCACTGAAACAGGATGGTTGGCGGATAGACAGGCCTGCAGTGCTGACCGGAACAAATGCACATGGGCCATCCGGAGCTCAGGCCACCCTCACCTCCTCCTGGGGTGTGCCCGGACTTTCTGGGATAATGTTAAACAATTAAATGGGAAATCATGCCCCCCAATCCCAGCTCACAATTGATGGTACCACCTTCACCGACCTGCTTGCATAGCTAACCGCCTAAATACTGCATTCACCTACTTTAGCTCTGTCCTCCCTAGTAATTTCTTTGACCCTCCCCATCCTACTCTCCCCTGACCTCCAATGCCCCAGCTTCCATCTTCGTAGGGTATCTGCCCAGGAAGCTGAACCACTCTAATTAAAGCTTTAAAAAGGCAATAGCCTCGGCATTGATTCCTTGGACCTGGCATTCTCCGGTGGTGCTGGATGAAGTCCTTGACCCACTCACCAGCTTACTCAACCAATCTCTCTGCCTGGGGCAATTCCCACTGCATGGAAACAGCCACGGTCACACCCATCCATAAAGGGGCTGACAGGTCTTCCACCGGAACTACCGACATATCTCCATCCTTCCGCCCCTCCAAAGCCCTTAAAAAAATCGTGTCCATACAAATTACTGGAATATCTTACCAAACATAACGCCCATGCCCAGAGCAGCACGGCCTCATGCTGTTCACAGTACCGCACAGCGCTAGTTGAGTTCTCCATCTCCTACACCTCTCTGGATGCTAGCTCACTAGCTGGTGCAGTGTTCATTGACCTCTCAAAGGCCTTTGACACTGTCTCCCACCCCTTCTGCTGAATGCCCTAGGCCACTGGTTTCTCCACTGGCCCCGCCTGGTGTGCAAGCTATCTATCCACTTGCTCCCAATGTGTAAAAACCAATGGAACACACTCTGCAACCCATCCTATCCACTGGGGTACCTCAGGGCTCCATCCAGGGCCCCTACTCTCTCTATCTATCTAAACACCCTGCTCTGGCAATATTCTTATGTATGCCGACAATGCTGTCATTTTTGCCACCCACTGCAATCCATCTCACTACAGGATGCTCTCCAAAATCTCTGATGATGCTGAGGCATGGTTTAAAAGAGCACAGGCTAGTCATTAATCTTCAAAAAAAAAAAACTGTTTTTCGCTTCACCCCCAAAACAAAGCCCTAACTTCCCACTTCATATCCTCCCTAGTACCAATCAACCGCTTGAGCAAGTCAGCTCTACAAATACCTTGGGGTCACTTTTGACTCAGCCCTCACCTACCACACCCACATTGATGCCTTTGCCTCTGCCACCAATACACTGCTTGGCATCCTCTACCACCATAAAATTGCCTCCCACCTGATGCTCTCCGACTAGCAGTCACCCTTCAGTGCTGTCACTCATTGACTATGGCCTGCCAGTTTATGGTGCGACTGACACCACTGCCCTCAACAAAATTGACTTACCCAAATAAGGCCTGCAGACTGATTACTGGTGCCCCAGGCTCACACATACTTGTCTTCTCTATGATGAAGCAAAATTACTAAACCTGGATGAAAGACTACACTATCAAATCTGCCTCCTCACAAAGAAAACCCCACTGGTTGTCCTCCTGGGTGACAGCCTCCATCCGCCACCCAAGCCACCCATCCCAACCTGAACCTCTAGCAAGTCCAGTCTTCTGGTGCCCAGATCCAGGACCACCCATGGACAGAGGTCCTTCTGCAACAGAGGCCCATCTTGTTTTAACTCTCTCCCTGCATCCATCTCCAAAGCCCCCACAATCACCACCTTCAAAATGCCTTGCAGAGCCAACTGTTTAGCACCTGCAGCTACGCCTGTCTGTAAACAGCGCTTGACCCAGACACACTTGACAATGCCACTTAGGCAGCACTCTATCTCTCCCTCCCTAACTCTCCCCACCATAGCCAGATCCCTCTGCATTACCAGCATACTATCAGCTGTATCATTGTAATATTCTACCAAATTGATTAAAATGTATGGAACCACTGTTAACCCTAAGTATGTAACACTTTGCTGTAATCAAAATATATTGTCTTTCTATGTATGTATGTAACACTTTACTGTAACCAAAATTGCTGTCTGTTTTGTCCTCAATGTGACGAGTATCTTGAAATGAGCCTCTGGCTCAAAGGTTGTAAACCGCATGTACAAATAATTAAATACATTGATGTATGGGATTATGGATGTTTAATGTGATCTGTCCCTCTTTTCTTTCCCCTTTCTCTTACCTTTTCTTTCCCCACTTCCTTTCCTTCTAACTGGTTTCCCAGCTCCATGTTAAGTTCAAAACACTGTGTACTATATACATATACGCTATTTTACCAGGAGCTGTGAAAGAGACTCTCTGTACCCTGTTTGTAGTCTTATTTAAGCCTTTTTGAATGTCAAACCCCTGTTAGGTGATATCCTCAGGACAAAACAAAGTAAGAGATGTCTTTACACACAAAATTAAGTCTTTTTTTTTTTAAATGGGACATGTTTCTAATACTTTCTGGTGTATAGCTTTCTTCCCCTTTCTCTTTCTTTATTCGTGGCACCATAAGATGGTTTGTGGGGATTTAAAAGTGTTGGTATGTTATCATATTTAAAAAAAAAAAAAAAATAGTAAAGCCCCTGACAACGAACAAGCTCACTGTAATTTAAACGTGTGATGCTAGCTCTAAAAGAAATGCCAACTGTGCTCACATTGTATTGCTGAGTGAGTAACTGATTTTAATTAAACCGTGTTTTGGTAAAGAGTAAACAACAAAATTACAATCACTCTGTCTCAGAAACACAGTACCAGGACACACCTGACCACTACCTCTCTTTCTGTGTCGGGGGGCGCACCTGTACTGGCCATCAGGAATTACCAATTGGGGACTATTTTTACTAGTTCACTTTAAACCTCAATTTACATGTTTTTGCAAATTTTTTTTTACTTTTTTATTCTTAATTAGTTATAGCAGCCCATTTTATAAGCACAATAACACACTCCAGGTGTGGGTTATGTGCTGATAGAAATACGCCCAGGGCATAAGGCACTCGTGCTGGCGCCCTCATGCCTTAGTACACCCCTGGGCATGTTTTATCACCCACACCTCGTCGTGTGTTATTGCTTGCATATTTATATATGTGGATATAGCTCAATTTTTTACTTTATTTATGACACTAGCACTTTAAATGGAATCAGTGTGTCATGTGACTTTAATTGATTGTGATATAAGGTGATCAACACTAGATGGTATTCTCTTTGATAAAGCCCGATTGGGTGGAAACGTGAGAAGTTGTTTGTACTGCGTCTGTGCTGTCGTGTTTTGCTGCAATAGACCCAGTAAAGGCTTGTTTATTGTACACATTTCACTGCTTTTTGCCTTTTTGTGTGGTTTGAGGTGAGTGCCATGACTGTTTATTCTGAAGAGTTACTGAGCACCCTATACCCCCATGCAGCTCTGTCTGTGGTGATACTGTACATTGGAGAAAAAAAAAAGCAGATGGGGTGGGCCAAGCAGTCCTCATCTGCTGACAAATTCTCTGTTTGTATATTTCCATAACTGTTCCTCTTGAACTAGCACAGTAAGGGTGGTGGCAGGCCATGTCACAGTAGTAGTACTGCCTCTTGCTACACTGGCAACCTGGGTTCGGAATGGACTTAATCACTCGGAGGCTGGCTAAGGGAAGAAGGACTGAGCATTCCATGGACCTGCTCTTCTCCTGAGGGGTGGGGGCAGTACTTCTGTTTGGCAGAACCTAGCAGAGGCTGTGTGGTACAGCAGGTGGTCGCAGCATCCAGATGTCTGACATGGATGCTGATCGTGTGCTGTGTCAGCACATGCATGTGTATCATTACATGACACACTGCCCTCAGGGAAGGGAAAATGGAGGAATACCCCAACCAGCCGGAGGGGGACAGTGACCACAGGCTCTGCACTACCAACTGCAGCACCCATCCAGCACACAGTTGTCCTGTGTGTGGTGGAGTAAGTCCTGGCAAAGGCAGCTGATGGGGCTGGTATGCCATTCTAAGGGTGCGGACTGGATAGTCCGCTAGAAGAGAAATACGAACATATGAATTGCAGCAGAAACGGGCCAAGTGGTCTATCAAGTCTGCTCAGTTGTACAGCTGGCACCCCTAAACTGCAGCTGCCCCACCACCTCACCCCCTTCCCTTGACTACCCACCCCCATGCACCTTGTCCCCATGCCCTTTAAAGCTGCCCACTGTCCTGCAGGAAACCACCTCCTCTGGCAGTGTTCCATTTTCCCACCACTCCTCTGTGAAATAATGCCTCCTCACCTCTCTCTCAAACCTACCACCCTCCAACCTTAGCCCATGCCCTCTCATCTCCTTCCCCTCCTCAGCCTAAACCTTCTGTGCCCGGCTTGTTGGACCCTTTCAAGTACTTAAGGTGTTTCAATCATACCCCCATCTCCCTCTCCTCAATACATGATGAAAAAGTAAAAGGGGGCTACAGGTGTTTGAAAATGTGTTGCTGGCCTTTGAGTAACGAGTTTTGTTTTCCTGGTTTTAGTTTCAAAGGGAATGTTGAGGTCAATGAGAGGACACTGGATGCAGTGCAATGTTTGGACTGTTGCTTTAGGAACAGAAGTAGAGGAGAAGTGTGTAGTACTTCGTAGAGCAGCTGGCTGTGAATTTGTGTTACATTCTGGCACTAGCAGTGCAATGCTGCATGAGGAAACAAATGACATTTGCACAGCAAGACATTTAGTGTGGACCTGGTGGCTTTATCAGACTGCAGCCTCTGCTTATCTGTGAGAGAAATTGGGGTATGTCTGCTAAGGCATGTTTGTCGTAACCAAGCAACACTTTTGAAAGATCACGGCTCTGGCCTCTCTACATAGTGGCATGACACACTGACTGCAAAGGGCTTCTCTTGGCATTTTTACTGTACAGTATCTTGATGCTGTTGCACAGATGTAAGCAGGAACTCCACGTGTGTGGCTACATGTGCCAACAGGAATAAACAAAGTTATATATGATGTAAAACAGCAAGTGCACTACATTTGTGGAAATAATCTTCTGGTCCTTTATCAAACTTAATTGTTTTACTGTTCCTGAAACAGAGTTCAACGAAAAGTTTTAGGTGGAAGTCGTAAAGGAAAATGTACACAAATGTTTATATTTCCTTGTTTGCCCTTGGTGGAAGCAGACCAATTGCTCTCTAGAAACATAGAAACAGAGAATTTGTCAGTGGAAATGGACCACCTGGCCTACCCAGTCTGCCCTGATCCCTGCCTAATCTGTCTTCACAGACCCTAACTGGTCTCTGGTGACCCCACTCCTGCCTATTTACTGATACTGCCCTATATCTATCCCAGGAATGCTTGAAGCCCTCCCACTGTTTTTGCCTCTGCCACTTCTGCAGCCAGTCTGTTCCAGGTGTCTACCACCCTTTCAGTGAAGTAGTACTTCTCACATCCTTCTTAACCCCCTCCCCAGCTTCATCAAATGCCGTCTGGTCCTGGTGCTCTTTCTCATTTCAAAAGAGACTCCTCCCACGCTGTTCACCCTGTGATGTACTTGCAAGTGTCTAGAATGCCACCTCTCACTCTTCTCCCTTCCAGGGTGTAAATGTTGAGAACCCCCAGTCTCTCCTTGTAGGGCTTCTTGTGCAACCACAGCACCATTTTAGTTAACCCTCTAGACTGCCTCCACCCTGTCTGTGTCCTTTCTGAAGTGTGGCTCTAAAACTGGACACAGTACTCCAGGTGGGTCTCACCAGTGAGTGACAGTGACAACACCATGTCCCTCCTCCTGTTGGAGATACCTTATCCTACTCATATGCCCCTTCCCCAAACTACATTGGTTACCCCAGTCCTCCCTTTGTAGACTGATAGGGACTCTGTGGGTGACTTGAGTAGTGCAAGAGATTCCAGCCTAGAGGTTTAAGTCAAGAACCCTAAGTGAATCTGAGCAGTTCTGATTGCCCAAACCTCATGAGAGGAATCCTATACCATAAGAGACACCTCACAGAGGCCTTAGTAACTGATTATATATTGCCCACATTAGCTGGAGTGATTTATAATAAGTCTTATGTAATTTTTTAATTTGAAATGTTAAATGAAGCCACCCCCAGCTGTGCAGTGGAATGCACCACTCCAAACTTCTTCTGCATGAGAGGCCACCATAACACAGGATAAGCGGTTTTGGAGGCCCTGTTCACTGAGTGGCTGGAAATCACATACTGAAGTAATTTTATAATACTGCTCCATAGGTATCCTGCAGAGACTTCCTGTTCCAATACAGATGTGACATGGGCTGGGACTCCCAGAGTTATGAGTGTGGGCAACTGAGGTGTGGGCAGATGGCAGAGGTTCTCTCTGTCACACCCCAACTATGATTTTATCCTGTTGATCTTCTCTACCCTTCCGTGACGCTGCAGGCTGCTGAGTTTTAGTGATATGTGTGTTTGGGGGAGAGTGCTATTGCTGCTTGTATCTGTGTCACTCCAGATAACCATCAGTGGCACTCCTGTACAGAAGCAGGGGTCTCCCTGTGCCTTGAGTCTAAGCACTCTGCCTCCATAACACACCACAGAGTCCACTACTCTAGGCTGCATGTCTAGCATTGGATACTGTCCAGACTCTTCTACTGCTTTTTATCCCCAGTACCACTGACCAGACTGTTTAGTTTCTGTAGTTTGGTAGATGGAAATTATTGAACCTCACAGTCCATGATATATGTTAAAGGGATAGGCCTGGTTTTCAAACAATTGCATCATGATTTTGCTGCATTTGTGGTACTTAGGCACCTGTTAAACCACTAAAAGATGGTCTAACTTCTTGTCTCAAATGTCACAAGATGTGCATCAAAACTATGATGCAGACTCCAGGTTTGTGGCTGTAAAGTGCTGTAAATCCATCACAACTTTGAAAAATCGGCCACAGATATTCTGGCACATTTACAGGTATGCAGCTTTGCAAAGTGCTGCATCCAGCTTCTGAAAATCCAGGTCATGGTCTACAAAAGTTCAAGAAACTTAATTGTCCCAGGGGCAGGCGAGAACACCAGCACAGAAAGGAAAATCTTTCAAAACAAGGAATCCACCAAAAGAATGCAAACAGCTGGGCTGGCCCGTGGGCGCTGAGGGTTAGTTGTGCTGGATGCCACACTCACGCCATGCCGTGACCCAGGTTCAGGAATGACCTCTGGTCACTGGGGTGCCAGCATGGGGGTGGGAGCAGGACTGAGCATTGGCTCGCCTGCCTGTAGTCCCGCTGTCACTGAAATGAAGGTTCTGTGCTGGCGCAGGTGGTCACTGAGTGCGATGAAGGGAGGGGCATCCAACGGTGTGCACATGCATGCCCACACACATGTACTAAGTCTGGGATGCAGAGTGTAGGGTCAGGAGAAACCCACAAAACCCAGAAATTACATATGAAAAAAAAAAAGAAAGCAAACAGCCTGTCACTGCAGATCTCTGCCAGCTGCTCTGCTCCCTGGAGAATTCACTCAGTTTGTACAGTAGTATGTTCTCCATGTCATCTTAATCCACATCAGGTGACAACAGTAAAGCAAACTTGAAGGTTATTACTTGAGGCCCATGTACACGGCCCTGGCAAATTGCATTAAAAAAATCTACTCAAGAATCACCAGTATGCCAATCTCTGCTGACCCCAGTTTTATTTTTTTTTCATTTTGCAGTTCACCAGTGACATTACATACATGGGCCCTAAATAAGTAGCTTGATTTGATGTTTGTGTAACCCCCTACAAATGGGTGTTCCCAAAAGTCTTCCTTGAGCTTGCCTAAATGCTCACTGCCAGGCTGGTGTCCCTGCGTTTTAGCAGTTTAAATATGATTACCAGAGCTTGTATAGCCTCTGTGTACTGTCTCTTTAAGAGCTGCCTAATTACAGTTTAATCTGAGAGGGAGCTCTGTTGAAAGATGTAACTATTTACTGAAAATCATTTAGAGTGATAATGTAGTTTGTCTAACCTGCTTTATTTGTAGCAAGGACTGTTTTGTTTGTCTCCACTATCTTGGTCCTGGACTGCAAATTGGACCAAACAGTACTGGTGGGACCTAAAATATAGCCGGACTACAGGAGCTGTCTGAATTCAAAATCTGTAGGAACTGTAGTTTGGAGCTTTTTTATTTTTGCCTTTTGCAACTGAAGGGGAGCTCTTGCTTTTGACTGATAGCCAAATCAGCCAACCAAATCTTTTGTATCTTGGGAAGTCCCAGGCTGCTTGCAGTTTTCAGTTAGAACTAAGCTGGAAGCTGAGCAAGAAGGAGCTGAAGTGTTTCTGAGCAGCAATCGTGAGTGGATTCGATGGGAGAACTCTGAAAGGGTAAGTTTTTGGCCTGCATGCTGTGTTGCTCCTGAGAGGGAGAGAAGAGAATTATTTTCAACTAAATCCGAGCTTGTGTGACTAAGCTACTGAAGTGGGCCAGGCTCAACCTGAAGAACACTGAATATTTTTGCTGAATGCGATAGGCCTGTCAGGAGTTCCAGCTACCTTTAAGCTCCCAGTGTGTGCAGAGACTTTGTGATTGTGCCCGGAGCGCTTTTGCCTGGTACAGTAGAATTCCTGTACATGTAAATGTGCTATGAGCTGCTAGTGGGTTGTGAGTTAGTTTCCCACTGTGTGAACTGTGTTCTGCTTGCTGGAAGCTGTATCCAGTCAAAACAGACTGCTTCGAACTTGTCTCCATGCGGTCTGGGCTTTGCCAGACTACCCACTGCACAGAGAAGTCATCGACGAGAGACCTGCCTGGGGATCAGCCCCTGCTCCACGCTTGAACAGGAGCGATGCCTCTGACGTGTGGGCCCTGCTGTTCCTGGCATTCCCGATCAACCACCTGCAGTCTCAATTTTTTTTTTGTCCAGCCTGTGTCCAGTATTGGGTATCGTGAGTAAATACCAGGTAGCTCCTACAACAACAGCTTAATCTGAGTGTCATATCTGATTGTCTTGTTTCATTTCCTTACGAACTGAGCCTCCCCTGAACCCAGTCAGTAGCTACGCCTCAAGAAGCCACTCGCTAATTTCTCTGAAAATCCCCAGGATCACTACCCACTTTGGCAGGCTGCCATAAGCCACGCTTTTGCTTACGCTCTGGAACAGGGTACAAAGATCCTTGAGATTCAGCTCTCCTGTCAGTTTGCCCTGTTTTAGGATCATTTGTGACAAAACGCTCGTCAAATCTGTGTAAGTGTTTCATAGTTCCTAGCTGTCCTGCTGACTGTTCACTCCGTATCCTTACCACATCCAGCCACGAACCTAGTTCCTCCCTCCCTATTTTAATCAAGTCCACTAGTCAGCTGCCATAGTGGCCCCTCGCACCCAGGGCACCACTTCTCCCACATTACTCTCCTCTCACCGCTTAAGGAACATACAGACCTCATTAGGGGCCCCTATGTGCAGCCCAGAACCCTCACCTAAGTATGGTAAACAGTCACTGAGGGCTGAAATGCAAAAAATTGTACTCTCTGATGGAGGCCTAATTAAGAATGACTAAACATACCACCTCAACTTCTGCATACATGGAGTCTGTATATATCACAGCAAAGTTGAGTGATGCATGTATGTTCCTACAAGAACGCTTGGAATGTATATCGTGCACCTACCACTTTTCTGTAAATTTGTTTGTAACTCTTTCACATGTTGTGCTTTGTATTCTCAATCTATCGTATGTATAACTGTCTTGGACGACAGCAGGTCCATCTTGTAAATGAGCTTGCTCAATGATGATCGCCTGGATAAATAAAGATTTGATTTGATTTGAGCCCTCTGGCTCCGGATTATAAATATTGTGTACTGTGCATGTTGTGTTTTCCATCACAAGGGCCCCAACCAGCTGCAACCCCAGGCAACTGTCCTGGCTAGCCCATCTCTTCTCTACATGGGTACCCAAAGGAGGTTCTGTGTGGGGACTCAAAGTGCATGCATAACTGTTTGATTGATATAACCTTTAAGCTAATTAACCTGATTTTGCCCCTCCCTTGTTCAAGTCCCTGAATAAATCAGATCTAACTTTTCTGCATGTAATCTGACTGTGGTTCCAGTTTGTGCTCAAAGTACTGTACTGCTGCTATTTGCTGTACTTAACCTTGTTTACAGGGGGTCCCCAGGGTCGAGCCAGAGGAACCAGCCCTGGTGGTAAGTGCAAACAGTGTGGGTACTTGTGTGGTACCAGGAGTATTGAGAAAATTATTATTGTACAGTGTTCAGGCCACTAGAGGGGAAAGCGGGGGTTACAGTGTCCTAGAGGGCTGTGCCCAGGTTAACTTGATCACTACCAACCCTGACCTCTAGGTGGAGGCACCGTTTCAGAACTCGGGACCCTTAACCTGCTACTAGCCAAGTAGGCAGGGGTAGTAGCCATGAGGATAGTGCCACCTGGGGTTACATTTGGAAAGGCCAATGAAATGGTTGTGTATAGGAGGCAGTATAGCATTGTGGTTTGCACTGAGCTGCAAACCTGAGACCTGAGTTTGAATCCCACAGCCCCACTTGCATACTGTGACCATGAGCAAGTCACTTAACTTCCTTGTGCTCCCAGGTCACACCAGGAAATGAGCTTCGGCTTAGTGTGCCTTTCCTGAATAAACAATTCTCCTTCCCTTTCTGCTTTCATATCACTGCCATCTCCAATGCTTTACAATCCAAGAGATGGAGGAGAAAAGGGAGAAAATGCTGCCATGCCCATATGAACAGTCAAACACAGCAATAGTATGGAATTTTCAGATTCTGATGGAATGAATTCGTGAGCTTGAAAATTCCATCTAATTCCAAAATTTCAAAAGCGGAAAGCTGTTAACAAATAAGTTTAAAAAAAAAAAAAAGTTTATGTGAACACTGGAATGGATTCCTTTCCCAGAATCTACGAAACTGATTCCATGGTTTGTGTGATCCGTGGAGAGTTCTTCCAAGGTTTACATAGAAATTCTATTTGGAATTCATAGAATTCAAAAAGAAATTCAGAAAAGCATTTGAAAAGAGGAATTGGCATTCTGCATGAATTCAGCCAGCAGCATTCCACGTTCTGCACAGCTCTACAGCACTGAGATCGGTAAGAGGTTGCTGCGAGGTTAAGCACAGGGAGTTAAAAGACTTGCTCAGGGTCACAAGGTCAGGCACCATGGAGGAATTCCAATCCAGGTTCTGCAGGTTTGCCCTTTAGTCACTTGTAGGGCTGCAAGGTTCAGTTCTACAAAAGAATCGAACACCTCAAACTTCAGGTGTTAGATTCTTTCGGATCTTGGCAAACGCTTAAGGAATAGACTGACCTTTGATTCAGCTGATTCACCAGGTCCCAATGGTATGGACCAGGCAAACCAGTTGAACCGCAGGACTGCAGTTCACACCTGACATTGTGAAATGTGCCCAGGGATCTGCTAGAAACCTCCCAGGAGTCCCAGGTGGTGTCGTTGTACAAAGAACCCCTCCTCTTATTTCATTTTATTCCATTTCCTAATGCTCACCTTAATACTCTTTAAGGAGGAACCATGGTGAACTAGTCCACCGCTTGACGTAACTGTGTGTGGTTTGATAGTCAAAGTTCCTGTGGTCGAACTCTGGGAGGTTTGCACAGTCCTAATCACCAGGTTGAACTGCGTCCCAGTTTAATCCTCCGCTTCTTGGTAGAGGTACTGAGGTACTGTGTGTGATGGATGATATGTGTGCAGCATTGTGGCTATAGAAACAGAGGATTTTAATAGGCAGAAAGATACCTGCTCTCTATGGAGTCTGCCTGGCATTTGGCTTGTTTTTATCTTTATATTGTAAGTGCCCTGTTGATAAATTCCCACATGACTGTCTGGTGCATTCCACTGCCTCAAACCATAGTACATAGAGCCTAGATCTGCTAGTCCTGCATACACCCAGTCTGTTCATAGGATTAACTGTGTCCTGGACCCAAGCAGCTTTAAGCTGGATCTTGTTAGCTGGTTCTTGTTTGAATCTGTACATTTACTGTGACTTTTGTTGCTGTTTCTCAAGTTTCACATTCTATAACTATAAGCCTTTTATTTCCATTTCCTCCACCACTGGAGGTGGTATTGTGCTAATCTAATTACCAATAAAAGTGGGATTTCCTTTTGGGGTCTTTATCTTCATTTGGATGCTCTGTTGGTGATATGAACAACTTACAAGGAGTGAAATTGGATCGCCCTCCTAGAGGGAGGAAGAAGGTCATAACCCACTTGCACCTGGAATCTGTACATGTCTACTGCAATTAGACAGTCTCCCTGATGGGGGGACGGGGTGAGTTGTTTCTGGCCAATTAATACTGTATTAGTTCAGGTCAGTTCATTCACAGAGGGATTTGGTTGAAATGTATGTAGCAGGCCAAAGGTTCCCTAAACAATTGTAGGACAGGCCAGACTAATCTGGAAAGAGAGGCAGGAAGCTTACTCAGTGACCAAGATGCAAAGGTTTATTTACAAGGAGAAGGAGAATTAACAAAATAACCGTTTTCTGTAATTTGTTTGGTTTTCGTGGACTGGTAGGTATGCTAGCCATAATGACTATTCTGGCATGACCAGGAGAATACAACAATCAGACAAGAATGAAACAGGCAAAACAATACCTAGCAGGTAGGTCATGAATGAAAACAGGGTGAACACACTACAAAGTTAACAGGTTCAGTAAGGCCACCGAGTACGAGGCCAGGACAGTAATATATAAAGGTAACAGGAAGGAGAGTACAGGGTTAGGCTGTTGAAATATGTAATGTACTGTACACGAGATAGAACGAAAAAGAGCATCATATTGGAGCATAGGCAGTCGGCAGTATTAGAGACATTCTAATTACCCATTTTAGTGCTAGCCACACAAATGTAGGGCTGGGGCAGGGCTGGAGGTCCAGCTCAGCTAGAGGGGTAAAAGCTTATCAGAGGTTAGGGAGCAGGCAAGAGTGCAGCAACGAGTTAAGGTGGGTCAAAGCATGTACAAGGGTTGGATAAGGAAAGGAAGTGCCGCAGTTCCTTTTAAAGCGGGTGTGGAACTAACCTTGTATAATGACGGGGTAATGGAGTTCCAGAACTGAGGGTCTGAGTGAGAAAGTGTTAGATCCTTTGAACATTTTGATCCTAGGCATTTGGAGATGGGATTTATTGGTTGAGCACAGGCCATAGGCGGAGGAGAGTGGGATTAGCATATTGCCAAGGGCAACAGGGAGCTTGGGATCTAATCACCATGTCAGTTAAGGAGCCAAGAAAATATTGCCTGAGAGCAGCAGGGTCTAGCCAGTTCAGGTAGTCTTAGAGTTGGCAGTAGTGCTTATGTCGATATGATGTGGATGCTTAGCAGCATATGTTGTTGTAGGTAACATCCCACTTGGGAGGGTTGTCTTATGTGCTGTGGAGTAGGCAGGAGCACAGTAAGTGAGGGCAGGAAGGAGGAGGTTCCACGGCAATTGCTAGCTTGGCAGAGGAGGTAAGCATGTTGCTTCGCCTTTGTACGCAGTCCCACGCTTGTTGTTGACTGCTTTGCAGGTAGCCATAATGTGGGATTAAAATCCAGAGATTGGTCCAGGAGGACACCTAGATACCTTAAAGGGAAGTCTCCCATAGTTCCACACCAATATTTTCCAACTCCTTATATGTAACTGTTGTGTGCCTCCTCCAGTTACCAGCAGTCTTATTGCTGTCCAAATCTAGATTATAAATAAAATATACAGCCCCCAAAAGTTATCAATGTGTTTGTCCTCCATTTTACCATCAATGTTGCTGGAGGATGATGTCATCAGAGCAACAGATAATGGTGCTGCACTAAATGCAGTTCCACCAGTAGACCAAACCCACAATGTTTGGTCCCCACTTGATAATGGAGGAATCCTTTAAGTGTTGTGCATCCTGAAGTGCAGGTCTACTAGGGACTAGGACCATGTGAGTGTGATGCAGCACTGATTTGAGGTATATACAGTATTCATATAAGGAAGTGCCAGTATGTGTTATGTTACTGTTTCTGTTAACAAAACAGTTTACCCAATAAATGACTCTAGGCACAAGAGTTTTAGTGGTATTATGCAGCTGCTGTATTATTGTGTGTGTGAACTTCTCTGTTTTGATCGACCCCAGCAGTGAGAAACAATCTTGCAAATAGGCCCTTTCCCTTTGTAACTAGGCAGTCAGTGATTGGATGGCTGCAGTAAGGCAGTAAAGAATTCAGCTATGACAAGGAATAGGTTACCAGGAAAGCACAGGCACAAGCACTGGGGACTCTGGTTCAAATCCTACTAGAGTTCCTTTCTCTCTAACCCTAAAGTTCCCTAACCTCCTTAGAAACTGTGATGGCCCTCTGGTTCATGACTTTAAAAGTGCTCCATTTCCATTATAAATCAGTAGTAGTGATGTGAGAGCTACAGCACTTCACTTTCAAGGTACTAAGGATAAGCTGTGGCAGCCCCTCCCACTTTGTAATGCCAGCATTTGAAGTAGGATGTCCTCACAGATCAGATGCTACACCTCAGCTGTTGTAGGTAAAGAAACTAATCAGTCTCTGTTTGTAGTGCTCTGTATTTGCTTAGCTCACTCCTTCCATGTCATATGCATTCTGTGTCTTGGTATTTCCAGTCAGAAACTCAGATTTAAGGAGCATTTGAAATATAAAACAATACACTTTACACACTAAATGATCTAGCTCTCCACTTTCAGGCTGCTGAAAGGGATGTGTATAAGTCAGTCTTGTGTGATCCTTGGTAAACTGCCCAGGCTCATCTTGTAACGAATCTTCTCAAGGGTGTTCACCTGGTTCAATACAGAGTGACTGATTGACTGCTCGGTTGATTGGTTGATTGACTGATTCAGTCTACTGCTTCCACATGTTACAACTGTCTCAGAGAGAAATGAGCAGTACAGAGAGACTGCTTTGTTTCCTGTGAATGAAATATTATTAGATGTATTTGCTCTACACATACAGTATTAAGGCTACAAGTACTACTCCTGTGTGAGTTGCATGACAGAACTGCCTTAAGCCATTGCAAACTTAAACTAAAATCAGGCTAGACAGCATTGATACCTTTTATGTTTTGTTCTGCACTGTTGCTGCAGTGACATCAAGGAATGGGAGGGCTGTATTAGAAGTGGCTCATTTGCATGTAAATGGAGGCTTGCTTGACATTTTACTATCTTGTGTCAGAGCCTCAGTCTCTAGATATGTGTTGCAACAGAAGAAATGGCTGATCTCTTATTGACATATGTACAGTACTTGATGTAATGTATAATAAATACATCAGATATATCCAAATCATACAAATACAGGAGTCTTCTTTAAAGGAGGCAACATTTTCAATTGGATGACAAGTCGGACACACGGACTGCCAGTTCAGCATGACAAACTCTTAGTTTTGGGGCAGAACCAAATAGCATGGATTGGGTTTTATTGAGCCAAGTAAAGCTTGTGGGCAACAAGCCAGTTCTGGACATTTGTAAAGTCAGTGGAGAGGCAAGTAGTAATGTGTTGAACACTATCGGAGCTGGTATAGAGCACTCAATCATCAGGTCGAGGAGGTTGAACAGGATCGAGATCCTTAGCAATGTAGTTTATGTAGAGAGAGACAGGATGGGCCCCAAATGGAGCCCCTGGGGAACGCCGATGTCTGTGGAAGCACACACTGACAGGGAGGAGTTGAATTTAACTGCCTGTGTTCTATTAGACAGGTAACTGCTGCACCAGGCCACAACCGGGGTGAGAAGCCAGTGAACTGCAGGGTGGAGAGAAGTGGTGGGTGGTCAACCAGGTCAAACGCCTTATTCAGGTCAATAGAAACTGCCCCAGTTAGGAGACCAGAGTCCATGGAGGAGAAAGTGTCAGTCGTGAATTTTAGTAAGGCAGTAGAGGTACTATGACCCCTGTGAAAATCATGCTTAGTATCAGAAAGGTGGTTGTATTTTGTTAGTCGGTGGTTTGATGGCAAGTTTATCTAGGAGCTTGCTGAGCACCAATAGGGATGGCAATGGGCCTGTAGTTGGATATGTCCTTGGGGTCACCCTTTTGAAAATGGGTGTTATATGGTGGTTTCCAGATGCCTGGAAATGTGCTGGTGGAGAGAGATGGTGAAGATTCTGGCCAGCGGTGCTGCAATAAGAGGGGCAGCAATTTTCAAGAGCCCAGGTTCAAGGGAGTCGGAACCTGTGCTAGTGTTCTCAGAGATAGAGTTCAGCAGTTTTAGCACTTCAGCTCGTGTTATTTTCTGGAAGAAAATGGGGATTTGCTGTTGAGTGGGTGGAAGTGTCAGTTGATGTTGGAGGAGTAGGAGAGACAAGCGGGGTTGCCTGAAAGGAATTGGTATAGTTGGACAGGTCTGAGAACATGCAGTTGAAGGAGCTGGCAATTGTGCCAGGATCATTGCAGTGTGATCAGTTTAGTATCATATCGTTCTTGGTGTTCGATTGAGGCTCCGAGAAAAGTCTTCATATGAGCCTAAAATTTTCATGGGTCACCAGTGGAGCTAAGTAGGAGGCTCTTACAGTAGGAGCTTTTGGCAGCCCTGACTTGTTTCCTGCAGGAGTTTCTGAAGGGCCCTGTAGGCAGCAAAGTCAGCCAGAAGCTGTGGCATTTTATATTTTTCCAGCCTTTATCTCTGGTACACAGTTGAGACAGAAGGTCTTTGTGTAGCCATTTGGTCTGCTTACCCCTTACTTTTCGTGTTATGTTAGGGATGTGTTTGTGTTGCAGTTCAAGGAATACTTTGAGGAATAAGCTAAGGGCCACCTCCACATTGTTAGTATGATACACTTGGACCAGTCAGTTGGAGAGAGATCGACAGAAACATGTCATGGTCCAGTCTGGCAAAGTTAGGGAAGGTAACGTGACTATGTGTGGTGGTGGGGATATGGCCTCAGGTCTCTAGACACACAAGATAGGAGAGTGGTCTGTCAGCACATCTGCAAAGGTTCCAGCAGTGACCATATGATCAAGTCAATTTACCAGTATCCAATCAATGAGGGTGAAGGAAGATTCAGACACCGCAACCCTAATGGGTTCCGTAGAAGTTGGTGGAGGTCATAACCTTGAATTAAGGAAAGGAGTGTGTTTTGGGATTTACCCATCCAATTGAGATTTAAGTAATCCAGAACGATAACCTTGCTCTGTTTGCGTGGAAGGTGGTCTCAAGGAGCAGTTCTTAGGCCACCCAGACCTGAAGTGTTGTGGGTTGTATGCACATATTATGTGGAGTGTTTTGGCCCCATTGAGATACTGGTGTGAAGGGATTCACACACTTGTGTGGCAGAGGAGGGACAACGGAGACACTGAGGTGATGTTTGTGGTACAGGCAACACCATCACCCTCTTGGTAGACAACCAGTCATGGATGCATCAGCCGTAGTTATTTAGGGTACAGACAGAGTCCAGAACCCTGGTTTGAGCCATGTTTCAGACAGGTTTAAGACATCTGGGTTGTACAGGGTAACCCAGGCCTCTAGGTCAGCAAGGTTATACATGAGGCTCCTAATGTTGTGGTGAGTTATAATTAACCCTTTGTGGGTGCAGGTGGACACATCAGAGGGGAAATGTGTTGGGGACCAGGATTCAGTTCCATGGCTCAGAAAGTAGGAGGCCAGTAACGCAAGGAACCAGAGCTTGCAGTGGTAAACGGGAGGGGATTCAAATGGCTCTGTAGGAACTTCCTCAACGTCCCAGCCATATAAAATGCATGTCCCTTCAGGAATAGTAGCTGGGAGAAAGCAGGCAAAATGAGATTGGGAAAGCGAAATCATTCATTTGAGGGTCCAGGGAATCAGGCTGTTGGGTGTAGGGTATGGTCATGGCAGTCCAATTTAACAGTGCAAGAGAACAGAGGGTAGCGAGTAGCTGAAATGGGCGGAAATAGCCATTTGAGAACCGATATGATAAACCGTAGCCAGCTTATGAATAGAAATGAGGCAAAGTTTAGTGCTGAATCAGTCCTGATTTGGCCTACAAAGATGGAGGAGGACATCGGAGAGGAGTCTAGGCGGTTGTTGGAAAATAACACCGTTTGCCCGGAGATAGGTAACGAAGGCACTGATCAAAGGTGTAGCTTCTAGAAATGTCAGGAAGAGAGACTGCAGAGTTTGAAACTCCCCTAGTGGTTGCTCCATATAAGGAGCCAATGGAAAAACAGGCATTTAGGCAAACACATGATAGCAGGGCTATATAAGAAAGTGTTTGTGTGGTGGTGGGGCAGCGTGAAGCGTGGCGGGAAGTCTAAAGTTCAGCTGTACCTTGAGGTGGTCATGTGCAGTCGCTGACAACAGCTCCCCAGCAAGCCTACTGAATTGATAATAAAAATAAACAAAACAATCCGATTGGGACCAACAATTGGTTGAACCAAGATCAGGGGTTAATCCCTTTTAGTCCAAGTCCTACATGCACTTGGCTGACATGAGAAACCACCAATGAATCAAGCTTTGGCTTTCCTATGGGTCAGCTGATTGGCACGTGGGCATTGACCCCACAAAGCACTTGTTAGAAACAGGCCATAACAGGGCATCCCCAGAAGAACAAAACACAAACAGGAGCACAGCTAACTGGTCGATGAAGAACTTGGCAGTCCTATGTGACTCCAGGAAAGAAGCTGTCGACTCCTGGTCAGCAGATGGGTTTCTGGACGATTTGCAGCAATGACCACTAGCAGGTCCCTGACACCCAGATGATCTCTCAACAAGGCGACTGCTGACTGAATGATCTTTGGGCTGCCTCTGTGGAGTGACACGGGCATGCGCGCACGCTACGGATGCCCAGCAAAATAATAAAGGCATGCACAACATCAACTGTGGCCCCTCATGCTTGAGCCAGGGTGGCTCTAAGCTAACTCACTACTGGATGCCTCACTAGCAGCTCTCTGTCACTTACTGCCATGGGACTGATGCTGGAACACTTGGGGCGGAATTTTGAGACAAGCTGATGTCACTGGAGATGGCTCTGCTGCAGATGGCGGATGGGCGGGGACCTCCCTGGGTCAACGCTGATCTGACAAAGCTGGTCGGGGCAACAAGGCAAAGCTGGACATCAAGTACACAAGGAAACAATTTGATAACATAGTCAACAGCAAGCAACCAGTTTGAATTTTTAAGTAGACAGTTTGGTCCTGGCAAGGGTGCAGTCTCTAGGGGCGCCAGGCAAGCCGCAGCACAATTCAGGTTGGGTGGAGCTCGGAACACCTCCATGTAACTCTGTAGGTACCTTAGCCCATGGGACCATTCCCTCCCCAAGCTGTACTGCCACCCCTAGACCCTTACAGCATGCCCTTCCCACCTCTTGGGACTTTTAAGTCACGGCACACCTTTAATTACAAATTGCAATGACAATGTAGCAACAAAACAAAAGTACCATAAGGGTTTCCCAGCCTGGAGCCTTTTATTGTTTTGATTTGGGCAAGTGGCCCACTGCTCTCTGATCTCTTTCCTCCTCGAGGCTGTCAGTACACTGCCTGGTAATTCCCCTTTCCTTCAGGCCTGGCAGCTCACCCAGAGGGCCCACTGAGCCCCCCTTTTCCCCACTGGGCACTGGCCTTTAATTGCCTTTCCTCCCACCCCTGGCGCCTGGGGCACGAGCATAAAAATGATTGGGCACTTGCCCTCCACCACCACGGCCCAGGATGTCTCCGTTGCTCGGAAGGTTGGCAAAATGACCAGGGAGCCATGCTCCCAACCAGCTGTCCCACTGAACTGCTGCGGGTGCAGAACTACATGTCCGGGCGTGGTTTCCTCCTAGACCTATTATTTTGCAGTGCCACTTGGTCCATCTGCCTCTTCTCCCCTTTTGCTGATTGTGGCTCTGCCCAGGGGAACAGGTCGTGCCGGAGAGCGCACTCTACCTGACCGAGGAGGCTGACCAGAGGGAGGCGACATTGGAGGAGCCATGGGACCACAACAGGTATGCCTTTCCTCCGTGCTCTCCACATCCTCCACCCGCCTCGCTCAGCCACAGACTTCCCGCTCTAGCCACTCTCCGGCCCTTTGTAGGGCAGGGGAGGCTCAGCTTCCAGCCAGAAGATCAGGCACTATCAACTGAACAGGAGGGTCTTCTGCCCATGATCCCTCCCTTGTCAGAGCGAATGGCGTGAAACTAAATGGACAAGAGGGTCTGGGACAGTGGGGGGTGAATGGGGGCCAGAAGGAAAGGAGAAAGTCAAAAAATTTAAAAAATCTCATCGGGAGTGGGTCCCCTTTTCTGGGTGCCTCTAACCTGGGTACTGCATGTAATAGAGTAATGGGGAGGCATAGTTCCCAAATTCTGTCCCACCTAATATACCAGCAAGTATTTTAATATCTGTGCAGTGTCTTTAAAATAATGGAAATATGCTTTATGCATCACTGTAAGACAAGATGTCTTAAGTTACGCTGCTCAGAAACATTTTTTTTATTTAGCATTTTGAGTATGGGGCACTCGACCCAGTGTTGGTGTGTCCAACAGTGATATGGAGAAAAACCCACTCATCAGATACCTGTATTTCATTTAGAATGTTTATTTCATACACTTGCAGATGGAGACGGATGCCAATCATAAGTGAACCACTCCAGCATTTCATCAGGGCCTTGTAATAACAACTTGCCATTTAAGCTGTTAGTAAATCTGAAGGGTAAAAATACAAAATGAAGTTAGGTGTTTGATATTTTAGATAGATGTCCCATTTTTGTGTGAATATGTGAATACAGGTGAGCAGAAGGCCACGTGAGACGTCTCCCATGAAATGGTGGTGCGGTTAACTTTAAATTTAGTGTCTTCCTGAATCTGCAAAACTATGAAATAAAATTCTAAATGATATAACTTGTGAGTTGGTCTGTTCTTTATATCACTAAGTTCACCTGTGGCTATATGGAGCAGATTCCACCCAGTCTTCTATTCTAATGTTTTCGGGATTTGGGCGTGCATGCTGTTTTTTATTTCCTGTGGTAGTGTCACACTACCATGCCAGAGATGCAGGTTTGATTCCGAGCCTGGGATGCTGGCCAGTGGGGAGCCGTGGTCGAGAAGCACTGGCTTTAGAAGTGTGCACATAAATAGAGTGGGAGGATATGGCCCTTGCAGCATCAGCGAGCCTTGTGGATGTACCCGGAGAGTTCACCCTCCAGCCACAGAGGAAGTGGAAGTTGGCAAGTCCTCCAGTGGCTCTAGTGAGATGCCACCCAGAGAAAGTGTAGGGAGAAAATCTATACTGCCATCTTGATAACAGCTGCTGGTACTCTTGGATCCTGGGCTGCACTGACCCGAGCAGAGTAACAGTTCTGATGACTTATTTGTCAGTGCTGGGAGGTTGCTTGCTGTTATGACCAGGCTGGAGGACTGGGAGGCAGTAGGGTGAAATAGTTCAGTAACATGAAAAATAATTTTAAGTAGTGAGAAAATGGGTCTTAAATAGAATCCTTACTTTTGATAGATGTTGCACACTTAAAATGATTTACACCCAAGTGAGGTTATTAGGTCTGCAATTAATAAAATAAACATTGAAGTACAGCACATTTCTTGCCTGCTGTCACACATTGCAGACAGAACTTTACACAACACTTTTCTGCCTGCCAGAGCCACTGTTGTACTTGAAAATAACTGTAACTCTGACGGAGGGATTCCGTTCCACGCCCGCACCGCAGGTCGAGAAGGCACTACAGCTGAAGCCCCCACCCCTGAAGCTATCTCGGTACAGAGACGGTCACAGAAAGTCGTACGAGACCAGAGCTGGTCCCAGAGAGTGCTTTGCGCCATTTTGTTTGAATTGAATTAATGTCTACCAACAGTGGAGATAGTTTTTCCGGGCTGTTTTTCTTACAGTACTAGTGCTTTTAGGTTTATATGCACGTGCACCTTAAAGCAAATGTGAAATATATAAAGCATCAATTTCCTGTGTACTTTTAATGCACCTTAATTTGTAAAATTTCCTTGGGCAGTTTATTAGAGTGCTTGGGCTTCTTAGCTTTACTTGCACATGCACCTTAATGTTAACTGTAAACCACTAAGTTTGAGTTTCTTTTTCTTTCTTTTTTATCTGCTGATTTGTAGTTTAAGGGCTTTGACTTACTGATTACTGCACCTTAACTGCTTTTCAAATCCGCCTTCCACGTAAAAAGTTGTAACTGGCAAGCGCTGCCTGTCTGGTCTGCATCTATTACACACACAATTGGGTGGCTGCTGATTGCATCGGCTTGGCAGGATATAAATAACCCTACCTTCTCTTCTCAGATGGAGGGATTCCGTTCCGCCAGACAGCAGTTTGAGAGAGGGCACTATGGCTGAAGCCCCTCTTCCCCCTAAGCTATCTCTCAGGTATGAGACAGTCGCAGAAAGCCACGCTGAGACAAGAGCTGGTCCCAGAGAGTAGTAACCCCACAGTCGCTTGCACTGCTCCTGCCCACCTCCCAATACCCTCCCACCCTTTCCTGGTGTTAGTTATATAGATACCGGAGGGAGCGAGTCATATTACATCTCAAGGACTGCTGAATGTTTTAATTCTATCTCCCAGTTTTCCAATTTGCTCCTTATTTTTCTGACCGCTAGAGGTCACCCTACCTCTCTCTGTTCACAGTTCTAAATACTGTTTATCCTGCACCCATTGTGCTCCTCCCTTGCTGCCCATTTGTCTTTATTCCTGCCATCATGACTACCTTGCCCACTCTCCTTCTCTCTGTTGCGCTCATACCATGGCTACTATCTGTTCTCTCTGGCTCAGTACTGACTGTCTCCTCCTCTGGATACTCTCTGGAAAACTTCTACTTCTCCAACCTCCTGTCTGGTCCTATCCCTAATTCTAATTCTCTACCTAAAGCTGGTCTTGTCCTGAAACAACTGGGGTTGTTTATAAAATTTATCCTGTGCAAATTCTCCATCTCCCTGGAAGTGTAGCTAGGGCATTTATTATTTCGACCCTCTGGATCTTTACTGTAGCCATCACTCTTGCTAGGGACGTTGAAAAAATCCTGGTCCCAGTTTGGTCAACAATCCTACCCAGTCTCTCCACTCTCTCTGTCTGCCACAGACCACTGGTCTCTCTTTGCTCACATTAATGCCAGGAGCCTCCTGGCTAACCTCCTGACCTGGAAGCTTGGACTAGTACCAACCACCCGGATATTTTAGCTATATCAGAACGTGGCTTAAGCCTTCCATAGCTGATTCCCAGTGCTCTCTCTGGGATATAACATGCTGCAGGTGGATCGCCCTTCTTCCAAAAAGGAGGTGGACTTGCACTCTACTATAAACCTCAACTTAACATCACTTTATTGAATGTTCCACCTCTACATGCTACGAGGTTCTCCATTCCTTCTACTTCTTGGGACATTAAGAAATTTCACATTTTTGTATTTATCTTCCTCCCAGTAACTCTAGGCTTGGCCTTGAGGAATTCACGACTACCTATTATCAGTTACGGGAAGAATTATATAATCTGTCTTGGGGATTTCAACCTTGATTGGTCTGGCCCCAGCTCTGCTCTCCTATCCTCCGTGACTAGCAAGACCAATCTCTCTCAGCTTATTCAGGAACCTACAAGGATCTCCCATGGTGGTGCTAGTGCTACTCTACTTGATTGGATCCTGACTAATCGAAAGAAAGCCTTTAGATCAGCAGGTATTCTCCCGGATGTCATAAGTGATCACTACCCTGTATATGGATACCTCTGTCCCTTCACAAGTCTTAACTTTTCCAATCTCTCCAACCTACTGTAAATATGGAGAACTTTGTGCATGATCTTAACTTAGTCGACTGGTCTCCCATATACCATACTGACGATATTAACATTGCCACTAACTTTTTCAACTGTTTTCTACTCTCTACAAAATAAACACATCCCGGTTACGAAAAGAAGGGTTAAAGGAAAATAACTAAATGGTTAAAGCGTCCGCTGCTCCATCTTCTGAAACTCAGAGATAAACTGTGGTCCACTTGGAAGACCTCCAGATTACTTACAGATTTGAAGCCTATAGATCATTATGCAATAAATGCAAAAAGAGATTCGACTGGCAAAAAGCTCCTACTACAGGAACCTCCTACACTCCTCCGCCTCATGTCCCAAAAGGTATTGATCGAAATTAAAGAAATTTTGGGAACAAGCCAACTACTTCTTCTGATATGTACGTAAATGATGTCCATTGTAACCACCCTCTCACTATTGCTAATGCATTCAACTCCTTCTCCTCCTTCCTTCTCCTATCCCTTGGGTCCCTCACTCCTGGATCTGCCACTTCACCTAGTTCAAATGCTCACCCTACCCTGGACTTAGCTCAGGTCTCTTTCCTGGAAGTTCTAGCTCTGCTAAAAACTGTCACTACTAGTGGCAGCTCTGGTCCGGATGGAATTCATCCAGGGATTATCAGGCTGTTTGCTAACTGGCTTGCTAGGCCTATAACCAGGCTTTTCAACCTTTCAATTAGTACTGGCTCTATCCCATCGGTCTGGAAATTGGCTAGAACTATACCAGCATAAGAAGGGTGACGCTAAACTACTAATTATTGGCCTATTCTCTTCTCCCACGCTCAGCAAGCTTCTGGAAAACTTGTCCATCGTCAGGTCTCAGACTACCTCCTTAAGTATAATCTTCAATCCGCCTCCCAACATGGCATTAGGGTGGGGCATAGTACTACCTCTGCACTGACACTCCTTACGAGTGATATCAAAAGTAATATGGATATGGGCATGCTCACAGGTTCTATGTTTATTGATTTGTCTAAGGCTTTTGATATGGTTCATCACCCGTCCTACTGTCCAAAGTACAGGCTTTGGGTGTCTCTGACTATACCTTATCCTGGCTCAGTAGTTACCTGGACAGTCGCTCCCAGGCGGTTTCCTATTGTAACGTTCTCTCCTCTTCTATTCCTATTACCGTGGTGTTCCACAGGATTCTATACTCGATCCTCTTCTCCTCTCCCTCAATGACATTCCTAGTCACTCACTTCACAGTAACCTACTCATGTCGCTGATGATCTAGTGCTGTACTACTCTGACAGGTCTATAGCGGACATTAACCTAAATTCTCGCGTGACTTTCAATCCCTTCAATCCTGGCTCTCTGCTAACCAGAAAATTCTGAACATAGGTAAGACTCGGCCATGCTGTTCGGATCATCTAAAAAGTGCTCTCGGAATCTCCTAAGCTCTTGTCCACTGTTGGGATGGTGATGCTGTTACTAATACTGATACTTTCAAATATCTTGGGGTTAGCTTGATCCTGCTCTTGATTTTTCTAAACATGTCTATGACGTATGTAGATCTGTCAATACTAAGATCAGCGCAGCTTATCGAGTATGCACTCTCTCACACCCACTGCCAGGATAGCTGTAGCTAGAGTGTGCTTCTCCCTCAACTTCTGTATGCCTCCCAGTTCTCTACCATGCCAATGTTAGAGTGCTCAGCAAGTGGCACACTTTTATAACAATGTTTGTAGGTTTGCCTGATCAGCTCCTCGGCTTACTCATCACTGCCTGCTCTACTCGGGCCTAAACTGGTTATCTTCCCAAGACCTTGTTCGTCTCCTTGGTTGATTTGTTGACTCCTTACTAGACCACCCTTTCTGGCCTCCCTGGGTAATATGCTTACCATGGTCCCCAGTGTCCACACACTCTGATCGTCATCCACCCCTATGCTGTCAGTTCTGACTTACCATCACAAAATGGGGAACAGGCCTTCTATTTTGTTCCCAAATTCTGGAACTCTTCCCCCTTGTTAAAATCTCCCTCTCACCTCTCCTTCAAGCGATCATTGTTTGCCCACCTCTATGCACTAGGTAACTGCACTTGCAGCTAATCTTGGACTCTCCTCCTATTTCTCCATATAACTGGAGATGTCTGGAGTACCTTTCTGGTTTTATCCTCGCTACTGTGTTTCTTCCCCTAACTTGACAGACTTCTCCGATTATCTATCTTATGTTATCATGGTTACCACTATGATGCTTGTAAAAAATGTACTGTCATTATGTCTATTATGTATTTCTCCTTGATTGTAGTGGTTGTACCTGTTTTGTATTGTTATTGAATTGCCGATGTTATCTATGCACTATCTCTGTTGTACTCTCCCGGTCGTGCCTGAAAATAGGCAGGACTGTTGCCTCAGTGCACTTACCGGTTACCAAAAGCAAATAAATTAAATAAAGCTGTAACTCTAAATGGTAACAAACAGATAATACGCTGGCCAGTTCAGGTAAAGTTCCTCAGCACCAATAGTGTTTGGGGTACAGTCACCGCACATCCCCTTAGCCTCAGGGTTTAAACAATTCGACCCTATCAGTGTTAGATACAGCAGTTCTAAACTACCACTGGGGCTGCAATGCTGACTACAGTAGGCTTCTGAGTTACTTAAGCTTTTAACAAACTGGAAAGCTTAGCCTAGGTTTCTACACTTGCATCAGTTTGTTACTTATTCGGTTATCATATAAGTTGTAAGCTTAACTGCAATTAGTAAAAATAAACATTGAAGTACAGAGCATTTCTTGCCACATATTGCAAACAGAACTTTATACAACACTTTTCTGCCTGCCAGAGCCACTGCTGTACTTCTCTTCTGGCGCCACTTACTGGGGAGGATTGCAGATTTTAGCCTAGTAATTACCCTGATTTAACAATTTGAATAACTCAAATACAGAGTACATTAATTATTGCTTAACCTGGAAATATTTTATTGGGGGTGCTGTTTTCTGCAGCATATCCTACTCTTCCCCAAAAAAGAATGTCAACCTGAGATTTCTATCTTTTTTTTTTTTGATAGCCTTCTCCTCTGCTGTGGTGGAACTTCTTCAGGAATCCCTAGACTGTGCTCCCTAGTCCCTCCCGGGTACCTACCATGGTGTCGCGGACCTACCTCCATGCTGCCTCGGCCTACCCCCGGGGCGAGGAGGGAGACCATTTAACCCCCTCAGTCCATCACTGTGCATCAGGAGGTCCATATGTGGCATCCGATAGCCCGGTTATAGGTTATCTGGGGCAGTCGGGTCCCGTCTCAGTCTTCCACGACAGGTTCCTTTTCCGTTTTTCTGTCCCCTCCCACAGGGCGTGAGCATGCCTAGGAAACCTAAGTGGCCTTGCGTCGGGCGTGCAAGCACTCCGGTCTCACGCCCTACGTCCTCCTGCCCTTCTGTATGTAGTCCGCTGCACCTCTACCTATGGTCACCCAGGTGGCGGTAGAACGGGACATGCATCCCTCCTCCCAGAGGAGGAGAGCAGCTGCTGGGTGCTTAATCCTCCTTCTCCCCGGCCGACCCTCCAGCCACCGAGTCCATTCCCGAACCGGTCAGCTGGCGCCGTGAGTCGTAACCCTACTGCTGTGCCAGCCCGAGATTTCTATCTTAAGTGTTCATGCTTCCAATGTTTTGTAACCATTATATTTAGGTTCTTAGGGCAGCATGGGGTATATGTGATTTTGTATTTCTTTGAAACTTGGCTTCCGGCCAGTGCCGTTGGAGTAAACCACTGCAGGTTCTTTGTCTTTCAGCTTGTTTTTGTTTTTATTGGGTTCACCGCAACATAACACAGATAGACCATCTTAGGGTAGCTGGTTCATTCCACTGGGATGTCATACAGGCGAGGCACACTGATGAGTCAAGGTAGGACTAAACACGTGTATGTATCTTCTGTTAGAACCCTTGCAGACTCTGTGACAGACGTTTTGGTACCATGCATTTCTGTTTAAAGTTGAACCAGCATAATATTCTGTGGTGATTTGCATATACAGCCCATGGTGCTTTGCATTATGTGGGTATATGTGATTTTGTATTTCTTTTAAATTTTGCTTCCCGGACAGTGCCCTTTGGGGTAACCACTGCCTCAGTACTTGCACGCTGAGGTTCTTTGTCTTTTATATTGTATAAGAGTGGATAACGCAGTTAAGGACTGGACACAGGCGGCTTCTTCCCTCAAAATTACTTATCTGATTTTGAGTGCAATGTGCATACCCGTTTTGATTTCAGCCTTTAGTAAAACACAATACTCTTCACTTATTACCTTATCCAGTTCTTATGGCATGGTGTCAGGCATTTCTCTGGATTACATGTACTCTTTAAATCATTACCTCTTAACACATATAACTTTCAGATGTTACTTCTACAGTGTATCAAAGGTTCACAGTTATAACACAGTAACATTTTTAGTTCATGTTATGAGTCTCTGATAAGCCTGATATGGTCCATAGCTCATTCCAGCATTTCAGGGTGTCCAATATCCATATGGATCAGGATATGGTTGTGGTACCATACTCTCCACCTGTGTGGTCATGTCGCTGAGACTATCCTTGACTGCCTCAAGTGGTCATATGTCGGTGTCTTTGGCTGTCTTCTATCCCTTGAGAGAATCTCTTTACCTCTGAAACTGAATTGTGACAGTCACTGCTCCTCTCTTGGTTGTTTACAACTTCTTCATTTGAGTACTTATTTAAGGGTACTGTTACATTGATCTCTGTGTTGTCCATAGTGTTTGGTTCTGTATCCTGCTCTATCTCTTCCATTTCTGAGTTTTCTATAGTATCCAAGGTTGGAATTCTTCTGCTTCTGGGTCCCAGGTGATGCTGATAGGGCTTTGGGAATCGTTTGTTGCTTGTCTGGTGTAGTAAGTCATCTGATAATCATTGTCATCAGAATCAGTGTCACTCTCTGTTTTTTTTGTTTTGTTGTTTAACCAGGTATAGCACACTAAGCTGAAAGCTTTTTACAGGAAGCGACCTAGGGAGCACAGGAGGTTAAGTGACTTGCTCAGGGTCACACAGTATGCAAGTGGAAGCTGTGGGATTCAAACCCAGGTCTGGTCTGCTGGATGTCACCAAATTTGCAGCTCAGAGCCTTAGACCACTGCTATACTGCCTCCTGTTTTAGCAGGATGTAATTTTGCTGGTCTCTTGCTTTGTGATTTGGCTTGTTTTGTTTTCGCTGAGTTTGTGGAGGTTCTTTAACAGGTAGAAAATCACAAGGAAGTAGCAATTGTGATGTAAGATTCTGGTCTGACCTCTACGGTTTCTGGCTTCACTTCATAACGGGTCTATCATCACTTTTCCTCTTGATCACAACATGCACTTCATCGTCCCAGTAGGATCAAAGTTTTCTTGGACCTCCTTCTCCCTTAGATTCTGTCCTAATACTCTGCTCCCAGGTTGAAGATCAGCACCATAGATTTTCTATTATAGTATGCTTTCACCCTTGCTGCTTCTTTGGACACTGACTTTGATGCAATCTGATAAGCCCTCTGCCATTCTTTTCCGCCAGGTCTCTACATAGTCCTGATATGTTTCCTGTTTACCTTCTGGTTTCAGATCAGAGATGTTGTCGACAGGAAGTATTGGAGGTCTTCAAATAGTAAATAGAATGGTGAAAATCCTGTGGCTTCATTGCATGTACAATTATATCGTGAACTACTTTAGAAAGGAATTCTTCCAGTCAGATTTTTCATCTTTTGTCAAAGTTTGTAACAAGGCTAAAGAGCGCAGTTAAATCTCTAAACTTGTCCATTTCCCTGAGGATGGTAGGGCATAGTATGTGAATGCAGAATTCCACAGTGCTTCTCTAGTCTTGCAAACAACTGTTTTTCAAACTCTTTCCCATATCACGGTGAATTTTGCATGGTAGCCAAATCGTAGAACAAAGTCATTAAAGATCTTCTCAGCTGCTGTTTCTGCAGATTTGTTTGTGGTCATGTATGCCTGAGCAAAATGAGTGTAATGGTCCATTACCACTGAGATATATTCATAGCAACCTTTGCATTTCTCTAGATGCAGGAAGTCTATTGATATTTCAAATGGATAGGTGGTCATAATGTTGTTTATTGGCGCTGCGTTGGCTTGTTGGGCTTCTTCCGTTTGAGGCAACTGCAGACTTTAGTCACATAATGTTCCACATCTCTTTGCATGTGGGGCAAATAGAACCTGTCTCTGATTAAATTCCTTGTCCTTTCATCCCTACATGTCCCATCTCTTCATGGAGTTCTCTGTGACCTGCTGGTGGTATTTCTTTGACAATACCAACTGGAAGCGGAATGCAGTCTTTCTGTAAAGAATCCCATAGAAACATAGACTTTGATGGCTGATAAGGACGCTTGGCCCACTTAGTCTGCCCATTTCTGTACCTACAGGATAAGCTGCAGATCCTATTTAACCAACAGCCTATTTCTCCCTACTCCCCACAAACATTGCCTTATGTCTGTCCCATGCATTCTTGAATTCTACCACAGTTTTATTTATTTAGTTTTTGTTGACTGGTAAGTGCACTAGACAAATCCTGCCTATTTTCGGCACGCACGGGAGAGGGCTACAGATGAATTCCAAGTGAACTCAAACCAGATTAAGCTGTTGGTGGTGGTATTTCTTTTTTTTTTTTTTTTTTAATGAATGAGGGAAATTTGGCTAAGACACTGGGGAAATTCTCTACTGTTTTCGAATGAGTGCCATGGGATCTTTAACATCCACCTGAACTATCACCAATCCAGCAGATGGGACCTTGGTTTAACGTCTCATCCGAAAGATGGCACCTCAGAAGTGCAGCACCCTCTCATGCTGCGCTACAGTGTCAGTACTGGGATAGTACCCAGTGCCAGATGTGGGAACTGAACCCATAGCCCTCTGATCTCCCGCCCTCAGAGGCGAGTGTGCTACCTACTGAGCCACTGACACTGATTTTAATCACAGTTTTAGACCCCACAACCTCCTCAAGAAGGTTCTTCCATGGCCCACAACCCTCTCTGTGAAAAATACTTCCTCACATTGCCCTGAGCCGTCCCCCTCTATCTTTCAGTTGTGTCCCTTGTTCTTACACATCTTTTTCTGAAAGATGCTACCCTCTTGGACTTTGTTGATTCCACTAAGGTACTTAAATGTTTCTATCATGTCCCCCTCTCCTCCTTTCCTCAAGGGTATACATATTAAGCTCCTTTAGTCTCTCTTCATATGGCTTCTCTTGCAGACTCTGCACCATTTTAGTTGCCCCTCTGAACTGCCTCCATCCTGTCTGTCCTTGTGGAGATGGGGTCTCCAGAACTGGATGCAGTACTCCTGATGGGGTCTCACCAGCTGTCTGTACAGGGGATAACAACTTCCTGTTTTCTGCTGGTGATGCCTCTCCCTATACATCCCAGTATCCCGCAGCCCTCCCTACTGCCTTCTCACATTGCTTGCCAAACTTAAGGTCATCTGATATGATTACCCCAGGTCCCTTTCCATTTTTGTTGCTACTACCCCCAATTGTGTAATCTTCCCTTGGGTTTTGTTTTCCAGGTGCATTATTTTGCACTTCTTTGCATTGAATCAAGCTGCCATACTTCTGACCATTACTCCAACCTTGCCAAGTCCCTTCTCATTCTTTCCATGCCTCCTTGTGTAGCAACCCTGTTGCAGATCTTTGTGTCATCTGCAAAGAGGCATACATTTCCTCCAGTCCCTCTGCAATGTCACTTTTATAAAGACAATAAAAGCACTGGACCCAGTACTGAACCCTGTGGTACCCACTAGTAACCCCTCTTTCTTCAGAGTGGACTCCATTTACAATTACCTTCTGTGTCCTGTTGTCCAGCCAATATTTTACTAGGCTACCACCCTGGGACCCACTCCCAGGCTGGTTAATTTGTCTATTAATCTTTTGTGTGGGACTGTCAAGATGCAGCTTTGTCAGTCCTTTGGCAGTGCCACAGAGTAATGATGCCCCCATGTCTGTTTCTCCTCTCTGACTGTAGATTTTGAGCTTTGTATTGCAGCACCTGGCTAATCATGGGATCTTCCTCTTGAGCTCTCTTAAGGTCTTATCTAGGTATTGGTTGTCTTGTTGCTGTGATATTACCCACATTCCCTTGTGCTGATACTAGGGTATTGGCATCTATTGAAACCATCCATGGTGTCTGCTTCTCTTGCTGCACATTTGTTGCCAGCTCCATTGCACTTATAACCTTTGGATGTACTTCTTTTGAACACTGTTGCATGTATTGCTCAATGTCCATGGGTATTCGGACATCCCATCTGCATTTGCCATTCTGGACAATACTTGATACTAAAATTGAAGTCGGCTAACTGTGCCACCCACCTGTGCCCTCTGGCATTGGGTCTGGCTGTTGTGGGAACATAAGTCAGTGGGTTATTGTCAGTGTAGACTACAAATGACGTGCATGGTACAGGTAGTCTCTGAACTGTTCACAGATTGCCCATTTGAGGGCCAGAAATTCAAATTTTCTAGAACGCATGTGATAATTTTTTAGGAGGAGTAAGGTTACTTGAGCATAAGCAATGACTACCATTTTGTTCTGTCGCTGATAAAGCACTGCTCCTAAGCCTTCTTGGGAAACATCACAGTGGAGGACAAATGGTTGATTAAAGTCAGGGTACCCTAAAATTGGGGGTTTGACAGGTGGTCAGTAAGCAGATTGAGGATCTCTTGGTGATGTCCTGTCCAGACGATTCATGTCATGGTGAAAGCTGATCTTTAGTCTTTTCTGTGTTTTCTGATGTACCTGCAGCCCATCTTGATGTTTGTTTGGGTGGTTCCTGTCCTCCTGTCCCATTGGATGATGCTGACAGTAGCTCATACAGTGGCTTGACTATACATGAGAAATCCTCCCTCCTCTCTCTCTCTCTATATATATATATCTCTATCCCAGAATCCTCCTGAGCTCATCTACTGTGGCTGGTTTCTTCTGTTTAAGAGCTTGCACTAGTGCAATTTCTGCTGGGTCCATTGAATAGCCTTCTTGTGATGCAATTTTTCCAACAAATCAGATCCTTTTCTTGAACAGTTCACACTTTTTGGCTGTGAGCTTGATACCATACTGCTGGTACCTCGCAGAGAACTGTCTGCACATGTTCAACAGGGTCTTCAAAGGTTTTGATGTGGACCAGGTTATCATCAAGATATGGCTGGCAGATCTCATCCCAGAGAGAAACGGGCACTCTTCCATACATCTTTGGAACTCTGCTGGGGCTGAGCTCAGGCCGAATGAGATGTGGACCCATTCATACAATTCCATGGTGTTATAAAAGCAGTTAAAGGCAGACTTTCCTCATTAATGAATCTTTGATATGGTTTGCCTTTCCTTGATCGAGGACTGAGAACCAGAAGCTCCCAATTGAGCTGTCTAGCATGTCTTGTATTCTGAGAATAGGGTGTCTGTCAGGTACTGACTTCCAGTTTAGCTCACAGCAATCACAACAGAGATGCAAACTCCATCCTTCTTTCTGATGCAAATGATAGGTGAAGAATATAGCAATTTTGATCTCGTTATCCATCCTCGGTTCAGCAAATCTTGCAGGTACCCTTTCACTTCTTTATGCAATGACTTTGGTATCAACATGTATGTTTTTGTACTGGTACTATCCTTCAGGTAATGCGCTTTTCAATGAAGGAATGTGTAACCCCTAGTGGTGCTATCCCAAGGGCTACTACCCCTGCCTGCTTGGCTAGTAGCAGGTTAAGGGGCCTGAGATCTGAAGCGGTGCCTCCACCTGGAGGTCAGGGTTAGTAGTGGTCAAGCTAACCTGGGCACAGCCCTCTGGGACACTGTAACACCCTCTAGTGGCCTGAACACTGTACAATTATCACTTTCACTATACCCGGTGCACACCACACAAGTACCCACAGTTTGCACTTACCACCAGGGCTGGTTCCTCTGGCTTTCGACCCTGGGGACCCTCTGTAAAACAAGGTTATGCACAGCAAATAGCAACAGTACAGTACTTTGAGTACAAACTGGAACCACAGTCAGATTACATGCAGAAAAGTTAGATCTGATTTATTCAGGGGACTTGAACAAGGAGGGGCAAAATCAGGTTAATTAGCTTAAAGGTTGTATCAGTCAAGCAGTTATGCATGTGCTTTGAGTCCCCCACAGTCCACCTCTGGGTACCCAGGTGGAGAAGAGATGGGCTAGCCAGGACCGTTGCCGGGATTGCAGCTGGTTTGGGCTCTGTGATGGAAAACACAACATGCACAGTACACAATATTTGTAATCCAAGCCAGAGGGCTCAGTTAGTAATGCCCAGTTACCTATTATTTTTTTCAATATAAGGATCAGACTTTTTTTTTAATCATTTTGCTCGACCAGTTGGCTGTTAACTAAAGGAATCTCACACTCGTAGCCGACTGCCACAGCCTGTCACACTGTGTAGCCTGGTCTGCCTGCCTTCCCGACTACATACGCATGCATAACAAACATTTCATTTTCTTTTATCTTTTGTTTTGGGGTGGGTGAGCACAGGTCAGCGAGATACATTTTGTTTGTAGATACGCCGAAAAAACTGAAGTTTCATCACTGTGGACTCCACATAGTGTCATCTTGCTAGCGAGAATCCACCGCCATGTTTTCCAAACTGTTTCGGCTGGAAGCGCGTAATCGGAAGGCATGCTTAAAGGCGTGACAAGATAGACTTGCACTTGCGTTGTTCATCTTTGGTGATAATACTATCATTCTAGGTCCTGAAATCTATAGTATTATCACTGGGAACAGTGGTATTGTCGCTGCAGGAGCTATGCTATTACTAGGATTTTTATATGCTTTATGATAGTATTAATTTGACAATCCATATATTAAAAGCTGTAACTCTAAATGGTAACAAACAGATAATATGCTGGCCAGTTCAGGTAAAGTTCCTCAGCACAAATAATGTTTGGGTACAGTCTCGCACATCCCCTTAGCCTCAGGGTTCAAACAATTTGACCCTATCAGTATTAGATGCAGCAGTTCTAAACTACCACTGGGGCTCCAATGCAGACTACAGTAGGCCTCTTGAGTTACTTAAGCTTTTAACAAACTGGAAAGCTTAACTCTAGGCTTCTACACTTGCATCAGTTTGTTACTGAACAGTTCCTATACTTATTCGGTTATCATTTAAGTTGCAATCTTACTTGCAATTAATAAAAGAAACATTGAAATACAGAGCATTTCTTACCTGCTGCTCACATATTGAGAACAAAACTACACAACACTTATCTGTTTGCCAGAGCCACTGCTGTACTTCTCCTCTGGTGCCACCTACTGGAGAGAGGGATTGCAGGTTTCAGCCTAGTAATTACCTGATTTAACAACTTGGATAACTCAAATACAGAGTACATTAATTATTGCTAACCTGGAAATATTTATGGGGGGTGCTGTTTTCTGCAGCATATCCTACATATATATAACCATTAATCCTTTCCTTTCGTGAAATGTACTGTCAAATTGTATTTTGTCAAAATATATATCTCGATCTAGGTTATTTTCATAAATATCAAATCAGATATATACAACAGGGGTAAAACTGACACAGTACGAATGGTATCTTGGCTGTTGGCAACAGTAACATGTCAAAATTTTGTTGCTGTTCCTGTTGTCACAATTGATATCTTGAAGGTTAGTATTATCACAATGGAATCACGGAACTGATTGGAGATCAACTTTCACAGTGCTGATATCATCACTGTTGCCTAGTGTAGTACTGAAACTAGTTGTTGGAATTAAGGAGCAGTAGAAGATTTGAAAGTTAAACTAGTAAACTGATGTATATAAGTTTATGGGTCCAGTTGAAGGGCCTCTTATGGCTTTGAGAGTGTTGCCTCATGTTTTTCTTAGGACCAGGCGACTGCGAACTGAAGGTGAGCAGGTCTGTGGTCCTAGGGATGCAAGGGTGACGCTCTTATAGCCCTAAGAGGCCCAACTGACCTGTGAAATTATTATAGACCGCTAACATTATTAAATTAAACCAGATGCATAAAATTATTATAGATCGCTAACATTATTCAATTAGAAAAAATACTTATTTAATAGTGACAGTAGCAGTTATCGAAAGCAGCCCGTTATAGTGCTCAGCGGGTGATGTACTCTTACGGCAATAAGAGTACTTCATGTGCAACTGAAAGAAGCACCGTGATTGGTCGGGTGCTCCTGCAATCTACAATAAAGCAAATATGCAATTGTCTGACTCAAAATATGCTGTGTATGATTACTTGAGAAGGGGCTTGTAACTGTTCCATGGCTCTGCCAATTGAGTCATGGTCCAGCCCCCATGCTTGAAGATAAATTGCATAACTTTATACCCAACCCAGTTGTATAAACAGAGGCTATGCAATAGCTGGATTAAACAGTTGCAAAATATCATGCTATTACACCAGCAGGTAGAGATACAGTAACATGATTTACTGTATATTCATGTATGTCCATCAAAATAAAATGTTTATTTTAATGTATGTCATCAACCATTTAGCAAATCGGGAAAAGTCATTTATTTATATTAGCAACATCAGTGTGTTGTATAAACCAATTATTACACATGCCCCGATTGTATAATCGGATTACTTTTCACTAGTACTCTCCAAACCTAATTGCACACTTGCAGCCGCGCTACTTATGAGTAAAGACGCTTCGAGACTCATGAAAATCTGATTATACAATCGGGCCATGTAGTAGTAGTTATTAACTAGAAATAAATTCTTCTAAAATAAGCCTAGATTCTCAGTTTGTGGATTTGTCAGTATTTCATAGTGAAGAGAGCAGGAGGAAAGAGGGAGAGGAGAAATCAAGATTTGGGTATGTGGGATTTAGTCCATATTCAGGATTTTAGGCTGCTGGTCTCAGTAGTGGGGTGGGGAAGGCTGTGATAACTGAAGGTTTCCAACTCCACTAAGTGTCTTACTCTAGTTAAAAACAAACAAACAAAAAAACACCCTCACAGGCACCTTTGAAATACTTTACAATTACTAGTCAATATTTTAATACCTCAATTTTGAACACTTTTAAATCCCATAATACATGAAAGATAATACACATGTGCATAATCACTCATGTAATGTAACATTTTGTGCTTATAAGGGACAGGAAATGTATGCTAATTGGCAACAGTTAGTATATGTTTCTGTTTATGGAAATGAAAGTCATACCTTCAAATGATTTATAGTTAACTGTACCTGAATAAATACCGATGTGAAAAACTGAGTTTTCAGTTGATTTGTTTTTATGGAACATTCTGCACAGTTCTGTACTTGAATCGTGATTTGAGATTTTACAGTATCACGGTTTCTGCACAGAATGCTAGACCCATCAGAACCATATTGAGTTCTGTACACAACCGTGACATAATTAAAACTCCAAATCACTGGTTCCATGAAGAGAACTGTAACTGAAAGCCACCCATAAAACAAAGCATCACAAATAGAGATCATCACATCACCTTTTATTCAGGTACAATTAAACATGGACCATTAGAGCCGGCCCAATGGCGTGGAGGGCTGAGGAGATGGGCACCTCATCTTCTGGCACGCTGCTGACCCAGGTTCAGAAACAGATGCAGGTCTCTCAGGGGTACACTGGGGGAGGGAGGGAGGATGGCGGTCCCTTGACAGCTCTCCTCCCTTGGGAGGGGTGACAGGGTCCCGCCTGCCTGTCCGCCACCTGGAGAAATTTGGGTGGTACTGCAGCAGGACCACACAGGGAGTGGGTCCCCACATGCAGGACACTGGGGAGATGTCTCTGCAAGGCATAGCATGCACATCACATCTGCTGCATGCGTGGTGGGCCGCAGTGAAAATGGTGGAAAATCCGCAACTGTAGGATGAAGCCTGACACCCACAGGCCCCACATCGTGACCAGACACCCCTAGAGGAGGTCCTCTGGCAGAGGACAGTGGAAAAGGTATGCCCTGAGAAGCTGGGTGACTGGGCTGGGGTGGCGGTCACATGGGGCAGACAGGCCGAATGGCAGAAAATCTATTTTAAAAAAATAAATAAATAAAAAATGGATTATTAAGGGGATGAAAATTATTTCTGAAAATGGAATATTAACAGCTGTCAATCAGAAATAATTTTTGTCCTTCAGTTTGAATTCAAACTAACAAACATACTCCTCGAACCAGTTAAGTGCTTTAGTGTCAAATACTTAAATAGCTTTCATTTCCTGGGTCCCTTACTATTTTCCATTTCAATCTACTCTTAATAATAAAAGTCAACTAATTCAGTGAAAGCGAAAATGTTCAGCATTTTTAACTTTGTTGTCACAGACCAGTAATTATATAAGGAATAATGTATTGGGAACCATACACAGTGGGGCTGTGTTTCCACCAAGGGGTTGAGATAACAGCATTTTAGAAAATGGCAAAGAAAATTCCTGTAAGCTGATTGGCTGACAACATAGTTGAGCTGGGCATCTATTTTTCAATAGATGCCCACCAAATAAAAAGTCCCAGCCCAATTGGCCCTTACACCTGCTCTGATATCCTGGTGCCCACCCTGCTTCCTCATTGGGTGAAAGCACCCTAGAAAATTTCTAACTACCGCCATTGTTTTAGGTCACTTAGTGAGTGAGGAGACCCCACGCCTCTCCAGTTACACAAAATTAATCAAACAGCCTCCTATACCTAATGTTTAAACATGCAGAGACCAAAAAAAAGAAAACATTGCCACAAAATACAAACCCTCCTAACACGCCCCACAGCATGCAGCTCATTCTTGTCGCCGAGTGATTTGTTTAACTTACGGCTCCTCTAGTTCTGTATCTCCACAGGCTCACTCGCCTCGCTGGACAAACCGACGCTCTTATTCATACTCCCGGTCCTCATGGAAGGTAGCGAGGATCAGGAACTCATAAAACAAAAAAAAGAAGAACAGAGTCCTGGAAGTTACAGCAGGCAGGGACGACCGGGAAACTGAAGTTAAACTGCCTCGCTATTCTGCCTGAATTTAAAAAAAAATAAAAACACTGCGGAGTTAAGCACTGACGGGAAACTGAACAACTGGCTCCGCTCACATTCCGAACTCGCCTTTGTTCTCTCTCCGTCACCTTAGTTAAACTGCCTCGCTTATTCTGCCTGAATTTAAAAAAATAAAATAAAAACACTGCGGAGTTAAGCACTGTACACCTGTTACAGGATTGGCTTCTCCACTTCCTGGCTTTACGTAACAGTCACGCAGTTGCATGGCTAAACACCGCATCTTTGGACTGCACAAAAAAAAAACGAGGCATTTTAAAATACAGTAGCCCCTCGCTATAGCGAAGTCTCGGTATAACAAATGGTCCTGATGGTCGATACAAATCAGCAGATACCCATGTACAGTTTACTCTTTAAACAAACCCACCTCTATACTGCCACATTTAAGACAAGCCTCTCCTGTACTGCTACAAATTTTAAAATGAACTATTCTGATGCAGGCGGAGGAACTATTTTATCACAAAAACACACTTTAAATGTTTTTAATGAACCATTTTTATTAAACTTATCTTTACAGTGCCCATTTTCTAGATGCAATAATACCCTCAGGGTGGGCGGTATAGGCTATACGGCCTTCCAGGAGCTATAAGGCCCTCCGCCCTGGGCGTCTGGCCTCATTACACTCCTGGGCAGTCCGGTATAGCCCAATACTGCCCACCCTGTTGGGTATTATTGCTACATATGGACCTGAAGAGCAAAGTTCGAGAGTTCCATGCTGTTACCTCTACCCCAAGATGGAAACACAGGGTGAGTTTTGTATGGTCACCCTCTTTTATTTGTTATATAGTAGTATATGGTTTCTGACTTTTTTTATTAGTTTAATGTTACGCTTGTGTGGTGGGCAGAGTGCTGCGAAAGTGAAGGCAGCAGTAGCAGCAAGGTGGGGAAATTAGATTGTGTGATTGAGCAGCTGTGTGGAGAAACTGAAAGCAGTGGGGAGGAGCAGGAGGGGAGATGCAGCTACAGTAAATTAATAATGGAACATGCGCAACAACATTATCAGAATGTACACAGCAACTTAGAACATGCACAATATTTGTGAAGGAGCTGCTTTCCATACACAAATATGTAGAATAATTAACCCTCTGTGTTAAGAATGCACAAGCCCGTCAGCACAGTGGTTGGATTTACACTATGGCGCCGGGCGACCTGGGTTCGGAACGAGCCCGGGTTGTTTTAGGGTCGGTGGGAGGAGAAGGATGAAGCATCCTAAGGACAGCTCTCCTTCTCTGGGGGAGGGTGAGGGAATGTTCCAGTGCCTGCTGGCCCTAGCGGAGGCTGGGAGTATCACAGGACATCGGATCACACATGCCATCGGGAGGGGCAGACGCTGGCACCAGCCATTACGTCACTATGCCACCCGAATAGAAAGAGGAAAAATGGCTGGGTGCTCGCAGGATGATGGCCTCCAGATCCTCTAGCCTCTGAACCCTCCAGGGAGCCGCTTCCGTAGGCCTCAGCAGCATTCCATGGCTCTATAAAGTAGGTGCTAGTGTCCCCACCACGGTGCATTCCCCTGAAGGGGGACCCGCCCAGTGAAGGGAAATGCGGGATACCGTGGAAGGGCTGCAATATGGGGCTTGTGGGGAGGGCAGGACTCTAGTGAGGTAGTAGGGAGGTATGGTAGAGATCATAGGAGTGCCTGAAGGAGAGGGCATCTGAGCAGGAGTGAGGGGTATAAACACAGTACACACACACAAAAAATGCACAAATTCTGAACACAGTTATATTGACGATATCAGTGGCACAAGAGTGAACAGTATCTCCGATCTGAGGAGGTGTTGACAGTCTGGGAGTTCTTAACACAGAGGGGCTTAGTACAATGTGAACATGTTTTACCACACCAGTGTGTTTCTACAGTTTTATAACAAACAGGATAACGAGCTGTGATTTCAACTGCTAATTCTGAATTGGTGCACAGTGCTTACTCATTTGACTGTTGGGACAGGGATAGCTCAGCTCGCACATCTGTGATGTTCCGTGGCGAGTGCTAAATTAGATTTTTGTTTATTTATTGAAATGTTTCACAGGAAAATTACACTGAGCAACAGGATGTTTGTCTCATGGTATGTCCTGGGGAAAGGGTAGTGGAAATTACAGAAATTCAGGCATATTACACAACACTTGATACACAAATACAGAACAGAGCATAGGTACATGATATAAAACATTTCCATTGACCTAAACACTTTAGGAAAGTAGAGTAACATGGGTTAGGCACAGGAGGAAGGGGGTTAGGGGTCTAGTAAGTGCGAAGATAAGTGCTCAGTGGGGGAAGGAAAGGTAGTCAAGCTAGAAGAGCAGGGAGGTAAAAATCCAGTAGCTTAGACAATTCTGAGGGAGCTTAGTAACATTTGCAGTTTGTCATTAGGTAGTTTGTTAGGGACATGGCGAGTGAACTGGTTGAGGAAGAGTGACTGATTTAAGATGGTAGCTGATTCCATAGTTTAGGGAGGCGATGGGAGAAAGCCAGTTGATCAGAGGTCGTGCTTCTGAGAAATAGACAAAGACCATGAGTCACCAGATCTTGGGGAGTATAAGGAGGGATGAGAGGTGGATAGAGAGGCATAGAGACTGGAGGATGGTATGGCTGTGAAAATGTTTGTTCTTGACATTCCGTAACACTCCAAAACATGAAGCACAACTTTTCAAAACCTCTAGTAAAACATGCTTACAGTGAATTATAAAAAATAAAATATGGGAGGGTCGCACAATGTTTTTTTTTTTAACACCTTCAGTTCTTGATGTCTTCATAAACCTCTTGAGCTTCACTCTTGACTCTGCCACTGGGTGAGTAAAAGAACCTCATAATACATCCCTTCACATACATCATTCTCTAAATACAGTTTGTATCCCTCCAGGTTCCTATTTCATTTTCATGACATTGTTTCTGTTTATGATGTGCATACCAGATGTTACAGTGCACTTGTATTGCAATGTGACCAGTCTGGTGTGTTGTAGAGAATTGACAAGTAAGTATGTAATTTTGGCAAGGCAAGCTAATTCATATAGCGCCCAAACCAGTATGGGCTTTGAGCACTTTAGAGTTAGACCATAGTCCTGACGCATCACATTAAAACAATAACCAGCAGATAAAATCAAAACAGATTCTGCTGAATAAACTTGATCAAACAGAAAAGTTTTCAGCAAGGCTTTAAAGGCCTCCACCATGCTAGCAGAGTAGATGTGGAAGGGAGTGAGTTCTAAAGAATAGGAGTTGCCATTCCAAAGGCTCTGTCACCTGAGGATATAAGTCTGGCAGGAGGGATGACCAACAAACCAGAATTGGTGGAGCGGAGAGGGCTGACTGGGTGGTATGGAATCAGGAGCTCTTTTAATAGTCTGATCCTGAGACCACGTAGGGCCTTGTATGTTAACAAGCAAACCTTTTGAAACAACACAATGATTAAATGATCCCTGTTTCTTTGCACTGTATACCACTTGCTCTTGCTGCCTACACTGTCAGCTGTAAGCCCAGGTGCCAGGTCAACCATCATGCTCATGATGATGTCATGGTCTTGACAGAGAGACTCCCAAACTCTGCCCCTAGGACAGTGTAGGGCATAGGACGATAATGCCATCAAAGCATTTATTTTAGGGCCATACCCAAAAAATGCAGCACTTAGCCACAGCACTTCATGGCATAAGTTTGATGCTTCATCAAGGGGCCTCTGAGGAAATGTCACGCCTATGGCCAGGCGCTGTAGCTAAGTGCTGCTTTTGGGTTTGGTCCTGAAATAAACCTTTTGATGGCATTATCTTCCCATGTGTAAGTAGCACTTATTTTACACTGTTTATTTCAAGCGATTGTTCCTGTGTCATCCTTTTGCTGTATTTATCGACACTCTATTCCAGTTTGAGCGCATCGCTTTGTGTTTTCAGTGTAGGTGCATCTAATGCCTCAGGCAGTATAAATGGTTGCAGCCTCCAGGGCAGTGCTACTGTCTAATGATTGGCCCAGAAACCAAGCAGCACATTAGCTGCTGTAGTCTAGTGGTTAGGGCACTTCACTGGGAACTGGCAGATCAGGGTTGGAATCCTAAACGTGTTAAACTTTTGTTACCTTCATATTACCCCAGAGTGGTGATCCATGGCAGTGTGGAGTGGTAATAGTAAATCTACACAAAGGGACAATGCAAGAATAAAGAACTCTTGAAGGTAAAACTGACCAGGGGGCAGTGCTCGGGGAAACAGTCGGGTAGAACCTGATGTTAACCAGCCAACATGGCAGTCTTGAGCTGGGGCATTGGCTTGGAACAGCAAATTGGTCCCTGCCTTTCGTGTAAGCCATAGTTACAGTAAATACTATAGTACAGGGTAGTTTTAATGATCATCTTGAGGCCATCTCTCTCCACAGAACCACACCTTTTGAACTATAAGCCATGAGTGTTTTGCCTAGGTGGGGCCACCCGCTAACGGATCATGGTACCACTTATTTAATGTGCCCCAAACCACCACTTATTTTTTCCTGCTGTCTAGCACTCATTGGATCGTGAAATGTCCTTTGTCAGTTTTGATCGATTTGAAATTTGATTTTCTTTACTTTTATCATCATTGCAAGCCATCATCGCGTTCTTCATCGACTCTGCTGGCTGACACCTTCTACACTGGTGCTATTGCTTTGACAGTCATCTCTGAATGATTTCAGCATTTTTGCTATCCCTGCCATTGACAGTTGCTCTATTGACTGCACAGCCATTAAAGAAAAAATTTTATCCACCCTAGTTAGGGTGTTCCTAAATAGAAAATGTCAGGTTGGTGGCGAGGGCCTTTCAGTGAACAAGGAATTGCATTTATTTTGAAGAAACCTATGCCCTGTGGTGTTTTTTGTATTTAAATAGTGAAACTTTTTTTTAATAGCAGAATTTTTTTTTTTTTATTTTTCACGTGGTTGGGTTATTGCTAGATAGATTAGGACAGGTTAGTTAAGAACAGTTCATATGCCATGAAGTCACTGTGCATTGCTCTGGGACTACAGTCCCTGACCCTATTGCTGCCACCGTCGCTGCCTCAACAGCCTGCATGCTCCATGGTCCCTCCTCCTCATTCTCAGTCAGAGGAAGTGAATGGATATAATCTTGACTTTCTAGATATGGAAGAAAGAGATGTTGGGAAAGCACAGTCTGTTGTGGGTTTGACTCTAGTTTCTCCATCTCCTCCTGTAGTGAAGACACTGTGGTCAGTATGACCAGGTCTTCCCACTGAGGTGTCCCATTTCAGGCTTTACACCACCTCATGCAGGTCAAGATATATTTTGCTGCTGAAGAAGAGGACTAGACTAAGAATCTGTATGAATCCGGGAGGTCCCACATTGCCTTCTTTGAACATTCAACCCATTTACCTGTTTTGGAGGATGCTACCTGGCACAAACCAAATACATTACTGGTTGTCTTTCACAGAGTACAGTAAAGGCAATTTCCTGCCCCTAAACCAAGGCTTTTTATACTACCTAGCCTGAAATCGATTCAGCTGCCATTATTAGTCAGACACCCCATCATACAAGCTCTTTCCCTGTCAAAAGAATCCAGAAACTGAACTTTATGGGCAAATGAACTTTGTCTCTGCCTCACTGGGCCTTTGTGCTGCAAGTTACCAGGCTTACACAATTAAAGGATAGAATTTCTGAGAAGTCTTTCTCTGTTATGATGGATAGATTACCAGATGACTGTGCTAAGACTGACATTCAGAAGTTGTTTGCACACTGATTGGATGCCAGTAAGCATTTACTGCATTCACACACAATACTTCTAATGCTTCCACCCACACAGCTACATCTGGCATCTTCCTTCACCAGCATGCATGGCTGTGTGTTGCTGGTTTTGCTACCAGTGTCCAACAGTCTGTACCTAACTGTCCCTTTTGTGGGCAGAAATTATTTACCTATGACATGGAATTCATGATAAAGGATTTACAGAATTCAAATACGACTCTTCATTCCCTGAAGTCCTTTACTTCTTAGCCCTCATGTGGGCACTGTGACAGTTCTTTTGTAGGGTTCCTGCTCCACCCATGCATGGGTCCTGGTTGGTCTATGTTCAAAAAGGAAATGAAGTTCCATAGGGAATGAACACTTCTCTCTTGTTTTTAAGCAGCCTCTCCCAGTGTGTCATGAATAAAAGGATGATCTCAAGTTCAGAGCATTAGGAGACTGAGTGAATGCCCACGAGGTGAAAATATAGCATTAACAAGGTCAGAAACTAAAAAGATTTGTTTCATGCTCAGAAAGCGACAGTCCATAAATCCATTAGGAGACAGAGTGAGCATCCTACGCAGATTCGGATACGCAACAACAAGTTTTGAACTTATTTGGACAACGAACGAATTAACAATGCATGAGGTTATAAAAATATGTGATGTAAACATGATGAGCATTACGCAAAAACTCAGAACTGTAAGTTACTGTATTAATGGAATGAAGGATTTTTTTTGAGTTTTATCAATTAAACTTAAAAGGCATCTCTTGAAAAGCCTATATATTAGGTGAAACTTTGAGGTTTGCCAAACTTAAAATAAAAGGATGTTTGGAAATGAAAAGACTGTCCACGGATACATTTTTCAAGCGCCCCTACCCTTTGCTCTGAACTTGAGATCATCCTTTATTCCTGGTTGGTCTGCTAATGGGGCCTCCACCCTCAAGCCTTAGTGTAAAAGCACAAGGTTCTTGGCTAGTGGTCCCTGGTAGTCCAATAAAACCAACTGACACCAAATGTTGTTTTAAATCAGTTGCAATTTATTAATACCAAATAAGCTCTAACAATTTTACCTCTAACATGATCAAATCTAAACAGCTGATGGCTTTTTACAACCAGGGCTACAGGTACAGAAAAGTGGAATGAACTGCTCCCTTTTCTGGGTGTTTTAGCATCTATAGCAGCTGTAGCTATTCCTCTAAAACACACTGGCCATGACATCAAGGTCCTGTATTTATACCCCAAAAATGCATAGTGGAAATTTCCAAAGCCTGCTACAGCACATTTTTAGCCTAGACACTAGGTCATCTGATACATACTGAGGTTTGGGTTCAAAAATAGTGGCCATGAGATACCTTGGTCATAAGATACATTTGACACTTTGCAGAGACATGTGGTCATTCTTGGATGGAAAAACCAGTGATCTGGGGATTTTACATTTATCAAAATAACTCTCTTTAGGATACAGAAAACATATGAAGGGACTTCACATTCACTTTAAATAACTTGCTGACTAGACAGTGGCCAAAACAAGGATATAATTGTTTATCAACTCTGTTACACATTTTTTTTAAACACAAGAAATTACAAAATGAGGAACTGTATCTAAGCTGCAGTGGGCTGAAGTAGCTGGACCTTATCTTTGGCTATGACCTTGGGTTGAAGGAAGGTTTTGTACAAAACAGCTCTGCTGAGCAAAGCAAAGTTAATTTTCTTTAAAACGTTTATTTTTTTAAACCACGGTTTATGCTCTTCACTTATTTTCTACAGTTATTTAAGGGCCCCAACACCTTTTGAACCTGGGCATCTACACAGGCGTCAATTTGCACAGTGGTATCATTATTTGTATGGTTTCAACAATTACTCTCCAAACACCTCTGCACTTACAAGGCACATCAATCTACATGTTGGTATCATGTAGTCATCTACTAGCCACCTTCACCTTTTACTAGCCCTTTGCAGCCTCTACACTAGCCATTTTACACCTTTCTATCTCCTCAACCTTTTGGTTGTCAATTACATATTAAGTTTGGTCACTGGTCACTAAACTTTGGCCATTAGCCACTTTCAACATTAGTCCTTGAAGCGCCCATTTTAAGACCCTTACAGGCCTGGGTGCCCTCGCTGACTACTCTACCTTCTGAATTTTGCCTCTCCTTGCACCTCTCCTGGGGATTTAGGTAGGGTCAGGATCTCCCTATTTGTGACACAGTTTCAGGATGTTGTATCAAATGAGGGGTCTTGATCTTATTTGGGAAGGCCATGTGCTGGAATTAAAGCACCCACTCATCTGCATCTTGCCAGCCCTTCCAATACCATCCAGAAACCTTACTTATTCTGTTGACCAAAGTATGCACTCCTTTGGACAAGCGGTTATTCCACCCATGGTCCTAGCAAAAACAAACTGGGGTTTCAACTCTCAAACTGGTTTTGTAGGAGGCGGGCAATCTATGCCCCATCCTAGACCTTTGAGGCCCAAACAAATGCATTACATCAAAACGTTTTGCACAGTCTCTTGTATGGTCTCTCCTCATTCCACCCGTCTGCTCTAGCAGGAGTTGGCTTTGCACTCTGAAGGTGCACAGTGCATATCTGCATGTCAAGATTCATTGCCACTATTAGATGATACTTGCCTTTTAAATCAAATTTAATTTTGTGTCTTTCCTTTGACTTGTCCTTGGCGCTGTGGGTCTACACCAAGTTCTTAGTTGTTGTGGCCATGCCCTTACACTGGGATGCCCTGTATATTTTCCCTTACCGAACAATTGTCTGTTCAAAGCACTGTTCAGGACAGTGGCTGTACAGAATCTTGCACCAGACTTGAGCTGCCTGACCAACTGGGTATCCTGGTCAGTGAAACCAAATCAGTTCTGACCGCATACCAGCACCTTCAGTTTATCAGCTCTGCCTTAGAAATGGCTCAGGTGCAAGCATTCCTTCAGACTTCAGTGCTGATACTTTGATTGCCCAGGTGATTCTGTTTACCTCCAGTGTATGGGTCCCTGTGAGATCCATACTTTGACTCCTGGGTCTCATGGTGGTTGCCACTGTGACTGTTCCTTGTCCCACTTCCACATGTGAAAGCACTCTCTCAACATCAGTATTGAGCTGGGACACAGGAAGGCAGGTTGGGAAATGATTAACTGGCTTTGGTCTACTGACTAGAAGTTTACAGATACCTCCATTTGAGGCATGGGTTTGATATTTACAGTTACATAGCCTTTGGTTTGGGGATTCATAGCATTTACTAGTTCATTATTTTAAAGTACAACACTGCCAGCCACCCATGTGCAATGACAGTGGTTCAACATTGACTCCATGGTGCTGTACTCAGTGATCCATGGAGCTCCTTAAAGGTTAAAAAGGGTAAAGGGCAGATCACTGGTACCAGTGGGGAGAGGGTAGTGCCTCCAGTGCAGGAGAGCAAGAGGTCACACTGTATGGCGTACTGTGGTATGGGAGGAGGTTGCATATGAGGGCTGTGCCTGGAAGGGCCTTTTAGTGACAGCCCAGTGGAGTATTTGTTTTAGTCGGCGTCTGTGCAGTTCAAGTGAAGAGCAGCCACAAATGACATACAGACTGGGTTTATGCTGGGCACTGGAAGGCCAGTCAGATGTATAGTCTACCTCATGCTGCCATTAACCCCCTTTTTCCTTTTAGGGTATCCTGCCTTGAATAAAGTTACTATTCTTCAGTTTGTATTTACTGTCCACTGCCAGTCATCAGCTGCTGAAATGTTTAAACCTTTTCAGATTTAATTTCCTGGGTTTATAATGCATCTTGATAGCCCATCTAAAATGTCCGTATAAGACATCCTTGTTCTTTGCATGGCAACAGACTGATTAATAAAATGACAAACGGTAACTGTAATGTATCAGATATCCAGTTCTTTATTTAGCTATAGTTCATTCCATGAATATTGTTCGTTCCAGTCCAGGATTTCTAATAGATTTGTGGAAAAGAAATATAACATTTGCACACACTCTACATTATGTACAGTACTTGCATGTAAGCCTAGTTTTTGATTCTAAAGAAAGGCCTCCAAGAAAGGAACTCTTATTTGTGAGGTGGACGTATGTCCAGGGTTTAAAATGTAAAATAATTTGCAACTGTGTAACCTGACTCTGTATCCAGTTTTGTCCCAAAGGCAGATTCTGTGCTTGTTGTTTGGTCACAAAACAGATTTTCCAAAAAGTTTTGGCAGCACCTAATGTCTATAATTTTGCTAAAACTGATGATGTAAAGAGATCGACTTATATAGAGGTCAACATATAGGAGAATATAACGGAGTGCCCCCCTCCCCCAGTGCAATGAGAAATATGTAGCTCATGAGCTGTGAACTAGAAAGCTAACTCAAAGTTGTATGTTTTCAGATTGCTAATAGAACTGTTAACTTAAAACAAGCATTTGTCAATGCGAATGTTTGCTTGCTGGCATTGGTAGTGTAGGAGTTACAGAGCTGCATAATAGGAATGGCAGCAAGTATTGAACTGAAGCAACCCCACCACCACCACCCTGCAGAGAGTGACAGGCATTGGGGTGTGCCTTTGGAGTCATCAGGCATAACAACCCATCATTTCACACACCCTACCCTGCAGACACCCAATAAGTGTCATGGGTGTGTAGGGTCTTTGGCTCTTATCGCACCCATTCCATTAGAAATACGGTGAGATGGGTGCAGTATAGGAGAATGAAGTGAAGTTTGGTCCTGAAGAGTCCGAGGCACACCTTGATGCCTCTCACTGGCTGCAGGGTGTGGGTGGGGTGGAATGGTATGAGCATGACAGGCAAGAATCCCAAGTCACACCCCTGATGCCTGTCATTCTCTACAGGGTGGGGCGTTATGGTGGAAACCCCTAACGCCTCAGGCATTCGTTTAGTATTTTCACTCCAAATTTTCAACATGGTTTTTGTGACCCCACCTCATGAACAGTGGCAATATCAGTTTGTTAGCGAAAACTGCTTTTGCACAGTGACTATGGCATTTGGCACCACAGATGCAAACACACATTCCGAACAGGATGTGAAAAATAAGCGGTACTGCTCATGGGAGTGTGTTTAAAAAAAAAAAAAAAAATAAATAAAAAAAAAATGTTGAAAATCTTAAAAAAAAAAAAAAAAAACTGGTGAAATCCACGAGCATGCATAGAAACTGCAACACACACCCGTAATGTAACTAGTCTGAGGATTCTTTTACAGCAGATTAACACAGGCATTTGGGACCTCAATCATGAACAGTGTCAGTGTGATTTTCGTTATCTGTCCCGAGCGATGATTTCCCACAGCGACCACGCATTTCTGTGCTGAAAGTGTGAAAACACATTTCGCCATGTTGTGGAAAGTGACAGCTGTACTGTTCATAAGGAGGTGGGAAAAATGCCACTGGTGAAAATCTGGACTGAAAATATTACAAATTCATGAACTTACGAGGGTGCATGGAAACTGTGCAATGCTCACTAGTAACACAGTCATTTTATGGAGTTTTGTCACCAAATTTTCAACATAGCCATTTAAGACCTCTGCTTATGACCAGTGTCACTGTGATTTTCTTAATCTGTCCCAAACATTGTTTCGCTTACCGACTGCGCCATTGTATGCCATGGAGCAGAAACTCGTTGTGGGCGAGATGTGAAAAATGACAGCAGCTGTACTGCTCATAAGGAGGTGTGGTAAAATAGCAATGTTGAAAATCTGGAGTGAAAATATTGAAATTTTGTGAAATTACAGGCGTGCTTAGGAACTGCAGCTACGCTCATAAAACAGTCATTTTAGAATTTTCCACCAAATTTTCAAAATAGACTTTTGAGACCCACCTTATGAACACTGGCAGTGTCGTTTTGTTGATCATTCCGGAAGATGATTTCGCATAGTGGCTGTGAAATCACCCTTAAGGCCAGTAGCGCCATGACAGTGCAAGAATTCATGAGGAGGGGTCCCAAAAACCATGTTGAAAATTTGGTGCAAAATTCCAAAAATGCCTGAGATATGCAACAAAGTTGAAAAACCCCATCTATCCCATTATACAGCTTACGGCATTTCCTCAGTTTGCAGTCGGCTTTGAAGAGTACAGACGTGCTCCAGTCCACGAAGATCATCGCGCCAGACTCCGGAGAAGTAAGTATATGGGAGTGGGTAGAATAATAGGGGAAGCAGGAGTGCGCAGTAGGTGGAGTGCGGGTTGTGGGGGCAGGGAGACTGCGAGGACCGTTTTTTCTTTTACAAGTTTTTAGTTTTAAAAGCGACGCAGGGACGTTTGCCACGCTGGGTGGGCTCCCAGAGTGGCAGAAGGATAGCTGGGGGCATGGAGCCAATGGGGATTGAGCACCCCGTCGGCCATGACATTTGTTGCCACGCTGGGGTGGGCTCCTCCGCGTGGCACCCTGTACTGGGGGGAGAGACACAGTGGAAGCAGTGGGATTGGGCACCCCGTCTGCTATATGGCGTAGCCACGCTGGGGTGGGCACCCAGCGTGGCATATAAACTTTAATGTTTCGGGGCGCAGCACATCCAGCAGGGGATTAGGGCACCCCCATTGGCTATACAGTGTGTGCATTTGGGGAGGGAGCAGCAGTAGCTCTGTGTGTGTGTGTGTGTGTGTGTGTGTGTGTGTGTGTAGGGGAACCGCGCTGGGCAGGCGATATCTGATTGCTGCTCACTGAAGTGTAGCTCCCCTTTCAACTGTATGACACTGCATTTTGGAGCTGTCATGAGCCCGCTCCAGCAGGCATTGGAGAACTGCGGCCCGTGCCTGCAAGCACACTGACTGAATTGGAAGAGGGCTGACACACCTCCAAAAACTCCGATGATGGCACTATGTTTCTTGTACATGCATGCAAGCAAACATAAAACTGCTGGTCTTTGTGTCGTGTTTACATAAGTCTTTAAAGTCAGGTATGCTATAACACCTACTGCATTATTAGAACATTTAGTAGACCAAAAACAGGAGAAAAATTTTTAAAGTTACTAGACAACAATATAAAGCCAACACTGTTGTCATGTGTATGATGCATTTTAAGCCGTTTTCAGTAGTTACTTTAGAATGGAAACTCTTCATAACTACGACCACTGATTTACAGTGATTAAAGTGATTTGGTACCTTAGGCCCATAAGTGTACTACTTTTGAGATATAGTACGTAGGTCTGCAATAGTCATTTTATGTAAATTTTAAAGTTTTATCATGAGCCTTTATTTAGTGATAAGGGATTATAGTTTGGCCCGACAAGTTGGCCAACCGATCGCTTCCACTTCACTATTGCTTTCCATACCCCACACTTGGGCATGTTATGAGAATGCAACAAGGGAGAGCATGGTCACGCACTCCATTGAAATGAATGGGACTGAATTTTCTTTATTCATTAATACATTATAATGGCAAGTTGGAGATTAATAGAAGACTACCGCTTGATTAACAAAGCTGTTGTCAGTCAAGCAGTAGCCTTCAACTCACTATCATAATGTATTGAGAGTAAGGAAAATTCAGTACTATTATTTCAATGGAGCATGTTACTATACCTTCCCTTGCTGCACATCATAAAGTGTCTGGCGCGGGGGTGTGGAAAGCAATAGTGAGGTAAAGGGATTTACTGGCCACCTTGTCAGGGCCAAACTGAAGATCCTTACCACTAAATAAAGGCTCATAATAAAAGTTTAACATTTACACGTAACTACTACCGTGAACCTTGGGTACCATATCCCAAAAGTGGTACCTTGGATCCAAAAATTACTTTAAAGTAATGAAATTCTGTTTTCAAGACTTGCAATTCCAGAATTGCACCAGTGAGTGTTAGAATAATTTCCAGCTTTCACCAGCATTCTGCTGTCATTCTTTACCTTGTGTATAAATAATCAGGATGACAGAAGGCTTTACTATAGAGAGCATTAAATGAAACAAATTGAAAATGGTACAGGAAGCAATTATGAAAAATGCAAGTTCTGTACATTTACTGATCCAGTGTAAAATGCCAAATTATATGAAATTCTTTGTTTTTACCAATGTGCAGGCAGTCCAGATTCTAGAATTTTACTGGGATTTTCAGTAAAAATCAGTGGCTTAATTATAACTCATAAACAAACTATTGTCTATGAAGAAATTATGCTAAACAAGTTGTATATCTCATGTATCGCACTTCAAACATATTTTGTTGTAACACCACTGTGAACATGGGCATTCAGTTCATATCTGGCTCACTGGGTCCTTTCTCTAACTCCACTCTACTTGTAGGGTGTTTTTACATTCCTCAGCCTTCTTTGAGGACAAAGACCAATTGGAAAAGCATATTAATATATAAAAACATTTTTCTAAGCGTTATCGAAACTCAAAAATGTAATGAAGTTCTGTTACAGAAAATCTCTCTAGACGCCTGACTCCAGTACTAATTGCTCATCCTGGCATACAAGCTTGTGGGTCCATCCCTCCCACCCAGTCTCACTGTGGCTCATTGCCCTAAGCACCACTCATGGAACCTCCAGACTTCTAGCAGAACCCTTCTCGATGTACCTCGAGTGAGGACCAAGACTGGTGGAAAGTCCTTCTCTACATGGCCCCTCTCCTGTGGAATAAACTTCCGCCTATGGTGCAGGAAGCCCCATCCACTAAAACCTTCCACACCAGACTTAAGGCCCACATGCTTGCACCCAGCACTTGCCACTGCTGGGGCACCTAATATCCCTCACCCCTTCTCCTCCTCCCCAACTATAGCTCGGCAACCTCCCCTTAGGTCTCACCTCACCCTCCTTCCATGTTCTCCTACTCCTAACAATGGTTGCTTATATCATATTACTGTGTGTCTCAGTCAAACTTGTGAAATAACAATAATTCCTGTAATTTGGTATGTATCTGCTTTGTGTTTTAATTGAGTTATGTTCTACCATATAATGCTCACCGGGTCACCCCTGAAAAAGGGACCTCCAGGGCTCAGGGGCCTACACAGTCACTAAAATTAAAAAATAAATAAAATGGCATAGATTTTAGAAAGTTCTGACTTTGTGAACCAGGTCTTCCATCCCTAGGCTCAACACTGGTGTTGTGGGTTAATCTCCTGCTCAGTGATTTAAAGGTTATCTTTTACTTCATTAGCAGAACTAAAGGGTGTAACAAAAATAAACACATCTTTTCTTTTTGCTTTCTTTATTAGATGATGGTCCTTATGGAAAGGAAACAAAGAAGCTGGAGGTACCGACACAGCCCTGGTCTCCAGAAGACAGAGTATACCAGGTACAGATGGCATGCATGTTCATGATATTTTTTCACACTTCTTGTCACTGTGTAGTGTTTGCCACTAGTCTCAGTACTAGCTCTTTATCCTCTGTCCTCAGGTATCTGACTGGGAGGGAATAGAGATGGCAGTGTCCTGCCACTTCCTTGCTTGTCTATGTGTCATCCACTTTGAGAACACCCTGTAAGTGTGCAACCAAGAGTATGGTTCTGTGTTGGAAGGTGGATGAAGTACCACATAGCACTTAAAATACAATTTCTTCTGTTTTGCATGACATGCAAATTTGCGCGATGTATTTATGAATGGATAGACCCTGATTTGGAAACAATGAACTGCTATATACTGTACACGTGTGTACTTTATATACACTGTATGTATATATGTATTTATAAAATGGATAATTCTAGTAGTTCCAAATCCAAACTTCTGATTGTATAAAACACATCACATGACTGTCGTATATCAGATAGCGACTGCACACCTACACTTTTACCCACCTAAAAACAGTTTTGCCATTTTATAAGATAGATGACCCACTCTATGGTGTGCGGGCGCACTCTGATATCACTGCGCCATGGTGGTTAATGCACTCAGCCTGCGACCTTGTGCACTAGCACACCAAGGCATGCGTATATCAGAGCACGACCGCACACCTAAGAGTGGGTTATCTATTATGTATTATGATATATTTGAAACTGAAATGTGAAATTCATTGTCGTTACACAATTGCAACTATACAGGTGAACCTGATAAGTTGAAATTCATTATTATAAAACTATCCTATATTAATGAATTAAAAAGCATCCTATAAGTACACTATTACTCATTTATACAAAATTAAGAAGCGTACTAGAAAATAATACATTCAAGGAAATCTCTTTTCAGCATACTGTTGCACATATAAAAATACAAAAATATGTCTATATAGTGTGTGTGTGTGTGTGTGTGTGTGTGTGTGTATATATATATCTATATGCTGTATATGAGAGAGAGACAGAGATAATACATGGATGGGAAGTTTGCCAATAGAAATGGCCATCATTTATTTTTCTGTCCTGCCCACTCAAACAATTGGCTATATACCTCGCTGATTACAGCTGCTTCTAAATTGATTACAGCTACATACCTACATTGATTACAGCTACATACCTACATTGATTACAGCTACATACCTACATTGATTACAGCTATGTACCTACATTGATTACAGCTACGTACCTACACTGATTACAGCTCACTTTACCTACACTGATTACAGCTATATGCCAATACTGATACACAACACCTCATTAGGAAGCTAGCCAAACAATTAACAAGCTACAAAACAACACAGAAAAAGACATACAAAACCCTCTCAAACCCAGAAATCCTCGAACTCCTACCTTCATTACACTACATACCATTCCCTCCTTGCTGGAAGAGGCCTTCAGATGCCATAATGTGATCACAAATGCAATCTCTATAGTGATACCCATTGTTATGTGGAATATAATACATTAGGATGGTTAAAGGTGGAACACTCAGAAGTATACCCATCTCAGGGGCTAATTAGAGTAATAGAGCTACTCACCCTTTGGATGGTTGCCTCAAAAGGACACCGTCAACCTTTTTGCATCATATTTTTAAGGAAAACCCCGTTTTATGATTGTGTACCTTCTCTAAAATTCATTGATGTTGCTGGTTGTTTTATCTGCTTCCTTGCTTATTAGAACTAAAATGCATGGTAATGTATGGCTATACTCAGCCTTGTGTTTCTTCAAATCATTAAAGTACTCTTACTGCATACTTTCTGAACATTAGAAATACCCTCAAACAGTGCAGCCACTCATGATACCATAGCTCTTTTATGGTATTCACCCTAAGTTACTTAGGAGCTAAGCGGAGATCCTGGCAGGACCACTGGCAGACCTGTTCAGTACATCACTGGACACAGGATGCATGCCACAGGACTGGAGGATGGCCCATGTGGTGCCAATTCATAAAAGCAGTCTGAAGGATGATTCAGGCAACTACAGACCGGTGAGTCTCACTTCAATCGTGGGAAACTCACGAGTCAATCCTAAAGGAGAGACTGGTGACCTTTCTGGAGGACAGTGGGCTCCAAGATGGCCATCAGCACAGTTTTGTTTCGGGCAGATCCTGCCAGACAAACCTAGTTGAGTACTACAGTACAAGGGAACTGGACAGGTACCATTCAGTGGATATCCAATATTTGGAGTTCAGCAAGGCCTTTGACTCTGTGCCACATGGGAGACTGGGGAAAACTGGAATACATTGGGGTGGGACAAAAATGGTCAACTGGATCACCAACTGGCTAAGGGTAGGCAGCAAAGGGTGGTGGTGGGGAACTGTCATCACCAAGGGACATACAGTAGGGTGCCCCAGGGATCAGTACTGGGAGTGGTGCTGTTCAGGATATTCATATCCAATATCTCAAGCAGGATCCGGAACAGGATCAGTTTGTTTGCAGATGATACTAAGATCGGTGCAGTGGTAGATGACATAGAGGTGTGGAGGGGCTACAGGAATGGTCAGAGACATGGCAGTTGGGGTTCAATGCCAAGAAGTGCAAGGTACTGCACTTCGGAGAAAAGAACCAGGGAGGAAATATCAGTTGGGAGGGTACAGTTGGTAAGCACAGTGGAGGAAAAGGATCTAGGGGTACTAATAACTGGGAGTATGAAACACTCAACTCAGTGCAGGAAGGCGGCTGCAATGGCAGACAAGATGCTGGGGTGTGTATAGCAGGGGAATCTCCTCCAGGCATAGAAGTGATCCTACCCTGTACAGGCCACTGGTCAGGCCACACCTGGAATACTGTATGCAGTACTGGCATCCATTCCTGAAGAGGGAGAAAAAGATTGCTGGAGGAGTGCAGCGTAGGGCAGCAAGATGATGCAGAGACTTGAGGGTAAATCCTACGAGGAGGGCTGGGAGAGCTGCAAATGTATTCCCTGAAGAGAGGGAAGGATGGGGATATGATTAAAATCTTTAACTACCTAAAAGTATTAACAGGATTAATACAGAAGGGATTCTTCAGATCAGGCAGGGGAGAGGGACCACGAGGGCATCAGATGAGATTGGAAGGTGGAGATTCAGGAGAAATCAGGAGGCAATGTTTCACAGAAAGGGTGGTAGATAAGTGGAGCACTCTGCCGAGGGTGATATCGTGTAGAATGGTGGGTGGATTTGAGAGGTGGGATAGAGTGAGGGGGTAGTTAATAGGAGGGGAGGGTGGGGCAGCTGCAGGTTGAGGTGCTAGCTGCACAATTGGACAGACCCGCTAGACCTTGAGGCTGGTTTCTGCTGGCATTTCATTGTTAGTATGTATTCCCTGCATAATGAGTGGCTAGATTGTGTGTGGGGTGTTACTGAGTCCAGGAAAGATGCAGTGGGGAGTTGGTCAAGAAAAATAAACAAGCATGTTTTGGTGTGGTAACACCAGTATGGTGAGCACTCAGATTTTCACTTTTAAAATAAAGGGATCTGAATCAAACTGCCAGCTGCATTAACAATCTCTATAGAATGTGAACAATCATAAAATGTGTGTTTTAAGCTAGGATACTTTGAAACTTAAGGGTTGATAGTGTCCCTTAATTAAATTAGCCCCCTTGATAGGTATACATCCTTGTATAAAGTACAAAGAACAGATTGTGAGGATTAGGAAGGACAGAAGGTGGGTGGAGAAGGGAGGACAGGCAGAGGCATTAAATTAATACTTCTGCTGTGTGTTCAAAGGAGAAAGGGCAGAATACCCAAGGGAGGGTTAGAGTATGTAGTGGGGAGTGGGTGACTGATGTAGGGTTTATGGAGGACAGAGTTCTGGAGGGACTGAGGGCATTAAGGGTGGACAAGGCACTGGGACAGGACAGCATCCACCCTAGGGTACTCAGGGAGCTGGCCGGAGATCCTGGCGGTGCCGCTGGCTGACCTGTTCAATACCATCCTGGACACAGGATACGTACCACAAGACTGGAGGATGGTGCATGGTGCCCATTCTGGCGTGGCCCCAGGGATGAGTCAGGCAACTACAGACCAGTGAGCCTCCCATCGATTGTGGGGAAGCTCATGGAGACAATCCTAAAGGTGGCTGGTGACCTTCTTGGAGGACAATGGTCTCCAGGATGGTCATCAACATGGTTGTGTCTCAGCAGATCCTGCCAGACAAATCTAATTGAGTATTATGACTGGGTGACCAGGGAACTGGAAAGGGGCCATGCGGTGGATGTCCTGTTTTGGACTTCAGCAAGGCCTTTGATTCTATGCCGCACAGGAGGCTGGGGAGAAGCTGGCATACAGAGGGTGGGAACAAAGATGGTAAATTGGATCTCATCTGGCTGCTGAATGGAAGGCAGCAGGGTGGTGGTGGTGGGAAGCTCTCATCACCAAGGAAGTGATGAGCAGGATGCCACAGGGACTAGTGCTGTTTGGGATATTCATAGCTGATATCTCACATATGGTCTGGAGTAGGATTAGTCTGGTTGTGGATGATATGAAGATGGGAGCTGTGGTAGAGGACATGAAGGCTGAAAGAGGCTACAGGAGGACCTGAACAAACTCTAGGGTGGTTGGTAACATGGCAGCTGGGTGCAACACCAAGAGTGCATGGTACTGCACTTGGAGCTAGGAACCAGGGGGAGCTATCAGTTAGGAGGGGTAAAGCTGGAAAGTAATGAGGAAGAAAAGGATCTGGGGTGATAATTATGGGCAGCATGAGCAACTCTGCTTAGTGCAGGATGGCAGTGGCAAAGGCCAAAGGATGCTAGGGTGTATAGCGAGGGAATCTCTTCCAGGAATAGGGAGGTGATCCTTCCCTGTACAGGTCTCTGGTCAGACCTCACCTGGAGTACTGCATGCAGTACTGGCACCCGTTCCTGAAGGACATTAAGTTGTTGGAGGGTGCTACATAGGGGCGACAAAAGATGATCCAGGGATTTGAGGTAAGTCCCATGAGGAGAGATTAACATAGCTGAACATGTATTCACTGGAGGAGAGGAGGGATAGGGGATATGATCGAGACATTTAAATACTCAAGGGATAAATAAGGTTAAAGTGGAAGGATTTTCCATCTTAGAAGAGGGAGGGATATGAGAGGGCATCAGTTGAGGTTGGAGGAGAAGATTCAGAAGGGAAATCAGGAGGCATTTTTCACAGAAAGGGTGGCGGACAGGTGGAATTCTCTGCCTGAGGGGTGTGTGTCCTGTAGAATGGTGAGTGGCTTTAAAAGGGGTTGATATAGGGTTGGTGGTGGTGATGAAGAGGTGGGCAGGGTGGGGCAGCTGCAGAGTTGAGGGCTAGCTGCACAATTGAGCAGACTTGATAGACTGTAAGGCCTGCTTCTGCTGGCATTTTCATATGTTCGTATACCACTCTTGCCCACTGTTTACAGTATTATAGTGGCGCAATAGCACCACTATAGTTGAGGTTAAGCAAGGGTTTCTGTGTTAAACCTCAAACTTTGCACTTTAATATCTTCACAACTGTTCAACAGATTTGCACAAATTTTTGCATGGATGATCGGGGGAGGATGGATCTCTTGATGTGCTGAATTTCGTTCTGATCAGATCGTGGGCTCTGAGATGCACATAGTGAAACAACATAAAATCTGTGTTTTGCTGTTTTTTTTTTTGTTTTTCTTTTTGTCCACCTAGCATCTAGACAGTATGGAATTTGATCCAGAATTTTCAGGGTACAAAGGGCTTGGTCCACAGATATGCCTTTACAGGTTTTGTTAAAAAAAATATTAATCTTTCCCAAAGTTATTAAATTTAAAAATGTTGGTTCTGAGCATGTCCGGAACAGTCTTTTGGATAGCTGCTTTGAACAAAAAAGAATCTGGTCCATGGAAAAAGGATCCTTTTTCCTATGGAGTCGTCCTTTTGTGAGGAAAAATCCTTTTCATATGGCTGCCATATTGCTTGTTTAAAATAAATACATTTTAAAACCCACAAAATGACATCCTGGACAAACAGCAACACATGTATCTTGCTCATCTGAACTCGTTGGGTGGATTGTGAACTTAAGTTTTGGAAAAATGACCCTCAAATGTCATTTTTCTTAACATTTAAAATCTTTTTTAGTGATTCACTTACCATGTTTTCATATGACCATATGAAATAAAGAATTCAGCCATATGAAAAAGCATCCTTCATACAAAAAGTCCCAAAATTATTTTTTGTATGAGGGCATCCTTTATGTATGAACACAAAATGCTCACTAAAAGGATCTCTTCATACGAAAAGAATGGGGGGTGGCCTAGTCACTGTTTTTTTTTTTTTTTTTTTTTTTATATGAAGGAATCTCTATTAGCTTTCTTGTTCATAAGAAAAAGGATGCCCTCATACAAAAAAGAATTTGACTTAGTATTTTATTCCAATTCTTTTTCATATAGGTTTTTTATCTCGTACAAAAGGATTCTTTAATATGAAAAAGATTTTGGACTTAGTATTTTTCCCACATTTGAAATTCAACAAGCCATAACTCCCTCAAATTTTGGACTTAAGAAATCTATATATCAAATCAGAGGTCTTAATGAATACTGCAAAATAACACACAATCCCTCGCCAGAAAATGTAGGGCCCACATAAAACAAATGTAAAAATAAAAAAAATGAATATTCTCATAGGATAACACTGGAGCTTTAAAGGGAAAATCTGGAAAAGACACATTTCCTCAGACACTACAGAAACTCTCAATTAGTGCTTTCAGACAGCAACAACTTTTACTGATTTAGAACAGTTGCCCACAATTTCCACTTTCTGTTGCTGGCAGCAGCCATTTCATGAGCAGCAGTGAGCTTCCTGAGATCACTGTATGCTAATATGCTTGTTTGACCTCAGCTATTGGTTGGCAGGACATATTAGCAAAAGTGAGCTCAGGAAGCACTCTGCTACTCATGAAATGGTGGCTGCCAGCAATAGAAAGTGAAAAGTGAAGACCACTGCTTAAATAACTAAAAAATCAGTTAGAGTATTTTTTTTTAATGTTACTGTCTGAAGGCATTACTCAGGAATTTTTGTAGTGCCTGGGTAAAGCTGTACCTTTTCCATTGTTTCCTTAACAAGCCATAGCTCCCTCAAAATTTGAACTTAAGGGACAATCTATGTATCAAAACAAAGATCCTAATATGTGCTACAAGAATAACATATTCACTCCCTAAACATTTACGGAAATATAAATAAAATCGAATTCACATAGGAGAACATTGGAACTTCAGCAAGAGATATATACAGATATATATTCATTGCAAAAAAACTTTTAATGCACCGTTAGGTTGAACCATCAAAAGTAGGGAAATGCAACATTAGGGTTCTCAGTACAAGACGCACCCCACTGTGCATGTAGGAACAGAGTATGACTGATGTGTGTTGGCCTTGTGAACACAAATGCCCACCCCATTGTCCTATACTGTGCCTGTCTTACCTTACTCATTGAATGGGGTGAGCATTAGGGATCACAATGCCAAAACACATCCGTCACTCTGTTCCTGCATGCACAGTGGGGGTACAGTCTTATGCAGGAACCCTAAGTTTGCATTTATCTCACCCTGCTCATCTTGACTGCCCTTAGCTCTCTTTCCCATGAATCTGTTTGCACCAGCCTCAATGCCATCCCTACCTCCCATTCCTTCCTCTCTATCTCCTTTCCACCCTCCCTATCCACCACACCTTTCCATCATAACTTCCACCAGTCTGGGATTTCCTTTGCCCATCCAACTCCCCAGACTCATGCCTCCTTCTTCAATCACTTAACTGGATGAAGCCTCTGGTTGATGTATTTCCCAGGAAGTGCTTGTTTGTCTTATGTTGTCTCTCAATCTCCAGCTGTCAATATTTGTGTGTTCTGCCATGGATGCCCTCCTTAGCCACTCCTTACTTGCATGTTCCCTTTACTGTCTCTATATTATAGCTCCATATTGTGTTTGAGATTAGTTGCTGTCCTTATTTCAATTGCATTGCATATTTTTTGTATAATTTGCATTATTTTTGTATAACCTCTAACATGGAATCTTTGTAATGACCTTGTTCTCAAAGGTGTTAATCCAAGATCTTAAATAAAAATGTCCTTACTTTAACATATAGCTTACTTGTAACCTTATTGGTCTGTAACTTTTATATCTTGTCATATTTTGACCCCAAATTATGAACATGGTCTTATTATGACCCCTCTTCATAAGCCCGTAGAGAAAATGTTCAAATCTGTAGCAAACTGCCATTCTGTGCCAGGTGTGTGAAAACACGCTTCAGGCAGGAAGTTAAAACTTCCCTGTGCTCCCAGGTCATCCTGTTAAAAAACTTTCAGCTTTGTGTGCTACTCCTGGTTAAACAACTAATAAAAAAAAAAATTTACAGTTCAACTGTTCAAGAGGTGATGTGAAAAAATGGCTATGTTGAAAATTTGGAGTGAAGATACTGAAAATTACCAAAGTTAGCCGCCCGGTGGCACTGAGGGCTGAGGCGCTGGATGCATTAGCTCACGCTCACGCGTGACCAGTGTTAAGGAATGAGCATGAGCCACTGGAGGTCGGCAGGGGTGGAGAAGGATCGAGCATCCATGGGACTTCTCTCCTTCTCTGGGGAAGGGGTCACCAGTGACCAGCTTTACTGGCCCCAGTGGAGGCTGGGGGCATACCATCGACACTGTAGATCAAGGGTGTAGATGGGGCAGACGCCTGGATTAGTGCATGTAGATGCGTGTGCACTCCCTCCACCACTGTCATTACACACCCCATCCATGCAGGGAGAAACGTGGAAACTGGTCCCTGGTCACGTGGAATGATGCAGCCACCCACTCGAGCCCAGGCTCTGAATGGCCGCCCCAAACTGGATCCATTTCAAGGTGAGTTGAGTTGGAGGGAGGGCTCCTCACTGCCCTGCCATGGAGGGTAAACCGTGGGTATAGAAAGTGCATAAGCCTAATGTCTGGGTGCAGGGGCTGGACGGGTGACAGATGGTTGTCAACCGGGACCCAGGGAAAAATAAAAAGAAAATTACCAAAGTTATGCATGTGCATAAAAATATTTCAATGACTGCTCATAATTTGTCCATTTTAGGAATGTTTTCACCAAATTTTCAACATGTGCTTTTAGCCCCCAAAATGAACAGCGGCACAGTGGTTTCGTACTCAGTCCTGAAAGGTGATTTCATGCAGCGACTACAAAATCACCCTGTGTCCATGAGGTGGGTCCCAAATAGCCCATGTTGAAAATGTGGTGAACAAATATCTAAAACTATCCTGAATTACAAACAAGCTAGGAACAACTGTACTAAGGCCATCTGTATAACCAAAACCTATACTTTAAGGAAGCCCTGTCCAAGAACTGGAATGATGATTGCAAATTTTGGGCAAACCTTAAATTGGTCACTGGCAGTGAGCCCAAAACTGCTCCCACCATGATCTGCATTGCTGGATCCCTATCCTTGACCCAAAACTATTGCCAACACCTTCAGCCTTGCTTTCACTGACCTCCGTCATGCTCGCCCTTCCGATTTCTTCCTCCCAAACAGCCCTATTGCAGGCCCTCAGACCCAAGGGCATTGCCTTTTTCATTTCAAGTCCATTTCTTTAGGGATGCCAAGAAATATCTTGGAAGGTGCTTGGTAAGGAGCTACAGTGGTGACACCCTAGACCTGAAACTTATCTAGCTCTCACTGGAAGAGATCCTGTCCCTCTCACTCAAATCCTCAACCTATCACTCCAGCTTGCTGTATTCCCACAAAATGGAAAGCTGCTGTAGTTACTCCTGTCCACAAGAGTGGGGACCATGCTCTGGCAGAGAACCATAGATCCGCTCTCTATACTGTTGTCACTTTCAAAAGCCCTTGAGCGTATTGTTGCAGACCAACTCTGCGAATGCCTGGACAAGTACAAACTTCTTTGACTTGAGCAGCATGGGTTTAGGGCTGGACACAGCACCACTATAGCCCTTCTGGAGTTCACGGGCTTCATCCACAAATCCCTTGGCCATGGACAGCTTGCGGTGCAATCTTTATCGACCTAACACAGGCATTCGATATGGTTAATCATGCCCTCCTAACAGAGCAACTTACCAATACTGGTCTAGCCTCCGAGGCAGTTTCATGGTTCCACAGTTACCTGCACTGCCGCGACTCAGCAAGTCAAAATAGGAACTACCCTGTCAGACAGCAAACCTGTCTGCTCAGGCATTCAGGGGTCTATCCTGGGTCCCTGCTATTCAGTTTATTCCTGAATAGCCTCCCTCAAGCCAGTCAGTGCCACATCCTCCTCTATGCAGATGATGCGGTTGTTTTCACACATGGCTCAGATCCCAGGGCTCTGGGACAGAAACTTCAAAGTGATTTCATCTGTGCTGAGAAGTGGTTCAAAGATCACAAGCTGATTTTGATCTACAAAAACGAAATCCATGCTGTTCTCCAGCCCTCTAAACAAGTCGTAATTACCCATTTTCCATATGTAATGTAGTGGGGCCTCCTGGATTTGTTTCTCATTTTAAGTACTTGGGTATCACCATTGACAATTCACTCCTATACTCTCCATATTGACAGAGCGAAAGCTATCAACAAGCCCTAGGGCTGCTTTATCACTCCAAGCATGCCTGATGCCCTCTATATATCGGTTCACAGCTCTGTGGGGCTCCGTTGTGGACTACGACCTGCCAATATATGGCTCCTGCCACTGATGCTGCCCCGCACATTAAAACTGCACTAAACAAAGCCTGCCGGCTAACCTTAGGTGTGCACAGACTGACTCATACCTGTGATTTCTATGCCAGAGCACATTGACTCACACTCAGTGGCTGGTTAAAGTACCAAACTTGCCTATTGGCCAAGAATGCCTTGGCGCACTTCCTCAGGGGTGTGTCAACTCCTTGTGCCATGCATTCACCTCGCACCCCGAAACTCCGAGCACCAGTTCTTTGCAACTCCGAGATGTCAAACCTCAAGGACAAAGGTCCTTTGCTCACTGTGCCCACTATGGTTCAGTTCTTGTAGGAAAATGTGCACTTGCCAACACTAGGTACTTTCAAAGTACACCCTCAAGTGCCACATGATATCTAAATCCCAATGTGACCGGCCACCGCTAGTGCCATCCACCACCACCCTCATCGCTAAGACCATTCTGCCTTCCCACAATTTCTAACCCTCCATTCTGCGTCTGCCTCCCCACTCCCCCACTTTTCTCTTCCCGACACCTTCCTTCTGCCTACACTCCAATTCACTCCCTCTCCTACTGCCAACCTAATATATCACTACCTCATGCTCCCGGCACTTGGGGCTCCCCCCCAAACACCTTTGCACTTAGCTTCTGTTTTGACTTTTCGCTTCTGACAAACTGATTGGTACCACCATTGGGCATTGTAACCTTTATGCATACTGAAACCTCCTCATTGTTTAAGACTTGTACTGTGTTTATTAAATGTACTTTGTTTTTTATACAATTCCCTTGTTCTCCTGTAATCATACAATCCTCTGTACAATTTCCTCCACTTGTTTGTGTTGAAAATACTGATGTGGAACTCTATGTAAAGAGCTTTGAGCTCAAATGGTTTAATCAGAGATCTTTAAATAAATAAAATGGCAAAGATATCAACATAACTTCAAAATGTCATTGAAATACATTATCGACACTTACTGTGCCTTGATTCTTCAGTTCGACTTTGAAGAGTGCAGACATGTCTCGGTGCACAAAAGATAACCTGAATGACCTCAGAGGTAAGTATGGGGTAAGGGGAGTGGGGTGCTTGGTGCTCATTGGGAGGGTGGGGATGGTAGGGACAATGAAGGACTGTTTTCTTTATTTCAGGACCAAAAGAACACAAACATGTCAGGGACAGTTTTTCTTTACAGAAACAAAAGAACCATTTGGGCACACTTGAAGTGGGCTCCCCAGTATTCCACACTTTTGAGGGGTGTTGCAGTGCTGACACAGGGATTGGTCCCTCGATCTTAGCAATTAAAAAAAAAAAACAGAAGGGGTGGGGTATCTGACACTGGGCGGCATCCCAGTGTTAGTTAATGAAATAAAAGAAGACTAGACACCTAAATCTTTAGACAACAACACAGAGCTATTTCTGAGAAATGGCTATAGAAAGAAATGGCGAAAAACATGTACATTTAGGATTATTTGACGGTTTGTATCTCCTAAAACCCACAACAGATGCACATGAAATTTTGTATGTCAAGAGACATACCCCTAGAGATTATGCATGCCAAATTTGGTGCAAATCCATGTAACAATTTCAGAGTTAAGGTTCAGAGATTCATGATGAAGAAGGCTCCTGTGACACTATGTAACCCTGCCTGCAAAACAAGATATATATTTGTGAAAAAGCTTATTTTACTTTCACACTTATTTTTTTTTTCCCATAGGAAATAATGGAAATTAAAACTTTATAACTTTCAACGGATTAACTTTTTTCACAGACCTTCAAAAAGCACATCTGTGGGGCAAAGGCTTTCAACCCTAAAAAGTTCAGACCACAAGAAAGTCGTTTCTGAGAAAATGGCTGTCAAAAGAAATTGCAAAACCTTAACATTTTTATGCTTATCACAACTCTGTATCTCAAAAACAAGAAAATGGATTCACATGAAATTTGGCGTGTCAAAGACCTTCCCCCAGCCGAAAGCATGCCAAATTTTGTTTGACTCATGGTACTGTTGCAAAGTTATTACAGTGCAAAAGTTTGAGGTTAAACATTAAACTGCCCGGCCAACTCTAATATATTGGCACTACTGTGCCAGTATTCTATCTATCTATCTATCATATATATATATAATGTGTATGTATGTGTGTGTGTGTGTGTGTGTGTATATATATATATATATATATATATATATATATATATATATATATATATATATATATATATATATATATATATATATATATATATATATATAAAAATCACAAAACAAAGGTCCTAATAGAGTACTACAAGAATAACCCATAACCGCTCCCAAAAAAAAATCTTTTAGGGACAATATAAAAAAAAAGCATAAAAATAAATTTCCCATTGGATAATACTGGAACTTTAACAAACCATACAACAAAGGAAAGAAATTGCTGTTTTGGCAAAATGGAAGAGCAGAGCCCAAAGGGCCATGCACTTCCACAACAACATACATGTATGCATCTGTGGAGGGATGAAAGTGGGCTCTGTGCTCCCACAGGCAAATGAAGATATGGAATTATACTGTCTCAAACAAATAAGGAAATTCATTGCAAAAACTTTGTTAATGCACCAGTTAGGTTGCACTGACAAAGCGTAGGGAAATGTGGCGTGGGGTTTCCAGCCCTAACACCTCACCCCCACCCTGCAGGCAGCAACAGGGAAAAACATTAGGTTTGACCTCTCCTGCATCCTCACAAATCAGGCGTGGGAGTGCGTCTTGGGGTTGCCAACCCTAACACACACCCATTCTCGTATATTGTACACATCTCAGCTTATTTACTGATGGAATGGGGTGAGCGTTGGAGCTGACAACGCCAAGGTAAATCCATGCCTGATTTGTGAAGATGCAGGAGAGGTCAAGCCATAATGGTTTTCCTGGTGCTGTCTGCAGGGTGGGGGTGGGGTGTTAGGGTTGGAAACCATAATGCCACATTTCCTACTTTGTCTGTGTAACCCTAACTACTAACTACTGCATCAACAAAGTTTTTTTTTTTTTTCCAATTAAGTCTCTCTCACTCAACATGGATGGATTGGATAGATGGATGGATATCTTACGTGATGGGTAAGTGTGGCTAACCAGGTCATAAAGCCATGAGCAGTAATTTTGATATTGCTGTTACTGTTACTGTTGTCACTAGCCTAGCTATCTTGTCATTTTACTACCACAAAATATTGTTACTGTTGTCACAGTTGAGATTTTAAGGTTACTGTCATCACAGTGGAATAATGAACCAATCGGAGAGCAGCTTTCACAATGCTGATGGTATCACAGTGCCTAGTACAGCACTGAAGCCAGCTGTTAAAATCAAAGAAAATAGCAAAATCTTCAAACTGCAGATTTTTTTCCCCAGTTGTTTAACCAGGATTAGCACTGTAAGCTGAAAACTTGTTTACAGGTGTGACCTGGGAGAACAAGGAAGCTAGGTGACTTGCTTAGGGTCACACAGTATGCAAGTGGGGGCTGTGGGATTCAAACCCAGGTCTCCAGATTTGCAGCTCAGAGCCTTAAACCACTGCACTATACTGCCTCCCTAAAAGTTATAACTTCCTAAAAGTTATAATTTAAAAGTTATAACTTGTAAACTACTGTTCTATGTATCAAATATACAATAGCATGGATCAAAATGCAGTGTCAGTGGTTCAGCAGGTTGCTCATTCACCTCTGAGGCTGGAAGATTGGAAGGTTGTGGGTTCTAGTCCCATGCTGGGAGCTTGGATAAATCCCAATACTGACACTGTAGTGCAACATGAGGGGTGCTGCACTCCTGAGGTGCCATCTTTTGAATGAGGCATTAAAGTGAGGTCCCATCTGCCCATTCTGGTGGTTGTTCAGGTGGACGTTAAAGATCTCATGGCATTTCTCAAATGAGTAGGGAATTTCCTGGCGTCCTGGCCAAATTTTCCCTCCATTCCTAATATACCACTAGCAGCTTAATCTGGTTTTGTATGTCAGTTTGCATTTGTATCTTCCCCTCCCGGACAAGGCTGAAAACTGGCAGAATTGTCTAGTCCTCCTTTCTAGTCAACAAAAACTAAATAAGTAAATAAGGGTTGTAGAGCATAAAAGCACATAAAGAAGGAAATTAAAAACATTATCGATTTGGGTCTCCAGGTATTGGCGAATCAGTGGTGGGGTCTTACTTGTGGTTATCAACCCTAATGCCCACCCCTCCCCAGCCTGTAGCCTCCTGTCCAGAAGCACAAGATACAGCTCCAACCTTGTGCCTCATAGTGATACAATGTAATCAACATACCTGTAATCTGTTGAGCTTTCTTCACACAAAGCCCTCACGGGCCCTGTGTGAAGACATCATATTGACCTCTTCTGATCAAGGGAGGGGTTGGGAATTAGGGTTGACAAGCCCAAGACAGACCCCATCACTGATTCACTAATACTCTGGAGACCCAAATGGATAATGTTTTCATTTCCCTTCTTTATGCTTTAAGTCGCAACCCTAATGTTGCATTAACATAGTTTTTTGCAAAGAATTTCCCTTTTGTGATAGTGGAATTGTATCCTCATTTGAGCAGGTCTCCTTGGGAGCTGCGTAAAATGAGATAAATACAATATTGGAGGCGGTTCTGACCCAGTGCATGGGCCCAGCAGGCCCTGGCACACATGCCGATACCTTGTGGATGAGGTTCCCTGACCCACTACAGTGTGTGTCGTCTGCACCAAAACACTGCTCCATCCCTATCCAGGCCAGGGCTGGTGCTGCATGTTGCAGCACTGTCCATCAACCTTGTCCCATTAAACCGGCTCACTGAGTTCACAATTGAATTCCGCTCACTGGCATGGTAAGGCAGCGTGTTCCCAAGTGGTGCAATGGACATCCTTGAAAACTGTTACTTAATAAATTCTTTTTTTTTTTCAATATTTGGACCCCAAACTTTCAGCATAGTCTCCTTATGACTCTACCTCATAAACCCGTAGGTGAAAATGTCAAATCCATGCCAGAATGCCATTCCTCACCACAGGTGCAAAACATGTTTCTGCCAGGATGTGAAAATGATAGCTGTACTGTTCAGAAACATTTCTACAAATGCACGCAACTCTGACATTTTTAGAATTTTTCACTAAATTTTCAACATGTCTTTTGGGACCCACCTCATGAACACTGGCAGTGAAATTTTGTTATTCTGTCCTGAAGGTGATTTTGCACATGCAGAGAGACATAAAATCACCTTTCGTGATGATAATGAAATGACACTGCAAGTGTTCATGAGTGGGGTCCCAAATAGATTATGTTGAAAATTTGGTGAAAACATTCCTGAAAATGAAAGTTAAGAACATCAGTTCAAGATGCCTTTGAAATACATTATATAGGACTTACCTTGATTCCTCAGTTCATGGTTCAGTTTTGAAGAGTGCAGGCGTGTCTCAGTCCACAGAAGATGACACCATATGACCTCCAGTGGTAAGGGATGGTGGGGGAGTGGGAGGGTCAGGATGGGGAGGGATGGCGGGGATGACGGGGACAGTTTTCTTTTTCAGATGAAAAAAGACATTGCGGGACTTTCTTTTTTTTTCCAGAAAATGTTAAAAGCTATACTGGGACACGGGGTGGGCTCCCAAATGTTCCACACTCCTGGGGTGCTTGTAAATTCCAACACTGGAATTGGCCCCCAATGTCCACCAACATTATTAAAACAATGGGCTGTTGGGGGAGAGATCTGACACTGGGGGTGGGGGTGGGCATCCAGTGTCAGATTATACAATAAAATACATAAATAAATACACTGCCACTGTGGATTGGGGCCCCGGTGTGCAAATAGCAATTTATTAGCACAGAGCACAGTCAGGATGGCAGGGCTTTAATGACAGTAGCCCGTCCCTGACATACGAGTCCACGACACAGCAGGGCTTGCACTATAGGACACAGCTGTCATTTGTTAGTGAATTCCTCTAATTCCCTCCTCTTCTTACCCCTGCCTTGAATCATGTGCTAAACTAATGTATATTTATTTGCTGTTCTCTGATTCTGTATTTTGTATACAAATTGCTTAATTGTCTGTGCAATCAGTGTGTTTTCCATTATGGATCTGTCTCTCTCCCCCCAAATTGACGTGGAACCTTTGTAAATGAGCTGCTTGGCACTCAAAGGTATTTGTAATCCTAGATTGAATAAATAAATAAATAAAATTAAAATAAATGGCAGATCTTAGATGAAATCTCTAGCAACAGGTTATGACATAAAGTAATATCTTAGCATGAGCATCATTCCATCAGATAATTTCTCAGCAGTCGACCTGGGACCACCCCTGATGACAACATGTGTTGTGTCCTAGTAGGTGTAAAAAGGGTGGTCCCAGAAGCTCCTCTGGTATTGTCTGTCCATGACCTGTAAGCTGTACATTCTGTTTGGAGTGTAGCATCAGTCGAAGAAGTGGAATTTCTTCCGCCAGCGTTCAGTTTCACTGCGGCTTTTCACCTTTTGTTGTCAGACACAAGAAGTGCAAGTGCCAGAAGGTCATCTGTGAAGACTTCTGAAGTTTGTGTCTGAGCTTTAATGTAATAACACCGGGTGATGAAGACTATTTTGGCCAGGGCTGCTGCAGTGTTCTGGGCCACCCTATGTCTTCTTCACCCTTTGGTTCCTACCACAGGTGGGTTCCCTTCATTGATGGGGTACTCTATCTCCTCCCTGTCAAAATCTTTCTACACCTGGAGCCTTTCTTCCACCCGTTCATCGATGTTGTCCTCATCGACGGCCTCTCAGGGTGTGGTTTCTGCTCTGGCAGATGCCCCATGCTGTGTTGTCTTCTGCTCTGTTGATGACCTCAAGGCTTTCTTCTACCCATTCATCGATGATATCATCAACTGGCCTCTCTGGGTGTGATTTCTGCTTTGGCAGATGCTCCATGCTGTGTTGTCTTCTGCTCTGTTGATGACCTCCAGCCTTTCTTCCACCCATTTGTCCAACGAGGTTCTCATCGACTGCCTCTCAGGTGGGCTTTTTCTGCTTCAGGTGACTGCAGCCTGTGTAATCTTCTACACCATTGGCAACCGCCATGCCTTCAAGTACCTTGTCGCCAGTCTCTCCAGGTATCAGTTTTTAACTAAAACAAGCAGCTGCTTTGGGCTATGTATTCTTCTGCTCCATCGATGACCACCAGTTTTTCCCTCTTTTGTTAGCATTTCACTTGTAGACAGCCTCTCATGGGGATGTGTTTTCTGCTATAGTGGCTGCTCCAGTTGCTGTCATCTTCCATCTGATCCCCAGGGTCCCCCTCCAATTCAGCCTGGTTGGTGCCATTTGGGGCGTTTTTCTGCTCTAGTAGCTGTTAAGGGCTCTGTTGTCATCCTTTCCATCGATGACCTGGTGCCCTCCTTCTAACAGTTTGTTGGCTGGTCCTCGTTGAAGATCGCTTTGAGTGTGTTTAAGCTCTAGCTGCTGCCAGCTGTATAGCTACTGCAGCTGTGATTCTGTTGTCACCCTGCCAGTCGACCTTGAGCCTTTCTCCACCTTTTTGCTGAAGGCGTCCTTTTGGTGTCGTCCTGGGTGGCTTTTATCTAAACTTTCTCTGCAGCCAGCAAACAACCATGTCATCCTCCACTCCAGTCGATGGCCCTGTGCCTTTTCTTTGTTGCCAGGGTCCTCATTGGTGCCCTGTTTGCCTGGGACTCATTCTGCAGCCATTTACAGCTCCCCGTCTGTCACTGGTACTTATCGATCACTTCTGAGAAGTTGCTCATCTTGTATGGGTGACTGGTTCTGTGTTTTTCATGTTCCTCTCCGGCTGATCCATGTTTCTCTTCTTGGCTCTCCGGCTGCCCCCAGGACCCTGTGCTTTTCCTGAGACCGCACTAGACTTCCATTACACAAGTCTTTGACTAATGCCGACTGAGGCTTTTCTATTGGCCTGACTGGCCATTTTACTTCCTCTTCGAAAACATAAAAGCTACAAATGAAGCCAGGATGCTTCTTGCTGTGGACCTGCTGATAATGGTGCCTTTCAACTAGATGTCTTTTCCACTCGCTCATCTGGCTCTACAAAGCCCTCCTATTGAAGCTCCCCCACACATCTCAACTTTTTCAGTGGTCTGCTTACCTTTACCCTTATGCAGCAGTGCCTACATTATGTTAGACATTCCACTCCACTCCCGAGCCATGACCATAAGCCATGCTCTTTTGGTTGCATAGAATAAAGCCCAATCTAATCTCAAACTACAAGGCTAATCCCTCTAAATAGCTTCAAAAAACTAGTCACTGGTAAATCTTGCGACTTCTGTGCTTGCAACTGAATAAAGTATCTTTACCTCACCCTCTTTGTCTTTCTACAACATGCAGTCTCTTCTCTACAGATCCCATCTCTCTTACCCTACTTCCTTACTTGTATACCCCATCCTTCTCCCTCTTCCTCCAGTCTCTTCATCCACCGTCCTTGCTAGCCATCCTACCTTCCTCCAATCCACCCGCCTTCCTTTTCTCCCTAATGCCATGACCCTCCTACCTGTCTGTTTTCAATAACTGTTCTACTTCCTATAAATATCTACCTAGTTGTTAATATTTAAGAATCCTGTGTTAGATAATTTGCACTATATGCTGTGCAATTCTAACCATGTATCACCATCCTTGTTCTGTCATATTTAGTGATCTGTAAATAATTAATCCTGTACCTTATATACATGTATATCATAACCCTATGTTAATTTTTGTGTTTTGTTTATATTACATTTGTCTCCTATATTTCTGTTTGTATGTTCAGGACCTCCTTGTAAATGAGCCTGCTCAATGGAGTTTTATCCTGCCAATAAACTTGACAATGTCACAAAACATTCTAACCAATATTGATCATCTCCTTTGCTCCTAAGAGGTCATGTCCAACTCTGGGTCACCTCTGCGGTGGTCGTGTTCACCACGTTCCCCTCTGCATGAGTGATAAACCGCTAATCATTCACGTGTGGCCCAGACTGCCATTGCCTCTCAGTCCAGGCTTCCATTGCTGGCCTATGTCTTGGCTACCATCCCAGGCTCAGGGTGTCCAGATTTACCTTCCAGTGGTGTACTATTCTTTTATACCTTCACCCTTTCTGGGTGTCGGGCATATTTTTTTTGGCCTCGAGACATTTATTCTCCCGTCAGTTTTCGGCTAGTGCTTGAAATTCAGGTATGCCCTATTTAAGCATAATATAAGCTTATGGACCCTCTCCCTTGGTTCCATACTAGGACCCCTACCACTGATTCCATTGTCAAAGTATGACAACATATCCATGCGTGCTCCATTTGAAATTCCATGGGTCCCCTTTTGATTTGCGGGTTGGCGCCACTTGCTTTTGTCCAATATCTCTCCTTCACAATGGGCCCCGCCCTTGCTGGTATCTATACTTCTGTATCCTGCAACCTGACTTTCAGGTATTCACATAATGCTTTGCTATGGTGATGCCTACCCTACAGTATGCAGGCCTCTCCCTCTGTCATTAATTAGGCGACTGGCCTTTCAGGACCTTGTCACTGCGATGGTTACATTTTTCTATCCCATACGCTCTGTGCCCACTTTTTCAAGTCTGGCCATGCTGGATACCCAGTGGTCATAACCTTTTTCCTCAAGCGTCGAATGGGCTCCGCTGCTCGCTCAGTGTTAGTCTTTCTGGCCATTGTTTGGTCTCTACTGAATATGCCCTGCGGTTCCTGGGACACATTAGGCGGCCTTTCCTATTATGCCTATCTAAATAGGTGAATTTACAGTGGACCCGAAGGTTGCAATGGTCCCACATCCAAATACGTTTTGATCACGGTAATCATACTCTCCACCCTCTTTCTGGGTCCTTTGATAGTGGCTGTTTGGGACTCCTGCCTCAGCTGTGTGACCCATTTTTGGTTTCTCTCAAACCTTCCCGAACTGCCCATGACAGTCTCTCTCTCTCTCTCTCTCTCTCTCTCCTGAAACACCACTACAGGTGCTCCTCCCCGGGAGTGGTGTCCTACTATTCTGAAGCCTCCTCCTGCTGGGAGATTTACAATTTCACACAACAGTGTCCTTGGTTTCCGTTCTCTGAACTGCCAGGAGGGTTACTTACTTCCAACACTGGGTACAGTGGGGCACTCTGTAGTGGTGCAGCGTGACAGGTTCTGAGAAAAAGATTTGATTGTGGTTGGAGAGTTGGCACAGCAGTGCTGCTTTAGAGGGTGAGGTACCTCACCATAATCTATAGAAGCAACCAGACTGCCTGGATGACGGGGTCTTTATATTTGTTGGTTAAAGCAACAAGACAAAAAGCTAAGGGGAGGAAAACTGCTGTAATTGTGGACAGCTGATCACCCTGGTGTGTCTGGCATCCATAACATTTGGCTAATTTTCCTTCTTCCTAACATCACCTGTGTTAAGAACCTTTGAATCAGGGTGTAATTTATTCATTTAAGTGGTACTATGAGCACGCTACATGAGCCAAAGTGTAGAAAGCGCTTGACAGACTCCTAGATCTGACAGCTGCTGTTTGCAGTAACCTGATTAATCTCCTGGACACTGCCAGATTGATAAAAGCAGCGTGGGATACTACAACTCCAGAAACCACCATGAACTACTTCCAAAAGGTCATTTTGCTATTGGGTCAGAGGCACCCAGTGAAACCACTGAAGCCGCCGACAAGAACAATGACCTCCAACCCACCTCCCAGACTAGCCAGTGAAGAATTGTTTGAGATCTGCAAGCTCGAAAAAATGTGGAGGAAATCCCAACTGATGTCATTGCTGAAGTCCTTGATGTAATGTTGATGGCCAAAATAACAGTCCGGGCTAATAAGGATGAAGAGGATGCAGACATGAGAGCTGAAGAGGAGCCACAAGTCACTCAGTCTGATGTCCATAAAGCCCTGATGGCCATGAGATGCACTCTTGAGCAGTGTGAGGACAGGCCAAACTGGGGCAACCGGAACAGAATGGAGGAACTATGGACAGTATACACAGTTAGAAATGCCAAACAAAGCAACATCGGGATTACTTTATTAAAAAATAAGAGTAATAAAATAGACAGCCCAGGTCCCATAAGCACTACCTCTCCTCACTCCACCTTAAATGTACTGTACCAACATCTCAATGTGCATGAGCATCCAAAACGTAAAAAAAGTGTGAACGGAAAAGAAAACTTGAGTGCTTGTTTTCATGATTTACTTGTCACACTGCAAAAAATGCTGATTTGTATGAAAACAAAAATATCAGTCATGATGGCTGTCATCTTGTAATTTATTTTAACTTTTAAACCTTGACTGTTCCTAAAAATTACATGTTTAAAAAAAAAAAGACACCTGAAGCTAGGTAAAAGAACCCTTTACCAAGATTTGGTCTTTTATTTTCTGGAAAACAAAACTGCCAGGAATACTTTTTCTGGACACCCAGAAACTCAGAATGCCCAGCTTAGTGAGAGAACTGTTTACACTTCACCCGTGGTGCCTTTGTAGAACAGCTGAACTTTTTAATGCTGATACAGTTCAAGAAGTGAGCTGGCCACTCCCTGTCTGTCTGTCTCTCTGTCTGTCCATCTGTATGTCTGTCTGCCTATCTCTTTCTTCAGCGGACTGGGTACCACGCTGGTACTCTTCTTTCTCCTTCCTCCTCTCCAGGTCATTCTCCTGATGTTCCCAGTATTTAATTTTTGCTCTTACCCTGCTCCCACCCCCGACCAGCCATCCTTTGGGCCACTCATTGTTTACCTCTCCCTCTGGGCCATCCCTGTTCCCATAGTCTCCACTCCCTATTGGTATGGTATGGTAAAATTTTATTTATACAGTGATACAGCCATTAGGGTCCAAAATCCCTGTTCACAAGGCTTACCTGTTTACATTATGCAAAATTGTTACAACTATACATTTATAACAATACAAATTACAGAAAAGTACAAAACAATACATCAGAGTTTACAAACTCATCAATAACAGGCATGTTAGCAGTTTTAGATTTACATTAATTTCACCTATTGCAACAACAACGAAAATTAAGTTCGTGATTCAGGCCATTTTAAAAACATGATCAGTAGTTGTTAGTTCACGTAAAAAGGAGGAAGACAATTCCAGCTTTTAGCTACTTTATATTGAAGGGTCATTTCACTAAATCGATTTTTTAACTTTGGTATTAAATCTGTAGCACCAGTTTTTCTTAAATTTAAACCATGTTTTGGTTTTGTAATTTGTTTTTAAGTTATCTAAAGATTGATTTTTAAATATATTACAAACCTGATTTAGCAGATTCCCCTAGCCCGTAAGTCTAATGGAATCAACCCAAATCCATATACATAGTGCAATGATGAGTTTTAAAATCACACCTTGGTAATGCATCCTGGTAAACCCGGTGTATCCCTGCCAGGAGCCCTCCTCCCTGGGGGCAGAGGATGGGGAGAGGTTCCAGTGCTGGGGAGGCTGTGAGGCATGAGGGAACATGGCAGGCATCATCCGGTCAGCCAGGCTGGTGATTTTCTGCTCTTCTGGGTCCCCTCCACAATCATATGGCTGCAGTAGTATCCTAGGATCGGGACATTCAGCAGGATGCAGGGCCCATGCCACCTAGAATGCCTCCACTGGCCACTAGCTGCTTGTCATGTGGTCCAGTACGGGCCCACTTCTCCGGGAGGGAAGCATCCAAGGGCGCTCTTAACACGGTCTCCCCAGTCTCCGCACCTGACATCTGGACTTGGGACACAAACCCAGGTCATCAGTGTGCCAGATAGATGCCCCATTGCTCTGTGCCATGGAGCCAAACCACCCTTCCCAGTCTTTAAACATATTCAATTTAAGAGCAGATGGGGATGCTCAACTCTGGTACTACTTCTCATCTTAGGGGCCCCACGTCATCCAGCCCCAGTCCCACTAAGTAGGTACTGCTTCTCATCTTGGCCCCCCAGTCATCCCCACCAGTCCCACTAAGTAGGTGGCAGCACTGGGATGCCCACCCCTGGTGCTGCTGAACACAAGTCTGACACAGGGTGCCCAGTCCCCAGTATTGGGAATTGCAATAAACCATCCATCAATGTTTTTATTTTTCTTAACCATGTAAAAAAGAAAATGGTCCCTTGCCAATCTGATCCACTCACACACCCCAACCCCACCCAATGTCCCACTCAGCATCCATCACCCCACACCCCAATGCCCGTCATTCACCTGAATATGTCACACTGCATATATATATATATATATATATATATATATATATATATACACACTGTATTCACTCTCCAGTCAAAGATGCATCTTGCTGCTGGAACCAGCAGCTGCAGTATGAGAAAATAAGGCAAGTGCAGTATAATGCATTTAAAAAAAAAAGGGGGGTTGAACTTTGATTTATAACTTTTTTGTAATTATAATTTTATTCAAATTCTTCCAGCTGGGGAGGGGTACAAAAGAAAAAAAAAGGGTAAGGAGAAGGGAAAAGAGTCACAATCTATTGAATGCATAGATTGCTTGTGTTACCAAATAAATCAATCAACATAGCAATATTATTATACTTCATTCAGTGTCCTAATAAAAGGGTAGAATGAAAAACACAAGGGAAGAATTTAAATGTCAAATAATAAATAAGGCACAACAGCTGTCATAACTTATAGAATGTAGACTGCAGTTTCTAGTTGTAAGTAATTAAAGCGATTGAATTATACAGTTAAACAAGACCCATACTCAATTACCTGGGAGTCTAGTAGTACTAGTTGGGTTGTTCATGGACAAATTTGGGGTTCTCCTCCTCGGGTAACCCTTCTCTCCATGGCACTTCTTTAAAGGACAAGGAGGATCCTAGACATGATATAGAGTACCCATCTGGACCATTTCAAGGTGCACAGGTCAGTTTTGTCATTTAGATGGTAGGAAATTCTTTCTGATCTATAAATCTGAATAACAATCTCTCTCCACTCTGACATGGTAGGGGTACTGAGGGTAAGCCAGTGTCTGGTCAGAGCCTTCTTGACCACTACAGCAGGGCTCCCAAGAGGTATCGTGTATATGAGTCCTTGAGCCCGGGGCGGGGGGGGAGATGTGAAGGATAAACAAATCTGCAGTTAGGATGAGTGAGGTATTGAAGAGATCTCAATTCTGATTGTAATGAAGTCAAAAGGTCTGTATCCAGGGACATGCCCAAAATATGTGGGTGTGATGTGCCCTAGATTCACCATTGCCGCCAGCAGGCCCCAGATCACAGGAGAAAAATGTGCTGTTGCTATGGGGGTATGGAAGAACCTAGTCAAAATCTGCCAGGAGAAAAAGCTCCAGCTATGGGAATATATAAGTTTAGCTATCGAGAGCAGGGCCTTGAGCCAATTTTCCTTTGGAATGTCAAAACCAAATTTCTCCATCCATTTAGCACATATGCTTTCAGTATTCCTCCTAGGGTATCCCCAAGTGCTCTGTATAGGACAGAGACAATGTGGGCGTATTGCCAGCTTGTACACATTATTGAATGCAAGGAATCAGTGGGAGGAGCATTCATATTGTCGTATCCGGATTGGAAGGAATAAAAAAAAATGTCTTAGTTGTAGATATTGCTAAAAATTTTGGCACCTCAGGCGTACGTTTAACTTAAGTTCAGAAATGATTTAAACTTTCCTCCACTTTGGAACTGAATGAGGTTAGTGAGCCCCAGGTGCTCCCAAGTGGTAAATGTATGATCATATAGTGCTGTCTGGAAATCCTCCAGTAGGGTAATGGGACAAATGAATGGGAGAAATGGTGTAAGACACAGATGTCTCGTATGGCATTCCAGGCTTTCATCTGGTGTATAATCAGGGTTCATCGAAGCAGAGTCATGTAAGTGGAGGGGAGCATTCGGTATGTCATGGCTTTAATTAGCTGCTTAAAAGGCATTAAGCCCTCTTAAATCTCCCTCTACAGAACAGGGCTAGATCTGGCTAGTTGGCATACTATAAAAGAGAGGTGTGAGGCCCAATTATAAAGTTTAAAATTAGGGAGGCAAGCCCACCCAATTTCCTAGGGAGGTACAGGATGGAAGCTTTTATTCTAGGCAGTTTGCCAGACCAGATGAATCTGCTGATGAGTTTGTTCCAAGCCCTGTAGATGCTGTTCGGGATACATATTGGCACATTCCAAAACAGAAGGCCCGAGGCAAAGTCACCATACAAATAACATCAACCCTCTGAAGTAAATTCAGGGAAGAATATTCCATCCGCCAGGTCTGCCTGCAGTTGAGCAGAAAACATGTCAGTAATTATATTTAACTGTATCAGCTGCCTGGTGGGAAAGGTACAGCATATACCTAGATATTTTAATTTGTCTAAATCCCAGTGAAATGGAACTTTTGTTTAAATGTTAGAGGAGAAAATGAAAAGTCGAGTCTTGGTTTTGGTGGTAAGTTTATACCCTGAGCACTTTGATTCATAACTTTGTCATTATTGAATATTTTTACACTAAATTTTCAACATGGCCTTTTGGGACCCCACCTCATAACCAGTGGTGGTAGAATTATAAATGTGTCCCAAAAGGTGATTTTTGTGATTGCTTTGCAAAATCACCTGTTGGGTGGGATTTGAAAATTTTCACCACCCTTGTTTGTTAGGTGGGGTCATAAAGAAGGTTATATTAAAATGTGGGTCAGAATATCAAATGACAATGTTATGAGTGTGCATTGAAATTTTTCTACACTCTTATAATGTTAATGTTAAATATTTTGACCCCAAATTTTCAACATAGCCATTTTTCACACCACCTCAAAGAAGGTGACATTTTCAAATCCTGGCCCAAATGTGTTTTTGCACTTGTGGCACTGAATGACTTTTGGGGCATTTCAGTGGAAGTTTGAAAACTTTCACCTACCAGGTTCATGAGGTGAGATAACAAGAAGGCTATGCTGAAAATTTGGTGTATGATTATGGTAAAATGCTGAAGTTATGAGTGAACATGCAGTATTTCAACATTCACTAGTAACTTCTCTAATTTTCAGTGTTTTTCACTTTATTCACTTTAAACTTTCAACATAGCCATTTTTCCACCCCACCTCATAACGTGACAGGCGTCCTTTTTAAATCCTGGACAAGACATTTTTCACACTTCTAGTGCAAAATAATGTTTCAAAGACTGTACTATAAATGCTACATGTCTTGTTTATAAGGGAGTCATAAAATGAGTGTCTTGAAAATTTGGGGTCAGAATTAAAAAATATATATTGTAATTAAGAAACTTTGTTGTGCCAGTCTTTAGCCCAGGGATATGCTTTGTGTGATCCTGTGCTGATGAGGTGAGTTCAGTGACCATGCTGGTGAGGTGTGGGGGTGGTACTGTTATGTGACATCCCTCTAGCTAGGGCATGAAAGCTGCAGGGGTTGTCCGCACAGATCAGGTGGTATATAGAGAGGAGAACTGTCCTGTTGGCATAGAGTCCTACATCTCTGCACCCATGGGTGGAAGAGAGCCCTGTACATTGGCTGACAGATGAACTCTTTGACCTGTGCCATCTGTATTGGTGACTTCATGAGGCTTCCGCAGCCCACCAGACAGTCCCATGAATTCTTGACATCAGTCACTGCATTCTGTTGGTAGATGGAGTCTTCCTCAAAAGGCCCTGCACATCTGCATGTGTTCACGCAAGTCCCGAAAGGATACGATTCCACTATCTCAAAAAGAAAGGAAATTATTTGCAAAAAAACCTTATTAATGAACCATTTAGGGTTCAAATTAATGCCACAAAAGTAGTAAAATGTGGTGTTGGATTTAACCATAACTCCTCACCCCATCCCCAAGCAGCAAAAACAAAAGGATTTTTGGTCTGCAATGTCTTAGTGAATCTATAGTGGGAGTTTCTTGGGGTTATCAACCATAATGCTCATCTGCCCCCAGCCCGTTGCCTTTGTCCAGAGAACAAGAAGTGACAGCTCAAGCCAGTGCCACATAGTGATACACTCTTCAAAGGTATAGAAGTGCAGTATGTCTTGCCACGTGTTGCCAACACAGTCAGTTGTAGCTTTCTTCATGCAGGGTGCTGAATGCCCTGCATGAAGGAAGGAGATCACATCTGACATGGTTTACTCAGGGAATGGGTGGGCATTAGAGTTGACAACACCACGGAAGACCCAGCCACTGATTTGCCAAGACTCTGGAGACCCAAAACCCTAATTTTTTTCCTTTTTCTGCTGTGGGGTGGGGGAATTAGGGTTGAAACCCTAACACCACATTCCCTACTTTTGTGGCTTTAAGCTGAACCCTCGCTGGTACATTAACAAAGTTTTTGTAAAGAATATAAATTATGTATAGTGTAGCACTGAACCAGCTCTTAAAATCAAGAAAAAACAGCAGAGTTTTCAAACTGCATATTTAAAAGCTATAATCATAAACTACTGTTGTACATATCAATTATACAATAATCTGACTCACTATGCAATTTATCAGTTGCAAGTGGGCAGGACTTTCATAACTCACTCATAGGTCTGTCTGCCACTTTCGCGTATGGTCCTGCTCCTCACTTGAAGATAAATTTCATATTTTGAGTCAGCCCTGCATATCCCCTTCTGTCTGTCTGTTCGCCTGTATATCTAGATATTCATTGCAAAAATGTAATTAATACGTAGTTAAGGTTAAACTGACAAAGTATGGAAATGCGGTGTTAGGGTTCCAACCCCTGACACCCCACCCTGCAGGAACAACAGGAAAAAAACATTATGATTTGACCTCTCCTGCATCTTTGCAAATCACGTGTGGGGTGTATCTTGGGATTGTGAACCCTAATGCTCTCTCCATTCTATCAGTAAATGAGCTGAAATTTGTACAGTATATGAGAATGGAGTGAGCATTAGGGCTGAGAACCCATGGCACACCCAAGGGTGATTTAGTATGATGAGAGAGGTCAAACTGTAATGGTATTCTTGTTTCTGCCTGCAGGGTGGAGGTGGTGTTACGTTGGGAACACTAACACCACATTTCCTTACTTTTGTTGGTTTAACTCCTGACTAGTACATTAACAAAGTTTTTTGCAATGAATTTCCTTACTTTGAGACAGTATAATCATATCCTCATTTTCCTGTGGAGTGCAGAGTCCTCCGGCCCTGCGCTTTCATCCTTCCATAGATGCATACATCTGTGTTGCTGTGGAAGCAGGACCCAGAGGGAGCTACACTTCCATTTCTGTCAAAACAACAGTTTCTTTCCTTTGTTGTATGACTTGTAAAAGTTCTGATGTTATTCTATGGAATTTGCATTTTTATTTGTTATGCTTTTTATATTGCCCTGAATGCTTGGGGAGTATATTTTATTCCTGTAGTACTCATTTAAGAACTTTGTTTTGATATATAGATTGTCCCATAAGTCCAGATATCGAGGAGTTATAGCTTGTTGAAGTTCAGATGTGGGAAAAACACCAAGTCAAAATCTTTATTCATATGAAGTAATCCTTTATCATATCAAAAAAAAACCCCATCTGAGAATGTGATGCTTCATATGAAAAAAGAATGGGGGGTGAAGTCCAAACTGTGTGTTCGTATGAGAGTAACCTTTTTCAATGAATGAAAAGTTCTTTCATATGAAAAAATAGAAAAGAAGTCCCAAGTTCTTTTTCGTATGTGGACATCCTTTTCATATGAATGAAAGAGCATACAAAAAGGATATTTCATACAAAAAAGAATTGGGACATAGTGTTTTTTTCCTCTGCTTTTTTCATATAAGTGGATCCTTTGAGTTTTTTCCCAGATTATTTTTTTTTATATGAAGGGATCCTTTTTTCATATGGCCCAATTTTTTTTTCATGCGCCATATGAAAAAATAGAAGCAAGTCTCAAAAAGGATTTTAAAATTAAAGAAAACCATATTCTGGGGGTCATTTTTCCAACAGTTAAGTACAGAATCCACTAACAGGGTCCAGATGACTAAGATACATGTGTTGGTGTTTGTCCAGGATGTAATTTTGTGGGTTTTGAATTTTTTTTTTAAACAAATGGAAACAAGATGGAGGCCATATGAAAATAATTTTCCCTCACAAAAAGGATGTCCAATACAAAAAGGATCCTTTTCACATGGACCAAATTATTTTTTCGTTCCAAGCACCATCCAAAACTGTGCTTAGCATGCTCAGAATTGAAATTTCAAAATTTAATAACTTTGGAACATATGAATATTTTTTTTCACCGAACCAGTGAAAGGCACATCGGTGGGCCAAGCCCTTTCTACCCTGAAAATGTGAGACTGAAATTCCAAACTGTCTGGGTGTAGGCAATGGCAAAAACAGATTTTAAAAAAAACTTTTCTGCTATTCACATCTCGGATCTGCACATCCAACGGAAAAAAAAAAGGGCATGTCAAGAGAGCTACACCGAGACTGTGCAAGCAAAATTTTGTGCAAATCCATTGAAAGGCTGTGAAAGGTGTTGCTCTGGCTTTCCTCCATTGTTCACACTTGCTAATTACTATAACCTGTTAATGTAATATATTCATTGCTATATGATACCTGTACATGCTATAACCTACATCTGTTAGTACCTGTGTATCCTACTTGTCCTGTAACTCCTGGGTAAGCCTCTGAAAAAGGGACCTCCAGGGCCTAGTGGGCTACCTGGTCATCAAATTTCAATAAATAAATAAGATATTTAAGTGCAAAGTTTGAGGTTTGACATAGAAACTCCCTGCTCAACCTAACTATAGTAGTGCTTGATTGCCACTATAATATATACACAGTTCTCCCTTGTTTTAGTGATCCTCTCTGTAATCAATTTTGTATAGTAAATACCTGTGCTAGCTCCCATCACCAACTAAGCAGGCCTATTAATATCTTGCTATAGTGAATCCTAACTATAGTGAACAACTTAGTTGACTCTAGAGGTGTTCACAATATGGCAAATTAGTGATGCTGAGTGTTCTTGGGGCTGTCAACCTAATTCCCACCTCCCCCATCCCCTAGCCTCCTTGCCCCAGCACAAGTACAGGTCCAAGCCCATGCCTCATGGGCATGTCGTGTTAGTGATAGAAAGTGTGGCTCACCAGATGTGCCAGCAGAATTGGTTGTAGATTTCTTTGTGTCCTGCATGAAGCAAGAGATCAAGCATAAGTTTGTTTGCTCAGGGAAGGCGTTAGCATTAGAGTTGACAATTTCAAGTAACACAGCACCACTAATTTGTCTCCCAAGACTCTAAACCCTACCTTTTTCATTTCCTTACATTGTCCGCTTTACGTTCTTCAACCTTAATGTCACGTAAACGTAGTTTTTGCAATAAATTTCTCTTTTTGTGATGGTGGAATTGTATCCTCATTTAACAGATGTACATAGATGCACAGGGCCCTCTGGGTTCTGTGCCAGAAAAGTCCATGTGGCACTGTGCACACAAGGCCCTGCACCAAGAAAATGCAAAAGTGCATGATGCAGATGCACAGGACCTTCTGGGCCCTCTGCCAAGGAAGAGTTCATCTATCTGCATGCGGTTACAGATGTGCAGGGCCCCAAGACAGGAATCCATGGACTGTCCATTTGCCCTGCACTTCCATGTGACTACATATGCAGACAAGCAGGACCATCTGGGCCCTGTGCCTAGGGATGAGTCCATCTGGCTCCAGACATGCAGGGCACTATGGGCCCTGTGCTTCCATGCAGCTACAGATGCAGATGCACAGGGCCTTCTCAGCCCCTTGCCAGGAGAAGAATCCTTCACTGTATGGTTAATTGTTTTTTTTTTTCCCTAATATACTTTTCAGTAACTTTTTTCCCTTTTCATATTTTTCACCATCAAATTTTTGCTTTGTATGTTTCACTGCCACAGCAGGTTTTCAGTGCAGACAGCAAAAACATGAAAATTCCACTAAATCAAAATCCATCTGTCCTTAGAATGTCCATTTTTTTGAACTGAGCATGCTCAGAAAATGGCACACCTACAAAACTATGTAAGATAAGAACTTGCCACTTGTGAAAGCATATACCTCAGGCCAAACTCTACCGAACAGTTTGACTCTTGAAAATTGTGAATTGTAGTGTGTTTGTACATTTTTTAACTTTGGCCCTTAACTGATTGGCCCAATATTTTCAGGATCCCATAGAACCTGATCCCATGCTTACCAAAATTCATATAAATCAGTTGAATGGGGAAAACTTTATTAAGGTGCAAACACTGGGGTTTAACGCTAAAGTGCGTACTCAACCCCCAATATACAGGTGCTACCACACTTGTATAATATATATGTTTTTGTGTGTGTGTGTGTTTTTATATATATATATATATATATATATGAATGTGTGTGTGTATATTATAGGTGCAGTAGTACCCCATAGTTGTGATTGAGTAGACAGTTCAAAGTTAAGCCCCAATTTTTGCACCTCAATAACTTTCGTGTCATTTTATGAAATTGGCCAAAATGTGGTATGTGTGGTCAGGTGTCAGAATCTCAAGACATGAAAAATTTCTATGATGGTATGTTCAGTTTGAGATATGGAGTGCCAAAAACAGAAAAACCCTATACTTTACTTATTTTTGCTCTCACCTACAGCCTAAATGGCGTGGAATTTTTTCATGAAATGTTCGGGGTTGAAGGGGCCTGTGCTAAGGGTCTGTCTGTGGAAGGTTTTATGAAAAATACTACAGGGTTTCACTGTTATAAGGATTTTTGAGTTAACTGACAAATGCAACCAGAAAACAAGACTGTCTCAAGTACTTATTTTCATGATTTACTTGTTGTGTGGAAAGAAAAGATTGTTACAAACAATGAAAATGCATAAAATGATGGGTTTAGGAGTTCATTTTTGAAAATCTATCTAAACAGGGCACATTTTATCTTGATTCTGGTGTGTGTTTTCTTTTTTTTTTTTTTTTTATGACAGAAGTACATTTCTGGCCACCACAAAATCCAGGGTGCCCAGCTTTCCAAGGGATCTGTTCACCTAATTCTCTGAGAATGGTGGGGCTTTCTTCAGTGCTGAAGCTGGAGTCGTGCTGCCAGCTTCAGTTCAAGCAGTGAGCTGGTGATCTCCTGCTCTGTCTGTCTGCCTACCTACCTACCCACTTACTTATGTAATTATTGTCAAGCATACAGAGTTGCCCATGCCCAGGGGTGTAGCCAGGAATTTTAAACTTGTACTCAGAACTGATGCACTGTTGCCCCCTGTTACGTAAACATAAGCCAAAATATGCGCTGCCACACCACACCATTGCTGCCCCACTTCTGCTAGCCATGTCTGAGTTTAAGTAATCAGTTTCTTCCTGTAATCCTCCTTCCTTTGTTTTTCTGCCTGCCTGGCAAGTTGTTCTTGTTTGTGTATTTGGCTGGTGGCATCAGTGCCCCATAGCAAACAACAAAGGCAAATGGGCTCAGCATGACACAGACACACAGTGTGACTCACAATGTCCTTGTTTTCCTCTTTGTTGCCCCTGCCTGATTTTTTTTACTGTACTCTGCTGCGTACAGTGCGATGCTGCCTATTAACCCTGCCCATGTCTGGTACTGCTTCATTATGCCCCTGTCCTCCATGTTGCCTGCCTTCCTTCCCAGTATTTGTTTATAATTATTATATTTTGTATGTGGACCAGGGTGCTCATCCCTAGTACAGCTTTTCTTGACCCTCTCCCGGTCGTTGCCCCATTCCACTAATGTATGTGGTGCCAGTGGAGTGCCCACCCCCAGTGTCAAACAGTAGACCAACACTGGGGTGCCCAATCCCCAGTGTTGATCAAGTCCTCTGAAAGAAGAAAACTGTCTCTCATTGATTTTTTTTTTTTTGTAACATGGAAAAAGAAACAGTCCCTCGCCAATCTGACCCCACCCCAGTCTCCAACTCTGTGCCCACCCTCCACACCTTCACTCAGCTGAACATGTCCCATGGCATAGATCCACTTTCTGATCAAAGGCATGTCATACTGCTGGAACTGACAGCTGAGACATGAGAAAATCAGGTAAGTCAGGCTTAATGTATTTCAGTGGATTTGAACTTTAATTCATAACTTTGTCATTTTTACCTACTGTATTTTGACCCCAAATTTTAAAATCACCCTTTTGGGACCCACCTCACAACCAGTGGTGGTGGGATTATACAAATCTGGCCAGAAAGGCAATTTTGAGGTCGCTTTGCAAAATCATTTGTTGATGGGGGATTTAAAAGCGTTCATTGCACTTGTTAATGAAGTGGGATAATCTGAAAGTCAAGTTGAAATTTGGGGTCAAACTATGTAAAAATAAAAAGTTCTGAGTGTATGTTGAAATGTTTCCACGCTTGCTCATAACTTTGGTCATTTTAAATATTTTGACCCTAAATTTTCAACATATCCATTTTCACACCACCCCATGAATGTGACAGCAGTCTCCTGGCCAAAATATGTTTTTGCACATGTGGCATAGAATGATGTTACTGCTGGGATTTAAACATTTTCCCTACTGGCTTTATGAGGCAGGGTAATAAGGCTATGCTGAAAATGTGGTGCACAAATATAGTACAATGCCCAGGTTATGAGTAAACATTGTAGTATTTCAACATTCACTCATTACTTTGCTGATGTTCAGTAGTTTGACTCCAAACTTTCAACATAACCATTTTTTCACAGCACCTCATAAACATGAAAGGTGTTGTTTTTTAAAGCCTGGACAAAACACGTTTTTGCACTTCTGGTATGAAATGATGTTTGGCAATATACTATAAATGCTACATGTCATGTCTATAATGGGAGTCAGAAACGCTATATTGAAAATTTGGGGTCAAAATTAAAAAATATATCTCTCTCTATATATATAAATATGTGTGTGTGTGTGTGTGTGTGTGTGTATATATGTGTGTGTATATATATATATATATATATATATATATATATATATATATATGTGTATGTATGTGTGTGTGTATGTGTATATATATAGTTAAGAAACCTTGTAGTGCCAGTCTTGACTCCTGGGGTGATCACATACTGGTGATCCTAGTTTGAGAGTTCAGTGACCCAGTTGGATGTGGTGAGGTGGGGTGGTGATGTTATGCAGCACTCCACCAGCCTGGGAATGAAAGTGCAGGGTTGCCTACAGAGCCCAGGTACCAAATAGTGTAGAGTGGACAACTCTTCTTTGTACAGAGGCTGCACCTTGCACCCATTGGTGGCAGAGAGCCCTGTGCGTTGGTTGGGAGAAGGGGCTCTTTGCCCTGTAAGTCTGTATCTGCGGCCACATGGAAGTGCAGTGGCTCAGGCGTCCTGCGCTTCTGCAGCCCATCAAACAGCTCCATGAATTCTTGACGTCTGTTGCTGCATGGTGGGTCCTGCACTTCTGCAGGCGAGATGGTCTTCCTTGTGTGCAGGGCCCTGTGTTTGCATGTGTTCATGCAGGTTCCTTCGAGACCTGTGAATGAGGATACGATTTCACTACCTCAAAAAGAAAGGGAAATTCTTTGCAAAAATTACATTAATGCATCAGTTAAGGTTCAAGTTAACGCTGCAAAAGTAGGAAATCTGGCGTTAGGGTTTCAATTCTAACTCCCCAACCCCACCTCCCAAGCACCAAAGAGAAAAATCAGGGTTTTGGTCACCAGAGTTTTAGTGAATCAGTTGGGGGTCTTCTGGGGTTTCACTGTAGTTCCACTGTTTTACAACTGAAGCAGTTTGAAACTGCTTTACCATGTATATCCTACTGTCTTTCTTTTTATTTAATTCCTTATGTTTAATTTTGTAATCAGATGTTTACTAAATTGTTATAGCTAGACTTTTCATTGTTCTTATGCATCTCCCATTGACTTTTGCTTGTATGTTATGTTTCTAAATATGTGTAATTAATCCCCACCACCTCTGAAAAATGGGACTTTAGTCTCAATGGCCTACCAGTCAACAAAATTCAATAAATAAATAAAATAACTAAAGCATTGAACCTCTACATGAATGAAGTGAGTAAAAAGCAGAAGGAAAAAGACTGTAATGGTTCTCTGAGGAAGTGGCAGAGGTGATGAGGGAAAAAGGGTGGCATTCAGGAGGTATAACAAAACGAGAGAGAGAAGAACATGGAATTATACCACGTAAAGCAGAGGGAAGCAGGCAAGGTGGTGAGGGGGCAAAGCTGCAGACAGGAAGGGATTGCCAAAGAGGTCACTAAGGGGATATGACTTTCTTCAGATACATAAGTGAGAAGAGGAACGCAAGGGTGAGGGATAGTGAGGACAAGGAGGGTGGAAGGGTGAGGCTGCTCATAAGAGAACCAAGAACAAGTGTTGCTTTAAACAGTTGTTTGTGTTCAGTCTTCACAGGGGGGAGGTGACCACCAAAGAGTAGAAGGATTTGGAGGAAAGGTGGACACAAGTCCTTTTTCAAAGAGACTTGCAGCTCTGAAGGTGGATAAAGCCATGGGACTGGATGGAATACACCCAAGGGTTCTGAAAGAACTCTGGGAGGTACTAGCTGACCCACTAATATCCTTGTTCAACAGCTCACTGGAAGCAGACATGGTTCCAAAGGACTGGAGAAGAGATGACACGGTCCATCTTACATAACAGCAGCAGCAGGAGGCCAGCAACTAAAGGCTGGTCAATCTCACATCTGTGTTTGAGAAATTAATAGAAACCCTAATGAAGGCATGATTAATAGAGTATCTTGAATCCAATGGGCTACAACTCCACAGGCAGCATGTGTTCATGGGGAAAGGTCATGTCAAATTAATCTGATTTCTTTGACTGAGTGACCAGGGTAATAGATCAGTGGAAGTGGCCTTGCTGCCTATCTGGACTTTAGCAAGGCATTCAACATTGTGCTGTACAGGAGACTGAGAAAGAAATTGAGCAGCCTAGGAATGGGATCTAAAGTGGTGGATTGGGACAAAACTGGTTAATGGTAGGCCTGGTGCAGAGGTTTGAGCACTGGATGCCACCTTGAACCATGCGGTGACCCAGGTTAGGAGACAGATAAGCCGAGGGGGATAGTCAGGGGCGAAGAGGATTGAGCATCTGGAGGACTGCTCTCCTCTTCCAGGGTGGGGGATTGGGTCGTCTTGCTCAACTGCGGCTCCTAGTGGACTTGGGGCAGTGTTTAGAGTGGTGCAATGTGGGAACACCAGGAAACTGGAAAATGGCTCCTGTGTTTACCGGATGATGGCTCTCCTGCTCTGGACAAACACTGGAACCTCCACAGGCCTGCTCTACCTCAGCAGCACTTCCAGGGGGACCTAATAGATAGTGGCTGGTAAACCCCTCCCGGTGCCTTCCCCTCAGAAGAGAGTGACCCACCCGGTGAAGAAATACACTGGGATACCCCTCAGAGTCAGCTGCTATCTAAGGATCGAGGAACCCAGAAGAGGGACAGTTGGTGAGTCAGGAACACTGTGGAGCCCGAAGGAGAGGGGAACACTGGAGTGTGAGGCAAGTAAACAGATCATGCAAACAAAACTAACTGGTTAATGGATAAGAAAGAGAGAGGGTGGTAGAGCGGCACTCACTCTAATGATGGGAGTGTGACCAGTGGGGTACAACAGGACTTGAGTACGGTTCCATGCCATAACAGCGATGCAAAAGGCAGTCGCTGTTGGGGCAAGTTTACATTACCGAAAATCAATTTCGGTGATGTACACTGCAGCACAGAGCAAAACGGCACCAAAGACTTAGATTTTTTTGTCCCCCTACTAAAGATTCTCAACTCCAGGGAGGGTGCATGTCGAGGGTGCAAAACAAGAAAATCCCAGATCGGTGTTAAAATTCAAACCCGCGCACCCTCCCAACCATAGTCTGCCACCAACCCACGACACCACATGGCCAGCTCAGCAGCCCACCACTGCACTACACCTCACAAACCCTCCCTCCCCTTCCACCCGCCATGCAGGCGTGCTCGCTCCCCCTCCCAAGCGTGCATGTACATATAGCGACATCCTGTAGCTATATTCACTGACTCCTCCATCCGGTCACCCTCCTTGTCCAATAGCCCTGTGAATAGGTGCCATTATTGAGTCATCCTTTTGAAAGCGTTAAATAGCGGTCGCCCATATCACAGGATACCAACTTGTACTGGGACCAGTCCTCTTCAATGTTTTCATAGGTGACATTACAGAATAACTGGAAGGAAGATGTGCTTTTGCAGATGATACCAAAATCTGAAATGGGTGGGTACACAGGAGGGGGTGGAGAGAATACACAGGGATCTTGGGAGCTTGAGGTGGGTCAGAAACTGGGCAGTTGTAGTTCAATGCCAGAAAGTTCACAATTATGCACCTAAGACATAGGAACCCAGGAGTGAAGTACAGGATGGAGGGAGATGCACTGACAGTCACTAAACATGAAAGGGACTTTCGGGTTATATTTGAAGACCTTAAGGTGGCGAGGCAGTGTGACAAAAGCAGTGGGTAGGGTTGAGTGAGATGCTGGGATGCATAGGGAAGGGTATCTCCAGCAGGGGGAGGAGTTGTTGCCACTGTATCACTCACTGGTGAGGCCCTCCTTGAGTACTGCATCCCATTTTGGAAACTACACCTCAGAAAGGACTGACAGGGTGGGAGGCAGTCCTCATAAGGGCAACTAAAATGGTAAGGGCCTGCATAGAAGCCCTATGAAGAGACTGAGAGATCTTAACTTGTACATGATGGAAGAGAGGTGGGGAGAGGATATAAGACCTATAAGTACCTCATGGGGTGAACAGGTTGCAAGGGGAGGCTCATTCAGATGAGAAGGGTCACCTGGATCAGGGACATGTGATGAAGCTGGTGGGGAGTTCAAAGAGTTGTGAAGAAATATTTGTTTGACTGAAAGGGTAGTAGATGTCTGGAACAGACTGCCAGCAGAAGTGGTGGAGACTAAACAGTGGGGGCTTCAAGCACGTGTGGGACAGACATGGGGACATATTAAAAAGAGGCAGGGAGGCAGGAGGGTCACGGGACCAGACAGTTGCCTTTGTTTTTCTGGGTTTTTTGTTTTGCTTTTAACATTCACTGTTTCACACCTCCTCCGCTCCAGCTACTTGGCAACTTTACCTGCCATTCAGTCTGGATGTACCAGACTTCATGGAGCTGTGGGCAGAAGAGGTTTTTTTCTTATTAGTCCCCCTTTCTGTGCCATGTATCCCCGATTTCCGTGGGATGCTAACATTGGGGCATAGTCCCCAATGTGAACATGCATCACGATATAGCAGCATGGTATGTCACTCCCTCCCTGTGTCCCTTGTGCTCCACTATCTCTACATGTACAGGTGATTGTAGTGCAGTGAGATGAAGCACCCTCTACCCCCAGAGGAGATCATCCCTGGGATGCTCAATCCTCCTCCTCCGGCTGGCCTCCAATGACCCAATCTTGTTCCCAAACCTGGTCACCAGCGTCACAAGTGGTAGCCCCATTGCTGCACCAATGGGCTAGCTTGACTTTGCATTTCAGATTCTTATCATGCACAAACCCCCACCAGAATAGGATTTTGTTTGCTAATTCTTCGCCATTACAGGATATGCAGGACAGATGCCACCAGGAGGCCCTCCTTGAGGGTGGACCTCCAAGAGACCCCACTGTCCCCAATTTGGGACCCCAGTCAGAGCCCAAGCCTGTGAAGACACATACTAGAGGAGGCCAAACCAGACCCAAGAACCCTTCCACCATCCTTTGGCTTGCAGGCCCCCTTTCGGCTGGTCTCACCCAGAGCTGCACCTAGAAGGTGCTAAATCTGGAAACTGCAAACTAAGAACTACTTGGGGTGGTCCGTAGGCCCCTTTTATATAAAACTTAGCGGGTGGCGGAAACACCTGGGAAGGTTCACGGCCATTGAGAAATTGCTGTGCATTGGCATGGAGGCATCTGGTCACTGTGAAAACACACCAAGAAAAACAGGAAACACCCTATTGTTTGCCATGGACATTCTTAAGACACTTTAAAGATGCTGGGCTAACTTAACCCTTTAGGTGCACGTAAACCTTAATGCACACAGTTTGTAAACAGTAGGCTGCTATTGAGCCTATTAGTGCAAATACATACATTATTGAACATTTTAGGGTCTCTCATAACCCCTGTTGTAGATACTGAGGTGGGTGACACAAACACAGATGCATTAACAAAGATCACAACACACACACACAATTTTGTACCATAAAGCGGCACAACCAAACCTGCACATACAGTACACAGACACACTCGTGAAAGAAACATGTACACATACAGCAACACACATCACTAAATGCATCACAGATGCACATCAGTGTGTATACAAACACACACTTGAATACATATACATACACTTTTTATATTCTTACATTAAAGGAGCACTGTCGGGTTTTGGCAATATTTTTCTTCCGCAATGCTGGTGTTTTTTCTCCTCACATTCACATAGAAAGCACACCTAGGCATCCGATTGCTGAAAGATATAAAAAAAAAAATGCTGTTTTAATGCAGCATTACTTTTCAGTTGGATGACTAATTAGCCCCTGCCTAGCACGCTCACAAGTGTTCTTGGTGCGGAGCATCTGTAGATTAGTTCATGAGCACTTTCATTTTTCAGAAGGCATGTGAGTTTATTCAGAAATATAAATCTATAGGGATCAACAAGATTGGCAATGTGACTCCTTCCTTGAAACGAGCAGTATATCTCACAGAAAAACACTTTGAATAATGAAGCTGTGACCCTTGGCATGCGATAATGCATAAAACTCGCTGGATGCCAGAGAAAGGATCAGCAGAAGCAAGGAGGAGAGGAAGGTGATCCACTAGACATCTGAAAACTGATTCAGAGGGTAGGGATTGGCAGGTTTGGGAGAGAAAGGGAAGCCACTAGACACTAAAGAAGTGATTGGTACCATATTTGAAAGGAAATGAGACATCTCCCAGCCAGTATGGGCCAGGCACACACTGGCGATCACTGCTCACATCACATTGATGTCACCTTCAAAGCTTTTGATAGGCACTTAGCAGTGGCAGAGCAAACTATTCCGAGTCACTTATAATTCCTGCTGGCTATTTTTTCCATTTTTAAATATAGTAATTTGCTTGATTACCTAAAATAAAACCGCTTGCTTTCAAGAAACATCACAGTGACCCCAGGAGATAGATTTTGACATAGGCAAGCCCCTAAAAATTTATATTGGTTAGAAAAATGGCAGCACTGACAAGAGACTCTGAATGAGAGAACAAATAGGATTATTCAAATCAGCCACACAAAGCAAGACATTGTGGGTGTTGGCACCCTTTGCAAACTGTGTGAGACCTTTTGGCACCATGCATTTCTGTTTAAGTTGAACCAGCATAATATTCTGTGGTGATTTGCATATACAGCCATGATACTTTAGCATCGTGAGGCATGTAATTTTGTATTGTGGGTAGTAAGCACATGTATATATGCCCCAATTTACAGTTTTATGTTAAAAATGTAAAACAAAATCAAAAAGTGTTTCCTATACATTTTAGGCTCTGAACATCTTGAATAACTAAATACTTGTGTACAAGTGAAGGTTTTATGTCTGCCTGCCTGCAGGAATTGCCCATTTTGAGTAGCAAGATGCTAAATATTGTGTGTTCTGTTGACAGAGGAGTTCCGAGGGGTTCTGATAGTAGAATTAATAAAGAAGGAAGGAAGCACCCTGGGCTTGGCGATATCTGGTGGAACAGACAAAGAAGGCAAGCCAAGTCTCGAACCTCAGGCCAGGAGGACTGGCAGCAAGGTGAGGTCCTATAACGATGGCTGTTAATCTAGGAAACTTGTTTGGTAAACTTGCACAAAGTCACTGAATTCTAGTGAGATACCTGCCTCTCCCTCCCCAAATGTTGTTTTTTTTTTTTTTTTGTCTTTCTAGTGCTTTTGTAGGCATTGTAGTAAGATTAGGGTACTAAGAAGTATCCGTGAAATGTGCATTATGCTGTTTGAGACATTATATGTGGCTGTACATACTTGAAAATGTTATTGATTATCATTAGATAAGCTGTAGTAGAACCAAAAGCAGAAATGTTTAAAACACTTAAAAAAAAAAAAATCTTAGTCCTTCAGTTCCAAAATTATCTCCTTTGAAATAAATTGTCTTTAGGAAGAGCTACCTTTGGAAGTGCTGAGGATAGAAATTTTTTTTTTTACATTAAAGCTTACCGTTTGTGGAAAATTGATGTGTGGCACTGTACTGCCTGGTGCTTCGGATCTAATTGTAACTCTTCATTGGGTGTGCCCTTGACAAAGGGTCACGATTAATCCAGCTACAGGGCCTATACAGTGTCATTCTTTCACATACCTGAATAAATGGGAATGGTTTGCTACAACTAACTGGACTTTGAGTCTCTCTTATTTTACTGGTCATTTGAGTGCAGTCTTTTGTATCTTGCTGACTCCAGCTTTTTGGACTCTCACCGCTTGCCATGTAGCCTGTTGCGCTCAGATCGGTGTTTCCCAAAACTGAAGTGGTACTTTGGAACAACTTTCATTTATCCATATTTTAAAGTTTTATTGATAACTTTACACCTATCGATAACATTTTAAATTATTAATATATGTAATGTGCAACTGGTAACATATCAGTATTGGCATATAACTCTGAGCTCTAGTCATAGACCTTCTAATTCCAGTAATCTGTTCTCTCTGTTGAAAGGAATTATCTTTTAGAAAGAGCTAACTCTGGAAGTGTTATGCTAGGAACTTTATTTCTTGAAATGAAAACTTTGAAGTCAGGGGGAAGTCCTCCGAAGATAGTGAGGTGTACCATAGAGGAGATCGTACTCTCTTCCTAGTTTACCCATTCACTTACCAAACATCATCCAGCTGACGTGCAAAATCTTGTGTTCAGTGGGTCAATTGTTTCTACTAAATTTTAAAGCTGAGGACACCTGACTTGCTCAAGATCATAGAGCACCAGTGGGTGTGATGGATTCAACAGGGATTGTCTGGTTCCCAATAGCTCTGACTAGATCACAATGCCTCCTTAAACATCATATCCAGAGGCACTGATTTTTTTGTGACTGAAGTGTTCAGATTCCATTTTCAAGATGTGAAAGTCCAGGCATTACTCTGGTATTTGCAACTCTAAATTCTGGATTTGATCAGATTCTGTTCTTTAGCCAGTTTTCATGTACACATGTAACCCTCTCCTAAAAGGGACTTGCATTTGGCTGTCTCTGTAGCATCTGCTGCCTTCCCCTACACTGTTCCTTCAGCCTGGTCTTGGTCTGGACTACAGCTGCAGGACCCTGAGATGGACTGGACTTTATTTGTTCTGCAGGTTTGTTACGTCACCCTTCTCACTTTGGCCGGCATGCCACCACCTCCATTCACACAGTGGGCCCCTGGACTGCCTTCAGGGTCAGGGAGCCCACAGCAAGCAACTTTCAAAGCTGTACAAAGTGCAAACCAACTGAATTAGTACATCCTGTCCCTTTGAAACTGACATCAATATGGAGATCAGCTCTGCAAAACAGCTGTGAATTGCAAGCTGGAGTAGGACTTGTATGCTTGCTTTTCCACAGGAGCTGACAGCCACTGAGTGGCAGCAGTTTAGAACAATACATGAGATGCTAGCCACTGATATTTTATTTATTTTTTATTTTTTATTTATCAAGTCTAGGATTACAAATACCTTTGAGCCATGGCTCTTTTACAAAGGTTCCACGTCAGACAAATACAAATTATGGGAACATCAAGACAGGCATTACAACAAAGTGGACATTGCAAACAGAGTACAGATTAGTACAGTTAAATACAGTTCAAGGGTAGCATTGTAAAAGGCAGCCAGCGGCATTTGTCAGAGAAAACAGACAACAGATAAGAAGTGCCAGAGTCATAGGGAGAGGGAAGAGGGTAGGGAGAAGGAATGTAGGAACAGTGTCAAGAGGGTGAAAAGTGCAGCATTGGGTATACCAAGATGTGAGGGTAGAATCCAGTGAGGAGGGAGGAGAGGGGACAACTAGAGCAGAAAGGAAGTGGAGAACAAGGTTAAGTTGGGCAGTCACAGGAGCTGTTGGTAGTGAGATAGTCCTGGAGCCTAGTTTTAAACATACCAATAGTTGGGGCAGAGGAGATGGTTGAGCTGAGGCCATTGAACCAGAGTGATGCACGATAAGCAAAAGAGCGTTGTCCCTGTGAAGTGTGACAGTGGGGACTTTCAGTAGCTGTAGCGTGGATCTCCTAAGGCACCATTTGTTAATTCGGTGTTGTAACAGAGTTGAGACCCCAGAAGGTGCAAGGCCAAGGTAGATTTTTTGACCATGGAGCAGGTGAGAAACTTTTATGCGGTTTGATAGTTGGAGTCAGCCGGTCTGAATGTACAGGTCACATGTGTGGGTGAGACGGTGAGCACCAGTGATGAGCCGACATGCTTTATTTAAGGCAGTTGAGAGGCGTCTAAGGGTTGTGGTTGTGGCCGAGCCATAAATGATGAGACCATAGTCTATTACAGAGATCACAGAGCTCAGGACTGCACCTTCAAAGCTTCTGGCGTGAGGTGTGGTCTGTGTTGTAGAGGAGACCAAGCCATGTATTAGCAGCTCTAGCTACATTATCTACATGAAGTCCATAGGAGAGATTAGGGTCAAGCTGAATCCTAAGTATTTGAAGGAAACCACCTGATCTAGAGTGTTGCCCTGGGTGGTGGAGATAGCCAAGTGGTGTAGCTTGTGTGGGTTATGAGAGCTGCAGAAGAGCATAGATTTGGTTTTCTTGTCATTGAGGACCAATTTATGATTAAGAAACCATGACTCTACAGAACTGAAACCAAGTTGAAGGTTGTGTTGAAGAGTTGCAGGATCTTTGTGAGCGGAGAATACAACAGCATCATCGGCATATAGTATGATCTTCTCAGAGCAGTGGTAGGGAGGAGTTTAAGAAAAGGCTAAAAGGAGGGGTCCCAGTATGGATCCCTGTGGGACACCTAGAGCGAACAGGCAGGGTGTTAGAAAGATCCTGGATTTCTGCACAAAGGAGAGCCATGTACCATAGAGCAGATTTCTCTGAGAAATCTCTAAAGGGTGTGGAAAATCTCTGAGGAGAGGACAGCGTTTGTGAATAGCTCCCACTTGCTAGTCCTGTCTGACTAAAATGTTTGTCAAAACAGACTTGCTACCCTTTTTAGGAGAGGTTATATGTGTACAGGTAAAACAGGCTAGACAACAGAATCCTGATCAAATCCAGAATGTAGAGGTGCAAATACCAGAGTAATGCCTGGACTTTCACATCTTGAAAATGGAACCTGATTATTTCAGTCACCAAAAAATCAGTGCCGCTGGATAAGACAGCAGTGGGTATGACAGCCTAACAGCAGCAGAAAGCAGTGGTTCAGCACTTTCCCAGATGCAAAGCAACTTTCGAGGCAAGCCCTGCTCTAATTCTGTACCAGAGCCCAGGCTTGGCACCCTAGAAAGGGATTGATGCAGGTAGGGTGCAAAGCCTGGGCTCTGGCACTGAATTAGGTAGGGCTTGCCTCAAAATTTGCTTTGCATCTGGGAATGTGGTGAGCCACTGCCTTCTGCTGCTGTTAGGATTTTATCCTGACAGGGAGTGATCCAGCTGAATTCCCAAATGACTGCACGCCTGTTGGGGTGAGTAAAGGCAAGTCCTCTTATGGGTGAAAAGGATCACTGTTGTCCAGAGCATCACAGCTCGCAACCCTCACCACCTGAATCACATTGGGTCCACCACACTTGTAACCAGTTTACAGACCAGAGCTCCCATCATCTAAAGTCATCACGGGCCATACCCTTCACCACGGGGAGGGCAGGTTGTTTCCACGCATCGGCATCCAGCCACCATCTCCCTAAGCAGGGAGATGTTCCACGAAACAGCACCAGCCCATCATCTAAAGGTTCTGAGTACTGGGTTTTACCTACAGAACGTATTATTCCTATTGTTTAGCTAGTCAGCTAGATACTTTATGGGCATTCCAACACAACCCTAGAATCAAACCCACAGCTACAGCTTATGGCCAGAAGCAACTGTTTTACTCTCCATCCAGTTGTGTCATTTGCCAGTCAGCAGCTGCAGCCAAGAACCAATTTACATGGTACCACAGCGAGGTTCAGGCATTGTAGGCATGCAAATCTGCATCTGTGTGCACACTTAAGCTGTAATTGGGAGCTCCCAGAGGAACTGTGAGGCATCGGTGGGGAGAAAGGTGCTGAGGCGCTCCTTACTGTGGGGTGACTGCAAACTGCTATCTTTATTTCTACTTTGCCTACCTTGTTCTCCAACCCCTAAATAAACCTGTTGGTTATTTATTTGCAACTGCTGATGTATTTTGCCATTATTGCCTTGCTGTTTATTTGCATGCTTAGGGTAATAAGTGGGGAGGGACAGTGTTATTGGGCTCCCTGTCACAGAAGGTGGGAGTTGTGTTTATTTCCTGTGGGGAAACACCCTGGCAGCGCTCTGTCACAAGGATCCCTGTAGGAGGAGCACCATGCTACTTTCAAGCCCATTTCTCACCACAAACCCAGGTGCCATTCACTGAAAGGCATAACAGCCTTTGCCCTTTACCATCTCCAGGCTTAGTCAGCACACCTCACAGGTAAGGATGGTTACACACACATATGTAAGAGAGAGATTGTAGAGATACAGAAAATTAAAGAAAATGGAAAACAGTACAGAATATTTACAGTAAAATAAATGGAATGCAGGTACAAATGGCAACTTCAAGAAATTCTATGATTTTTACCAGTGACAGCCAAATTTTGTTTAGCCCATCACTTCCCATTAAAACAATAACACAATGGCCCTTATATACCTAAATTCTGCACTGCAATATCAGCTAAAACTGGCATAAAAATACACAAGTTCCGTTACTTTAAGAAAAATTCCCATTTTGGATCCTGAAGGTTCAGATGCTGTACTTTAAGTATGTATGGTTCTTATTCATGACATAAATTGAGGCGGTGAAGATGCAGCATTTTTCTCCTCTTTTGTGTTTTGGGGTGGGGGTGGGAAGTGGAATGAAGTATTTTATTAATGTGTTCTGAACAGTTTACAAACCTGTCTTCTCAAGTGGGACAACCTTGGCGACCATAGTGAAAAATACCAGTCCTTGTGGCTTTTGCAGGTTGTGTTTACTGTGTGGCATGAGTGAGGCAGATGGTTTCCTCAAGCATTATGCCCCCACAGTCAGTCTGCAATGGTAACTTGTATTGTACAGGGCAGCTAACCAAACCACAAGTGTGCTGCTCTATTTCACTTGCAGAGTCCTTTTCTGCATGTCAGGGCTGAAACTTTGTGATTCAGAATATTCTGAAAGGAAATATCTTCAAAGAAAACAGGTTTAAAACAGCAGTGCATGTTATGGTAAACATGTACTCGTGTCTTATTTTTCCTTCATATAGCTTTTGGCACTGGAGCCACCACGTTTGCCTATTATCAGATCATCATGCTGACAACCTCCTCCCAGCCCTTTCAGATGCCCCCACACCCACAGTTTGGAGCTGGTGGTGATTTGCACGAGCAAGGTCTGAGAGTGCTAGCAACTGTCAGTGGCTCAGGGGACGTACGTTTTTAGCATTTTTTTCCACCTCAGTCCCATCCACCTCCTGCTTGGTGCCGGGCAGAGTCCTGTGAGCAAACAGTGACATCCTGTAGAAAAGGCAGTCTCTTTGGTGTCTCCTCCCCCCAGTATGAATTGCTGCAGCTGTGGGACCACGCATTATTCCTCCACAGCTGAAGTACTACCATGCAGCAGCTCTGCTCTCAAACAAGGGTTGCCAGCGTGGGAGCATGACCCAACCTACTGTGCCATGGAGCATCCCGGTACCCATACCATTCTGCGTCTATTTTACATTGCCATTTTTCCCTTGTCTTGTAAAATTTACTTTGCTAAGGTTTTTTTTTTTTAATTTTATTCTTTGGCAAGACCCACTAGGCACAAGTGCATGTTTTAAGGAGTGACCCAGGAGCACCGAGGTGGTTAAGTGACTTGCTCAGGGTCACACAATATGCAAGCAGAGGTTATGGGAATTGAACCCAGGTCTGTTTGATGTACTAAGCTCATTACTCTAACCTCTAGGCTATACTGCCAACCTTGGTTTTAGTGTCCTTTAGCATCTTTTAGATTTAAAAGCAGTAAAGTAGCACCATTTTTATAAGGCTATCCTTGAGGTTTTTATTTTATTCTCGGCTGTTTGTGAAATCCCATTATCCCATAAGGTCAGAGAGCAGTGTATGTTGATTGCAAGTTCCCCTTTGGTAGCAACTGTGAATACGGACGAAAACCTGGGGATAACCGTATTTTAAAGAGCAATCTTTTAATTATTGTAAATCTAAAAGAAATGCTGACACAGACTCATAATTGATAAAAAAAAAAAAGACATCTTGCAAGATGGGAGAAAAAGAGCATTCTAAAATCGAATGGAAGGATATTGTTATAAAATTATCACAGTAACATGCACTGCTCTAATGAAAAGCTTTATTTTAACAATTGTACTCATCTTTAAAGTTTTCTATGTTTTAAATTTGCAAACAAAGTACTACCAGTTTGAGTTCACACGCACATCTAAGGTCTACAACTGGTTTTGCTGTTGCTTGTTTGCCATCTCAGTCTGTCATTAGGTAAAGCTCTGTAAAGTCATGAGTAATGCACAGTGAGATCATAGAGTGCGGGATCATGGATGGGGCACAGTGAGGTCATAGGCAGGGGGCACAGTGAGGTCATAGGCGGGGGGGCACAGTGAGGTCATAGACGGGGGGCACAGTGAGGTCATAGGACGGGGGCACAGTGAGGTCATAGGCAGGGGGGCACAGTGAGATCATAAAACCAGGCATAGTGAGACACAGTGACACAGCGAGGTCATATAGTAGATGGGGCACAGTAAAGCCATATATAGAGAGGCACTGTGAGGTTATAGGGCACAGTGAGTTCATAAGTAGGGGCACTGTGAAGTCATATATATTGGCACTGTGAGGTCATGATGTGGCATCGTTAGGAATAAGGCACTGTGAGATCATGGAGCACTGTGACAGCATAGGTGCTCAAAGAGGTCCTAGATAATAGGGGCAATGTTTACTTTAACATGTAATATGTTCCACTCCTTCCACATAGAAACATAGAATTTGACGGCAGATAAGGACCGCTTGGCCCACCCAGTCTGCCCATTTCAGAGCCTGATGGATAAGCTGCAGATCCTAGTTAACCAGCAGCCTACTTCTTCCTATCCCGCCCCTAGAATTTCCTTATGACTGTCCCATGCATGCTTGAATTCCACCACTGTTTTGACTCCAGAACCTCCTCTGGAAGGCCATTCCATACATCCACAACCTCTCTGTGAAAAATACTTCCTTAAATTACCTCTGAGCCACCCCTTCTATCTTCAAATTGTGTCCCCTTGTTCTTGCACACCTCTTTTTTTGAAAGATGCTACCCTCTTGGACTTTGTTGATTCCCTTGAGATACTTGAAAGTTTCTATCATGTCCCCCTCTCCCTCCTTTCCTTGAGGCTATACATATTAAGCTCCTTAAGTCTTCCTTCATATGTCTTCGGTACAGACCCTGCACCATTTAGTTGCCCTCCTCTGGACAGCTTCCATCCTGTCTCTGCGGAGAGGGTCTCCAGAACTGCACGCAGTACTCCAGATGTGGTCTCACCAGCTGTCTGTACAGAGGGATAATAACTTCTTGTTTTCTACTGGTGATGCCTCTCCCTATGCATCCCAGTATCCCGCCAGCCCTCCTTGCTGCCCTCTCACATTGCTTGCCCACCTTTAGGTCATCTGATATGACTACCCCCAGGTCCCTTTCCATTTTGTTGTTGTTAGTATCTCACCCTCCATTGTGTACTCTTCCCTGGGTTTTGTTTCAAGGTGCATTACCTTGCACTTCTTAGCATTGAATCTAAGCTGCCATACATTTGACCATTCCTCTAACCTTGCAAGTCCCTTCTCATCCTTTCCACCCAACCTTGTGCATCAACTTTGTTGCAGATCTTTGTGTCATCTGCAAAGAGACATACTTTTCCTTCCAGTCCCTCTGCAGTGTACGCTATAAAGACATTGAAGAGGACGGTCCTAATACTGAACCCTGCGGTACCCCTACTAACCCCTTTTTTCAGAGTGGACTCCATTTACTATTACTCTGTGTCCTATTCTCCAGCCACTCCTATCACCTGGAGTGACATTGCCACTGTATTTCTTTTTATTTATTTAAACATTTGATAACCAGGAAAAGCACACTGAGCCTAGGTTTGTTTCAGGTGTGACCGGGGTGGGGGATGAGGAGGGGAGGGAGTTACAACCGTATATACATACATAGAATAGATACTTGAGAATATTACATACAATCACATCATTTTGTACAAAGTAGTTATTTACATTCAGTTGCATATATACAGTTTACAATCAATTGCATAAATACAATAAACAGTACAGAGGTTTTGAAGTTTAAATCGTGTGGCAGTCACAGGTGGGTAAGGGAGTTGCGAGTTGGGATTTAATGCAGTTGTCTTGGTGAGTTTCTGAGGGATGGGGAAGCTGGTTCCATAGGTATGGGAGACGGTGGAGAAGGCAGATTTGCAAGCTGATGAGGATGGTTTGGGGAGGAAGGAGCAAGAGTCCCTACAGCACAGCGAATAAGGAGAAAAGGCTGCAGGGATTAATTTCTCAGTCGGGTAGGGGAGCAGCAGGTCGAACCAAAATTTGGAAATAAGTCTGATACTGTACTATTTCTACCTTGTACCTCCTCAGGACTCCTCTGGAAACAAGCTATTTTGGTTCAGTAGGCCTTTCCTGGTAAAAAATATTTAAAGAACAATATAGTGATGTCATAGATAGGGTACAGTGAGGTTATAGCTGCAGTCCCTGAGGGATGTCACTGAGTACCCTTCCCTACTCTGAGTAATGCCTGTCTACCACAACCCTCTGCTGCTTACCCCAAGTCCGTCCAGCAATCCACATCATGTATACCACGCGGTGTATTTTGCCCAGAATCTTGGCATGTGCCACTGTATCAAAGGCCTTGCTGAAGTCCAAGGTGATCTATGGCCCTGCCCTTTCCCACCCCTGTATTTCAGCTTTATGCTTTGTGGCTGGGCTCTTGATCATCTGTATCAGAATGATTTATTCCTGTAGCAAATTTCTGTGCAGCAATTGACTAAGATGCCACATACTGACATTCCATAATGAGCATGGGGACAAGCCTTATGACAAAGCAAGGAAGTGAGCTGGGAGTTTGAGAACCTGCAATTTGTAATATAAAATCCCCTCAAATGGAAGAGATTCTGCTTCAGTAAGAACGTTCTGCTGTATGGTGCAGGTTGCACAATCTGTTAGCTAGCCACCAAACCACACCATTTCTGTGGAGCTGGCTAGAGCAGAAGGAGCCCAGTACCTTACTCTCAAATGCATCCCTGTGGAAGGTGTGCGCTTTAGCTTTCACTTGATCTGCTGCCTGGCCCTCTGTTTTGTTGTTTGCTCTGTCTGTCTGGCCTTGCCCTTGTGACCCCGCCCCACACATGCGCAGGTGATAACACACTGTGGTGTCCCAGTAGGTTTCCAACAACAATGTGTCTCTCTCACACTCTGGTAACATGAACCAGGTCAGTGAGGTACAGTTGCACTGGCTGCCTTTGATGCTTCAACTTTTACTGGATTTAGGGAAGATGAAGGCCGTAAAAGAGATTGTTCCTAACTAGCATATTGAGACCTTGATTTGACTTTAATGTACTACAGCTTCCCCAATTTCTTTCCCTTTACAACCACATAAGACTCCCACCCCTAGACCACAGATGTGCTTATTAGCAGAGACTAGAGCTGTGTGATTTTTCATATTCCCATGAAATGGAATTCCATGGAATTTTTAGAAAATTCTAATTTCAAGGAATTCAGTCAGAAGTAGAATGCAGAACACTAATCTACAGCTTACTTAAACTATGGAGTAGTGTTACGTGTTTGTTTTATTAGGCTTCCATGGTTTTGTTTATATTTTGAATGCCAAATGAAATTGAACCAGATTTAAGCTGTTGGTGTATTTTTAGTGAATGGTAGAAATCTGGCCAGGACACCGAGGAAATTCCCTACTCTTTTCGAGAAGTGACATGGGATCTTTAACGTCCACCTGAACTAACACCAGAACAGGCAGATGGGACCTCGGTTTAACGTCTCATCTGAAAGGCGGAACCTCAGGAGGGCAGCACTCCTTCATGCTGCACTACAGTGTCAGTATTAGGATTTAACCCAAGTGACTGGAGTGGGGATAGAACCCACAGCTTTTGATCTTCCAGCCTCAGAGGCGAAGTGTGCACCCTGATGAGCCACTGACACACTGCTGTGGCATGCTATAAACCAAGGATTAGTGTTCTGTGGTTTTATTTATATAAACCACAGACTAGGGTTCCCTTTCATTCCTGAATTTATTAACCTCTTGGTGTTTGAAAGTGTGACCCCATTGGACACAGTTGCCACATGAGTAGTTTTCCATAGGGGCTGATCCGAGCTAAAGCCACTATATGTTTGAGGTGGAATATGCTCTAACCAAGCGCAGTCTTTCAAGGTGCACACTTTTTTAGCTACAAGTGGTAAGGAGACAAACTTCTAGCCCCCTCAATAGTGGAGTAGAAAACCCTCCAATATCTGTGCAAAAACATTTTTATTTTCCCAAACGTAGGAGAATATTGGTGGAAAGAAACCCTTTCTTGTATTCCCTGTCTTGGGTAACTATGTAACAGTGAACCTCATTCTTTAACTAGTGCCTTTCTGCTGCCTTTCTAACAATAAACAATGGGTAGCCTCTCTCTCTCTCACTCTCACTCTCTCTCTCTCTCTCTCACTCACTCAACGTTCTCTCCATAACATTAGCTTCCATTCTCGGTGTCTGAGCATTTCCTCCTTGCTCTGAGAATTAGCCCATATAGAATATTTTCTTGTAATGTTCTGGGATGGAACTGCTCTTAAAATGGAGTGTAGTATTATGCTCCATGGTCTTTGTGATCAGTTTGCTTTTAAGCAAATTATTCTCTTAGAAATCTCAAGATCTAAAATGAAATCTTGTCAGCATCATAGTCCAAGGAGAATTTTAAAGTTGGTTGACATGCATTCATATATGCATGAAAAGCTAGTAGGCCAGCCTCAGTCCCTGCCCATATGAAAAACAAATCATTGGTGTATCTCACAAAAAAAAAAAAATTCAGAAAAGGCATTAGTTGCCTGATCCAAAACATAATGGGATTCTATCCTATGCATGTATTAATTAGCTTTGGCCGGGGCCATGGTTTACCCCATGGCCATCCCACAAATGTATTCATAAAATGTATCTTTATACTTAAAGAAATTCATGTTAAGTGCCAAATGAGCCAAATTGGCCAGGAAGTCTGTGGGCATCTCGTAGGCATTCCTAAGGTCAGGTACCCCTCTCAAGCCCTCAACACCCTCATCATGGGAGATGGAGGTGTAGAGATAGAACACATCCATAGTAACCAGCAGGCACTGCCACATCTATACCTTGTTGATTTAACTGTTCCAGTAGTATCAAGACAACTCTAGTCTCCTGTAAAAGGTTGATATTGTGGCAAAAATTTGTGAATATAAAAATCTAGATAGCCACATAACTGCTCCAGGACGGAGTCCATCCCTGAGACAGTAGGACACCCTAGATTACCAAAAATGTTCTATTGGTAAAGGTTTCACAGCAAACATTTGATAAATATGATTATATTTAAACACGCAGAACATTTAGACAATCCAGTGTGTGTTTTTTTAAATAACTGCTGTCGTCGTTACTTCATCAGTATGTTCATTCTGTTAAACAAAAAGTGTCAGATAAAAATCCACATCACCAGATATCACTGCTGACAGGTTTGGCAGTTTATATAGTGCTGTTACTGTCCTTTTGCAGATATATATATAAGCAATAATACCTAATATGGTGGGCAGTATTGGGCTACACCAGACTGCCCAGGGCATAATGAGGCCCAATGCCACAGGCAGAGGGCCTTATAGCTCCTGTAAGATCCAGTATATATCCCATACTGCCCACCCTGGAGGGTATTATTGCACTTAGAACATGGGTTATAAGTGATGGATTATTAAAATAAAAAAATTAGCTATGAACAAGTTGGGTGATAGTGTAAATTATTGGGTATGCATAGTATTTACGCTGTTAGCATAGAGCTCAAGTTACACTATTTGGTCAAATCACCCATTCCTTTACTTTTATTAGTTTGAGTTGAGGGGCTTTGCCCCAAACTCCCCATTTAAAAAAAAAAAAAAGTTTCTGTGGAGGCAAAGCCCCCAACTCAGATAAACTAATAAATAAAACCAGCACTGTATTCAGGAAGCTTTTACAGCAAGCTTCTACGCTGACTGATAATCTACGCTATCGCCATGAATTGAGACTCATTTTAGTTCTTTTGGGCAAACTAGTCCCTCTACTGGTACATGTGGCAGTAGAGAGCACTGTTGTGTTGGAGCTTTTGAAGCAGTAACCCCAAGGAAGCTGTGTTACCCCTCCCCTGTTCATCCACCAGCCTACCTGGCTGCTTACCTTCTGCTGGTCACTGTAACTGGAGCTGGTGTGATGGCTGTAAACAATTATGGGATGTCAGAGTGTGTGATTGGGAGTTGGCAGGATGGTAGTGATTATGAGATGGCAAACAATGTGGTTGGGAGCTGGTGTGACAGCGCTGCAGTTACAAGGCTACAATTTCAACAGGGGCAGCCATTGGGAGTGCTGTCAGAGGGCAGCATAACGTTGCAAGCACTAATAAAGATGAAGGTACTGACTTAAAAAAAAAAAAAAAAAAAATTTTGTGGAATGAGGGCGTTGCGGTTGTGCCCCTCCACATCATCCACTCACCTGCCTGCTTACCTGCCACCAGACACTATAACTGGAGCTGGAGTAATGCCTGCAAATGATTATGGGATGCCCGAGAGGGTGGTTGGGAGCTGGCATGATGGCAGTGATTACGGATGACCGTGAGTGCAGTCGAGCTGCAGTTACAAGACTGCAGTTTCAACAGGGGCAGCTGCTGGAGTGCTGTCGGTTGGCAGTATGACCACTGCAAGCGCAATAAGGATGAAAGTACTGATTAAAAAACAGTTATGTGGAATTGCTGTTTAATTTATGGCTGTACAGATCTGTTTTATTCTGTGCAGCAGTCTCGTCTAAGCAGGAAAAAATGCGGCTATTAGATTTCAAAATTTTATATGGAGACAGTGATTTCACTAGTAACAAGCATTTGTCAATGCCGAATGTTGCTTGCTTCTATGTGCTGTTTAAGTATTTGGAAGTCATTGGAGTGCAAATATTGAAAATTTGCAAACTTACTGACGTCTGCGTAGGAACTGCGCATAGCGCATGCTCGTAAAACAGTCATTGTTAGGAAATTTTCACCAAATTTTCAACACCATTAGACCTCTGCTCATGAACAGTGTCACTGTGATTTTAACGTGTCCCATACATTGAGTTTGCACCGATCGACTGCCCATTGTGCGCCACATGGGCGGAAACATGTTTTGGGCAGGATGGAAAATGACAGCTGTACTGCTCATGAGGAGGTGTGGTAAATGGCAATGTTGAAAATCTGGAGGAAAATATTGAAAATTTTGAACTTACGAGCCTGCTGAGGAACTGCGCAACGCATCGTAAAAGTCATTTTAGGAATTTTTCACCAAATTTTCAACATAGCCATTTTAAGACCTCTGCTCATGAACAGTGTCACTGTGATTTTCTTAATTTGTCCCGTTACATTCATTTTGCTACACCGACTAAGCCATTCTGCGCTACAAGTGGAAACACATTTTGGGTGAGATGTGAAAATGACAGCTGTACTACTCATAAGAAGGTGTGGTAAAATGGCAATTTTGAAAATCTGGCGGAAAATATTGAAATTTCACAACTTAGCGGAGCGCTAGGAACTGTGCAACGACGCCAGAAAGTCATTTTTGGATTTTGACTACTTTAATATGGGGTTTTTAACCCTTCATGAATCGATGTCATTGTCATGTCTGTATTCAGGCCCGGCGGCGATTTCGCAGTCACTGCACCTAAATCACCCTTCGGCTCGGAATAACGCCCATGACAGTGACATCATTCATGAGAAGGGGTCCTAAAACCCCATGTTGAAAATTTGGCAAAAATTCCAAAATGCCTGAGATATGCGATAAAGTTGAACCCCCTATCTAGCCCATTATACAGCTTACCGGCATTTCCTCAGTTCGCGGTCGGCTTTGAAGAGTGCAGACGTGTTCCCGGTCCACGAAGATCGTCGTGCGGAGTCTGGAGGTAAGTATGGGGTGAGGGTTCAATGGGAGGCTGGAGTGCGGTTGTGGGGGTCGAGGCACGACCGGAGACCGCTTTTTGTTTTTCGGTTTAAAAAAACGTCGTGGGACATTTGCCACGCTGGGGTGGGCTCCCAGCATGGCACAAGGATGGGGGGCGTTCAGCTGATGGGGATTGGGCACCCCGTCGGCCAAGGACTGCTTGCCACGCTGGGGTGGGCTCCCCGTGGCACCAACTATGGGGGTCGACGGCTCAGCCGACGGGATTGGGCACCCCGTCGGCTATACAGTGCGTGCGGGGCGCACGCCTGTGTGGGGGAGCTACGCTTTATCGCTGCTCACTGAAGCATAGCTCTCTTTCAATCTGAAGTTACTGCATTTTGGAGCGTGTCATAGACAGCTCCAAAATGCATTGGCTTACAGGCGCGCCTGCCAGCTCACTGACTGAATTGGAGGAGGAGGTGACACACCTCGAAATCTCCGATGATGGCACTATGTTACTTGACATGCGCAAGCAACGAAAAGGAAGACTGACACAGGAAGTAGTTATTACTGGTCTCTGGTGCCAGATACCTACCCAGACAGAGGGTGTTCTCGACCAGAGTGCAGGGTTTACATTTTTTTTTTAATGAAGATATTTCTCCTCTCGGCTGGGACCTGGTGGGACATCAACCCTGTCCCCAGATGCCAATGAACAGCCACCTATCTTTTCTTCTTCCTCTTCCTCCTACTGGTGCTGTGATAGTGGGTTGCAGCATTCGGGCAGGGTTTCACTGCAGCCTGCTCCCACCATCCATTTTCCACCACTTTTCTCCCTGTTATGTACACAGGCCTCGGTGACGAGAAGTGCATGTGTGTGTAGAGGTGTGCATGCCTCTAGAACCAGTGACCCCACTCCACCTCCCAATGACCTAGTGAGAGCCCCCATTTGCAAGGCACTACCACCGAGCCTCCACTCAGTGGCAGCCAAGCACTGGCCGGAACGCTCGGCTCCCACTCCAGGAGAGATCTGCCTAGTAGCTGTTCAGTTCTCTCCCACCCATCCACCCTCGCCAACTTCTGGCAACCCAAGCTTGTTCCTGAACTCTGCTGCCAGAGTGGTAAGACGTGAACTGAGGGTGCCTCAGCCTCTACAGCTGGGCTGGCTTCTCTAACCCATTTTTTTATCCTATATAGTGAATTCCTGATATGTGCATATGCTCAGGAAGTCCATTTTGTGCATACAATAGACGATTAAAATCGGTGAAGCCCTCCATAAAATGTACTTTCTCACTTACTACTCACTTTTATCTTTACTGAATGTACCAAACTCATTTAAAACATACCAGTTCATCAAGTGTTGCAGACTCCCATCTGTTTATTTCTTTTCTCCATGGCCGTTCACTCTGACAGAAAGGATGAAACTGACTAAACGCGTGCATGTGTTTAACCACTGGCAGCACATCTGGCACTTTGTTTAACAGGTGTGATTGACTGCCCTTGTCTGAGGGAAGAAAATGTGCATACAAGCAAATTCGTTATCATTAAGTACATAGGATTGGCATTGGGACATGCCGTTTGTGTGCATTCAGCCAGAATATGCATACATGTGATGTGCATATAGTGGTATGCACATAAAGTGCCCTAGATATAGATGTGTGTGTGTGTGTGATATATAATAATTAGCAGTGACCACTTTTTATTCTCCTAATATGCACTCCACCCTCTTAGATACTGTAACAGCCATCATACTATTTATCAACTGTGCAAAAGGTCATTTCAGTGAGATTCATGCTGTTCCCAGAACAGAGCAGTGAAACTCTAGAGAACTGTCTATTTAGAAAAGTTGATATCCCAAAATGCATGGCTTACTTATTCCAGTCTATTTCTGCTTATGCACCGTTAAGTGGCTTGACACTCCATTACAAAATCCTCTGTGTGGTCAAAAAGACTGATTATATTATATTATAGCGGTGGTGTTGTGAACCTCATCCTGGCACTGCCGCTTCACTTTATACTGTATTGTAAATGCTTCCTAGAGTTATGTCAATCCTCCTAGTTCTGAAAAAATTAGGGCACACTTCATATGTTTTTTCTGTCAAAGGCTCTTCACTGAATATATAAAGTAACATATCCCACCTAAAGGTACTGTCCCAGGGAGATTTGAGGAAAAGAGTCTTTGAGGTAAAGATACAGAATGATTCTGGATCCTTTTCCATACAGTATTGAATGAAGTGGGGTGGCTGTATTTGCCAGGGTGAGGCTCACAACAACACTTACACTGCTATAATATACGGTAACATAGAAACATAGAATTTGATGGCAGATAAGGACTGCTTGACTCACCTGGTCTGCCCATTTCACCTAATGGATAAGCTGCAGATCCTAGTTAACAACCTACTTCCTCCTACCCCCCACTAGAATTGCCTTATGTCTGTCCCATGCATTCTTGAATTCCCCACTGTTTTTGACTCCACGACCTCAGGAAGATTGTTCCATGCATCCACAACTCTCTCTGTGAAAAATACTTCCTCACATTACCTCTGAGCCGCCCCTCTCTGTCTTCCAATTGTGTCCCTTGTTCTTGCACATCTTTTTTCTGAAAGATGCTACCCTCTTGAACTTTGTTGATTCCCTTGAGGTACTTGAAAGTTTCTGTCATGTCCCCCTTTCCTGCCTTTCCTTGAGGGTATACATATTAAGCTCCTTTAGTCTCTCTTTGTATGTCTCTTGGTGCAGACCCTGCACCATTTGGTTGCCCTCCTCTGGACAGCCCCCACCCTGTCTGTCTTTGCAGAGATGGGCTCCAGAACTGCACAAAATACTCCAGATGGGGTCTCACCAACTGTCTGTACAGAGGGATAACAACTTCCTTGTTTTCTACTGGTGATGCCTCTCCTATGCATCCCAGTATCCCCCCCCCCAGCCCTCTTTACTGCCTTCTCACTTTGCATGCCTACTTTTAGGTCATCTGATATAACTACCCCAGGTCCCTTTCCATTTCTGTTGTTGTCAGTCCCCCCCAAATTGTGTACTCTTCCCAGGGTTTTTGTTTCCCAGCTGCATTACTTTTGCATTACAGTACTGTATAATCTGACTGTTTTACCTCTTAGTGTAATTTTGTAACAGACTATCAAGTCACTAAATGGACCCTAAGATAGAAATGGAATAAGTAAGCCCCATATTTTAGTATTATAGTATTTGGTCTAAACAGGCAGTTCTTGAGAGTTTCATGACAGTTTCTCTGTTCTGTTTTGGAACAGCATGAGTCCACACTAAAATTACCTTTTGCACAGTTGACAAATAGTATGAGGGGCCTCATAACATCTGAGAGGGGTCGGTGGGTGTATATTTAAGCAATATATGACAACAGGTGTGGGTGATGCCAGGATTTACCTACATCTGGTGTTTTGTCTGGTCATGAGGCCAGAGGCCGAGGAGTAAACCACACCAGGCGTAGGTAAATCTTGGCATCACCTATGCTCTGTAGTGGCATATTGCAACTCATACAATGGGCCATTTACTTTGTATGAAAAAGTTTCAGAAAAATGTATTTTCTAATTTAATTATTTTTATTGATTTTATTGTTGTGCCTGGAAAAATAGTTCCTGTTGCTATATAGAATGTATAGGTGATCCATCACCCCTCCGCCATATCTGAGACAGGGAAAGATAAATGGCAGAGGAGTCATATATACAACACACAGTGTGTGTATACACACACAGAGCCATTCTCCCATGTTTGCATGTGCTTGGTACACTTTTTTTTTTTTTTTACTCTGCAAGTGACAGTATCTGGGGCAGTTTCAACAAGACGCCTTACATGGACAGTGTACGGCGACGGACAGTAACTGAGGAGCTGTGTTCATTTACTGGAGTGGGTAGCTGAATTTATTTGTTTTCTAAGGTTTCTTGTTGCCTTTGCATATCATGGAAAGTGTATATACAGACTGGGGAGCTAAATTGCTGCAGCAGATGCTGGAGGAGTCATTTGCTCTGGGAGACGATATGAGCAGGAAGCCTAGGATGTTGTGGGAGTGCGTCATGGAGTACTGTAAAGCTGCGGTGTGCCTTGGGCCTGCTTTGCTGTTTGGAGGTACTGTAAATGAGCCTTCTTGTTTGCCAATTTGGAAGTGTGAAGTATTGCTTAAAAAAACAAGCATTTGTCAATGCCGAATGTTTGCTTGCTGGCATTGGCAGTGGTAATGTAGAAGTTACAGAGCTGCGTAATAGGAATGGCAGTGAAGTACTGAACTGAAGCCAACCCCACCACCACCCTGCAGAGAGTGACAGGCATTGGGGTGTGCATTTGGGTCATCAGGCATAATGGCCTTGCCATTTCACCACACCCCACCCTGCAGACACTGACAAGTGTCATGGTGTTCTTTGGGGTGTTTGTTCTATGCGCACCTATTTCATTAGGAAGTGCGTGAGATGGGTGCGATATAGGAGAATGGGGTGAACTTTGGGGCTGAAGAGTCCAAGGCATACCGATACCTCTCACTGGCTGCAGGGTGTGGAATGGTATGAGCATTACAGGCAAGAATCCCAAGTCACACCCTGATGCCTGTCATTCTCTACAGGGTTGGGCGTTATGGTTGGAAATCCTAATACCTCAGGCATTCATTGGTATTTTCACTCCAAATTTTCAACATGTTTTTTTTTTTGTGACCCCACCTCATGAACAGGGGAATATCAGTTTGTTAGCAAGCTGCTTATGCACAGCTAGTATGGCATTTAGCACCACAGGTGCAAAACATTCGAACAGGATGTAAAAATGACAGCTGTACTGTTCATGGGGAGGTGTAAAATGGCAATGTTGCAAATCTGCAGTACAAATATTTAAAAATGGTGACGTCATGAGCGTATTATAGAAACTGTGCAACTATCAACTGTAATATAATTAGGTTGGGGATATTTACAGCAGATTGTCAACTCAGGCATTTTGGTGCCTCCGATCATGAACAGTGTCACTGTGATTTTCTTTATCTGTGCCGAACAATGATTCCCCACAGCGACTATGCATCTCAGCACTGAAAGTGTGAAACACACTTCAGCCATGTTGTGAAAAATGACAGCTGTACTGTTCATAAGGAAGTGTGAAAAATGCCACTGGTGAAAATCTGGACTGAAAATATTACAAAGTCATGAACTTACGAGGCGTGGGAAACTGCGCATTGCTCACTCATAACACAGTCATTTTATGGACTTTTGTCACCAAATTTTCAACATAGCCATTTTAAGACCTCTGCTCATGAACAGTGTAACTGTGATTTTCTTAATCTGTCCTAAACATTGCTTTCAGACACCAACAGCACCATTGTGCGCTACATGGGCAGAAACACGCTTTGGGTGAGATGTGAAAATGACAGCTATACTACTCATAAGAAGGTGTGGTAAATTGGCAATGTTGGAAATCTGGAGTGAAAATATTGAAAATTGCGATCTACGAGTGCGCGTAGGAACCGCGCAATGCACCCTCGTAAAAGTCATTTATAGGATTATTCAAATTTTCAACATAGCCATTTTAAGACCTCTGCTCATGAACAGTGTAACTGTGATTTTCTTAATTTGTCCCGTACATTGATTTCAAGACACCGACTGCTCCATTCTGCGCTACATGGGTGGAAACACATTTGGGTGAGATGTGAAAATGACAGCTGTACTACTCATAAGAAGGTGTGGTAAAATGGCAATGTTGAAAATCTGGAGTGAAAATATTGAAATTTCGCGAACTTACGAGCTCATGGAGAACTGCAATAACTACTTTGTAAAACAGTCATTTTTGGAATTTTGGGCACCAAATTTTCAACATGGTGTTTTTGGGACCCTTCATGAATGATGTCACTGTCATGGCAGTATTCAGGCCCAAGGGTGATTTCACAGTCACTGCGTGTAATCACCCTTCGGGCATGAATACCGCCATGACATACATTCAGAAGGGGTCCCAAACCCCATGTTGAAAATTTGGTAAAAATTCCCAAAAATGCCCGAGATATGCAATAAAGTTGAAACCTCCTATGTAACCCATTATACATGTAACCCCTAGATGGCGCTTATCCCAGGGGCTACTACCCCTGCCTGATTTGCCACTAACAGGTTAAGGGGCCTGGATCCAATGGCGGGTGCCTCCACCCAGAGGTCAAGGTTTGCAATAGTTAAACTTATTTGGTCACAGCCCTCTGGGACACTGCAACCCCCTTTCTTCCCACTAGTGTCCCACACAATATATCAGAATTACCTTCACAGTATACACTTACCCCCAGGGCTGGTTCAGGCACTGGGACCTCCTGTAAAATAAGATACAGTGCAACAATCACAGTACAATACTTTAACATAGACAAATACCTCAGGCAGTATAACTTTGCTGGAACAAGCAGCACGGATTTATTTAGGGGAATATAACAAGGACAGGGAAATCTGGTTAATTAGCTTATCACTTTACTCATCTACCTATGGCTCTGTGCATAGGCCTATCCCTACCAGTTACTGTCCCTGGGTACCCAAGCCCTAGTGGCTAGTCCAAACCGTGGCAGCTGGTAGGGCCCTTTCCCACAGAGAAAAGAAAATTAGTTTAAACAGTCAGCAGTACAGTGATTCCATTTGGATTCAATGTGGCAATTCAACAGGAGCGACCCTGAATTAGTACTCACGACCTCCAAACAAGATAGGGTCTTCAATGTCAGCAGGGCTACTCTTGAGCTCCACGAGACTCTCACACATTTTATATGGCAAACTGCAACAGGCAAAAGTCCTTTAATGGCAGCAGGATTCACTTGAGCTAACCAAGCCTCCTCACACATTTATATGGTGAACAGTAACAGGCAAAAGTCCTTTAATGGCAGCAGGATCTACTTGAGGTACACAAGCCTCTTCACACATTTATATGGTAAAACAGAAAGTACTATACCAGGCAGGCTGCTTCTATCCCGATCGCAATTACTGCACAATACCCGGGAGAACACACAGCAGATTCAGTTCCTGACAGACCGAGTGCAATTCAGCAATTCTCCAGTCTTCTACAGGGTGAGCCTGGTTTCTACTCTTCAGATATCCTTTGATTCTCTTCACAGGACGGATTCAGTCCTAACAAGCAGTTACAAGCTGCAGACCGGAACTCTGGGCCTTACACACGTTTCCGACTAAAACTGCACACTGAAAAGCACAGGGCTCCTTCCTTCACTGCCAGAGCTCAACTGAAACTCCCACAGACAAAACGGGCACTTCCTTTGAGTTCCTCCCAGTTCTTGATTGGATTGGCTGTCACTCACAATAGACTGCTCCTGTTGGTCCAAAAGGTGCCAAGTCTAAACTACATCTCCCAGAGTCACTGCCCATACAATCCTCTTGTGGCTGGCTCAGATTATGAGTCCAAGTTCTGATTCGTCCAAGGCACCATTTTAGAGCTAGCTTACCCCACACTGATTGGTCCAGTTCAGCAGTTCAAAACTAGAATGGGGAACTAGGCAAACACAGTTCTGACTGCAAAGAAAGCAGGTTAGACAAACTGTATTTTCATTATTACTCTAAATGATTTCTGGCAAACAGTTACATCTTTCACATAGGTTCCCTTTGCACTCTAGTGACTGCAAAATGGAGTGAATTGGCAGCAGCTCAAGTGGTACTCAATCAAAGAAACACACAGTCCCCATACAAACTAATTATGTCTGCAAGCAGACAGCTCTTAAAGAGACAGTACCAGAGGTTCTAAAACACTCACTGATAAATGACTTAAACTAAACACCATTCAGGCTTGGAGCATTCAAGCAAGCTCCTGAAGTCTTTGGGAACCCCATTTGCAGGGGTTACACCCTTCCTGGTTCTGGGAAAGCTTGACGTCCGTCAAGCAAGTACCGCCATAAGTTTTAACTGCAACCATATACATTTGCATTAGGCTCGCACATGTAATCATCAGTCAATATATCATTTTACCAAGAACACATTTCTGAAACATTGCAGTACGTCACTCTTTACACAGTATTACATACACATTGTACCATAACTCAAGTTATTACCTCTTGTACATGAAACCTGAAGAGGGGCCCTTCCTATCAGTTACCTTGGGGCTGGGTGGGGCAAGGGCACCATACTAGAGGGCAACACAAGTAACTTGAGTTAGCACTGACGCTCAGTTTGGGCAATGAGCTCTGGGACACATACACTCTTTATGGACAACATTGAGGCAGAACCACTGGCCGCCCAGGGAATCATAACTGAGGTGCACCACAGGCTTTACAGCCGACCAGTCTTTCTAGGGGAACTGTTACAGTCTCTGCACTCTGAGCCTCAGTTTCAGCATTGTCCTCACTTGTCAGGAGTCTCCATGGGGTAGAGAGGCTGGAACTTGGGGCACTTTCAGCTCCAGGAGTTACAGTTTCTGAGTCCACAACATTTGGCTCGCATGGAGAGCTTTGGACACTGGCAGTGGACTGTCAGGGCACTCAAAATACTCTTCTTGTTCTGGTGTATCACCAGTCTGACCCAATCCATCATTTTCCTCCCTAAGCTCAAACAGTTCAACCATGCACAATGATTCCATTTCTTCTGATCTGATGCTTTGCACTTCACTTTCTGGGAGCATTGGCTCCAGGGACTAAGCTGGGGGTTGGACAGTCCAGAAGGCCCAGCTTCATCTCCAGTATTGACTAGGGATTGCCCAAAACAATTGACTCAGTTCGTAAGAAGGATAGTATTCAAAGTCACTCACTTTCTTCCGATATGGACTGACAGTCATGCTCAACTGGGACTTGTGGAGGGAACACTTTAACTTTGCTTCTGTAGGTGCAGACTTTCTTGAACTTTTCTTAGCAGCAGCTCTAGTCACTGGTCCAGAGGGGCATCTTCTAGGGGCTCAGACTCAATTAAGATCTGTCCAATGGGCAGTAAATGATTTCTATGCATTGTTTTTACATCTTTTGAATTATTCTCAGGCCTTACTTTGTACACTGGCAGATCATCTAGTTTGCCCACTACAATGTGAGGAGATGTGCCATCTGTCAGCAATCTTGTGCTTGCCATGCAGTCCCAGATTTCTTAGCAATACCCGATCTCCTCCTGGAGTTCCTGTGCTTTCACCTTTTATCATACCTTTCTTTGTTGGCCAGATTTCTTTTGGCAGCCATGGTTTGAGCCAGTTGGTACGCATGAGTTAGCTGGGCCTTTAACTTTGCACATACTGTAAATAGTTGTCAGCTTGAACCCCATCAGGAGAGACCCCAAAACACACATCTACCGGTAGTCGAGCTTCTCTCCAAACATCAGGTGGTAGGGGAGAACCCAGTGGCATCACTTTGGTGCAGTTATAAGCATGTACCAGGGTGCTAATTTGTTGGCTCCATCTAGGCTTGTCCTTTGGGTGCAGGGTGCCTAGCATATCTAGCAAAGTGCGGTTGAAACGTTCAGGCTGAGGGTCCCCTGGGGTGGTAAGGAGTGGTTCTGGACTTTCGGACTCCACAGAGAAAGCATCTCTTTGATCAGACGACTCTCAAAGTCTCTCCTTGATCAGAATGGATTCTTTGTGGAGCCCATAGTGAACAAAAAGTTTTCTACAAGTACTTTGGCTACAGTGGATGCTTTCTGGTCTTTGGTGGGAAAGCTTGGGCATATCTTGTGAATGGTCAGTGACCACCAGCACATTACTGATATTTCTTTGATCTGACTCCAAACTCAGAAAATCAATACAGACCAGCTCCATGGGTGCACTGGTGGTGATGTTAACAAGGGGCAGCCCTCTGGGGCAAAGCTTTCCTCTGTAAGCAGCGACTACAAGTTCGAATGTGTTGCTCCACATCACTCCCATCTTAGGCCAATAGAATCTGGATCTCACCAAGTCAAGTGTTCTGTCTATACCAAGGTGCCCCATGTGGTTGTGCAAGGACATCAGTACTGAGTCTCGAAGGCAGTGGGCAGCACTAGTTGTTGTTTGTCTACTTGTCCCCTCTGTCTACTGTTTCTCTGTATAACAGTTTATTGATCAGTTTCAACTTAGGACCTTCTTTGTATAATAGTGCAGTTCTCAAATCCGTGGGCGTAATTTGGACACATCTTTTCCTGCATAGAGGGCTTCTAAAGCTGCTTTGATCATGGGATCGCTGGATTGAGCCCGCGAATACTGTCATTGTCCAGCTGAGGCAGTGCACCAATGTCTATTGCAGAAAAGTGGCAATAAGCAGCAGGTATGCAATTCTCAGAGGGTCCCAAGCAATCCACCATGCAGTCCGCTGCGTCCGTGGACATTGTTCCTCCCTGTCAAACTTCGGCAGAGTGCCGAATGTCAGGTTCTGCCACTCAGACCCAATCATTCTGGGGAACAGGCCTCCGGGAGAGCATCAGCATCTATGTGGTTCAGACCTGCTCGGTATTCGAGAGCATAGTCATATGTAGATAATGCAGAAAGCCACCTATGGCCAGTGGCATCCAACTAGCTGAGGTCTGCACATAGGTCAAGGATTATTGTCAGTTTTACTAGTATTTTAGCCCCATACAAGTACTCATGGAATTGGTCAACAATAGCCCACTTCAAAGCTAGGAACTCTAACTTATGTACAGGATAGTTCTTTTCGGATGGGGTTAGGCTTCACTGGCAAAGGCCACTGGTCTCAGGCCATTCTCGTGCTCTTGGTACAACACAGCCCCAACCCTTGCAAGCTAGCATCAGTGTGCAGGACGTAAGGTTTTCTTGGATCGGCATAGGCCAGCACTGGAGCATGGGTAAGTTGATATATGATCTCATGAAAAGCAGTCTCACAATCAGGAGTCCAGCGGCCCAAATACTTCACTCGGATGAAAATACACTCTTTCAGTCTTGAGGATGCTGACTTTTGGTATTGTTTGTGGGTTGGGGATACCCTTGAGTAAGGTTAAGTAAAGGGCAGATCACTCTTGAATAGTCCTTGATGAACGCCGATAATAACCACAGAATCCCAGGAATCTTTGCAGTTCTTTTAGATTTTGGGCTGGCCAGGTGGTCAAGGCCTCAACTTTACTTGGGTCGGTCTCTATTCCTCGGTGGATACTATGTGTCCCACATACTTTACTGATGTTTGAAAGAATTGACACTTATCAATGGACAGTTTAAGGCCAAAGTCCTCCAGTCGGTCCAATACCTTAATAATCTGCTCTCACGTTCCTCCAGTGAGCTGCCAAACACAATAACATCATCTAGGTATACCAGCACTCTAGTAAGTTCATGTCCCCCACTGCACGCTCCATCAATCGTTGAAAAGTGGCTGGGGCACCTGAAATCCCATGAGGCATCCTCATGAATTCATAGAAGCCAAGCGGACAGATAAAGGCTGTCTTCTCACGGTCCTCTGGGGCCATCGGGATCTGGTAGTACCCACTCGGGAGATCCAGCACAGAGAACCACTTGTCTCGCTTTAGGCAGTCCAAAGCATCCTGAATGCGGGCATTGTGTACTGATCAGGGATAGTCCGCCGTTTAAGGTGCGATAATCCACACACATCCTTACTGTTCCATTCTTTTTCCTCACTACCACAATGGGGGACATAAGGGCTTCTGGATTCTTGTATTACACCAGCAGCTAACATCTCTTGCAGATGCCGTCTCACATCATCTATGCAGCAGGTGCCAGGCGTCGAGACCTCTCACGAAATGGTCTTTCGTCATGCAGCCAGATATTGTGCTCAGCTCCTTGCACATCCTACATCCCATTCCTTTAAAGAAAACACCTGGTCTCTCTGGGCAAGCTTCTCACTGATCCTCACTTTCCATTCAGCTGGCAGCGGAGTCACTGAAATCAAACAAGTCAGGCGTTACTCTGTCATTCTTCCTCAAACTCTTGCTGCTGGGTAGCACTGCATGTCTGCACAATGCACATTAGCCAGGATGCAACCTCTATTTACTCGAATGTCTCTTCAGACACATTATGAACTTGGACCATTACCCTTCTGGCATAAGCATGGGCTCTAGCGGGCAAAATACTAGGCTTGACCAGCAGTCCCTCTGGCAATTTTCCATCGCCTGGTGCATCCAACATTAATATTTTTATTCTTAACATCCTTTCTGATACGGACCTCTCCCTGTAAGGTACACTGGGCATTTGGCGCCAGGATCAGAGACTCAGGATCCTTCTTCCATACAATTCCGACCGGTTCCTCTGGTTCTATTTTTCAGCACTCTCTGTGCCTCATAGGCCTTCTTAATTAAAGCCGGAACTCTTAAAGCTCTTCTAGTCTTTGACCCTGTTTTCATTAACACAACTGTGCCAGCCTTCGAACATATGAGCATTTGTTCCAATCAACAAAGGACACCATCATACAGTCCAGTGGGGGACACACTAAGGCTAGGGTCTCTACTTGTTCGGCCACTCCAGCCACGGAGATGGGGAAAGACAGCCAAATCGGATATACCCGAATAGGGGTAGGCCTTCTCACTTAACCCCCATACATGCAGTCCTTCTAATGGTTGTAAGGGTACATCTGACAAATGCTTCTGATACCAATCCTGGAACATAATTGTCACTTGGGAGCCACGGTCTAATACAGCTCTTGTAGACACTCCATTCACCTTTACAGTGGTCTCCATGGAGGGACCCACTATTCTGGACCAGTCTGGAGAGGCGGTAGTGGGGGCCTGGGCAACTGACCTTGCCACAAAAGACGTGAGTTAGCATTTTGGTGCCCTCACTGGGATCATTTGTGCACCTCTTAACCACTGATTTGTTCTCCGAAGCTCTCTTGTAGCCTATATGCAACTTTGTCAGTGTCTTTTGGGACCGGCATTCCCTTTTCATGTGCCCATTTTCCCACAATTATAGCAAAACATACTTTCTGGAGTTTGAGCTGGCCGAGTGCCACACTGGGAGCCAGGGGCGTATTATTAACTGGAAACCTTGGTGCCATCTCTGTCTGCGGCGTGATAAGCATTTGGAGACATCTCGTCAGTTTCTCCACTTCCATGGTCAAGGAATTGAGTTCGAGCTGTTATCAGCAGGAGATACATGGTGGGTACCCCCACCCCATAGCAGATGCAGTCGGATATAGGTCAGGGCCCATACTTGCAGGCGTGGCCTTCATAAAGGGACTGTTTTGAATTCCCGGATCTCTCTCAACAGTTCGCCCCATTGTGGCATATCTTTTTCTTGTCAGAGCACTCATTTACTGCCAACCTCTGCCCTGAACTTCACTTGATGGGTCACCCTCAGTCACTCGGTCGTAGCTGCAGCTGTTGGTGCAGGTCCCTCCCGAGGTCGCCTTTTCTCAACTCCCTAATTTCTCTCATTAACTCATCATAGGAGGGTGGTGATTCCAGTCGATTTGCCAGGCGTAACTGAAGCAACAGCAGTTCTGAGAAGGGGCAGACTTAAGGATCCTGTCCAGCCTCGTTCGGTCCAGTTCAATCACTGGAAAACTACCCTTTCTGAGGCATTCTTGCAACAATTTTTCCAGCCGAGATACATACACAGACAACAACTCCCTTGGTACTGTTGTGCATCTCTTACTCTCCACCATAGGTCTTCATCAGAATCTGGGCTCCCATACACATTCTCCAGGGCCTCAAGATAGGCCTGTGCAGTCACTTCAGGGTTACTGGCCCGTTTAGCACGGATGGTAGCCAGGGCAGGACCTCAGAGGCTCTCACTAACCCTCTTTCGCTCGGCTTCCGAGCATTGCCATTCTAGCACTTGGGGCAACATAGTCTATCCAGGTCTCCCAGTCATCCTCCCCTTGGGGGGTGGGAGGGTGCCAGAAGATCCTCAACCTTCGGTAAGAGTCGTGACTAATGGGAGGTGCAGAAATAGGAGTCTGCATTGGTTCAGCCACCATTACGGGCACTGGAGCGGAGAGGATGTTGGGGAGAACACCAGGTGGCAAGAATAGTTTCTTCAAGTCCTCCCAGTTTTCCTTCCCCAGCAACCATTTAGCAAATTTCTCCTCAAAAGTTTCAGATAGTGTTGGGGCTCATTCACCCCGGGTCTTTACTGTCCTTAGTTATCACTCTCAAGCAGTGAGGGCTCCTCTGGGGTAATGGTCTGTGGCACTTTGTAGCTATCTATGGGATCTTTAAACTCTACTAGGGCCAGGAAAGTGTGGGTGAGCAGATTAGCATGCTGACCCACCACCACAGGGTTTTGTAAACCTTCCACCTTGGAAAGTACTCCTGCACAGTGTCCGTATTGATACCCAAGGGGATGTCCAGTATAAGCATAGCATTTTGGGGTCGATCTCTCCCAGTACACCACTCCACCAGCCGGTGCACAGCCACTTCTGTCGGGTACCCATTTATTTTTTATTTTTTCCTTAACAGTGGTTTGTAAATATGGCCACTAGAGGACACACAATCCCAGCGGTGAGCCTCCAAGATGTAACCCCTAGATGGCGCTATCCCAGGGGCTACTACCCCTGCCTGATTTGCCACTAACAGGTTGAGGGCCTGGATCCAATGGCGGGTGCCTCCACCCAGAGGTCAGGGTTTGCAATAGTTAAACTTACTTGGTCACAGCCCTCTGGGACACTGCAACCTCCTTTCTTCCCACTAGTGGCCCACAATATATCAGAATTACCTTCACAGTATACACTTACCCCCAGGGCTGGTTCAGGCACTGGGACCTCCTGTAAAATAAGATACAGTGCAACAATCACAGTACAATACTTTAACATAGACAAATACCTCAGGCAGTATAACTTTGCTGAAACAAGCAGCTCGGATTTAGTTAGGGGGAATATAACAAGGACAGGGGAAATCAGGTTAATTAGTTTATCACTTTACTCATCTATCTATGGCTCTGTGCACAGGCCTATCCAAACCAGTTACTGTCCCTGGGTACCCAAGCCCTAGTGACTAGTCCAAACCGTGGCAGCTGGTAGGGGCCCTTTCCCACAGAGAAAAGAAAATTAGTTTAAACAGTCAGCAGTATAGTGATTCCATTTGGATCAATGTGGCAATTCAACAGGAGTGACCCTGAATTAGTACTCACGACCTCCAAACAAGATAGGGTCCTTCAATGTCAGCAGGGCTACTCTTGAGCTCCAGAGACTCTCTCACATTTATATGGCAAACTGCAACAGGCAAAAGTCCTTTAATGGCAGCAGGATTCACTTGAGGTACACAAACCTCTTCACACATTTATATGGTAAAACAGAAAGTACTATACCAGGAGGCTGCTTCTCTATCCCGATCGCAATTACTGCACAATACCCGGAGAACACACAGCAGATTCAGTTCCTGACAGACCGAGTGCAATTCAGCAATTTCTCCAGTCTTCTACAGGGTGAGCCTGGTTTCTACTCTTCAGATATCCTTTGATTCTCTTCACAGGACGGATTCAGTCCTAACAAGCAGTTACACAAGCTGCAGACCGAACTCTGGGCCTTACGCACGCTTCCCGACAAACCTGCACACTGAAAAGCACAGGGCTCCTTCCTTCTTCACTGCCAGAGCTCAACTGAAACTCCAACAGACAAATCCGGGCACTTCCTTTGAGTTCCTCTCAGTTCTTGACTGGATTGGCTGTCACTCACAATAGACTGCTCCTGTTGGTCCAAAAAGGCCCAGTCTAAACTACATCTCCCAGAGTCACTGCCCATACAATCCTCTTGTGGCTGGCTCAGATTATGAGTCCAAGTTCTGATTCGCCCAAGGCACCATTTTAGAACTAGCTTACCCCACACTGATTGGTCCAGTTCAGCAGTTCAAAACTAGAATGGGGAACTAGGCAAACACAGTTCTGACTGCAAAGAAAGCAGGTTAGACAAACTGTATTTTCATTATTACTCTAAATGATTTCTGGCAAACAGTTACATCTTTCAGATAGCTTCCCTTTGCACTCCTAGTGACTGCAAAATGGAGTGAATTAGCAGCAGCTCAAGTGGTACTCAATCAACGAAACACAGTCCCCCATACAAACTAATTATGTCTGCAAGCAGACAGCTCTTAAAGAGACAGTACCAGAGGTTCTAAAACACTCACTGATAAATGGCTTAAAGCCAAACACCATTCAGGCTTGGAGCATTCAAGCAAGCTCCTGGAAATCTTTTGGGAACCCCCATTTGCAGGGTTATACAGCTTACGGCATTTCCTCAGTTAGCGGTCGGCTTTGAAGAGTGCAGGCGTGTTCCCCGTCCACCGAAGATCGTCGTGCCGGAGTCTGCAGGTAAGTATGGGGTGGGGGGTGCGGGAGGCTGAAAGTGCAGGGGTGGGGTGCGGGTTGTGGAGGGTGTTGGAGACGCGCTGACGGGCAGTTTTTATTTTACAGGTCTTAAAATAAAAAGACGTCTGGGACGCTTGCCACACTGGGGTAGGCTCCAGCATGGCACAAAGACTTGGGCGTTCAGTCACGGGGATGGCACCCCATCGGCAAAATAAAAACAAAATCAAAGACGGCTTGCCACGCTGGGGTGGCCCAGCGGCACAAGGTCTTGGCGTTTGCCGACGGGGATTGGGCACCCCATCGGCAAAATAAAAAAAATATCTCGGTATCGCTTGCCACGCTGGGGTGGGCTCCCAGCATGGCACAAGGACTTGGTGGGGAGGCTGCCTGTTTGATGTGATTGGGCACCCTCAGCCGGGTTATTCAGTACAGGGGCGCATCGCCTGTCTGTGTGGTGGGGTTAGCTGCGTGAGCAGCCGATATCTTATCGGTGCTCACTCAAGCATAGCTCCTTTTCAACTCAGAGGCCACTGCATTTTGAGCGGTCATAGACAGCGCCCAAATGCATTGGCTTACAGGTGCCGCGCCTGCCAGCCCAGTGCCTGAATTGGAGGAGGAGGTGACACACTCAGAAATCTCCGTTCATGGCACTATGTTTCTTGCACATGCGTGCAAGCAAACATAACAAGCAGAAGATTGTTGATATTTATAGTTGTTTTGGGGCTGGTGTACTCTGGTATGGTGACTGTAGAGTGCTCAGCGGTAGCCCATTTTGAAATTCCAGCCACCGCAGTCTTTGCCAGTCTCGGGTTCCTTATGGTCAGAGTGATTTCAGTCAGGGATCCTGATTCGACTGACTTGTGGCTGGCACCTTTTTCCATGGAGTGATGCTAGGATTTACAACACCTAGAAGGTGCCAGCCAGCCAATCAGAATGTTTCATTTTCCAAAACATTGTATAATGTCTAAAAGTGGCCACTGCTCATTGGTGCACATGCTGTTTGCATAAAGTTTATTTTAATTTGAAAACTAGAATTATCCTGCTTGCTTTAGTGAGGTACACAGCAAGCTTGCTAAGATGGACGGATTGATCACATGTAGTGGAATGGTCTCTCAATTGGTCAGCAAGCAAGCGGCGCATATGTTAGCACTATATGACTGAAGACAAAATTCCAATATGGAATTTAATTTTGTGGAACTAAAGAAATAAGTGTAATAAACATTACCATCTATTTTAGGCACTTTTTGTTATATGAATATTATCCTGCAAAGGTCAGTAAATTGTGGCACACTAAAAATTGGCAAGCCGTTGGCAGCGTTTTTTAGTGATGCGAATTACTTATCTGGTGACACTTTTTAACAGAATGAACATATTGATGACATAATGCAGATAGAGGTTATTTAAAAGAATAGAGGTATGGGATTGTCTGAGTTGCCTGCTTGTTTGAATGTAATCATTTGTATTGAATGTTTAAGAAGGCTTTACTGATATTGAATTTTTGGTGATATAGAACACTAGTCACATGATTAAACAGGATTCCACAGGCGTTGAGGCAAACATGGCAAGTACTACAATGATGCATTAAACATGCACTCTGCAGGCGGCGCTCAGTATTGTTATTCACTGCATATTTTTGGGCTCTCTTGTACACCAGCATTTAACACCCAAATCCGCTATCCCCACATACAAGGAATGTGATCTGCTGGTGCAGCTCCCACTGAAGGCGAGCATCTGACCAGCCAGGCAGCAAGGCAACCTTCCTACACCATCCGTGGCAGCAGCCAATGATCTCCATAAGGGGAACCATGCCTCACCCCTGCCACTCATCTAAACCAGTTCAGGCTGGAGGTAGCTAGCGGAACATACACATTACACTTTTGGTGAGAATAATGAAATGACTGTTCCCAAATAGCAGCAAAGTCAATAAGCGAACGTGGTTCCTTCCCATTCTAGTAAACTTAATGTTCTCCAGTTCTGCAGCAGCAGGAAACCTAGGAAGAACTTGAGCATTTCACTAGCATTAGTAACTGTGTTATTCTACATCTCTGGTGATAGATGATGACACCAGTAAAGAGTGAATAGCAGTCTTATGCTAACAGGCAGTCCAGGGTTGTAGCAGCACTTCTGAAAGACTCCAACACCAAAGTCTAATCTAATCACATCTGAAGCTGTAGTTCAATTCCACAAGGCAGACACTCAATAGCTAGACAAATCTCAATGGCCCTGCAACATCAGTGAAGCTTAGAGGATCACAGACAGCATAAAATAAACAAGATGATGGCACCCTCACAGCTGCAGCACAGCGGCTCTCCTCCAACCTTCTCCTATCTTAATGAAATCTGACTGATGCTTCCTGAGTGGCAGTTATACAGCACACCTTGCCCTTCCCTCAGCACATTCCTTAGACCACATGGCATCAAGAGCCCTTGAGCCTTAACACCTGAAAAGCCAGTGAGCAACCTCACAGAATTTGGAAACCCATGGGATTCTTTGGGAGTTACTGTTGTGACTCTTAATAAAGCGGCTACAGCTTTGTGCCTCAGATGTCAAGGCTTTGGTCAGAGCCCACCAGGAGTACTGTGTGGGTTCTGGTCTCCTCATTACAAAAGACATTGAGATGGTCAAGAGTGTGCAACACAGGGCCACCAAATGATCTGCCCTTGTGGGGACAGAAGGTTTAGCGCCTGGATACCCTTTACAGGATCACCTTGGTGAAAAGGAAGCTGAAAGGATACATGATCTCAGATTTTTGCATACTCAAATGCATCAACAAGATCAAACAGTTGAGGATGTTTGGAGTGCTCACTAAGCGGGGTGCAGCGATGTGCCCTGAAGCTCAGGGATGGTAAATGAGGGGGTATTATGGAGGAAATATTTTTCTCTCAGAGGGTGGTGAACCTTTAATCAGTGGAGATGAGGACAGGAAGACAGTACGGGCCTTTAAGATAAGCTTGGACACATTTCTGCTTAGTGAGGGAATCAGCAGATACAGAAGGTAGTACAGGGTAGGGGAATCTCTATAACTGGTATATGTTTGTGCAGCATACTTACTCATCCCTGCCCACAAAGCCAAGGAGAGCTGATACAATGGACCAAGAGTCCTTTCTGACCTTGTATTACTATGTTGGAAGAAATTCATTGTCTAATGTGTGCATTGCTTGGTGTAACTGAGTTGAATAATGGATTCGGGATTTCAAAAGTAGAATTGGGGAAGACAAGTCATCCAGGGAGGGGTGGGGGGACTCTGATTTGGGCTACATCTATGACTTTGTGAGAAGAGCTACCTGGGGTTGCATCTAAGATGTGGGAGAATCTCTGATTGGGAGCTGCATGAATGAGGGGAGGAGCCCTCTGAATGAGGTTGCATTCATGACTGTGGAAGAGCTCACTGATTAGGTTGCAACTTGCATCCATGACAAGGGAGGAGCTATATGATTGGGGGCTACATTTTGGCTGTGAGAAGCTCTCTGATCGGGACTACATCCATAAGTGCAGGGGAGGGGTTTTGTGGTGCTGCATCCACTATGGTTGGGAACAGCTCTCTGATTGGGAGTGCATAACTGGAGATTTTTGATTTAACTGAATTGTATGAAGGGATTGAGATAGACCATCCTCCTTCCCATCCTGTGTTTTGAGACTGCAGTTAGGCACCACAACACTGTAGCTTCTAAAAGAGAATGCTTTACTACAACAGTTTTGCTTTATAACAAACTGTGTTGCTTCATTTCTAGAGCAATTTACAATACCTCTGCATCTTTTACCCTGCACTACTCAATGCTCACAACAGCCAGATCTTCATCGAGGATATCTCCATTGGGCCACACTTTTGAACTGTAAGCATCTGTGTCAGGACCACTGAAGCAGTTGCTAGCAGTCAGCCACAGCGATGTGCAGCGTCTGGCCTGTGTAACGCGGTGTGGCCAAACACTCCTCGATTCTTTCTCTCATCTATCATCCTCATTGGACTTGTCGAGAAACATCTAATTAGCCATTGTTTTTTTTTTTATGCTATTTTTATTTCTATAGTTCTTCATTATAGTCTCTGCATGCTGCAGAAGAACCAAGAACCTTGGTTCTAACATCACTCCTGCAGCTACAAAATCTACAAGAATGACACTCAGATTTGTGTGCGATTTTGGACCCATCTCACGACATGAGTGCCTGAAAGATCTGCCAGAGTTTCAACCAGGCTACAAGGCAATGCCAGCTGAAGGTCATAAAACCTTCCTCACCTAAAAAGTGTAGAAAACCATCTAAAGGGCTGTGGGCTCTGCTCCTCCTCACTGCTGACTGGTAATGATGCCCTACAAGTGGGCTGCAATGCTGTCATTGAAATGGAGAGACAAAGGAAAAAGTCGTCATCAAAGATCTCCTGTTCTTCCAGTCATTAAGCAGAACCACAAAGACAAGTTCACGCCACTGGTGAGGTCGAGGTCACCATTTTAATTGGGTACATCTTTGTCTGTGTCTGTTCCTCGTGCATCAACTACAGCCCCTGGACCATCACTGAGACATCAAGGTTGGAAGTTGGCTCAAGCCCTGCCACACCTGCTATGGGCAGTATGTTTCCACCATTCTTGGGCCCTGACCCTCTGACGCAGGTAGTCCTGCATCCATTTTATGGAGCCATTGACTTTTCAGACATGCTATGTCACCTTCTACCATTACTGCCACTGGTAGTTTTGCTGTTGACAAGGCCACCTGAACCAGGACCTTCATTGACAGATTCCAGAAGCATACCAATGATTCATCCATCTTATCCACTGCCCATATCGCTGGCTCTTTCTGTGGTGGCTTCCGCTCATTCCTGGTGATTATGGTGAGTTGGAATATACACCTGACCTCATGGACATTGATGGGGATTTAGAGGAGGAATACAGGGGTGAGGAGCAGTTTGAAGAAGGAAACTTGTCCTCAAGCTCTACAGTACCATCCTGCAGTGAGGAGTCTGTGGTTTACACACCCAGGTCTCCACCTGAGGAGCCATCTTTTCAAGTTTTGCTTCAACAAATGCAGTATATCGTGGGTCTTGCTGTTGAGGAGGAAGATTCCACTAAAAGGAATCTCCTAGAAGTTTTGCAAGTTCCCTCTACACCTTCAGTTATTATTCCTCCTGTATATCCTACATTAGAGGATGCTACCTTTGCTGCCTGGCACAGGCTCAGTACCCTGCCTGCAGTTCCAAGGAAGGTTGATAAGCATTACCCTGCTCCCTCTGTTAAGCCCCAATTATGCTGCATTTCCTGACTCCTTAACCATTAAGGCTAATCATGATCGCTCTAGGACCCCAGACACCGTGTACTTTGCCTTGAGGCAAAGTATCTAGCAGTTGCATGCAATGGGTAAACGCACTTATGCCTTAGCATCCTTAGGCCTGTGGATTACTAATTATTGGCTTGTGTGATAAAATATCAGAATAACCTATGGAAATCTGTGTGTACTCTAGTACAGGTTTTATCTGATGGTCCTGCAAAGATTGACCTACTTTAATCCACGTCAGCCAGTGCTGAAGATGGCAAACATTTGTTAAGCTCAGCATATAATATGTTGGATACCTCTGGCAGAGCTGCAGCCTCTGGTATCTGCATTAGGGTCATGCCTGGCTCAAAGTAGCGGTTTTGCTACTTATATGCAACAGACTGTTTTCGATGCTCTTTCAGGAGCTTCAGGCTATTTGGTAATGATGCTGAAAATGCACTTTTCTAACTTTAGTCCTCCAAAATGACTGTAAGATCTGTGAGGTCCGCTTATCCTATGCCTACCAGAGGGCAAAGCAGGGATCTTTTTGTAGGCCTACTGCTAAAGGTAACCATGCATACCAACAGGAGTCCTGTGGTAGAGGTGGTGATACCCTCCTGGGTTCACGCCCCCGATGTCCATGCAAAGCACCCAAGAAATCTGTCCTAGGGGCTACATTCAGCCCCAGTTCCATCTGACTGTCTTTTATACAACCCCCAGTTACTGCCTCCAAGGATGAGTGTGGGGAAGGGCCACCCTGCATCTAAAGTGATGGAGGAAGATCACTACAGATGAGTTGGTCCTGGAAATAAAAAAAAAAAAAAAGGGGCATGCTCTAGAACTGATAGAAATCCTTCCAGATCACCCTCTGTCCTGTTCCTCTTACCTTCCAGGCCACTTGTCCCTTCTAAAAGAGGAAGTCCAGAACGTGTTTCAAAAACATGCCATCAGACCTGTTCCCCTCCAAGACATGGACAAAGGGTTCTATTCCAGATACTTCCAAGTTCCAAAGTGGACAAGAGATCTATATCCTGTGTTGGACATCAGAGACCTTGATATGTACATCATATACAAGACATTTTGAATGATGTCTATGCTAGCCCTGATGCCCCTCTTGCAAACAGGGGACTGTTGTTTCACCAGACATGAAGGATGAATACCTTCATATCAAAATCAGGCAACGCCACAAACAATACCGCCTATCCATTTATTTATTGATACTTGGATTAAGACCTTTAGTTAAAAGCTCATTTACAGAGGTTCTGTATCCAACAGTTACAGCGAGCAGTATAACAACATATACAGACAAAACACATAGTGGCATAGCGGCACTACAACTCTAGGTAGGTTAAACACAATTTAACATGATGAATAAACATTGAAATTCATAGTTACATAAAAAAAGGTACTGGTGTAGAAAGTACAGTGATAGTTTAGTTCTTAATAACATTTTGGTAGCTTTATCAAGCAGTCTTGACAAGGGCAGCTTGTCTGAAGCATTGTCCTGGAACTGAGGGAGGGTTTAAAGTGCAGCTATAAAGTAGGTTTTCCTAAGTAGTGTGGGTGGAGCATTTAATGAAGGCTAGGAAGGTGAGGGTGAAAGGGCAGGGGGAGGTGGAGAGGCAAGGAGAGGAAAGGGGAGGAGGGAGGGAGAAAACTGGGAATGAGGCAGGGTGGGAGGGCCTTAGTAGAGAGTTAGCAGTGCAACACCAGGTTTTAGAGACACAGTCGCACATGGAATTGGTGGACATCAGGTGTTTCTTCAGGGCTACCTTAAAGGAAAACTACTCTCATATTATTTAAATTGTATTTGTTTCCATGTCAACAGACAACTCCTTTCCTGTAGCTGTTAGGGCTATGTGTGTTACCTTTAGTTTGTTTTCACTGCTCATGGTAGCCCCTGTGACTGCCCTGGGTGTCTCCATTTCATGGTTGTTGAACTCTCATTGTCCATGAGAACTGCATTAGCATATGAGAAAATGATGTCAGATCACCCATTCATACCATGTATCTCTATGCTGAAAGAACAAATACCCTGCAAAACCCTCTGGAATCTTACACACTGAATGAAGTTTAAAGGGAAAGAAACCAGCATCTTAACTCTGATAGCTTGCAAGGCTCAATGAAAGTAAATGTGGTATTTTACACCTTCTTGTAGCTTGTTTCTTTGAAGACTAATTAAACAGACAGGCATACTGGGAGTTTAAAGGTTGATTGCGCATCAAGTTCTCATATGCTAATGCAGTTCTCAGGGACAATGAGATTTCAACAACCACCAAATGGAGCCTCCCAGGAAAGCAGCAGGGCCTAGTATGTTAGTATAAGTAACAGTGGAAGGAGACAGAGGGCTACGGTACCTAGTCAGGGTGCTGAAGCACTGAGCAGACTTTATAGAGCAATAGGCCTACTCTGCTGGCATCTAGTATGAACTGTGAAAATACACTAAAGCACTTGCATACATTTTAACAGGTACATGAAAAGAGTTGTCTGTTGACATGGAAACCAATACCATTTAGAAGATATGAGGGTGTAGTTTTCCTTTGAAGAGGCCTATCTTGTTACAGGATTGAAGGTCAGGCTGAGAGAATCGAGCCATTTTGGAGCTCTGTACACAAACGTGCACTGGCCCTGAGAGGTGCGACAGAAGGGGATAGTTAATGTGCGAGAGCAACCACTTCTAGTTCTCCTACTAGCATTAGTGGGTCGAAGGAGACCAAGAATCCCTGGTGAGGTGAGACCAAGAATGTACTTTTTGCAAGTAGGCAGGTCAGGTATTGTGCCCTGCAGTAATCCAGTTCTGTCTTGGGACTTGAATTTTATGCTTGAAACATTGACCCTGGCTCCATTTGAGCCTGCTGCAACTTGTGACATACATTTCCTTTCATGGAAAACATTATTTTTAGTTGCTGTGACTTCTGTTCATAGATTTTGAGCTTCAGGCTCTGATGACTGACCCTCCTTATTTGGTTTTCACAAACAGTGTCTCTTTATGTACCAATTCTAGGTTCTTACCAAAGGTGGTATGAGAATTTAGGCTGAACCAAACGATCCACCTTGCTGTTTATTACCCTGCGCATGCCAGTAAGGGTGGGTATTGTTTATACTGTTGATGTGCATGGAGCACTATGATACTGTGTTAGTCATACTTCCCAACCCCAAAAGGCTCATTTCCTTCTGGCAGGTGTAAAGCCCAAAGTTTATTCCAAGAACTAAGTATTTACCGAATACTTGTAATGGCAGACAGATCCAACTGAAAACCCTTTTCACATGTGACACTAAAGGTGTGTCCTATACTCTACAAGGCCACCGACAATGTGGTGCTTACTATACTGGAAAACGAAGACCGTTTAGTGCCAGAGTAGGTTATCATTTTGGGGCAATAAGGGTTGGTACTAAGGAACATGCTACAGTTCTGCATAATATGTAGAGCTGTCAAAGGAATTGCATGAGTTCTCTTTATTGGATTAGAGAAGGTCCTCGTGAATCAGAGGGTGGAGAGTTCAACAATATGCTGTTGAAATGTGAAGCATTTTGAATTTGTAGTATCGACTGCCAGGCAGTGGCCTGGCCTAAATCTCAAATTGGACTTAATGCCATTTATGAAATTAATTTCGTATTTTGAGCTTTTTGCCTTGTATTCCTATCCTCATATAAATTTTCCCCCATTCAACCTATTACCCCCAATCACAAGCCACCCTGCAGTCCCAGGGTTCCACCAAGCCACGACAACAGACGTGTTGCTGACATCCCTACAGCGACATCCTTGACACCACCACATCCCGACACCAACCGGGAACACACTGACACCGACTTGGTATCAATGCGGGGCTGTGCCCACCACGCCTCTTATTTAATACATCTAACTCCATGTCATACAGACAGTGAAGAAACTGCCAGTCCTGCTGCCCCACACCAGTCCCATAACATGCCGCCGTGGCGAATAGAGCTTGTTGCGCAGAAAGTGTCGCCCGCCTGTGTCCCTGTAGGGGATTCGCTGTTAGTGTTGCTGTAATAACTGTATACCCAGTCCCAGTAGTTGGCATGTCATTCATATTCATTTCCTTAATCTTTGTGTCCATATGTTTCCTTCTCTTAGCACTTTTGGCTGAAATGAGTTCTCTTACAACATAAATGAAATTAATTTAGTGCCCTTATTTTTACTATGTGGAGGATATTGAATTCCTGGATCCTGAAGGGCACTTCCCTTGTCCTTAATATTTTCTTAATGTGTGACAGTATTGCATTTGTAGTATGTTTTGCAAACTACTGCACTTTTTGCACCTTTCCTTATTTGCTAGGTAGTCCAACCTGACCACAAGTAAGTTGTGTCTTTAAATGTTGCCAGTTATTGATGTAGAAAACCAGGTTTTGTTTGGTAAGGCAGGACCTTTAAGAAATCATAACTGAGCATGCAAGAAACGTTAGGTAATGCCTGACATGGGCCTGTGGCTTTGCACTACTCTATCACTGAATAGCACCTTTTCGGATACTGAAGTGTGTGTTGCACATCTGAACAGCAACGTTTGAGTGATAAGTGCATCCACAAGTAAAATCTTGAGTGCCAGAATGTTTTCTTTCATTGACTGTTTCATCCATCTAATTAGAAGGACAGATTCAGTTCTACAAAAGTTAACCCAAACCAGTCCATGTCTAAATTTTAGAACTCAAAAAGAGAATAATTTGTGAAACTAATCTGAGTTGTTCCAAATGTTATTGTTTGACTACTTTAGAGTATCAGTTATATAAATATATGCAAATTACCTGGTTTGAAAGCAAGAACCTTGTCCAGTAGAACTGTTATTCTGTAGCTGGAATCTGAAAAGATTCATCCATCCTTGGTAACCAAAGCTCTGAAATACAAGCTTTGTAATATGTTCTGCTAGTCTTGGAACATTGATATGGCTAATTTCATTTTTTAAATCTGCTATCAAAATAAACATTGTAGGAGATAATGAGAATTGATAAATGTATTTGTTCGTGATATGAAAGAATTTTCAATGTACGTTATATTGCTATATATTATGAGGGTATTTTAATTTATTTTAAAGGCGTGGAAAGGCATGCTTCATATGTTGACCTATAGTCTGAATTGCTGTTCTGTTAGCAGTTTTAACACAACTACCGTGAACGGGAAAACGATGCATATTGCAGTGCTGTCTGCTTTTCCCCATAGGAGCGACTCAGCTGAATGTTGGTGACTACATCAACCACAACGGATCAACCTCACGAAACTGAGACACGATGAGATCATCAGCCTGCTGAAGAATGTGGGTGAGAGGGTGGTGCTAGAGGTGGAGTATGAGCTGCCTCCCGCAGGTAAGTATCCCAGCAGAGCATACCTGCATAGCTGTTGGCCCAGGTGTTAAACACTGCCTCATAACAACTTGCATGTGCACGATTAACATTTGTCACAATTTCTGAGCAACTCAAACAGAGAAATAATGTACTGTGGTATTGTGATGACTGGAGGGACTCAAGCTCCATCTAATGTGTCCTCTCCTGCGGAATGCCAGTGACTAGGGCTGTATGAAATTCAAACTTCCACCTGCAGAATTCATGCAAAATTACAATTCTGCAAATGTTCCAAAAATTTCATTTCCAGCTATTTCCATCTAATTTTAAAATACTCAACAAAATTTCACTAAATTGGGCAGATTGCAGTTACATGTCATGTGTGTGCGCTGTCTTTCAGATCTCTAGCTTTAAAGGGTGTGGAGTTATAAGCAGTCAAACATTTTGAAAATTTAAAATAAAATTTACAAGTATGTAAATTGCAAAATGAAAACCTCTTGTCACTTTAAAACTACAGAATACAGTTTTGTAGGATCATTGACTTCTAAACAAGCATTTGTCAATGCCGAACATTTGCTTGCAGGTATCTCGTGCAGGTGTTTGGTACTAATGCAGAGGTGCGCCCACCCTTTTGTAGCAGTACATTATTTTTCTCTTTTTCAACTGATCGAGTCCTTAAGTTCTCAAATTTGAATATTAAACATCCACATTAAAGTATCTTTAGTTAAAAAAAAAAAAAAAACCTCTGGGGGTTTAGTTTACAGTACAAAATGTGGTGTCTTATTGCTGCTTCTTATGAGTCTGGACCATTCTAAATGTGGTATTATAAGATGCTGTCATCTACTGGTGTTACTTAATGCAAAATGGACAACTGTTTTAATTAAATTAAGATTGTGTTCCTTTTCAAGTTGTATTAGTGCTGCTATAAATGCACAGCTGCACGTCTATCCCTCAGTCACTCCTGCTCTCTCTCCACCAACTAAGTACTGATGCCATCATAGCAATGATACTGCCACCCTTCAAAAGCTACCTTCACCACACACACATGCAAGCAGCTTTCAAGCTTGCCCTGGCTACCCTTTCCCCTATCCAAAACCCATTTCCTATTTTACTTCAACAGAGAAAACTTTTTTAACTTTTATATCACCATGGCTGTGCTTGACTGTACTGTTCCCCAGAAGTCTGCCGAACCATGATCACTGTATTCCGACTGCAAGTAAAAGAAAAGCTGGTGAAGTTTTGTAGTTTAATGCAATTTTTTTAACAAACATGCTATTGCCAACAGTCTGAGTCAGGTAATATGCTTACCTTTAGGTGTGTAACCTTAAACTGGCAACATTTCAATTTCTGTCAGATGTTTTTCTCTGAAACTTAGACACACTGCTGAAAATAATGCTAGCCAGCTATGCCTAGACTGTTTCTGGATCATAGTCTTCAGGTTTACCAGAGCAGACTGTCCACACCTAGGAGTTAGATGGTCTGTACTTGGGGGTGTTATCAGCAGGAGAGAGTGTGAATGTGTGTCTGGGGGTACAACAGTAGGTAATGGCACAGCAAACAAAAGCAGCACTCTCTAGTGGCAGATGTACCAGTGGAGGGACTACTTTACCAAATAAATGTTTGTTTTAAAGTAATTTTTTTATCTGACAATGTGAACCCAGATTTCAAAAGCAAGCCAAGAGGAGGCCTTTTTGGGGGAGGGGCTAGCCAGGCCAGAACGTCACCAGCTGGATGCAAATGCCATTGAGGGGTACCACCATGAAAGGAAAGGGGCACCACTTGTCTAGCTAGGATGGGCTTCTGGAGTTGCTAAGCTGCACAGAACTTCACTCATGACAGGAGCAGCTGAGGAGCCTTCACTCTTGTAGTGGTTGTGTTCCAGAATTCATGTCATTCAGGAGGTGGGACGCTGCTACAAGTCTGCTGCCCATGAACTGTATGGCCCTTCTACTGAGATGATTAATTCTTGTCAGGGATCCCTCACTCCAGAGGCGCACTGAGAGGATGCAGGAAGTCAAGGTGCTGGATCTCTGACCACAGGCCTCAAGAGATATAAAAGAGCACCTCATGCACCAGTGTACCCTTCTGCATAGAAGTTCTGCTATTCCAGGACATGAAGACCTGCCAAGAAACACCCCTCCTCCCTAGCCAGCCAGGGCCACTGTTGACCCCTGAACACTAGTGAGCAGTCGCCTCCCCTAGGACATCTTATGTGGAAAAAAGTTACTCTGGGAGGACTTTCCCAACTTGTCAGTGTGTCCCAAGATGAACTGTGAAAGTCTCAAGGAAAACAAGCCAGACACTCGGTTGCAAAAACAACTTCCTCTTCATGTAAGTACACTACACAGAATGATTGAGGCAGTAAAATCAACCGAACTATTTCTATACAGAAGTTTATCGCTCAATCACCCTCATTAGTTGGGGGACAGATTCCTAATTTTCCTACACACAAACCCTGTCTCCCGAAAAGGGGCAGTCGACTGAATTTTAATCATAAAATAATATTTTACAAAGCTCTGTTAATAGCAAACTGTATTTACAAGAGCACTCTGCTTCTTCAGAATTCTGATATTGTATATCTGTGTCTGAGGAGGTGTCCCACAGTTGAGGGTGTGTTCTTACAGATAATGTAGTATTAGCTATTTATCACAACTGAATTACCAAGAAAATCTATATGAGATACACTATAGTACAAGTTGGGCAGAAAAGACATGCTTAGGATCACTTTTCTCCGGATCGATAAGTAACATACAAATTACCTTGCCCTTAAAACGCATCGCTGCTAATTGAGGCCCATAAAAGAAATATGAATCATGACAAGGCAAAATTGAATGGTCTGGGACATGCAACACGCCAAAGGTATACTAATCATATAAAGGGACAGCTCGCATTGTGAGGGACTTTAAAGGCCAATTTTGCAAGTCATAAAAAAAAAAAAAAGGTTGCAGTTGCCATTGTCTGGGGTTAAAGGAGGCTCGAAAACATTTATACAAATCGTGATAATGGTACAATTATGGGCTTACTTCTTGAGGAATTGTAAGTTTGGCCCAAGTCATTTTGGCCACATCACTGACTCATATTCTACAGAAGTTGCTAGATTTTAGCAGTCTAGATTTAAGAAATTTTCAGATGTTACTAAAAGTTAAAAAGTCTGCACCACGGGTGCAAAACACATTTTGGCCAGGATTTGAAAAATGACAGCAATTTAATACATGAGGTGATGTAATAAGACCATGTTGAAAATTTGCAGTCAAAATATTTAAAGGAGGTATTCTCATACATTACAAACAGACGGATAAATTCAGTCAGCAATCCCAAAGAATTTTGGGCTGATATAAATTTCCTCCTAAAGGAAAAACCTCCTCCATTCCTTGACTCGCTTCATGCCAAGGATAAAATATACTCCAACCCATCTTCTATAGCTGAAGACCATAACAACTTTTTCACCAACCTCTGCACATACACATCAAGGGCAAGGGGAGGATCAGTGGAGGGAAGGAGGGCAGCTGCAGAATAAGGCTGCACATTCGAGCAGACTTGATAGATCTCTAGGCCTTTATCTGCTGGCAAATTTTGTATGTTCAGTATCTCAATTACACCATGCCTCAACATGCACACCCCTCACCAGACACCAACCTCCTCTAGAACCCCTACTGGGCTTTTCCGTATCCAACTAGCTTCCTACAAAGAAGTTCTCAAATTATTGAGTAACCTTAAGGAACATGGTTCACCTGGCTATGACACTCTTTGAGCCCCAATTTTTAAAATGGGGAGCCCTGCACTGGCCTTTTCTGGTTAGGGATCTGATTAACAGATCCTTCTTAGAGGAACAGTCTCCACCAAATGGAAGTCAACTGTAGTCATCCCAGTTCACAAGGGAGGGGATCAATTCAGCAGTTGAAAAGTATAGACCCATCTCTATATTTTGTCACCTCGCTAAAGCACAAGAACAAATTCTTTACAACCAGTTACAGGACTAGCTAGAACATTACCAACTTATGTCCCCTTGCACAACATAGATTCTGTAAAAATCACAGCACTCTCTGCTCTCATTAAGGTCACCTTGGACATTCAACTCCTCCTTCCACAGGGCCAAGCAATGGGGACATCTTTGGGACCCTCACCAAAGCCTTTGATTTGGTGAACCACTAACAGCTAATTCAGAAACTCATTTTGATGGGGCTAGATCAACATTCCACAACCTGGATTCAAGACCATCTCACAGGCTACTCCCAAAGTGTTAAGTGGTCCAACTGCCACTCTTCCTTTAGACCCATTTCCCTCAGTGTTCCCAGAGTTCTATCCTGGGGCCACTACTCTTCTCACTATTCATCAATGAGCTGCCTAGTTCCTGCGGTGGAGCATCTGTTCAGTTTATATGGATGATGCCGTCATATATAGGTCCTCTGCTGACTTCTCGTGGCTCAGTCAGCATATGAACTCTGACTCCATCAACTGGAGATGTGGTTCCTGGCAAATAAATTGCTCCTGAACAGTATAAAATGAAATCTGGGCTTTTCCTCCTGCACACCTACAGAACAGATCGCCACCCCAATTCTTCATCACCATTCGCAACGGATAGCCCTTAGAACTTGTACACACTTTTACATATCTTGGCATCCCACTTGACCTGAGCCTCTCTTCGAGGCCCATGTCAACGGAACCATCACAACTCTTCACCAAAAGTTGGAACTGTTCTACCGGCTCTGCCCCTACTATCTGAAGCATCTTGCCTAAAATTGCCACATCCTCTTCTTCCTCTGTTTTTCTATGTGCGCACCCTCCCTCCATCACTTAAGTCATCACTTGTAAAACAACTAAAGTAATTATATCCTAGGACAGGACGCTTTGCCTCTGGAGCTCCCCTGCCCCGGCAGCATCAGTGCATACTGCACAAACATCTCGCGATACCTGCAACCCATCTCTGTCCCAAACTGGACAATATGGTTCTGGCCAGGCCAGCCTTTGTCATAATTGGATCACGTGCTGCCACATTGGCCATCACTGGACACCCAACAGCTGGACCAGTCATTACTAGACCTAGCAAACTTTTTATTTACTTAAAATAAGAAAGCATAAAACTTGATTAAAAATGCTTAAAACTTGTGCTAAATGTTAGTTTAAGTACCTGCTTTTATCTATATACATTGCATCAGTTAAGAGTTAATACAACTTCATCATACACCATTATTTATGCTTAAAACTTGTGCTAGAAATTGAGGTTTCAAATGCCTGTTTTAAAAACACATTGACACAAGTATTTTATTTCTAAACTGCAGCTGCTCACTAAGGCCCTGTCCACACTACCCCTCTAATGTTAGAGTGCCCAAACCATTACCACAATGGTTTGCATTTACACCTGTAACGTTACAGAAGGTGTTTTCGTAACCATTGTTGAAACCACATATGAGGTGGTTTCAACAACTGTTATGAAACCGGTTACCCGATAACGTTAACAGGCGTATTGTGGACGCATGGCACTGTTTCTAGTGCAGCACATGAGCTTATGGGATCGGTGCCAGCGGTAACGGCCCCATCTCCTGAAGTGTGGACTGGCTGTGCCGGTCCCGTAATGGACACCGTGGCAATGTGGACACCTGCACCGCCTCGGTTGGTAACGGTTTCTATCTGTTGGTGGGTCTGAGCGTGCAGTGTGGACGGGCCTTAAATGGCTTAGTGCTGCACAGATAGGGGCCATATGTAAATTAGTAACTTCAAAATATCACAACACATCTTTTAAAAAAAAAAAAAAATCCCTTTCTATTTTTAAATTTAAAATACCACTTCTAAACTGTCAAATACAGACACTTGCCTGACATTTGAGGGCACTTTTAAATTTGCATCTGCTAAACAAATGCAAGCATAACTGCTTAACCACTGTCACAAAATTTGGTATTTAAAGGAATTGTGTTATCTTACACTTTGGGCTTCATAGTCTGCTACCTGGGGTGGTGATATTCCCTGTGTAAAAATATATATTTTTACTAGCACATCAAAGTTGGAAAGAGATTGTACTTTGTTAAAACTGCTAGCTAGCGATCCCTTCCCACTTCCCTAGATTGCCTGCTCAGCCCCGCGCTCCCCCGTTTTGTGACGTGGTATCGGGAGAGCGCTGATGCTCCATGTAAGTCTATGGGGCTTATTTTTCAGAATATTTTTATACTTTAGCTACTTTTTGATTAAAAAAAAGAGACCACTCAAGTAATAGGGACTCTGTTAGTTGAGCAATGTTTCTTTTTATCAAAAGGTAACTTAAAGTATTAAAAAAAAAAAAAAAAAAGGTTCTGAAAATGAGACCCATAGGCTTGCATGGTGTGCTGCGCCCCGACACTCCCTGGTACCACATCACAAAACGGGGAGCGGGGGCAGAGCAGGCAATCTAGGAAGTGGAAGGGATCGCTAGCTCATGGTTTAATAAATTATGATGCCTTCCCAAACTTTGATGCGTGAGTTTAAGAAAATATATTTTACACAGCAGGGCTATCGCACTCCAGGGTAGTGGGCTATGAAGCCCAAAGTGTGATTTTAGTACTTCACACATTTACTTTAAACCAGCACTCCTCCAAACTAAGGTAGGACCGAAACCAGGATACTAAAGCAAGGGCCCCTTCTGTCTTAAGATGTCATTGCAGGCATCAAAGGTAAAGACAGCAGAGTGGTGAGCAATTGCCCTTTACTTTCTAAACATTAAAGGTAAAGTTAGGATACTGCTTGGCCTAAACTTATATTTGTAATTACTGAGGCTATTGTAGGGGACCTGTTCCTCCATTAAAAAAAAATATATATGGTTTGTTTGCACTGATAATTAAAACATTGTTAATCTTGCATAAAAATATTAAACGTATTATCGAACCAGCATAAGGTTCCTGGTATTTCTTCTTAATTAAACATTTCTACTTATAAAGTTGTAATGCATATGATATATTTGTTCACAAGTATAAGGTAATTTTAATCAGTCAAATAGATCAGGGCATAATTGAGACAGGTTGGTTTGGTTATTGGATCAAAATAACCCAATCAAACTCTGTCATGCAGATTATTACACCTGCTAGACTTTATCCCAGCCTATCTGAACTAACAGATGGAATGACATCTCCCAATGGTCAAAGGTAAGGCTAAAAAGCTATCTTTTGTACATGGAAGTGACACAGAAAGTCGAGCTAGTGAACAGGCAAAGTTCCTAGCACAGCACATCTCTGGGTTTGGCTACAACTGGAACATAAATTCAGTATAACCTCCCTCTGCCTTACATATAAGCTCACTCACCTATGTACTCCTCCAGAGTCTATCTAATATTGTTGTATGAAAATTGGCTTGTTGGACCCTCTGCTCCTCCTCTGTCCCTGCTAACAGTACCATTGACATGTCTAGCTGCAAGCAGGAGATCCTTTGCCTACGCTGTACCCTGGGCTTGAAAATCCCTCCCTCCATCTATCCTCTCTTGCACTTCCTTTTCCCAGCTTTAAACGTGCTCTACACAACCACCTATATGACTTAGGAATTTGCTCCTGCTTTACCTAAATAACCCTGTATATTTCTGTACTCATGTCTGCTCATCCTGTCGAGCCTACCCCTACTATACATGGTACAGTCTGTCTACTTGGATTTGAATTGTACATTTGTCCTGCACTATTTTTCTATAACTGCTGTGCATTTGTCCTGCACTATTTTTGTATAACTGCTGAACATTTGTCCTGCACTATTTTTGCATAACTGCTGTACATTTGTCCTGCACTATTTTTGCATAACTGCTGTACATTTGTCCTGCACTATTTTGCATAACTGCTGTACATTTGTCCTGCACTATTTTTGCATAACTGCTATACATAATGTGGTCCTAGCTGCCAGAATCTGCATTGTACTGCACCATCCATTCCCAATTCTCCTGATATCATGGTTTTATTGTGTGTACATTGTGTGGCATTGATTCACATTGTACTAGGCTTTGGGGTCTTAATTTGTGTATTCCTTTTATATCAGTGCTTTTATTGCATGTACAAGGTTTTGTTTATATAGTATTCTAGTTTTCCTCTTTATTTCAAATTCCTTTTATATCAGTGCTTATTTATTGTATGTGCATGGCTTTGTTTATATTTTGTATTCCTAACCTCTGTACCCTCCCCAGGTCACTCCTGAAAAAGGGACTGCATGGTCTCTGTGGGCTTACCTAGTTAAAAATTCAAATAAAATTTCAAAAGTTACAAGCGTGCATAGCAAATTTGCAATGAATAGTCATAACTGTGCCATTTTAATAATTCTGAACTCAAATGTTCAGCATAGCCTTCTTATGACCCCCGCGGCATGTACCCAATACAGAAAATTTTCAAGTCCTGCCAAAACATAATTCTTTGCAACTGCAATGCCATTCTGCACACAGGTGTCAAAACACATTTTGACCAGGATTTGAAAAAGACAGCTGTGACATGCATGAGATGGGGTAATAAGAAGGCTATGTTGAAAATATGGAATGAAAGTATTAAAAATGTCCAAAGTTATGAACGATGCATAAGTAAAACTGCAACGAATGGTAATAACTTGGCTATTTTTAATAATTTTGACCCACATTTTCAGCATGGTCTTTCATTACCTCACTTCATGAACAATATGATTGTCGTTACAAAATCCTCCTGAAAGGTGATTTTGCCAACTGACTGTGAAATTACCCTTTCCAGTGGGAGTTATGTAATGAGTCATATTGTTCATTAGGTGGGGTCCCCAAAAGCCATGTTGAAAACTTGGGTTCAAACTTCAAAACCTCAAAAAAAAAAAAACAGAAAAGTTATGCATAAAAGTTGAAACCCTCTTGAGATAGATTGAAGTGCATTTACCTTAGTTTCTCATAATGCAGTCACTGGTTTCAGCAGCAAGACATGTCTTCGATCAGAAGAGCAGATCTCAAACCTGAGGGACCTCTTCAGGTGAGCAAGGGTATGTGTAGGTGTCAGGGTGGGTGAGGTGGTTGCAAGTAGGGGTGGCAAGGTTTAGGGAAAAAAATCAAGGGAATGTTTTCTTTATTTTATGCTTTTCCATGGATCGGAGGGGTGCCGCTAGACACCAGGGAATTAAACCGAATTATGGTATGGCCATGGGAGGGTGGGGGTGACGCTAGACACCAGGAAATTAACCAGAAATTATGGGGATGGTGATCGTGGGGTGGGGGCTCTAGACACCAGGGATAAAAGTCTGGATACACCTATAGAGTGTGGCTCAAATCTCCAGAAGAGTATACTGGGTCAAACTAAAATGTTTATAATGTGCTTTACAAGTATATTATCTCACAGAGAACTCTTAAGAGCTTTTGCCTACTTACCTGAAGTGTGCAGCATTATGCATAGTCTGCCAAAGGATGCCTTGCAAAACCTCGCTGCCCAGAGCGCCGGAACAGGGAAATTATTGACAGGAGAACCATCAGCCCAAGTATATAGACAGTACCAAGCCCTGTCTTATAAAGTTGCCCAGATAACTGTTCCCAGTTCTAAAGCTAGGGTTTGGTTCTAATAGCCCATTCCTGGGTGCCTTAACTGGCCTGACATCCCCATCTTGTTCCCTAGATGCTGCCTACTGCAATTTAGATCGACTCCTCATTTGTTACCTAAGCGGAACACAGGGGTTCAGTTAATTTAAGAAAGGAGGCTTTGTAACAGCATGTACGGTAATTGTCTCTCAACCCTGTCAGCCACTCTCCTGGGAACTGTAGCGCTGTGTCTGTCTCACAGCTTCACAGGAGCATATAAACTGTACTGACTCTGTAAAGCGGCTGTCCTCCGTTTCTATTTGTTCTCCCCCACGATCTCTTTCTAACCAGCACCCTACCATTGAGGTTACAGACACATTGTTAAGCTGTGCCATTCCATTTAATTGACATTCTTTGTGTTTCTGTATGTCAACCCCAGTGGGCTCTCTTGGGGACTTTAGCGCTGTGTGTGTCCTGTGGCTGCACACCAGCATGTAAACTGTGCTGGAGTACTGCGGTAGTCAGCAATTAAGTATTTTTCCTTTGTCTCATTTCTTTATTAATATTTTATTTTACTAAAATGACAAAATCATGGTATATTTTACATACTTTGAAATGTAGACCAGTGACAAGCAGATCAGGACAGGTAGTGCAGAAGTCTGGGAGTGCGGTGTCTGTCTCCATCTCTATTTCTGCATCACTGTCAATGATGAGTCCCTAGGTCTGGGGCTGTAAGGAGTGTACCGGGAGAAAGGGTTCAGGGTGGCTTGGTGGTGAAGTACAGGTTTTGTATATGGCCAGAAACACAGCATGAGAACCAACTTATGGTGAGCTGCAACCGCCTGCTGTTGCCTTCCTTAGGTGCTCCCCTCGAACTGAAGTCCTGCCCCAAATATGGAGAACCAACTGCAACCTTTGCTACTGTACCTGTATATTATGTGCTGTACAGTATTTTGTTTGCTTGTGTTTGCACTGATAGTGCAGAGACAATAATTTCGACCAGTGAGTGGTCACTCCTTTCCAGAGATGGAGCGAGCAGCATTGTACTTGCTTTCAATGTGACTAGCCTAACAGCCTGGTTTACCTGGAAGTCTGGGGCTGAGAGGCATGCAAAGAATCTAGTGCTGGAAAAATTACTGGGGTACAATCAGTGTTGGAATTGCAGGCGCGAACTTTCCAGGACTCGGACCCCTAACTCTAAAGTGAGCCCGGTAACTCATGCAGCACAGCCATTGACTTATAATGGGAAGGGGACTCTAGTTTAAAGATAACACCTTTATAGGCCCCTAGTTCTAAAGCTCATAAAGTGTAATTCCAGCACTGGGTACAGTAAGGAGGAATTCTGGCTATTCCAGTTGGAATGGTGTGACAAAACAGGAATAAAGTGGCTTTCTTTTAAAGGAAGCATGTCTTTGTGATGAACAAGGAGGATATCTGGGACAAGAATTTTCACAAAGTCTATCTAGTCAAGGTAAGAGAAGAAAGGGGTATGGGGACAAAATAGTCACCCAGGAAGGGACTACGGGCTGGAAGCAGTTCTGATCAGCTTATCAGATGCAGAGGTGGCAAGTGCTTGCGAAAAGTTAAATTCCACAAGTGGCATTCTAGTGGCATCACCCATTGTTTCGAAGGTGTTTGTCTAGACTGTTAAAACACTGGTTATAAGTGGTAGAGCCAATGGCCTGACCAGATCAGTTGTCTTTCTACAGAGCTCCACTTTTTCTGTTGGCTTTTTTAATTAAATTAGTTTCTAAACTTACTTTTACTCAGCAAAACTTACCTTAATGTGTAGCTTATACACATTTCTTGGTCTGAAGAAGTTTGATGCAATTCCGGATATGACGCGACCAAAAATTGACCTAGGACTGACCAAGAGAAGACTGCTGGACAAGGAGCCATAGAAGGAACAGCAAAGAGTAACCCACAACCTGAAAACTGGATCAGAGGCTGAAACATAGATATGAAGACCATGTGGGATTCAGTGCATTCAACAGCCATGTCACAACCCTAGAGACACGGGCAGACATGGTCACAACAGAGGTGAAGGCAATATCGGATACCTCAAAAAACATTTCTAGCAGTTTCAGGCATTTTGAAAGAAAATAAATTGCCAACCTGCACCTCAAACTCTTGGACAATACAGTACGTACTGCCAACATTCAATTGAATATGCGCAGAGAAACTTAAGGACACCAATATAAAATTTTATGCAAAAGCTTCTTACATCTATCTTTGGGGACATTGATATCGGTGTTCTTGGAGAGTATTGCAACATGCGGCAGTAACGATCTGCTAATCTGAACTACCTCATCTGATCTAAGTGGTGCTTTCACCATAAATGAGACTTGCAGCAGTTGAAAGAAACTGGGGAAGCTCCAGGATGGCACCAGGATTTATATCTTTCTAGACTTAAGCTAGTCCACTCGAGAATGCATATGGATGTTTTATATAGTCTGCTGGGGCCTCTGGAAGTTGGTGGGTACCACACTCTCCAGCTCTCAGGCAAACTTAAAATTACATATTTGGGCTAAACCTGTTAATTTGATGACCTAGCAGAGGCTGGAAAATGCCTAGATATGATTAAACCAGACTTCCTGGCTAGAGACATGGAGAGTGATCCTAAGGATTGAACTGACTGTGGAGACTTTTGTTTAATCCCTGTCTCAGCTTAATAGACTTGCACAATTGAACAGTTTCTGATGAGTAAACTGTTCTCTGCAGTTAGTGTAGCAATTGTTTAAATCGTGAAAGTGTATTACTTTTCAACTCTTGTTAAGTTAAATGTTGATTATTCTCAGTATTGGGAGTTGGATCCAGGAGTGCTTATAAGTGTACTGTCTTGCTTTTATCCTGGTTTTGTGTTGCATGATCCATCAGTGATATTTTGCAATGGTGGTGGAAGCCTTGTGGCCAACTTGGTATCCCATGATTAGTCTGTGGGAGATATGATGGCAGGTGGGCTCTAGGGAAGATTATGCAAGCTGCAGAATATTTTCTCAGAAGCCTTCTGAAGAAGGCTACATACAGAACCAGTGACTCCTTCATCACAGTCTCTTGCCAATGGCATGGCCCTCCTCTTTGGGTATCATTGGTGCTGCCCACTTTAATTATTGAACTTGTCCCCATTGGCTTCAGCCTTTGGCATGGCTTGGGGTTTTCTTTATCACCAGGAAAGGCACACTGAAGAACAAGTTGCTTGTCTCCTGGTGCAACCTGGGTTTTCTTGTGCCCTCCCTCTTCCTAAAGAAGGGGTCATGCTGTGTATTCTTCTCATCCAGATCTGGCAGACAGGACCTTTACATGGATAGAGTCTCCAGTTCCTGAAACATGGATTTGACTCTCGTCCCACTGTTCTTTGTGGAGGGATTCTTGATTCTGCAGTTTATATTTCCTCCTGTGTCTGCTCCTTCCAGTGCTCTTGTGTATTGCTGGGGACATGGTATGCTTTTCCTGTGACATCAGACATCCCTCAGCCCTAAACATTTTGCATTGTCACTCTGCTGCTTATTCAGTGGTGCCAACCATTCTGCCTAGTACTGGCTTAATAGTTCTCAGTATGGCTCTTGATAGGTCTATAGTACCTTATCTTTGGTGCTCTGTGTCTCCTGGTGGGGACTCTGGTCCTTTCCTTGCTGTGTGATGGACACCTTTTTCATCTCTCCTACCATAGACTTTTGCCTTGCCTATCCCTGGCTTATGTGCTTTATTCTCACATGATCGCTGCAGGTGGTTTCAGTCTTCAGTTCCCTTATGGGTGGTTTACCTGATGACCCCTCCTCACAATTCTTGTTGCTGCACCTCATGATGACAATATGTTCCCCATGGCTTGCACCATCATGCTATAGCACACCTGCACATCCACCTCCATCCTCTTGCTATTGACTCCATCTTGTCCGGATGGACCAGGCCAGTTCACTTCTGCCATACATGTTGATTCTGGCTGCAAAGCTTCAACATGCTTCCCACCTCTCTCCTGAACAAGCTTAAGGCAGCAGGGCTCTCTGGCTCCTCAGACAGCTGGTCCCTCTTACCTTGATGGCAGGTCACAAGCTGTCTGTATGGGAGACATTCTCTACCACACACTCACCATCTGCTTAGGCATTCCCAAGGTTCCATTCTGGGCCCCATACTCTTCCATATTTCTAAATGGCCTCTGTACTGCCTGTTCCTCTCTCCATCCACATGTACACAGATGACACTGTGCTGTCTCTGACTCCTCTGCTGTTGACCTTCCTGTGCAACTCAAACAGGCGAACATCACAATTTGCCAGCAGATAAAGGCCTAGAGGTCTATCAGTTCGTTCGAATGTGCAGCTAGCACCCTCATCCTGCAGCTGCCCTCCTTCCACCCTTCCCCTTCATTGACCTTCCCTTGTCCTGTCCCATCCCCTTGAAGCAGTCCACTGTTCTATTGGATACCACTTCTGCAAGTAATGCATTCCACCCAGCCACCACCCTCTGTAAAAAGTGTCTCCTCATCTCCTCCTGAACCTTCCTCCCTCCAGTCTCATATCATGGCCCCTGTGTCCCTCCCTCCCTTACTTTGAACAGCCCTCTGTACCTGTCTTGTTTATTCCTTCATGTACTTAAAGGTTTCAATCGTGTCCCCTGTCCCTCCTCTCCTCCAGCGAGTACATGTTCAACTCCCTCAGCCTCCTCTCGTATGATAAGTCCCCCAGCCCCTTGATCATCTTTGTCATCCTCGCTGCACCCCTCCAGTAACTTAATGTCCCTCTTCAGATACAAGCGCCAGTACTGCATGCAGTACTCCAGGTGCAGTCTAACTAATGACCTATACAGTGGCAGAATCACCTCCTCCCTCCTCGAGGATATACCCCTTGCAATACAACCCAGCATTTTGTTGGCCTTTGCAGCTGCTTTCCTACATTGTGCCGAGTTGTTCATTGACCCTGTAATGAGCACCCCAGATCCTTCTCCTCTGTCTGGGCTAGCTGCACTCCCCGCTGGTAACTCCTCCTTGGGTTCTTCATCCCAAAATGCAGCACCTTGCACTTTTTGGCATTAAACCCCAGTTGCCAGGTGTCTGACCGGGTTTCAAGCTTTGCCAGATCATTCTGCAATCCCTGCCATCCCCTAGGTCATCCACCACCACTCCTACCTTGGTATCATCAGCAAACAGACTGATCTTGCTCTTGATGTCCATTGATATGTCTGCAATAAATATCCCAAACAACACTGGTCCCAACACGAGCCCTGTGGAACACCACTCGTCACTACCCTTGGGTGTGAGAGTTCCCCACACTCACCACCCTCTGTTGCCTTCCCTGAAGCCAGTTCCCTACCCATCTCACCAGCTTTGCACCCGTCCCTGTGCCTTCTAGCTTACTTCCCAGCCTTCCATCTGCACAGAGTCAGATGCCTTACTGAAGTCCAGATCAGGATATCAACTGCATGGCCCTGTCCAGTTGCCCTAGTTACCTAGTCATAGAACCCCACCAGGTTGGTTTGGCAGGATCTGCCACTGTGAAGCCATGCTGCTGCTGTCCTGTAGTCCTTGGCCTCTAGGAGGGCCACCCAGCCTCCTTAAGGATAGTCTCCATTAGCTCACCCACGATGGATGTGAGGCTCACTGGTCTGTAGTTTCCGGTTCATCCTTGGGGCCACTCTTGTGGAGGGGCACCACATGTCATCCTCCAGTCCTGGTACACACCCAAATGTAGTGAGGCATTAAATAGGTCTGCCAAGGTCCTGCAAGGACCTCTGCCAGCTCCTTCAGTACCCTGGGTGGATGCCATCTGGGCCTGGTGCCTTGTCCACCCACAGTGCCTTCAAACCCTCCTGAAGTCTGCCCTCCATGATTTCCCATCTGTCACCCCTCCCCCATTTCTGCCATTCCTCCCCTTTGGTGTCACCCCTATTCTTCTTAGTAAATACTGAGCAGAAGTAATCATTTAGTGCTTCTGCCTTATCGCTCCCTGCTTCACCCAACTCCCTCCTTCCTTACTATGTGGTCCTTGGCTCCTTTTCTCCCTGATATACCTAAAGAGTCCTCCTCCTCCCTTCTTAATGCCTTGTGCCAGCCTGAGTTCAGATGCCTTGGCTCCCCTTACTGCCCTTGTCACCTCCTTCGATTCTGTCAAGTATTCCTCCTTGTCTCCCCCTCCCTGTTTTCTTGTACCTCCTAAAGGCAGCTCTTTTCCTCCTCACCTTTTCCATGCCTCCTTGCTCAACCAGCTCGGTTTCCTAGCCCTAGCCTTCTTGCTTTGGTTCTGATGCAATCAACTTGTCCCTCAGTACCCCCAAAATGGTCTTTATTACCTTTGACTGGCCCTTCTCTCCTCCTCCTCCTGCCATATTCTAGATAGTACTGCAATTAAGGATGTCTCCTTCTTTAAGTACCTTGGCGTCTGTGTTGACAGTCACCTTAAATTCTTGGCATACACTGATGCTGTCCACTTCAAACTCGCGCCAAGGAAAAAACAGTATTGTGCTTCCTGCCTGCCATGAGTTAGATTTGAAAATGATCCTCCTAATCTTCAACTATGGTGACATGTCTATATTATGGTTCCTTGCAAGACTAAGCCCACTCTTTCACTCATTCTGCGACTTTGCCCCAGACTTTCCCTCCCTGTACCAATCACTGATCTCCTTTATTCCTCCCTCTCCTTTTCCCTCCTTGATGTGGAGGCATCTTGCCCACATGCCATGTTTACCACCAAATCTTCTCTCGTTCACTCCCTCCTTACCTCTCTCTCTTTTCCCCCCCTTCCTCCTACCTCTCTGCAACACTGCATTCCATTTCCTAGTCCTCGTTTCCTCAACCTATCCACTGAGCCTCTTCCGCTCTCCTCCCCATGTCCCTTCTTCATGACTTCAATACCTCCTCCTGCAGTTCTGCCTGACCTCTGACTCTCAGTCCTTCTTCCTTCCCCTTCCCAATTTGCAGATGACCACCCCGGCTCAAGGAATTTTCTGCTCATTCTTGACTCCCAGTCTGTGTGGCATACTTTTTGCTCCTGATATATGCCCACATCTGAAAGGAATGTATTGTAATTGCATCTCACTGTATTGTACTTGCATTGATTACTTTTGCACCCCGCATAGTCGGGTGTTGTCATCTGCCCCTGTCTGGTGTTTGCCCGCTATCGTATTGCACTGTCCTTGTGCCTTTTATTTTGGGTTACACTGGTTTTAACTGCTATACAATGTGACTGCTCAACTGTATAGTATGTATTTTATTTTGTTTCACTCTTGCACCTTACTGAATTTTATTTTCTCTTGTTGCTGGTGTATTGTTTATTCTCCCCCCAACCCCGGATGCATCTGAAAGCAAGCTGTTACCAGCTCAGTATTTCTTTCTGGTAAACCTTTTGAAATGAACTAACTAGATACATGCTGTGCTCTTCTTAATGCATCTATTGCATGTGCTTTGATCCATGCTCTGACTTAAATGTCTTGGTTTTAATGCCACAGTGCAATTTTCAGTTCTGCCTTGCCTTTTGTGGTCAGTGGTTTGGCTTTCCTCTGGGAGTGATCTCTGCTTCCTCAGAATGCCCTCCTTACCCTGCCATCACTCACTATTTCAGTTTCGCATACACCACTGCACCCTATGGCCTGTTCTACTGAACCCTTCCTTAGTGCGGACCCATGGTTTTCTGCATGCTAGGGTTTTCCTGGTCCCACATAGAATGGATGGGTACTCCACTAGATATGCTAGCCTTCAGGTTGTGTCCACTGCTCCTGCGTTTCTAACAGGTTTGCATGGTAGCAAGGCACTGGAGACCACACCTGTCATTACGACAGTGATTCGGGTTGGGGAGTAGACCCAGATTGGGGGAGGGTCAGCCAGGGTGGGAGAGGTTGACGCATCCAGAGAACTGCTTTCCTATCCCAGGAGGGAGGCAATGGGGTTTCTAGTGCAACCCTGGCTCCTAGTAACGGCTGGGGGCAAGGCAACCAGGGACAATCATATGTGGGGGGGAAGTCCGCTGCAGACATCCTACATAAGGAAGTGTTCACAGGACCATCTTGGGAAGCATTGCATGCTTCTCCTCCTGGGGAAAACAGTATTCCAGTGGGCTAGAAGACTCCAGTCACCCATAAGCCCTGCACCCAATGAGTACCAAAGGCTACACTGTGGCTTCATTACTGTAAGTCCTGTAAGAAAGTCGGAGTAGTGGGGATGGGTTTACTGGCATATGAGGAAGGCAACCGACATGGGGAAAAAGCACCAAGCGCAAACAACGAAAAAAACAAACAGATTTGCATGTTTTATCTATCTTCCCTATGGTCACTGAGGGAGCTGCCTTTGTGCCCTGGTCCTGCAAGATGCTTTCTGACTTGGTGGCAGTGGTGGCTGTATATCAGAGCATACCAGGGCATGTGCCCTGATTAAAAAAAAAAAAAAAAAAATAAAGTGTTGGGCCCTGGTTTATGCTGTATGTGGTGCAGAGGTACCCCAAAGTAAACACATATGCTGTAGATGTACTGGCTACCAGCTGTTGTGCCCCCTCTGTGCTCCGGCAACCAGCAGAGGCTGGAATGCCACTTCATTGCCACTGGCACTACCACCACCCTTGCTCCTCCTCCTCCTCCTCCTGCTGGTCTTGCCAGCAGTTCTGTCTGTGGGATTTTTTAGTTTCTGTTCAGAAGTGTCCGACTAACTGGCTTGTTTTTTTTGTTATACAACACCATTGGATCCTCACTCTCTGTACTTCAACCCTAGCTCCTTACAGTTTGTTCCTCAGCCTGGTGTTTTTGTCTGGCAGGGTATTCTCCATCTTCTGGATTGGTCCTTCACATCCCATCCTCTGCTTGGCCTCATGGAGTGTTTGCTACTGCTTCAGGTGGCACCAGTCGCTTTTGATTCTGATAACTCTTTCTGGGCTGGACCATTTGTTGCCTTTGATGTTGCCCTTCTTGTAGAACCATTGTCTCCCTTCCCTCTGCAGTGGGACACTTTTCTAATGTGGCCACAGCAGTCTACTACACCCAGGTCTTTGCACTGCAATGTCGACCCAGCTCCTGTGGCTGCAGACCTGTCCCACTTCAGAGGTTTCCACCACTGTCTAGGATGTACTCCTGGTGGCTGGGACACTGTCTACTTGGCACACTTTCCTCCCTGAGCAACTGTTTGTTTTGGTCTGTTTTTATTCACTGGACCCTTTTGTGTCCAGTCCAGTGGGTTTTGGTCTTGCTCATGTTCCATTTGGTCTCTGGCCTTTGGTACTCCTAGGTGCTGGTACATTTACTGACTCATTTCTACCATTCCTGCCCTCTTTGAGGGTCTGGCTGTGGCACTGTTGGAGTGCCTCACAGATTCCTAAAGGTGTCCTACTTCTATGTCTCCTGGTCTGTTGTCTGGTTCCAGTCTGGAACCTTACTATGGCTCTGGAGTCACTTACCTGGCTCCTTCTGACCTCACTACCACCTGTATACTTAATTTTTTTTTTCCATGGAAACTGCTTTTCTGGTAGCTTCATCCTGGCTTGGAAGGTCTCCAAGCTGCTGACATAGATTCTGGATACTTTGTATTGTTTAACAAAATCAGGCCTCACTTAGAAGCCATTCTTTATTCCTTCCCTTGGTGATGTCTTCATTTACCCTGAATCAGACTATTCACCATACTGTGATCTTACTTCGAGAGGGCTTTGCAGTAGGTATTCAATCAATCAATCAATCAAAATCTTTATTTAATCAGGCTAACATCATTGAGCATAGCTCATTTACAAGATGGACCTGAGTGGTCAAGAAGTGCAAGTGTTATTACATTGACAAGGGTAGCATAAACAGTAATACAATGACAGGGTAACATAAACAGTAATACAATGACATAAGTGCTAATATATAACAATATACATATGTACAAGGCACATTAAAACTTTTAATCTGTGAGACAGAAGGCAATAGGCACATCAGGAGTAATATGTAGATTATAGGACCTAGCAGGCATTTTGAGGGTGAATCTTGGGACTGGAAGCGGGAGTTTTATCAGCATATAGGAACACGAAAAAAAAAAGGGGTGGGTAGGTAGCCGGGTTTAGGCCTTGTGGAAGCAGTTGCAGAGTTCTGGGAATAGGGTGGTGAATAATCTTTGAAGGATATTAAGAGTAGGAGGTTATTTAGCTTCATGGTTTTTGGGAGTGAATTCAAACAATTGCTAGTGAGTAGCTGATAGCAGCCCTCCCAAACTGGGTGTAGACATTGGGACCTTAAGAATGATAATTTTGCTGATCCTTAGGTTGTATGGCCTAGAAGTAATTTGAGTAAAACAGTCTGAGATATAGGTAGGTAGCTTGCCTGATAAGGCTTTGAATATCCAAATTGCAGCATTCCTATTTCTTCTGTGTTGTAATGATGTCCAGTTAACTGCCTTATAAAGGGAGCAATGATGGGTGCTGAAGGAAGGTCAGTAATGAATCTGATGGACCTGTGGTATAGGGTGTCAGTTTATTTAAGAGGGGAGTGAACAATGTCCATACAGAAAGTCAGCATAGTCAATGAGGGATAGGAATGAAGCCTGGATTAATCTTTTTGGAGTCTCTGTTGAGGTCGTGCTTTATTCTAAAAAATAAACCAAGCCTTTGTCTCAGTTTCTTTAGTAGCTCCTCAATATGGACAGAATAGTCAAGCTTGTTATCAATCCAGACTCCAAGGTATTTGAAGTTATCAACGATTCCAGCTCTCTCAAGTAAGGTGGTTAGTTGTAGGGTGGTGGATGGTGGGGTAGTGGCAGAGCAACTCTTTGAGGTAAAGAACATAGCTTTTGTTTTTTTTGGCATTTAGAAGTAGTTTTTATCCAGTAGGTTGTGTTGTAGGATGGAAAATTCAGATTGTAGCAGTTCACAGGCTTTAGATAATGAAGGATTGCTAACATATAATACAGTATCATCAGCAAACAGATGGATGTTGGATTGAGTGAGGTTAGCATCAATATTAATATAGATGGCAAAGAGGATGGGGCCAAGAATAGAACCTTATGTACACCTCTTAACAGTGGTTTTAAGGTGGATAGGTAGTTTCCATTTTTACCAGTTGTGACCTATCTGATAGATAGCACTTGAACCAATTAAGTGAAGGGAATCCAACCCTAGTGAGCCAAGGAGGTGATTAATGATTCATGATCCACTGTGTCAAATGCTTTGCTCAAATCCAGGAATACAGCACAGGTACTGTTCTTCTTATCCATAGCAATCTGCCAGTCGTTGGTTACTTTGGCTAGGGCGAAATGGTGCTATGCCTTGATCTAAATCCTGATTGTGCTGTATTTAGGAGGTTATTGTTATCCAGGTAGTCCCTTAATTGTGAGTTTACTAACTTTTCGAGCATCTTGGATAGAACTGATAGGATGGAAATGGGCCTGTAATTATTGAGGCCATGGGATCCTCAGATTTGAGTAAAGGAACTACTTGAGCTGTTTTCCAAGTGGAGGGAATGGATCCAGTGGTGAGGGAAAGATTGAAGAGATGAGTGATGGGGCAGATAAGACTTGAGATGCAATCTTGAGGAAGTAGGGTCCAGGAGTCTGTACCTGCACTTTTGAAATATCTAAATTGGAGAGGAGATCTTCCACTTCTTTCAAGGATATTGGGTTGAAGGAGAAGGTTGATGTAGCCTTTGACCCACGGTGGATTGAAGGTTCAAGGAAGATCTCAGGAGATTTGCAGTGAAGAGTCAAATGCTAGTCCAGCTGTGGTGAAGTGGTCATTGAAGGTATTTAGGATTTCTTGTTTGTCCGTAATTTCTGTTTATTTAGTAGCAGTTTGCAGGTTAAGGCAGGAGTAGAGTTTTGGCCCAAGATACCCTTTATAGTTCCCCAGAGCCTGGTTGGTTATTATAGGAGGCATCCAATTCAGCTCTATAATAGGCAGCTTTGGCAGATCTTATTTGTGTTGTACATGAATTTCTTGCTTTTCTGAAATTTAGCCAGTCTCTGAATCCTTAGTTTTTCTTGCCTTTTCCACAGTTTGTCTCTGGCTAGCAAGGCTGTTTTAAGATCAGTGGTGAACCAGGGCAGGACCTTGTTTTAGTTCTGATATTGGTGAATGGTGCATGAATATTGAGAGCATTAGTGATAATGTCCTTTAAGATCTGGAGAGCTGTTTCCACTGAGGTTGTAAGGTAGAAATCTTGCCAATATATTGTGTTACTCAGGTCATGGAGGTATCCTGGTATGTTGAACTTCTTTGACCTTTGAGGACAAATTCAGCAGGGTTGGTGGTTTGAGGAAGATCTTATGCCAGCTATGGGACAATGGTCACTTACATCATTCGGTAGTACTCCTGTATGCGTATATAAGTGAGGCTTGTTTACCACATAATATCCAGGAGTGAGCTGTTGCTAGAATTTTTAGGTTAACCCTGGTTGGGCTTAATTAGCTGTGTAAAGTCATAGGTGTCACAAAAGGTTACCAATGTGCAGATGCATTAGATAGCCAGTTTAAATTCAAATCACCAAGGATGATGGTATCTTCAGGGCCTAGATTGGTTATTGACCCCAGGTGAGATAGTAATTTGAGGCCTGCTGAGGGGCCTATAGCAGCCAATCAATTTAAATGAAGACAAGTTAGGAAGGGATATTTTGATTGACAAACATTCAAATTCCTTTGGTTCGGATGTGTTGATGAGGCAGGTAGCAGAGATGGTGTCCTTAATGTATGTGGCCACCCCACCACCCCTGGAGGAGGCGATCTGCTCTGAAGAGCTGATAGTTGGTAAGGTTTACAACACTGTCTTTGGTCGAGGTCTGAGCCAAGATTCAGAGATGACCAGAAAGTCTGACAGGGTATGTGCCACCCAGGCCTGTATTACGGATAATTTTTTTAAGAGGCTGCAGGCATTGAAGTGTAGGAAGCTTAGGCCATTTATAGAGGATAGATCAGCAGGGGAAAATAAACTTTCAATGGGGCCAGGATTTATTTCAATGGTACCAAAACAGATCAGAAGGTAGAAGATTAATTTGAGGAGGGCACCAAGGGACAGGGATAGTGAGTGGTCAGAGCGTTTCCTCCAATCCTGGGTGCCTGCTGTGAGATGAGTGATGGTCCTGGTATATAGGTCGTAATTTTATCATAGCATAATAATTTAATGGACAGGCATGGGTTAATAAAAGCCATGATACAAGTAAGGTGCCAGGGCTGTGCTGAATTGTTAGGGTGGCCTTATGTGGGATATCCCAGAGGTTGCATTGTAAACGTGGTTCGAGGTGAATAAGGAATCCGTGGTTGGCCATTGTGATGGCAGAAGTGGGCAGGTCATATTAACTCGAGTTATTTGTCTTGACACTGGGCATAAGCATTAATATCATAAGGGATTGGGTGAGATGCAGGCTCAGGAGCAAAAGGAAGCAAAAGTAGCATTGTGGAGGTTAGGTATGGGTTAAGGAGGAAGGAAAGGTATGTGGCGTGGATTAAGAAATGGCGGAGAAAGTGTATAAAAGTAATCAACCAGGAAGAGGCGGGCAAAAATTTTGCAGCTTTGCCCATACCTTTCTGCCTGCTTCTCCCGGCCTCCTGAACCCTTTGGTCGGCTGCACAGGCGCACGCCTTCCGCTGGCGTCGGAGCCCTTCCGCCCTGGACCTCGAGGGCTGTGCCTTCTACAAGGGTGGGGGACAGAGGAGAGGCAGTCAGAAAGGTACCTTTATTGCAGTAATCTGCAATAAGGTGCTAAAACTAAGATTTGCACAACAATAGACTGGGAGGGTATGGGGGGGTTAGGCGCCTAAGCGCCTAGCCCATACAGCATTTCAAAAGACTGTAACACTTATTTTAAAATACAGAAAAACAGCCCATAAATCAGGCACAAAGAGAAAACAGCACTTTTATGAGGAATTCAAAATAATTTAAAGAAAAGCAGAAATCCCGCCAGAATAGAGCAGCAAACCCCAGTTTAAGTCTATGGGGAAGGCGCACCAATCAGAAGCAAGGCACAGACAGATTCATATATAGGACTGAACCACCAGACGTCGGGACCCCATGGAAAATTTCTAGCTAGCAGTCTCTGGCAGGGACTGCCCCACGCCAGGTGACCAGCATCATACATCCGTATAAAGGGTGGTCCCCACACCCACCTTCCAGTTCTTTCCAGCTGTCGGCCTTTGAAAGTTTCTCGTGGAGAGAACAGCAGTCATCAGTCATTCGTTGGTCCCTAAGTTTTCAAACTTTTCAATGTATTTTCTCTGTTTTTGATTTTATTTCACGATTCGCTGTGTGTCGCCAGATGCCCTCCGAATCGCATAAGAACAAGTGCGACTGTGTGGTTCCCAACTTCCACACACGGATGGCCACCTTGTGCCTCTTCTGCCTGGGCCCAGACCCCTTTGGAGAAGTGTCTGCACTGCCAGAAGTTTAACTCTGCTACCGCAAAAGAAGGCAGCAGTCCCTGGAAGCCCATATCCTAAAGAAGAAAATGGCCTCATGGAAAAAGAGCTAAAGAAACTTAGGCAGGCATCCACTTCCTGAAGGTTACAAGAAAAACGCAACAAGGAGAAGCACTGAGAGCGTAGAACTGCTTAGACAGCAGCCGCGACTTGGCTGGAGTCGCAGCACTTAAGGTAACGCCTCCAGGGGTCGCCCATGATGGTGGTCTTGGTGGTTACCAAGAGGGCATCACTCTCCCATCTGGCTTGCGCTCAGGCCCTTTGGGAGCTTCAGGGCAAAGGAGGCCTCTGTTCCGTGAAGGCCGCTTCTTCCACATGGCCATTGGGTCAGAGCAGGTCCAGTAAGTTGGACGCCAGTCCCACCAATGCTCACCCGACAAGGCTGCTAACCTGCTTATTCTTCGGGAGCGCCAGCCAAAACTCTGCCCAACAAGGCCGCATCTCCTGCACGGCCTTCCTCAGGCGGAGTCTGATAAGTCGGATGCCAGCTCCTCCATCTGCCCAGATTTGGCCAGTAGTCGGATGCTGGTTCCACCGACGCCCACCCAACCAAGAAGCCTGCGCCAGGCCCCACGAACAGTCCGATGCCCCAGGCTCTCTGCAACATTCCAAGTTGCCCTCTGAGGTACCCCGTCTCCTCAACTGACCCCAGGGATTATAACCCAGATACTGAGATGCTGCCATCAGGAACCCTCCTTCTGGGCCGGACCTCAGACACCGGACCTACAGACGCCAGCCTACCCGATGCCATCCGGCATTCCTTACCTGGTGATAGACCTATCCCTCTGTCAGGTCCTTCGACCCTATCGAAGGTATACACACACTGGGCCCTACGCCTGTGGGGGGCCAGCTGCCACTTGCCTGGCCCTTATGCCCATGGGGCCAGCATTTCCACTGCCTGGCCCACCAGCAGGGCCTCTACCAAGTCCCTCTGCTCCATCAGAGACCTGGGTACCCGACACCACAATACTGGCTCCACAGTATCCAGTGCCCCAGTACCAGATGCCACAATATCTGGCACACAGTACCCAACACCAGGCTACCACGCCATAGAGTTATGGATACTCCTTCTCACGGATACCCTCAATATCCATATTCTCCTCCTAACCTCTGCCGCCCACTCCCCAGCGGATCTGAAGGAGACCTTGGCTCTTGGTGGGCTGAGGTCAAGGCTCAGCTCACTGAGAGGTATAGAGTCATCTACCAATGCCGGACCCTATACTGGATCCCCACGTTGGAGACGGAGACTCCTCCTCTTCCTGACACCAGAGGAGAGCCCTCTGGTGACCGAGGAGGGAGGATACGTGCTCGAGGAACTCCCCAGAGGGGCCGTCCCTCCCTTGCAGGAGGAGCTTCCTCCTCTTCATCAGATACTTATGACTCTGACCCAGAGACGGGCCACTCTGACCCCAAAGATGAGCCACATACTCCAGAACACCCTAGGCCGAGGCCGCCTCCAATGTCGCCTCCAGAGAACCCCTCCTTTCTGGAGTTACTGAAGAAAATCCAGGAGGTACATCAATGACAATCAGTGGAGTCAGACCCACAGCGTAAGAAACTCGCAGCTCATCTAGATCTGCCCGAGACCACTATTATGCTGATTCCACCCTGTATAGAGCCTCACGTGGATCTTGTTTCCACCATTTGGAATCGACCTTCTGCATTAGCTCCCTTCCGAGGAAGGCGGACAGGCTATATCAGGCTCCTGAGGTGTAGACTTCTTAGCCTCCCCAAGGTGGACTCTGTCACAATCAGCGCTGCTCACGGCCATTCCGCAAATCCCAAACACCTCAGCTCATCTCTGCCTGATGAGGAATCCCAGCTTCTGGACCTCTTCTACCCTTGGAATTAGGGCCATTAACTATGTGGCACATATGGGGATTTTCAGAAGACCATCCTTAGTCAGGTGGAATCTAAATTAGACTCCTTCCTGAGTCACAGACTAAGCAGGGTGGCGGATCTTGTCCATTCTGCTCGTTTGGCCAGTCTGCACATGCTTCATGCCACTTACGATGCAGTGGACACAGCTGGAAGGACCTCGGCCTTTGCCATAGGCATACAGTGTCACTCCTGGCTCCATGTGTCAGGTTTGGTCCCTGAAGTGCAATCCGCTATCCTGGATGCTCCTTTCAGGGGTTCGGTGCTGTTCAGGGGTGATGTCAAGGATATAATTACTGAACTGCAGAAGGGCACTGCACCCAAGTCTGTCAACTCTATGTACAGGCCCCTCAAGGGCAGCGCATCCTTTTGTACACAAAACCAACAAAGACAAAACCACAGGCAATGGGCCAACAACCGGGCTCCTCCAGCAACCAAGACCCCCAAAGCAAAAAGTCACGGAGCCTTGGCTGCTGTGCTGCCCCACCCTCCTGACTCCTGCCTCTTCCACTGCCTCTGGAGGTTCCAGAGGAACTGGTAGGGGAGATTCTCCCTCATATGCCAAGTTGGAAGAGGATAACGTCAGATGCTTGGGTACTCCAGTTGATATCAGCAGGACTCTCAATAGAGTTTCTGCAGAAACCACCTCAAAGACCACTCCCCGCAACATCTTCCTCTGGTCCTAAAGGCAATAATATCCTTCTCTCAAAGGCAGCGATAGAGCCAGTTCCCACCCATCCTTGGGAAACAGGATACTATTCCCATTTCTTTCTAGTTCCAAAGAAGGCGGCAGATCTGAGATGTATCCTAGACTTCAGCTCCTGAACATGTTCATGGAGTACAAACACTTCAGAATGCTCTCCTTGCACAGCCTTCTACCTCTTCTTTGGCAGGGACAGTGGCTATCACGATCTGGATATGCAGGACACCTACCTGCATATTCCCATATGCCCTTCCCACCACAAATTCCTTCATTTTTGCTTTCAAGGGGACCACTACCGATTCAAGGCATTCCCATTTGGTCTTTCTTCAGCCCCCGAGGGTTTACCAAATGCCTGTTGGTGAAACATAGAAGTTGATGGCAGATAAGGACCGCAAGGCCCATCCAGTCTGCCCGTCTTTTTCTACCTTATGAATGTGCCATCGGCTTTCGCTCTGTCAATGGCCTATCTATTCATACTCGTCTGTATTGCTCTCTTATGCCTATCCCATGCCTTGTTTGAAGCCCTGCACTGTATTCATATCCACCACTTCCTGAGGTAGGCCGTTCCATGCATCCACCACCCTTTCTGTGAAAAGAACTTCCTCACATTATGCCTAATCAGCCTCTCTCTCTAATCTCCTGCTGTGTCCTCTTGTCCTGCTATTTTTCTTATATTGAAACATGTTACTCTTTCACCTTGTTAATGCCCTTAAAGTGTTTGAATGTTTTGACCATATCACCTCTCTCCTTCCTTTGCTCTAGGGTATACATATTGAGCTCCGTTAATCTGTCCTCATATGTTTTCTGATGCAGTCCGGCACCATTTTGGTTGCCCTTTCTGGACGGCCTCAATTTGGTTAATGTCCTTATGAAGGTGTGGCCTCCAGTACTGCATGCAGTTCTCCAGATGGGGCCTAACAGTGTCTTGCAAAGAGGGATTATTACCTCCTCTTCCGACTTGATACCCTACTAATACACCCCAACATCCCACTAGCCTTACCTACTGCTTTAGTGGTCTGCTTGGATGATTTCAGGTCATCGGTGATGACGATGCCAAAGTCTGTTTCTTCCTTGTGACTGCCAGCAGCTCCTCCCAGCCTATAGGTGGCTTCAGGGTTCTCTTCCCTATGTGCATGATCTTGCACTTCTTTGCATTAAACCCCAGTTGCCACTTTTTTGACCATTTTGCTAGTTTATCCAGATCTCTTCTCATTCTGCCCACCCCATCTGGATCATCTACTCTGTTGCAGATCTTGGTGTCATCTGCAAACAGGCAAGCCTTCCTCTAGTCCATCTGCAATGTCACTAATGAAGATATTAGAGGACTGACCCTGGGACTGATCCCTGAGGTACCTCACTGTGACTTGCATCTCTTCTGACTATATACCGTTTACCACCACTCACTGTTTTCTGCCAGTCAACCAGTTTGCCACCCAGTTGACCAACCTCTGACCTACCCAAGTCTACCCAGCTTAGTAATCAATCTTCTGTGTGGAACAGTATTGAAAGCTTTGCTGAAGTCAAGGTGGCGACATCGACTGTTCCCCTTGGTCCACCACTCTGGTTACCCAGCCAAAGAAATCTATGAGATTAGTTTGACAGGACCTTCCTTTGTAAACCCATGCTGTCTGGGATCCTGTGCTCCTATAGATTCCAGGTGTTGCACTATCCTTTCCTCAAAGAGTGCCTCCATAATCTTGCCCACTACTGAGGTGAGACTGACTGGTCTGTAGTTCCCTGCTTCCTCCCTGCTACCACTCTTGTGGAGCGGGATCACATGAGCCCTTCTCCAGTCTTCTGGGACCTCTTCTGTGCTCAGAGACTCACTAAACAGTTCTGATAATGGCTCTGCTAGTTCCACCCTTAGCTCCTTTAGTACCCTGGGAAGTATGGCATCAGGTCCCATTGCCTTGTCCACCCTGGAGCTTATCGAGGCCTTGTAGGACCCTTTATTTTGTGAAGAGACTAGTGCACACCTCCTCCTCCCCCCTGTCCATGGTGCTGAGCTGTTGGCACTGCCCTACCTTCTCTTCAATAAATACTGAGCAGAAGTATCTATTTAGGATAGATGCTTTAACATGTTCCTCCTCCTCACATGCCCTCTTATCCCCTTTGATCTTAGCAATACCCTCTGACTTTCTCCTTTCACTAATGTATCTATAGAATGTCTTGTTGCCTTCTTTTATTGTTTGTGCTAGTGTTTCCTTGGTTTGGGCCTTTGCCTGCCTTACTGCCTTCCCTGCTTCCATTAGGGAAATTTGGGATGCCTCCCATCTTCATCCTGCTGCGTTCCTTCTGTTTCCTGAAGGCCAGCCTTTTGCTCTGGCCTTTTCTGCTACTGTTTTGAGAACCAAAGTGGTTTCCTTATTCTTTGCACTTCCTTTCTCTCTCTACACAATGGGATGTTGCTTCAAGTATTTTGCATCCTTAATGCTTGCCCACTTTGCCTGTGCCCCTCACCTGTATTTCTTTTGCCAGGCTAGCTTAACTCTGTTGGCCATCTTATCAAAGTCAGCTCCTCTGAAGTCCCATATTTTGCCTTGGATTGGGATGATTTAGTTCCAGTGGCCAAAGTGGCCCCCTGGTGACCTTCTACCTGGAGATCTGTGATCCTTTCCCATGTTAGTCAGTACTAGATCTAGGATAGCCCGGTCTCTTGTGGGTTGTTGTACCAGTTCTTTGAGGTCCTTCCCTGCAGGGAATCCACGATGTGTCTAGTTCTGGCAGATGTTCCAGCTGGCATTGACCAATGTAACTGGCATGTTGAAGTCTCCCATTATCAGAACCTCCCTTTAGCTGTCATGTTTTGTATATCTTCTAACAGTAATGTGTCTGGAGGCCTGTAGACAACCCCAGTTAGTATTTTATTTATTTAGTTTTTGTTGACGGGTAAGTGCACTAGACAAATCCTGCCTATTTTCAGCACGACCCGGGGAGGGATACAGATGAATGCCAACTGACCTTGAACCAGATTGCTGTCCCATTTCTGTTTCAGGGTGACCTCAGTTTTCTGGCTCCTTGTGTGTATTCTGAATTTCTGTAGTTTTGATATTTTATTGCCATACAGGGCCACTCCACCCCACTTTTTGCACCTCTGTCTCTTCTGAACAGTACATAGCCAGGTACTGAAGTCTCCCAAGTGTGGTTACCGTAAACCACATCTCGCTAGTGCTACTATGTCCAGTTTGGCCTCTGTCATCATTGCCTGCAGGTCTGGGATCTTGTTTCCCAGACTCACGAGCATTTGTGTACATGATTTTCCATTGGCCAGATTTTGGTGTGTTAGTTGTTGGGCGAGGTCTGGCATTTCCCTATGCATCGCTGGACCTTTTTCCTTACCTGGTGATGCAAATGAACTACCGACATGCTGAACTCCTGTTTGCACAAGCTTGAGGGGAGGAGGTTCTCGATTCAACGATAGGTGCCGCACCCTTCTCCCATTTGCTAGTTTAAATATTCTGCAAAGACATCAAACTTCTGCCCCAATGCACTGATTCCTCCTTAGTCAGATGCAGTCCATCAAGTTTAAAGGTGGTAGCGGTCCACCTGCATGCCCAGAGAGTTCAGGTATTACTGTACCTGGACAACTGGCTCCCTGGCGCCCCACCCAGGGAGGAACTCTTGCACCCCTTCCCTTACCCTGCAGGTTTTCACCAACCTGGGTATCAACATCTACCAAGCCAAGTCCCATTTGGTCCCATGCCAACGCCTCCAATTTATAGGGGCAATTCTGGACACGACCACCAGCAAGGCCTTTTTGCCTCCGGACAGGGTAGACACCTTCAGACTCAGGCCCGTCTTCTGTCCAGTCATAGGAGAGTCGGAGCCAGGTCAGTCCTCCACCTCCTCGGGCTAATGGTGGCTGCCATTCAGACAGTTCCACTTGCTCAGCTCCATATGAGGATCTCTCAGTGGATGCTTGGTTGAATGGGACCAGACCATGGACAATCTAGACCAAGAGGTCCTAGTTTCTGATACCATGATCAGGGACTTGCAATGGTGGAAGGTTCAGGAGAACCTATGCCTGGGAGTTCACTTGCATCGAACCCCTCCCAGACTTTCATGACAGATGCATCAGGAGAAGGCTGGTGTCCATCTAGGGTCTTGCAGGACTCTGGGTGGCTGGTCCAAGTTTGAACAAAATCTGCACATAAATGTGCTCTAACTGAGAGCAGTCTTTTATGCCTTCAGGCTCTACACTCCTTCATTCTCCCTGGTCATCTCCTCATCACAGTCCAACAACATGTGCGTAGTCTGGTATCTCAACAAGCAGGGAGGAACATGCTCCTACCCTCTGTGCTGAGAAGTGATGAGAGTCTGGCATTCGGCAACCCAACATCACCTTCACTTGACTGTGATTCACGTTCTGGGAGTGGAAAACACACTGGCAGACCAACTCAGTCAGTCCTTAGCCAGGTCCCATGAATGGGAGTTAGATCAACAAGTCATAAACATCTTTCAGTGATGGGGGACACCTCAGATAGACCTCTTCACCTCTCCCCAAAGCATAAAACTTCCCACCTTCTGCTCACTCGCTCCAGGTGAGACATTTTTTGGTGGGACGCTCTGTCTCTTGCTTGGAGGGACACATTCGTTTATGCCTTCCTCTCATTCCTTTACTTCCAAGGGTCCTGAACAAACTCTGATCGGAGGGAGCATGAATAATTCTCTTCACTCCCTTCTGTCCCAGGCAAGTTTGGTTCTGTCTTCTGCACCAGTTTTCAGAGGAACCTCCACTTCCTCTTTCTCTGTCACAACAATTATTGACCCTGGATCAGGGACCCTTGTTCATCCAGGTCTCAAATCCCTTCATTTACATGCATGGCTCCTACAGACTTAGCTAAAGCCCACTTAGGAGTTTCTCTTCTCATAGCTGACATCTTGGTAGAGGCTAGGAAGCCTTCCACCAGGTCCATCTATGCCATGAATTGGAAACGATTTTCTATTTGGGCCAATTCAAAGACTTTGAACCTTTCGTGCCCAGCCAATAAAGTCCTGGACTACATGAGTCATCTCTTGATCTCTGTCTCAAACATTCCTTGTTAAAGGTCCACATGGCCGCTATTTCAGCCTACCATATTCCCTTTGGAGACAGGACTTTGCTCAGTTGGAAGTCTCCAGACCTTCTCTGAGGGGTTCTCCATTTGAGACCCCCATCGGCATTCCTGCCCCTCCTTGGGACTTGAATTTCATTCTGGAGAAGCTTACCCTGCCTCCCTTTGAGCTGGCAGCTACAGCCACTTTAAAGTTTCTTTCCTGGAAGACACTCTTCCTAGTGGCCATTACTTCTGCTCGTGCATTTCTGAGCTTCAGGCCTTGTTGTGCAAAATCCCGTACTTGATTTTCACAAGGAACGAGTGGCTCTATGCACCAACCAAGTTTCTTCCTAAGGTGGTGGCTGAATCTACGTGAATAAATCCATTGAGCTACCTGCTTTCTTATGCAACACTCCAATCAAGAGGAGTACCTCTTGCATACTTTGGATATTCACAGAATCCTGAGATACTACACCACTTGGATTAAGGATCTCAGGAAAACTGAACAGTTTTTGTCTCTCTTGCTTACAAAAGAGAAGGCAATGCTGTCTCTAAGCAATGCCTATCAAAATGGTTGGCTTATTGTATCACTTTCTGTTACGACAATTACAAGACCCTGCGGGTCAGGTCAGAGGTCACTCCACTAGAGGAGTAGCTGCATCTGCAGATTGTTTCAAAAATGTGCAGTGGCAGACATCTGTACAGCATAACTTGGACTTCTGTCCAAACTTTTATGAAACACTCACAGTTTGGACATTGCCTCTCACCATAGAGCAGGCTTTGGGTTGGCATTTACAAGGTCTCCTTTCATGAGACCCGCTCAGCCTGAGGTTCCATGCTATGGATGATGATCCTCCTCCAGTACTTTTCCTTGTTCCAGACTGCTTGGGACTCAGTCTTATATGTGCTGCAAGAGCCCTCTTGAAGTAAGATAGTACAGTTATGTAGAACTTACCGTAACAGTAGATCTTTGAGAGAGGCTCTTGCAGTAGTATGCCTTCCCACCCTCCATCCCCTTAAGCTTTTTGCTCCATTTCCATGAGGGGCAACATCTTCTCTCTTGTCTTGCCTCTTTGTGCTTTGTGGGGAAAAACTGGAGGGGTGTGGGGAGTGCCCTTTATACTGACGTCGATGATGCCGATCACCTGATGTGGGGCGATCCCCACCAGAGACTGCTAACTAGAAATTTTCCATGGGGTCCTGACACCTGGTGGGTCAGTCCTATATGTGAATACCTACTGCATGAGCCTCTCTCGAAGATCTACTGTTATGGTAAGTTCTTCGTAACTGTACTTTCTCCCCTAACTGAATGATATGGTAGTTTTATCCATCCTCTGCAAGTCCATAGTTCATTGTTTCCTTTTGAGTGCATTAGACTGCAGGTAATCCTTGCTGCTTTTTATTTTGTTTACCCCAGGATGCTGGGTGCACCTGTTTATAAGCAATGTCTTTCCAAATAGTTGGCATCCTGCATTTCCTTCTCATACCAGAAGCAAGGTAAAGAATGTCAGGTCCTGTCCATGATATATCATTTGTGGTATGGCCACTTCTGTATATTTTCTACATTCCCTTTCAGCAGCTAACATATGCTTTGCTGCTGCATGAAATCGGATCCATCCTTTCACTACATGTTTCAGTTTGGATCTGATCTCTGGTGTGTCAAATCCACTCCTGGGGCTGGGTCCACTAACAGCGCCCACCCTGTAGTGCAAACTGTGACTGGGGTGGATCAGGAAAACCCCATGTATCCTTCTAGAGTGCTCGCTGAGTTCACAACTGAACACTCACCACGAGAGCTCAGGGCTTGCTCTCTAATCTGGGTAAGGTAAATACAGTCTCATGTCTGTGGCCACATGAAACCCTCCTTGTTGCTTCTATACCAGGGGAAGACCCAGGTGTTGCACACTTCAGGGCTGCCATCAGTAATCCCTGATTTGTGTTTTCTCCCACGGGTGGTGCAGCGACCTAGTTCTTTCCTACAGACTCATCCAGGAGACCTATATATCTCCCCTTCTTTAGGCACCCAGATTCCTTCCAGGATCCTAGTCTTTGGTAGCTATGGTGGCCCCTTTAGCAATAAACAGGCATGTCATAGATTAATAAACATTTCCACCTTTACACACACACAAATCACTGTGAGGCAGTTTTTAAAAGCAAATGCTTTTACTAATACTTAAATAAATATCATAGAAGACTTCTAAACAAAAGATTCAGAAATGTTGTTCCAGGATAACAAAAATAAAGTTGGAAATATACATGCAAAACAAACTGTAAAACTCATCTATCTTATTTCTGCCTTGTCTGTAGAGAAATCAAAAGTCCAAAAATGAGTTTCTGCAAAAGTTTTCCAAGTCCCAGTTCTTATCTCAGTCTGGCTGCCTTGTGTTGTGTCAGAAAAGTGTCTCATGGAGTGTGCAAAATGCCCTGTTCCGAGGGCCTTGTATACCTGGTTATTCAGTCTGTGGTTAGCTAATGACCATATTTTTAGGCCAGCAGGGTCTGTCTTGTTCTTTCCCAAATTTTAAGTGAACTACAAAAAAAAAGTAATGTCCTGTCACTTTTAAATGGAGAAAAGTATGGCTCTTGAAGTGTATTTTCAATGGACGTCCAGTGAGATATTTCCGATCCTGTTCTCAACTATCTGGCTTTGAAGTGGAAAGATTTATGACAGAGAGAGTTCCTCCCATCTCCTGTCCTACTGGACTTGTTTCCTGATTAGTTTATTAGAAATACCAGTTTCCCTTTGAAATGGAATTTTATTTTTTTGTTAAGCAACCTTTTCCTGGGTCAAAGAAGGTCAGACATTTGCAATATACATTCTTTTTCCTCCAGTATCCCTTTAAAAAATTGGCATCCTGGCCTGTTTGGTAATTTAAGCATAAACAAAATCACAGAAAAATATTAAAAAATGTCTGAAATATGACTACGGTGGCAACTCGCCTCATCTGGTAGACACCTAGCTTTGGCCATGCCATCCTCCAAGGCTTACTGTCTTATGCAGCTATGTGTAAGCCTGTCTGTCTTCCTCCCACTACAAAGTGCTGGGCTGCTTAGGAATTGTTCAACATGTGTAGCTCAGACTCCATGGAGGAATATGTCGTTAAGAAGACAGTTTAGTTACTTACACTAACAGTAGATCTTAGAACCTCTTCCTCAGAGCCACAGCTCTCCTCCCACTACTTTCAAAGACCTGCCAATTGCTGCATGTTTGGTCTTCTCATCATCTGCACCCTCAATGGAGGTGCTTTGTCCCTCCTCTCCTATTGGCACGTATACCGCTATTTGAGCAACCCTCCCAACAGCAAATCCATAACAGCAACACAACTGTTCAACACCCACAGCATCAAACAGGTTGTCGGAGTGCCATGGATATAGTGACTGATGTCTGCCACTCTCCCATTGATCTATTCCCCCGGAGTTGATTATCTTAAGTCCGGTTGTGGGGTACGGGGGTGGAACCCCCCTTAAAAGTATAAATGTGCCCTGCACTGTGATGTCAGTCAACACATTCGCCAGGTAATGTGATCACTGTTGGCAAATTAGTGTCACTAGAAGTCTGCCAACAACAAAGTTGGCCGACGAGACTTGGTGGAACCCTATTAGCCTGGTTGTAGCTTTTTTCTCCCATTCCTGTCAGAACTGTACAACTCTGAGTTCATCTTAAGCTGGAACTGAGGAGGTATGGGGCCCCTCACATTGTATACAGTAGTGGCCAGCTGGAAACTGAGGAGGTATGGGGCCGCCCACATTATATACAGTAGTGGCCAGCTGGAAACTGAGGAGGTATGGGGGCCACATTATATACAGTAGTGGCCAGCTGAAACTGAGGAGGTATGGGCCGCCCACATTATATACAGTAGTGGCCAGCTGGAAACTGAGGTGGTAAGGGGCCCCCACATTATATACAGTAGTGGCCAGCTGGAAACTGAGGAGGTATGGGGCCGCCTACATTATATACAGAAAATAGCTGGAAACTGAGGCGGCATGGGGCTGCCCACATTATATACAGCAGTGGCCAGCTGGAAACTGAGGAGGTATGGGGCCGCCTACATTATATACAGTAGTGGCCAGCTGGAAACTGAGGAGGTATGGGGCCGTCTACATTATATACAGTAGTGGCCAGCTGGAAACTGAGGAGGTATGGGGCTGCCTACATTATATACAGTAGTGGCCAGCTGGAAACTGAGGGAGGTATGGGGCTGCCCACATTATATACAGTAGTGCCAGCTGGAAACTGGAGGAGGTATGGGGCCACCCACATTATATACAGTAGTGGCCAGCTGGAAACTGAGGAGGTATGGGGCCGCCTACATTATATACAGTAGTACAGCAGCATATTGTTTTCTGCCACATGTCTGCTGTGTAGATTATGGCATGGTGCAGTGGGGTCAACTAAAAAAAAAGGACCTTTATTTAATTTTGTTCTTTTAATTGGCTGCTGTAATCTGCCGAACAGCCCCACAGCAGAAAACACCCACCTCGCACACAATTGTAGGCATCACTGGCATAAGTCATTGAGGGTAGCCCCAGCTAGACAAATGCTTATGAGTGATCCTAAGACTAACAGCTTACGGTTCAATGCGCGACTCTTGGAGGAGATCTCTTGAAGATTTACTGTTACTATAAGTTAGTAGGGCCTCTGAGGGATGCCTCTTATGGTATAAGAGGTTGTGAATGTGAGGTTTAGGCACAAGAATTGCCAGTCGGCTGAGCAGTTCTATCTGCCAAATCCTCACGAGACCATAAGAGACATCCCTTGGATTTAGAGTCTTATTTTTATTTTGTTGTGCCATTCCCCAGTTCTGAAGTGCAACTCTCACTCTAAACACTGCTGCATAAGAGCACGCTATACACAGGATACCAGGTAGTGACTCTGCGCCTGATTGGCTAAAATCATGTTGGCGATTTATAATGGTAAGTAACTAAACTTCACACATAAATGGTAGCTATTACATGAGACAAATGTCCTGGGGAGGGGGGTTGCCAGTATCATAAACACGACTTTAGCAAAAACTTGCTTGCAATTTTTTAAATCTGACAATGCACCCTTAACTGTACAGTAGGCAGTATACAAGCTGGATTGGACTGCAGTCTTGGCTTCTTGTGCTGAAACCCTTCAGTTCTTCAATAATACCAAAGGGTAACAACGTTCTGGTACTACACCTGGCCTGAACAAATCAGAACTCTGTACAACTGCCTACAAAGCTGAGCTCCATGGGTGTCTTGTCTTTATGGATGCTACAGTACAATAGCATTGCTGGAAGGGAGCTTTGGGGTGGGTGGGTGTGTGTGCGTGTGTGCGTGTGTGTGTGTGTGCGTGAGTGTGTGCTTGTGTGCTCATTGAACTCTATATGAGCGAGCTGCAGGGACAAGAGGAAAGTGAATGGGCCTGTAGCACTCCCAATCTTGCCTCTCTCAAAGATATTAAGGAGCGGATTGATTTCCATAAAGTGGTAATGTTGGTCTTTTTTTTTCTGGTTTCTACAGCTCCAGACAGCAGCTCCGTATAATTCCAAACATCATTGAAATCTCACTGTACAAAGAAGGCAATAGCTTTGGCTTCGTGATGCGAGGTTGGTACTGTACCTGGTGTCTTGCTCTGTCTCTGATCTTTTAGTTTTGATGAATTTCAGAATTTTGTTCCATTTTATACCTGCTTTAAGCTCCTGAGCACTTTTGGTGGCTGTTGCTACTGCCTGTCACAAACACCTGTTGACAGACAGTGGAACTTGAGTAGATCAAAGTTCCCTCCTCACAGCCTGTGCAGGTCATTGGCAAGTCAACAAACTGGTTATCATTATAATGGGCATTGAAGGTCTTTATCCTACTGGTCGACAGGATGATGGCCTCTACTTTTATAAATTTATTTTACAATTTTCTTATGGAGAAAGCCCATCTGAGATGCAAAATCTCATTTCCAGTGAGGTCCTGCTGCTACCCATTTCTACAGCTGGGTGGACTGGAGCACTGGGAGGTTAACTGGCTTGCTGCAGGTCACAGTGACTATTTGACTGTGCTGAGGTTTAAACCTGTGACTTTCTGGTTTCCCTTGTCAGGTCTCTAACCAGTAGACCAACTACCTCCTACTTAATGGCCATAATTGAAGTGCAGTTCACAAAGGATAAATGATGGCCTTTGATTGTTAGGCTGGTCAATGCTTTGCACTGCCATCATGTTGCTTTCTGCTCAGCCTGGTGGTCCACCTTGTGCATAGTTTCTACAAGCCATAGCGAGTTTTTAATTCAGGCCTCCTGACTACTTAGTGGTCGTATATCATGGCACCAGGCGGCAGACCTGGTCTTGGGTCAGTGCCCAGGTCTTTGCTTTTCAAGTGGCTCCAGGGTCAAGGTGCTGCCAATGTGAAGGAAGCACTGCATTCTGGTCCCACATCACCCCCGTGATGAGCCAAGGATGTTGCTTGGATGCACACAGCCCTGCCTCTGCCACAGGTTTCCTGGAGAACTTGGGCATGTCTTGTGGTGCCAGAGGGAGGAAAGGAAGAAAACATTGGGAGGAACTTCCCTTGTTGACGTTAATGATGACACTTAGGCCCTGCACTGCTTAATCATCAACCAGGGGAGGTTACTCAGGTGGAGGTTTAGTTTAGTAAAATTTTATTCTTATTTATAATAATACGAACAAAAATAGGATAAACTCCATTGAGTAAAAAAAAAAACTCATTTTCAAGGAGGTCCAGCCTTAAAATCTAATACATTCAGAGACTAACAAACATATCACAATTAAATATTGTATGAAAAAAGGCCCATTAATTAACATATACAGATTACTCAATCACAACATACTATCAATGCACATACAATATCAGTTATATTTGAACATGAACATATTAATATGTATATCTCTAATCAACAATAACCTATCCTCCTAAAGGTACTATATCAAGATTTACATACTGTACATTTAATAATATAATGCCATTAGCAAAGTCCAGCATTTCAACCTACACTTTCCTCTTATAGTTAAAGAAAAACACCCCTTAACCAATTATTGACAGCCATGCATTCAATCTATGTATAGACTATGTAAACAATTTTTATCATCCTAGAATGAATTGGAACACCTCCATCTCTCATTCCTAGAGGCAATGAGTTCCAAATTCTAGGACCCCTACTTAGAGGAGAAGTTCTGCCCACCCCAAATTACGTTTTGGAATGATATATTGCATACCTCTGTAAGATCGTAATCCCTCTCTTTGTTTCCTAGGCAAACATATTCAGAATATTACTGGGCAATTTATTCTATTTATTTTACCCATAAAATTGCTAAATACAAATTCCTCTTATCCTCCAAACACCAAAAATTTAGGGCCCTATACAGATCACAATGATGTGTATTTTGGCGATGTCAAGGACAAAGCGGGCAAGCCTGTTGTGCATCACATCCAGTCTTTCCATCTCCATCCCAGACCCCCACCATAGACCAGATCCCCATAATCCAATACTGGCAGAATCATGTTTTCCACAGTCCCACATCGTGTCTCTTTAGTTGTATAGTACTTTAACTTATAAAGCATTCCCAGTTTCCTGCTAAGATTTCCTAATAAGCAATCCAAATGCTTATCCCATTTTAACCTAAAATACAACCATGCCCCAAATATTTATAGCTTGTTACTTCTTGTACTTTCTCTCCCTTTTAGTCCTAATATCTAGGGTGGGTATGGTGTTATTGAACCCCAAAATGGACCACCTGTGTTTTCTTAACATTTAAGGTCAATTTCAAAGAATCAAAACTGTCTGCAGTTCAGAAAAGCAAGTTGGAGCTTAGTATTAATACCATCCAGGGAGCTATCCTCCACATAAATCAATGTATCGTCAGCATATATGTGATATCTAATTTCAGGGTCTCTAAATGTTATTCCATTTATATAGATATTAAAAGTAGGGGTCCAAGATTGAACCTTGGGGTACCCCTACCTTAATCAGGAGTACTGTTGATTTAAATTCTCCAGTTTCAACCATTTGTTCCCTACCAGCAAGATAAGAACTAAACCATTTTTGTTCTGACCCTATTATACCCAGATCCCTGAGCCTGGACAGGAGGACCTCATGGTTTAAAGTAAGGGAGGGAATCTGATGTTTGAGGATAAAAACCAATATAGAAAATGAACCTTACAGTTCAGACTGATGACTTGCACTAGCTTATGCTGAGACCTCTATGAATAGGGGCATACAGTGGCCCAAGGTACTGGGACTCCAGAGTGTCCAAGACTTGCTCTGGCTGGGTATTGCCTATACCTATTATTGAGCTAGCATTCAATAAAAACTAATAAATGAGTCATCCAATGGCACAGTGGTTAGTGCCTTGCCCTCCCATGCCCTGGATCCAGGTTCAAAAGTGGACTTGGGAGTCAGCTGGGTTGTTGGGAAGTGTTGCCTTATGGCAGGACCACCAGCCAGGAGAGAATTATTTCTGGTTCCACCACTGCAGCCTCCACTGTGGTGGGTCAGGAACTTGCCTCCTCTACATGGGGATGCTGCATGCATGTGAGGCCTGCCTTGACATCACTTTGGTGGTAGATTGGATAAGCTGCATGTGGGTACTGTCAAGGCACCACCTGGCATCACTTGGGGAGTGGGGTTAGCTGCATGCGAGGCCTCTTTGGGCACTGCCTCTTATCACTAGGGTGGTGGGCAGGGTAGGTTGTGTGCTAGGCCTGTGGGGGCTTTGCCTGGCATCACTTGGTGGGTGGGTGGCAGGCAGGGTGAGCGGACAGGACAAACTCCTATGTACTGTACTCTGAGCCATCTAAATGTCACTTGAACTCTTGGGCCCTGCTTCATGGAGATCCCCACTGGCCATGACAGCTGAAGGAGTGGTAGTTTGGGATGGGGACTGGTCCAGTGGCATGACTGAAGGAGCAGATTGACAATCCAAAGGAAATAGCTAGTTGAATAAATATATAAAAATAAAATGATGTGTCTCACGAATAGAATTGTGTGTGATTTTGTGTTTTATTTTAGGTGGTGCCCATGAAGACTGGCATAAATCTAGACCACTAGTGATAACATACGTGAGGCCTGGGGACCAGCAGACAGGTACTGTTTTGGGGAAAAAGATTATACATTTGGTGTTGCTAAAATAAGAACTGGCTTATGCCAGTACAGATTTGCCAGTAGAAATAGTACATGTTGGTGTGCTTTTGTTGTGGAATTTGAAATTTATTTAAAACTGCCGTCCAGGAAAGGTGCATGCTACAAAGCTCATTTTCATGTGTGATTTGGGGTGGGGGTGTTGTATAAGGAGACAAAATTGTTAGGAGCAGGAAAAAGACAAACGGTGGTACAATATTTAATAGCTACGGTGGAAAAATGTTATTGACTAAGGAGGTATGTACAGCAACATGAATCAAGAGCAAAGTGAAAAAGTTCTTGTTACTGTTAACATGCTGAGTAAATATCATAGAATAGAGGCCAAAAGTGAACCCCATGGTAGAAGTGACAAAGGGGCTTAACAAGAGGAAGACGAGATGGAGAGAAAAAAGCAGGAAGGTGGCGGAGAAGAAAAGGATGGACTGGAGAGATGTGGAGGAAAAGGACAAAAATGATTAGTTACAGTACAGGCACGGAAGGGACAAAATGAGGCTGAAGTACAAATTAGTAGTAGTAAATGTAGTTTTTACAGGAGAAAAGCTATTAGGTTGAGATGCCCTGTTAACAAAGCTGTCCTGTTGCACAGATTGTATGTATACAGAGATCAAATATAAAAAGCGAAAGAATAGTGCAGTATTAAATGCCCTGAATCCATTATGTAACAGAGTCTTGAGATTTATTACAGGTTTACCTTATAGGATGCATCAGTGCATTTTGTATACTAGCTTAGGATGGAACTCTCTAACTGAACATAGAAACGTCATTGGAATTTGATTGTATGCAAGTTTATTTTAAGAATCTTACCCTTATATTTGTTAAATGTATTCCAATTTAAGATACCTGCTAAGTATAGTTTAAGATCAACCCTCTCTCAGCCTCTTCATACACTAAGGTGTACAGATCAAAATTTGGTGAAATGTCTCTAGCAGTTTCCGTATCTTGTACATGCGATTCTATCAATGGAAGATGAATGCACCTGCACTATCGGTTGCACATTTTAGGGCTTCCTTTTTATTTATGAACATTGTAATTGCTTTTGATTACTATTTCTGTCTTATCCATGAGATGATGCGCTTATCTGACTGCTTATTTTTAAACTATGACTTGGAACTATATGCAATTTTGTCTTTGTATTATGTACTTCTGTATATTTGTTTCAATGTTTGGATGCAATTGTAAACTTGAGAAGCCTCTCTCAATTTGCCATCGGAGGAGGAGGTTGTAACTTGAAGTGATGTAAGCTGTACAAACAGTTCCTACTATACAATCCCTTCTAAACACTGAGTATTCTATGACAGACATATAACGTATAGAATTATGGTAAGACACATAATGACATATAAACACATTACTAAGATCAAGGTGGTGTTACTTACAATAAAAGGCTTTAAATCCAATCCATGAAAATTTTTAAACTGCAAAACATGCACAGTGGTCTATTACTGTAATTCAATATTTAGAATTTGTTTAAAGAGTAAGTGAATATTTCTAAATTAGGATCTATGCCATTTCAGATATTTGGGATACAGAAACGTGACACCATTTTGCCATAGTTGCATTGAATCTTTGGGAGAACTCTTGCTCTAGTTTTGATTTCTGTGTCCATATGTTGGAGTGTCCATTCAGTACACGTTTTGTCTAAATTGTTTATAAGCAACCATTGCATTTGATTTCTGTCTCTAATTGACAGAGAATCCCACTTCAATTTGGCATACAAATGACAATCATGGGTATCACAAGGGCAAGGTATCACAAATTGTAAGCTTATTATGTGCTGTCTCAAATTTTCCAAATAGTTTCCCACTTGTAAACTGATGGCCTATTTGCCCATATTCCAGGACTGGTAATATAAGCTAGTAGCAATGATTAAGTCCCATTTAACTATCTAATTTTAACTACTCGATTTTTTTTTTTTTTTTTTTGCAATTCTGATTTACTAAATAACATTGCCTGTGTCTTTTAAGAGCTTAGGACCATGTTTAAGAAGACAAACTGTCTTTGCAGGTGGTTACAATTATATTGTAGGTTTGTCTTTGGATTGTTTAGCTTTTGCCAACAGAAAGATGTCACCTGTGCAAAGTTTTATATTAAAATAAATGAACTTGGTGGGAAGGTTGTTTATGTATATTAGGAACTGATTGGGTCACAGAAATTAACCTTCCAGTGCACCTCTATGGAATTGCTCCACCTCCGATAAAATATTTTATATTTCCACCTTCTGAGTCCTACCACTCGAGTATGAAACCTGCATCTTGCAGCCTCAAGATGCCAATCTTCCTTCATTCTCTCCAGGAGTGTCATGTAATCCATCAGGTTGAATGCCTTTGAGAGGTCCACAAAACTGCACCCACAGATTCACCCGATTGTCTGCTAGCAACTAAGTCTATGAAATCCATCAGTGCAGTGCCTGTGGACCTTCTTGCCCTAATCCCTGATTGGTGGGGTCAACTATGGCCATAAAGTCAAGTTACAACTAGTCTTTCAAACATCTTTGATGTGACTGAGAGGAGAGCCAAATGTTGTTATTTTGATTGGCTGTTTGTCTGTCCACCCTTGAAAATGGGCACTACCATAGCTCATCTCCAAAAGTCTGGAAATACACCTTCCATCAGACTTCTGTTTAACAGTTTCACTAATACAGCTGAAATAACCTTGGTTGTTGCCTTCAAGAATTTTATTTCAATGGTGTCCAGCCCAAGGGATTGATTTTGATTAAGTTTGTTTATAACTTTTAAAGAGCACCTTCTCTGTGCTTTTAACAAAGAACAGGAAGCTCCTTACCTGAACAGGAGTTCCTCCATGTTGTAAAAATTTTTCTGCAGCCCCTAAAGGAAAGGAAGGATCGTAATTTGTCCCCGAGGAGCTGGCAGCACAATCCTTTTCCACTTCCTACTAGCCTGCTCTGCCATTTATGACGCTCTGTAGGGTGAGCACAGGTGTGCGCTCTATTCACTTCTATGGGGCATCATTTCTAAAAGTAGATTTAGTGATTTTAAGCTGGGTTTTGGGAAAGATCAATGTCAGGGTTCAACCAGTAAGGATCTGGAGGGGTGGGGAATAAGGAGGACATTATCATTCTGTGACACAAAGCAGACTGATCAGTTGCATACTGAATCATTTGATAATCTCGGGAGAAAGTTTACAGCCATGTTAGTCCATGGAGAACTGGATTAGTTGAAGATTGGGATAGCTTTTTATTGGACCCAACCAGCGAAGGTATTTTACAGTACCTAAGCTTTCAGGGCCATACAAGCCGGTAGTAAAATACCTGAAGACGGGCTTGTGTGGCTCTGAAAGGTTGTGTACAGTAACATGCAAGAATAAAGCCTGACAGGCTGTGCAGTTATAAGGAGTAATGTATGCCTTGGGTGGTTGTTAGGCACAAGGTGTGGCTGAGTGTCACAACCAGCTGAGAAGTGCATTATTTCCCAAAGTCTGCATACCTGGAGCACGTTATCCCACTTCTAAAATGGGTTTTATTTGTTTGAAGATGTATAGTTCAGGTAAGGTGTGCAGTTTTCAGAATTAATCAACAGTCATGTAACATGACTTAACCAATGAGGTTACAGGATCTTCATGGCCTGTCTTATCACTACTGTATGTGCAATTTTTGTTGAACAAGCAAAAGGAATAACAGGGCAGGTTATACCATTAGTCTTTCTCTGCCTTTAACCATCTTTGTGTATCTATGTAAGGTTGTTTATCTGTTAATCTGACAGTACGGTCTGAGTAGTGTCCAAGTAACTTAGTGCTTATTTGTATCCTGCACCTAACTTCTGATTTGTTGCTCAAAGTTTTCTTTCGAATGTATATCCATTGTCTGCACTATATTTCGTCATGCACTTCTGCACAGTATGCTTTTATTATTTGTATGTATTCTTTCCATTTTGTGTGTAATTAACTCCAGGTTGCTCCTGAAAAGGCACTGCTTGTCTCGGTGAGTCTACCTGGTTACCAAAATCAAATATATCTGTGCATTCAGTAAACTGTTTTTCTTTAATTCAGCTTTTAGCACCTGACAGTGCCTTTATGCATGCAGCAGGTCCCCACATCCCATTTTCTCCTCTCCATCACCAGTGGGGAGCCACATTGGATAGACCCGAGAATACCTGTGTTGTCGGTTCCACCATGCTAGTGGCGACACGAAGTTTATTGACCATCGGCACAGTGATGGCACAACACGGCAGTTGGTGTTGTGCCATCTCTGGAGGAACTTGTGTTTAGGTGGGGCCTGCCCCACCCCGCACTTAAATTAACCAACCCAAGTCTGAGCTGGTTTGGGAAATGGCCCAAACAACCTGAGGCAACAGTGTTGGGAACTCAGCAGACCATCACAGGAACTGCTGAAAATGTTGTTGTGATGGTCTTCACTGTATCCCCATTGCTGTTGCGACACAATATCTGCATCATCATGTGTGACTGCTGGTGTGCATATTTTTTTTTTTTGGTTTCTGTCCATTTATATTTATTTATTTTTCAGAAGATTGGTGACTGGGAGAAACACTGAGCTGAGGCTCATATTCAGTGCTAATATAAGTGCCCATTACCCACCCACCACCTGCACAATGCCATGCAGCACTCCTACAGGCCACACCTACATGTAGCATGCCCCTGTTGAGGAAGCAAGCCCGTGGCCAACCACAGCCGCTGCTAGTGCAGTGGAACTCTGTGCTGCTCCCTCCCTCTCTGAGAATGCCTCTGCATGGCAGCACCTCCACAGCCCCTCTGGATTGCCTGGCAGGCTCCTGAGCCCACTCCCGAACCCGGCTTGCCAGTGTAGAAATGTGACGCTACCCACTGGCCTATCAGGAAGTCCTTCAATAAGATATTTAGCCCAAGGGAGGACTGCACATTAGCATTGCATAATCTGTGACTGTTGAAAAGCATAAAAAGAAAGTGTGGGGCTATGATTCATGTTACTGTTTTGCCTGAATATTTCTGTAATAGACGTAAGGCAGGGTTGGTATGTCCCAAAAAGGCAACCTTAGTAATGTGTTGTAGTGTCAGAGCTTTCCCTTTAATGGAGGTGCTTGTTGTTCTGCAGGGAGGGACTTTGAAAGTTGGAGACAGACTGCTGAGTGTCGACGGGATTCCACTCCATAATGTGACTCACGCCACGCGCTTGAAACATTTTTCGCCAATGTGGCTAGGAGGCTGTCTTCCAGATAGAGTATGATGTCTCCATAGTGGGTAGGAGTACATAAATAACTGCACATAAACTTAAAGCCGTGGACTTGAGGTATTAGAGCTATACTGTCTGAAAATGTAAGTCTGGCCATGTATTTGTGGTATCAAAATGCAAGCTGTTCCTTCCAAGCCCAGTCCGCAAGGTTAGCAAACGGGCAAATTTGTGGGTCTAGTTATTAAGAGAAATGTCTTGTGAAGCAGTTGATCACAGGTTCAACTCTCAGCAGAGCTAAGTACTCAGTATGTGACCTTGAACAAATTCTCAACTTCCCAATGCTCCAGTCCCCCAGGTATGGAAAAGGGTGAGAGTAGGACTCACTGAAAACAAGATGTTACATCTCAGCTGGGCAATTCTGGTTAAATAAATTTGGTAATAAAATAAATAAAAGGCAATCTGGACCCCTTTTCAATCTGCCCTGTACAGAGTGGTTATTCTATTCTACTGTCCCCACCCATTTTGCAGCAGCTGGAAGAGTTTCTCTATAGTGTATCCATCTGCTGATTCAAATGACTGGACAAGATACACTCTAACCCTCTGAAAGCATCAGAAAGAGACATAAAATTGGGCAGTTTTGTTTTGTCTGTAACCAAGTTCCGTACCTGGAATTTGTCTTGGTGATCCAGCAGTAACAGCTTTGCACGTTTTCTTTCTGCGTCAGTAACCTCTGAGATTGTGTGCACTACATCTTCAGGTTTGCTTGGCCATCCAAGCTGGTCTGGGCTCTCTTGGTATTGCCACTCGACAGCAGCAAGCTCCCTCCTTTGTCTTTTATGCTGCAGAACTAGTGAAACTTTGTTTAACGTGTAACCATGGCACACAGGAACTTAAAGGAACAAACCTCTCACAACATCCTAAATCGGAAGCAACAGGGACTGGAATCCAGTTTTTTCCTCTGAACATAGTTTTCCCACAAGGCTGTGGTGGTCCTCTTTCAGCCCCTGCCAGTCCCAAATTCCTGTTCACTGAGACTCAACAACTCACCTGGCCAGACCTCTAAGGCCCACCCATGACACACTGCTGTGCTGCCACCCACCAGCTTGCACCCCCAGGGCCTGTGTCACCTTCTGCCACTTTGGCTTACATCCTCACTGCCTATCTGGCCACCCACAGTGGAGATGAAGACCGAAGGATGGAATCTAGGTATTTGTTTCAAAAAATCAGTATTTGTGGGAGGAATGGGAAAACTACCAAAGTTTTGGGAAAGGTTCTGATAAGCCACTAAAAGTTCTGAAAGTTATCTGAACCTTATCAGAGTTTTCTGAACATTTTAGTTTAGAGTACAAAACCTATTGTCCGTGAAGGAAAGGACTCTTAAAACACAATAGAGTGGTACCACAGTAAAAATAATTAAACAATAATGCATGACAGAGCGTGTGTTGTGGGGTTACACCGCCTTGTGTGGTGTGCTCTGTAGTGACTTTATCCACACAAGAAGTTGTAAATCCTAGTACTACTACGCCCTGAAGTGCATTATTGCAACTATAAAATTAATCTGTATTAAAATTTAAAACAAAAGAGAATTCGGTTCAAAAGAAGCAAGCATTTGTTCAGCATGATCTTTACCGGTGTCTGTTGCAGGATTTACACACCATGTGACCTGTTTTGACCAACAAGATTACAGCATTTTCAAGACCCATTTTATAATTAGTGTTTTACAAAGCTAGTTAGGTAAGTAATAACCCACAACACTGTGTGCATTTCTGGAGAATAAATGCACACACCCAGTGATTGGAACACATGAGGATAATGGCCAAGTGACTTTCAACACACCCAGGAAGTGCATTTATTCTCAAGAAAACCATGCCCTAGAGTGGGTTACTGTGCTCATAAAATGGAAGAAGTCTTTTTTTTTTTTTTTTTTTAATGGAAGAGGTTTTATTTTTATTAGTTAGTTGTTGCTAGGTACAATATGCGAGTTTGGTAACAAAGGCTATGTGCCTTTTAAATGAACCAGGAAGTGTATTTATTTTGAAGAGACCTAAGCTGGGTTTTTGTGTTTTTTTTTTTTTTTTTTTTTTTTTAAAAAAAAAAAAAGGAAAAGTTGGCCAGCCTGTCAGTGCAGCGGTGGCTCCATGTAAAGACAATGCAAAGACTGCATAGTCCATAATCACGCCATAAATAATGCGAAAGAAAGAAGCGGTAGACAGAATTACAAACTGCATCAAGGAAAATATCTCTGAGGCAAAAAACAGGTGTGACAAAACATGCATTGATACAAAATTGTGTGTTCTAATTGTGTTATATAACATATTGATTAAATGCAGTCAGTAATTTTTATCTGTCACTTTTCCATCTTGCACTAATTATGACAGAGTGGTTTTGACCACGCTGTTTTGGATGCTAGATCCTGACTAGATACCAGCAGTAGTAGTGCTATCGCTAATGATGTGGTGATTGCAAGTCAAGCATGCCCGGCTTGTTGAGGGCCAGCTTGGGCAGAGGATAGAGGCTCCAGAGGACGCCTCCCTTCTCTGAAGAGGGAGAATCTCTGCCTTGGTTCAGTGCTGCCACCTAGGTGACCATGGTGGCAGTACAGTGGAGGTAGGTATGTTTGGGGGAGAGATTGTCAGCTTGCTGATGTACTGCATGCCTTGGTAAATGCCTGAGGATGCTTGAGCCCTTGCGTGCTGACACCCACTAGGGGAGAAACTAGGAAAAGGATCAGCCCTGGTATCTGAGGCTATTGTATCCTGATACATCTGGGCTCTTGTGTGTCCATCACACCTGCCATCTGACGAGACTGGAAGTTAAGGTACACCTCTCCCTGACCCTGCCAAGGGGCAAACCACTGCTCTGAGGAGGGGCCCGAGGTGGCATCATAGGTGCACAGCAAGTTAGTTCTGTACCATGGGCCCCTTAGAGAATGGAAGCCAGTGACCTGAAGGAGCACAAAAATCTAAGTAAAAGTGGAATAGAAAAAGGTTTTATTTTCATTTAGCTGGGCTTTGCTAGGTACATTAAATCAGGTTAGTCATGAATTGTTTGTATGTTTGTATACCAGAGATTAATGAATGGTCAGGTGATGTATTTAGACCAATGAAGTTGCTAGGATTCTGAGGGATCTGATACCACTCTGAGTGACCACGTAATTGCAGATCTGGCTTACTGGGTCCTTCTTGACTTCAAGCTTTCTTCGGGTCTTTCCACCATCGACTTTCTGTCTACATAAAGACCTGCTGGGGAAGTATGAGCCAAAATCAAGGTTGTAAAAATTATCAGAAGTTGAAAAGTTCTTATATGGTTCCCTTACAGAACATGGGAAAGGTTCTGGAGAGGCTCTGAACTTAATCTGAACCAGTTTTCCCATTTCCAGTTTGTCGGAGGGAAGCCTGAGGAGCTGATGGATCAAACAGCAAAGCTGTGGGGAGGTGCCAGCTCGGTCACAAAGACTTACTTATTTTTATTTATTTATTGAATTTTGGTAACTGGGTAGGCCCACTGAGACAAGACTGTCCCTTTTTCAGTGGTGACCCGTAAGGCCAGTGCACTGATAGTGCAATAGTTGACGAGGAAACCATACAGGCATGACAATTGCAATAACAAGACCAACTAATATAGTTACAGGAACATCGTCATAATACAACACAATTATGTCTCATAAACATTCACAACTAGCACAAACAAAATGTACAGAGAACATAATTACTACAGTTAAGAACCACTAGTATAGATAATAGTACCATAGATTATACTTTGGCAGACAGTAACATGATCATCAGTCCCTATTTACAGATAACACTGCACATAATTCAGATTGTACAGATAAGTGTACCTAACTGAGAAATCCAGTGATGCATCCACCTGCCACTGCTTTAAGGACTAGCGCACTTCCATAGGTTCCAGGGTAGGGCAAAATAGGTTCTCTTATTTACTGAAACTGTACCAAGTCCCCATGAGCCTTACTTTGCTTTTATTTGTTGTCTCTCAACTACTGCCACCATGTATTGCCAAATGTAATAACTGTAACCTTTCACTATGTATTACCTGCTCTTGTTATTTTGATGTTTATACTCTGTGCATCTTACGTGGCCCAGGTTGTGCCTGAAAACGGTCCCTGGGATCAGTGCACCTACCCAGTTAACAGTCCTAAATAAAAAATAAATAAATGCTAAGCACACAGGCAGTGGAGAGGTAGAGCCCAGAAGTCATCGTAGCAGGAGCAAGGCAGGGCAGCTAGATGAGCTTGCAGCGAGCACTGAAATTGAGGGAGCAAAGAGCAAGCCAGGACTGAGGAGGGTAACGAGTTCCAGGAGGACACAGCAGAAAAGGCGAATGATCTCTGGGCTACAGAGAGACGAGTTTGGCACTACTAGAAGGGAGTAGGAGGCAGATCTGAGAGCACACTGGGCGAGTCAACATTTGATGATATTAGCTAGGCAGGGAGGTGTGAATAGATGGTACTAGTTTATAACAAAGCTCAGGGTGGTATAGCACAGTTTGGCCTCATAGGGCAACCATCCCAGGACAGATAGCCATCACAATGATGATGATGAGCGTGAGCTCCCAGAGCAAACCTACCCACTCTGGTAGACCTGTGTGAGATGAGATGATGTGGTTGCAGAGGTCGAGAGAAGCAACAGGGCACCATACAAGAGGAGAGGCAGGAGGTTGCATCCACAATCTTGCAACAAGCAGTTGGAAGTAAGGAAGGGACAAATGCAGTAAAGGACTCCGTTTTTGGTTAAGGATTTTGGTGAGAGATGTTACGTGTATCCAGTGTAAGTGAAGGATCCAAGGAAACCCCCAGGTATTTAAATGACTCAACGGGGAACATGGTGACACACTCAGTTACATATGTAGATGTAATAGGGATTTATTGTCCTGTACAGTATGCTGTTCATTTTAATCCCTTCTGTGTGGCTGACATGTCAACTTGGTAGCTTGGAGAGGATGGACATCATCCCCTCAATGGACTTTAATAAAATAATTCTAAAAGTTCTGTAGAAACTGAATGGATCACCATGCAGTAATTATGAAGGTAACTATTAGGATATGATTTCTGTAGCTCAAAAGAGTTGAAGGATTTTATTGTTAAAAAAAAAAAAAAAAAAATGGACCAACACTTAAATGTACTAATTTATTCAGATCAATGGCTCTGATGGAGTGATCAGGAGCTGCGACACATTAGCAGCTCAGGGTGGATTGAAATGATTTGTATTATAATAAAAAGGTTATATTGACTGTAGGTGAGTGTGCTGCAGGTTTCCTTTGGTTTTCAAAGATTAGGACCCATGTGGTATACTTTGCTTCTGTCTCCACCAACCCCCAACACACGCACACACACACACACACTTCCTCAAGGAGTTACCCTGCAGAGCAAAACCTCATAAATAAATCAAGAATGTTAACATGGTTCAGGTGGTAAGACACCTGACTCTGCACCTAGAGAAACTAATCGGCGTTTACGAGGTGGAAGGACTGCACTAACAAGCCATGAACCTGTTGGGATGAATAACAAAACGAACTTAATAATGAGTGAGGTTGCAAGGAGCATGTGATAAAATTAAGATTTGTAGTACATCAGGAGATACAGAATTATAAGCCAGTACATTGACTGAATGAAAGAATTTTAGATTTTTACCATTTAGATGAAAAAGGCATCTCTTGAAAAGCCTATATACTAGGTGAAACGTTGAGGCTTGCCATATTTTAAAATAAAAGGATATCTGAAAATGAGACTGTCTCTGAATATAATTTTTCAGCACCCTTCACCCTTTGCTCTGGATTAGAGATCTTCTGCACCTGAAGGTCAAGGGTTCTAGTCCCACACTGGGACTGGGCTTATGCCAGAAATACTGGCACCAGTGTGCAGTACTAGGGTAATGCTGTGCTGTTGGGCTGTTCTGTTCTTTGGATGAGACATTAAACTGAAGTTTGTCTGCCTTTTCTAGTGGTTGCTTAGTTGGATATTAAAGATCTCATGGAACTTCTTCAGAAGAGTTGGGGAATTTCTCCTGTATCGTGGTCACATTTCTCCCATTCACTAAATAACCACCAACAGCTTAATCTGCAGCAGTTTCATTTGGTTTGCATATGTGTAACCCCTAGGTGGCACTAGGGTTACTACCCCTGCCTTGCAGGTCTGAAAAAGGTTGAAGTGCCTGGGTTCCTAAACTAACTTTAAACTGGTCCTTACGCAAGATAGTACATTGCACAGTGCTTCTACCTAGAGTTTAGCTTTAAGTGGGCTAGAATAAAACTTGGTATAACCCTCTGGGATGCTGTAAGTAAGGTAAACACCAAGATAGAGATGTCAATAGGGAGAAGTGCAGGGTAAATAGAAATGACAAATGCAGTATGGACAGGTATGGGGCAAAAGAGGTAAGGCCATCAAGAAATGGAGGGTAATGAGTACCAATGCCCATAGTCTGGGCAACAAGCCCCTGAATTGTGGCCTTGATGGAAGAGGGATGCCTGGATATCATAGCAGTCACAAAAATGTGGTACACAGAGAACCATGACTGGGATGTTAACATACCAGGGTACACAACCTACAGGAGAGACAGGGAGGGGAGAAGAGGGGCGACAGCTCTATATGTAAGGGAAGGGATAAAAGCAACTGAACAAAAGAGTAAACAGAGAGAGAGAGGAGGCACTGTGGGTCACCTTAAAACTGGAAATGGCACCACAATCATAGACAGCTGTTTTATACAGACCCCCATGTCAGGGGTGAGGGAATGGACAAGGATATGATAGAAGGCATCCTTAGGATGGCAGAGAAAGGGGAGATACTGTTGATGGGGACCTGAATATGCCAGATGTTAACTGGAACCCTTTGCTGCAGCCACATCCAAAAGCAGGATCCTTCTCGATGCCCTTCAGGTGGCATGCCTCAGACAGCTAGTTTGGAACCCACTCATGAGGGAGCAATCTTAGACCCCATACTCTCAAATGGAGACAGTGAGAGGACCTCAGATCTAGAAGTAGGGTAGCCGCTGAGAACAAGTGACAACCAAACAGTGTGGTTCATGATGAACTCAGCTACAGAGTCAAGCCACACAAAAGTGAGGGTTCTGGACTTTAGGAGGGCTGATTTTGCAAGATGGGAGAGTGCCTTAGAAAAGCACCAGCAAACAGGCTAGAAGGAGGGTGGAGCAACAATGGGAAACATCAAAACTGCTATCACGGGGCAATAAGCCTTGTGTGAAGCAAATAAACAAATCAAACAAAGAAAAAGCCACTATGGTTCTCAAAAGAGGTAGTGTGAAGGTTAGGAAGAAAACAATAGCATTTAGGAAGTATAGGAAACACAGAAGGAGCAGGACAGAGAACTACCAGTTAAGGCAAAAGGAAGCAGGGAGGGTAGTCCGAATAGCAAAGGCCCAAACTGAGGAAAATATAGCCAACCTCGGTTAAGAAGGGGGATAAAACCTTTAGAGGTATATCAGGGAGCATAGAAAGACAAAGAGAGAGATAGTGAGGCTGAATAGAATGGACGGTGGGTGGGCAGAGAGGAGCAGGGATACTGAACAAATATTTCTGCTCAGTATTCACAAAAAAGAAGGGGAGGTGCCTAATCCAATTAAAAGAAGCACTCTAGATAGGGGGTTGATCCCGGTCCTTTCACAGAAGAAAGGGTTCTGAAAGAACTCCTAAAACTGAAAGTGGACAAAGCAATGATGCCTGATAGAATTCACCTAGAATTCTAAAAGAATTAAGAGAGAACTAGTGACATCACTGACTACCCTTTTAACAAATCATGGGAGGATGGTGTGGTACCCGAGGACTGGAGGAAGGCGGATGTGATTCCCTTCACAAAGTGGAGCAAGACAGAGGCAGGAAACTACAGACCTGTCAATTTGACCTCTGTGGTAGGGAAAGTGATGACAACTCACTCTGAAGGAAAGAATTGTTGAGTACCTAGAGGCCAGTGAGCACAGGGACCCAAGGCAATGGGTTCTGAGTTAGCGGAAGTTCATGTCAGATAAATCTAATTGATTTCTTTGATTGGGTGACCAAAGTAGTAGACCAGGGAGGGGCTGTAGACATGGCCCACCTAGACTTTAGCAAAGCATTTGACACAGTCCCACACAACAGATTAATAGTCAAATTAACTAGCCTGGGAGTGGGTCCCAGGGTGGTGGCCTGGGTAAAACAATGGCTGGACAACAGGACACAGAAGGTAATTGTAAATGGAGTCCACTCTGAAGAAAGAGGGGTTACTAGTGGGTACCAGAGGTTCAGTACTAGGTCCAGTCCTTTTAATGTCTTTATAAGTGACATTGCAGAGGGACTGAAGGAAAGTATGCCTCTTGCAGGTGCCACAAAGATCTGCAATAGGGTTGATGCACAAGGAGGTGTGGAAAGGATGAGAGGGACTTGGCAAGGTTAGAGGAATGGTCAGAAGTATGGCAGCTTGGATTCAATGTGAAGAAGTCCAAAATAATGCACCTGGGAAACAAAACCCAGGGAAGATTACACAAAGGGGAAAGTACTAACAACAACAAAATGGAAAGGGACCGGGTAATTCATATCTGATAACATCTAAGGTTAGCAAGCAATGTGGAGAAGCCAGATAGGACGGTTGGGGGTACTGGGATGTATAGGGAGAGGCATCACCAGCAGAAAACAGGAAGTTGTTATCCCTCTGTACAGATAGTTGGTGAGACCCATCTGGAGTACATGTCCAGTTCTGGAGACCCCATCTCCGCAAGGACATAGGATGGAGGCAATCCAGAGGAGGGCAACTAAAATGGTGCAGGGTCTACAAGAGAAGCCATATGAGCAGAGACTAAAGGAGCTTAATATGTATACCCTGAGGAAAGGGGGAACATGATAGAAACGCTTAAGTACATCAGTGAATCAACAAAGTCCATGAGCCTAGTATCTTTCAGAAAAGAGATGTGGAAGAACAAGGGACACAAGTTGAAGATAGAGGGTGTATGCTCAGGGGCAATGTGAGGAAGTATTTTTTCACAGAGAGGGTGGTGGACATGGAACAGCCTCCTGAGGAGGTTGTGGGGTCTAAAACTGTGGGAGAATTCAAGAATGCATGGGACAAACATAAGGCAATTTTTTGTGGGGTAGGAAAAATAGGCTGTTGGTTAAATAGGATCTGCAGCTTATCTTGTAGGTAGGGAAATGGGCAGACTAGTGGGCCAAGCGGTCCTCATCTGCCATCAGTCTGTTTCTATGTTATCCACCCACATTACCATAAAGCTACCCCAGACATGACCCAATATTCAAGACCCCACAATTTAGACATTTTGCATTTAGTGACTTACTACTGATACTATGCTCACAACATAAGTATCTGCAATAACAAGTGTATTTACAAGAGGAGGGTTAGGAAGGGTGAATTGGAGTAGAGGTCATGCTATTTGCAGTAATTATGTTGGTTTGATTAAGTCTGGTTTGGTTTGAATTGAAGTACATTTCGCATTTTAAATCAGTTACCATTCTTAGTGGTCACCCACCAACCTCTGAAAATAGCCAGGTCCCTGACTATCTATTTAGCTGCATAATTATTAAACATATTTACAAGGTTATGCCCACACAGATACAGTGCCCACATTTGTATGAGACCCCAGAATCCACACCTTAACACCCAGTAATTACAGTTCTAGAGTGGTGCAGGCCTGATAGGCAATGCAGCTGTATGTTGGCTGGCTAGCTGAGGACCTTAGAGAATTAGGGTGATTAAGTTTAGGTTGAATTCTTGAACATTTACTTGACTGCAGCTTGCAGGATTTACCAGCTTGAACTATTTACAAGTCCCTTTTCATGGAATGCAGAGATGGCGTTGCATTACATGCCTCTAGACGCTTCATAGGCAGGTCAAGACTGAGTGCTTTCAGCAGGCGGGCACTATCCTTGAGGTGAAACTGCAGGCAAGCCAACAGCCAGGCATGTCTAAACTGACTGCAAGGATTTGAAAGCCTGAACATGGAAACAGTAACTCTGAAGCAGCACCCTCTCTGGGCTGAAATCAGTCTGTTACATTCATCACATTCATGTTTCCTTAAATCCACATTTAGCACATTTATGTTTGTCAAGTTTACATTCAGCATATTTATGCATTCAGCACATTTTCCATCCCTAGGACAACTCTCATTTTTCTTGACGGGGAGAGGCAGGAGCTTAAGGCACAACATTCATGACCACAATAGACTGAGCTTAAGGCCAGGCTCGCTACCATTAAGAAGCTTGAAACTTAACTGGGCTTGTGGCAAAGTTCAGTACCATCTTCCAGACTTTTGATGGCTAGCAACAGATGCAGTAGTCTCTTTCAGCACACACTTGCTCTTGGAAATAACGGTTTACAGTAGCTCCTGGGCTGTTTAATACAAGCTTGCACTTGGCAGCATACAGTTTCTGTAGCTCTCACAAGCTCAAATACAACATACAGTCCTTTTTGGCTTTTTGCTGGCTCTTGCAGCTCCCATGGCAAAAATATTGGACCTCCCAGGCAAAGTTAGAAAGCCCCGACTCTGAGTACTCTCCTTCCAGTCCTGAAGGCACTTAGCAATTCAGACACATTTATATATAATAACTGGACTCTTTCTGGTCACTTGGAAGATGTCCACCCTCTTAGTGTTGATGTAAATACGGGTGCAGACAGATAGTCGCAATCAGTTCTACATGGGCTTCGCTGCCCCTGAAAGCTTTTCTTTAAGTTGTACTTGGCAGATGCAGTTTTACTCACTCAGGTTTCTTTGTAGGAATGGCTTTCCTTCATCAGAGGTTCCTGAAGACATCAGCACTCTCACTGCTGAGGCAGGTTTCTCTCTCACAGCTGGCTTCATCAGGTTGCTGGACCCACGTTTCTTCCTAAATGTGGAAAGGCTTGAACTAGCCCCTGGAGGACATTCTATGGCAACCCCTATGCTAGCTGAATTTTGCTTTTGCAGCCACTTATTTCTCCTTTGCAGAGAAGAAGCCCTCCACTGTGGAGGGGCTTGCACTGGAAGACTAGACCAATTTGGTTTGCTAGGGCCTGAGCCTCCTCCCTGTGGGGGCCCATGCTGGATCTGCTCGCATAGCCAGAAAACAGTCTTTATGGGGCTCCTTTGAGGCTTGAAAGGAAAGAATCCAGTTCAGCCAACCTCGTAGAATAAAATAAGACATTGAGGGAGTAGCTACCAATTAAGGCATAATTAACAGAAACACAAATTGGTAGAATGAGAGCCGATCCGCCAAATAAATAAAATTCTTTTAATTTTTTTCTATATCATTGTTTTCTCCTTCCAGGTACAGTGTTATCAACAAACCCAAACATTTTGGACCTAGTCCTTGATCAGTGGATTACACTGCTACCTGTATACAAAATCACAAATGCATAAATAAATTGCCAGTTTATACATTTTACCATGGCAGTGATTCTGGGACAGAAATCTGGGAACCTGGCAGGCATAGGAGGTGCTATGAGAAGTGGGGCAGAACGGAGAATAGTTATCAGGTAAGCCCCATATTTTGGGGGTTGTTACACCTGTATTCCTGTATACTGCCCCCCACACACACACACACGCATCGACAAGGCTGAAAATAGGCAGTATTTTCTAGCCCTCTTTCCTGGTCAACAAAAAAATTTAATCATTCTGCAAGAGAGAGGAGAATACATTTTAGTATTGTAACATAGTAATTTAAGGTCAGAAGGGACTCTGGCTCCATCACCATGCTAGCACTGCCTACCTCTACCCCAGTTCATAAGCAGGGAAGAATGCAAACCTGTACTAATTTACTGGGTTTTCTAACCACCCTACTACTCAGAGTAAAGCAGGGATGGATTAAGGCACAAGCAACATAGGCACAGACATAGGCTCCTGTCTGCCAGGGGCCCCCAGCAATCCTCAACACATATGTACTAAAGATTCTTTTCTTTCTGCCTGTGCTGCATTTTATTGTTCTTGTTCTAAAGAACTCAGTCACTGAGTAATCTGAGCAATGCAGGACTTGACTCCCCAGGCTAAACCCCTACTCTCCTTGCACACCTAGATGGGACTAACATTGAGGACACATCCTCATTCTGGTACCTTAGGGTTTGGCTTGACCAACACCTCAGTTTCCCTGATCATGTCGATGCCATCCTGAAAACTGCTCTCCAAACTCTGCACCCTTTACAGGAACCGTAGCAGTTACCTCTTTACAGCTTGGCTAACTTGTTCAGAAAATAATTTTACCTATTTTTGACTACTGCGATGTGGTCTACTGTGCTGCACCCAAGTCCTCCTTAGGCAAAGTACACCCTTTTAAAACACTGTTGTTTTGCTTTGGACTCCCCCACCCCACCCCACCAACCCCAACCCACCACTGCGACCTTTACTGCTCTCTGGCATTCCAGTCATTGGATTACAGACGTCTCTCCCATTGCGCCAAATTTATCTCAAAATACTGGCTTGCCACATACCTCTTACCTGCCTACCATCCTTCACACACCCTCCTCCCATCGCTTCCTAAGATCTGTTGACTCTTGCAACATGTTGGTCCTCGCCCTCCACAACCATATGACAATCTGCATTTTCATATCATTTCCTTAACTCTGGAACTCATTACCTCCCCAGATTCATCACTCCTCATCCCTATCCTCAGCCCTACTTAACTACCTCTCCTAACTGCTCCTACTACTAATCAATCTTTCCTCAACTTTCACACTAATGTTCTACATCTGCCCATGCTCTACCTTGCCTCCACCTAACCTCAGCACTTATCAGCACTTAATCAAATGCCCTAACTGTGCAAAATGTTTGTATCCATTGTCTTCTAACTGTGTAATTATCCATTCTCATCTTGTACTGGTATTGTATTTTATCAGGGTTTTAAACAGCTGGTATAGCACAGCAAAATGCTATGCAAAACGAGGTAATGCTAACCATTTCAAAAAATGCATGGCAGTAGACTGCTAACCATTTTTTTTCTGGTAAGTCTATAGTTGACAAAATTAATAAAATTATACATTTAAATTTTGATAACCATTCTTACCAAGTGCTACGATTTTTACAGCTGGTTAGCACTTTCACAGCAGAACCTGCTAATCAATTTTTTGGCTTATTTAGTACCCTGTGTATAGTAATGTATTTTATTATATACCTTGTAGTCAGCACTGGCAATTGTACTTATGCCTTCCCTATGTATCCCCTACCCTCAGGATGCACCAGGAGACGAGCAATCCTGATTGCTCAGTGTGCCTTCCTGGTGAAACTTTTCAATAAATAAGTTGAACTGTGATATGACTCACCTCCCTGATTAGGTGTTAAGTGCAGCTCACAGCTTCAGGGAGCCCCAGCCAGGCTGGCCTTTAAGGTGTGAAGAGGCCCATTTTCTTTGCTTTGTCACCCACCCCATTTACAATCCCCTTAGAATCAAGTCTTACTCTTAAAGGAGTAGTACACCCAGCATTTGTAAAAAAAAAAAAAAAAAAAAAATGTTGTGCAGAGTGTTTAGATTTGTGTGCATACCTCTCAACTGTCCCTGATTTTGCCTCAAAATTTTCCTCTGTCCCTTTTAAAATTTGTGTTTTTGTGACAGAACAATGGGGATTAAAAGCACAAATTAATGTCAAACATTAAAGTAACATACTTGTTCTTCTTCAGAAAATGCATCTTAACACAAATCCCTTTATTCTGTCAGCTTTCTGAGTGAATAGCACCAGTTTTAAGATATGTCCCTGATTTGGGGTCTTTGTCCCTGATTTTTTAAGCTTTGTCCCTGATTCATGAGGCAAGAGGTATGTTTGTGTGTGAAGTCCTAGTGTGTCCTTCCCTCTGTCTTCTATTAGGAGGTTTTCCTAACTTAGCCTGCTAGCTTTATGGTAGTTTTACGACCCCTGAGGCTCTCCATCACAGACAGATTTATTGCTTTTCTTGCTCCTACAATGCATTCTGTCTCATGTGACAGTGGTGTAGTGGAGACCATAGATTCGCAACCAGAACTGCTTTAGAATCAATTCATAACAGCAGAGCTGTGAAACTTTTCTTATCCAGTGAGCAAAATTACTACATTTACAGTTTACCAGATACCTGAGAGATGACAGAGTGGGATTTCTGTAAGAAAACGCTACTAAATAGCTCTAATACAATACTTTTTTCTGTGTGTGTGTCAGGTCCAGCTAGCAGGAGTGTTTTAATTTCATCAAACTCACACAACCATAAAAGCACAGAAATGATCCCAGATCAACAATGCTGTAATTAGTAACATTTCTAGCTGTTTTGTTACAGAAAACCCCACTCAGTTCTCAAGTATTTGCTTAACTGTAAATGTAGGTACAGTACCAGCATTCTGTTAGGTAGAACTGGCAGTTAGTAGTGGTTTTGCTCTGTGACATGTTTTCATTTTTTTATTTTACAAATGTGAAGTATTTTTTAATAAAGTATTTATTTCTTATTAAAGATAAGTGTGTTTAGATTGGTGAATAAAATACAAAACATGTGTTTTATCATTTGAAAAGGTGTGATGCATTAACTTTGTAGTGCAGTGAACCATCCTGAAATGGAACCAGAGTGTAGCTAAAATAGTCGCTGTCAGTTTGGCATCCTGTTGCTTTGTGCTATACCACACAAGTGAAATTGACTTCAAAAGTATTTTGCAGTTTCTAGGCTGCAGATTTATACCATACAATCCATATATTTGTTCAGTAAAATGCATGAAATAGGCTGTCCCAGTGGCACTAAGGGTTGAGGTGCTGGATTCCACACTGCACGCTGCACTGGTGACATGGGTTCAGAAATGAGCCAGGGACATTGGGTCAGTGATGGGGAGAGGAGCTGTCATCTGACACATGATCTCCCCATGGGAGGCTTGGCACTAGGCTGGATAGCGGACAGTGTTGGGAGGGTGCTGCTGGGTGCTTGGTGGCAGCCCTGTCTCCATACAGCTTCCCACCTGAACCTTGGTCCTTTGAGCTAGCATGCTCTTGGAGGGCTTAGGGACCATGACATAGCTCAAACACCAGGAGCAAAAGGGAAAAGTCCACCAAGTCCTGCAGTGAGCAGGGTGCTGTACTCTGCATGCGCTACAACTGCCAAAATTGGAGCTGGAATTGAGGAATATCAGGGAACTGCCACAGAAGATAGGCTTTCCAGCTTTCTAACTTTTGTTTTAGGAGGGCAAACATAAAGTTATGTAGTGCTTTGCTTTTTCCATCAAATCAACCAGCGTGAATGAAGCATTCAACAGGCAGTTACAGTCTGCATGGTCCAGAGAAGCCACTCATCTCGGGGAGGGGGGACTGGAGATGAAATGGCCATGTCATGATATTTGCCTCTGTTATGTGGTCACCTGTGTGCCTGGAGTTCGTACAGTGATGTTACTGGGTAATAACATCACTGTTCCAGGTACCCACTGACTAATCAGAGCACAGAAAATGTCATTGGCATTGTCTAATATAATGCAGCACATAAGTCTCAAAAGCATAAAAGTTTACAAAATTCCATAACATAGAGAATACTGGATGGGCAACTATGCTGAACCAGTGTGTTCTGCCATGGAGGGGTTCTGAATCCCTGTGACCTCAAGAGTGAAACTGGAGAGGTCCTTGGGAATCAGAGCCCTGAGGTGGAAACACACTGAATGGGTATAGGGTTGCCCATCCAGTATTTTTATAGTGTATAGTGCCCCTTTGAATAATGTTATTTGCTTTTAGCAATTTTATACTTTTATATAGAAAAATACATTTTCAGTGCCCCATTTTATTTTGTGACTTGGGGCTAGTTGCTATGGTTAGTTATGTGGTTGCTAGGGACTAGTCATCCCTATGTTAGGAGTGAACATGCCCATTGGTTATCTATTGGGTTTGGGCAGGGTTTCACAAACAAAAAGCATTGTGTCTGTAAGTCTCTGTTGCAGCAGAGGATCAGCCTCTGTTTTCTTAAGTTGTTTTAAATATCTGGTTGATCCTGCATATTTGTTAAGATATCTGGTTGATCCTGCATTTGTGAGTCTGGTTGAGTTTCTGTCCATGTTGTCGCAGGGTCGGGTCATTTAATCTTGCATCCTGCTGTTGGTAAGTGTGTCTCATGTGATTTTCAACTGAGCTGGAACGCTGTCCTGTCACAGAAGGGTTGAACAGCATTCCATTACTTTTGCACTGTGGTAGAACAGTGTTTCAGCTCAGCTGAAAATCAGGTTAGAAAAATATTCCACCATTCACTATATGAGTTTAGTATGAAGGAATGCATTTTGCTGAATGTTCTAGTAAGTTTTAGAGGAACTTCAGTGTTAATAGCCTTGTTGACCATGGCAAACAGATTAATCTGGTTTGCAGTAGGTTATTTTTTTTAATAAAAAAAAAAATTGTTATAACTTCTCTTAAGTTTAGCAAATGTGCCATGAAACTAATGCACATTTTGCAGTATTTGTTTCTGATTTTAATCAAAACAATTCCAATATTTAATTTAATATAAAGATTGTTGTTATTCGAACAGTTTATTATGAATTTACAATTTCATGTGAAAAAATTGGCTTTAAAATAATTTCATACTTTTTGTACTTGTCCCTTGCCTCAGCCCCAGGGTACCACCACCACCATCCCTGGTATTCAGCTGGGTCCTGGCAGGCCAGGATCCTGGCATCATAGTGCATGATGCCAGGATGTTGTTTGTGGTTTTCTCTCCTTTTCACCTGGTGCGTGAGCTATGTCATAGTCCCTACCACCCCCAAAAAGAGGGTGCTGCAAAGGACCAAGATCCATGTGGGAAGTCGTGCTTGCCACCAAGCACCCAACAGTGCCCTCCTCCACTTCCCGACAGCATCTATATCCGCACAATGACAAGCCCTCCCATGGAGAGGAGATCTGTCAAATGACAGTTAAGTTCTGCTCCCCCAAGCGACCACCAAAGTCCTGGGTTTGTTTCTGAACCCCAGTCACCAGTGCATCGTAAGATTTGTTCAGCGCCACCAAGTCTGCCTATTTCATACATTTTCACTGAACAAATATGTGAAGTGTATGGTATGAATCTGCAGCCTAGAAACTGCAACATACTTTGAAGTCAGTTTCACTTCTGTGTGTGGTATGGCACAAAAGCAACAGGATGCCAAACTGACAGTGACTATTTTGGGACACATTTGGTTCCATTTACAATGGTTCACTGCACTACAAACTTACTGTATCAAATTTTTTCAAATGATAAAACAAGACTTGTTTTGTATTTTATTTGCCACTCTAGTTAAATAGCTCACCCATACATACTTATCTTTAATAAGAAATACTGTATTTAAAAAAAAAAAAGTTCACTTCTATAAAAAAAATTAAATTTGTCACAGAGCAAAATCAGCCCTGCCTGCTCTACCTAACACAATGCTGGTACTGTACCTACATTTACAGTTTTGCAAATACTTGAGTTGCTGAGTAGGTTTTCTTACAGAAAAACTAAGAGTCTGCTAATTATAGCATTGATGATCTGGGACGATTTCTGTGCTTTTATGGTTGGGTGTAGTCTAATTAGAAGTTGTAAAGGAAATGATTACTACTGCTAACTAGACCTGACACACACAGAAAAACAAAAATATTGAATTAGAGCAATTTAGTAGCTGTTTTCTTACAGAAAACTCACTTGGTTGGCTCTTAAGTATCTGTTAAACTGTAAATGTAGTCATTTTTGCTCACTGGATGAGAAAAGCTACACAGCCCTGCGAACTGATTCTAAAGCAGTTCCGTTGCTGAATCTATGGTCTCCACTACATCACTGTCACATGAGACTGGATGCATTGTAGAGCAAGAAAAGCAATAAATCTGGCTGAGATGGTGATCCAGGGTTGTAAAACTACCATAAAGCTAGCAGTCTAATTTAGGGAAATCTCCTTTATTTATTTATTGAAATGTTTTACCAGGAAAAGTACATTGAACAACAAGTTGCTCATCTCACAGAATGTCCTGGGGGAGGGGAGGTAGCAAAAGGGGAACATAGTAATAAACAGCATAGACATCATGACACATACAGTAATGAATTGTACAGACCGTTATTAGCAGTTACAGCAAGTGCAAGTTGGCAGTCCAAGTGCTATTGGGAGACAAGAGTAACAAGCAAAAGGTGTAGGTGAAGGTAATAAAGCAAAGGAGAGTCCAGACGGTTGTGGGCTAGGTCCCTCCAACTCCTTCGGGAAGAGGAGCAGAAAAGGGATGCAGGAGGAGGAGGACAGGAAACTGTAATTGGGGTATCAATTGCAAGAGCATTTAACAGCAAGGAAGTTGTGAAGGGCAGTAGTAAGGAGATAGTAGATGAGTGCCAAATCTGGGGGTAGTGAGTTCCACAAACTAGGGAGGCAGTGGGAGAATCCATTTGCCTTGCCTTAGTACTGCAGTGAGGAGTTGCAAGGATCCTCATGTTTCCAGATCTTAGTGTGTAGAGGAAAGGAGGAGGATGGCTAGAGAGGCACAGAGGTAAGTTGGGAGGGATCCAAGTCAGTATTTAGAAATACATTTTGCAGAGTGCACGTGAGCCTGTTGGAGAGGAAAAGACAGGAAGTGGTAGAAATCACAGTGATGGGTTAGGGAGGGAAGTCAAGAGCAAAGCGACAGAAGGAGTTGAAGAGGGTATCCAGTCTGGCTAGGGAGGACAATGGAACGGCACTGTAGACTGTCACAGTAGTCAAATATAGGGAGGATCATCCTCTGAACAATCTCACGCCTTGCCGGAAGCAGGATGCAGCTCCAGTTTCTGTATAAGGCACCTAGCTTGGGGCCTAGTTTTTTCAGAATGGCGCCTATATGCACAGAGAAGTTGAGGTGTTGGTCAAGACATACCTCAAGGTAACGAAATGACGTGTCCTCTAGTGATGTCCCATCAAGGGTGTGGAAGGAGGGCATAACGGGAGCCTTGCCAGTCTCTGCCTTGTGCCAAAGGTCATGGAGAGACTGTCTTTTAGCATTAAGACATAGTTGATGTGAACTAAGCCAGAGCTGGACCTTAGTAAAGGCTTGCTGGAGTCTGGTTGTCATCAGTGATGGATTTGCCAGATGTAAAATAAGTGTCACCCACATAAATATGTATGTAGATGTGCAAACCTTTGGTAGGTCATTCAGAAAGATAGAAACTAGAAGGGGCCAAGCACTGACCCCAGAGGGACTCCAGTGTTGATGGGGAGATGGAGTCGGCAATGCGAACAGATTGCAATCTGCCACTTAGTTAGGCCTTGAATCATTTAGTGGCTGAGGGGTAAGACCAGCTGAGGAGAGGGTATTCAGTAGAAGAGAGTGGAAGACCGTGTCAAGCACTTTGGCTAAATCAACAAAGATGGCAGATGTAACATGGCCACTGTCCATTCCAGAGGAGACTGTATTAGTGAGTCTCAGCAAGGTAGTGGTGGAATGTTTTTCCTAAAACCAGACTGATATGGAGTAAAGAAAGGAGGAGAGTTGAGAGAGGACAAGGTGTTATTGCAGCTTGGCTAGGGTAGAATCGGTGAGATAGGCCAGTGGTTGCCTGTAGAGGTGGGGTCACCACCCTTGGGATGGGGGAGGACTGTTGCGCTTCCAGGCTGAAGGGACTGTAGCAGTCTCAAACAGAGGTTTAGGAGGATTGACAGGGGTAGGAGATTGCTGGAGCAGAGTTGTAGAGCAGCTTAGGATCAAGGCCACCTGAAGAATGGCACTTGGATGGATTTATTGCAAGGAGAGCATTGGGTGTCAGTAGGAGTAATTTTCAAGAAAGAAAAGGAGGGAGAGGGTGAGGGTGAGATGGGGTCACCACTAAGGGGAGAGGGTGCAGGGTAATGTTGGGCGGAGTGAGGCTAGGAGGCCAGAGGCACACATAGTAAAGTGGGAGTTAAATGTCTCAGCTACTGACATATGGTCAGAGATGAGCAAGTTATTCTGTTTGATCATGGGTGGTGGTTGAGCTATGGGAGAGAAGAGGCATTTACCAGAACTTAGCGGATTATTTATATTGGACTGGAAGTTGGAGTGAAAGTGATCAGACTTGAGTCGGATTGCCTTAGTACATGAATTGTGCAGTTTACGATAATGTTGGTAATCGCTCCAATAGCAGACAGGGGGAAGAACACGAGACTTCACACACAAATCAAAACCGTCTGCATAACATATGTGTTTTGCAAATTCTGGGTGTACTACTCATTTAAATCTGAAAGGTTAACAGTGCAATTCAGTGTGCATGCTTTATTTAATCTCACTCCCAAAATTGAGAAATCTGCAAAGCATTTCAATGGTACAATTATAAATCGTACTTTTTTTAATTCCCTCATCTCACTCATATTTTAATATTCCAATTTTTTATTGGAGATAGTTCAATGATAACACCATGCAATAATAGTTCAATAACACCATGCAATAATAGTTCAGTGATAACACCATACAATAAAAAAAATATAGAGGACACATGATGGGCGACTGTGGAATATGGCAAATATTTGCGGCTTTCGTGATATTATCACAGTTCACTCTGCAGTGCAAATGTTTGCCATATTCCACAAGTCTCACATCATGTGTGCAATTATACCATGGGGTTAGTACATTTTAGGAACATTTTTTTCTGTGTTCTCTCCTGTTTACTTTATTTTGGTAATTTGGGTAAGTTTTTTTTTTTGGGGGGACCTGGGAGCACTGGGCAGTTAAGTGATTTGTTCAGAGTCACACAGTATTGAAATGGAAGTTGTGAGAATTAAACATTGGTCTGGGCTGCTGGATGTAGGAGTTGGTTCATTGCTTGTTACTCTAACCTCTAGGCTATACTCGACAGCACTGTTTGTGTGGTCTGAGTGTGTGTGTGTGTGTAAGTGTTTCTGAATAGGCTGGGAGTGTTAGATAGTATGAGGAACAGGTGCATGTGGTTTGCAATGATAATTGTGTTACCTGCAGCTAGGAGTGAGAAACAGACTTTTATTCAGTAAGTTGCAGGCTTCATTGAGACAGAGAAACTGTTGCAGTCAGTACTCAGAGAAACTGGTTTATGAAGAGGCTGGTTTGAAGATTAGAGCAGCACAACAGTGCGCTAGGATTGTCAGAACAACAATGGGACGCAGGTGATTGCCTTTTACAATGCTAATTGAGTTAGTTGCAGGACTCGGTGAAAAAGAGAAACTGTGAAGCTATTAAATGCAGGCTGCAGTGTAGGTAGTCTGACTCTGGTGACATCACCATTGTGAGTATATTTGTTGGTGATGAGACACTGTGGGTTTATCAGAAATAAACCCACAGTGTCTATGTCATCACAGAGATATTCCACTGCAGTGAGAATACATGTTTTATTGTCAAGGTTACATGCTCACCCCTATTGTATAAATATAAATATTGTTTTAACAATAGGCAGTAGGGTAAAGGAAGAAGCTATATACAGTACATAATTTGCACCACCTCATAGAATTAACAATAAACTAAAAAGACAGGCCTCAGGGCATCATGTAGAAACTTTTAAACAACTTATCCCTCCTGTCAGGACTACACAGTATTTCCAACTTGTTAGGGTAGCTTCCGTAAGAGCAACTGGTAACTAATCTTAAGCATCCTGGTTAGGGTACTCGTATTGAAATTCTGACTTTGACATCGCTCCATTTTTAGGGTGAACAAATGAACATACTTCCAGATTCCTCATCAGTAAATCTTGCCATTTATTGATCCGGCTTACTTAATAATATACAATTTGATCCTGGGAATTTCTGACTTCCAGCAATCACTCACTTTGCAATATAATCTCTAAAGTTCATGGCTCCTCTAGTAAACCACCAACTTTACTCTTACATCACCCAGGACCTAGTCTCTTTTAGAGATGGGTCTTTACCCTACCCAATAAAACTCCCACATCCTGGTTCATACTACCTGACAGGACAAAATAACAGCTAGACAGGAGTGCACACGTGTGTGTTTGGTGGGGAGGGGCACTCTGGAGAAGAGAAAATCATGACATTTCAAACCCCAAAATTATTTTTATCAGGTCAGTTAGTAATTATTTTCTCTAAATGATCACAACTCAGACTGTTATTATTATTAGCAGCCATACTGATATAGTTTCATTAATTTTGAAGCATTTTAGTTGGGTTATTTATGTCGATACCACTTTTAGGGACAGTAAGAACACTTCTGTCCAGCTTTCAGTAACTGATATGCAGTTGCCAAGAAGTGCCGTTATGACTAAGGGATATGGTTACAGTGAAGGCCCCAGATTTATTTTGGTCTTAGGGCCCTTGGGTTTGTCTTAATCTGCCCTGGGTACAGATTTCTCTAACCACCCCACTACTCAGGTACAAATTTCTCTAACCACCCTATGACTTTGGGTACAGATTTCTGTGACCACCCTAAGACTCAGGGTACAGATTTCTCAACCACCCTACAGTTCAGGGTACAGATTTATCTAACCACCCTACAACTCGGGATACAGATCTCTAACCACCCTACAACTCAGGGTACAGATTTCTCCAACCACCCTATGACTTGGTACAGATTTCTCCAATCACCCTGTGATTCAGGGTACAGAGTTCTCTAACCACCCTACTTCTCTGGGTACAGATTTCTCTAACTACCCCACTACTCTCGGTACAGATTTTCTAACCACCTACAACTCGGGTACAGATTCTCTAAGCACCCTATGACTCAAGGTACAGATTTCTAAGCATCCTACAACTCGGTACCATGTTAGTCCCTTGGTAAGAAAAATTTGTCCAGGCTTACCTTGAAGGTCTGCACTGTCCATGTCCTCACAGGTAAGCTGTTCCCTAGGTTCACCACAATCTAAGAGGGTGCATCTCTTTGTTACATTTAATATATTTTATTTCCTTGCTCCCCTGTCTGCCCTCATTGACCTGTTCCCCACATTTATTTATTTATTTTTGGTAACGGGTAAGTGCACTAGGCAAAAATCCTGCCTATTTTCAGGCACCACTCCAGGAGGGTACAATATAACAATATGACAGTTTAACAAAATAACAGTATAACAATACAGCAGTATACCAATATAACTTATAACAATACATTGAGCTCTGTCACCTGCCTTACCTGGCAAAGTTTACTCTGGTTGGCATTGGGTGTCACTGTTGGAAGTGGGGCCTGTGGTGTGGGCCCAGCATCACTTTGCTGCATCTAGGGTTTTTCTTCATTTCCCCATCCCCCAGGACAAGACCTTGCCCTGGGATGCCCACATGCATGCATGTACTTGATGGCACACTCTTCCCTGAGGTCTGTATCCTTCCTACCAGTGTTTCACAGCTGTAGTTTGCACCACCAGCAGTGGTCACCAAGACAGCAGTAGCAGAGTGGAGACTGTTGGCCACCACTCTTTCATAGAAAACATCCTCTCCATCATTCAGTCCTCCCTGGACAGGCCTGCAGTGACTGAGGCTCATTCTTGAACCTGGGTTGGCAGCACTTAGAGCAGTAGTGCTACTGCTGTGCAGCTCGAGAAAAGTGCCTTATTTTATTTTATTTTTTTGGATTTACAGTTTTTCCTCCTGCCTCCCTGGCTGGCCCTCCTTTCTACTGAACCTTCCAGACCCATCTCCCCATCTTCTCCCAGGACATACCTCTTCCTTCTCCCCATGACTTGCCCTCTGTGGTAGGGTGGCGGGGAGTCCCTCACCTGCCAAGATCCAGACCCGAGTTGGGAGTAGCCAGAGTCATTGGGTGTAGGAGCTGCAGAGGTTGGCCATTATCCTGTCTGCCAGGGTGTTTTCCGGTCTTCAGTTCCTCAGGTCTGCCACTCTGTCCTTCCCAACAGGGATGCCAGTGTTTGGGACTACGTCCCCACTTCAGTGTGTAATGGCACATTCACGCGACACGCACTGCATCACGTCCCTTCCCTCCCATGTCCCACATGCCCTACCATCCACACACCTGTAGATGGCAGCACTGCAGCAAGATGTGGCACGCTCCGCTTTGGAGAAGGAGATTGTCCTGTGGGACACTTGGACGTCTCTTCCCTCCCCTGGCCACTGAGGATCCAGGCTCATTCCTGAACCTGGGTTGCTGGTGGTGCAGGCAGTCGCTGTACCTCTATGGGCAGGCCAGAGAAGAGTCTTCTAAGATAATACCCTAAATTATCAGCCTCTGAGCTTTAGGGCATGTCCCTAAATCCAGCTGCAAGATCCAAGATCGGACATCTTTGTGTTCAGTCTTGTTAATACTGGAGAATGAGATCCGGTCAGATTGTGATGTTTCTAAGGGGATAAACAGAGCAGGACCTAACACATTGAGAATGTGGATCAGAAGATAATTGAAGGTTCATAGTATACAGTTTTGGGCTTCTCTGCAGACTGGTTGTGGTCTCTTGCGAAGAATGGTCTGTTGGCGCAAGGCTGGTTTATTTTACCAGCCTGCACTGAGCAAACCAGCTCGACTATCAAGGAGCGATGGTGTGGTAGATAATGTACCTAGTTTTAAGTTATAATGACTCAGGCCTGAAAACCTTGGTTCTAAATGACATGTTGAAAAGCACAAAATTCAGAGATGTTCCATGTCGGCAGAGCAAGAGCTAGTATTTCCATGTAGGTGACTCATGCTCAGTTTAACGCGGAGTCTCTGCTGCAGGGCACCAGGCTGGGAGTAATGTTGCTGCTCTGCAGCACTTCCCAGTCAGGAAGGGATGGCACCATTGCCTAATGTTACATCAACCCTCTCAATGTAAGCTCACTCCCTTACAAGAGCCAGGTGTGCTTGCATGCTGGCCACTTTGTGGCATTCCAGGCCTTGTAGGGCTGTATGGGGCAAGGGAGGCGGGAGGGACTGAACAAGTAAAAGTCCCCTTCACCACCTATGACGATGATGCTCTTGAACTCTGCCTCCATGGATCCCTGGCCTTCTGTATTCAGGGTCGGGGGCTGACCCTCCCAGACCTGCCATGGGGAGTGTGAAGCCATTGGGGACACTGTCCAAAGGCTAGTGGGTGATGATGTGGGGAGGTTGCCTATCTGATGCCATGGCTGAGGTGGTGAAAGAGGATGAAAATCTGTGAATAAAACAATAATTGAAAAAGGAAACTCTCGTCCCATCTTCTCTTGCTTGACTTGGTTTGATGGAGAGATGATTATGGAATGAAACATGTCTCTAGGACACTGGCCAGCATGCAGCCCTTTCTGACCATCTTGTTATTGGGACAGTCAGGAAGTACTTGGTGTCTCCACATGCATTCTTAGGGTAAAGAGACCTGCAAGCCAAAGGTGAGCTGGCACTCTATGAATGTGTGTGGAGACGTTTTATGTCTGAAAGAGGCATCCGGACAGTCCCTATAAATGCCACTATAAATCATTAGACTACATTAAACAAGAGTTTCATCATATCAGTCGTGGCATGCTTGTTGGGTATCGCACTCTAGTTTTACAAAAAGAAAAAGGGATCCTGTCTGCAGAGAGGAGTTACAAGAATTTTAGCAAATGAGAAGTTGTACAAAGAGGAAAGCTATCTTGGGTTTGGAATCTTTAAAGATGAGACCATTTGTTTAAGTTTTTTTAAGTCCATTCAAAACCAGATAACCTCTATAGCTTGATTTGGGTAAAGTCACAAAATAAATATTTCACTTGAAACAGGAAGGCACGAACACACATACAGGGAAAAATAAGAAGGTTCTGTAATAGTTTTACCCTGTGGGCAGTGCCAAAATGTTGCTGAAATCCTACAAATGGGTCATTAAATGCACAACCAGTATTAGTATTTATATTAACTTGTTTTGACAATAGTCTGAAAATGGGAGCTGTGCAACGATAGCTGTGCATTGACAAACAGTGTATTTGCCGATTGGTCCTTGTAAGAACCGATCCAGAAGCAAATAATTTGATATCTTTTATTGGACCAACATAGATGTTACACAAAAGAACAAAAGTGCTCTAGCTTTCGGACCAACCCGGTCCTTCTTCAGAAGCACTTTGTTCTTTTTTTGTGTAATATCTATGAAGGTTCATACAAGGTATCAAATCATTTACTTCTGTAACTGTACATTCATAATACAATAAATTTGATGTATGCTTTTTATATGCTGTGGGTGTGATGGCGTTTGAATGTGATTTGAGGTAGTGTAAATTTTACCTAATGGCATTATTTTGTATTAATTCAGCTTTCCTATTTAAGCTGCTATAAAGTATTGCTTACTACTACTTATAATATATTGAGCGTGTAAGATATTTTTCAAAACTAAAACAGACCCCTACCATTTTTAAAACTGGTTAACATCATGTTATCTAAACCTGGGGTATAGTTACAAGAATGGTAACAGTAGGACGAAAAAAGACTTACCTTCAAAATGCTGTTAGTTTGTGTGTGTATATTTTGGGGGTTACTCGTGGAATTCCAACAGTGACACTTAAGCTGTCAAAGATGAAGATGAGACTGGGTCACTCATGTCCTTCAGTTCTCTCCTCTTAGGAGTTTAGTAGCAGTGTGCTTTTGTTTTACATCTCGGTGCTAAAGGTGAGCCTGTTTATTTCCATTTGCCATTTCATGTAATGCGCTTCTGTTGCTCCCAATTTACTCTGATACTAATTAACAAAACAGTCCTTAACATCACGCGACAGAAAGGCAATTAACATATTGAAATTCCTCATGGTATGTGCTTTCTCATTTAACACGGACAAGAGCCAGCAATTGATTTAATTTATGAGCATCCAATTTGCCCACCATGTCCTTTTTAATTGATTTGTTTTTTCGTAGCTAATGTCGATTGCCGTTTGTTTTTAATTTTGCTGAACTGTTGACTTCTGACCCAGTCTAGAGGCAGAGCTACTTGACTGTTAATATTAGTGTTGTTTTCCTATCTGATATACCGTAACTGATGGAGAAGATTGTTCTTTTATAATGCTTGTTACTGATCATCAAATTGCTTGCCTTATTGTAAATTTCAAAGCACACTGTTTTGCACTTACAAAGTGATTTTCAGTGAAAAGTAAGACCATTAAAGGATATACATGCACAGTCTCTAGGGCTTCCATGTCACACGTCCTCACTTCCATCAGTCATGACAAATTCCTAGCTGTTCCAATGTAACATCCACCGCCACTAGTAGGGAGCAGGGGTTGATTACCAGACTGCCAGACCCAAAGCCTACTTTCGAGTTGTAACTCTGACATTAGATAGCACAGTGGGGAGGTGCTTAGTACTAGAAAAGAGGGTGCCAGGGTGCTTCGAGGAGCTTTGCCATGAGGTGGCAAGGGTCTCTTATGTGGAGATAGTGGAGTGTGTCAGACCATTCTTAGAAATACATTTAATGGTAGACGATGCTGTGCAAGAATTGCGTAACATGTTACGTCACCAAAATTACTAGTATGCAGTGATTGGCAATGGTGTTGGTTGTTAGTCGGTGTTGGTAATTTTTTTTTTTTTTTTTTAACTATTTTAAGTATGTTGCAAGAAAACATGCTTTCTATAAAGAAAAGGGGTGCAGGAGGCGCGGCCCCAATTACAAATGTTGTACGTGCCTCTTGCCACCCAGATTAGTTCACTTGACAAGCTCTCTTCACCTCGTGAATTGCGTATCCCATAACGCTTACATGTTGCACATATCGTGCAATTCAGGTTGTGTTTACACTACACAAGATCAGGTGGTCGACACGCCCACTATCACCTCTTATCTACCAGCTGTCATTGATCCAGATCACCTCAACACCTAGCCACTTGGAAGCCTCCAGGGACTAGTCCAAGACAGCAGTGCAGATCTTTGAGGAGGTTGTGGGGAACATTTAATGTAGATCACTTGTAATTAGAGGGGCATTTGAGGACACACTGGAAGGTGTGGGGCGCTGGGTGCTTCCCTTAAGGGAGTACCTTATAGCCTTATGGCACAGGAGAGGTTCGCCAGAAGAGAGGTGACACCTCTAGGAGGTGTTTGCAGTCCTGTACCAGGTGTTGATACCAGCAGAGCTGCTGCTGTGAGAACTTGTGAGAGAGACAAGACTGCTAAAGTAGGTGGTATGCTTGCTGTACGTTTAAGAAATTACAATTCTGGGATAGGTACTGGGTTGCTGCTGCTTACAGAGAAGCTGGAGCGGGCCAGCCACATTCAGTGGGCAGGCTGGAGTACGAACTGAAGTGCCATCTCAGCACACGCCCAGTGAGTAGAGCTGTAAATCAAGGTGCCCACTGAAGGTGTGACCTCTTAGCTTCAAAGCAGAAACTGACAGGGCACAGATCTGATGCAAGCAGGCTCTGTACCATGGACACCATTACAGCAAACCAAGCACTATTCCTGGCTTAGTGAGACACTGCATGTGAAGGGGTAAAGGAGGAAGTTGCTTAACCAGGAAAGGCACACTAAACCAGAGCTTGTTTCCAGGTGCAACCTGGCAACACAAGGAGTTAGCGACTTGCTCAGGATCAAACAGTACACAAGTGGGGGCTGATGGGATTCTAACCCAGGTCTTCAGCTCAGTGCACTTAACCACTGTGCTATACTGCCTCCAAGAAGAACCCCAGCAAAAGGAAAATCAGTGTTAGAGCTGACCTGACACCAAGGTGTGCAAGAAATGTAAATTGTACATTAGAGAATAGGATGTTCCTCCAGCAGTGGATACCACCTGCACTGCGCTAACCAAGCACTATGATGCCAGTTTCTGGGAAACTTAAAGCCATAGCGAGAAACATAGAAACAAAGACTTTGACATCAGATAAGGACCACTTGGCCCACTCAGTCTGCCCATTTCCTACCTATTGGACAAGCTGTAGATCCTGGTTAACCAATAGCCTACCTCCTCCTATCCCCTACTAGAATTGCCTCATGTCTGTCCCATGCAGTCTTAAATTCCCCACTGTTTTGACCCCACAACCTCCTCAGGAAGGCGTTCCATGTGTCGACCACCTCTCCATGAAAAAAGACTTCTCATGTTGCCCTGAGCCATCCCCTCTATCTTCAGATTGTGCCCTTTGTTCTTGCACATCTTTTATGAAAGATACTACACTCTTGGACTTTGTTGAAAGTTTCTATCATGTCCCCTCTCCTTCCTTTCCTTGAGGGTATCATATTAAGCTCCCTTTAGTCTCTCTTTGTATGGCTTCTGGTGCAGACCCGGTACCTTTTAGTTGCCCTCCTTTGGACTGCTTCCATCCTGTATGTGTCCTTGTAGAGATGGGGTCTCCAGAACTGCACCCAGTACTCCAGATGGGGTCTCATCAACTGTCTGTACAGAGGGATAGCCAGAGAACAATGAATTTCAGGCAGTAGACCAGGCTCTGACTCAGGTATTACCTCACTCACTGGTGGTGTTAATTAGAAATACAAAAAAGAAATGGAGGAGGTTGTGTAGTGGTGGTAGTAAGAGTACAGTAGTATCAACATTTCCTTTTACTAACTGGGCTTTCCTCTCCCTATCTTGTTTAAGCTATTTCTGATGTGTTATGCAAACCTTCTTCCCAGTAACCTCTTGCCCTCCTCGTTGAGATGCAGGCCATTTCCTTTGAATAGCCTCCATCCCTTCTCGTTGGGCCCCAGTCCTTGAGGAAATGGAATCTTTCTCCCTAAACCACCCTTTTAGCCATGTATTGAACTGGAACAGGTATAATTGACCTCTCTTGTTCAGGTTTGGCCACAGTAGAACCACTGAGAAGATTAAACTTGTGAAGGGGAGGGATGGGAGAAAAGGCTGTCAGGGGTGCCGATAAAGGAGGACTCTGTCTCCACCCCGGGAGCTGGAGGATTGCGGGAAAAGGCCGACTGGTAAAGCGCAGACAGGGAAAACAGAATCCCCATGGAAACACGAGAGCAGGGAAATGGAAAGTATAGGGAAAGGGTGGAAGTGAGTCCTGCTAAATGCCAGGAGCTTGGGAAATAAAATGCCTGAGCTCCAGGCGATGCTAACTGAGGGAGCAGTGGATGTGGCAGCGGTCACTGAGACCTGGGCCACTGCAGGACACGACTGGGACCTGAACCTGGAGGGTTACACTATGTTCAGGAAGGATGGGGGAGGGAAGGGAGGAGGGGTAGCAATGATAGTCAAAACTGCATTGGCATAGGGGAGTAGAGGAGGCGGAGGGAACCGTGGAAGCGATTTGGGTCACCTTGATAACGGGCGCAAGAGAGTAAAATAGGAGTGGTGTATAGACCCCTGCCCTGGCGGAGGAGCTGGAGGAGAGTCTGGTGGCAGATGTTGGGAGACACTGCAGACTGGGCAGAGGAGCGGTGGTGGTGTTGGGGACTTAAATATGCCAGGAACAGACTGGGAGACTATGACATCTTCTGTGACCAGGGAACAGAGGCTGTTGGATGTCTTTCAAGACTCGTTCCTAACTCAGCAGGTGGGGAACTGACCAGGAGGCGGGGTACTGGATGTGGTCCTGGCAGACAGTGACCAGATTAGGGCCTGGAGGTAAGGGACCCATTGGGGAGTGACCATGCCACGGTCTGGTTCTGCCTGGACCTAGGAGGGCTAGAAGGCTGCACAAGGCGGAGATAACTGACTTCAGGGAACAGATTTTAAGGAAATGGGAAGGATCCTTAAGGAGCATTTGGATGTGATTGGGTCAGACATGGGACGCTGATAGTAGGTGGGAAATCATCAGGAGAGGGTGCAAGATGCTACCAGCACCTGTGCAAGAGTAAGACAAAAATGCGGTAGGGCCCGAAACCCTGCTGGTGGACCAAGGAGGTCCAGGAGGTGGTGCGGGAAAGAAGGCAGCCTATAGGCAATTCAAGTGCTCAAGGAGTGAAAGGGATCGAGGAGAGTATAAGCTGATGGCTAGAAGGGCCACTAGGGTGGTGAGGCGGCAAGGCAAGGAAGGAGCAGAACCTGGCCAGGGAAATTAGGAGAGGAACAAGGGGTTCTTTAGATGCATTGGGGAAAAACAAAGGGTGAAGGTGCAGATTAGCAGGATTAAATCAGGGAGGATGGGCACAAGACCTGGGTTGGGGGTGCTGCATCATACATGGGAGGAGACAGAGATACTGAGGAGGGGGACCCTTACCGATCGGTGGGTCTGGGGAGAGGCGAGGCATCACTGGCAGGAGGGGGAGGGCTAAGCAGGAGAAGAGGTACTGGAAGTGGAAATCACAGCAGAGAGAGTGAGAAGCCCTCAGCTCCTTTAAGACGGAGAAAGCACCGGGGCCAGATAAATTACATCCCAGAGTGCTGAAGGAACTTGCGGATGTCCTGGCGAAACCCCTGGCAGAGCTTTCACCATCTCTCTGAGGACAGGGTGGGTGCCCCAGGACTGGAAGGTGGGCGATATAGTGCCTATCCACAAGGGGGGATCAAGGAGGTAGCAGGGAACTACAGGCCTGTCAGCCTGACATCGGTGGTGGACAAGGTGATGGAGGGCATTGTCAAAGAGAGGCTAGGGGGACCTGGAAAAGTCAGGGTGCCTGGATGATGGACAGCATGGATTCGTCCCGGAAATCGTGTCAGACAAACCTTGTGGAGTTCTATGACTGGGTGACAGTGCCTTGGACCTGGGTAGACCAGTGGGCGTCCTCTTTCTAGACTTCAGCAAGGCATTTGACTCTGTTCTCCACATGGGCCTGTTGGATAAACTGGGAGAAATGGGGTGAGGAACCAGATGATCAGATGGGTAGGCAGTTGGCTCAGGACAGGACCCAGAGGGTCGAGTTGGCGGGATAGTCTCATCCCCAAAGAGGGTCATTAGTGGGGTCCCACAGGGATCAGTTCTTAGGTCCCTCCTGTTCAACGCCTCGTCTCTGACATAAGGACAGGAATCAGGAGTCAGGGTGAGATGGGTCTCTCTGCGGATGACTCAAAACTGGGGGCGGTGGTGGATGGGGAGGAGGGAGGTGGCCTACAGGGGATCTGGAGGCTCTGGAAGATGGTCTAGAAAGTGGAAGCTGAGGTTCAATGCAGGGAACTGCAAGGTACTCACCTGGGGCCAGAAACCCGGGCCAGGTGTACACCCTGGGGGAATGCTACAAGTCTCGATGGCTGAGAGGGACCTGGGGTGGTGGTGGATGTCAAGATGAACAACTCGGAGACTTGTAGGAGGGCAGCAGCCAAGGCCAACAGGATGCTGGGATGCATCGCTAGGGGATCACCTCCAGAAGGAGGGAGTGATACTCCTCTGTATAACTGCTTGGTGAGGCCACACCTTGAGTACTGCATGCAGTTTTGGAGGCCACACTTAAAGAGGGACATTAAACTCCTGGAGAAGGTCCAGAGGACGGCAACCAAAATGATTTGGGGCTTGGAGGACAGGACCTATGAGGAGAGGCTCGAAGAGCTAAATATGTACACATTGGAAGAGAGAGGGACCGGGGGACATGATAGAGTCTTCAAGTACATGAAGAGGGTAAATAGGGAGGAACAGTCAGGGTGCTTGAAGGAAGGAGGAGGGGGCCACTAGAGGGCATGGGTGGAAGCTGGAGGGGAAGATTCAGGAGAAAGGAGGAGGTGCTACTTCACTGAGAGGGTGGTGGAGCCATGGAATGCACTGCCTAGGGGCTGGTGGAGGGGTTCAAGAGGGCTGGGACAGGTACAGGGAAGGGTTCTGGAGGCAAAATCCAATGCAGCAAGAATATCCGGAACTGGGAAGGGAGAAGCCAGAGAAGGCAAAGGGGGGCATAAGGTCACCACCCAGGGTGAGGGCTGACCAATCGAGCAGACTCGAAGACCGTTAGACCTATTCTGCTGGCATTTTAGTATGTTAGTATTAATGCCCCTGCCCTTTGCTTAACTACATGTCCTAGGACATGGAAGCTAGCTTCATCCTCCACCATTGTGCCTATGTGCACAATCTGATCTGCTTCTCATCACCCTCCAATGAGTTCCAACCCTGGACTTAAGTCTGGCAGCTGTCACCCACAGGTAGCAACATACCACCTGTTGTTTATCTAGTGTGAGCTTCCCTTCCTGTGCCATCACTATGGAATCATGCCGCACTAGTTCCTTTCTCTTCCACTCTGAGGGCCTCCATTCCTTGGCATGTCACCAACTAACAATGCCTGCCTTGTGGCTGTGCTGGACACTTCCTCCCTTGGATAGGCTCAGCGCAACCCCCGCCCACACTCCTGTTCTGACACCAGCTATGGCCTGAATGGGCCTTTGTTGTGGTGCTTGATGCAGTAGCAACCTGCCTGGCAGCTACAGCCCTCCAGTGGTATATTTTAGCCCTTACTGTCTCCACCTCTGTTCTCATGGCCTGGAACCATCTACAGTTAAGGCAGTGGCCGAATTCCCAGAGCACCTTCTGGGTCACCCTGTACTGCACCATCATTATCCCACATTCCTCTGTAGTGTCTCCCTACATGATTGCTAGTTAAGTAAATTCTACAGACCTGGCACAGAATTACACTTTTCACTCCCTTTATGCAGATATAGTCACTCCCACTGATACCTTTGTTGTGGAACACTAGTTAGGATTTTCCACACTTGCACAGAATTATTATCCTCACTGAAGCCTCTGTTGCTGTATCCTCATTAGGATTTTACCACTAATGCAAAACTGATACAGTTCCTTCACTGATACTCTTGTTGCAGTACCCCAGTTAGGATTTTGCTACAACTGTGAATATTTATTTGTTTTCTCCTATTCCTATGTTTATTCTCCACAGACCCTCAAACACACACACTATTGCAGTGCTCCGGTAGTTGCCAATAGTTGTCAACCAATACCCACGTGGCTTTAGCCAGCTTAGATTTTGGCACACGCCTCGGTATTTCCCATTGTTCACTCTGTTTTTTACCTGGTCAAAATAGCGTCGACATAATGGCGTGTTACAAAATCACGTTTCATTTATAATGTGAGCCATTGTAGGTTAGCACAGGACACATGGCAATCTCGTAACACAAATGCAACAGCACGGCAAGATAAACCACCCAGGAAAGCCGATGCAAAGCAATACCACACAGATCCCAAGAGAAACACAAAGTGAAGGCAGAAGGCACCTCAAGGCCCATATAATCTGCCCATGGTGTATAGGTTACTACCCCCACCCTGTTATCCCTCTTGAATGATTCTTTGTGCTTATCCACATTTCTTTGAACCTCTGGATAATTTTGGCCCCACAACTTCTGATGGTAGGCTGTTCCAGGTGTCCACCACCTCTCTGTGAAGAACTTTCTAACATTGGTCCTGAACTTCCCCTTTCAGTGTAAGATCTACCCTCTTTGGAATCAAAACTTACTGCACCTGTACCTTATTTATACCATTAATATACTTGAAGGTCTCTCTTAAGTCTCCCCTCTCCTGCCTCTGTTCCAGGGAGTACATGTTTAATTCTTTCAGTCAGTCCTCATATGACATTTGGTGTACCCCTGTACCATTTTTGTTGCCTTCCTTTGTACTGTCTCTATTCTGTCAGTGTCCTTTCTGAGGTGTAGTCTCCAAACTGGATACCGTATTCCAGGTGGGGATGGACAAGTGACCTATACAGTGGCAGCACCAATTCTCTCCTCTGGCTTGATTCCCCTTCCAATGCATCCCAGCATGCCACTGGCTTTAAGTGCTGCCTTCTCTCACTGTCTGCTCACTTTCAAGTCATTTCATATTAAAACCCACAGATCATCACTTGTGTTCCCTCTTTCTATGTGTATGACCTTACACTTTTTGGTGTTGAAATTCAGCTGCCATGCTCTAGACCACTCTTCCAGTTTCTTTAGGTCTGATTCCATTTTCATTTGTTGTGCTGGGGTGTCCACTCTGTTGCACATTTTGGTGTCATCCGGAACAGACGCACCTTTCTCCTCAAGGCCATTTGCAATGTCAGCTATGAATACATTGCATAGTAGAAACCCCAGCATGGAACCCTGAGGCACCCGTTGGTTATCTTCTGTTCTGCTGATAATGTGCCATTTACCTGCATCCTTTGCATTCTATCATGCAGCCAATTTTTCACCCACATCAGCACCTTCTGTCCCACCCCATGTAGTCCAACTTCTTTACCAGCCTTCTGTGGGACAGAGTCAAAGGCTTTGTTAAAGAACGGGTACTACTGCCTCCACTGCCCCCACCCAAATTATCCACTGTCTTGGTAACCCAGTTGAAGAATTCGTTAGGATAATTTGGCAAGACCTCCCTGCTGTGAACCCATGTTGTTTATGATACTGTTGCCTGCTGGTTTCAAGGAATGCTATTATCCTCTGAGTTAATGATTCCACCAATTTTCCCATCACAGACATGAGACTCACCAGGTGGTAGTTTCCTGCTTCCTCCCTGCTACCAGATTTATGAAATGGGACCACAGTTGCCCTCTTCAGTCTTTGGGAACCTCCCACTCACCAGTGATTTAGTGAAGAGTTCCACTAGGGTGCTGCAGGTTCCTTCCCAGTTCCTTCAAGACTCTGGGGTGCATTTCATCTGGTCCCATGGCCTTGTCCACTTTTAGTGCCTTCAAGACTTGGTCTGCTGTGAAGGGACTTGTATCAACCTAGTCCAGGGGTGCATTTCCTTCTTACTGCTGGTCCATTTCCTTCCTCTCCTCCATAAATACAGAGCAGAAGTACCTGTTTAGGACTTCTGCCTTCTCCTATCCTGCTCTTCTAGATCCCTCCCCTACAGCTTGTAGTCTTACTATCTCCCCTTGTCTTCCTTTTTTCCTTGTGTACCTAAAGAAGGTCTTGTCCTCTTTTACACCTTCTGCTATCCTCACCTCAGTTTGGGCTTTAGCCTTCTTTATTAATTCACTGGCCTCCTTTAGTTTCTCCTTGTATGATTCCCTGTCTTTCTTTATTTCTTGCTTTGAATTTCCTTTAGGCAGTGTCTTTGTTCTTTCACTATAGTTGCCACCTCTTTGCAGTACCATAGTGGATTTCCTTCTTTTCACCTTATTTTTGGTGTATTGATCTGTGACCTTCTTGATAGCGCCTTTAATGTTTCCCCAGATTTCCACAACCTCTCCCCATCCTTCTTTTAAGATTTCAACTAGGCGCATCTCATTTTCTGAAAGTCTGCTCTCTGAAAATCTAGGACCCTAATGTTGGAGTGACTGGTGTCCTCTGCTGTGATAATGTTTAACTGACCATCTGATGGTCGCTATTCCCTAGATGGCACCCTACTTCCAGTCTCCTTTACTCTCTCACCATTTGTGAGAATGAGGTCTAGTGTGGCTTTGCCTTAATTTGAGATCTACTAAGCTGCCTAGACTGCCCTTGCAAGGCCATTAAAAGTCCCAACTTCTGTTAATGCTGCTGATTTTGTTTTCCAATGTATGTCAGGTAGGTTAAATCCCTACCAGTATCACCTCACCCTTGTCTGCCATTTTGTATATTGACTCAAGTAGTTCCTTGTCCTCATTTTCTCCCTGTTTATGCATAAGCAGCAACAGTTAACAGAATCTGTACCAAGATGGCACTGCTAAAACCACCATGCTGTAGAACAGCTGTACAACACCACAAGCTACAATGGCTCATGCTATGACATGTGATTTTTATAACGCTGCTATTATGTTGATGCTATTTTGACCCTAAACCATTTTACCTTAATACCATGCTCATTCCCCTTCCATAGCCTCATCTCACCATCCTGCCATCTCTCCTCCTCTTTGTAGGTATAGTCCCTGTGGTCTTCCAGTGGAGCTGACCCTGCAGATGCCACTCCTGCTCTGTGGGACTCTGGAATGCTCAAGCATAGGGACACTGAAGAGGGGTGCTTTTATGTTGCCATCACTTCCTGCTGACTGCCTGTTGCACCTTAGATCACGTGAAGCTCCTGCTCTACATGGATGCCACTCTGCCATCACCAGTACGGCATCTTGCCCTCCGACTTGTGAGCATGAACCAGGAAAACAAAACTCTATTGGAAAGACAAAATTAAATCAAATGCTAAAAATCAAATCGGCCCTGAGTTTTCACAGTCGGCAGTCACACAGATCCCGACCTGCTTGCCCTCATCAAGGCCGCTCTGCTCTACATGGACATTTCGTTAAGAAGATTCAGGACCTCATGGTAGGGGACATTTCTTGGTGTATCAAAGCTGGCTATGTGACTGGACCCAGAGGGTAATCACAGAGACTTGGCTGGGAAATGATGCTGACCCAATCCTGGAGGCATCCATCTGGGTTAGTTTCTCCACAGTGCACTGCCTGAGAGGGGACCCTGGGGCAGAGGTGTGGCCATCTATTTTAGAGCCAACCAGAACTTCTCTGTGCACCCAGTGGAGTTGCTCGCTTGAATGTATGGCCATTCGGGAGGGGTGGCATCTGGGTGCAGACTACAGAATCTTTCTGGTGTACCAGCCTCCAGAGCGTGAGAGGTAATTTCTGCAGAAAGTCACAGACTTCATTGCTGAGAAGGTGTTGGAGTCACCCAGATGGTTGATTCTGGGTGACTTCAATGCCTGGATTTACAATGAGCTATCAAATTTGGACAAGACTTCCTCCAGACGATGAACTCTTTTCCCTCTCACAAGCATTTGCTTCTGTGACTCATTGCAGTGGACATGCTTGGACCTAGTATTCTCACTGGAGCTTGAGATCACTGATCTCAAGATTGATCTGGTCATTTGGTCAGATCACTGCATGGTGAGGTTCTCATTCAGGGACCCCACTCGGTGATCTCCTCCCATGGAAATGGTCCGTTATCACTTCCTAAAAGGGGCTGTCCCCAGAGAGACCGTCAGTGATGATAGACCTCTCAGAGATGAGTGTTGCTTCTATGGTGAGTGCAAGCAAGGTGGTGGCAGCCTATAACAGGGCTGTGACCTCGGTGCTTGACTCCATGCACCAGTCCATGTACGACCTAGGTCCCCTCACTTGAGACCCCAGTGGTTTGATGGGACTCTCAAGGAAATGAAGACCCAGGGTCAGAGGTTGGAGTGTCATTGGCAGACGTCTGGATCAGAGGAGAACAGACTGGCTTAGAAAGCTCACTGTGGTGACTATCAAAGTGCCATCTCCAATAAGAAGTCAGTATTCCTGCCCACGAAGATAGCTGCAGGAAAGAATAAACTTGCTCAGTTCTTTAGGACTGTTGACAGATTGCTTCTTCCAATCTGTCTACAGCCTGAAGTTGCAGTTTCAGCGAGGTTTGCTCTGTTCTTTCTCTGGCAGAGTGTCCTTAATCAGTTCCAGTATCTGCCCAGTGGGACACATGTTACCCTGCAGTGGTCACGCAGATGTTTCAAGTTTCACCACAATTGTCTGGAGTGAGTTCAAGCCAGTGTGAGGTGGAGGAAGTACTGTATGTGAGGCAATCTTGTTGCTGCAGCCCACGTTGTGTGACTTGGACCTGGCCCCGCATGTCTCTTTGTGAGATGTGTGGAGTCTGTTGGCCCTGTGTTTGCTGAGATTGTCCAGTGCTCGCTTTGGAGGTGTTCTCCAGCACTTTGAAAAAGGTGCTGGTGAGGCCCTCCTGAAAAACATCTCTTGACCCTGACATCTTGGCAAATTACAAACCTATGTCTATCCATCCCGCTTTGGATAAGGTTATTGAGAAAATCGTGGCAATATAGCTTGGCCCACCTTGCTGCCTTTGACATATTTGAGGCCCCTTCAGTCGGAATTTAAGTCTAGGCACAGTACTGAAACATTGCTAGTCCAGGTGCATAATGTCCTCCTCAGGGCTAGAGATTGTGGTGAGTGGTCAGTTCTCATTGTCCTCAGTCTCTCTTCAACTTTGACTCTGTGGACCACAGCATGTTGTTGGATCACCTTAGGGGCTCTGTGGACTCATTGGTACTGTCAGCAACTGGTTTGAGTCTTTTCTTACTGGCAGGATGCAGAATGTAGTAATGGAAGCTTTTCCTCACACCTGAAGCCCCTGCCATGTGTGGAGTCCCCAGGGTTCGATCCTGTCACCCATGTTGTTTGCAGTGTACTTGCTGCTCCTGGAGTGAGATCATCAGATGCTACAGCATGGTTTCCACTGCTATGCAGATGGTACCCACCAGTATATGTCTTTTGCACCCAGGACTGTTGGTGCGTGGAGGTACTAAGATCCAAGACAATGTCCTCCAGCTGGCTGAGGCTCAACCCGAAAAACAGAGGGACTAGTGATTGAGCTTGGTTGTTGGTGGGAAATGGAGACTGCTGTGGGTGGGCTCTGGCTTGATGTTGGACCTCACCCGTTGGCGGGCACTGCAAAGGTGAAAACACCTGGGCACTATCTTTGACAATAGTTTGACACTTGGGGCTTCAAAGTCATCCATTGCCCTAAGTGTTTTTATCACTTGAGGAATATCACCTGGATTAAATCCCTTATCCTACTGGAGGACCTGCCCTCACTGGTGCATGCATTTGTGACATCCAGACTGGCCTACTGTAATGCCGTATGTCTTGGGGATAGTGGAGGGTCCTACATCACCTGCAGCTAGTGCAGAATGCAGCGCCAGGTTACCGATGGGCCTTCCAGGGTCATGACACATGACTCTGGTGTTACGTGATCTGTACTGGTTGCGGTGAAGTGGAGAATCTCCTTCAAGGTGGGTTTTCTCACCTGTAAGTTCAAGTTAAAGTTTATTGCAGGAAAACTCCATTGAGCAAGTTCATTCACAAGAAGGTCCTGAGACATGTACACTGATAAAGAGCATTACATAAAATGAAAATACTTGATAGAACAATAGTATAACATGTATTCATGTGTACACTTAGAACAAGCAGGATATTACATAAAGGACACAACATCAGATGACAATAGACCATGAAGACATATGGTACATAGTGTAAGCACTTCAAGGTAGCATGCCAGCAGTATAAGGCAGGGTAACTGGTGTTTGCAATAAATAATTTTAGTATATTGAGCAGCGACAGGGAATAAAGGATAAACAAAGTAATCGAGGCTTGGCAAGAGTGAGAGAAGTAATATATATGGAGAGAGCCAAGAATAGGACGGGAAGGGAGCAGGTGTGGATTCTTGCAGTAGTGGTCACAGCTTGGAAGTCGGAAGCTAAGAGAATGTAATTGTGTCTTGGTTAAATGGTAGTGTGAACAATAAGTAAGCAGCATGCATAAAGAAATGATAGAAGGTCTTACACATAAATGTATAAGGCACACAATAGGGATGGGAAGGCGCTTAACAGTTGCAGATATCTTTTATCTTAGCTGCACTTAGCACTTTGTAGAAGTTAATTGAAACTATGCCAGTTAGTTTCAGCACGGATTGGAGTTGGTTCCAAATAGAGGAAGAGCATGCGCATCAGCTGCTTACCAAAGGAGGTCCGTGTCCTAGTTATGTCCAGCAGAATGAAGTCAGATTTCTGAGAGATATGCACTGTGAGAAATACAGATGAGAGATGATGGGTAACTCGGTAGTTTGTGAAGGAGCAACTTAAGGGTCCAGAGACCAGCATGGAGCAGGCGCCTAGTGGTGAGAGATGTCCAGCCAACAGCTGTGTACAGGTCACAGTGGTGCTAACGGTAAGAGGAGTTGGTAATAAACCGTAACGCACAGTGGTAGAGGATGTCCAGTTTGCTTAGGTTTGCAAGATTAGTGGAAGAGTAAATTACATCGCCATAGTCAAGAAGGGAAGAAAGGTAACCTGTACGAGCCTGTTTCGAGTCTCAAGGGGAAGGGGCCTATTTCTAAAGAAGAAACATAGCCTGGATTTGAGCCTCCTGGATAAGTCCTTGATATGGTCATTAAAAGAGAGCTTGTTGTCAATCCAGATACCCAGATATTTAAATTTGGAAATGACTTCCAATGGTTTGCTTAACGTGGTAACAATAAAGTCTTTAGGTGGGTATGGAGGTGCCTGCAGAGGTACTATGAGAGAATATCATAGCTTTGGTTTTCTTTGCATTAGCAGAAGCTTTGCCTTTATTAGATTATGTTCAGTTGGGCAAAGTCCGCTTGAAGCACCCCTCTAACTTCGGATAACGTTGAGCCAGAGGTAAGTACAGTGTCATCTGCAAAGAAATGCAGATTGGATGTAGTTATGTTGGAATCAAGGTCATTAATGTACAATGAAAACAAGATAGGGCCTAGAATGGAGCCTTTGGGACTCCTCTGACAACTGGCAAGAGGCAGAGAAAAGCCATCCGCTTTTACTTTCTGGGATCTCCTGTTAGGTAACTGGAGAACCACTGGGTAGTGGAGGACGTGGCACCCAAGTTAGTGAGGCAGTTGGCTAACAGGTTGTGGTCAACAGTATCAAAAGCTTTACTAAGATCCAAGAAGACTGCTCCAGTTATCTTCTTAGCATCTATAGCAGAGACCAGTTGTTGGTTGGTTACTTTCGCTAGAGCAGAGATTGTGCTGTGATTTGCCCAGAAACCAGATTGAGCTGGGTTGATGAGAGAAAAAGTTTCAAGTGAGTTTTAGTTGGTTATGGATCAGTTTTTCAAAACTTTAGCAAGGATAGGCAAGATAGAGATAGGCCTGTAATTATTCACATCGAAGGGTCACCAGATTTAAACAGGGGAGGATATATGGATTTCCAATAGGGACGGCACAGTAGCAGATGTATGGAGAAATTGAAGATATGAAGAATGGGGCAGAGAGATGGGCATATCCTAATCTTAGGAAGAAGGGTTCTAGGTCATTGTCCCCTGCACTTTTTTGATGTCCAAGTTAAGAAGAGAATCTTCTACTTCTTTATAGTTTAGCTCGTGCAGTTGAAATGGGCAAGATACGGTGCTAGATATTGGGGAAGGACTTGGTTGGCTCTTCAATGCTAGCATAAGGTGAGGAGTCAAAAGCTAGTCCAGCTGTGACAAAGTGAGTTAAGTTCTTCAAGGATTAAGGGCTTATTTTCCACCTCCTGCCATTTGAGACTATCTTAGTTGGAATGGAGGGGCAGTAGGCTGCCCTTCTGTAGATTTAAGTCCTCCATATTTTGTGCGAGTTCCCTTGTGCTTGTTCAAGGGTAGAGATGTAGAAGTTAGCTTTGGCAGAACGATGCTTTTCACACAGAGTATTCCTAGCTGTTCTGAAAGCCTGCCAATCCGATGGATTCTTGGAATGTTCTTTCGCCCAGAGCTTATCCCGGGTTGTAAGAGCTGCCTTAAGATCAGGGTAAACCGGGTGAGAATTGTTTCGCACCCTAACTTTGATGAGGGGGCATGCTTATTTACCAGACTAGTAAGGTTGACATTAAGGACGGAGACTGCCTCTGTGACATCTTTAGCTAGGTAAAGATCTTGCCATCTGACCATGTCTAGGTCAGAAAGGAAGTTTGCTGCAACAAACGTACGAAAGGACCATTTTGTTATAAACATAGGCTGTGTTCGGACCTTAATATGAGATCTTATGCAAACAACAACCCTGTGATCGTTCATGTCATTATGGAACACAGCTGTATGTGAAATTTTATGTGGGTGAGTGGTTAATATTACATCTAGAATGGAGCTATTGGCAGTGTTTAGGACATTGTTCCTTGTAGGTTCATTGACTAATTGCACTAGGCCGAGCTCATCACAGAGGGATTTAAGGCAGTGAGATTTAGGGTTAGCCAATCCACACTGAGATTCCCTAGGAATATTGTTCTGTTTTTGCATCCAGAATAGGGATTTCAGTATATTAAGGACTTCCAGTGCCTCAGATGGAGCCTGTAACCACCTATGATGGTGATGCATTCTGAAGAAGGAAGATGAAGCTTCATTGAAACAATCTGAATTCCTTACAGCTGATATTAGTTACTGAGTACTTGGTTTGTGAGACAACCACATCCCACCTCTAGGGAGCCCTGTCCACCCTAAATTGTTTGTATCCCTGAGGGAGATTTGTTGGTCGGTATTAGCCTTTTTAGCCAAGACTCCATAATAATGATAAGATCCAGGTTGGTATGTACAGCCCTTGCTTGTAATTGGACAGATTGTTTGGTCAGGCTTAGAATATTGACCAACATCATCTTAAGTCCTGGGGCCTCTGCAAAATATGAAGGAGAGGTGAGTTGCAGGGGGCAGGGTTTAGCTCACATTACCTGAGCAGAGACTTTAAAGCTGTATATGGTCAGGGTCCTAGCTGTCTGATCAATCCCTGACTCACTGCCACCTCGGCACCCTCTCTGCTCCTCCGAGAAGGCATCCTAGCAATTCCCAGGGCCCTGCTAAATCAGTTGGTGATTTGTGCATTTGCGGTGGCTGTGCCAGTCCAGTGGAATTCACTTTAAGGTCTCTGAGGGGAAGCCCTCGCTGAGGCCTTTAAGCAGGGACTGAAAGCACATCTCTTTAGGGAAGCCTTTGGGATCTAAATCATACTGGTCTTACATAATTTACCTGCTGCTATTTTGTTTTAATAATGCCCTTAATTTGGTCATCATGTTTCTTTGTAATAAGTATTTTAACTCATTGTTCACTGTCTGTATATTGTAAAGCACCCTGCACTCTATAAATACAAAAAAATCTTATTAATGAAAAGTTCTCGTAGGTCTGTGGGGTCACTAGTGGTGCCACAGGGATCAGTCTTGGGACTGGTCCTCTCAAATTCTTTATCTGTGATGTAGTGGTAGGGATTTATTTTATTTATTTAGTTTGTAATGACTGGGCAAGCACGCTTAGACAGTTACAATACCTGTTTTCAGGTACAACCCAGGAGAGTTGCAAAGCAAGGCAATGAGGACAAACCTTGTTACAGCAATAACTAGATGGATCTTTTGTCTTTGTCTGCTATCATTGTCTATGTGTCTGCATAACACAAAGAATAGAGGCTGCAGGAAGACGTGTAGCAAAGGACTGGAGGAGGGTGAATGTAATCCCTCTCCACAAAAGTGGGAGCAGGAGGAGGCTGGCAGTTGTAGGCCAGTCAGCCTGACCTCGATGGTAGGGAAACTAATGGAACCAATACAAAAGAAAGGCTCTGATATATCTTGAATCCAGCTGAGCACAGGATCCAAGGCAGCATGGATTCACAGCGGTAAGATCTTTTCAAACAAATCTGATAGATTTCGTTGACTGGGTGACTAGGAAGTGGTCGGGAGAGGGTGGTGGATGTGGCCTACCTGGATTTCAGCAAGGCCTTCAGCACGTCCCACATAGGAGGCTAGTAAACAAGCTGGGCAGCCTGGGAGTGGTTCCCAGGGTGTTAAACTGGGTCAGAAATTGGCTGAGCAATGGGACACAGGGTGGTGGTGAATGGAGTTCAGTCCCAAGAGAGGGGGTGACCAGCAGGGTCCCACAGGAATCAATGCTCAGACCAGTCCTCTTTAATGTCTTCATAAGCAACATTGCAAAGAGGCTGGAAAGGAAGGTGTCTCTTTGCAGGTGACACGAAGATCTGCAACAGGGTTGACACTCCAGGAGGGGTAAAGAAAATGAGAAGGCACCTAAGCAATCTTGAGGGAGTGGTTAAGGGTGTGGCAGCTAAAATTAATGTAAGGAAGTGCAAGATCATGCACTTGGGGCACAGAAATACAGGGAAGGGTACATGATGGGGTACTGATAGCCACCAAACTGGAAAGGAACCTGGGAGTAATCATATCTGATGATCTAAAGGTTATGAAAGAATGAAAAGCTGTAAGGAGAGCCAGTGGAATGCTGGAGTGCATAGGAAGAGGTGTCTCCAGCTGAAGGAAGGAGGTGGTGATGCCATTATATAGAACATCAGTGAGACTTCATCTAGAGTACTGTGTCCATTTCTGGAGGCCGCATCTCGGGAAGGACACAGACAGATTAGAAGCAGTTCACAGAAGGGCGACAAAATGATGCAGGGCTGCACACAAAAGTCTCATGAGGGGAGACTGGAGGAACTCAATATGTATTCCCTGGAGGAAAGGAGAGAGAGGGGTGTTGCATGATAGGCCTAAATCCATTTATGTAGGTTCATATTGTATATGCTGTAATGTACTTTAGAATTGACACTGTCTGTTTAAAAGGCTTTTAGGAATGAAACTACAAAACATAGCCTTAATTGTTCCAATGGCTAGGTGGATCTGGTACATCTCCAAATAAGGGAGACAGGTTTATCTACCCAGGAAATCATAACTCTTAGAGAAAACTGGATATCTAGCATTCCATGACGAGAAGAGGTCAGGGTTAAGCCAAATGCATTGACCAGATGTCTCTCGGTTGACATGGAACCACAGTGACACCTACAGGGAAAGGTACACTGTTGCACCCCATCACACTGTGGGTGTGGCTTGAAGATGACCAGCCAGTATGTATAAGACAACACATTTTGAACTCGGTGCAGTTGATTAGTGTTTAGGTTGAGTCAGGTTGTCTGACCCAGCGGGCATATACTTTTACACCAGAACGTATATGTGTAGGCCTGGAAAATTCTCTAAAACCAGACCTGAGTGTGGGAATTAGACTGTTCACATACTGAACAGAAAATTCTGATTTTAAGTCAGAATTTTGGAAACCAAGACTTTGTACCAAGGAAGCACCTGAAGTCTTATTAAAAGGGCATTTCAGAGATTTGACTTGGAGTACACACTTGCTACACAACTGTTGCTTAAGGACTCATCTCTACAAGGATATTTGAAATCTTGTCTGAACTTTAACATCAAAACAAGGTATAGTTTAGAATACAATATCTAGTGTTTCCTGTGAACCATCCAGTTTTACTTTTGTTATTCTCTGCATTTCAAAGTTCTTCCAAACTGTAGACTTTTCTATATTGCTTTTATGTTAAGTAAACTTTTATGATTTTCTTATCAACTCTGTCTGGGGTCTGATTGTGTGATTTAACATTTTAACAAAAGGGTTTTGAAAAGACTATGTGCCTTGACAGTACCACTCCTCTATCATACCCAAACTACTTGGGCAAGACATAGCCAGTGACTGTGGTGGGATTCAAATACTGAAAGTAGTGCAGAGTCAAGGGAACTCGAACTACAGAATCCATCCTCCACTGGGAACAGGAAGGCTGGTGCAAGTCTTCCGAAACCCTACTCCTGCTCACAAGTTCTTCAAAAAAGGGGATCCTCTCTGCAAACAGGGTCCTACCAAGCTGCCTGAGGTTTGGGGCCAGGGGCTTGAGACAGGGGGTATATGATAGACTTTAAATACCTCAAGGGTGTAAATAAGGTACAAGAGGGTAGCATCTTTCAAAAAAAAGATGTTCAAGAACAAGGGGCCATGATATGAAAATGGGGTGGAGGGGTGGGATAGACTTAGGGTAACGTGAGAAAGTATCTTGTCACAGAAAGGGTGGTGGATCCATGGAACAGCCTCCTGGCAGAGATTGTAGAGGCAAAATGGCAGGGGAATTCAAAACACATGAGACTGACATAAAGGACCTCTAGGGATAGAAAGAGAGGTAACCCGAGATCATTTAGAGATCTAGTGGTATATGAATGGGTAGGGGAAATGGGCAGACTAGGTGGGCCAAGTGGTCCTTATCTGCCATCAAATTCTATGTTTCTGTGTTTGCCTAGCATAAGATGAAAGTACAATATAGAATAAAATAAAAATGACTGCAGGGAGCTGATAAACTAAAAGGTGCTTCTGATCCACTCACGAATCCTAGGTGATTGTACAACCAACCATTACTGAGTAAACCAAGAGATGTAAGCATCACTGAAGGTGATGAGCAAGGCTCTTGTTCTCTGCAGTGGCACTTCAGCCCCAAGTGCTGTTGTAGATTTATTTCACTATAATTACTGATGAACCCATTTATCATATGGATTACAAGTTCTGTCAAACGCTGTAATAACCCGAAATTGGGTATTACGGCATTTGTTAAAACTTTCTTTCACTAGCAGTGATGTGCAGTGCACCAACTTATTGGTCCTTACTCTGTGCATGGGCAGGATAAACAAATCTACAATTATGGCTGCTACATTTTTCTGGTACCGAGGACAAGTGCTGCCCCCTGAAGTAATCCCTTGCCTCTAGCCTGCCATACATGTAAATTCTTTTTTTTTTTTTTTTTTTTTAATTATCTGGTTGATCCTGCTTTTGTTGTGCTTCTGCATTTAACTGTGACCCAGCTTAATTGTGATCAACAATGTGACTGACTAGACTTTTTCACAGTCACAACTCAGCAATAGTATTTTTTAAAACAAAATGTAAAAGAAATGTCCTTACTGGAGTGTGTGTGTCAGTGTCACAAAACTGTTTTAGCATTCACTCCTACCAACAATTATAAAAAATAATGGATGAGCAGAGTGTGTGTTAGAGTTTTTTTTTTTTTTACACCCTCAGTGTGTGATGACCTCACAAACCTCTCGAGCTTTGCTTCTTGAGGTTTATGGGTCATCGCACACCTTGGTGTGTTTAAAAAAAAAAAAAAAAAAAAACACACTTGCCTATCCATTATTCTCTATTTAGCAACAGGGAATATTTGATTTTTATTTCAACTTTTTACTTATAGATACATATTAATTATAACAATAACTAATTAAAAATATATTATGACACAATATATCAATCCACATACTTTTCCTATTTCAATAATTAACGCTCAGCATAAGTAGCTAGAATATATAGGGATATACACTGCAGTAGACTGACTCAGAATATGCAGTTTATCTTTGTGTGTTGAACAATAACTCATGAGTGGTGGGCCCACAGGTGGTGGTAAATTGCAAATTCTAAGTCGGACCATTGCAATTGCAGTTTATACAACATTAGTTTACTTGTTCTAGGTTTAAAATCTGCTGCTTGTATGAAGATTTACCTGTTTCTGTTGGGGTTCAACTGCTTGAGTTCAGTGTTGCACATGGCTACTATGATGTCATCAGCATTGTAAAATCTACTTGCTGATTGGCTCAGTATTCCATTGTGATGTACCAAACTTTGCTAGACATCAACTGTCCAATACCATTTAATTCATCAAAATACCTTTTGTTCCACAAGGACTCAAATAAAGATTACGTAGGAGAGCTGCTGTTTGAGACCAAAGCCAGTTATGTATATAATGGACACTGCCCAATCACAGCTGGTGCTTTTAATATGATTCTTTACTAAGCTTCAGATAGTCACTTCAGTTCTCAATGTCACTAAAACAGCTTAATCATTAAGTGGGTCCTTATGATAATACAGTATCATGTATTCATATCGCCATTATGATTGTAATGGGGTGCATACTGTAAGTAAGCTATCCCCTGGCTTGAAGGTAGCATGAACCAGTGCTTGGAGTGGTTGGCAGGGCCTAACTTGTCAGCATCTGATGTATACTATTATGTCCAGATATCAATTGTGACATACTCCAAAATGCAAGATATTATGCTATCTTGCAAAGTGGGTCTAAAATATCGGTTTTATTCTATGGCATTTCTCGCGACACCTGTTGCATAAGAATAGATATGACATGGCTAACAAGAGATATCATATTTATCTTCATGAGAGGCTAATGATATTATAACATCTCAATAGTGGCAAAACCACATGAGACATCTTAATATCATTGGCCTCAAATGAAGATTAATACATCTTTAGTTAGGCCATGTCATGTTCTGTTATACAGACATATTTTGGGAGATAAACGTGACTAGAAATGTTGTTTTTTGGCTTGTTTTTTAAGTGCTTGACACTTTGAAATGTGTGACTAACTTTTGTCTTCTTTACACCTGTTAGCTTTACTTTATGGCTAGAGCATAATGAAAAGTTTGATATACATTTCTTGTTTTGAGGGGAGGCATTTGTTAGTCATTGCACTAGCTATGATGGCCGACCTAATATATTTTATATCCTCTTCTTTCACTGCCCACCTGCTCTCACTATTTACTTATCTTCTCTATATCCTTGCTACCCTCACCCCTCCCTACCTCCTGACACCAATCCCTCTCAATACAATGCGTACCTGCTCTCACCCCATCTCTGGATTTTCTCCTAGAACTACCCCCGCTCTCTCTATCCTCAACTTCTGAAGTCTACTGACAAGGTCTGTGTCTGACCACTAATAATGTAACTCATACGTAAACCTGGAACTCAGTAACCGAGCAGCACTTACTTTGCACTTACTATGTATTGTATGTAACTTGTATGTATCCTGTATTATTTATAACTTGTACAATTGGTTTGCCCTTGTACCATGAAAACTCACTGTTTCCTCTTTCCTTGACATGGAGCCTTTGTAAATTTGCCCCTTGCTCAAAGGTGATGTAATTTGAGACTTTCAATAAATGAGCCCTGGCTCAGAGGTGATGTAATTCCAAGATTTCAATAAATAAAAACTAAAAGTGGAAAAATGAGTTCTGCCATTTTTGCTGATTTAAAAAAAAAAAAACTGTCTATAAATGAAACACCACTCATATTGTAAATATTTTTGTGCTGAAGAACTTTGATGCTCATAGTACCATACTATGATTTTTTTTTTTGTTTTAAAGTATAGCGCAGTGGTTTAAGGCCCTGAGCTGCAAATCTAGTGACATCCCAGACATGGGTTTGAATCCACAGCTTCCACTTCGGATACTGTGTGACTCTGAGCAAGTCACTTAACTTCCCTGTGCTCCCAGGCTGCACCTGTGTGTAAAAAAAAAAAAAAAAAAAAAAAGCTTAGTGTGTCTCACCTGGCTAAATAACTAAATAAAATAAAAAAGTTATTCAGTATTTGAATATGGGTAGAGCTAGTACTGAGTTTGAACTTTCTATACCTGAATGAGTTAAGAATGCAGTATGACATAGTGATACAAGGAAAGATATCACTATGACATAATGCATCAAGAAAGATATCAGTATATTTTCATGTTCAGAAAGAGATCACTTTTCATCTGGCCAGTTATCTCAAAACATGTTGTTTGAACATGTATATCACATGGACAGGACACACACACATGAGGGTCTATTAGGAAAAGTTAAAATGCGTATGACAGAACATACTAAGCTGGAGTACTATATATGTTCTATGGCAGATTGGTCTCCATTCATTGGCTAACATACTGTGTGATGTTATTCTTGACATCAGATATTTAGCATGGAGGGCTTCAAGACGAGAGGGAGGAGAGAGGATACACTGTAGAATTGTAGTGGTGTGGAATAACCTTTTTTCATGCATTTGGTGAGTATTTGTACTCTGCACCCCGATACTCAGATATTTATTACATGTTAATTCAACCTTTGGGCCCAAACTGAAGAAAATAAAATGCTTTAAAATCCTGTATCTCACTGAAGCAGGCCAGGGCTAGTTCCTAGGTCACCCTCCCTACCTCAAGTCATTCCTCGCACCCATCCTCCTTTTGTTGTCCAGTACACATTTAAAAATGGCATCTCCAGGCACTGGAGTCAGGAGCCGATCAATCTTATTTCCTCCTAGCCCACTACCCTCCAAAGTTGCAGTTATATAGTAGTCTGCCTCCCCTCCTGATTCTTGATCTGTGATTTGGAGGTTAATAGTGTTCCAAAAATCAGGCTAACATGCTGCATTCCCCTTTCCTAATGCACTACACACCTACCCCCATTCATTATAATAGCCGTCATATTGTATTTGAGGGGGTATGGTTAGAATGGAGGTGGAGTAGTTGGAATGATAAAATTCTCACTCTGGAACTGTGCCAGGAATTGATCATGACTTTTAAAACAAGCATTTGTCAATGCCGAATGTTGGCTTGCTGGTATTGGCATTGGTAGTGCAGGAGTTAGACAGATGCATCATAGGAATGGCAGTGAAGTATTGAACTGATGCTAACCCACCCCCACCCTGCAGAGAGTGACAGGCATTAGGGTGTCCCTTTGGGTGTTTGGTAGCAGCGGGAAAACATGTCGGGCAGGATGTGAAAAATGACAGCTGTACAGTTCATAAGGAGGTGTGTGTGTGTGTGTGAAAAAAAAAAAAAAAAAAATGCCAGTGTTGAAAATGTGGCATGTAAATATACTAAATTTAAGTGGGCTACTAGGGAAGCGGGGAAATATGCACGCACGCTTGCAAGACTGCCATTTTATGGGCGCTCGCACCAAATTTTCAATATAGGCATTTTAGCACCTCTGCTCATGTACAGTGTCACTGTTATTTCTCAAAGTGTCCCAAGAAGTGATTTCGCACAACAACCACGCTATTCTGTACCGAAGTGCGTAAACGCATTTTGGGCAGGATATGTGAAATGACGGCTGTACTGTTCATCAAGAGGTGTGGAAATGGCAATGGTGAAAATCCAGACTGAAAATATCACAAATGCATACGCAGCGTGCAATCTGCCAACACACGCCTCAGAATAGTCATTTTACGAGTATCATCACCAAATGTTCAACATAGGCATTTTAGGTTCTCTGCTCATGAACTGTGTCACTGGTCATTTTCATAATCTGGCCCAAACACTGATTTCCCACAGGCTACGCTTATTATGCTACCGGAAGTGCGGAAACACATTTCGGGCAGGATGTGAAAATGACAGCTGTACTGTTCACAAGGAGGTGTACAAAATGACAATACTGAAAATCCAGCGTTAAAATATTGTGAATGCGCGGTTACGAGCCTGCATAGCAACCGCGCAACGTACACCGTAAAACAGGCATTTGTTGGATTTTTTCCACCAAATTTGGAACTTAGGCTCTTTAGGGCCACCTCATGAACACTGCCACTGTCATTTTGTTAATGGCCCGAAGGTGATTTCACGCAGTGACCGCGAAATCACCTTCGAGGCCGACACGCCATGACAGTGATAGAATTATGAGGAAGGGCCCAAAACCCCATGTTGAAAATTTGGTGCCAAAATTCCAAGAAATGCCTGAGATATGCAGCAAAGTTGAAAAACCCTATTCACTCCATTATACAGCTTACCGGCATTTCCTCAGTTCGCGGTCGGCTTTGAAGAGTGCAGACGTGTTCCCAGTCCACTGAAGATCGTCGCGCGGACTCCGGAGGTAAGTATGGGGTGGGGATGAGGGAGGCAGAGTGCGCAGTGGGTGGGTGCAGGTGGGGGAGGGAGGCATCGAGACTCGAGGGACAGTTTTTGTTTTATAGGGGGAAAAAGAAACCATCACGGGACAGTTTTCTGTTGCAGGGCATTTGGCATGCTGGGTGGGCTCCCAGTGTGCTACCTAACCTGTTTTTTTTTTGGGGTGTCAGTAGCCGATGGGGGATTGGGCACTCGCGTTGGCTCACAACAGGGGGAATAATGGCGACGGGATTGGGCACCCCGTCGGCATTCAACAATTGGGAGAGGTGATGCCGACGGGAATGGGCCCCCGGCCGGCATACAAAGACAGCGGGGGGCACCAGCCGAGGGGATTGGGCACCCTTGCATTCCCCATTGGGGGGGTATGCTGACAGGGTGGGCCCCTGTCGGCACAGTAAAACAGCGGGGAGGGTTACCGACAGGGGATTGGGCACCCCGATGTCCAGCAGCCGTAAGCTGCTCGCCGACCATGCTGATAATGGTGGCAGCACACAAGCAAAGGGTCCGCTGCGTATGACGAGCTTTGCTCGGATTGCAGCGGACCTTTGCTTAGATGTGCTCACCCCATTATGTATGTATGCATGGTGTGGTGCCGCTGCAGTGCTGATTGGGGAATGAGGGACGCACCTACTGATGCGTGCCCTGCATTCGCCCAACAGCGGCCGCGCCCCAAATCTGCATTCTTCCCAATATGTTGGCTTGCGCCATGCAAGCCAACATAAAAATCACACCTCCTTCCTAGCCCCAAACCCCCAGTACAGTCCCCAAAGTTACAGTATTTTATTTTCAGTTTTACTCTTTGGTAACCTAAGGCCCACTGAGCACAAGGCCCATTTAAAGGGCAACATGGGAGCACAGGAACAGACAAAAGAAAAGATGTGCAGGGGAAATGGAGTCAGCGCCTGGTATGGCTGTCCAGCCAAAACAAGCCACATAACTAGAAAACCAGCACTTGACTCATGAAATGGCATAACATTTTTAATATTTTAATCTTGATAAACAAAGCTCGCCAAAACGCATCACACAAATAATGTCTGCACTCCTTATTTGGCATTGGCAAGCACTGTAGTACTTCAGTCCATGCTGGATTTTCATTAGATGAAGATTCCAATGTGTATCAAAATGCTGGGGTACTTAGTGGTGGTACGTAGTGCTTAGTAGGTTTTTGTGCTGCATTGTTTTGTTTTGTTTTTCACTTATTGTAATATTTATTGTTTATCAAGTTAAAATATTAAGTTTTTCAGGATTTTTCACATGCATCTCAAGTGCTGGTTTTCTGGCAATGTGGGAGTGCAGGGAGGTTGTGACTTGCCTGAGGTCACAGTATGGAAGTGGAGGTGTGGGATTGAACTCAGATCTGCTGAATGTACAAAGCTCATTGCCTCCAACCCAGATTCCTGATCCACAGTTTTGGGACTAATAGTACTCTAAAATTCAGGCTAACATGCTATGCTTTCTCTCTAATGCACTGTGCATGTACCTATTCATAATTAGTCATCTAAATTTATTAGTGACTGGAGTGCATGGCTGGGAGGAAGCGGATCAGTCTGATCCGAGTTCTTGGTGACCAAACTCCCGACTCTGGAGCAATTGTCTTGCTAAAGTTTGGACAGGTGTATTAAGGACTACAGAAACAAATTATGGCTACTGCAAAGCTAGCAACCTCAGAAACTACATTCTGTGCCTCCTGTCCCTAAAAGTATGACCGAGCCTGCCCTTGAACCATGTTTTTTTTCTGTTTTATAGATTCTGTATCCAATGCCTCAGGTCCTTTACTAGTTGAAATAATGAAGACCCTGGCTCCACGTTGGGTATAACATTGACCACCTCGACATATCGCAACAAGCAAGTAATAGTCATCGACAAAATCAACCGCCAGCGTAGTAGACAGGTATGAATGCACAAGTGTCAATGCCTGATGTTACATGTACAGAGCAAATGATTAAAAGCAATTTCATTCTGGAGATATGAGCCAAAATAGCTAGCTGTACTAAACTATAGCTACTTGGAGAATTTTCTGATCTAGGTGCTATTACAGGAATATAGAAACTGCCATCAGAAGAAGGCCAGTTAGTTTACTAGTTTGTTTATTTTTTATACTGAAAAGGCATGAGAAAAGGAGGGAGTGGGGGGAGACATGATAGAAACATTCAAGTACCTCAGGGAATCAACAAAGTCTGAGATGGTAGCATATTTCAGACAAAGAGATGCGCAAGAACAAGGGGCACAATTTGAAGATAGAGGATACGGCTCAGGGAAATATGAGGAAGTATTATTTCATGGAGAGATGGTGGATGCATTGGAGAGAGTGGTGGATGCATGAAACAGCCTTCCTGAGGAGGTTGTGGGGTCAAAACAGTGGGGGATTCAAGAATGCATGGGACTGACATAAGGCAATTCTAGTCAGGAGTAAAGAGGAAGTAGGTCGTTGGTTGACTATGATCTGCAGCTTATCCAGTGGGTAGGGAAATATGGACTAGGTGGGCCAAGCAGTCAGTCTACATTTCTATGTTTCTGTGCATGTGAGCAAAACTGCCCATTTTCACACGTGTCCATTCTGCTCTTTGTCCTATCTGACCAATAAGACTGAATGCTATATTGACATTCTCTCGTCATCTCCTCCTTTACAGTGCCCCCCACCAAACCCATATGTCTATTCTACCCCTGCTTAAACCCAGCTACCATTTTGTCCTTTTCGAACCTCCCCACCAGTTTCCACACATTACCCTTTTAGTGTTTGTGTGCACATTGGCGGTAAAAGCACTCTGCTGTCAGCCTTGTTAAGCCCTCTAGAAACTTGAATGTCTTTATTGTGTCCCTGCTGTCTCATGGTCTCTGGTGAGTACATGTTCAAGTCCTTTAGCCTTTCCTCGTAGGATCTCCCTGCTTCTGAATCAGGTGGCCCTGTTCTGTATTGCTTCCGCCCTGCCCTTGTCGCCTTCAGATGTGGGTTCCAGAACTGCATGCTGTCCTCTAGATGTGACCTTTAGGGATCTGTAGAAGAGCATCATCACCTCCGCATTGTATGTCTGTTGTTGATTACCTCCCAATGCAGCCCAACATTTTGTTGCCCCTGTTTACCACCATATTGCATTGAGCCGATTATAATCCTGTAGATGACTCCGTTATTCGCATTTGGGTGGATGGTCCTCAATATACGGAGAAATTGTCTGGATGTTCTGATAATAAAGATAATCTGACCGGTAAATACCCAGATGAAGGGTGAACATAACTGGTTCTAAAATCCAAAAATAGAACCCCTGGAACCTGGTAGGTCCTATTTTGAATGGAGTCTTGCCAAATTTGAATTGGCCTGAAATAAAATACAATAAAGGGTTATAAGGGTTATTTCCTAAGGCTTCATGGCCCCAGTTACCTGGCTCATTTGCAGTGATCCCTGTTCATAGTTTGTGGTAATTGCTTGGCCCATGTTTCCAGACATTCTCTGTGATGCCTCTCCTCCTCTGGGATATTTACTTCTGAATTCCATAAGACTATCCGCAGTCTGGGACACAATTTAGTTAGTTTGTTTTTGTTAACTAGTTAGGTGCTCGAGAGAAACTGTCTTTTTTTTATTTATTTATTTTTTTTTTTCTTCAAGCATGACCCAGGAAGTTACAGTAGAGTGTGAGGAGTATTCGAGGTGTCTGGCCCGCCCTCTTGAACTCTCTTCCAAGCTCTGTAAGGAGGCCTCATCAGTGGAGGCATTCAAGAGGGGTCTAAAGATGCATCTTTTAAACAGGCCTTTCCAGACTAACTACAATGTTTTTAAGTGGATATTTAGTAATTATTTATTATTGTTTGTTTATGCTTGAATTTTAAATGTTTCTATATAACCCTTTAGAGCTTTATTTTACTGCTACTGTTCACCCTGCCTATTTTTGATTGTGGAAGGTTTCTAGAGCATCTGAAATTCAGCACCATACAAATACATTTTACCTTACCTACTGTACCCACGCAGATCAAGAATACATAAACATACATGTAGAATACATAAAATAGATGACAGGCACCACCTAACCTCTACAACACAGGTTATCAGTTGCAGTTTTCTTTTTTTTTCCATAATAGATTTTTATTTTATAGACATTACAATCACATAATCATACAGATAACACAATATATTACAAGTAATTTAAAAGCTTTAACACATGGAGTAAAGCTATTAATAAATTGAAATAGGTGTATATACTGTATTCTCTAAAATAAGCAAACAGTGAACCATGTTTATACTATCTAGTTCAGATTCTACACAGAGATGCAGACTCTCAATCAAAACCGTAATGCCTAGTATTTTTGCAATCTTCAAAAAGGCCCATAAGTTATGTAAAATTTCAGTCTTTTCAGAGATGGCCTAACCAAGTATGGAATAAATCTATAAATAAATTGCTTACTTTAGAAAATACAGAATACACACATCTAATCCAGGCAGTATAGTGCAGTGGTTTAAGGCTCTGAGCTGCAAATCTGGTGACATCCAGCAGACAAGACCTGGATTTGAATCCCACAGCTTCCACTTGCATACTGTGTGACCCTGAGCAAGTCACTTAACTTCCCTATGCTCCCAGGTTGCACCTGTAAAAAGCTTTCAGCTTAGTGTGTCTCACCTGGTTAAACAACTAAATAAATAAAAAATAAAATAATCCAAACAGGAGCCACGTTCATACTATCTAGTTCCATTTCTACATGGAGAAATGGACTATCTTAATCAAAATCTCCTAGTGTAGTACCTCTTTGCCAGTCTTCAGAACGGGTCCCATATTTTGTTTCAATCTTTTCGGAGATCGTATAACTAATCCTCTCATTATTAACTTGTATAGAAATCTGATCGTACCACTCACCTAATGTGGAACTTGACTTGACTGACAATTTCGTAACAAGATTCTCTTGAAGCTCATGGATGCTAAGCAGATCCAGATGTGCTCATGACAGCCTAGTCCATGACATCCTGACATTATACCCAGTGTGAAAAGAGAAGGGAGAATGGGATAGCAATGCCAGTCACTTTAGAACATATTCCGTGTATTTCCTTCCAGCGCCTATGAATTGGTGGACATTCCCATAAAATATGTGCTGGATCATCGGTTGCAATTTTCCAATCGCTTTCATTTGTGTTTTCTTTTGTAACATCTATGTTGGTCCAATAAAAGGTATCAAACCATTTTCTGATCTCATTTGCAAAACATTTAACTTTGTAATAAAACCTTATACAATAGCAGTAGTAGTAGTAATACAGCTTAGAAAATGGGCATGAAAAATAAAGCATGCTATTTGTGTAAACCCTATCCAGGCATACCTTTATTTTTCAACAATACCCACTAAAAAGGAGTGCAACTTTGGGGTGGCCCATTGCTTTAGGTATCCTTGGGCCACCCCAAATTTTCAAACTTTCATTTAGTGGGTGAGTTGTGCCGCCAGCACCCCCACCCCAGGTCAATCTTGGCTTAAGTGAAATAACTTACATAAAAATACCCACACATTAAAAAAACTAAAAGGAAGTTGCCTGTGCAATCGGCTTCACGAACTGGTCGTTGGTTTCCTTGATCCCAGCTTTGCTGCCCGTGACACACCATGTGACCCCTGGACCCCAAACACAGCATTCCATCTTCACTGACAGTGGTTCCCAAAGTGGGGCTCCCAAAAGAAAACTACTACCATAAGCAAGGAGTGCACGCACAGAACACAAGGACACCCTTCATACTGAGGTGGCACACACTCTGCCTATTTTGCCACAGTTCTCCCACAGTGGAAAGAAAGTTTTTTCTAATTATTACTAGCACATCATGGTGTAATTATTACTAGCACATCATGGTGCTCAGCGCTACTCGTAGATAGCAGTTCTGTATTCTATGTCCTCAAGTCACCCGCTTCTATTCCCACTACAGGAAAAAGATGTTTTACAAGCAGCATAAGAAATGCTAACTTTAATGAGAAGCTAATGCCTTCAGGAGAACTCTTACTAAAACATATTTAGGCACTGTCCAGCTTGTATTTCATATTAGTTCTGCACCACTTTCTCCCCATTATTTATTGTTGAGGTCATTTGCATGAAAACAAGATCTTTGTTCCTGAAGAGTTCATTTGTTCCTGTTGCTGTCTCCTACCTGAGGTCATAATGCACTGCTCGTGACATCAGTTAATCCCATGGCAACAAACTGTGATGTCACAACAGAGGATTATGACTTGAAGTAAGGAATCGGCTCTAGAGGTGGATGAACCTTGAGGGATAAAGGTCATGCAGTCATGCAAATTTCCTTAGTAATAAATACTAGGGGTAGAATTTTTAGACTATATATTGAATGGAAGCTGAATTGTACCTAATATTATGTTTTCCAAAGTTTTTTTAGGTATGTCAGCAGCTCTTTAAACCTTGCCGGTAAAGAGCTATTGCACATATCTCCTTCACAAACATGCTGAAATACAATCTGACCGCCTGTACAGTTGTTGAATTACAATCTGACCACACTGTACTGAAAGTCAGTCCCATTGCACATAAAATGAAAACTGAGCATTGGCGTGTGTGTGTGTGTGTGTGTGTGTGTGTGTGTGTGTGTATAAAAGGGGCAAAGTCGAGGGGGTGCAGTAGCAAAGTTAAACTGCCCTACAGAAAGAGGTCTCTACAGGAAAGCAACTGTGACAAGGTCTACAGGAAAGCAACTGAGACAGACTAGAGTGCCCTCTACTGGTAAATATACCAGTGAAGGGACTATTTTACCAAATAAAAATCTTTACCTTTTTTTTCACTTTTTGTACTAATTTTCAACATTTTTAATTGTTACATAAAATGCTACATGTAGCCATTTTCTAGTGCAATAATACCCTCCAGGGTGAGTGTATTGGGGAATACCAGGTCTTGCAGTTACCATAAGGCCCTCCGCCTGTGGCATCAGGTCTGGTGTTCCCCATTACCACCCACCCTTCGCGTTATTGTTACTTAACCCCCAGAGTGTGGGCTTACCTTACCTGGCTCTTCAAACATCTTGACTTGCCAGCCAGACATGACCACCTCTACTGTTGGTTCTACAACTGAACTACAGCATGGGATCTGGACCATGAGACAGAGGAGCAACATAAAATCTTCTGTTCCTTCAGTGCCATGAGTCTCGACTAGTGCACTTTTTTATAAGGCGTTCCATCCGGACTGCTGCTCTTCCCTGGCTGTGTCAGCCAGTACTCCCATGCTCCCCAAGACTAATTTAGGCACCAAAATGGTGCAAATGTAAGTTGCAGTTTTCCTGCAAGTAGTCCCACCGCACCATCTACAATCCTCCCTGCATGATGGCTAAGCTGGGGAGAGGCTGTCGATCATCGCAACCCCACACCTCCCGGCCAGTTCTTTTATGGAGATGAAACAAGGTCTCTTAAGCCCTTACCATTCAAAAATAAATAAATAATTGCAGGCCAATTTTCCAGGATTTTTAAAGTGAAACTCGATTTGGTCCATTTCATGGAACCACCTCTAGAACCAAACTTGTGTCCTGACTGGATTCTCATCCCTAGAACCTGGTCGGTTCTAAGATTAGTAGCTGAAAAGGATATCCCTTACAAAACAGAACTAATGGTTCTGGATAACAAAAAAAAAAAGTAATTTAGATGTAATACTGAATAAATTTAATATTCAAATTTATAAATGACTGACAGAAGCATTTGATTAGCTAATGCATATTTCAGTTCATGTAATTCACACATAATTACAAGGAAAGGAACTTCCAGCATAATTAAAAGATCCTATCTTAACCTCCCCCACTTCCCAGTTGTTAAAATGCATTTCTTCACTTTTGTTTTAAAGCTATTTCATAAGTGCATGAAACACTTTAGGATATGTAAATGTGACCCATAATTGCATTTCCCAAGTGTGTTTCACAGATCAAGCGCGCCTCAGGCTGAACATACCTGAGGCGACAGTCTATCTTTTCATAGAGCTTGTTACACCCCATTGCTGCCTCCTGCATGCTTCAGCAACAGAAACACATCAGTATTTTCTTGGTTTCTTCCTCCTATTCATGGGACCCCAGAACATGGTTATGCATATCCGTGAGGTGAGCACACATTCTGCGGCTCCGGTGATGGCCCTCCCCAAACCTGGTCTAGCGGAGTCTTCCACTGGGCTTGTCACTACCACCAAGCCTTCACTCAGTGGCAGCCAAAAGCCCAGGAGAGGAGAGCTCCCTATTGGCAGCTCAGTCTAACTCCTCACCCCTGCCTCAGCCGGACCCACGGCAACTCTGAGTCAGTTTGGCACTTCGCGTTGCCAGCATGGCTACAAGGTGTGGTGTCCAGAATCTCAACCCTTAGTGCCACCAGGCTGGTGCAAGGGTGCAATTTATTAACCTGCAGTTCCCCTGTTGTCTAATTGCTTGCATAGTCATCAATTTCTGTGCTTGAAAAGTGGTTTGGAAGTTAGAACTTTTTGGGTTCTAATCCGAACTGATTCCATTTCGAATCAGAAAGAGTGCCCATCCCTAGAAAATATTTGATCACCTGATCTGGATCACCCAGTTCATGCCTAGCAAGGCTTTGTCCATTGTACCTGATGGATTTTGTGAGTTATCCAATCAATTCTGTACTGTTTTGCAGTGCAATTGACAAAAAATTTGACCATACTTGTTTTCCTCTTAAAAGATTCTAGACATTTTCCACTTATGTGGAGGTAAATGTTCTGGTTTCAGCAAAAGTGAGTATTTTATAAATGTGTTTTTTGTTGTTTTTTTTCCTCAAGAGAATAAATTGATCGTTACATTTGCCTTATAAACTGCATTGTGTAAACCTGGCAAGAGTTAGGATCCACAAAATTTAAAGGAAAAACAACTTCGTGCACAGCATAAGAAGTACGAGAAAAGTACATTAGATAGGTATGCTGCTATTTGTATTAAGTGTAGCTGAAACTATCTTTTCAGAAAAATTTTTTATTGCTCTGCCACCTTAACCAGTACACCCAACTGAGTCGTAACATTTTGATTTTGAGTGGGATTCATTTGATGAAAGCACAAAAGACTTCTACATGCCAGGATTTCAGAAGAGAAGTCCTCTTATTGTATGTTTTAATAACTGCAGTAGAAGTGGTAAACATTTGTGCTAATATAGGGGCCTATGCCTGAAGCAGGGTCTGACCCGCAAGGCCGCTTAGATCGTTAGTGCTCTATGTCTGGGCCCGTGTAGGAGCTGCACAGTTGGTATGCACAACCCATATGTAGTGCTGCACGATGTTGCAGCCATGGAGGAGTGCGGACGACAGCATGAAGCATGCAGAAGGTGTGGCTGCATAGTGCACCATGTGCTCCCACCCCCAGGAAGTGCAAACACATCAGGAAGTCGCACGGAATTTCATGCACAGCATTACACCAGGAGTAGGGCTGCCATAAACCCCTGTGCATAGCCCATGGCAGCTTCCAGAGGGTGTACCCAAACAATGCCAGGGCTGCAGCCCATCACAGCACAGGAGACCGGTGGCCAGGCATGGCCTCCCCCCAACAACCAAATGGACCCATGATGGCGGAAAGTGGCTGACTGTGGGCGGTGCCAGGCCCCCAACCCTACAAGCAACCCCTTAGGCAGGGTGTCCACGGAATGAGCCCTGACATAGCCCCCCATGCAAGAGGCAGGCACGTGAGTGCACAGTGGGGTGTATATGCACACATGACAGCCACACATGACAAACAGTAACAATCCGATGGCCCAGGAGACGCAGCATAAAACAGCCCCTAATGACCACGAGCCCTATGGCTGCTACGGATGTTGCAGGTTGAACAGCTTTACTGACATAACAAAATACTGCACCCTGTCTGCCCCATGCCTGGTATATTCCTCCCCAAAGAATCACCAGATGATGGTGGTGGAGTGCTCCTTGTGAGTGGGTACATCACCATCACCATGCGGCTAAGTGGAATAGAAAAAGAGGCGACAGTTCAGTGACCTGCCATGCTGTGACACATCCACATGTATGCTATGCAACACCTACATTTGATGGCTCCTCCACGCCCACATCTCACGAGACATCATCCCAGTAGAACATGTCTCTGGATCCCACCCTGAGGGACAATAGTCTGGATTGTCTGGGGCCACAGTCTCCTCGCCACCACCATAGCCGACTTCCCTGGGCCAGCTTCCTTTGTACAAATGTCATTGTGAGTGGCTATCTACTGAACGCCTGTGGAAACGCAACATAAGGCAAGCCACAAGCCTGGGTTCCATGCCGAGTGACACGCCAACCCAATGCAGCCATGTGCTCACCTCCACCAGCTCTGTGACCTCCCATAAGGTGCCACCGTCCCATCCATCCTGGTACATTAGCCCTGCACGGCACCACAGTTTATGGTGGTGTTCGCGAAGACGTCCAGCTGATGTTGCAGACCTCTCAGCCACCATCTTTCTCCCCACACTGGATGTCACCACATGGCAGACACCCTATCACTACACGCCACACACTGACATGCACAGGAAGTAACTGCATAAAGAGCCATGGGCAGGACAGTGGTGCTAGATGGTATCAGCAGGCCACCTTGCCACGCTGTCACTATTCCACGCTTTGCCTGGTGTGCCATCACCTGCCTGTGCGCTGTGTCCCAGACTGCTGCTTAATGCCATCATGCTGACAGGTAACTTGCATGGGTATGGGACCACTATGCCTTTCCCCCATCCTCGTGTATTTTGCAACAGTTCACCGCTGCTGTCCCTCAGGGACATGCAATGCATACAGTGGTTCAGGTTGGACAAAGTTGACATTTCACAGCTGATTGACATGGTAAAACCACACACCCCACACCAGATGGTCACGCGCACTGACAGTGGAAACAAAGGTCATGTGTGCATTAACATACTATGCCACAGGCTCCTTCCAGAGGGTGGCAGGGGTTGCTAATGGCCTCAGTCAGTCGTCTGTGTCCTGTGCCCTGCATCCAGTCATGGATTCCTTCTGTGTCATTTGCAGGAACGTATTGCCTTCCCTGCAACACCTGGCGACATGCAGCCCATTAAGGAGGGTTCCACAGCATGCAGATCATGCTAAACATGATTTTTGCCATTGACTGCACCCATATAGTGATCCATGCCCTGACTGTGGTTGAGGAGGCATACCAGAACCACAAGGGTTCCACAGCATTAACTGCCGGCCTGTATGCAATGCAGAAGTACCCAGGTTCTTGCCATGACGCCTATGTCTCTGACTGGTGTGGACTGGTGCCTGCCTTGAGGACTGATGTGGCATGGATGGCTGACTGCTTGGTAGGTAAATCAGTATGGTCATGCAGTATGGGCAGGGCTGCCTACACATTCTAACACCATCCCTCTTTGTAGACAACAGTGGGTACCTGCTATGGCCCTACCTTCTGACACTGTACCCTGGAGCCAAAGGTTCCAGCTGAGGAGATACATTATCACGCATAAGAGGACACAGTCAGTGGTGGAACACACATTTGGAAAGCTGAAGATGAGGTGCCTGGACCACATGAGTGGCACAGTGATGCTCGTACTCCATGAAGGGGAGCAGAGTGTTCACTGTCTGTGCCATGTTACACAACATGTGTGAGTGATGACGGCTGCCCATACCATGCAATATGCAGGAGAACATGCTGCCCTGCAAAGACAGTGGACCATCATGTGTGGGGTGGGAAAATGCTGTCAGGATGTGCCATACAGCATGCCGAGACATTGGGCATGTTAGCTGAGAGGGAGCGGGTGGCACCTAATGACATACCCCTCTGAGTGTGCTTGGGTGAAGTGTGTGGTACATATGTGATGTGTGTGTGGTTCATGGGGTGGGAACCATTGAGGTGTGTGGTAAATGTGTGTGTGTGGTTCATGGGGGTGGGTGGGGATCATTGGGGTGTGCAGCATGGATGGTGCTTGGTGGAACTGTGCAGTGCACATCATGTGTATTATGGTTGTGGGACATGGGTGGTGTTGGACAGGTGGCTGTGCATCATGTCTTCCCACGCTGTAGGCCACCATGCTGTGGTGGTCCACACATTGGGTGGCATGGACATGACTTTGCAGTCCTTGTGGCCACCCTTGTCCTGAGGCACCTTCCTGTGTCTGGCCACCTGCTCCTCTTGACGCCCATGGGGAACATCCCTTCACTGGTGCTCCAGCCACCCTTGGATCCCTCCTTTGCCATGTCCACCTGCCATGCTCTGTGGTGCCTGGCCACACCACCAACTGTGGGGCACCCTCTGTGGCTGAGGGTGATGCAAGTGCAGGCAGCTTGTGCTCCTTTGGCCTCTTGAGCTTGTCGATGATCCTGTTAGTGCCCCTGCACATTTCTCTCACTTCCACTGTGTTGTCCTCTGTACAGATAGGTGGTTGTGCTACAGCTGCTGCAGGTCATGGTAGTATGCCTGCAGGAGGCCCATGCGAGTGTCTACCTGGAGCGCTGTGGCAGTTGTCATGTGCCCTCCTCACTGCTGCTGCGTAGCTGCCCTGTGGTGATGTGCCCTCTGCTCCTCGCCAGTGTGGGATGGTGGTGACACGTGTGCCTCGCCATGCTGTGGCAGGGAGAGGCATGAAGGTCCCACTGCCACATCTATGCCCATGCGGCCAGGAATATTAGGGTGGGCTGATAGGGCAGGAGTCCTGTGTGTGGCTGCACTGGATCCATGAAGGTCTGCATCTGCTGTCCTGTCGGCTGTTTCCTCTGTCCTCTCGGCGTCTGAGGGATGTCTGTTTACAAGCCAGCTGCACTTTTTCCTGTGTCCTATGGGGAAAAGGAAGGGTGGTTACTACAGAAACTGGTACTGTAGTCCAGGACATATTCTGTATGGGGTGCTGATCGTGCTACCTACTGCCCATGTGTGCCATCTCCCTACCTGTGCTGTGGACACTACTGCTCCTGCACTCTGTAGAGTTGTCTGCAGGGGTGAAATAAAGGGTGATTACCTTGGAGGCATTGCTAGACATGTCCCACTTACCTGCCTCAGGTACATCACTTACCTGCTAGCATGTCCATGCCTATTGCCTCACCATGGCAGACAGCTAGAGATTGTGTCCACCACCATCCTCTTAATGGGTGTCCAATATAGTGTTTGGATTGGGAGGGCTCCACTGGTGGCAGACTGTGAGTGGCTGGCCAACGCCAGCTTATGTTTCACGGTGGAATGGAGGTCCCACCACTTGTGTTTGATGGCACTTAGTGTGCATGCCTCTGAACCCATGGCGTTCACTGCAGACTGGATCTCCAGCCACAGATGTGCATTGCTTTTGGGCAGACCCTGAGTGAGTCTGAGCCATACAGTGCTGCATAGTGGGCTTGTATGTTCATCACCAGGGCAGTGATATTTGGTCCTATGAAGTTTGTCTACCTTGGCCCCACGGTGCCCATTGACTGTCCTGGTGCTGCAGCATCCTGCTGCCATGCCCCTTGCTGGGGGTCCCGACCTCTGGCCATGGACTGGTGGGCTGACATGCCTCCAGTAGGTGCGCTGTTTGCTTCACGCTCTCTGTCAGAATTCACTGCCATGTGTGCAAACAGCGACGTGGTTCTATGGTGGGGTCACAGGGGTATGCCTGCATTCCTGGACTCCCGCACTGCCTCTGTGTGATCCTGCATGTGACACCCCTAGCCTTGTCCACGCATGCACCCATGGTCGGGCATAGAAACCTAGAAATTGTCAGCAGATAAGGACCGCTAGGCCCATCCAGTCTGCCCGTAGGCCCTATACATTGTAGGTGGCCACTGACCCTATGTGATCAATTGCTTTTCATTCCCTCCCTCTCAAGCTTTCCTTAGCCTGTCTCGGGCGTCTTAAACCCCCACTGTGCTTGCCCAACTGCATCCTGTGGCAGACTCTTCCAAGCATTGACTACCCTTTCTTTGTAGAAAAACTTCCTCACATTACCTCTTACTCTACCCCTTCCACTTCATATTGTGTCCCTTGTTCTAGTACTTTTCTGCATTGGAAAAGGTCCCCACCTGCACCTTTGTTTATGCCCTTGAGGTACTTGAAAGTTTAAATCATGTCCCCACAACTGTCTCCTCTCCTCCAGTGAGTACATATTGAGGTCCCTTAGTCTCTCCTCTTATCTTTTGTGGTGCAAGCTCTGCACCATCTTTGTCGCCTTCTCTGTATAGTCTCCATCAGTATCTATGTCCTTACACAGGTGTGGCCTCCAGTACTCCAGGTGAGGCTCACTCTATGTTTTATATAATGGCATCACTATCTCCCACCTCCTGCTGGTGATACCCCTGCCATACACCCCAGCATGCTACTGGCCCTCCTGCTGCCTTTGTGTGCTGCTTTGGTAGCTTAAGGTCATCAGAGATGATAACCCCTAGGTCCCTTTCTTCTTTAGTGATGGTCAGCTCCCTTCCCCCAAGCTGTAGCTCTCCCAGGGTTACCTCTACCCAGGTGCATTATTTTGCACTTCTTTGCATTGAACCTTAGTTTCCACATCTCTGACCATCTATCAAGCTTCCCCAGGTCACTCTTCATTTTCTGCACCCTTCTGGAGTATCGACCGTGTTGCAGATCTTGGTGTCAACTGCAAACAGGCAGACCTTTCCTTCCAGCCCCTCTGCAATGTTACTAATGAAGACACTGAACAGGACTGGTCCTAGTACTGATCCCACTGGTCACCCCTCTCCCAGATTGTGACCCATTTACCACCACCCTCTGTCCCTCCTGTCTGTTAACCAGTTCCTAACCCAGTTCACCACCTTATCTCCCATGTCCAGACTACCCATCTGGTTAATCAGCCTTCTATGTGGGACAGTGTCAAAGGCTTTGCTGGAATCTAGGTAGGCGATGCCACTGCCCGTCCTGATTTATTTCCCTAGTCACCCAATCAAAAAATCTATTAGATCTGTTTGACATGACCTTCCTGCTGTGAATCTGTGCGGCTCAGATCCTGGCGCTGCTGGATTCCATATGTGCCACTATTCTTTCTTTCAGTAGTGTCTCCATGATCTTTCCCAATTCCCACCACTGAAGTGGGGCTTACTGGCCTGTAGTTCCCACCTCCTTCTCCCTACTGCTGCTTTTGTGCGGTGGGACTATATGTGCCTCCTCCAGTCCTCTGGAATGACACTGTTGAACAACTCTGTGAGCAGGGACACAAGAGGTGCTGCTAGTTCCTTTGCAGCTCCTTTAATATCCTCAGGTGGATGCCATGTGGCCCCATGGCCTTATCCACCTTCAGCTTTGTGAGCGCTTCAGAACACGTGCCACTGTGAATGGACTGGTATCCACTCCCCACCCCCGCCAATTGCCTCTGCAACCCAGCTGTGGTCCTGACCTCCCCTCAGTGAATATTGAGAAGAAGTATTTTTCAGTATTTCTACCTTGTCTAGATCCCCTCCTTACACTCTTCCCTCCCTCCCTTTGAGTCTCACAATCCTCCCCTCTGGTTTTCTTCTTTCACTGATGTACCTATAAATGCCTTTTCCCTTTGTTTACAGACTGTGCTAAGCTCTCTTCTGTCTGCCTTCGCCTCCCAACAGCCTTCCCTGCTTCCCTTAGACATTCAAGGCACGCCTCCTGTCCTCCTTCCTTTGGCTCCTTATAGTTCCTGAAACTCAGCCTTTTAGCCCTGACTTTGTCCCCACCTGTTTGGAGAACGATAGTGGTTTCCTTTTTCTTTCCCTTGGCCACTATCCTAATGCATTGGTTTGTTATATCCGCTATGGCTCCATTCAATTTCTCCCTGTTCTTCCAACGCTGTATTACCTCTCCATTCCCCAGGACTGTTTGCTTACATCTACCCATTTCAGAGTGAAATCCACCCTCCTGAAATCTAATACTCTTGCCCTTGTGTGTTTAATTGAGTCCATGTCTCCATGCTGAACCACACCATGTGGTGGTCACTGGACCCAGCTGCCCTTCCGCCTGTATTTCTTTGACTCTGTTCCCATTGGTCCATACCAGGTCCAGAATTGACTTGTCCCTGGTTGGCTCATGCACCAGCTGCCTGAGTCCAACCCTCTGCAGGGATTCTAGGATGGCTATACTTCTGGCTAAAGCAGCCACCTGGGTGGCCCAATCCATGTCCGGCATATTGAAATCTCTCAGTAGCAGGATTTCACCTTAGCTGCCATGTCATGTATGTTCTCCACTAGTTCCCTGTCTACTACTTCTCTTTGTGCCGGTGGTCTGTAGATCGCCCCTGTGTGTACTACTGTTCCATTCCCTGTCTCAGGGTGACCGACATTACCTCAACATCCCTGCTGTCCTCCCTGAACATCTGTAGCCTTTATACCATCTCTGATGTACAGGGCTACTCTCCCACCCTTTCTACCCTTCCTGTCCCTCCTGAATAGTGCATAGCCTGGTAACACTGACTTGTCAGCCATGATTAGCAGAGTACCATGTTTCTGTTATTGCTGCTATATCAAGGTCTGCATCTGCCAACAAGGCCTCCAGGTCTGGAACCTTATTTCCTAGGCTATGGGCATTCATTAGCAAGATCTTCCATGTTTTGCAGTCTGCCCTCCCTCTGCTCTTGTTCTCCCTCTCCAACATCTTCTACCCCCTGGTTTCCTTTCCTATGTGCTCTTGCCCCTCAACCCCGTATCACTTGCTATACATTCTTTACCTGCCTGTTTTAGCTTTTCCTGTAGTCAACTTATCTTCCTGTATGTTCCCATGGGTGTGTTCTTAAGCCTCCTGATCCCCTTGCTCTCCCTCCTTGGCCAATTAAAATGATCACAGCTGAAGCATTTAAATGTCTCACAAAGGACTAAGGTTCCCTTCTTGGACTGATGCAGGCGATCCTCCTTATATAAGCTCACATCTGCCCAGGTCAGGCCCCAGTCCCCATGAAGCCAAACTCTCCTTTCACACCAGTCCTTAGAAACATAGAAGTTGACGGCAGATAAGACCGCAAGGCCCATCCAGTCTGCCCATTTCTTTTTCTACCTTATAAATGTGCCATCGGCCTTTGCTCTGTCAGTGACCTATCTATTCATAGTCATTTGTATTGCTCCTTATGCCTATCCTATGTCTGTTTGAAGCCCTGCACTGTATTCATAGCCACCACTTCTTGTGGTAAGCCATTCCATGCATCTACCACCCTTTCTGTGAAAAGAATTTCCTCACATTCCCCTTAATCGGCCTCCTCTAATCTCATGCTGTGTCCTCTTGTCCTGCTATTTTTCTTATATTTAAACATGTTAGACTCTTTCACCTTGTTTATGCCCTTAAGGTGTTTAAATGTCTCGATCATATCACCTCTCCCTCCTTTGCTCAAGGGTATACATATTGAGCTCCGTTAATCTGTCCTCATATGTCTTCTGATGCAGTCCCTGCACCATTTTGGTTGCCCTTCTCTGGACTGCCTCAATTTGGTTAATGTCCTTGTGAAGGTGTGGCCTCAATACTGCAGTACTCAGATGGGGACCTAACCAATGTCTTGTACAGAGGATTATTACCTCCCTCTTACGACTTGTGATACCCCTACTAATAACCCTAACACCCCTCTAGCCTTACCTACTGCTTTAGAGGTCTGCTTGGATGATTTTAGGTCATCAGTGATGATGATGCCCAAGTCTCTTTCTTCCTTTGTGACTGCTAGCAACTCTCCTCCCAGCCTATAAGTGGCTTGAGGTTTTTCTTCCCTATGTGCATGATTTTGCACTTCTTTGCATTAAATCCCAGTTGCCACTCTTCTGACCATTTTGCTAGTTTATCCAGATCTCTTCTCATTCTGCCCACCCCATCTGGATCATCTACTCTGTTGCAGATCTTGGTGTCATCTGCAAACAGACAAGCCTTACCTTCTAGTCCATCTGCGAGGTCACTAATGAAGATGTTGAATAGGACTGGCCCCAGGACTGATCCCTGAGGTACCTCACTTGTGACTTGCATCTCTTCTGACTGTATACCATTTACCACCACTCTCTGTTTTCTGCCAGTCAACCAGTTTGCCACCCAGTTGACCAACTCTGACCCACCCGAGCCTACCTGCTTGTTTATCAATCTTCTATGTGGAACAGTGTCAAAAGCTTTGCTGAAGTCAAGGTAGGCGACATCAACTGCCCCCTTGGTCCACCACTTGGTTACCCAGTCAAAGAAATCTATGAGATTAGTTTGACAGGACCTTCCTTTGTAAACCCATGCTGTCTTGGATCCTGTGCCTCATGGATTCCAGGTGTTGCACTATCCTTTCCTTAAGGAGTGCCTCCATAATCTTGCCCACTACTGAGGTAAGACTGACTGGTCTGTAGTTCCCCGCCTCCTCCCTGCTACCACTCTTGTGGAGCGGGATCACATAAGCCTTCTCCAGTCTTCTGGGACCTCTCCTGTGCTCAGAGACTCACTAAACAATTCTGCTAATGGCTCTGCTAGTTCCTCCTTTAGCTCCTTAAGTACCCTGGGATGTATGCCATCAGGTCCCATTGCCTTATCCACCCTGAGCTTAGCAAGCTCTTGTAGGACCCTTTCTTTTGTGAAGGGAGTAGTGCTCACCTCCTCCCCCTGTGTCCATGATGCTGAGCTGTGGGCCCTGCCCTACCTTCTCTTCAGTAAATACTGAGCAAAAGTATCTATTTAGGATAGATGCCTTTACAGGGTCCTCCTCCTCACATGCTCCCTTTCTCCATTAAGCTTAGCAATACCCCTCTGGACTTTCTCCTTTCACTAATGTATCTATAGAAAGTCTTGTCACCTTCTTTTACTGTTCGTGCTAGTGTTTCCTCAGTTTGGGACTTTGCCTGCCTTACTGCCTTACCTGCTTCCCTTAGGGCAGTTTGGTATGCCTCCCTATCTTCATCCGCTGTGTTCCCTTATATTTCTGAAGGCCAGCCTTTTGGCTCTGACCTTTTCTGCTACTGTATTTGAGAACCAAAGTGGTTTCCTTCTTCTTTTGCACTTCCTTTTCTGTCTAACACAATGGGATGTTGCTTCAAGTATTGTATCCTTAATGCTTGCCCACTTTGCCTGTACCTCCTCACCTGTGTTTCTTTTGCCAGGGCTAGCTTAACTCTGTTGGCCATCTTATCAAAGTCAGCTCCTCTGAAGTCCCATATTTTTGCCTTGGAATGGGATGATTTAGATGTAGTAGCCAATTGAACCATACCATGTGATGGTCACTGGCCCCAGGTGACCTTCTACCTGGAGATCTGTGATCCCTTCTTTGTTAGTCAGTACTAGATCTAGGATAGCCCTGTCTCTTGTGGGTTGCTGTACCAGTTGTTTGAGGCCCCTCCTGCAGGGAATCCACTATGAGTCTAGTTCTGGCAGATGTTCCTGCTGGTATTGACCAATCTGTATCTGGCATGTTGAAGTCTCCCATTATCAGAACCTCCCTTTAGCTGTCATGTTTTGTATATCTTCTAACAGTAATGTGTCTATGTCCTCCCTCTGGTCTGGGGCCTGTAGACAACCCCAGTTCTTATGGCTGTCCCATTTCCTGTTTCAGGGTGACCCACAGTTCTTCTGGCTCCTTATATGTATTCTGAATTTCTGTAGCTTTGATATTTTCATTAACATACAGGGCCACTCCTCCCCTTTTGCACCTCGGTCTCTTCTGAACAATACATAGCCAGGTACTGAAGTCTCCCAAGTGTGGTTACTGGTAAACCACGTCTCACTAATTGCTACTATATCCAGTTTAGCTTCTGACATTATTGCCTGCAGGTCTGGGATCTTATTTCCCAGGCTGTGAGCATTTGTGTACATGATTTTCCATTGGCCAGATTTTGGTGTGTTAGTTATTGGGTGAAGTTTGGCATTACCCTGTGCATCGTATGGGGAGACAAACCTTTTTCTTACCTGGTGATGCAAATGAGCGCAAACACGCTGAATTCCTGTTTGACCACTTAGCTGAGGGGAGGGTGTTCTTCCCATTCGACGTATGGGGTGCTGCACCCTCTCCCCATTTGCTAGTTTAAATATTCTGCAAAGACGTCAAACTTCTGCCCCAATGCACTGACTCCTCTTTAGTCAGATGCAGTCCATCAAATTTAAAGAACTTTCGCTCCCAGAACTGTTGCCAGTTCCCTACAAATCTGTGTCCTTTTCCTGGCACCAGTCCTTGAGCCACGTGTTTAGCTCCCTATCTCCCCTTCTGACCTTCCGTCCATCTGCTCCCTTCTCCCAGACTGGCAGGATCTTGAGAAGGAGATGCCGGACGAAATAGATGATAGTTTGTCACCCAGCTTAGTCAGGTGTTCCTTGGTCTCCACAACTGACCGCTGGCGAGATCATTAGTCCCCATGTGTACTAGGACATTAATGTTTTCTCCTGCTTTGTGAACAATTTTGCTAATGCGGTCAGTGTCTCTCCATGCTGATGTACCTGGGAGACATCTGACCATCACCCTGGCTGGAGATGGGTATCAACTCCCGAATCATGGAGTCTCCTATGATCAGAAGTTTTTGGATTTCCTTTGTGCTTGTTTAGTTTTGGTTCCTGATTTGGGTGAGTATTGTTGTGCTAGCTCCTGTGCCAGTGTCCTGCTCTGCAGTGTCTTCTGCCTCTTTATTTGATTTCAGAGATAGAGGCAGATACCTGTTTGTAGTGTTTATATGGTTTTGGAGGTAATGTGTTGGAGAGCAGAGAGTGATGGGGCACCTGATTTGTCTCCTCCTAACCACCTGCCAACCTCCTGGACCAACTACCCTCTGCGGTCGAGGGTTTTTCTGTTGGATGCTGGGGAAATGGCGGTGGTTCTTATAATGTATTTCCTCTTCAATATGAAATTTGAGGCGTGCAATCTCTGCCCATGCTGCCCGAGCTGAGACCTAAGATCTCCAAAGGCCCAGCATGTAGGACAGTGTCCTAAATCCTGTAAGACTGTCCTTCTGAAAATTGTTCCACAGTACCTGCAGTTAATGAAATCCATTCCAAATAAGTTGCTGGGTTTGTAACCTAGTCAGAGTAATTAGAAGGAAAAAAAAGGAAAAAAAATGCAAGTAATGGTTTAATTGTGCTTTGTTTAACTTGTTATAACAAGTTAAATTACTAGTGCCCTGTAAATGAGATCACCTTGTGGAGGCCCCACTGATCCGCCCTTCCTGCTCTGCCACAGGAAATGTCACAACTGTGGTACCCTATAAAAGGAGTGTAGCGTGGGGTGGATGGGGGTGGGTGGCTAGGCCCTTCCCTGCCTAAAAAGAAGAACCACGGACGAAAGAACAAGGAGGTAAGAGCAGAAACAATCAGTCAACAACAAATGCAGTAACCCTGAAAGCTTATCCTAATGTTAGATAAAACTGTAAAACCTGTAAAGCACCACCTGTAATAATTTCAGAGAAGATATACCCTGTAAGAAACACTTTGCTCCAGAGAAAAATAAAGCAGTAACAGAAGATATACCTTGCAAAGACAATTTGAATCAGAAGATTACAGCAGTAATCTGTTAGCACACACCTGTAGGCACACCTTGTAATAATGCAGAAGAAGGTATACCAGCAACAACAATTTGAATCAGAGAAAAATAAAAGCAATGAAATGTAGCAACAAACAGTAGCAATCCCTGTGAGTAAAAAATAAAACACCACCACACAGTAAATCTGCTTAGCCAAACTAAGTCTTAATCCTTCTCCCTTGCTCTGGTAAGTTTCTCTACTCTGCCTTTCAAGCAGTCTTAGAAGGAAAGAGCTCAGGTGAAGCTAGGTGCCTTGGCCAGCAAACCAAGTCTTCTACCTCCTTCTCTTCTACCAGGAGCTGAAGGTATGGATGTGTTGTGCCCTAACTTCCCCTTTGCACTGGACAGGTAGCACTTCTGAGAATGAGGCGGAGTGTGCTACCTGTTTTAGGTTCCCTCCAGCTTTGGAAATCCTCCTGGACTCTGGCTAACTTCACCCTTCTCCTGGCCAAGTCATTGGTTCCCAGGTGGACAATAACATCCAGCTGCTCCTCATAGCTGTTACCATAGTGGTCCCATGAATTCCTTCCCATCCCTCCATGCAGCACTTCCTGGGAGGCACTTGACCTCCCTCTCTCCCCTGCTAGGTGTCCCTTACTCCATTTCCCGGACAATAGAGTCCCCACTAGGAGAAGCTTCTCCCCTCAGGGGTCCCCTGCCTCCTTCCTGGGGCTCCATCCTGAGGACCCTCCATCTTCAGGTTCCTGAGTGGGGCTTTCCTGTTCCTCCAAAGTCATGTAGGAGTTACTAAAGCGGGACCAGTTGGGGATGTGCTTTCAACCCCTCTCCCCACCCGAGCCCACCATGGTCAATCACTCCTCTTCTCTGGCATCCTTTGAGGTACAGGTTGTGGACCTGGTGGTCTCTGGGTGGGGTGGATACTGCCTTCGGGCATGCAGTGCTGTCTTGCATGGCACATATATGCACACTGCCACCAAGTCCCTTTTCAATGTTCTTAACGCATCTTCATGCATAGGTCCCATAGAGAACACTGCCTGGATTCTCTCCCCAGAGTTGCAGGTGTCGTGGTTGTGGCTAGGAGGCAGTATATTACATTGAACAGTTATTGAATGCATCTATGAAGGACTGCCTGGTTGCCCAAAGGGGAGTATGCAGTGCTTCCAAGCAGGTGGCCCAAGTTCAGAATCGAACTCTGATCCCTGTGGCCAAGTACCCAGTGCTGAGAAAAACACTGGCCATGGTAATGCCCATCCCAGGAAGGGAGGCCAAACAGTGCTGTCTGGCACTGCAGCAGCCTCTCATGATAGACTGACCATGCTGTCTGGTACTGTAGTGACCCTCACAGTGGACCAATAGTGCTGTCTGACACTGCAGTGGCCCCTCATGGTGGACCGACAATGCTGTCTGGCACTGCAGTGGCCCTCACGGTGGACCACCAGTCTGGCACTGCAGTGGGCCCTCACGGACAGAATGCTGTCAGGTTCTGCAGTGGTCCCTCACAGTGAACTGACAGTGCTGTCTGGCATTGCAGTGGCCTCTCATGGTGGACAGACTGCTGTCAGGTTCTGCAGTGGTCCCTCTTGGTAGACCTACAGTGCTTCCTTGCACTGCAGTGGCCCCACACGATGGATCAACACTGCTGTCTGGCAATGCAGTGGCCCTCATGGTGGACCGACAGTGCTGTCTGAAACTGCAGTGGCCCCTCACAGTGGAACGACAATGCTTTCTGGCACTGCAGTGACTCCTCACGGTGGACCACCAGTCTGGCACTGCAATGGCCCCTCATGGTGGACAGACTGTGCTGTCAGGTTCTGCAGTGGTCCCTCATGGTAGACCTACAGTGCTGCCTTGCACTGCAGTGGCCCCTCGTGGTGGACAGACAGTGCTGTCTGGCACTATAGTGGCCCTCAGGGTGGATTGACAGTACTGTCTGGCACTGCAGCGGCCCCTCACTTTGGACTGATCATGCTGTCTGGCACTGCAGTGGACCCTCATGGTGGACTGACAGTGCTGTCTGACACTGCAGCAACCCTCACGGTGGACTGACAGTGCTATCTGGCATTGCAGCAGTCCTTCACGGTGGACTGACAGTGCTATCTGGCACTGCAGCAGTCCTTCACAGTGGACTGAAAGTGCTGTCTGGTACTGCAGTGGCCCTTACAGTGGACTGACAGTGCTGTCTGGCACTGCAGTGGCCCTAATGGTGGACCAACAGTGCTGTTTTGCACTGCAGCAGCCCCTCACAGTGGGCTGAAGGTGCTGTCTGGCACTGTGGCAGCCACTTGCTGTGGGCCGTGGAGCTAGTACCTTTGTGAGGAGGGGTAGGTACTCATCCATGGCTGTGTACACATGAGGCTTATGAGCCTCTTTGTATGGCACTGCTGAGGAGGAGAGAAGCTCAAATGCATCTGAGGGAGTGGAGGAAGAAATGCGGTACAAAACTGATGGTGTCTTTGAAGAAGTCCATACTCTTGGACCCATATTCTACCAGATCTTGATGCCTGGCTGAAGGAAAGTGGTGGGGGGGACTGGGCTGGGAAGTCTCTAGGGATTAAAGGAGGAGATCTCAGTCAGGAGCATAAATACTTTAATAAAATGAGGAAGAGATGAAGCCACCAGACTGGTTAACAGACATTCTAAGTTGTGAATTATCACTATTATACCTCTCAACCTCTGGACTCTGAAATGAGGGACAACACACCCTGAAATGAGGGACACCACAAGGGACATCAAATTTCAGCTCTTTAATGATTTAACGACTGCAGCGGGGACAAGAAACAAATACACAAATTGCCCAACGCAAGTACTTCATACCACTTTTGTTTGGGACAGCCCCACACAACAGCACTGGCTTTCTAGTCTCCCTTCCTGAGTTGTTAGATTGTGGGCTAGTGGGCTACAGTTTTGGAGTGTGTTGGGGGAATAAGCTGACTTCCCTTCCCACAGCAGGAAGTGGGGAACAAAAAAATCATAAACTCTGGTCTCAAACCCTACTGATTTGTGTCCGTCCCAACAATTCCCAGTGCCACTTATTGGGACTCTGCATTAATGCAGTGCAATAATTGATGGATTTAAAAACTAGTCACTGTGTGTCTGATGGACTGAGGTAGCACTAGCTGGCCTGCAAGTTTAGCAAGCAACTTGCCTAGCTGCACCTGCCCCAACCCCACACCCCACCAGTCCAGCCAGGCATCCATAATATAGCTTGCTGCAAGACACAACTACAAGCCCAAAACAAAAGAAAAAAGTTGAGAATCAGACGGACAGGATGGAGTAGGACAAGATCATGTCCATCAATGAGATGAGAAGAGTGTGCAGCAAAACAGTTAATGTAGCAGACAGCACAGCACAGCAGAGCCAAACAAATGTACCCTCACCAACCACACCACTCCTCCTCAACTCATCTTGAGCTGGAGCTCTCTAGTCTCCACTAGTGCGACATGGGCCTCACGGCATGCAAGACTAACCATCTCCTGCTGTCCTCCTGGAAAAAGCAAGCTTATTCTCTTCTCCTCTGGTGGTGGTGGTGGGGGCTGCCAGCTGGGTGCCTGGGCATTCACAAGGGTGAGGTGGAAGCCTGGCAGGCCACAGAGCTAAGCAGCAAGGGAGTCAGGAGTCAAATTAAGGCAACAAGAAAACAGTCCGACTTGGGCAGGGAGCTCCCATCCCAGGCTGGTGCCACGAACAACAGTCATCGATGGTCACTGAGGATTGAGGCCTTTGGGGGTGGGGCAAACATTGTCTGTATCTCAGTTGGATGAGATCGGACATGGACACTAGTCTGTGCATGTCCGTGTGTAAGTGTGCCACCAAATTCAAGGCACCAATTTTCTCATTGGCCAGGCCACTCAGCAACGATGTGTCAGAGGAAGAATGAGTAGTGACTATCTTGGTGACCCAAATTGCCCTCTGCCATATGCGCACTCACTTCCAATTGTTCCGGAGGTCAGCCCATTTAAAGGGCCAGCTGACATCAGCATTTTCTATCATTGCCAATTTTGGGACAGTGACCGTGCTGGTGGGACAGTGGGGCAACATCAAAAAATGGGTCAATATGGATGTCCCGCACAATGCGGGACACTTGAGAGGTTTAATCACTATAGCTGCACACATGAGGACTGAGAATTGTTAGCAGCCACATCACACGATGAGCAAATCAATCCCCTATATCCGAACTAACCTTCCACCACAAAATGTCTGCCACCTTTACTTACTTATAACCTTCAACTAGGCCCTAAAATTAAAACTTCCTTAAATCTGAAACAAAACTAATTAAATGTTGATCTCCTGAGCATCACCTGTCTTAACCCAAATGTATAAAGTTTAAAAATTAAGTACTGCTTATAGTTTTATTAGTAATATTCCTTTGCTGACAACGAAAAAAAACTTTTACGTATATTTCTGCTGCTTACCATGTCGCAGATAAAATTGCAGCTATGACTCCACGTAGAAGCCATTGGGAGTATGTGGGTAAGTGGTGCACATGGAAGTGTGTTGAAGATGGAACATTCTACCAATGGAATTGTGCAGAATTTTGAATTCCTGTATTTCATGGTGTACATTGCATATGTTTAACATGGAGAAAGATAAAGAAAAAGAAAATGGTGAGGAAGGAGGCAAGAATGTAAACAGAGATAAAAGGAGTTAAACTACAGTTAAATGGGCAGTGGCAGACCCAAACTGCTTGAAGAAAGTACTGAAGTTCTTAACAGCTCATGGATTTGAAGCAGGAATAGGAGAACCCATGCAAGTGAAACCCCCAAAAAAAAAAAAAAAACTAAACTGGCAGGTTCAACAGTTTTGAATACATTTCCATTAAAATATCTGTACTGGTTTGAAATGCAAATTGGGTAACTTTTATTTTTTAATAAAATTGTATGCCACACAGGTTATTTGTCTTTTATTGTTTAGCTGTCATTACCCCCAATTACATACTAACATACAAAGTTGCCAGCAGAACTAGGCCTCCTGGTCTATCAAGTCTGCTCGAATGTGCAACAAGCACCCTCACCTTATAGCTGCCCCCACCTTGTCCCATCCCTTTCGAAACTACCCACTGTCTTACAGGCTACCACCTCCTCCGGTAGAGCATTCCATTCTGCCATGACCCTCTCCGTGAAAAGTGTCTCCTCATTTCCTTCCTAAATCATCTCCTCCAATCTAAGGCCATGCCCTCTCATGTCTCTCCTCTCTCAGCCTATCACTTCAGTGCCTGCCTTATTTATCCCCTTTATGTACTTAAAGATACCAAAATTACCAGAATATGGACTATTTTATGTCTTCAGAGTTAAAATGGAGGCATATTTCAATGAACGTTCTTATTGTTATATATTTTCTTTTTTTATTTTTACTTTGATTCATTTTAAATCAGACATTTAATAGCCATTATCTTAGAAGAAATCTCCTTTATTGAGTCACACCTGTAGAACATAGGCGCTTTGGCATTTGGACTGCTTGGAAACTTTTGTTCGCTGGAGCCACGCATCATTGGAGGCCTCATACTCCTCATTTTTTTCTTGTGCCAGCTACTCAACATCAAACTGATGGATTGCTCCTCAGATCCTTACCCTTTTTTCACATTACTTTCAGTGATGTTTGAACTTGTGTTATAGGTTCCCAGCTATATATTTGGGGGGTGACTGGGGCTGTAGACTTTCTTCTCTGTATGTTGCTGCTGGACCATTGTCATCTCCCCTCCTGCCAGTGCTGGTGCTCCCACAGCTGCTGTTCTCCCATTCATGGTTCTCGTTCTCCTGCCCTGTGCTGGCTGTTTGTCTCTAGTCCATGGCGATCATTGGTCTCCCACCTTTAGGTCCTCACCCACGTTGCCTCATTTCATGGCCTTCTTGTTCTGTCCCTCCAATTCCATTGCTGTTGAAGAGTACAGTAAGTTCTTTATGTACTGTCAGTCTCTTGCCGTTTTACCAGCATCTGGGAAAGCAAGGTTGCTTCATGGCATTTTAGCCCAGTCCCCGTTATCATGGGAGCCCGTGGTTCCTTTTAGCTCTGTAGGCTTTGCCTCATCAACATTCTTGCTGTTTGGGTCAGAATAATCATTTACGGTATCTCTGTTTCTGCTGGTCATTGCTGGGCTCTTTCTCGTCAACGTTCCTGCACTGTATGCAGTCGTCTTTGTGCAGTGGCTACTTCACTGCTTCATCATTGGGTTCCCCATCATTGGTAGAGATGCAGTGAAGTTTAAATTCACCTGTGAAGTTAACCCAAAGTGGGCAACCTAAATTTGTGTAGCACAACATGAAATTTCCATTAAAAGGTCAAAATTTGCCTTTAATGCACTCTACGTAATTTCTCGTATTCACTTCACATTACAGTTTGAGAAGGAAGTTGGCAAGAGTGTCTGCAGGTCACATGATGCAGGCAGTTAATTAGGCTGGACTTTCTCTCAAAGGAGAATGGCAAATGGTCAATTGCCAGCATTTCCGCTATGGCAGCCTTGAGTTCACGTGCAACTGAATGATTGGTGGGAATTTACTGCTCCGGGCAAAAGGCTGTGTAACGTGGGCTGCATTGTTTGGTGTTTTGCGTGGTATGCCAGATGGCTCTCCTCTGTGAATGGACATGGATGGGGTACCTTTGATGTGTGATGGTGGGTGCACAGATGACAAGCCAATAAATGCAGTTATTTTATGTGTTTTAAGCACAGGGGTTGATGTACTAGAATTATTACATGGACAACTGCTACTTTGACCACTACTTGAACATTCAGAATCATCCTCCTCCACATGCCTGTAGTAATCCTCCGTGTTATTTCACCACTTTTACCGACATAGCTACTTACACTAAAGGAAGGGGTACCATGCTCACTAAGGTGGCTGAGGTGAATGCCCCATTACAGCATTAGCTCCCCTCTGGTGCAGAGTCCACAGTGCCATGAGCCTGCTCTTGAGATGAGTATGCTGGCCCCAGTGCCCAGATGGCTACCTCTTTTACCATGCTTCTCATATGCTTGGCAAAGTTGGCAGATTGCCACTGTTTCTTCGCCACTATCTTGTATGAAAAATCCCAAACTTGGGATGTTGATGCCTCTACTCTTCATATGCTGCTTTTGAGGTTGCATATGGAATGGCAGTTTTGGTGACTGACACTTTTATTTTTTTATTTTATTTAGTTTTGTTTACCGGTAGGTGCTCTAACCAACAATATGACTATTTTCAGGCACGACTCAGGAGAGTACAGAACATGGTGAAAACAATTACAGAACATGTCAAGCGAAAGGAGGAAACAAACCTTACATTTTTGGGTGGCAGAACATAGTACATAGATTGCAGTGAGTTAAATGGTTAAACATAATCCTTACAGAAAAAGCACAGGTAGCATTATACTTTCCAAGATAATGATAGCTTACCATAGGTACAAAAGGAGAAACTGAAGACATAATGGTAGACAATAATACAGCCAGCATAATAAATAATATAAGCAAGTCCTACAATAATACAAGAAAATACAATGATTGGAGATATAGGTTGCAACTTTAGAGATGAAGTAGGAGTTTATACGAGATAGGAGTAAGGTAGTAATGCAATAAGGTGGCACAGTAGAGCAGGGTGGGGTAGATTAGAGCAGTTTAGGATGTGCTAAGTAGGGAGGATGTAGACAGTGGTACGGTATAGGAATGGAAAGGCAAAGAGGAGAATTGCATAAGGGAGAGAGTGGCTGAAGAAAACTTATATATGGTACTATAGGAAATAGAAAGAATGGGAGAAGCAGGCTGGACTCACTAAGGTCAATGCTATTAAACAATATCCTATAATATCCATTTTGCAAGGTCAAAACAAGTGCCAGAATCAATGGAGCAGGGTCAAGTGAGGTACAGGAGCCTCGGTGAGCTATGGTGGGTCAAAACAAATACAAATTTCAGCCTGCAGGAGATATTGCCAGAGTACAGTTTTAAAAGTGTAGGTGGGACCCAACCTGCCTAAGTTCAGAAGAGCGTATTCCAGAACTGAGGTGTCGCATGTCTAAAAGCTCCAGTTCCTTTTAAGGTAAGGCATCGGGATTTTTAGGAAGGATTTATCGATTGACCTAAAGTCATGGAGGAGGTGAGAGGATGTAGCGCCTCCACCAGGGATGTTGGGTTTTAGCCTAGTAACAGAATCTACTAGAAAGCCAAGGTAGTATTGCCTAGATGCAGAGGGAGAACCAGCCCAGGTCTTTGTACAGCTGACAGCTATGCTTTAGTTGGGTAGATGAGGATGCGAGTGGCATATGTTATTGTATGTAACATCCCACTTGAAGTGAGCTTTTCTGGCAGCAGCCAGTATGGGTGCACAGTAGGTAAAGTAGGAAGTAGAATTCCCTTGCAATAGCAAGTTTAGCGAGCAGCGTTAGCATGCAACTAGTCCTGTACACAGCACCCAGTTTGGTATTCACAGCTTTACAAGTTGTTTGAATATGAAGGTTTAGATCCAGGGATTGATCCAGTAGGACCCTGAGATGCTTAAATGACGTGACAGAGTCCAGTTTAGTTACACCACCAAGGACTGTAAGAGACGTGGGACAGGTTCTAAGTTTAGGAGCCAAACCAAAAGCATGGCCTTTGTTTTCTTTGCATTTAGAACCAGTTTTGGATATTCTTGAAATCAACAGAGAGAGGGCAGAGGTAAGGTCAGCAACTTAATTTCCACTGGTATAGATGACAAGATTAGCAGCATATAGGAGGATGAACAGTTTTCAGTGCCCCAGGAACATTATTGATAAAGGGTGAGAAAGAATTGGACCCAAGATAGATCCTTGGGGCACACCAATGCTTATTGACACTCGTTTGACATTGCTGAGTCGAATTTAACCATTTAAGACCTGTTTGATAGGTAGCTATTGAACCATTTGACAACTGGAGTAGAGAAACCCAGGTTAAGCAGGCCAGATAGGAGTAGTGGGTGGTCAACCAGGTCGAAGGCCTTTGTAAGGTAAATGAAAATGGCTCCTTTAAGATGCCCTGCATCCATATTTGAGAGAATGTCTGAGGTGAGTTTTAGCAGTCCAGTAGCCGTGCTATGGGTCTTTTGGAAACCATGCTAAGCATCAGAAAGGACATTGCACTTGGTGAGGAAGCCATGCATTTGCTTGGCGACAGCCTTCTCAAGTAATTTAGACAAAACCAAGAGAATAGCTATGGGTCTGTAGTTATTTATGTCCTTTATGTCACCTTTTTGAAAACTGGAGTTATGCGAGGTAGTTTCCAGAGGTCCGGGACAGTGCTGCAAGAGAGGGATAATGTATATATTTAGCCAGAGGAGAGGCAATGAAGAAGGCCACATGCTTGAGTAGGCGAGGCTCAAGGAGGTCCGATCCAACACTAGTGTTGTCAGACACCGATTTAAGAAGCTTAAGGACATCTATAGACGTTATCGCTTGAAGTAGAAAGGCAAAGTTTGTGCAGGCTCAGATGAGTCAGAGTGGTATTAGGCACATTGTTCAATCCCCAGGGATGGTATTGATTTGCTGGGGATTTGAAGGAGGAGGTATATGAGGATAGGTCTGAGAAAATCCCATTGAAAGCATTTGCTATGGTGTTTGTGTCATTGCAGTGAACCCCATTTATTATCATAGCCATTGGAGTGTTTGACTGGGAGGACCCAGGAAGGACTTGATATGTGCCCAGAATTTCCTGGAGTCACAGGCAGAGCTAGCCAGCAGGTCCTTACAGTACTTGCTTTTCGCTATACATATCTTCTTTTGCAGAGATTTCTGAAGGTCCTGTAAGGCCCTGTCCACACTACGCCTCTGTAATGTTGTACAGGTGCCCAAACCATTACCACAACAGTTTCGTTTACACCTGTAATGTTACAGAGAAGTGTTTTCGAGGCTAGTTGTTGAAACCACATATGAGGTGGTTTCAACAATGGTTATGAAACTGGTCCTGGACTCGTGACGTCACCCACCTGAATGGCTGCATAGAAGGGAGCCCTACTTAATCCACCAAATATCTCTCCCAACTCAGCAAACAAAACCTACAAATTAGCGTTTTCAATAGCGTAAATGAAGGGAACAAAATCAATCAAAACTGCGCTTGGAGAGATTACGGAGAGGCGGATGCAAAAGGATTTGGTAAGAGGCCTTCCGTAGTCACAGCAACTCTCCCCCAGACAGCATGGGTGAGGACCACGACCTGGACACACATAGAGAAAGCGAAAGGCTTTCCCAATCCAGATATGAGACCCTCCTCATGGAAATCAGAGCTTTCCGAGCAGAAAATAAGAAGGAATTTACTGCACTCCAGAACAGATTGTCCGAGGTGGAGGGAAGGCTCGACCGATCAGAGGAAGCCATGGGAGAAGTAGCTGAAGAGACCAGCGCTTACACCAAGCAGTCTATTTCCTGATTGATCAACATGACAAATGCCAAGAAAAGATAACAGACCTGGAGGCGAGGTCTCGGAGAGATAACCTCCGCATATACAGTTTGCCAGAGGATTCTGAGACCGGTAAGATGGAGGATTTCATTACAGACCTCCTTAGAGACGCCTGACCTCCCACATCGTTTCAGTTCAAAATTGAAAGAGCACATAGAGCCTTGTTAAGAAAACCTACGGATCAAACTGCCAGACCTCGCTCAATAGTTCTGAAACTTTCCAGTTTTAAAGACAAGGAAACTATCTTAAAAACAGCATGGGCAAAAGGAAATATCACATATAACTCAAGCTAGACTATTCCTCAACAACGACTACCCCACGGAAGTTTTGAAAAAAGACTAGCCTATGCTCCAATTCTCAAAGCTTTAAAAGAGAAGGTATAAGATTTCATACCCCTACCCGGAGAAACTGAGGATCTGCTGGGATTCTAGAAGTGAAATATACTCTAGTCCAGAGGAAGCCATTATGGAACTGGAAGAAGAGGATGGAGTTTCAAGTCGGGAGGTCCGGTCCCTCATGAAAATGTCCCCTCGCTCGCAGTGGCAAAGCAATTGAAACTTGCGCCAGGAACAGGCACCGAGGAGGTTTTCACTCACTTCAGGAGGTAAAGGACTTTATTCAGAAAAATCGCCATTCCCTACTGTTACAACGATTGACAACGAGAAACCAACACCTGAACCAAAAGCGCTCAGGTATATGGCTTGAGAACTTTTAAGGGCGCTGTGCTTACGCCTTAGACTGTCTGAAATTCTGACAAGGCAAAGCTGAGGAGAGACTTTAAGTTAATCAGCTCTTTTATTATTTGACTGCACTTACTGCTGAAGCTGCATTTTTTTCCCTCACCACCTTTATTCTCTTGTTTGATGATTAAGACATTTTATTGAGCCACAGAGGAAGCACCAGTAGTGTTATTTCTTCAAGGCAGTAATTTGATTTATTAGAGAATCGATATGAGATTATATTGTGTTAGAGCGCACAGCAGAGTAAACAGTGGTGGATGGTAGAGAATGTTATATCTATCCCCAATTCCTAGGCAGCTGCCTCTTCTGTGATTTATTAGGGCTCAGTGTGAAAAGAGGTGTGCATCTTGCACTGGCCCATATTTCCTAGTGGGGGCGTCCTACTACCCGACCGAGTTTTTCTCCTTGGGGCCTGGGAGGCCTGACCGATGAAGGTCACAATTCCTCCCACAGAGATCCAATCCGATTATAGGCTTGGGTCCCTTTTGAATAGAGGGAGAGAGTCTGTCTCCTTCTGTTTTGGAAGTACCAATGTAAATAGGTTCTTAAGGTTACATGTTGTTGTTAGTTATATTGTTTATCTCTTGAAAGTGCACTTGTATGTAGGTTATCTACAATGTAGGTGAGGGATTTGCCTCACGGTAAATCAAGCTCTGGGGAACTATCTTGCAGGAACTTACTGTCACTGTACTTACTAGACGCAGACCCTTGCTGTTTGCAAAATGGGTCTCTGGTCATTAGCTGGCTTAGTCTTACCCCCAGGCGATAATTCCTCACACCCCAATGAATAAGGCCCACATGGTCAGAGTGTGCTCCTCAACGTGAATGGGTTAAATAACCCCATTAAGAGGTACAGGGTGATATCCTCCTTAAAAACTAAGACCCACAGTGCTCCTCCTACAGGAGACACATTTAAGTAAACAAGAGCATAGAAAGCTCTCCAAGTTTGGCTTCTCTGCAATAGTAGCTTCTTCCTACCAGAAGGGAAAGGGACAGTAGTCTTGGTCCCAAAAATGTTCCCTTTAGGCTAGTGAACTCCTATGCAGACCCAGACGGAAGACTGGCAATTGCAGTGGGGCAGTTGGAGGTCAGGAGGTCACCCTGGTCTCTATATATCCCCGGGAGGGTCCAGAGGACAGAAGCTGCTACTCCAAAGGGTTACAGAATGGACCCAAGGGATTCTAGTGATGGGTGGGGACCACAACCTGGCTATGACCCACTTGGATACCTCTAGTAGGAGGCCTGTAAAAAGACTCCAGCGCATCAAGTCACACAGGCTTGCTTAAAGGGAGCACAATGGATTGATATCTGGGGAACCTTCACCCCAATAAAGGGAGTATACACATTATTCCCCCTCATAAAATATACACTTGTATAGATTATTTACATGTTTCCAGGAACACCTATATAAAATGCAAAGCTGTACACAGACTCGGTACTATCAGATCACTCAACCTCACGTTAGACATACTTTGGGAGAGAAGGAAAATTAATACCTTATGGAGATTTAATGATTTTTATTGAATCTCAGACTTTAAGAAACAATGAAACAAAAATTAAACAGATCCTCTAAGATAATAAGGATCAGGGCATTAAAGTGGGAGTCCTCTGGGATACACTTAAGGTAGTTCTCAGGAAATAATTAAATATGCATCGCATTATAAGAAAAACCAACAAGTAAGGCTTGATCAGTTACAACAGCAACTTGGGGAGCTGCAAACATTGCATGCTGCTGGTGATGAGGGCCCTTCCTCTCCTCCAAGCAACTAAAGAACAGATACAGTCTATTCTAGATATTAGTACTGAACAAGCTTTACAGAGCATTAAGCAAAATACTACTGAAGGGGCCCCAGAGCACACTCGCCTGCTAATACAGAATCAGACAACATAAAACCAGATCTGATGTTACCCAGGTACGAGACCTGGACTCCAAAAGATTGGTTAGTCATCCAGAGAAATAGAACATGCTTTTTGAAATACTACACCACCTTGTATGGTGCTGAATTAGATGGAATACTCAGGGAATACTCAGGGAATGGAGACCTTTCTGAAACATCTATGGCTACCAAAGATCTCAGACAAACAGTAACAATTACTAGAGAAAAAATCACCCAGCTGGAATTAGACAAGGCCTGTTATCACTCAAATCACATAAAAGCTCAGGCCGGATGGGTACACAGGGAATTTCTACAAGGTGTTTAGAGCTGAATTGGCCCCTACCCTTCTGCAGGCGTGCGGGGAGTACAGACAGACCAAATATCCCTGGCTCCTGGAGATGCATCTACATTACCAGCATACTAAAACCTGGAAAAGATAGCACATTCTGCTCCTCTTATAGACCTATTTCAGTGCTTAATATAGATTATAAAATCTTTGCATCCATAATGTCCAAAAGATTTGAGTCTTTTCTACCGGAAATAATTGATCCAGACCAAACGGATTTATCCCGGGCCGCCAGGTGCAGGACAACATAAAAGAACCCTGCACCTCCTGCAGAGAACAAAGGAGCGGCTCTTCATTTCTTCTCCTATTGCTGGGCGCAGAGAAGGCGTTCAACCGTGTTGAATAGGCCTTCCTGTGGAAGGTACTGGAGAAGTAGGGATACCACAGTCGGCGATTGGATCAATAAAATTAATGTATACAAACCCCAAAGCACATATTCGGATAAATGGCTCTTTTCAAACCCTATAACATTATCCCGTGGAACAAGACAGGGTTGTTCCTATCACCTCTTCTGTTTGCGATTTACCTAGAGCCCTTGGCTCAGGCCCTAAGGCAAGATGAGGAATTTCTGGAATTGAGGTGGCCTCTACATCCATAAATTAGCTTTATATGCAGATGACCTTTGGTATATCTGACTGAACCGGAGGCCTCCTACCCCTCTCTGGGATAGTTTGAAGAGATTCAAGGAGATCTCAGGCTATAAAATTAACTGAAACAAAAACTGAAGTTCTGGCCTGGAATTTCGTCCCAAACACTGAAATGCGGAAAACCTTTAGTTTCCGCTGGGACCTGAAGAGCATTAAATACTTGGGAGTGCAGATTGGCCTTTCTTATGAAGACATATTCTCCTTGAATTACACCCCTTTATAACTAAAATGATGGCAGACCTAGACAGATGGAGAGTTCTCCCTGCTTATGTACCAACGGGTAGAGTCAGTCAGGATGGTGGTTCTCCCCGCTTTATATACTTGGCCTAAACCCTGCCAACCCAGATCCCTGACATTTTCTACAGAACACTGCAGAGAAAAATATCTGCTTATATCTGGGCCAATCAAAACCCAGGATTAATCTCCCAACATTGCAACTATCTAGACAGAAAGGAGGTGTGTCCTACCTAATTTCAAATTATACCACCTAGCTGCCCAAATTAGAATCCCTATATTTTGGTTAGACAGATCTTATGAGACAAAATGGAACTCGCTGGAACTGCAGGGGAAAAGGTTTGCAAGAGGCTAATCGAATTCTATTATCCACCCTTCTATAATGAATGAGGGAGATATCTCTAACCCCTACACTTACTCAACCTTGCAATACTGGCAAAAATTACTGGTATCACAGGAGCTTACACCCTGGAGATTGGCGCTACTCTCCCTGCCTTTCATGGACACTTTTGTCCCTGCCAAATTGGACGGAGATATCTTCTCTGGCAAAGGAAGAGGCTACCCTTAGTTTACCATTTCATGCCTCGGGTACAGTTCTCTCCTTGACAGAGTTAGTTCAAAAATATGATATTCCTTTTCAGATAGATTCAGATATTTCCAGACAAGGAATTTCCTTAATTCCCTGGGTAAGGTGGGGTGGAGGACTCTCCTCTTCCCAGAATCCTCTTAATCATACTAGGAGTTATAGATGGTGGACCAACCTCCTCACATAATTTCATCCATCTATAAAGGTTTATGTTCGATATAGAGTAAACCCCTAGATAGCTTTAGACAGGCATGGAAAAGGACCTGGGAGGAGATAGCTTCCTCAATGGGAGACATATTTAAAGACAGTGTATAGAGGTATAGACTCTGGTTTCTGGAAAGAGTTTGCCTGGAGGGTAGTTATCAGATACTTCAGGGTTCCAATGGTGATGTCAATGTACAATGTTAATTATAAAGCAGAGTAGTTGGAGGCAGTGTGATTCTCCCTGGCATTCCTGGGTCATATTTTTGGTCCTGTAACAAATTGCATGCTTTTATTGATCACCTGCATAAGGCTCTCCAACAGTTAATATCCTTTAATATAATACTAGGCCCCCATTTGTTCTTATTTGGGACACTTCACAGGAACCCTAAATAGCTCATCCAGAAAGTTTCTCAATTTGGCCTTACTGGCCGCTAAAAACCATTACAAAAGTTGGGGTTCCCTCAGCCTCCCACACTAGACACATGGCATCAGATAATGATAGATATCTATAAGATGGAGAGATTAACTAATATTAACAAAACTTACGAGGCATTTGAGAATATGTGGAGAGGATGGGTCTTATATATTTCTTCCTTAAGACCAGATTTTCAACCATGATCCAATGTATCCCATAAAGTATCTGTCCATTATACAAAGGAATCAACTGTATCTTTTATATTTTTCTTCACGCTCCCTGTCATGTCAGCAAATGAAATATGTTGACCTATATACTTTGTAGTGCACTTACGTGTTGTTTTGTCTGTCTGTCTATTACTGTTAAAATAATAAAAATAAAATAAAGAATGAAAGTTAAAAAAACAAAACTGGTCCTGCCTCTGTAACGTTACCGCAGTAGTGTGGATGGGAGGCAACGGTCCCGCAGGGCCCATGATGCCGAGCTGTAGTGTGGGTTTGGGCACGGTAGTAACGGGTCACCGTTCCCAAGGTGTGGACTAGCGGCACCGTATCGTCACTGGTCACTGCTGCAGTGTACACACTGTACCGCCTCCCCAGCTGTAATGGTTTCTGTCCGCTACGGGTCTGAGTGGTGCAGTGTGGACGGGTCTAAGTGTTATAATCAGATGACTGACCTGTTTGTTTAAAATGCCTCCAGAGTTTGTCCCGCGTGCATAGCTCTCTCAAGAGGTCCTTGTGAAGCCACCTGGTTTGTCTACTGCTGACTCTCCTGGTAACCTTAGGAGCATGTCTAATCTGAATATCAGTGAATTTGGTGAGAAAATGCTTAGCGCCTCTCTTACATTTTTGAGAGATAAATCAGACCAATCAATGATGGAGATGTCATGAAGGAAGGCATTTTCATCCAAGGTTGCAAAGTTTGTGAGTGTAATGTAGCGTGGAGGTGGAGATGGGTGGTACCAGAGGTCCATATGCAGAAAACTGGAGCATGGTCGGTTATTGCATCAGAGAGGATCCCGGATGTATGCACATGTTCCAAGCAGTTTATGAGCAGCCAGTCTATCAGGGTCCCTGTTTTAGGCAGATTAGGAGTCCTAGTCGGTTCAGTTATCACTTGGTATAGGTTATGTCTGCTAACCATCAATACCAGTGAGCTTTGGGAGGGTCCCAGCCAGTTTAGATTTATATCTTTGATGATTATAGCCTCATTTTGCATACATTGACCAAGGTTTTGTCTAGTAAGTCTTGAAATCCAGCCACACCTCCTGAGCGAGGGTTATAGACACATATGATATGGAGTTTTTGACCCAAGTATGACAGTGGCATGAATAAGTTCACATGATGTAGTCGAGACTTGGTCTTAAATTGCCGTAATGTTGAGATTCTCTTTATAATAGATAGCAATACCACCTCCACGCTTTATGCTCGGCCTATCCCTGCAGATAAAGGGAGTAGTTTGCTATAGAGCAGAGAGGATCAGATATCATGGGTTTGAGCCATGTTTCCATGAGGCAAAGAATGTTGGGGTTGTATTCTTTCATCCATGCCTCCAGCTCATTTCTGTAACATGAAAGGCTTCTAATATTCATATGTACAATAAAAATGCCTTTACTAGCTAACCCAGTTAGGTCGTCAGCAGCAAAGTGGGTGGGTGGATCAGGATTTAATTCTATGTCACTTGATAGAAGGACTTTTGCAAGGCTAAGAGGCAGAGTCTTGCAGCATGGAAAGCATGAGTGTATACTGCCCACCCCTCCATCTCTGAAGAGCAAGAAGCGCATAAGAACACCCTTTGGGAATGGGAGACATTGGCAAGCGAATCCTGGAGACAAGGAGGTTTGAGAAACGGAAATCACGAAGATCCGCTATCATGCCCTGGTGGTCACAGTGGCTCGAGGTGAGGATACATTCATACAAAGGAGCACAAGACTGATGATAAGGATTACGCCCCAGATGGTGGCTAAACATGGCTTTAGGTACTTGGTTTAGAGTGGGAGAGCAGGGAGTCATGGCTCACTGATTTGCCTAGAGATTGACCAAACGGGCAGCGTGAGGGCATTGAAATGAAAGTTTCAAATACAATTTGAAATTATAGGGAGAAAGCCACTTTGCTACAGAGTAAGATAAGTAAGAGTACAATTTGAGATCAGTTAAGATATGTCACTGCGGTAGACAAAAGATTGCAGGTTTAGAGCTGAGCTCAGAAAACATAGGGTAAGTACCAATGGGATGAGCAGGTAAGGTGCTGAGACCTGTGATCACAAGAAACTCTTTACCGAGAGGATAGCAGGACTGTTTGGTGCAATCAACCCAAACTGAGAAAATGTGTCTACCACCCACTAGCGGCAGGACTTTATAAGGAGCCAATGGAAATCTTGGCACTTAGTCATATGACAGAGAAGGCACTATATAAGTGAGAGCTGACCCAGGGTGGGGGAGGGAGGAGCCACGCAGCACCGGCGGGATACCAATTACGCCTTCACTGCCTGCTGACTCCTAAATCAGCCGGGCTCATGGTCCTCCACACTGGGGTGTTTCTTTCAGGGCTGGGCCTACCACGAGGGGCACCTCGGAGGAGCGGTCAAGTCGGGATGCAGTGGAGCCATGCTGGAAGCAGGCTCAGAGGAGGGACTTTTCCAGCGGGGTCCAAGCCCTAGTGGGCTCTGTAGAGACCTGAGGGACACAGGAAGGGAGAGGGTTAGTAGCAGCAGGTAGTGGGAGGGAGCTCAGTAAACAAAAGAATTGGGCGGGCAGTGGACTGCAGTGGGAGTAGTAAAGAGAAATCGCTAAAGTAGAGTGGGGAGGGACAGAGAGAGAGAAACACAGCAACCTCAGAGAAGAATTCTAGTATTGTGCACACTTGGACTTTGACTGAACATCACAATCAATGACTATTACTTTAGGGTCAGCAACAGGCACAGCTACACCAGAACTTTGAGGAGGGCGAGATTGATGAACAGACTGTTTACTAACAGCCACCTTCACTTTCTTTTGTCCAGTTCCCAAATAAGAGATTGCTAACATCATCATCATCATCCACAAATTTACTTTAGATGCTGTCCTTCTGTGGAGTTATTCCAACCACAGCCTCAATAATTCACACTTTTTCATGAACATCTGAATGTTTGGATGGCTAATCTCAAGATCATTGGAAACATGAGACAGTCATTAATATGACCAGAATCCTGTTCAGCTACTGTAGAGTGAGACATCAACTACGCTCAAGTCTCTGGAGTCAACATTTTTCCCACCTGAACTTGTAGCAATACTCATGCCGTCACTAACTTTATCACCAGCAAGGACAACAGCATCTCCAACCAGCATCGAAGCAACTGATTTCACTGTGAAAATGGAGTGGGAGAAATCCTTTACTTGCAGCAACTGTTACCTTTCCCTTCCCCTTCTGCTGCGCTCTACCACGCCACGACCACTACTCTCAACACTGCTAGACTTGCTACTAGCCCCTGATGAACCTGCCTCATCGCCACAACAACTTCCACTGCTAATAGTCTTATTGGCAGCAGTGCCACAGCCAGAAACAACTTTGGATGACTGTCTCTTCGTGGGCATTTAAGATTACACAGAAAATTAACAGCAAGTTATTCATTTGTGCTGTTTTGGGGATGGGAAGCAAGAAAGCGAGAAATGCAGCCATGAGCACAAGTAACAGAAGACCTTAACCAGTCTTCAAAAATCCTGAAGTCAAAAACAATACCTGTTCTGTGGGGGCAGCTTTAGCTACACAGACAGAAGCAGGGGAAAATATTGGACAGGATGAGAAATTCAGAGTACTGCTATTGCAGTACCATAATAAAAATGTGTATCAATATACACCACGCACACTGATCATTTTTCTGGCACAGAAACTTTAACTGTTCAGTAAACTGTCTACTATAGACATTCTTCTAAAACTACTGAAAATGTCCAGCAAACAGAAAAAACTATAAAAATTAGTTGTACTGTGTGTACCTGAACACACAAATAAAAAACTAGCCAGCAAAAGTTGGAAAAACTGCTTTCTCACTAACCTCCTTCTACACCACAGATCCACCCTCCCCGGCTACTTCTACAGTGTCAGTACAGAGACAGAATGTACTACATTAACATTAGTCACACAAAATCAATAAATGCTCGATGATATAAACACACAAGGGTTTCCTACAATCGATGTACTAAATTTTGACACAAAATATTGTGGCAAAATGCATTTTTAAAGGGTTTTCGATGGCTTAAATCTCAGATCACTGAGAGCAAACTGTCTCCAGCTTTCCACTCTGAACTGAGGCTGTGCAAAACAATATAGAGCCCATGTGACCTTTAATCCCATGAATCACTGCAAACTTCACCTTAAAGAACAAAAACAATGGGAAGTAATGAAGTCCATAGGAATAACGGAACTTCGCTTACTTCAAGATGCTAAGTTATTTGCATCACAGTACTAAAATTACGTGAAATTCGGTGTTCTTCATAAAATACTACATGATAGCTTAATTTTAGGCAGTTCGCCCACCTCTAATAATCTGTTGCTTCATTCCTTAATGTTCTTACTGTTTGGCTGGCTCTCTTTCTATACAGTGCCTATACCCATTTGTTGTCACTGATTATTGCCATTTCTGATGGTTGTCATGTGGCTTTGCCTTGTCAACATTTCTGCTTTGTGGCTGTCCTCAGTCTTGTATGAGGGCTGTTGACGCTTTTTGTCACCAGGATCCCAACTGACATTTGCATTCTCCATTGTTTGGTGTTGCCTTGTTGATGTTCATACTGCTTGACTGGGTGGGTCTGTGCTTCCTATTCCCATTTGTCGTTGCTGTTTCAAGTGTCATCTATGCTTTGTCGTCATATGACTTTGTCTCATGGCTCCTGTTTTCTGCACTGCCTTCTGTCTTTTCAGTGGCTCTGTTGTATCTTTGTTGCAGAGTTTACTGTCAAAGTCCGCCTTAGTTGCTGTCAAGCTTTGCCTTGTCGACATTCTGGCTGCCTCCTCTGCCTTTGTTGCAGAACTTGTCTATGGTGTTCCATCACCTTTAATGGCATCGTCACCTGTTGTGCTCATCGACAACCATTGTCTCATCTATGTCTTTTTAACTCTGTTTATTAAAGGTGTCAAGGTAGTAGCCAATTGAAATAGCTAAAGACATTGTAAATAAAGCAATGACATTACAATTCTTGTAGGTATTTTTATACATATACAGGAAAAATAAAATGTTGTGTCCATCATGGTTCTGATAACTGCATCTTCAGAAAAATTCTGACAAGGCTAAGAAATAGACATACTTCTTCAGACAGCTTCCTGTTCTTTTGTGGTTGACATTCCATCATTGATTGCAGCTTTTGCCTTTCCAGCTACAGGGTCTCCCTCTGGTTTTATGCCATTGACCTTCTGGAGCGCAAGCTTCAGCTTGGTGCTCTGTGTTGTGATTGTGTTATGCGCCTTCGTGCCTTTTTGGCTGTTGCATTGTGACCACTGTTGCTTGTCTGTCTCATCATGAGCTTTGGCTCTGCCTTGCCCTGGCATGGTTGTTGCCTGCGTGCCTTTCCCTGGCATGGTTGTTGCCTGCATGGCTTGCCCTGGCGTGGTTGTTGCTGCTGCTTCCTGATGTGGCTTCTGGCCAGATGGTCTGTTCTGTTGGGGGCTTATCTGCAGTTTATCTCAACCCTGCCTCCCACATGTTGGTTCGGTACTGCTTGGGAATTATTCTACTGGTGTGGCTCAAGATAGGGAGACCTCCTCAAAGAAGATGGCTCAGTCAATTATATTTTATTTTATACAGGTACAGACATTGAGGGAAAGAATCCTGTTTTCAAAGAGTGTCCTATACAAAACACACAAACAAGTATAAACCTACACATTTTAAAAGAAAAACACATAGAATACATGTAATACATTGGTACACATTCAGGGAATCTTAATTTCATGTGTAGCAATTACAATGATTTTCCAAGGATTTCCTTAGGGCATTTTGAAACTCCCTTATGCAGTTTTTTACTTTAATTCTGTTGCTGTTATGTCAGAACTTTACCAGACTGACTTGTAACATAGTTACTTCATGTAAGAGTAGAGCTTCGAGCTAATCTTCTCCATTAAAGAGCTAGTGTACTGCCTAATACTAATATTAGTTTTAAAAGCAGTCAATTATTATCTTTTATATCTGAGGTACTTTTTCTTTTCCTTTGTTTAATTAGAAGATTGTTTACCTGATGTTAGTAGGTGTGATGTGTGGAACAGCAGTCTGCCTGGCAGCTGACATATCTTGCTCTGATCCCCCACTACATCATCAGCATTGTGACCTCATTGACTGCCAGGCTAACACTTGTTCCGCTTCACACATACAGCAAAGTATTGTCACACAGAAGCCTTTCTAATGAGCAAAAAGAAAAATACAGTGCACCATCTATTATCTGCTCCTCCGTTATCCGCCACCCTGACCTCCTGTACTGTTCTCTCTATGGAAATTCCTCTATCTGCCACTCTATCAACCATCTGCCAGCATTTCTGGTGTACAGGCTGCATCCTTCTCATGTTATTCTCCTCTATTATCCGCCCAGTCATTAGCACTGATGCAGTGTATTATGGTCCAGAATTTTTGTTTAAGAAATATTTTACAGTGCACTGGTGAAGACTGTTACCTTTGATAATGGAGTTGAGGTTTTAACAACATCATTTGTAAAGACACTATTATACATAGATGGGATTGAGAGGGTGCAGAAAAGGGCAACCAAGATGGTGTACAATATGCAGGGGAAGTCGTATGAGGAGGGGTGGAGGGAATTGGATCTGTACCCATTGGTGACTAGGAGGGGGGGCATGACAGAGACATTTAAGTACATGAAGGGATCAATAAGGTAAGGGAGGGAGCTTATTTAAGAGGAAAGTGGGGGTTTAAACTAGAGGGCATAGTCTAAGATTGAAGGAGGAAGATTTAGGGGCAATGTGAGGGGCGTTACTTCATGGAGAGGATGGGGCCTGGAATAAACTACCAGAGGAAGTGGTGGGGCAGAAACAGTGGAGGGCATGGGACAGATATAAGGGGTTGGCAAGTAGGGGAAGAGGAGGTCCCATGACATAGGTAATGAGTAAATGGGGGAGGGCAGACTCGATGGGCCAGAGCATCCTTTTCTGCCACCAGATTTCTATGATTCTATTGAAACTGTCGGAGGGAAAGAAAAGAAGATTTCATATTAGATGCAGTGGTGGATTTTAACATTGTTTTGCTTGTCTGGGGCCTGGACTAATGCATCTAATAATCTACTTGTCCCTTTGACCAGTACAGGTATTTTATGGTTGCCAGTGAAGCCAAAAGTCCCTAGTTTAGTAAGCTCTAGTCCTCATGGTAATCTCCTTCAGTGTTGTATGAGTAACAGCTTTAAAGGAAACATACACAGGGCTTTTGCAGAAAAAAAAACACAGCACAGTAGGCTAGAAGCTTACCTACATAGTGTTACACTGTTGCCATACAACTGTGTGTTAATCCATTTTCGCTACTAACTAATGTCCCATGAATGTAAACAAACTCTGCTCCTTTTACAAAGATTGCGCGGTAGAAGCCTAAAATGGCCGTGATGTCCTCAGCATGATATCAGTTTAGCGAGACCTGCCCTATGTCCAGCATCCATGCACTCAGAAATGAATCTTTTATGTAGGAATAGACTCAGGAGACATTCGTTTGAAAACAATTGTGTGCACCGTATGGTAGTTCACTAGCACTTTAGACAGACTTCATTTCAGCTGAATTGAAAAATTAACAAATAAAGCTCTTATTTTACCAGTTTGTGTATGAGGTCCCTATGCAGACTGTATGAACTCTGAGCGATCTCATGCAACTGTGTTACTGTGCCAATCTGCTCAGTTCCAATTTAATTTGATGCTCAGTTCCAATTTAATTTGTGGTAAAAAGAACAGAAAAGACTGTCCTGGAAAACAACAGATGCCAGTTGTTTGATAATTGTTCATTTCAGAAGAAGAATCAAGAGGAATCTGCATTTATATTTATTTATTTATTTAAGAGTTTTACCAGGAAGGCATACTGAGCAGATTCCAGATGCCCTGGGGAATGGGATAGGCAGGATACAGTAACAGTAGAATTTACAGACATATACATGTTGAGTTACAGTACAAATTAGAGTAGTCAAAATCCTATATACAAATGGCAAATATACAGTCAGGGTGGTAAGGTAATGGAACGGCATGCACTGAATTACGATATGCCCTGCAATACACAGTAAGCGGGTTTGACAACAATGGGAAGAAAACAGCAGAGACAATAAACAACTGACAAGATTGCAAGGGATTCAGCGGGCAGGATGCAAGAACAAGTGGTAGTGAACTGAGTCTTAAGAAGAGCATTCGGTGTGTAGTGCCTGTGGCATGTCTAATGTCGGCCGACAGGGAGTTCCATAATTTGGGCTTCCTGAAGCTGAAGGCAGCCTGTTCAGACCTGGTGGACCTGTGCGGGATGTGAAGTAGCCAGAATCAGTGTTCCTCAGTGAGTAGGCTGGAGGCTAAGAACATTCAGGAGGATGCCAGGTAGGAGGCGAGTGACTGCGACCAAAATTTAGCAGCGGTTCTAGTACAGTGTTGTAATCTATGATTGTGGAGAGGGAGATCCAAGGACTGGTAGTGGACACAGTGATGTGTACTAGGAGGGCAGTCCAGGAGAACCAGCAGAAGGAGTTGAAGAGGGTCTAGTCTGGACAGGGAGGTTTGAGGGCTGCACAGTAGACTACATCACCGTAGTACATTATTGGGAGGATCATCTTTGAACGATAGCCAGTCGCGTTGGTAGGGGATGCAACTTTTGTTGCAGTATAATCGCCTAACATGGGGTGCAGCTTCTTATGTATAGCATCAATATGCGCAGTGAAGTCAAGATGCTGGTCTAACCAGACCCCAAGGTATCTGTAGGAAGTGCAGACCACTGGGGAGCCTTCTAATGTGTGGTACATGGGAAGGCAGGATAGTTTGTCCTGGGAGCCGAAAGTGAGGGAAACTGTTTTTTTTTGGGGGTTTAGAAATAGTTGATTTGCACGGAACCAACGTTGACGGAGTCAAAATCCTCCAGCAGGCGGCTGCCATGGCAGTGGGGGATGAACCAGAGGCAAACAGCACCGTGTCATCTGGATACATGTGAACAGATGTATGAGGGCAGGCAGGTCATTGAGAAAAAGAGAACAACAAAGGGCCAAGGACAGATCCTTGAGGGACCCCGCTGGCAACTGGGAGTGAGGTGGAGATGGCTGAGCCAATACGGACAGACTGGGATCTACCGCCAAGTACAACTGGAACCAGTTGGTGGCAGGCACAGTCAGTCCAGCCTGAGTGAGTTTAGATAGTAACAGGGCATGAGACTGTATCAAAGCCTTAGCCAGATCGATGAAGATTGCTGCAGTTATCTCCCTTTATCCATGCCCGTAAGGATGGTGTTGGTGAGGCGAAGGAGAGAGGTGGAGTGTTTTTTTTTTTTTCTAAACCTGGCCTGGTAGGGGTGAAGAATGAGGTGAAGTCGAGGTAGTGGGAGAGCTGGGCTAGTGCAAGGCACTCCTGAATTTTGGCTAGGATGGGGAGCAGCGATATAGGACTGTAGTTGCATGGGGAGTAAGGGTCACCTCCTTGGTGAGGGGAATGACTGTGGCTTGTTTCCATATTGTAAGGACAGACCAGAGTCTGAAAGACAGGTTATAGAGAGCAGCTAAAGGGTTGGCTATGGCTGGGGCAGAGAGGAGCATTTTGGAGTCTGGGCCGAGGGCATTTACCCTTGGGTGGATTTAGTGACTGAAATATTTTTAGTACCTCAGCGGTGTGACCGGGCAGAGCAAGAAATAGGCAGGTGAGGAGACAGCAGGGGAGGTAGGGAGGGAGGGTGAGAGGAGAGAGAGGATGTAGTGTTGGTGAAATATGAGTTAAACTCAGTGGCAACAGTGCCTGGATCAGTGATGATGCTTCCATCTATGTTGAGTGTAGGAGTAGAGGGTTGGGCCAGAGGGGTGAGTAGGGATTTAACTGATTTCCAGAATTGTGCTGGGTGAGAAAAGTTATTGTTGAAAGCAGACTAAAATAATTAGATTTGGCCTGTCGTATGAGTCTTGTGCAGGCATTCCTTAGTGAGCAGTAGTATTGCAGAGCCATTTGAGTACCCGTTGCCTTGAAAGTTTTCCAGGCTTGGTCCCTGGCTAGTAGTTGTTCCAAGAGGTTTGCGGTTACCAAGTAGGTGGGATCCTCTTACTCTGTATCTTCTGAGAGGCGATGGAAGTCCCAGATAGCCAGGAAGTTGGTCGTGAAAATTTGAGGGCCTCATCCATGGAGGGAGCCCTAGGGATGTAGGACCAGTCAATGCTGGTGAGGTCATTTAGGAGTGTGGGCAGGTCAAGAGATTTGTAAGCTCTGTTGTATAAAGTGCAGGGGAGGGCCTTAGGTCTGAAAATTTTCTGCACCAAATAAATCATATGGTTATCGCTGAGGGAGTCCGGTAGTAGGCCAGCGCTAACTATACAATGCGGTGGGTGGTAAGGGCCCAATCTAGTAGAGTATGCTTCTTGGATTTGTGGTTTAGGCGAGTGGATTCTGTTATTTGTTGGGACAGGTTTAGAGCACTTATTTGACAGCATGCTTTGGTGACTGCTGCCTAGCCAGTTCTGGTTGAAATCTCAAGGATATGAAGTTTGCTGCCAGCTGCAAGGGACCTCAGCGTGCCTAGGTGGTCAAGGATGCTAGGCAGCGTGTGTCTGGCGGGCATTACGATCCTGCTGTGTATATGGGGATCGAGAGTAGAGAGATTTTGATTAGAAGAGAATCTATTGACAGCATGGGTACAGTAGGTCTGATTGTGGTGAACTGGAGTTTAGAGAGACATACATGGCAGGAAGTTGGTCGTGAAAAATTTGAGGGCCTCATCCATGGAGGATTTTTTCGGCAATGCTTCATGGGACTCTGGGGAGGGCTGAACCTGCTCACTATCATGACTACTGCAGATAAGGGACAAAGAGAGACAGCTTATAAGTACAGGTAGGGGAGGAGGAGCTAACAGAGTCAGGTACACGGTAATTGCTTTATGCTGTTTGCAGGTTCACTGAACAGGCGTTTCCCAGTACATGCATGCAGGTACAATGAATCATTATTTAGTCCATTAATTTACTACAAGTTGCTTGCTTGGTACAGATTTAGAGAAATGTGCTGTCCCTGCACTAGTGAGTTAGCTTCCCAAATTAAAGAGACTGCTGCCTACGGTCTACATACCTCAATTTTGGCTCGGTGCACTAAATCAACCCTTTAAGACAAAATGATAATTTACTTCCCAATTAAAGTACACTTCTCCTGCAGTCAAATAGTACATTGGTGGAGCCTGAGCAGGCAGAAAAGCAATCTATAGAGCTCTGCTGACTGGAAAGGCAAGCGCCATCGTTTAAAAAGGCACCAAATTCAAACTCCTTCTTGTGCAGTCAGCTGGAGCTGTTCTAAGCGAGGTCTCTACCTGGAGGATTTTTTCAGTGGCGATGCTCTGTGGGGCTCTGGGAGGGCTGAACCTGCTCGCCCTCACGACCACTGGAGGATTTTTTCGGCGGCGATGCTCCATGGAACTCTGGGGCTCTAGGGAGGGCTGAACCTGCTTGCCCTCACAATAGCACTTTTCATACACAATGTATCCCAAAGCACTTTACAAGCAATGCTAGACTGGTGGTGAAGTGACTGAATGTGTAGTGGCAGCCATATTGCACATCAACATCCGCACACAGCCTGAACAGTTGCAAATGAAATGAATTTCATCTAACGTTCCAGTAAACTACCATGTACGCCACAAGCCCGTTTGAATATAGTGTACAGGTGGCATTTGTGCTTTGACTTGCACACTGAAGTCTCAGTATAGTGAACAGTGTGTTTCTAAACACTGTGTATTAAGGCAGCTTGTGTTTGCCACATAAAGATTTATTTCGCTGTATGGATGCTAGGCATAGAGCAGGTCTTGTTAAACTGACGTCATCACACTGAGGACGCCACGCCATTTTAGGCTCCTACTGAAGCGTAATCTTTGAATAAGGAGCAGAGTTTGTTTACATTTATTGGGACATTATTCAGTAGTGAAAATTGATTAAAACACAGTTGTGTGGCAAACTGAGTGTAACATTACGTAGGTAAGCTTCTAGCCTACTATGCTGTTTTGTTTTTTTTCTTTTTGCAAAACCCTGTATATGATCCCTTTAAGAGCTGCAATTACCCGGCAGTGCAAGGCAGGGACCACAAAAGGTAATTTACGTAAGTATTTTTTCACAGAGAGGGTTGTGGATGCATGGAACGGCCTCCAGAGGAGGTTGTGGAGTCAAAACAGTGGTGGAATTCAAGCATGCATGGGACAGTCATAAGGCAGTTCTAGGGGTGGGGATAGGAAGAAGTAGGCTGCTGGTTAACTAGGATCTGCAGCTTATCCATTAGGTAGGAAAATGGGCAGACTAGGTGGGCCAAGCGGTCCTTATCTGCCGTCAAATTCTGTGTTTCTATGTTTCTAAGACTTCTGAGTTGTTGTCATCCCATTGTTAGGATTTCCAACTAGTGTCCAGCTGTGATCAGGGTGGAATGCTGTTGTTGCTAGCTTCCAGTGTTCCGAGTTTGTCTCTCCATGTATGTTGATGTGCCCCACGTTATTAAGGTCAGTGTCCCTCATTTTCCTACATTTTGAGTATCATTGCCCAACATTTCAGTGACAAAATGTGAAGCAGTATATAGTGTCTACATGCAGGTGGTGGGCTTTATCCCAGCCTCCCATAGTCACTCTGTCTTCCCAGTCTCACAGCTCTGTACATTCCTGGACACCAAAGCAGGACCGTGAGAGGGAGGACTTGATACTTAGATGCGAACAGACTAAAATTGCCAGCAGATTAGGCTTAATGGTCTATCTTGTCTGCCCAAGATGCAGGTCACAGTTTTGTCCCTGTAGCTGCCTCCCACCCTTTGTTTCCCATGTTCTACCCCTGAGCTGCCCTACTGTTCACTACCCTACCCTCCTGCACCTTTCCCATGTATCTGTCCCAGCCCCACTTGAATCCTTACACTGATTCCACTGTCACCAGCTCCTCTGGCAGCACATTCCAAGGTGCCACCACCCTCCCCATGAAATAGTGTTCCTCACTTCTCAACTGTACCTCTCCTGAAATTGATAATGCCAAATAAAACAAAACAGATGTTCAGCACTGATTACTTGAAAGTTGATTGATGAAAAATGAGAAATGAACTAAACTACATTTTAAGACATACTGTGTTTTTAAGTATTTTATCAAACTATACACAATTAAAACTGAATAGTTAATACCTAAATGTAGTCCTGTGCTAATTTTTCCATATTTTACCAATGCAACATAACACACATCTATTATATGTCACCTACTATTATTCATCAAAAGTGGGTCAACCAAAGTTGGAGGGTAATAGAGGTGCACTGTAGTTCAAAACAAAAAGTTACAACTGGCTGCTTTTAAAATTATTATTTTACTGTCTGCTGTTTGGGTTCCAGCTGCTTTTAAAGTAACAGTTCACCTCCCGCCTTCCTCCTTACTTGTGGGTGGGTCACATTTATGTGTTCCTAATTTGTCCTTTTTCTGTCCTTTGCTAGGCTTATTGCATTACTCTCTGCCCTCGCTCTTGTTGATCGATCGTTGACGGATGGGAGGGAGAGGTTGCATACTAACCTCTGAGGCCGGAAGATTGGAAGGGTGTAGGTTCTAGCCCTACATCAAGAACTTGGGGTAATATCCCAGTACTGACACTGTAGTGCAGCATGAGGAGGGTGCTGCACACCTGAGGTGCTGTCTTTAGATGAGATGTTAAACTGAGGTCTCGCCTGCCTTTTCTGGTGGTAGTTCAGGTGGACAAAAAGATCCCATGGCACTTCCTGAAAAGAGTAGGGAAATTTCCCTGTGACCTGGCCAAATTTCCCATTCACTAAAAATTCCACCAACTTAGTTTGGTTCAACTTCAGCTGGTTTCCATTTGCATTCGTGCCCCCAACCCCGCATAAGTCTAAAGATAAGCAGAATTGCCTAGTCCTTCTTACCCAGTCAACAAAAACAAAATAACATTTTTAAAATACTTTCTGTCCATTTAGATGGACGCTGTGTGTGTGTCTTTGGCAAGTGGAAAGAATGGAGGAATATGGGGTCATCCACACTATCTAGGCACCTATAATGCAAGCCATCATGGGCGACACCAGCTAGGCAAACATTTCAGAGCGATCCTGACACAGTATGCTCTATAGGTGTGGCTCCATAGAGGAGATTCTCTCAGCTATGTTACTGTAAGTATGTGCACTTCATGAGCATAATAGGATACCCCAGAGTGTGTCTTTATGATATAATCGACTCTTGGTGTATTTAATGGCACTTGCTACACCTCATGCCTAATAGCGCATCTTAGGTGTGCAGTTATGTCACCATAATGCACACACGCTCATGTCTTGGTTCTTACATACTACGTTATACAGGGGTATCTACTGTGTGAGCAGGCGTATCCTCACTCATTCTTTCAGACTGTTTTATTTTGACCCAGAAAGTGAATTTATTTTTATTAAAAAGTACTACCAGGAAAGGCCTACGAGCTGAGAGCAACTAATTTCTGGAGGTGTCCTGGGAAAGGGAACAAGGGAAAAGCAAAATACTATTATTACAGATTTATAATACAGTTATAAAATAACAGTAATAAAATAACTGTGCAGTCATGTGTCAAAGGAGGACATCAATGCAAACATTAGCTTGGTGGAGAGAGCCCAAGCTTGCACAATTTGCTGAGTGGAAGGTGGTGGGGTGGGCTGCATTTGCTATGCACCACTGCTGCTATTCATACAACCTGGCTATGAACATAAAGTTGATTTAAAGTCTTTCTGTGATCTAAAACTAAAAGAAATTGGTGCAGCCATCAGAATGCTGGACCTCACACATGCTGTGCTGTTTCAATTATGAAACGCCTTAAAATCCAGAAAGTGCCTGAATTGTAAATTTACATACACATTTTACTAACACAGTGACTAGACTAAGAATGCTATCACAAGCAATTGCAGACAAACTTAGACTTAAGGTGTTGAGTCAACAGTAGTTTGAGTTGAACAGGCCTTATTGTACGTGGGAGGTTGCTCTGTAAAATGTGTAATATTAGAGCCACTTTTTATGGCTGTGGGCGGAGCCTCATCTTGCTAGTTGTAACTGGAAATGGAATATCGTGGAACACGTGTTTTGGACTTTTCAATGTATCCTTCCATGCCAACTGAAATAAAATGTTCCCTTCTTTCTGTTAAGAATGTAAGAGATATAACTCAAGCTGCTTATCAGATGCCATTAGCAAACTGAAACAGCTTGATAAATATTTGTTAAATATTGGTTGCCTATTAAACTGGATATTTGTTTACCCCTTTAGAATGCAACAACCTGCACATTTAAATACTTAACATTTATTTAAACAGCTCCTTGATACAAGTTTCGCTTTGGGAATGTATTGTCTTTCAAGAAAGATTCATACCTCATAAATGTCACCCTTTCCCAGCAAATCTATGATTTACACTGTTTTTAACCTCTATAGAAACTATCTGATGAACACTGAGACATCGTATGCCAGGTCTTCAGTGAACTGCCCAGACTAAATACTGTATGTAGCAATCAGCAGACATTTTCCACTATGCTTTTGGAGAAAAATATATATTGCATTACAGCAAACACACACTCACACTCACACTCACACTCACACTCACACTCACACTCACACTCACACTCACACTCACACTCACACACTCACACTCTAAACACCATCCTCATGGCCACAACATTCAAAATAAATATTGTATTCTAATATGTTATAAAGAAACTTTTGTCAGTGAGCACAGTGAAGTTCAGTTTAGAGTAAATTAATTTATCCTATTTTTGTACACTCCTCTCACACACACACACACACACACACACACACACACACACACCCACACACACCATCCGTGCCATCAATACAGCCGGGAGGCCTGTCCCAGCTGAGGCACTTATTCTTTCTCACCTGGTTAGTGCAATCAGAACGGTATTCCAGGTGGCCTGGGTTCAAGTCCCAGCTGGGGCACTTATTCTTCTCACCTCTGTTTGTATGTGTTCCATAAAATATACACACCACACTCCTGTGTGATTGTTGCAATAAAGAAACTGTTTTATTATGTCAGTAGCCACATATAGGATAGTGGATGGGCAACTGTGCACAACCAGTGTGTTGTGCCACCGAGGTACTGATTCCCTATGACCTTGAGGCGAAACTCTGGGTCTATGGGAATCAGTTCCCGAGGTAGGCAATACACTGGCTGCACATAGAGTTGCCCATCTGCTATTCTATAAAGTGTATGGGCATCACATAGAAACATAGAATTTGACAGCAGATAAGGACTGCTTGGCCCACACAGTCTGCCCATTTCCTACCTAATGGATAAGCTACAGATCCTAGTTAACCAGCATCCTACTTCTTCCTACCCCCACCTCCTAGAATTGCCTTATGACTGTCCCATGCATGCTTGAATTCCACCACTGTTTTGACTCCACAACCTCCTTCGGAAGGCCGCTCCATGCATCCACAACCTCTCTGTGAAAAAATACTTCCTTAAATTACCTCTGAGCCATCCCTCTATCTTCAAATTGTGCCCCTTGTTCTTGCACACCTTTTTTTTGAAAGATGCTACCCTCTTGGACTTTGTTGATTCCCTTGAGGTACTTGAAAGTTTCTATCATGTCCCCCTCTCCTTCTTTCCTCGAGGCTATACATATTAAGCTCCTTAAGTCTCTCTTCATATGTCTTCCGGTGCAGACCCTGCACCATTTTAGTTGCCCTCCTCTGGACAGCTTCCATCCTGTCTGTCTTTGCGGAGATTGGGTCTCCAGAACTGCACGCAGTACTCAGATGGGGTCTCACCAGCTGTCTGTACAGAGGAATAATAACTTCCTGTTTTCTACTGGTGATGCCTCCCTATGCATCCCAGTATCCCCCAGCCCTCCTTGCTGCCCTCTCACATTGCTTGCCCACCTTTAGGGCATCTGATATGACTACCCCAGGTCCTTTCCATTTTTGTTGTTGTTAGTATCTCACCCCCATTGTGTACTCTTCCCTGGGTTTTGTTTCCCAGGTGCATTACCTTGCACTTCTTAGCATTGAATCTAAGCTGCCATACATTTGACCATTCCTCTAACCTTGCCAAGTCCCTTCTCATCCTTTCCACCCCACCTTGTGCATCAACTCTGTTGCAGATCTTTGTGTCATCTGCAAAGAGACATACTTTTCCTTCCAGTCCCTCTGCAATGTCGCTTATAAAGACATTGAAGAAGACCGTCCTAATACTAAACCCTCGTGTACCCTACTAGTAACCCCTTTCTTCAGAGTGGACTCCATTTACTATTACTCTCTGTGTCCTATTCTCCACCCAATTCTTTACCCAGGCTGTCATCTTGGGACCCACCCCAGGCTGGCTAACTTGTTTATTAATCTTTGTGTGGGACTGTGTCAAATGCCTTGCTAAAGTCTAGGTAGGCCATGTCCACAGCCCTCCTGATCTACTACTTTGGTCACCCAGTCAAAGAAATCTATCAGATTTGTCTGGCATGACCTTCCGCTGTGAATCCATGCTGCCTCTGGTCCTGTGTCCCTCTGGCCTCTAGATACTTGACAGTTCTTTCCTTCAGAAGTGATTCCATCATTTTCCTACCACTGAGGTTAAACTAACAGGTCTGTAGTTTTCTGCTTCTGCCTTGCTCCCACTTTTGTGAAGGGAATCACATCTGCCCTCCTCCAGTCCTCGGGTACCACCTCATCCTCCCATGATTTGTTAAATAGGGTAGTCAGTGGTGTCACTAGTTCTACCCTTAGTTCTTTTTGAATTCTGGGCTGAATCCATCAATGCCTATTTCAGACACTGCCCTTTGTTTTCAGTGAACTGGAGGTTTGAGGGCACTTCAGGGTTGGTGGTAGGCTTAAATTATTGACAGTGTGCTGCAGAAGTTTCTGCAAGTTCAAATTTAAAATCAACAACTTCCAGCTTAATTGGATAGGAATCAAGTATGTGACATCACTACTGCAGCAGAACAACGTAATGATGTCACAACTGCAACAGAACAAGCCTATTCCAGGAATGGAATTCCATGCATAACAGCATTCCACCATACACTATAGTGAAGTTCAGTTTAGAGTAGATTTCCTTTAAATAGTTCTTGTCCTATATTTTGTATCCTGGATAGCACAGGGAGATGCTACATCTCATTGTCATAGGAATCTTCATTTACACATTTTGCATTGTATTTACTCAGGCTGTCCCAGATTAGATGCAGTATCTTGTTTTCAGTGGTGTCATGATGCTCCCATTTTGATAATTATTTCTTCAGGGTAGCTAAGTCCAGGGCGCCTCACCCCAATATTCAAAGGAGATGTGAAGCACATCCTAACGGAAAAGGGAGATGAGCCGTGCAACTCCAACAATGCACTGCAGTGTGATATTCAGATGTGCAGGATGCACCTGCCGTAAGGGAATGGACTGGGTGTACATATAGTATGCCATGTAAGTTGATGGTGCATTTCCATGCATACACTGTGCTGCGGCATACTCAGTGGGAATGTACCTCGCAGCCCAGAGCAGCTGCCCACAGTTAGGCCAAGAATAGCTGGCCTGACACAGCCAGCCACCCACAGGCAGGCTGTGGAAGTGCACCCAGGTGCATAGCAGCCTGGTAGCCGTGATGGACTAAAGGTACCCCTCCCATCCCCAATTGATCCAACTCCATCGCCAAGAGCTCCATTGTGTAGGGCCCACCTGGACCCAATCGCACCAGAGGAAACCACGGTCCATATCCATATCCATAGCATAGAGAACTCCCACCTCCACCTTGGTACATGGACAACCCCACCCCCATACCTGACCTGTTGCAGAGACAGGCACTGCCTCCAAACCCTGCCATAGCCAGCCACTGACTACACTGGACCTGGGACAGAGACCTGCACCTGAATGACCCAAGTGGCTGTACCATTAATTGGGCACTACACAAGCTGTGGACCTACCAGTGTATGCAGCAGTGTGTATGTCCCTGGCAAACCGTGAAGAGGAAATTGACATACCTCCAATGCATGCCTTGTCAATGCTGTATCTTCCTGCTGTCATACACTCTTCCTGCTCCCTGTGTAACATGCCACCCTGCTGAGGTATCCTGCAATGCCATTTGTAGTGTACACTCCAGGCTATGGATTGTGTGTTCGTGGTTCCCAATTATACAAACAAATGGAGATTGGCTGTAACATGCCTGTTCTGGGACCTCTGTGAGTGAGTACAGCATTGGCTTTCACCTGCACTGAGAAGTGCAACAGCACAAGGACAATGGCTCCACATGAAAGTGCCTGAGGTCTATATCCACTGGCTATCGCCGCACAGCTCGACTCTATGTATGACACATTCCAGCATCCTACTACTAGTGCTCCACCACCCAAAAATAAGATGCCATTTCTTCTGTTAACTATACAGGCTAAACATATAGCACTCAGCAGGCATATTCTAGGAAACTACATTGTAAAATGTGTAAAAGGAAGACCACATTGAAACTTCCTCTGAGCAGATCTGCATTGTGCAAATTTATTAGAAATAATGGGTAAAAGCATCCCAAAACCTTTCCACAGCCATATCAGCTCTGATCAGAAGCTGTTTAGCTGAGTTAAAACTGAGTTTTGGCAATGAATGGAACTGTTCGCTGGAAGAACGTGGCCCATAAACGCAATCTGTCATGGAAGCTTTGTTAAAACTAAACAGTACACAACCCTAACCATAATCTCTTGTACACATTTCTTTGCAAATGTATGTATATATTTTTTTAAGTATGAAGTCAAACAGACAGAAGTTGCAAAACTCTCCATATAAGTACATAAAGGATAGTGAGTTAGAATACATACAGAGTTCTGCAGTGAGTTAAAAGAAACTGATGCTGCTAGGAAGATTTGGGAAACATAAATATTAAGACAAAGAATAGTCTACTGTATTTTAAATCATTTTGACACTAAGGATAATTTGCAAGAACACTGGGTCTCTGTGCTTCAGCTCCTCTCACACCTGCCGTTTATGTCCCACTTCGAACATCACAAACTGTTGCCAAGAAAGTGACTCCACTGCCACAAGCAGTGGGTGATGACTTTAGGTGGGGAATGAGCCTTCTCTCCAAATGAAGTCTCAGGGACAAGAGTCCTGATTACATGCAAATAGCCTCCATACGAAAAAAAACAATGGGCAGAGGAACACAGAATCTTTATGAAATTTCAACAGTACCATGACAAAACATGTTTTCAAAAGTTTATCATTCACTCTAAAACCTTTGAACTCTGTGAAAATCTACATATACATACAGTACACACGCACATGTCTGCCTGTCTATTACAGTATCTATTTTTGTCCATCTCTATCTGTCTATCTTATCTATTTCTGTCTCTACTACTGTAGAAATAGAAATTTTCACTGTAAAATATTTTGCTGTAGTTTCAGATGAGAAACTTCCTGTGAAATAGTTTTGCAGTGCAAATGTTATTTCCTGTTAAACTACAGTATAACTCGATTATCCGACCCTCATTATATGAACCTCTGGATTATCCAAACTTGTACCATGTCCCTCGAGCTAATAGGAATATGGTATGAGGGATCCTCAATTTACTGAACCTCTCGATTATCTGAACTGATCTTTTGTCCCCAGTGGGTTTGGATAATCAAGGTTATACTGTATGTGATTGCCACCTTCGATTCTCCCTCTGAGCTCCAATTGACACCACCTAACTACAGTATCTAAAACTGATTTTTTTTCAGGTACAGGGGTTTTAATTAACAAAAAGAAGAGGAGACAACACTGAGCTGAGCAGGACAGAGGAGTCAACTTGTTCCCTGGTCAGCGTGTCTGGCATGGTCAACTTGCCTCTGTGCTCATCACGCAGGTTACTTTCTCCTTAAAGGAAACATAGGCATAGAATCTGGTGGCAGATAAGGACCACTTGGCCCACTCAGTCTGCCCATTTTCCCTACCTAAATTCTCACCACAAACCCTACTTAATCTACAGTTCTTTCTGCCTCCCCACTTATTTTCCACTATGATTCCTGTGTGTCTATCCCATGCATTCTCGAACTTCACCACTGTTTTGCCCCACCTCCTCCACTGACAGACTGTTCAAGGAATCCACCACTCCTTCTGTGAAGAAGTACTTCTTCACATCTCCTGAATCCTGGCTTCATAGCATATCCTCGTTCTTGAGCACCTTGTTTTCTGAAAAATATTTCCCTCCTTGGCCTTGTTTACCTCCCATGAGGTACTTACTTCAAGGTCCCTATTATGTCCCTCTCTCCGCATCAATTCCAGGGTGTACATACTGAGGCCCTCTAGTCTCTCCTCATAGGGCTTTTGATGCAGACCCTGTACCATTTTAGTTGCCCTACTGTGGACCACCTCCACGCTATGTCCTTCCTGAGATGTGGTCTCCAGAACTAGACATGGTACTCCAGGTGAGGTCTTACCTCACGATCTATACAGGGCAGTGCCACTTCCTCTTTCTACGAGCCAGCACCTAAGTGAAGGGCTGTTTCAATTTCACTTTGTGTGCAAAACATGTGTTTTACTTACTGATTTCTGCAGTATAATCAGTGTATCCGACTAATTCTGCTTGCTTGCAAACAGACATTTTCTGTAACTACAAATCCCAGAATCCCCAGCGGCTGATATCACAGGAGGGCTGCAGCAGTAAGATTCAAAAGCCTGCAGTGCATGTTCAAGCTTTTGTAAGCTCCAGTTAGATTTTGCCAGCTCTGTTGTTCTCTGAGGACATAGCACAGTCCTATAGTTGCAAGACTATACAGAGCCAAGGGAGGATAGTGGGACCAGCAAACATAAAGATCAGAACTAATAAAACAAGCATTTGTCAATGCTAAATGTTTGCCACTGGTATTACTGTTGTACTGGTTCTTGCTCGCATACATTTTACTAAATATTTACCCAGGATAAAGCAGATGAGTTGCAATATCTCATTTCAGTGGAGTCCTGCTTTGACACGTTGTTAAACTGTAATTACCGGGATAGGGCAGCTGAGAGGCAATATCTACGTTTAAATGGGTACCTACATTTTGACTCTAAATGTTCAACAGTCTTTTTATAACCCGACATGTTGATAAAGACTGGTAGAATTTTAACATTCCACTTGAAAGGTGATTCACTGTGTGACTGTGGAAACAAGTTTTGGAGGGATTTGAAAATGACACTTGCCATATTCAGGAGGTGGGGTAACAACAAGGAGTATGTTGAACGTTGGGGCAAAAATCTGCAAAAAAATTGAGTAAATGTCAGAACAATTCATTTGTTCATAACTTAGTTGGTTTTTCACATTTTACCCCAGATTTTCAACATAATCTTTTATGACCACTCCTGAGCATGGCAGGTGTAATTTACAAAACAATGGCTGAAATATAATTTTGCACCACAAGTGTTAAAACTCATTTTGGGTATTATTTAAGAAATGACAGCTGTCACATTCATGAGGCGGTGTGAAAAATGGCTATGTTGAAAAGTTGAGGTCAAAGTATTGATAATTAGCACAGTTATGAGCATGCATTGAAAAAACTGTAAAATATACACATGCCTTTGTTTTCTCATATTTTTACCCCCAAATTTTCAACCTAGCCTTCTTATGGGCCCACCTCAAGAACAAAGATAGCAAAGATTTTCAAATCCTGCCCAAAAGGTGATTTCGTGCCACAAGTACGAAAACATATTTTAGCTAGGTTTGAAAATGACAACAGTCACATTCATGAGGTGCTGTGAAGAAAATGGCTATGTTGAAAATTTGGGGCTAAAATATTGAAAATTACCAAAGTTACTAGGCTGTTTGCAAATTTCAACACAAGCTCATAACTTTGTTAAATATCTTTACCCCAAATTTTCAACATAGCCTTCTTGTGACCTCACCTCATGAACAAGGGCAAGAAAGTGTTCAACTCGTGCCTGAAAGGTGAATACGGCGCATCGACCAAGAAATCACCTTTGGAACAGATTTGCTTAATTTCACTGTAATTGTTCATGAGGTGGGTCCTACAAAAGGCATGAAAACATGCAGGACAGGAATAAAGGAACACTAGTGATGGGAATGTAAAGCTACAGCCAATGACCATGTAGAGTCGTGGGCAGCTTTTACAAGCAATAAAATTGGCAGATTGGATGGGCCTGGTGGTCCTTATCTGCGACAATTTCTATGTATCTATAGATTTATGTCAAATTTGGAGCAAAAATATTCAAAATCACCAAATTATGCTACTAAGTTCAAAACCCCATTGAAATACAATGAACTGCATACCTGATTTCCTCAGTTCACGGTCCGGCTTTGAAGAGTGAAGACGTGTCTGCAGTCCAGAGAGAATGATGGCATTGGACCCCTGGTGGTAAATAAGGGCTTGGGAGGTGTGCGGTGGTGGGTGCTGAATCATAGGGTCAGGTGGGAGGACAGTGACAGCCATAACAGACATTAAGGGATAGTTTTCTTTTTACAGGGTTTATTTTTTTAAATAAAACTAAGGGACAATTTTCTTTACTTCAGGTTGTGATACTGGGGATTGGGCACCTCCGTGGCAGCGTTATATTAGGCAGGGTGGGGGTAGAAACCAGCATGAGGGTTGGACACCCATGATGGAAGAATAACATGCGACAGTCCTGGGGAGTTACAGAGGGGCAGCAACAGACACTGATGGATTTTTTTGTTTACAAGGCATATTTAAAAACAAAAAACCTGAGGGACAGTTTTCTTTATTTCAGGTGGAGACACTGGGGATTGGGCACCCCAGTGTCAGTGTTATATTGGGCAGGGTGGGGGTAGAAACCAGCATGAGGGATTGGGCACCTTGCAGGAAGATTAACATGGGTTGGTCTGGGGGTAGTTACAGAGGGCAGCAACAGACATTGATGGGCGTTTTTTTTACAGGGTGTATTTAAAAAATAGAAGGATGGTTTTCTTTATTTCAGGTGGTGACACTGAGGATTGGGCACCCCAGTGTCAGTGTTATGTTTGTGTGGTGGGTGGGTGAGGTGCTGCGTGGGGAAACAGTAAGGTTGGCGACAGCAATAGACATTGATGGATGTTTTTCTTTGTTACAGGGTGTACTTTAACTTAGCAGGCTGATCATGACAGATCAGCTGTGCTTTCTGGGCAGCATAGATCAAAGGAAGGAGCCGACCTATGATTGGGTCAGCTCTTTCCTTTAAAATACATGAAGTTTCTGCTCAGCAAGCCAGAACACTGTCATGACCAGCCTGGCTGATGATTGGTGCAACACTGACAAGCCTCTTGAAGATCACTCTGTATTGGACTGACAGTGTCACACCTTCAAAAGTCACTCTAACAAAATGTTCTCTGTACGTGTGCACAAGGCAAGCAAACAAAAAAAAAACTCTAACATGCACTGCAGACTATTGACTCTCCCACTGCAGCAGTCCTGCTCTGAGGTCCACCGCAGTGGGTTCTGGGATTTGTAGTTACAGAAAATGTCAGCTTGCAAGTAAGCAGAATTAGTCTGATGCAATGTATTGTACTTCAGTCAGCAGAATGCAAAAAATGTAATTGCACACACAGTACAAATTGGGACCAGCCCCACATTTGGGTGTGGGGCTCTTGCTGCCAATTGTTCCCCTTTAACTCACCTTTCCTCACTCAGCTGTACCTCACTCACTATCCTTGTCCTGATCTCGCAAAGGAGCCAACTTGTTCCCTGCTCGCCACGTCAGCCGGTGCTTCTCAGCTGTCGATGCTGTAGCTACATCTGAAGTCTGTTGGAGTGCAGAATTTAGTTTTCACCAATGTGTCGGAAGTAGCTGATGTGCAAAATAGTTTACACAAAAATATATGTCAGTACAGTGGTGCCAGTCAGGATGCAGCACAATAATACTGCAGTATACTGCAGGGAACAATGTCATTCAATGGCAATTAAGCCCTTCTGTCATGCAGAACTTTGTGACATATTTACTGCAAGTTATTGCATTATGTCATGGCTTGCTCCCCTGCGGTGTGTATAGAGAATAAATTATGGCCAAGTGTGATATATGAGGAATAACCTACGACAGGGCATGGGTTTACTGTGAATTAATCCATGTCTTGGGGGTAAGAGGACTTCAACCACCCAGGCATGGATTAATTCATAGTAAACCCATGCCCTGAGTGGGTTAATACACATATAATATGTGTATGACAGTGTTAGTTAAAGAAAATACACAGAAACATGATTTAAAAGAGAGAAAAGTGCAAACTTTATTAATGTATCCATTCGCATGGCAAACTAATTCCTGTTTACTACTACTGTCAGCTTTACTTTTAAGGCTTGTAGGCTTAATTTAAATATTATGAAAGCAACATCTTGTTTCCTAATATAAACACAATATTTTTAATGCAGCTTTGTTTTACCTTTAAAATACCTGTACCCCAGCCCCATTATTAATATGAAGCTGCAACTTCCATTGATACCTTTTCCTGGTCACTCACATAAAACTGTCTATCACCGCTTCTGGTTCCATGACAAAGCACGCACTTGCTTCTCAGTTTGTACTAGTAGTCGAGCTACGCTACCAAATACTATTCTTCTTTCTTTCCTGGCTATCACTAGTAAATGATGTGCACATTGCGTCATGTGCTTATTTCAGCTGAGAAGGAAGAATGAGATTCAGTAAGCATGTGCCCAAAGTACTAGTAAACACTTAGAAGCACATGTGTGTGCTTTGCCGTGGAACTGGGAGCTGGTGACCGACAATGTTATGGGAGTTACCAGGAAAAGGCATTTCAATTAATTTTGCAGGTAATGTGTCGGCAGGCTGCATGGGTGGGGGCATTCATTAAGGTAAACAAAAGCTGCATTGAAAAGAATATTGTGTGTCATATTAGGAAACAAGATGTTGATGTCACATAATTAACTTTAAGCCTACAAGTCTCAGGATTCTTAGATCACAGATAGGTTTTGTACAGGGTCATTTATCAACCGATGGCCCAGTGACAAGTGAAGTCCACAGGGATCAGTCATTGGACCCTTAATCTTATGAATATTCATGGCAGATATAGATAACACAAATAACATTATTATGAAATATGCAGATGATACTAAAATCTGCGGTCCTTGCAGCAGTACTGAAGAGATGGAGATTCTACAGAATGACATTGATTCTCTAAACATATGGATAAGAAACTGGGGATGCGACTCAACACTGATAGGTGCTGTATGATACATATTGGGCGACATAATCCAAACCATGTTTACAACTTAAATGATGAACCCTACTAAATAAAGCCACAGAAAAGGACTTGGGAATAATAATAGATAACAAGCTAAATTTTAAATAACAATGCAGCTCAGCTGTTGAGAAATCCAACAGATTAATAACTACAATAAAAGAAATATCAAAAGTAGAGGTGCAGTACTGTATTTATTATTTATTTTTCATTTGTTAACCAGGTAAGGAAACTGGACTGAAGCCCTTTTCAGGTGTGACCTGGACTACAAAACACGCACAACAATAACACATTTCAACCTAAACTATTGGCACCATCTCTTTCATATGTGAGCCATACGATAGTCAAATATGGTTCCTTTTCTTAAAATGGAAATAAATAAATTGGAGAAGGCAGCTAAGATATACAAAACCAACAGTTTCATTAAAAAATTACTCTTATATAGAAAGGTCGGACAAATTGGGACTTATAGCCTGGAAGTCTGAAGACAGAAAGGAGATATGCTGCTCTATTTTGATATTCTAAACAACCCCTACTGATGGTAGATCTACATATTGAATACAACAATAGCCAGCTTAATACCAGGGATCACCATTACAGATTAAACTAGAAAGGTTTAAAACCAATAATAAAAACATTTTTATACACTGCGAACTGCCACCCTCTGGAACAGACTTCCCTTGAAGTAATCTCTTGTATTTGGAAAGAAAATGTTAAGACCAACCTCGATAAATATGTTTTTCACATGGAAACATGAATTACTATACATTGTCCTAAATGAGCTATTATGGGCAATGCCTTTTCTGCCCTACAAAACTTAGCAAAAGTGAAGTGAAACTATATATTTGATAAGGGGACGTTGAGAAACAAAAGTAAATTAAAGGCATAATGCACTTATCGTAGAAATACAAGTTGGCTGTATTAGAATATTTCAGTTTAAGCTTGCGATCCTTTGGACTGCACCCACATGCAGCACTTAAGGTATTTGCTAACATTCTGTTCAGATCGGCTGATAAAATAATATTTCTGGCTCTTTGTTGTTTTAGCATCAATGTAAACAGCAGCATACTCGTTATCTCTTTGTTAAATCTTGTGCAGCCATTTCGATTTGAGTTAAGCAATGGATGGTTTGATGCCATATGGTGCTACTGGTAAGAATAGGTTTTAAGCCTGATTTTATTTTTATTAACTTATGTATTGGTAAAAAGGTTGTTCAGTTGTCCTTTAAATTTCCTGTAGTGGAGTGCTACAAGTAGGTCACTTTACATTGCTGTCAGTCAAGATTTTGTAGTCCAGCATCCCTACTGTGGGTTTTTGGGAATTGATCCATGGTCAGGTGACCTGTTTTGATGCATCAGAATACAGGATTTTTGAAACCAATATATCCAGGGATTGAACAGCTCATAAAGCCACAAGCCCGATGGGTGAGTGACCTTTATGAGCTTTTTCAACCCTGAGATGGTACTTCCTCATATACCACACTTTGCCATCATTTATTTTATGTAATATATAAGGCTGGACACGTTTTATTGTCTCCTATGTATTTCCATAGTGTAGTGGTATGTGTCTGTGTTAGTTTTGAGGACTAGATTGCTTGGTAGTGTATACTGGGTGTTTGTGTTTTTCAGGTGTTCGTGATACTTTAATTCAGTGTAATTAGCTATTTATTTACGAGTTTTACCAGGAAGGCATGCTGAGCAGAGTACTGCTCGATTCCAGATGTGTCTTGGGGACAGAACAACAATATACAGAGGAATACAGTGATAATACAGCAGTGGTAAAGGACTAGGTACACCGTGATAATGGTACAGCAGTGAAATTAGGACATGGGCATGATTCTACAAACAGAATAGAGCAGCCATTACAGTGATGCACATAGACGGAAGGTGCAACATGGGTCAAGCGCTTGACAACATAAGATTGACTAGAGGTAGGGCCACAGGGCAAGCACAGGAAGGGTAATTGGCCTAAGAGCTGATAGAAGTGTTAGGTGCATGAGCAGGTGATGGTGAAATGTGCTGAGAGAAGACCGTTGAGGTGCTGGGAGGAGAGGTGTACCAAATGTCTTGGGGAGGGAGCTCCATAGCTTGGGCATTCGGTAGCTGAAAGCAGCCTGGCCTTCGAGGTGGACCTGTGAGGAATATGTAGATGATGAATGTTATTTTGCCTGAACTCGTGAGGGTGGGGGGGAGGTGGACAGGGCCAAGAGTAGGGGACAAGGACTGGTCCCAGAACTCAGCAGCGAGGCATGCGAGTGTGTTGATCTGCGGTCTTGTAGGAGAGTACCAGGGACTGATAAAGGGCACAGTAATGGGTGGAGTAGGGACAGTTGAGGGCAAAACAACAGAAGGAATGGAAGAGGGAGTCCAGTCTGGTCAAGGCAGACTTGGGGTCATATTACCCACATTGGCAGCCAATTTAGGTCAGTACCCCTAATTGGTAGCTAGTTGAAGTCATAAATCCTAATAGGCAGCTAGTTAGGGTCATAATACCCTACTTGGCTACCATCAGATATGGGAAAATAACTGATGACTTTTTCAGTGGAGAAAATGGCCCAATCATGTATTTATATATAGATAAATGATACTGCAGGTAAGTACAGTATGGTGTATAGGGATATAATTCCATTGAGTGGTCCTAATGAGGTCAAAAAGTGACGAGCCCAAGGGGTGAGTGGCATTATGACCTCATTAGGACCCCAAGATGATAGAATTATATCCCTATGCATCATACATACCTTGTTTGTTTTTATGATACATGGGGATGATAAATAATGAGTTCAGAGACAGAAGTGCAGTGAGTGACGTCGGACGTGGTGCCGTTGACGTTGTGGCATCAACATCACCCAGAGGCACTGGGCTTCAGGACTGGCTGTTGTGATCAGTGAAGAATACAGGAAATAAACAATAATGGGCTCCTATCGGACCATGTATTATAGATATAAGGTATGTTATAGTGGTGCGGGTGCCCTGCTATAGTTAGGGTTGAGTAGGCTGTTTAATGTTAAACCCTCAATTTCTGCACTTTAATAACTTTGCAGCCATTCAAGGGATTTGCACAAAATTTTGCATGCACTGTTGGAAACCCAAGGACTTGATGTGCCAAGTTTTGTTCCAGTCAGATGTGCAGATTCCAAGACCCAGACAGTGCAAAATGTGTAAAATGTTTGGGGTGTTTGTCAACCCTCATCACCCAGATGGTTTGGAATTTTGGTCTGAAATTTTCTGGGTTGAAAGGGTTCGCCCAGAGGAGTGCTGTTTACTGGTTTGGTTAAAAAAAAAAAAAAAGAAAAGAAAAGTCTGTTCCAGAGTTATAAGGATTTGAAATTTTGGTTTCACGCATGCCCAATAAGCACTTTAGGATGGATGTTTGAAACGAGACAAGAATGTGCGTATACAAAAGGATTCTTTTTGCATGGGACCAAGCCTTTTCATGAGGAAAACATCCTTTTGTATGGATGCCATTTTCTTTTATTGTTTAAACTAACAAACATTTAAAGTACATAAAAATAATGTCTTTTAAAAATAACAGCTCTGAACCTAGCTAAACAGGACTTGTTGGCTAGGTTCTGGTGTTTGTTTTTTGTTAGCAGAAATATATTTTCTAGGCACCCAAAATCCAGGGTGCCCAGCTTAGCGAGAGAAGCCATTCACCTTCATTCTCTGTATGAGAACAATGGAACTTTGACTTCCTGCAGCCGCAGCTAGAACTGCTGTGGATCATGGCGAGAGCAGTGAACTGCCATTTCTGGAATCTAGTGGCACCCCCAATTGCCATCCCTTTATGTATGTAATGTGTTGCCCAGGTGTCTAGTGGCACCCTTCACCTTCCGATCGCTGTAGATATATAGATATACACACACAAATGTCCCTGAAGTTAAGTTCGAAAATCTCATTATCACGTACACAGAATATTTTCACATTCTTTTTATAAGCTATTTTGACAACGTGATTTCATGTATTTTATGTGAAAACAGATGTAGAAATGAGTGATGAATATAATAAAAAATTTCATTTGTTGTTAAACTTCTAGCTGTGTCCCCTCCCACGCAGTTATTTGTTTTCATTTATTTTACTGGCAGTGGGAACCCCCACTTCTAATTTTTTTTCCCAGTATTTATCAATGGTGGATGTCCAACAGCAGCACTGGGTGCCCAATCCCATCTCTGACACCCTACTTCCACCTGCCTACCTAATGTAGAAATAAACCCCACCATTGTCCACCCTCTAGCACCCACACTGCCATCCTCTTCACCCCCACTTCAGGCACCCCACCTGTGGTCCCATGCTGCAGCTTATCTGTCCCTTAGTGCCAACTTCTGTATCCCCAATGTGCTGTTCTACCTGCAGGGGAAAATAGCACAAAGAAACTACCATTACAACTGGCATGTTGTTTTCTGCCACAGGGCCATTCCTCAGATTGCATCACTGGCAGTGCGGCAACCAGTTAAAGAGCAAAAGGAAACAAATGTCCTTTTTATGTTTGTTTTAATTACAGTCACTGTGCTGTGATTTGCCACATTGGCAATGATACAAACAACATCTTAACTAAATATCCAAAAATATTTTGGATGCTGTTTTCTTTTTTTTTTTTTAACTTTTGGCCAGCTCTCAATTTTCAGGGTAGCTATAACACCAGCACAACTCACAAACGTGTATGTGTGTGTTTATTAAGGCACCCTGTAATGTGATTTGGGGTGTACTATTGCATGTTCCATAATGGCCTCTGCACCACCCAGTCTTCTCAACAGTTGGGTACCACAAAGTCTTCCATGTTGGCCCCTGTGCACACAGTTGCTCATGCTTCCACAATAACACTGCACCACAGTCTTTCAAAATAGCCCAGTATGGAAAGGATGGTTGGAGAATCCCTATAAATGAGTAGCTGGCTGGAGGTGTTATGGGTCATCCTGAAGACAGCCCATGTTTCTCTGCCCCCCAGCTCAGACAATGCCTTTGGCTATATCCCTACTCTGGAACAATGTTAGGCCCTAGCCTTTAGCTTCTGTCTATCCTGTAAGATCACGTCCCTAGTTGTTGTTTTTCCCTCATTTTGTCTCTGACAATGCCACTTGGCTGCATCTTTTTCTTCCTGTGGCGGATCCCAACCCTAATGTCCTTTTGCTAGTTAAGCTTACTCCTAGCTGCTCTGTCTGTAAAATACCTGTTTTTGTAACTTAAATCCACATGTGCTTATTTTATTGTTACCTTTACTCCTAGAATCACTGTGTATTTTCTCACTATACTGTTTGTTCTGTTCTTTGATATGATGTGGAGCCTATGTAAAGAGCCTTTGGCTCAAAGGTATTAATTCCAAGACTGAAATAAATAAATAAATATATTTGCACAGCATACTTCTTGATCTCTGCTTATAAAGTTGGGAATTAGACTAGATGGATCCAGAGACAAAAATGCAAGAAGGCAGGAGTAAAAGAGACAAGAAATGGAGAGGGGAAGGAGGGAAGGTGGGAGTCAGGGGAGCTTCAGGGAGCAGCACAGGCAGAATGGGGAACCATACCTCTCAACCTCCGGCCTCCAAAATCAGGGACAAGTCTTAAAAAATCAGGGAAAAAGGACTAAAATCAGGACACATCTTCAAAATTGGTGGTATCCACTCAGGAAGCTGGTAGAATAAGGGTTTTGTGTAAAATGCATTTTCTAAGGAAGAACAAGTCTGCAGTTTTAATGTTTGACATTATTTTGTGCTTACAACCCCACTGTTTGGTCATGGAAACATGATTTTTAGGAGGGACAAAGTAAAATTTTGAGGAAAATCAGGGACGCCCTGAAAATCAGGGACAGTTGAGAGGTATTGAGGAACAGGGGGCAGGCAACGTCAGGGAGGGAACAAGGTATGGAAAGCCATGTGCGCCAATGCAAGGATTCTGGGAAATAAAATAAATGACCTGAAAGCCATCATAGAGGAGACTAGCCTGGTTTGGTGGCCATGATTACGTCATGGTGCACTGACAGTCATGACTGGGACATGGCCATACAAGGCTACTCTCTGTTCAGCAGAGCGAGAGGGCGGTTCTATATATAGGAAAAGAATCAAGGCTATGGAAATACAGGGGCATCTGGAGGAAAAGGAAGGGCTGGAGGTATTATGGTCATCCTGAAGACAGAAGCTGGAGCCACTGTCTGTACAGGGTTGTATACAGACCTTCAGCACAGGGAAAGGAGTTGGATAAGGCAGTATAGAGAACCAACATCAGGATGGCAAATAAGGGGAGGTGCTGCTACTTTGGGGACTTCAACCTACCAGATGTGGATTGAGACTGTTTCTCAAGCAGCTAATCAGTAAACCCATTAGGGTAGGGCAGTGCTTACAAACTGGGACAGCATTTCAGGCATCATAGTGGGCAGTCCCCTAGGTACCAGTAATTGCTGTACAGCATGGTTCAACACTACACAAGTCTTGCCATTCACAGATCTGTGGTATCACTTATAGACTATGGACTTGCCATCTAGGGATCAGCCACAGAAACGCCAATCTGCCGCATCTCGGTAGCACTTAACAAAGCCAGCCGCTCCTTACAGGCTCCACCCATTTGACCCATACCTGCGACTTGTATGTCCAGGCAATGTGGCTCCCTTCAAGAGTAGACTAATGTTTAAAACATGTATACTAACAAAGAAAGTGGACCTTGGAATGTTGCCCCTGGTATTCAGGTTCTCCTCACCCCAATCATCAACCTCCGCCACACCAGAAGCTCGGCTAGCCAGGTTTCAAATTCCCACTGCCATACCTCCCAAGGTCAAACATCTTTCACCCACTGGGCCCCACGTTGGTATAATTCACTTCACGATGACATCTCCTCAGCACTGCATTGGGCTCCTTTAAGCAATTGCTTAGACAGCATCTGCTGCTTCAGTAAACTGTGATTGCTTCCACTAGGAGGCAGTACCCTCCTATCATTCTCCCTGTGCCCTTGCCTTCCTCACCTACCCCTCCCTCTCACCGACCTACTTCCTCCTCTCACCTCACCTAGAACTCCCTCCACAAGCCTTCCTCCTCCTACACCTCCCTCCTCCCTTAGAACAAGCAGAGAACACCAAGAAGAAGGAGCTGCTGTTATAACTATACTTTCTACTGGAACTAAACAACTAGAACTCTACTACTGGAACCTTCAATTTAGGGTAAAACAAACAAAAAACTTAGTGTGTTTGTCTGAGTTGGCTGAAGTGAATTATCTGTGCAGTTATCTAGGTGTTTGTCTCAGGTGACTGAAGGAATTATCTGTACAATTAACTAAGTATAGAAAGATCTGTGAAGTAGGGGAGGGCTTAGCTAGAAGGAACCCAGGTTAAAGCCAGATTTAAAAACTGCCCTAGATAGCTTCTGCCAGATAACAGGCAGAGAACACCAAGAAGGAGGAGCTGCTGTTATAACTATACTTCTCTACCGACTATATTGCCCTCCTTCACTCCACCCTAAGCCAGTTCTACTTTTATAGGCACAGGATTAGACTGATGACAGGAACTTCCTGTTTGGGAGCTGGAAGTGAGTGATCTCAGAGCCACAAAAGACTCACCATCCTAGAAGGAAAAGAGTAGCTCTCGCACTCCCAGCTGCTGGAGGTCTGACTCTGAGCAAGTAAGGAGTCTGAGAAATATAGGAACTTCTTGTCTCAGAACAGGAAGATCAGGAGCTTAAAGGGCACAGAGGCAGTAAGTAAGTAGGAGGAATAAACAAAAAATAAAAAAATAAAATAAACAGAGGAAAGAGTAAGTATTTCAAACAGTTAAAGAGCCAGAAATAAGACATGATGGGAGCGGTACAGTTTAGTGGCTGTGGAGCAGCAGTCTTCCGGGAGACGTTCTGGTGGATGCAGTATTGCCCCATCTGCAGGCACCTCTCTGGGCTGAGGGAGGAGTTTACTCATCTCCACGCTGAGCTGGCCAGGATTTGGGGACCTTCTCTCCACTCAGGGACCACCAGGGCCACTGCCATTACCTCAGAGATTGCCAAGAAAGAGGAGTGGTTGGACCACAGTGGGCTCAGGAGAGTGAGGGTGGTGGAACAGAGGTGCATCCTCCAGTTGTACCTCTCACAATTCATATGCTGTTCTGGCAAAGTGTGGTTCCTCTATGGAGGCACCCGCAGTGGAGACCAAGGAAGATGCTGGGAACCTCCAAAAAGGAGACCCACAGGAGGGTGGCTGGGACCCCACAGGAGAAGGAAACAACTCCTGGTGGGGACTCCATTGTTGGGGGTAGAACTGGGGAGGAAGGGGAGAGGGAGGTAGGTGCCTGCCTGACACCATGACTTGGAGGGACAGGAAGCAAATCCTCAGGCTTACTGGAGCAGCTGCACAGGAGGTAGCTGGATGTCATTGTCCATGTAGGGACAAATGACCTGGTTGAGAAAGGGATCAGAGCAGTGCAGGAAGAGTTTGTGGAGTTGGGGAGGGGCCTTAGACAAGTAGCACACACAGTAACCTTCTTGGAGGTGCTGCCTGTCTATGGCATGGATGAGGCTAGGTACTCCGCGCCATGGGATTCAATCAGTGGTTGAAAAACTGGTGCAGAGCTCAGGGATTTGGCTTCATTGGGGACTGGGGTCCACCTGGAGTGATGCACGCCTATACTGATGTGATGGTCTGCATCTGTCCAGGAGGGGAACCAGAATCCTAGGTGACAGGTTTAAATGCTTCATTGGCAAGCATTTAAACTAGCCAAGGAGGAGGCACTGGAAAGGAGCAGGGAAATCCTAGCCCCCAAAAAAATCAGGGTAGTGGCAAGTAAACACCAAGATAGAGATGTCAATAGGGAGAAGCGCTGGGGTAAATGGAGAAATGACAAAGGCAATAAGGACAGGGATGGGGCAAAAGGGGTAAGGCCATTAAGAAATGGAGGATAATGAGTACCAATGCCCGTAGTCTGGGCAACAAGTTCCCTGAACGGTGGCCTTGATGGAAGAGGATGCCTGGATATCAAGCAATCACAGAAACATGGTACACAGAGAACCATGACTGGGATGTTAACATACCAGGGTACACAACCTACAGGAGAGACAGGGAGGGTAGACTAGGGAGGTGTAGCTCTCTAAGTAAGGGAAGGGATAAAAGCAATGGAACAAAAGAGTAAATGGGGAGGAGAGGAGGCACTGTGGGTCACCTTAGAGATTGGAAATGGCACCACAATCTGCACAGGGTTGCATACAGACCCCATGTCAGGGGAGGGAATGGACATGGATATGATAGAAGGCATCCTTAGGATCGCAGAGAAAGGGAGATACTGTTGATGGTGGACCAGAATATGCCAGATGTTAACTGGAGCACTTTTGCTGCAGCTACATCCAAGAGCAGGGACATTCTAGATGCCCTACAGGTGGCATGCCTCAGACAGTTAGTTTTGGAACCCACTGTGAGGGAGCAACTTAGATCTCATACTCTCAAATGGGGACAGTGAGAGGATCTTAGATCTAGAAGTGAGTAGCCATCTGGGAACAAGTGACCACCAAACAGTGTGGTTCACGATAAACTCAGCTACAGAGTCAAGCCATACAAAAGTGAGGGTACTGGACTTCAGGAGGGCTGACTTTGACAAGATGGGAGAGTGCCTTATAAATGCACTAGCAAACAGGCTAGAAGGAGGGTGGAGCAACAATGAGGAAACATCAAAACTGCCATCACAGGGGCAACAAGCCTTTGTGTGAAGCAAATAAATCAAACTAAAGAAAAAGCCACTATTGTTCTCAGAAAAGAGGGGTGGGAAGGTTAGGGAGAAAAAGATAGCATTTAGGAAGTATAAAGAAACAAAGAAGGAGCAGGACAGAGAACTGTACCAGTTAAGGCAGAAGGAAGCGGAGGGAAGTCAGAATAGCAAAGGCCCAAACTGAGGAAAGATAGTTAACTCAGTTAAGAAGGGGATAAAACTTTTATCGGTACATCAGGGAGTGTAAAAGACAAAGGGAGGGATAGTGAGGCTAAATAGAAAGGACGGTGGGTGGGCAGAGAAGGACAGTGAAAAAGCAGGGATACTGAGCAAATACTTCTGCTCAGTATTCACAAACAGGAGGAGGGAGGTGCCTAATCCAATTTACAGAAGCACTCTGGATAAGGGGTCGATCCCAGTTGTTTCACATAAGAAAGGGTTCTGAAAGAACTCCTAAAACTGAAGGTGGACAAAGCAATGGGAACTGATGGAATTCATCTCAGAATTCTAAAAGAATTAAGGGAGAACTAGTGACACCACTGACTACCCTTTTAACAAATCATGGGAGGCTGGTGGGTACCTGAAGACCGGAGGAAGGCGGATGTGATCTGCCTTCACAAAAGTGAGAGCAAGACAGAGGCAGGAAACTACAGACCTATCAGTTTGACTTGTGGTAGGAAAGTGATGGAATCACTTCTGAAGGAAAGCACTGTTGAGTACCTAGAGGCCAGTGGGGCACAGGACCCAAGGCAGTATGGTTTCACAGTGGGAAGGTCATGTCAGACTAATCTAATAGATTTCTTTGACTGGGTAACCAAAGTAGTAGACCAGGGAGGTGCTGTGGACATGGCCTACCTAGACTTTAGCAAGGCATTTGACACAGTCCCACACAAAAGATTAATGATTAAATTAATCAGCCTGGGAGTGGGTCCCAGGGTGGTAGCCTGGGTAAAACATTGACTAGACAACAGGACACAGAAGGTAATTGTAAATGGAGTCCACTCGAAGAAAGAGGGTTACAAGTGGGGTACTACAGGGTTCAGTACTGGGTCCATTCATTTTAATGTCTTTATAAGTGACATTGCAGAGGGACTGGAAGGAAAAGTATGCCTCTTTGCAGATGACACCAAGATCTGCAACAGGGTTGATGCACAAGGAGGCGTGGAAAGGATGAGAAGGGACTTGGCAAGGTTGGAAGAATGGCAGCTTGATTCAATGCAAAGAAGTGCAAATAGTGCACCTGGGAAACAAAACCCAGGGAAGATTACACAATGGAGGGGAGGTAGTAACAACAACAAAAATGGAAAGGGATCTGGGTAATCATATCAGATGACCTTAAGGTTAGCAAGCAATGTGAGAAGGCAGGGAGGACTGGTGGGATACTGGGATGTATAGGAGATGCATCACCAGCAGAAAACAGGAAGTAGTTATCCCTCTGTACAGACAGTTGGTGAGACCCCATCTGGAGTACTGTGTACAGTTCTGGAGACCCCATCTCCGCAAGGACATAGACAGTATGGAGGCAGTCGAGGAGGGCAACTAAATGGTGCAGGGTCTGCAAGAGAAGCCATTCGAGGAGAGACTAAAGGATCTTAATATGTTTACCTTTGAGGAAAGGAGGGAGGGGGGACATGATAGAAACTTTTAAGTACCTCAGTGGAATCAAAGTCCAAGAGGGTAGCATCTTTAGAAAAGAGATGTCCAAGAACAAGGGGACACAATTTGACGATAGAGGGGACGCCTCAGGGGCAATGTGAGTAAGTATTTTTCACAGAGAAGGTGGTGGACGTATGGAACAGCCTTCCTGAGGAGGTTGTGGGTTCTAAAACTGGGGATAATTCAAGAATGCATGGGACAGACATAAGGCAATTCTTGTGGGGGGTAGGAAGAAATAGGCTGTTGGTTAACTAGGATCTGCAGCTTATCCTGTAGGTAAGGAAATGGGCAGACTAGGTGGGCTTAAGCAGTCCTTATCTGCCATCAAAGTCTATGTTTCTGCCTCTAGGCTGCTCCCTCACTTCAACCCCTGTTGCCCGACTAGCTAATCTCTAACCACCACTCAGGCCCCATGGGATTCCCCATATCCATTCCCATCAGTGTCAGTGGCTCAGTAGGTAGCACACTCTCCTCCAGGTCGGGAGATCAGAGGGCTGCGGGTTCAGTTCCCACATCTGGCACTTGGGTTAATATCCCAGTACTGACACTGTAGTGCAGCATGAGAGGGTGCTGCACTCTGAGGTGCCATCTTTCGGATAAGACGTTAAACCAAGTCCCATCTGCCTGGATTGGTGGTAGTTCAGGTGGGTGTTAAAGATCCCATGGCACTTATCGAAAAGAGTAGGGGAATTTTTAAAACTTAAAGAAATACATACATAATAGTGCTACTCCACACCAATCATAATACAAAGGAAACCTAAATATTACGTCATACAGTGATACATCAATGCAACATAACATTTATATTACCCCAAAACCTAGTATCTAAAGCCAGAGATAGCCCCCACCCCAGTAAAAGAGTAGGGGAATTTTTATTCATATCACAAAAGAGCTAATGAACAATATAGTATTACTTCATACAACAACAGAAAACAATAAATAACAAAACCTCAAACAAAGTATTACTTCATACATTAGAAACAGGATGTACAAACATAAGGAAAACAATCATAAATACCATAATAAATAGTCAGTGACCTCCGTCAGAAAAGAAAATATACTCTTAAACAGTGTTCAAACACAAAATAATACAAATCGTATAGTGAGCAAAACATTTTTATTTTTTGTGAAACATACTAGGCTTTTAAATATAAAAAACTGTATCATAAATCGACTTCCCATTCTTCCTTAGCTTTAGCTGAAAAGAAAATTTATTTAAATCTCATATCTCCCTATATTACTTGTACAAGATGAACTTTTAATCTAGAGTTTAAACTATACAATCAAAAGATTGCAATAAATTCTCCCAGTATTCAAGTGAAAATATAGATTTCTCAAGCAATTTAAATCTACCTATCTCAGTTTCCAGTATATGGAACAAATTAATTGGATAAATTTCTTGCTGTTGCAGTAATAGTCTACATCTACTAATCCATATCCAATACAGAAAAATATGAATAACTTGTAAGGTACTATAAGTGTCTTGAGACACAGCAGCATCGAAGAACCATAATGTAAATTCTCCGTGGAAGGGGAATTGATAAACAACTCTTCCAACGGTGCTTTACAATGTCTCAAAATTCCATAGCATAGCAATATTTAAAATATAAGTGCTCCATTGTTTCAGGAATTAATATACACTTCCCTCTCAGGCAATAACAGTCTTGTGGAGTTTTATGTTTTTGATTATGCACATTTATTCTCCATGAATCCCCAACCATGCAGTGTCCCACATATGTAGCGGTATATGGGGTTAGATATATTTTGAAATATTCAAACATACCATCTTTGAAAGCTTTGAAAAAGGCAATTTGGAAAATAATGATGTAAAATATTATTGTACAATTCCTTTCTGGAGATGATCCTAACCGCCTCCCAACTAACATTCCAGCCTTTTATTTTATCAAATATTTCACTCCATCTATCCACCAAGCGTGGACGCCTTTTATTTTTATGCATAAAGTTTGCATTTTCCATTCTTGCATCACTCCCTGTAAATGTGTATTAGTTAGTGAACCCCAAATCTTACAACTATCTTTAACTACTGGTATCAAATTTGAATATAAAAAATAGTAAAGAAAAAAAGAATCGGGTTAATCATTTTCAAACCTCCTGCTTTAATGTCCAAATACAATATATTGCATTTAATTGATTTAATCTACTTCCACATACCATTAAAAATCTCATTAATAAGGTCTCCAAGCTTTTTGGTATAAAAAAAAATTACTTAAATATAAAAACGGGTATTAGAAAGGTTTTAATTAAGTAAACTTTTCTTTTTGAAAGTTTACTATGATTCCAACAGGTTATTTTGGAATTACCATCCTGTAAAGCCAATTTCCAATTATAAATTGCACTACCTGGACCTCCAAAATATATTCCTAAGATTTTACAAGGTTGTTATTTGGTCTGGAAGCCTCCACCATGGTCAGAGTATCTGGAAAACCTGTAATACTTAAACACTTTATTTTAGATTCATTGATCCGTGTTCCATAAGTTTACCTAACTCTGTGATAATCATGCAAGCTACCATTATAGAAGCCTCATCAGGTAGGATGAGACACAAATCATCTGCATATGCAATTATTTTTGTCTGGAATCTGTGATCACAAATAATTCCTTTAATTAAAGGAGAATGGTTAATTATCCGCATAAAGGATCAAGAGCCAAAACATATAGGAGGGCTTAACGGGCATCCCTGTTGGACTCTTTTAGTATTCTGTGTTTTCCTCCTTTCCATCCATTTTCTAACAGAATTACATATGCCAAAGCATAACACATCCATAACCATTGGACAAATATATCAGGAAAACCAAACGCCAACAAGCATTTCCATAAATATTCATGTGATAATTCATCAAACGCTTTGGCTTGATCCAGACTTATTAAAAATCCTCTGAAATGCCTAAGTTCCTGTCCCTGGTTCTATAATTTCACTAATATAGATCAGTCGTCGTGTATCTTCCTTCCTGAAACTGAGCAGAATTGAGAATCACTAACTAGATCTGGCATCACCAAAGATAGTCTGTTCCCTAAGAGTTTCAAAAGATCTTAAAATCCACATTCAATAATGTTAATGGCCTCCAGTTTCCTATATCTGAGTGATCCCTTTTTAAATAAAAAATTAATAATCCTCATACATTTGCAGTGGTAAAATCATATCTGTAATATAGGATAATGGCTGGGGATCGGGTGATAACATGCTGTATCATCTTTGAGTGGTTGCTAGGGCAACATGGTAAACCTCGAGAGTGCAGCTCGAGAGGTCTACTGTAGTCTTGGCAACCATACAGAGGTGATTTCAGCGTGGTTGCCATCCCATCCCCAGCCATCATCTTTATAGTGTATGGTCAAAACACACTGTTTGCATTCTATGCGTAGTATTATGGAACTCTGGTGCATTCTTTTTCTTATGCCACTGTTTGGAAGTTCCAAGTGTGGTTAACAACTTTTAAAACTCTAAACAGTGCATAACAAAGCTGTGTGACTGCTGATTATGGTGGTTAATAGGCACTTACCATACATTATAAGAAAATTATACACTGCCAACAACTCTTTAGGCATCAATTTCCATGATAATTTATATAATTCTCCTGGCAATCCATCTGAACCAGGGGAAACTTCATGTTTAAGAGAAAGAATCACTCTTTCTAATTCTGCTTCAGTAAATGCTTCTACCATTAAATTTTGTAAATCCGCTATAAACAAGGAAGATCTGCTGCTTTCAAAATTGATATAAATTGAAATCTAAATTTCTTGTTTCAAAACTATGTTCTATATGATAGTCTAGAAACTCCATAATTCCTATGTTATCTGATACCACTCTAGTATCCTTATATTTCAAGCTTGTAAAAGCCTTTTTCTGTCCTGGTCATGCATGCTAAAAAGGATTAACCTGCACTGTTTTACTTTATGCTATAAGGACTGTTCTTTAATAAGCGAGCGCAATCTATCGTATTGATAATGTGCCATATCTTGTTTTATAGTTGTGATATTGGCAGATAAATCTACCTTTCGCTTGATTGTGTTGAAATCGGGCTTTGTAAAGTATGCCAGAGAGTCAGGTATTCCTCGCTCTGAGTTTGTGCTAGAGATCTACGTTGTACCTGAAAATATCCAGTCAAACATACCTTGAAGGCTTCCCACCAACCAACCATATTAACATGTAAATCAATCGTAGTGATTTGATCTCTAATAATCTGTTACAAATCCTTAACAATCGCAGTAATTAATGTTGAAACATTCACTTCCAAAACCCAGGACCTTTTGTCCTGTGTGAGGGATTATCAATATCTGTACCAATCAGAATATGATCTGAAGACTCTATTGGTAATGTAATCAAACTAGAGATTAATAACGATTTCTGTACAAAATAGTCAATACGGGATGATAGTTCCTTTAAAAAGGTAGGTTTAGCTCTCTTCCAGCCTAGTTGGTGTGAATCACAGAGGCCAGCTAGGGAAAAAGAAGGATTTTAAAAAGTGTTATCGCAATACTGTTTCCTGTTTCATTTTTTTGCTGAAAATTTACATTAAATCCCCACAAAAATAATTGCCTACTCGATATAAATATGGTTGGATCTTTTAAATAATTCGATCTGAAGAGCTTTCTTGAAGGCCATAAATTGTAATTAATCGACACTGTAAATCTTTAAGTAGGACATCCAAAAAAATGCCCTTCCTGTTTCAATTTTAACCAACCTATAGATCTTAACATCAAAAGTTGAAAACAAACTCCCACCCACTACACATTTCTTCCCCGGAGGACCAAAATGATTTACCCCAATGCCAGTCTCTGGTAGCTATGGAAATTTTGGACATTGTAAGTAAGTGTGTATCTTGTAATAAAAATGTCATATTTCAAATAGAGTACCCCAAGCGTCAGTTGACATTTATGATGTGATTTCAAACTATTCACATTTAATGAGACTATTGATAGTGTAGAAGGTTTCAAGGAGGGGTTTAGGGTTTTACACTGGATCTAGTGACTCTTTCCGGGTTCTAGCTGTTGTCTCCCTGATGGGCGCCCGGTTAGTTAATGCTATTGTTGAACTACCCAAATCAACTGTTGGTTCCAACGTAGGGTGGGCCCGATCTGCCTGTTCCCCTCCATGATGAAAAGACTGAAAATCTATTTTCCAATGGTAATGGAGAAAGGGGCACATTCTGGCTATCACTGCATTCAACAACGCAGTAAAAGGAATGGGAGGTAGCATTCCACTTCCAGAACCATGCAGCTCCTCTTGTTCCTCCTTATCATTTGATTCTACAGAACTTGACAAGCTGCAAGAATCAAGGTCCATAGATTTTGAAGGCCTTTGCGGGATCCTTGTGGGGTCACAAATGGTGTTTCTCATTCCTCCCTACTTATCCCCTGGGAGGATCTAAAGCATGAACTACCGTCTGTTCTATATGTGATAATAAAGGACTCGTTAGACTGTAACGATTATGGGGGACAGAGGGTTGAAATTTGTCTATTTCCACTGAGTTCCCCTTCCTGTACCTCTTCGCCTACCTCTAAATATGTTTTCAGTACTCTCCTTCTGTGTTCTTGGTAAGTTTTTTTTGCCTGTGCTAAAAAGTATTCCTGGTCAGAGGAATCATCAGTATCCGTAGTTCTCCATGGGCAATCTGAAAAAAAAAAGATTAATTTCATTACATAAATTGCATACGGGGGCTAACACTGTGCTGCTGATTGCCCTAACATACCACACTGAAAGCATTTAATTTGGTCACTGAAGTGTTTAAATGCTTAGTGAACTGCATTTAAAACAACTTTTAGGCTGGCCGCATAAAAAATGATGCCTCTGTCTCTCCCAAGAAAAAGGAACTCTGCAGATGTTGTATGCCATTGTCATCCTGGTTAAGTTGTACTCACACTGTGCAACCCCCTGTCCAAAAGCCATTTTCATCCATAATAGGCTTAGGTTTGTCTTGCACTAAACATCGTTTTCCAACCAGAAAAGAATGTTAGCAATATTTACCCCTTCATTCCGGAAAAGAATGGTCACAGTTTTAATTGTGCGTTTAGTGATTGGGATGGCCTGGAAATCCTTCATTTCTCTTGATCTTTAATATCATAATAAACTCTCCAGAATTTATCTAATGAAATAATAGAACAAAACTGATATCATAGTTGTGTTCACCGGGCGGGTGTATAAAGCATACACCTCCGCTGGAGAAAATCCATAGAGTCAATTAGTAGTGACTTCCCCACCCATGTTCGGTCTGGTACTACTGCAGCTTTGCCCAGTATCTCAGCCGACCAGAAATCTGTGCTTGGCTGCCTCCGCTGGTTTCTTAAATAAGCCCGCATAGGATTTGGGGCCCAATATTCCCGGTTGTCAGGCAATCAAATTTCTGTGCGCATCATTATCCACAACAGAATCAGTAGTTTGACTTTCATTCTCTCTTCCTTCTGTAGTTAAAGTAATTGTGGAGTAGTCCATGGAAGCAACTTGTTTTGCTGGAAGAGATGTCTATTCAAGATTGCCACCAGCTGCCTTGCATTCTGAAAAATCAGTAGCCTCTCCTTGAATTTGCACATTTGCATTAGGGCCAGCAGAGGACTTCATTTTGGCTAGCTTCAGTTATAATGAATGAAGGTGTGGTATAACTATTCCATCTTGATTTAAGGCGGTCGCTGTGAAAGTGGATAAGGCTATGGGACAGGACGGTGTGCCAGAGAGTACTAAGGAACTTGGGAGGTGCTTGCTACACCACTCACAGCCATATTCAACAGCTTACTGAACATGGTTCCAGAGGTATGGAGGAGAGTAGATGGTAGATGTAGTCCTGCTCCATACAGCAGCAGCAGAAAGGAGGTAAGCAACTATAGGTGGGTCAGTCTCACATCAGTGGTGGGAGATGAATGGAAACCCTGCTATAGGAAAGGTTAGTAGAGTATCTTAAATCCAGTGGGCTACAAGACCAAAGGCAACGGATTCACAGAGAGGAGGTCATGCCAAAGCGAATCTGATGGATTCCTCAGCTGGGTGACCAGAGGAATAGATCAGTTGAGGCAGTAGTTTTATTTATTTGAGATTTTGTAACTGGGTAAGCTTCCACTGAGACCATGCAGTCCCTTTTTCAGGGCAACCTGGGGAGGGTACAGATGGTGAGGAATACAAAAATATAAACACAGCCATGAACATACAATACATGAGCACTGGTATAAAGGAATACAGATTAAAGAGGCATACATTCATATAAATAAAGCTCTGTACATACAATAACAGCACTGACATCAATAAAGATACAAAGATAAGATCACAGAGCCCAATACAATCTGTAACAATGTTAGACGTTATATACAAAAACCAAACAGATTTCCGATTTAGAGGGAGTGGATGGTGAACAAGACAGTCAGGCAAAAGTGGGATCACATTATATATAGCAGTTATAGCAATAGTGTAGGAACATATGTACATCAGATTAGACAATCTACTGCAGCCAAAGTGTAACTCAAATCTAAGAGACAGGTAGTACCATGAGTTGAGGTGGCAGGCTCAGCAGGAGGGACTGACATAAGTAAGGAAAGAACAGAGTTAATTAGGTAAAGCAGGAGCAAGTTTCTAGGCCATCGAGGTGGTTGTGCAAGGCATATGAAACTGGGAGGAAGTGCAAGAGAGGATAGGCGAAGGAGGAGTTCCAGGCCCAGGGTGCGGCCTAGACAAAAGATCTCCGGCTTGCAGCTAGACATGTCGATGGCACAGTTAATGGAGGGAGGAGGAGCGAGGGTTCATCAGGGCTGATTTTCTCACCACAATATTATATAGGACTGGAGGAGTGTATAGGTGAGTGAGCTTATAGGTAAGGCAGAGGAGGATATACTGAATTAATGTTCTAGTTGTAGCCAACCCAGAGATGCTTGTACAGTGCAATGATGTTGCTGTGAGGCCTATCTGGACTGTAGAAAGGCCTTCGACACCATGCCACAGAGGAGACTGAGAGAAACTGAGCAGCCTAGGGTAGCATCCAAAGCGATGAATTGGGTAAGAAACTGGTTGGTGAATAGGTGACAGAGGGTGGTGGTTAATGGCACCCACTCTAAGGAAGGGAGAGTGACCAGCGGGTGCCGTAGGGCTCAGTACTGGGACTGGTCCTCTTCAGTGTCTTCATAAGTAACACTGCAGAATAACTGGAAGGAAGGTATGCCATTTATAGATAACACCAAAGTCTGTCATAGGGTGGATACTCAGGAGGGTGGAGAGACTGGGTATGGACCTTGGGAAATTTGAGAAGCGGTCAAGGGCGTGGCAGCTGGGGTTCAGTGTGAAAAAGTACAAAATCATGCACCTAGGGCATAGGAATCCTGGAGCAGAATACAGGATGGGGGTAGTGATGGTCACTAACAGGAAAAGGACCTTGGGGTTGTTGTATCTGGTTACCTCAAAGTGGCAGGGCAGTTTGCCAAAGCAGGGGTAGGTCCAGTGGGATGTTGGGGTGCATTGGTTGAGGTATCACCAGCAGGAGGATAGAGGTGGTGTTATCACTGTATTGCTCACTAGTGGGACCCCCACCTGTAGTATTGTGTCCAGTTCTGGAGGCTGTACTGCAGAAAACAGACAGGGTGGAGGCAGTCCAGAGGAGGACAACTAAAATGGTGCAGGAGTTTCATCAAAGGCCTCTGAGGAGACTGAGGATCTCAACATGTATACCCTAGAAGAGAGGGAGAATGAGAGGGACACAATAGAGATGTACAAGTACCTCACAAGGGTGAACTAGATACAGGAGGAGTCTCCTTTCAAAGGAGAAAGAGCACCAGGACCAAAGGGCATGCAATGAAGCTGGAGAGAGAGAGAGAGAGAGTGTGTGTGTGTGTGTGTGTGTGTGTGTGTGTGTAAGAGGGATGCAAAGAAGTACTACTTCACTGAAAAAGTGGTGGATGCCTTAGACTGCCACCAGAAGTGGTGGAGGTGAAAACTGTAGGGGCTTAAGCTTGCACGGGATAGACATAAGGGTATGTTAATAATTAGGCTGGGAGGATCATTGAGACCAGTTAGGATCTCTACGGAGGCAGATGAGGTAGGGGCCATCTGGGCAGAGTGGGCATGCCAGGTGGTCCCTTTGCTGACAGATTCTGTGTTTTATGTTTCTCTTTGACCCTAAATTACCGTGTTATGTAATAGATTTGTATCATTGAGCCATCATGCACTACGCTGATGTCCGGGCAGGCCTACATGAGATTCAGCTCAGAAACTCACAGTAGTGATCTCGCTGCCACCACCAGTGAGGATTACTATGCAGTACTAGTAAGAGAATCTGTATACAGAAAGTAGGGTATGATATTAAACCTAGCTGTAATCACGGCAAAAGCAGGACCGCACTGAAAATGCGATTTGTTTTTATATCAGCTGGGGCTCTTGTGGGTAAATAATTATAACTTTCTTCATGTGGAATTATGAAAAGTTTTTAAGTTCAATCTCTCTCTGTGGATTCTTTTCTCCCCAGATGTGGTGCCTTGCACGTTGGAGATCACATCCTGTCCATAGATGGGACCGCACAGAACACTGCTCTCTGCTTGAGGCTATTCAGCTCTTAGCCAGCACTTCTGACAATGTTAAGCTCGAGATACTGCCAGTTCATCAAAGCAGGCTGCCACTCAAACCCCAGAGACAGGTGAGTCCTGGTATTACTGTTTTAAGGTAATTTCACCAGAACTATAGGAGCTGAAACATTTCTGCATAACTTGATGTATGGATGCAGCTACTGTCACAGCAGTCGAAATGGAAGTACTAGGGTTCCGTATGTTCTAGCTATTAACAAGCCCAGTGTAAATGGTCTCCTGGGACCACACTGAGGATCCCAGAAACTCTCCTTACCTCATGCCTTCCTGTTCAGTTTCAGACAGTTTTTGCAGTTGTCCTGAATTAGAATAGTAAAAGGAGATTGTAGACAATATCAAGTCTTTAGAAAACTGAACAGACTGGGGGAGAAAACAGAGCAAGTGTGGTCTGATGGGCAGTTGAAATTTCTTCAAGGCACCTCTATTTGTGGAGCAAAGTCAACACTGCAGTATGGTGGTGGTCTCAACTGTAATGCCGGGGCTGGGGCTGCCTCTAATTGGGCAGATGTACCTGCAGTCTTTGCTGGGAATCAAACCCTGATACCCAGAGGGCAGTAGCTCTAACCATTCAGCTAAAGGGAAGTTCCTCTAGCTGTGAGGTTAGGTTGCTTCATTGACTGTCCTATTTGTAATCCCAATGACTACCACTAGAAGTCTCTTTTGCACGCTACTGCAGCTGGTACCACACTTACAGTTTTAAGAGTGGTCTTATACGCATTCTTAGGGCAAGAAAACTGCAAACCAAAGGTAAGCATTTCTGATACCCTAAGGATAAAATGAGACCATTCTTGTAACTAAAGAGCAGTCTTGGTGGTGGTATTAATTAGTATTAATCAAGCTCGTGTAATGATATATAACTTTTTTTAAAACTTTACCTGAATGTGCCCATTTCGGGCAACTATCGTGAGACACTCGTCACAGAAAGTGTCTCGCATGCAGTGGAAAGGAAAGCTCTGATTGGTCATGAGAGCTGTCTTGATCTATAATAGTGTTACACTTGTGCAGTAGTGCTTTGCCCATTGTTCACAGCTTTCAGCAGTATATGACTGCTTTGCACAGACCCTTTTTCTCCTAAACATCACTGCTCCTGCCCTTGTTGTTTTGTATGTCTGAAGCACCCCATATCCTCCTGCCCCCACTGTTTGGCATCTGTCCAAGAGAAATAGCAGATAAGATCAGCTGCAACTCGATATGTCAGCCCTGCCTCTGGGGCTCAAGGCTGGTGGGGTTTGTTGAGATGTTCGTTTGTAATAGGACTAAGCTTTATTTCTTATGGTTTGCATCAATCAGTCTACCACGTGCAGGTGACTTGTCTATCATGTTCTGGTTCTAAGGGTTCTTTGCTATGTAAGAGCTGCATCATCAGGTAACTGTGATGAAGTAATCCGTGCAGATTCAGGTGAACGATCTCTTGGCTGTCCCCGATTATGAGAGGCATGTCCCTCATTTTACTCCTCAAAATTTCTCCTTTCCTCATCCGTCCTCATGGAAAAGGTGTTGCACACACACGCAGTGCTCTGAATTCAGATTAAAGCAGAAATTCATAAATTGTAAGATGCCAAATCATAAATAAACCTTTACAAGTAACCACAATGATTTCCAGTGTCCTGTGCTTGTATCTCCATATCTAAGGATGTGTCCCTCATTTTAGTGGCAGAGGTTGAGAAGTATACGGGAGTGTATTACAGATGGGATTTGTTAGGGTATTTTATATCGTGCCTAAAGACAGCCATATGTGGAGCATTAGTGCTGGAAACATTTTCCAACATTCCAAAATGGTGGGGATAAAAGTCCAAACACTTGTCACTCTTGAATAATTACTGCATAGATGCTTGCTTTCATACAAAGATTTCAGACTTTTATTAGGCAATAGTGCAAGCAATGCCACATCTCAGTAAAGTAACATTACAACAGAGAACCTCAGTGTTCTAACATACAGTACTGACATACTACTATACTGAGATGCCAGCAGAGTAGGCCTTATGGTCTATCAAGTCTGCTCGAGATCTGCATCCATTCAGGACACCGTTGCTGCCTTCCCTGCCTCCCGCGTGAAATCCCCAACCCCATCACCCGACTGAAGTACTCCTCCAGTTTTGCATTACTCAGTTTCACCTTACCCCTATACCTGTCCCAGCCCTGCTTGAACCCTTCCACGGTATTTATAGCCACCAGTTCCACAGGCAGTGCGTTTGGTTCCACCACCTCTCGGTGAAGTAGCATCTCCTTGTCCCCCAAGCTCCAGCCAACCAGCCTCACTGAGTGCCCCCTATGGCCCCCACCTCCCTCAGCTGGAACACCCTATCTAGGCTTACACTATTTACTCCCTTAAGGTATTTAAAGACCTCAGTCATATCTTCTATGTCCTCTTTTCCTCCAGGAGTGCAAGTTGAGCTCCTCAAGTCTCCCCATGAGACCTTTCCCCAGACCCTGTACCATCCTGGTGCCCTCCTCTGTACCCTATCCAGGAGGGCAATGTCTTTTAAGTATAGGCACCAAAACTGCATGCAGTATTCAAGGTGCAGTCTAACCAGGCAGTTATACAGAGGGAAAAGCTCCTCCCGCTTTATCAAGGTTATCCCTGGCGATGCACCACTGCATTTTATTCACTTTGGCTGCCGCCTTCACGCTGTTCAGAGTTCATTTTGGCATCCACAGCCACCCCAAGGTCCTTCTCCCCTGAAACCTGCAGTATCTCCCTCCCAAGAGGTACCTGTGGGCTGGGTTCCTTAGCCCCAGAAAGAGAACCTGCATTTCTTAGCATTAAACCTCAGTTTACAGGTGTGACCACCTCTCCACAGTCTCCAGGTCCCTTTAGGGTTTTTCTACTCTCCCCCATCCACCACTACCCCAGCTTTGAGTCATTGATAAAGAGGCTCCTCTCGTCCCTGATACCATTTCTGATGTCTGAGATGTAAGCATTAAACAGGAGGGACCCAGCACCGCCACTGTGGGACCCTGCTAATGACCTCCTTGAGAGGAACTCCCGACCACCACCTTCTGAAACAGCCCAGATAGTCAGTTTCTATCCACCTGACCATCCATTCCCCACCACCATTTCCCCAGCTTATCCAGTAGGCCAGGATGAGGCACCGAATCAAATGCCTTGCTGAAGTCTGGAAAGAGGACATCCACTGGCCTGCCCTGGTCCAGTGCATTAATCACCCAATTGTAGAACTCCACAAGGTTAGTCTGACAGGATCTGCCCTGAACAAAGCCATGTTGGTGATCATCCAGATGGTCCCATGCTCCAGAAACACCCCAGCCTCTCTTTTAAGATGGCCACAATCATTTTCCTACCACTGATGTCAGGCTAATAGGCTCAGTAGTTCCCGGCTCCTTACTTGAGCCGGCTTTGTGATAGGCATGATGTGGCCAATCCTGAGGCACCCACCCCATCTGAAGGGAGGAGTTAAAGGTCCACCAGAGATGCAGCCAGGAAATCTGCCATTTCCTTTAGCACCCTGGGATGATGACCATCCGGACTCAGTGCCTTCTCCGCTCATAGGGACTTGGGGCTTCCTCACCCTACCAACAGGAATTTCAGCATCCATGACCTCCCCTTCTGTAATTTTAACCTGCCTCCCCCATATGGTGCTGCCCCCCATCTTCCCTAGTGAAGACTGAGGCAAAGTAATTGTTGAGTCGCCTGCTTCCTGCCTCCTCAGCCAACCCACTCCTGACCTCAGTCTACTAATCTGCCCTTCACTTTCCTTCTTTCCCTGATGCACCTAAAGAACCCTTGTCCCTCTCCTGATCCCCTGTGCCATCCTCTGCTCTATCCTCACTCTGGCTGATATCACTGCCCTGGTTACCTTTCTGAAATCCTATCATACTGCTCCTTGTCCATAACCCCACATGAGCACCAGTATTGGCTATAGCAGCTCTTTCTCTCTCATCGCTTCCTGGACCTCCTGGTCCACCAGCTTCAGCTTTCTGGCTCTACCAAACTTGTGTCAGACCTTTGTGCAGGCCTTGGTAGCTTCCAGGAGCCCCTTTTAATAATTTCCACCTGCTCTCTGTGTCCATGCCGGTCTGATCCCTGCAAGTGACTCTTGAGGATCTGCTCACACCCTTTAAATCCACACCCTGAAGTCAACTACCACTGTTGCAGTGTGATTTCTCCTCCCCAGGTCTACAGACAACCAGACTGTGGCATGCTCACTCTCCCCAGTGGGTCCCCTACCACTAGGTTCCTAACCAGATCGCAATCTGACAGGACCACATCCAGGACACAACCCTCCCTCATTGGGTCAGCCGCCAGTTGGGAAAGGAACGCGTCCTGAAGACATCCAGAAAGCACTGCTCCCTGGCCAATGAGGATGCCATAGTTCTCCATTCTGCCCCGGCATGTTTAGGTCACCCAGCACCACCATTCTGCCCTCCCCTGGCCACAGCGGTCCCTAAGATTTGCCATCTGGCCTTCCTCTAGATCCTCCGCCTGCATGGGTGGCCTGTAAACCACCACCAGCTTCACCATGTTGCCCCTTGCCATCTGCATGATGTGTTTCATTTTACGACACTTTGCAAAAGTAATTGCCCCCCAAGCAGAACTCTTATATATGCAAAAGTTCTTAGACACAGAGTCCACTGTCACTGGAAAAACACATTGCTAACACAAGACATGTCTGGCAGACCACCAGGGGTCTCTGTTGTAATGTCTTTTACTTAGATGCACTGCTTGCATTATAATAATAATTCTTTATTTATAATGTGTCTTTCATAACCAAGGCACATAACAGTGGAACCAATGAAAACATATCAAACAAGACAAAACAAAATATCAGCACAGTTATAAATACATGCTTGTCAGCCAACACCTTCATTAAAAGCTTTATTCCACAAAAGCGTTTTAAAGCCTACTGACCCTCCCTCCCCACAGTCAGACACTCTAATCTGATGGGGTAGAGAATTCCAGAGGGTCGGGCCACGAACATAAATGCCCAGGCTACCGTAGATTTTAAAGTCACCTCGGAATTTCTAGCAACCAGTTGGCCAAGCGGAGTGGTCGCTCAGGGAGATAAGGAATCAGAAGCTCTTTCAGGTAGTCAGGGCCCAGTCTGTGTAGGGCTTATATGTCAGTAACTCAACTTTGAAGGAGATCCGCCACTGAACAGGCAGCCAGTAGATCCCGCAGCGCCGCATAATATGGGAAGATCTCAAATCCCCATCAACAACCGGTTGCTGAGTTCTGCACCAGGTGCAAGTGACAGATATCAACCCCAATCGACCAAAGTAAAGCGAGTTGCAATAATCTAGGCGCGAGGTCACAAAGGCATGGATCAGTGTAGGCAGGTCTCACGGATGGAACAAGGTGCTTAATCCTGGCGATGTTTCTAAGATGGTAAAAAAGACTTTATGACTGCTGACACATGAGCACAAAGTGTCAGCCCTAAGCCTAACACCCCCAGGTCTCTGACCTGTTCAGAGGCCTGGAGCTCAGCATCCCTAGGAATAATCCCAGGAGACGGCCCCAGCCCCTATCCGATGACCTGATCCAAAACCATCACCTCCGCTCTTGCGGGTTCAACCTCAACCAACGGACCTCAATCACACTTGGATTTCTTTGAGACAGTTATTAAATACCGAGACTGCTCCTTCCTGGCTGGGAGCAAAAGACAGGTATAGCTGGGTATCATCGGCATAGCAATGAAATCTCAGCCCATACTGTCTTACAGTGTCTCCGAGGTAAGCATGTACACTGCAAACAGCATGGGGACAGCACTGAGCCCTGAGGGATCCACATGACAAAGGGATTGAATCAGAGGAAAAAACCGACACTACCCTCTGAGATCTTCCAGTGAGGTACGATGTAACCCATTTGTAGACCAATCCGAGAGTCCACAAATGAATCTCAGGTGCTCAAGCAGAACCCCATGGTCAATGGTGTCAAACACTGATGACAGATCTAAAGTACCAAAATGGACTGTTTCTCTGGTCTCTCGCCATCAGGAGATCATTGAGCACCTGAACCAGCGCAGTCTCGGTACTTTGCCTCTTCCGGAAACCAGATTGGAGAGGTTTGTAGAGGTTATGGATGGTCAAATGGTTCTCCAGTTGTGCAGCCACTAATTTTCGATCACTTTCCCCAAAAGGGAAGTTCAAGATCGACCTGTAGGTTTGCAAGAGAGTCTGGGTCCAAAACTTTCTTCAACAACTGTGTCACTACTGCCTCTTTGAGGAATAGGATAGACACCAGAATCAAGGAGCACCAGACTATCTGTGCCAGAACCGGGCCGATAAGATAACCACAACCCATAATTAGGGAAGTCAGACCCGGGTCTAAACTACAGCATGTAGGGCGATCCCTGGACAATCCGCATAACATCCACGACTTCCAGATGGTCAAGGTACTCCAGGAGAATGGAGGGACAGTGACCAGGCCCTGATCCTCCACAACTCACATAGAATGTGTCGAAAGGATCTCCGACCTAATGTCAGCCACCTTATCAGCAAAGAACCGCATAGCTCATCACATTGTAATTGTGAAAAGGCTCTTTGAGCTGCATACAGGCTGGGTTGCACAGCTGGTCCACAGGACTGAAGAGCTGAGCTGGTCGGTTCTGAGCTGCAGAAATTTCCTGGACAGGAACTCTGCCTTCTTACGGGAAATTTCTGACTGATAGAATATTATCAGTTCTAAGAGTCTAAGGTGGTCAGTATGCAGGCCAGATTTCGCCAACAACATTCTAACCTGTGACCTAATGTGCACTCCCTCAAGGCTCCATCAAACCATGGAGCCGGGGCAAAGAGAGAGTCGCACCGGACTGGTGCAATAGTATCCAAAGCTGAGGTGATAGCAGTATTATAAGCCAAAACCAAAGCTTCAGAATCAGTGCAATCAACAGGAAGTTATGATAGGTCAAGGACCGCAACTAGGCCATCGGAAGTAATATTCCTCATAAAATTCTGCACTCTTTGTATGATGCAGCAGAGTCTGTGCAGTGATCATTTGAGGATGGTGAGTTCTTTGCCTTTGCCCAGTTTTCGAGTTACTGGTTGTCAGTATGCTCCTGGTCCCAATATGGCCTTCCATTTGAACTGCCAACATTTTCAAACTTTCCGTATTAATGTAAAATGGTGCTTCTCATGTAAAAAGTAAAGCATCCCACTTTCTTGCCAGGAAGAGACTAGTTGATTGATAGAAGCATATGATAAATAGTCACATAGATACATAGACAGTGTCGGCAGATAAGGGCCTATGGCCCACCCAGTCTGCCCATTTGAGCTTGTAAGTTCAGTTTGTTTTCCTAGAAGTCTGTTGCCCTTACCCTGACCTCTAGAATTCCTTTATGTCTATCCCATGCATTCTTAAATCCGTGATTGTTTCAGCCCCCACCACTTCTCTCTGGCAGGGTGTTCCACTTGTCCACCACCCGCTCTGTGAAGAAATTCTTTCATGTTTCCTCTGAATCGCCCTTCCTCCAACTTCATCCCATGCCCTCGAGTCCTGGAAAATCTTTTTTCGCTTAAAAATAGTGTTTTCCTGCACCCTGTTCCTCCCTGTAAGATACTTGTATGTCTCTATCATATCCCTCTCTCCTCCTCTCCTCCAGGGAGTACATGTTCAGTTCCTTCAACCTGTCTTCATAGGACTTGTGATGCAATCCATGCACCATCTTTGTTGCCCTCCTCTGAACCTTTCTACCCTGTCTACGCCTCCACGTAGGTATGGTCTCCAGAACTGTACACTGTACTCCAGGTGGGGCCTCACTAGTGTCTTGTATAGCGGAATTATGACCTCTTTTCCGGCTGGTGATGCCCCTGCCTATACATCTCGGCATCCTATTTGCTTTACTGCTGCCTTGTCACACTGTTTCCCTACCTTGAGGTCATCAGAGATGACAACCCCAAGATCCTTTCCTGCTTGGTGCATGCTGTATCCTCACCCCCAACTGATATATGGTGTCAGGGTTTTTGTGCCCCATATGCATTATCTTGCACTTCTTGCATTGAATTTCAACTGCCAAATCCCTGACCATTCTTCAAGTTTCTGCAGGTCGCTTCTCCTTCTGTCTACACCCTCTGGTGTGTCTACTCTGTTACAGAGCTTTGTGTAGTAAGGTAGTAGGGTTCCCCCAAAGAAATGTACCTGTTTTTAAGAAAGTATAGTTGTAATACGCTTTGCCCAGGGCTCATGGCCTAACTTGAGTCATGCAGAAGAAATGGGGTGGGGGCCCTTTAAAAAAATCAAAAAACGACTTTGTCACTTCAGTCTTTTATTTGATCCCTTACGTTTCACTTAATTAATGGAGGCTTGTTCATGGGGTTAAATACTCAGTTTCTTATTTCACGGTACAATCTGTAACAATCCAAATAACGCATTTTTAGTAACAAGTAAATAAAGCTAAAAAAGAAAAGGGTAATTCGTATAACGTGATGACATCACACTCGTGCTAATGCGCATGAGCTTAACTGACTGACTTGTAGTCCTATGCTGTCTCAGAAGAGACGGAGATTAAACAGCAAAACGGGCACTAATTCACTGCCACAGAGTCCCCAAACACAATACATTAAATACTAAATACTCTAATTACAGAGAATATATATATATATATATAATGTAATAGAGGGAGTAGATATCCAAATATCCACTCAATGTGCAAAGGGATGGAGGAAGCAGATGGACTATTAATTCTAGAATATCCTAACAATTGTTATGCATTAAACAATACATAATTCTTATAGATATAACTGAAACTAACCATTGATTGAATTATGTCCATTACAATTCAAGCTCATACTGTCTATTATAATATGTTAGAAAACTATCATATAGGAAGATCAAAAGGTTATCTTTAGAAAGTAAAAAAAGTTTTCCTTTACAAACATGGAATATATTACTTATTCCTAAACAGTAAGCACCATTTCAAAATAGGGCCTACTATACTTATAGAACTATTAATGTTATTATATCATTTCTTCTTACCAATTATACAGTTTTAGGACCCATATATAATATTGTAAACTATGTCCTAACAATATATGTATATTTGAAATCTCAATTTTTTAATTATTCCAGTTCTAATGATAAAGCTGACCTAACTATAACTATTTTAAACTAGTTGTAACTGTTATATAAGAAACTAAATAAAACCCTCGTATTAAGAGGTCAAAGGTCAATTTACTAAAATGTAAATCATTATTTATTGATGTGTAATAACTGCAGCCTGTAAAAAAAAAAAAAAAAATATACAGGTTAAAACACCTCATACAAAGAGAGAACTTCTATAGGCTTATACTCAACCCATGTACGTGTGGCTTATTGCTCAAAGGCAAGCAAGGTCAAATGTCAACTTTACCGAAAGAAACAGGACTTTAAAAATCAAACTCACGTCATATCTTTTTCTAACAGAAAATAATAGACCTAATTAGAACTGATGAATCTGTTATCAATTACTTTTTATATTTAACTCTAAGTACAAACATGGCAATTAGATTCAGTATTCATCCCAATGTTTCCATCCATAACATGCATATAAAAATCCATCCCATTTCTGCTGCAAGTAACACTTGCTGAAAATTCCCTCCTCTTGGTGGATAGAAACTTTTCCATTCCCCAGAATCTGAGAGAGGCCCTGAATGGGGTGCCTCATTAAAATGTTTAGCAACCGTGAATGTTCATCACGATTCCTGATATCACTTTTATGCTTCTGTATTCTCTGTCATAGTTCTCGACTTGTTTGTCCAATATAGAGTTTATCACAAGGACACTTTATCAGGTACACGACAGCCTCAGTGTTATAGGAGATGTGTTGTTTAATATAGAATTTTCTTATGTATGTAAATATGTTTCTTAGATGTATGATTGCAGACACTACATCTACCCAGGCATTAGAGGACCCAACAATAATTGTGTACCTGCTATTTCAGGGTTTTGAACTGTGAATGTACCAAAGTATCCTTTAAATTCTTCACTGTTTTAGCCACTATAATGAGCCTATTTTGTAGAGATGGTATATGTTCATTACCCGTCTGTACCAAATACCAATGTTTATTCACTATTCTCCTAATGTCTGCCATCTTATGATTGAACTTGGTGGAAAGCACCACACGTGGTGCCTCCATCAAGTCCATCCTTGGTTGTAAAAGCTGTCTCTATTTTTACTATCAATTCTGCATTGGGCCTGTTGTAGCACATGTTGTTTATATCCTCTTGCCCTGAATTTTTGTATCATATCTTGTGTCTCATGTTGAAAAGTTTCCTTCTTGCTATCAGTTACGCTTAACGCGGGTGAGTTGTGCACATGGAATGCTAATTTTAATTTCGTTCATGAAAACTTCTTGGTGCAACAACGCATTTCTGTCTGTTGGTTTCCTAAAAGTGAAGTTTCAATGCCATTATTCTCATGAAGTGATTTTCCACACTGATGCATTAACATAGTTTTTAAGTGATTTTCCATACTTGATTAAACAAGATATAGAACATATGCACAAAACTTTGTATTGAAAGACCGTTCCTGTATTGACTTGACTTTTAGTGACAATCCATCCCTGGATTGATGAGCAGTCCTCCATTTGACTAAAGTGTGTCAGACTTTGGCGGTATGCCAATAACTAACTACAAACCGTCCCTGGATTTGTAATGCTGGCCAAATACTTTTTAATGACAAACAGCCCCTAGAGTCAAGTGCAACCCGTGGCTTTCCCCACCCTGTGCCAACCAGTCCCAGACCTTTACTTTTAATGACAGACAGTCCCTGGATTTCACTTCCTGGTTTTGAGATCCACCTGCAGTCACTTTTAAATAATTAGAACTTTCTATGTTTAAAGTCTTTAGTTCAAAAACACCAAATACACTATCTTTGTGTCAATAACTTAAGAACTGGAAATTCAACTCTGTATGATTTTCATGGTTTCTGTTGAGTAAAAGAGTCTGACAAATGATTATAATGCTTCAAACAAATGCAGTTACATTTCTGAGTTGCTGCAGTTAAGTGAAAGATGTGCAATTCACATTTTGGGAGGACATACACACAAAGATGTGCATTGCATTTTGGATGGACATGCACCCCAGATAAAGATGTAGTATTACACCTGCCTGGGTTCAAAATACAACTACAGTCTATTTTAAATGATTATAACTTTTATAAGGTCTTTTGTTCCACAAACACAAAAGCACTACTAGCTTTGTGTCACTTTCTAAAGAACCTTTTCAGGTTTAAACTCTTCATTTCCAGTTTTCTTTTGGTAAGCAAAGTATGGAAACGTATTGCATTTATGATTGCATTTTGAATGATTGCATTGACGTTAGAGACGGCAACTAAGTTTTCATGACTGCATTTGTCTGCCACTGCTGCATTGACAGGTGGCTGCAGATGACATGACAGCAGGCTGATTGGCACCTCCTCTTCCACGTTTGTAGAAACTGGGACTGGCAGTGGTGGTAACAGCAGCCTAGCTGTGTTCCTCTAAGACACCACAGTAGCAGCCTGGGTTGCTTTCCATTCCCTTGGCTGTGGAATGACATTGCCTTTTATTGCCTTAATGCAAAATGTCCACCTGCCTTACATACAGTCCAGAGGAAAAGTCATCTGGTTTCACCCTTGTATTTCTTTTTTCCCCATAAAGATTTTACCTAGCTGGTTGATACAGGGGCTCTCGGCCCTGTCCCTGCCTCCTCCTGCCCAGCACTCATCTCTTCCGGACCACCAAGCCTGAGATCCCCATGGATTGCCCCCCATGGTGGATCCAGGAAGGGAGGATGTTCTCCGACCCAATGACTCACATCCAGATTTGGCTGGTGGGCTCAGTGATGGTGTGGATGGAGGCAGGGCTTCATGAAGCCTGCATCAATTAATGTTGTGTTTTCTCCCTAGTCCTCTGCTACAGCAGCATGTGCATAGAGGCATGCCCATGTCATTGAAGTGTAGCCCTTCATGTCGCTTGAGCTGCCAGCAATACCACCAGGCCTCCACCCAGGACCAGACATGGGCAAGTCTCCCACCCTGGGAGAGTAGAGTCACCCACCAGAAAATCAATCCTGTCCTCCTCCTGGCTGACTCCTGGTGACCAGAGATCATGTTTGATCTTGGGTCACTGGCATGGTGAGAGGTAAGGTGCACAGAGCCTCAGCCTCTGCACTACTGGTCCGGTACACCCTTGCATTTCTAAAGGACCTCTGTGGGAACCAATCAGACTGAACTGGTTCTTAAACAAACAAACAAAAAGAAAGCTGTCTGAATTTGGCCTATTAAAAATGTAATACAGACAATTGTTTATTTACTTGAACTTTGTTGACCAGGAAAGAGGCATATGATCCTGCATGGGACTGTATCCTTCCGACAGGGAGATGGCAGTCCTTGGTGAATGGTTTAAATGCATCCTGGATGAGTGTTTTAACCAGCCAGGGGTACACGGGATCAGGATACTAAGGTAGCCCACCCCACAAGCTAGAGAAGTCAGAAGTGCTGGACATGGATATAGATTGCAGACAGGTACACCAGTACCAGACACAAAGGGAATGACAGTGGTGGGAAAGCAGTTTAAGAAGGAAAGAGGGTTTCAGGAAAAGGCAAGAGGACAGATATGGGGTTGGGGAAGGACAGCCAACAAAACCTGGAGGGACATGGTTACCAATACCTGCAGCCTGGGAAATTAAATCCAAGACCTGGAAGCCTTGTTTAGTAGAGGTAGACCTAGACATAGTGGCAATAACAGAGACCTGGTACACAAAATCATGACTGGGATGCAAATGTTCCAGGTTACGCTCTATTCAGGAGAGATAGAGGAGTAGAAGAGGAGGGATGGCCCTGTATGTAAGAGATGGCATAAAAGTGACAGAGGTGCAGGGTAGACCGGGTAGGCTGACGACTGTGGGTCACACTTGAGCCAGGCAATGGCACAGCAATCTGCACAGGGGTGATCTACAGACAACCTGGGCAGGAGGAGGAGAGGATAGGTATTGTGGCAGTCACAGAGACCTGGTACACAGAGAACGTGACTGAGATGTCAACATACCAGGGTGCACAATCTATGCCAGGGTGCACAATCTACAGGAGGGACAGGGAGGTAGAAGAGGAGGAGGAGGAGTAGTCTCTCGTAAGGGAATGGATCAAAGCAACAGAACTAAAGGGTAAACAGGAGGAGAGGGAGGCACTGTGGGTCACCCTGGAGACATGAAATGGCACCACAATCAGCACAGGGTTGTATACAGACCCCCATCTCAGGGGAAGGAAATGGACAAGAAAATGATAGAAGGCATCCTTAGGATGGCAGAAAAGGGAAATATTGTTAATGGGGACCTGAATATGGCAGATGTTAACTGGAGCACCTTTGCTGTAGCAACATCCAAGGGCAGGGTCATTCTCTGTGCCTTACAAGGGCATGTCTCAGACAGCTAGTGTGGAACCTCTCGGGGAGGGGCAGCAGTCTTAGAGCTGGTACTCTCAAATGGGGATGGAGAGAAGATCTCAGATTTAGAAGTGGGCAACCATCTGGGAAAAAGTGACCACCAAACTGTGTGGTTCACAAACACAGCAGTAGAGTCAAGCCACAAAAAGTGAGGGTACAGGACTTTAGGAGGGTTGACTTTGGCATAGCGGAGAGTGCCTCAGATAAGCACTAGCAACAGACAAGGAGGAAGGGTGGAGGAACAATGGGGAAACATCAAAACTGCCATCACAGAGGCAAATAAGCCTTTGTGTGAAGCAAATAAATCAAAATGAAGGAAAAAAACACTATTGTTCTCAAAAGAGGTGGTGGGGAAGGTTAGGGAAAAGATAGCATTCAGGAGTATAAGGGAACACAGAAGGGCAGAACAGAGAACTGTACCAATTAATGCAGAAGGAAGCAGAGAAGGCAGTCAGAATAGCAAAGGTCCAAACTGAGGAAAATATAGCCAATTCGGTGATGAAGGCAAAATCAAACCTGTTATTGGTTCATTAGGGAGTGAAGAAAGCCAAGAGAGAGATAGTGAGGCTTAATAAAGGAGAGGAGAGTGGGTGGGCAGGCGGTGAAAAAGCAGGATACTGAATGAATACTTCTGCTCAGTATTCACAAAAGAAGATGAGGGGAGGTACCTAATCCAATCAATAGAAGCACTCTGGATAGGGGGTCGATACCAATCCATTCACAGAAGAAAGGGTTCTGAAAGAACTCCTAAAACTGAAGGTGGACAAAGTAATGGAGCCTGATGGAATTCACCCCAGAATTCTAAAAGAACTAAGGAAGAACTAGTGACACCACTGACTACCCTTTTAACAAATCATGGGAGGATGGTGTGGTACCTGAGGACTGGAGGAGAGTGGATGTGATTCCCATTCACAGAAGTGGGAGCAAAGCAGAGGCAGGAAACTATAGACCTGTTAGTTTGACCTCAGTGGTAGGGAAATGATGGAATCACTTCTGAAAGAAAAATTGTTGAGTACCTAGAGGCCAGCGGGCACAGGACCCAAGGCAGCATGGATTTGCAGAGGGAAGGTCATGTCAGCCAAATCTAATAGATTTTTTGACTGGGTGACCAATACAGTAGACAAGGGAGGGCAGTGGACATGGCCTACCTAGACTTTAGCAAGCCATTTGACATGGTCCCACACAAAAGATTAATAAACAAATTAGCCAGTTCATAGTCTGTCCCAGGGTGGTAGCCTGGGTAAAAATTGGCTGGACAACAGGACACAGAGGGTAATAGTAAATGGAGTCCACTCCAAAGAAATGGTGTTATTAGCAGGGTATTGCAGGGTTCAGTACTGGGACTGGTCCTTTTAATGTCTTTATAACTGACATTGCAGAGGGACTGGAAGAAAAGTATGCCTCTTTGCAGACAACACAAAGATCTGCAACAGGGTTGATACACAAGGGGGGTGGAAAGGATGAGAAGAGACTTGGCAAGGTTGGAGGAATGGTCAAGAGTATGGATGGCTTAGATTCAATGCAAAGAAAAGCAAAGTAATGCATCTGGGAATCAAAACCCAGGTGAAGAGTACACAAATGGGGGTGGGAGATGTAGTAACAACAAAAAAAATGGAAAGGGGCCTTTGGGTAGTCATATCAGATGACCTAAAGGTAAGAACAATGTGAGAAGGCAGTAAGGAGGGCTGGGGGGGTACTGGGATGTGTAGGAGAGGATCACCAGTAGAAAACAGGAAGTTGTTTTCCTCCAGACAGACAGTTGGTGAGACCTCATCTGGAGTACTGCGGCAGTTCTGGAGACCCCATCTCGCAAGAACACAGACAGGCTGAAGGCAGTCCAGAGGAGGGCACTAAAATGGTGCGGGTCTGCACCAGAAGCCATATGAAGAGAGACTAAAGGAGCTTAATATGTACTTGTATACTCGAGGAAAGGAGGACATGATAGAAACTTTTAAGCACCTTAAGGGAATCGACAAAGTTCAAGAGGGTAGCATCTTTCAGAAAAGAGATGTGCAGGAACAAGGGAACATAATTTGAAGATAGAGAGGGACTACCTAGGGCAAAGTATTTTTTCACAGAGAGGGTGGTGGACGATGGAATGGCCTTCCTGAGGAGGTCGAGTGTCAAAAACAGTGAGGGAATTCAAGAATGCATGGAGAGACATAAGGCAGTTCTGGTGGGTTTAGAAAGAAGTAGGCTGTTGGTTAACTAGGTTCTGCAGCTTATCCAGTAGGTAGGGAAATGGGCAGACTGGGTGTGCCAAGTGGTCCTTATTTGCCATCAAAGTCTATGTTTCTATGTATCTGGTGGATCAGATTCATGACATGGCAACAAAGGGTGAGGTGTTACTGCTGGAGGATTTCAATATCCCAGAAGTGGACTGGACCATCCAAGCAGCTGCTTCACCCAGGAGCCGGAACATCCTCAAACAGCTGGTGATTGATCCAACCAGAGACAGAGCAATTCTGGACCTCATACTAATTAATGGGGACAGAACCACAGGCATCTGGGTGGAAGAGCAGCAGAATCCAGCAACCACCACATAGTGTGGTTTAGCATGGGTACAGAGACACAAGCTAGTCACACAAAGGCAAAGGTCTTGGATTTTAGGAGGGCAGACTTTGCTGAAATGGGGAGGTGTATCAAAGAGGCCCTGAGAGGATGGAGAAAGGAGGAGGGGAATACCTGAAGAGTGCTATGGGGAGGTGATGAGCATCAAGATGGTAAACAAAGGAAGAGGAGGAGGAAACCACTATGGTTCTTGAGAGAAGTGGCAGACAAGGTAGGGGCCAAAAGGGCAAGTTTCAGAAAGTATAAGGAGCCTCAGCAGGAGGAAGACAGGGAGGTGTACCTAAAGAATCTAAGAGGAATGAGGAAGGCTGTAAGGAACACAAAGGCGCAGATGGAGAAAAGATTAGCACAGACTGTGAAGAAAGGGACAAAGACATTCTAGAGGTACATCAGTGAAAGAAGGAAAACCAGGGGGCATTGTAAGGCTCAGGGGCACAGGGAATGTAAGGAGGGCGACCTGGAGAAGGCTGAAATACTGAACAAATAATTCTTTTTAGTATTCACTGAGGAGTGGTGGTGTCAGGGACCACAGCTGGGTAACAGATACTGAAGGTTGGGGAAAATGACACAAGTCTATTCAAGCGGTTAGAGCCCTGGGGAGCTCACAAAGCTGAAGGTGGACAAAGCAATGGGGCCAGATGGCATGTACCCGAGGATATTAACGAACTGCAGAGAGAGCTAGCAGCTCCTCTGGCAGCCTTCTTCACTGAGTCACTAACACAGGAGTGGTTCCAGAGGATTGGAAGGGGCACATGTAGTCCCTCTGCGCAAAAGTGGTAGTAGGGAGGAGGCAAGGAACTATAGGCCAGTCAGCCTCACCTCAGTAGTGGTAAGATCAAGGAGGCACTGCAAAAAGAAAGAATAGCGGCACACTTGGAATCCAACGGTTCTAGAGCCAAGGCAACATAGATTCACAGCAGGAGGTTATGTCAGACAAATCTGATAGATTTTTTTGACTGGGTGACAAAATTATTTTGACTGCGTGACGAAGAAGTAAATCGGGGGGTAGATGTTGCTTACCCCGACTTAAGTAAGGCCTTAGACACTGTCCTGCATAAAAGCTGGTTAACAAGATGAGTAGCCTGGGTATGGGGCACAAGGTGGTAAACTGGGTTAGGAGCTGGCTAACGGGCAGGAGGCAGAGGGTGGTGGTAAATGAATCCAACTGCAGAAGAGGGGGGTGACCGCAGGATACCTCAGGGTTCAGTCATTGACCAGTTCTGTTCAGTGTCTCTATTAGTGACATTGCAGAAGGACTGGAGGGAAGGTCTGCCTGTTTGCAGATGACGCCAAGATCTGCAACAGGGTGGATACTCAAGAAGGGTGGAGAGAACGACGAGGGACCTGGGGAAGCTTGAAGAATGGTCTGAGTTGTGTCAGCTGAGGTTCAGTTCAAAGAAGTGCAAAATAATGCACCTGAGAAGAGGGAACCCTGGGGAGAGCTACAGGATGGGGAGTTGCTGATGATCACCAAGGAAGAAAGGGACTTGGGGATACCATTTCAAACTACCTAAAGATGTAAAAGCAGAGTACAAAGGCTGCAGCGGGAGGGTCAGTGGCATGCTGGGGTGCATAGGCAGAGATATCACTAACAGAAGGCAGGAGGTAGTGATGTCATTGTACAAAACACCAGTGAAGCCTCACCTGGAGTTCTATTTAGAAAACACTAATTAGAGTTGGAAAATGACTGCCCATTTCCAATGTTTATTGCCAGTCAGAGCCCACATTCAGCCAGACTGTCTGTTCAACTTTACATCTGATGTGGTGAAAACTGCAGATTTCCACAGAATGGTTGATGCTGTGTCCAGATCTGGTCCTTCCCTAGACAGCTTAAGGAGAGTGTAGCATTAGCCTGTAACAGCAGTCTTTGGGCTGGTGCCATTGCAGATGGTATTTCAACAGCTCATTGCAGTAACCTGCCAACATTTCAAAGAAAAATGATACCTAGGATGGAAGGAAAACTACAATTAAAAACGCTTATTTTATAATGAGGACATCTATATTGTTACAGAGTGTCCTTCTACAATGTGAATTTATCCAGCTCCTGCATTACAAGCTGCATTGACTGTGGCCGGTAGTTTTATATGCCTCTTACACATATTGATTGCTAGACTTCGGAATCTAGCTTATCTTTGAATCCCATGACCCAAATGCAACTCCTACTTCTTGTGGAGAGATGATCGTCCTTCCAGCGCAACAGCTGCATAGTAATAGGCTGTGGGGACTGTGCTGTTATGGGACTGTGTGCAAATTAAAAGTTGCAGGCACATAGTTGGGCTTTTGGAGTGGTGGAATGGATCTGAATATGCTACCAAATGATGCAATTTGGAATAATCTTGTTACAGTTTTCTTGTCAGAGGCTTTCTAGCTCATTATTACCTGGAGATGCTTTTGAAGTTCAAGTTCTCCACTGCTTAAGCTTGATAACAAAATGTCCGCCCAGGCATAAACTGAGCTAGTATCTGATTCAATAGTTTCAGTGATGAGTGTGCTTTAATCTTCTGCAAGATTCAGTAAACACTTCAGCTTGTCGCTTGCAAATTCAATTTTCAGAGTTGCCAGCTTCGGCTGAATAATAGAGGCACACTTTAGGAAAGGGTGAGCCAAGCATAGAGTGAGGTATGGTGACAGCACAGTTAGTAGTTTGCTTAATTCTGAAGGGCCTTATGGTTATTTCAAAAGTGACAATTTTCAATAGACAGTGCAGTGTGACTTTTATTGTATATAATGTGTTAATGTTTCACACTAAAGTATCACAAAACACTACGTAGTAAATGGACAAGCCAAAAGTGGAAGTAGTTGGTCACTGACAACAATATAATTTAGCCATGAAGATAGCTCAGGGTTAGAAAGAAGTTCCTGCACATCACTGGTTAGGTGATATCAGAAATTTTAGAGAATTAGCATTTTATACAGACGCCGGAGCCTGCGCAAGGCCTGAATAAAATGCTAATTCTAGTTTAAAAGAAATTTCTGGTGTCCCTGCTTGCAGGTTAGTGTGCAAAACTTTTTCTTGTTCTTTGTAGTTTCCGAGCACCACATCCTTGTGCATACTCTCTGGTAGCCCTATAATTCAGGGTCCGCAGAAGAGCTCTATGAAGACAGGCTGAGGAGTCTTAAAGGAATCCTCAGCTGTCTGTCTTATCACTTGGGACCTAGAGGTCCCGATTAAGTAAAACCACGAAAATAAACAATTTGTTTTAAGTTGTGACACGATGATTTATTTTTATCTGGTTGATCCTGCATCTCCCCACCCGCCATGCTGCTGAACTAACTCTTCCACTGTCTCCGCTGCTGTTCCTGTGATGATGTGAGTGATGGCTATGCAGCAGGGATGTCTTTGTACCACCACTTAGTAAAGTAAGTTAATACTCAGTAGAAGCACACTTTTGCACTCAGTCTTCTGGTACTGATTATGCAGACTCAGCCTAATAGGCAAGGTCCCTAGAATTTCTCGACCGCGAGAATTTTACAGAACTTGTAATCTATCGCAGAACTTCTGCAGTGCCGTAGAATTCACTCTTCTTGGTGATTTTTATTAATAATTCTGTTTATACATAGAATCTGGTTCCCTTCCCTTTTTATATCCAAAACCCCTATATGTTCAGAATGTGATGTCATCATTGCTATAACATCATACATTAGCTAATGAAATGGCTGCATTCTGCAACAGAAATGAACAGTCACTTATCTACCACAGTTCCCACTGCCAGAGACGGTGGCACAGCACATCATGCATGGTGATATTTGCTCAACCTGCACTACAGCCTAATACAATTTTCAGTCTTACATTGTTGCATTAGGGCCAACTTAAACAAAGTCTTGTCAATAGCACAGACCTGTTAAGTCCATACCTCACTTTGTACAAACCTATTTATGCCTTTTAAGGTATAGAGATGCTATCTGAAATGAATAACTGGTAAAATGAATTTAACTGTCTAAATTTAAGAAAAATAAAGTAATTATGCCCGAAAAGTGAAATATAATAATGTAGACCTGTTGAAAGAATAGACCTGTTAAATAAATAATTGCACTGTACTCAATTTTGCCAGGGTTATTGATTACATATTGTCATTGGTTGATAGAATCGCCTAAAAGTTATTGAGAAATGTTGTGTGCAGGGACAGCTGTTGGGCCAGAGGGTAGCATGCTGTGTTTCCATGCGGCACCGGGTTCAGACTGCCTCTGGGAGCTGGCTAAGGCAGATTGGTGGAACACATCACTGCTCGGAGCCTGGGAAGGTATGGTGCAGTGTTCTGTCACATGGTGGACACATTGTGATGGGGCCAGAGAGCTGTATCTCATTGGTTCACATGCATGTCATGGCCTGATGGTGTTACGCAGTGTGTCAGGAAAAGCTGGTTGACATGAAAATTAATTCTGCAATAACTCCTCTATTCCATTTCCAATGGGACCTGTATGAATGAGGATGCAAGTTCATGGAAATTAAAAATATATATATATATATATATATATATATATATATATATATATATATATATACACACACACATACAGTATCTCTGTCTCTGTCACCACACATACACACACGCATATTTGTATGTATGTTATAGATTGCATATAAATATATAAGTGATACACAGTGGGAACCTCATGAGTGGTATAGAAAGCACATACAAATATATAAGGATAGACAGTGGAAACCTATTAGTGGGATAGATAGCATGCATATAGAAATACCTTTGTTTATCATATAAGATCCCTCTGCATATATCATTTATGCAACAGGCTAGGACCTTAAGGGAGAGACATTTGTTTTGCTTTTTAGGCACAGAATTATTTTTATGTCTGGTTTTTTTAACTAGTGTTACTGTGCTTTCCACCATCCTGATTGCTATAACCACTGCCGTGAAAGTGAAGTCAGGATGACAAGCTGACACTGTGATATGGTAGTTTGTTAGTGCCGCAGAACTTCCTAGAAATTACAAACCATCGCCGCAGAAGTTCTGTGGCAAATGGTAGTCTTGCCACAGAACTTGGTTCCACTGTGCCCAGAAAAGTAGGGGCCCTGCTAATAGGTACCAGTAGACTAAGCGTGAAAATGCGTTGTGGCAGAGTATTAACTTATTTTACTAGGTGCCGCACATAGACATCTCCGTGGCTTAGCTTATCACTCACGCCATGACAGGGCTGGCCAGGGGGACAGTAAGAGTTAGTTCAGCAGCATGGTGAGCAGAGGTATGCAGGAAGAACCAGTTAAAAAATAATCAATCTAATGTGTCGCAACTTAAAAATATATTTCTTTGGTGGTTTTCTTAGTCTGGACCTCTAGGTCCTACATTATTAAGGCTTTAATATAATAAACGTGCTGGAAGATAGACGAGACAGTGAGGGACATGAGTGAAACCTTCAAAACCTCAAAGGAATAAACAAGGCACATCTCGGGAACCTTTTTAGCTTGAGTAAGGATAGGAACACAAGGGGCACAGTTACAAACTGATTGGGGAGGTTCAAGAAGGAGGTCAGAGGACACTTTTATCGAGCAGGTGGCGCCAAAGCAGAATGGCGGAGGTGGTCAACCAGAAGATGGTTGATGGAGTCAAGTGGGGGGACAAAGTAATGGGAGGGTTAGAGTTACAGGGAGGAGGTTACCCACTGTAAACAATGATACGGGGCCCTCATCAGGCAGGTTCTATAGACCATATGGCCTGCTGCTGCTGCATGTTTGTATGATATTGAAATAAATAGAATAAATGCCTTTATTCATTGTAATAATTTCAGGCACAATAAAATGTTTACTGTTGTGGACTGAATAGTGAAGTGTACTTATCCTTATTGTAACCTCCTGGGTAGTACCTAAAAATAGGCATTTAATTGTCTAGTGTGCTCATCTGGTCAATAAAAGCTAAATAACGTCATGTAGTCTGTTAGAATAGTGACTCAGGAAATGGAAAGATAGGCACAATGGAAAAGGAATTTTGATAATAGTTTTGCTAGGACAGTATCAGATATCCTTACATTTCCTCTTGGATTCATATTGGGTGGGAAATCGTGTCATCTGACCAAGAATGTATCTCATATTCCACATTTGAATGAAACCTTTAAACAAGTTTAAAAGCCATCCCATCAGTGTAGCAATAAGGGTGCCATCCAAGATGCCAATGACCGGGGTTGGAATGAGCCTAAGATGTTGGAGGATAGCTGGGGTGGGGGAAGCAAGGTATAGCATCTAGGAGGTTGCTGTCCTCTTGGGGGGACTCCTGCTCGGCTGCCATACTGCCTCTTGGGTGACCACAGGTGGGCGGTGCAGTTGGAAGGTGAGTGAAAAGAGGAGGAGACTGGCTGGTAGTCTGTGGGCACACATCTGTGTGCACATGTGTACTAGGCCATTGCTGCCAGTGACCAGGCAGTAAAACACAAGGGAAAAGCAAGATGAAGCCGATGTGCCCTGGCCCACCAGTCCAACAGGCTTCCTTCTTTCCATATAAGATGGGCCTACGGAGGGAGGGGCAGCCACTGCCCCCCAGGAATCCATCATGAGTCAAGTGTCTCTCTGGACCCCACTGAAGGAGGGATAGTGCCTGAGAAATGGTAGGACAGGGCTCAGAGGCATCACCTGTAAAGGTTTGCAAAGAATATACAAAACATTTTAAAAGCCCCATTTTCCCACCCATAACACTTTGCTCTTCCTCTCTGTCCTATCAGACCATCTTGCAGTATGTGTTTCCTCCTCTCTCCCTTAAGTCTCTTCTTCTTGACTTTACAAGTCCCTAATCCAAGTGTTCACAGACCTCGTGTCCACCATCCAGTCCTTCCTTTGGCTTGCTCTTGAGCTGATGTTTTTGATTCCCCACTGTACTGCTATGCCCCAGTTGATGTTGCGTCCCGTACAGCTATGCCCCAGTTGGGATTGCCCCCATACTGCTATGCCCTAGTTGGGGTTGTTCACTCTGCCTGTCCAAGTGCAACTTTATATCTGCCTTAAGCATCTTGTTGTACTGTTTTACCCTACACTGACTACTGGTTCGCATATCTGTCATGCATTAAACCTTGCACCTTTTTTTTTTTTTTGCACTATATTACTGATTATTGCTGATGCTTATCTGTTGATGTACTAAGTCTTTCACCTTATTGTATTATCTTCTTCACACACCCACCCACACCCACCGCATCTGGAAAGAAGCTGTTATCAGTTTAGTATCTTTCCTTGTAAAACTTTTGCACTACAAATAAATGAATGCAAACTTCTTCCCAACCCACTTGCACTTGAACCGTATGCCCTCTCTGCTCTTGCCATCCAGTCCCAGCTGACACTCCCCTACAAATTTACCTACTGTCCTTTGTAGAGGTGAGGGCCCCTGGTGCTGCACAGATGAACTGAGTACTGTTCCTTCCTTCTTCAGTATTATGCCTACCTCTGTCACTCTTGTCCCCTGAGGGCTAATAATAGCAGCAGCAGCAGTCCTCATCTTACTTTTCTCCTCTGCTGGACCAACATCTAACATTTCTTAAATCAGTGGACTGCGGGGCTGGCAGCAGTGCATCTGGGATTTTAGCTCTTTCTGGCACGGCATGTCTTGCTGGCATGCTGTTCCAGGTGTTGGAAGCCTGGCATCTACACTGGCATACCAGAACCAAGAGCTGGCATGCCGGTGTAAGTTTCTTGGGTTTCCTGCACCTATACTGGTGCTGGCATGCTGGTTTTGTTGCTGGGTTTCTGGCACCTGCATCAGCATGTGAGCAAGACATGCCAGCACAGCGAGTTTTGAAGCTTTGCAATCAATAAAACCTAAAGTTAAAATTAAAAGTCAATACTAGTGTACCATTTTTTTTTTATTTTAATCTAACGTTAGATTTTCTTGATTATAACCCAGTTCTCAAAGCCAGTGATTGTTTTCATCTTTGCTTTTATCTAAAAATACCGAACATTCATCTATTATTCTGAAATTAAAAAAAAAACTGCACAACTATTAGCTTGCTGGGAGGTCTATATGAAAGAGGCACGTGCACTGCTTGGTCTGCATCTTAGGATGCCAGCTGAGTGGTGCTAGATAAATGCAGTGTGTTATCTGAGCGTGCATATGCTTTATTATTAAGTTAATTGCTATTAGCTCTGGAAAGATCGAACACTAATTGTTATAAAACAAGGAAAAATCAGATACAAACACAGCATTTAAAATAAACCACCCCATCTTTTTAGGCATGCTGACATCTGAAGATATCAGGTGGTGTGCTGGATTACCAGAGATACTGGTATGCCACTCCCCATTTGTGGCACACAGCACCTGCATGTCAGCAAAGCAGTGCACCAGATTAGGCTCAATTAGCCTTCACTCCTATGGGTGTCAGATGAGGGGCATGTTTGAAGGTGGGTGTTGCCCGTGATGGAAGAGGGTATTGAGACTATTTGGAGTTTTTCAAGCAGGTAGGGGAAGAAATTTGCATATTTTTCATGGATGGGCCAGATAATTGTATATGATGGTGGGGATTGGAAACAGGTGTTATGGGTGGGGGGAGTAGGTGGATGTATTAAGGGGAGTAGATATATGTATTATAATTACTGGGTTCAGTTTTTCAATGGCAGAAACGTGTGTTAAATACCGTAACACCTGATTAGTGTTCTGACATTAGCTACCTGCTTCCAATGCTAATGCGCTTTCGAACACACAGAGAAACTCAGCACGACCCTCACACTGTCCATTTTCTCATACAAATCTATGAGCACAACTCACCTCCTGACTGCCATTTGCTCCATAAAGAAGAGTCTCCGGTACTCTCCAATAACAAAATAACACAGAAAAAATTTTTATGCACATTTCAAACCGCATGGACGAACGGAAAGGCAAACTATTACCACACTCTATAACCACTCTCCCTTTGAACCCTCACCTTTCCTCTGCAGGTTAAATGACGCCAGCACTTGAAAACAGTCCCAACATGAAAAAGGACGACAATGATCAGGACAGTTTTTTCTTTAGTTTATTTGTTAAATACTTAAATATTTAAAGTTACATGTTAAACCTGCAGTTCTTTGTTCCTCATTAAATCATTTACTCACCATGAGGTAAGACTCCAGTTTTGTTTTTTTTTATTTCAAATGCTACCAGAAAAACAAAACCCTTCAATTTATATAACAAAGTATGGGGTGCAGTGTGTTTCACTCTAATTTAACACACACCCTCATTGTTGGATAGCTATCATAAACCCCTCAGGGTTTATGTGCTATCAACAACTTCGGAATGTGTGTTAGTATGTTAGAATTTAACATACCAAATGCCAGCAGAATAGGCCTAACGGTCTTTAGTGTCTGCTCGTTTGTCAGCCCCCCACCTGGGTGCTGACCTTGCTGTCCCCTCGCCTTCTCTGGCTTCTCCCTTCCCAGTTCGGATATTCTTGCTGCATTGGATTTTGCTTCCTGAACCCTTCCCTGTACCTGTCCCACCTCTTGAACCCCTCCACTGTCTCTGCCTCCACCAGCCCCCTAGGTAGTGCATTCCATGGCTCACCACCCTCTCAGTGAAGTAGCACCTCCTCCTTTCTCCCTGAGATCTTCCCCTCCAGCTTCCACCCATGCCCTTAGTGGCCCCTTCCTCCTTCCTTGAAGCACCTGACTGTTCCTCCCTATTTACCCTCTTCATGTGCCTGAAGACCTTTATCATGTCCCCGTCCTTCTCTCTTCCAATGTACATATTTAGCTCTTCGAGCCTCTCCTCATGGCCCTGTCCCCAAGCTCCAAATCATTTTGTTGCCCTCCTCTGACCCTCTCCAGGAGGTTAATGTCCCTCTTTAAGTGTGGCTCTCCAAAACTGCACTCAGTACTCCAGGTGCGGCCTCACCAAGCAGTTATACAGAGGGAGTATCACTTCCCTCCTTCTGGAGGTGATCCCCTAGTGATGCATCCCAGCATCCTGTTGGCTTTGGCTGCTGCCCTCCTACAAGTCTGAGTTGTTCATCTTGACATCCACCACCACCCCCAGGTCCCTCAGCCATTGAGACTTGTAGTATTTCCCCAGGGTGTACACTTGGCCTGGGTTTCTGGCCCCAGGTGGAGTACCTTATTTCCCTGCATTGAACCTCAGCTTCCACTTTCTAGACCATCTTTCCAGAGCCTCCAGGTCCCCTGCAGGGCCACCCTCCCTCCTCCCCATCCACCACTGCCCCAGTTTCGAGTCATCTGCAAAGAGACTCATCTCACTCCTGATTCCTGTCCTTATGTCAGATCGTGGGCGTTGAACAGAAGGGCCCAAGGACTGATCCCTGTGGGACCCCACTAATGACCCTCCTGGGGATGAGACTATCCCACCAACTCGACCCTCTGGGTCCGTCCTGGAGCCAATTGCCTATCCATCTGATCATCTGGTTTCCCACCCCATTTCTCCTAGCTTATCCAACAGGCCCACATGAGGAACAGAGTCAAATGCCTTGCTGAAGTCTAGAAAGAGGACATCCACTGGTCTACCCAGGTCCAAGGCACTTGTCACCCAGTCATAGAACTCCACCAGGTTTGTCTGACACGATTTCCCTGGGATGAATCCATGCTGTCTATCGTCCAGGCACCCTGACTTATCCAGGTCCCCCCTAGCCTCTCCTTGACAATGCCCTCCATCACCTTGCCCCACCACCGATGTCATGCTGACAGGCCTGTAGTTCCTGCCAGCTCCTTGATCCCCCTTGTGGATAGGCACTACATGCGCCACCTTCCAGTCTTGGGGCACCCACCCTATCCTCAGAGAGATGGTGAAAGCTCTGCCAGGGTTTCGCCAGGACATCTGCAAGTTCCTTCAGCACTCTAGGATGTAATTTATCCGGCCCGTATTCTCATAACACACTGCACCCCATACTTTATCCTATATATTATGGGAGACTGGATATATGTATTATTGTGGGAGACTAGGTATATGTATTAGGGGAAGTAGTAACACTACTTCTGTGCCCTTGGAATTTGAATGCACCACACTGAAAGTACAGCTTCCTCCTAACCCCAATATATATAATAGGTTATATAGGCCTCCTTCTGCCGGGCACAAGGTATTACACCACATATCCAGCATACTTACCTCCTTAGCCTCCAAAGTGATAATTGCAGGAGACCTTAACATGGACTGGCTCACATCTCCTTCACAACCCCTTAGGATTTATGTGACAACTTTGGCCTGACACAACTCGTGACAGAGCCCACCAGGCCCAACAAAAACATCATGAGAAAACACCTTACTCGATGTTATTCTAGTTAACAAACCTCACCTATATTCCCACTCTGGTGTCTTCTACAATGACCTCAGTGACCACTGTATCACTTAGCTTCGTGAGGACCTACCCTAGGTCTACCTCCTCCTCTAGCTATGTCTTCAAAGATCTAAATGGCGCTTTGGTCCCAATGCCTACCTCCTTGACCTAGAATATACCTACTGGTAGGACTTTTACTTGGTTCCCTAGGTTGATAAAGCCTTAGCAGTCTTCCAAAACATTGTTCTCGGTTCCATCAACAAACACGCCCCTATGAAAATCCATACCAATAAGAGAACTTGCCTGTGGTTCTTCTCGAGCTTGAAGAGCAGAGCTGCTCCACAGAGACTACGCTTTGGAAGAGGGCCAGGAAGACTAAATAACCTAATGATTGGGCTGCTTAGAGCAGCAAGAAACCGCTGCACCAGATTGGTTCGGGTCGTAAAGTCCAGCTACTACCAGTCTGAACTTAATTAACTAACAGTACAGCTAAATTCTGGAAAACCCTAAAAGAAATTCAAGGCCACAACACCGCTTAGCTCATTCCAGTCTAAAATCTCTGTAGGCAACTTGGTTGCTACTGACAAACAAGAAATCCTTGGCCTCTTTAATGATCACTTAGCCACTGCTGGCTTTGCATTTGATGATTCCCTGCCTCTAGGCTACGTCTCACAAAATCCACCTCAAGCTCGTCTGGTCCAGCCTCCATCCCTCCTTGTGCGGATTTTCCTTCTTCCCTGTCACAGTAAAGGAGGTTGAGGACCTTCTGCTCCACCTGGATAGCAGAAAAGCATGGGGCTGACCTAATGAGCCCTTCTTCCTCAAACTTGGCTTCCGTGTCTTGTCGCCTCCATTACCCACCTCTTCAATAAGTCCTGTACCCAGGGCTCACTCCGCCATCTGGAAAATTGCCCATGTTATTCCGTTATTTAAATCTGGCAGTGCTACTGATCTTAATAACTACCACCCTATCTCCTTACTCCCCACCCTCTCAAAGCTTCTGGAAAATGTTGTCAATACCCAGCTTAGATAGCACATCAGTGATTCAGACCTACTAAATCCTGCCCAGTCTGGCTTTCCTCATCATAATACACCACCTCAGCACTTGCTAAGGTCATGGATGTCTGGTTGAGAGCTGTGGATGACAGAAGTTATGTGTGCATTCTGTTTCTTGATCTCAGCAAAGCATTTGACACAGTAGACCACTCCTTGCTCCTGGTTGCTGTAAGGAATACTGGCGTCCATGGCATGGCCCTAGAGTGGTTCTCTAACTACCCACCTATCAGATCAACAAAAGCAGATTAAGGCAGGGGATTTCTCCACCCTCAAAATCTTACTAGAGGAGTACCACAAGGGTCCATCTTGGGTCCTCTTTTGTTCGCCATTTACATAAATGAGCTTGATGCTAGTGTCAAGTCAGTTGACATCCACCTCTTCGCAGATGACAGTGTTGTATGTAACCAGACCTACTTTGGAACCCGTGTGCAGTAACCTCCAATCAAAATGTGATCATCTACAGAACAATCTCCTTTACTCAAAACACCTGTTAAACGCAAAGAAAATGAAGGCCATGATTTTCGCTCCTGTGGCAACTCCCTACCCCACCATTTTGGGATCAGCCCTCAAATTCACACCTTTGCTTGGTGAAGTGCTGGAATGTCAAGTCCTTCAAATACCTGGGGTATTGATTGATCTCAAACTCCTTCAAACTCCATATTGAGGAACTTTCCAAAAACTTAGAGGCTGGGATTCTCTTCAGAATCGGGCATCTATTAACATATGAGGGAAAATCAGATTGGTACAAACAACGTTCTTGCCCCTTATTGACTCATGAGACTTTCTGTGCGGCGTAGCTCCAGCACGCCCCTCGCCAAACTCGACATCCTGTACCATCGGGCTATTAGGTTCATCACTGATGCCCCTACTCAACACACCACTGTACCCTTTACAAAATATAGGCTGGGGCTCACTTGGCCTCAGATGACACAAGAACTCTGTACTCTGGATCTTCAGGGCTATATCCAACAAGCTGCCCCAATATACCAAGGACTGTCTACCCATTTGCAATCCTTGTAACTACCTGTGGAGAAGCCTAACTGAATCACTCAAAGTAAGGATGCGCTTTGGTGGTGCAGCAATTAGCCATGCCTTACCGGTCCTCTAACACTGCTCAAAATATATTGCAGCTTGCTACATCCATTATCAATAGCTGCTTTTGAAAAAACTTCTCGTTCAGTGGTCCTTCCTGAAGCCCTGTAACTGTTTCTGACATTGAACTTCTGGCTGTTCTACATCTGCCTGTTCTCTCCCCGGTCTGCTTTCTAAGGGTTATGAGGGTGGGAAGGAATGGAGGGTTGCCAGGCTATGCAAGTCACTCCGGCCTTGGTGACCAGCATCCCTCCTACCATCCTGTTCTCTACCATCTTCCTTTGCCTTATTGATGACATTCTACCAGGACTCCTGCCTGATGCATCCTGCTCAGCTGGTGCATATAATTTGTACACATTGTATATATCGATGCATACTGCTTCTGTACTGCTGTACATATATTTAGCATTTATTGTACTCGCCAGTGCACATTGTATCCCCTATGCTTGTATACCATGTACATACTTGTTACCCTGTAATGACTCGTGTTGTGTTGAAAGAATTTGCCTTTAAATTCTCATGTACAGTAGCATATGTTTTTGTTTGCCATGACCCAGGTCCATCTTGTAATGAGTTTTTCTCAACGATGTTTCGCTGGTAAAATAAAGATTTGATTGATTGATATATAGTATAGGGAGTTAGAGATATGTATTATGGGGAGTAGGGATATATATTATGGGGGTAGGGATCTGTCTTAAGAGGAGGTAGGTAAAGCTTAGAAAGCAAGCCTTCCCCCCACCATCCACTCAGCTACCACTGTTGCCATTACCCTAACTGCCTCACAACCCAGAGAGTTAATTTTTATGTAAAAGGAACACAGAAATCTTTCTTTTTTATTTAACTAAACGGTCAGCTTAAATGCGCCTGTTCCTTGCAGCACTAGTCTCGACTATTCCCTGTTCCTGCCAGCTGTTTCACATGGTTAGAAACAACAAAAAATAAAACAAAACTTCAACATTATTTTAAAAAGTAACCTGCTTCTTCTGCTGCCCTACTGCATGCAGCCACCCTCCCCATCCTGATGCAGTCGCACACAGCCAGTCCTGCCTGATCCCAGTACAGTCACATGCAGCAGACCAGCCCAATTCTGGCACAGTCACACGCAGTCACCCTTCAATCCCAGTACAGCCTTTTGAGCATGGAGGTACTGGAGCACTGAGGGGGCGCCTACAGATTAAACTGCTGAGCCTTTCACAAAACAAATTTGGGGGTATTGAAGATAACAAACACTGAGATAACTGTTAAAAATAAAGTTCTTGAACACAGCAGTGCCATCTACTAGCAGGTATACCAGTAGAGGGACTAATTTACAAAGAAAAAACTGAAATTTGTCTGAATTTTTTTTAATGCAATATAATCTCACATGTAGCCCATTTTCTAAGCTCAGTAATGCCCTCTAGGGTGGATGGTATGGACTATACCGCACCTTCCAGGGACTATAAGGCCCCACTGCCTGTGGCATCAGACTTATTTATTCCTCTTGGGTGGTCCAGCATAGCACAATACCATCCACCTCTATTGGGTATTACTGCTTGCAAATTAAGAGGGGTGGAGGTATGTATATTGAGGGAGTAGATATGTATTAAGGGTGAAGTAGATGTACGTATTAAGTGGGAGCAGGTACATATACTATGGGGACTAGGTATATGTATTAAGGGGGAAGTAGGCATATATAGGGGGAGTAGGTATGGTATTAACCTTGCTGTGCCATGGACTGATATCAGTCCAGAATCGCTAAACGTTCTAATTCCATCGGAAGGCTAAAGATTAAATGGTGGGACTAGGTATATATATATTAGGGTGAGTAGGTGTATGTATGTATGTATGTATTTGAAAATTGATAACCGGGGAGGCACACTGAGCCAAATCTCCTTTCTAGGTGTGACCCTTTGAGGAGAACTAAAGGACCACAATTACAATTCATAGTTAAAGTCAATGGAGCAAAACAAACGTTTGGGTAAATAAGTTGGTATAAAAATGAGTAAGCACAAAATAAATTGTTTCAGAAGTGAAAAGTACAGTTACAGCACAATGTGGAGCGACTGTTCAAGTGCAAAGTTAAATAGTAACAATATACAGCATGCAAGTACTATACTGATAACAGGCTAGATACCTGTATCCTGAGGTATAATGAGCCCCAGGATGGAGGGAAAAAGCACAGGTGAGGAAGTAAACTGACAGGTATTGAGCCCCAGACCAGATGCCCTACCTAGGACATTTGAGGCTTAGGCTGAGGAGGTGTCAGGAGGAAGGGTAACAAGAGCAGGTGGAGAGGGGTTGGAGTTTCAACTGATGCCTGAGGGAGCCAAGGGAGGAGGAGAGTAGTTGGTTCCAGAATGAGTGAAGTCCATATGAGAAGGCAGATTGCCCAGCTCTGAGGAGGGGGTGAGGAGTGGGAAAAGTGCAATGGTCCCTGGAATAGAGATGGAACAGGAGGCAGGAGGGGATTTGAGTGGGGAGAGGATAGGTAGGAAGAAAGGAAACCAAACCAGTATTTGCAAATGAGGGAGGTACAGTGAGCAACAGGAAGGAGTAGAAGAAGCAGTGTTGAGCATGAGGGGAAGTTTGTAGCAAAGTGACAAAAGGAATTACAGAGGATGGCAAGGTAAGTGGAAGGGCAGTGCCATAGATCACATCTGCATAGTCGAGGCACAAAGCACTATTTTGTTAACAAGCTCCCTGCGGACCTGCAAGATGAGCAGTCTTTGTTTCAGTACAGGGCACAAAGCTTGGGACACATAGTTTTGCATGGGTGGCATCAATGAGAGCTGAGAAGTCGAGCTTACAGTCAATCCACACATCAAGGTATGTACTTGAAGGACTACACTGCTTCAAGAGGGTGCCATCTGTGTGGTGAAAACCATGTGGCCATGAGTCTGGCGAGTTTCTGACTGGTACCAAAGGCCATGGGTACTGTTTTTAAAGTTGAACTTGAGTAGATTGGATTGGAACCATTGCTGAATGTTGTTGAAGGCGTGCTGGAGCAGGTCTTCAGCAGCTGTGATAAAGGGACTAGAGGTAAAGATAACTGTGTTATCAACGTGACATGTGAATATGCAAGTTGGCACTGGCAAAGGGAGGTCATTCAGGAAAATGCAGAACAGGATGGGACCCAAGATGGAGCCCTGTGGAACCCCAGCCTGGATGGATAGTGGAGGTGATGGGATGCCTCATACCTGTATCAACTGTTGACAGCCTGTGAGGTAGGAGCATAACTAATCTACAGGAGGAGCTGAGAGGCCAGCAGAGCTCAGCTTGCCCAGGAGGAGCGGATGGGGCATTGAATCGAAGACTTTGACCAGATTGATGAAAATTGCATAATGTGCTCTTGCTCCATCCTGGAGGGTATGGAATCAGTGATATGCAGCAGGAAGGAGACTGTGCAATGTGCTTCCAGAAACCAGACGGGAAGGGGAGAGGAAGTTTGAAGATGAGAGAGATGGTCAAGGAGACTGGAAGAATATGTTTCTCTTGCAGCTTTGAGAGGAGAGGAGGAGGAAATGGTATGGAAGTTGCGAGGGGAGGAGGGATTACCTTTCATGAAGTGGAATAATTTTGGTCAACTTCCAGGACTGAGGAATAGCACAGAAGGAGAGGAAAGGTTGAGCAGGTGAGAAGGGGAGATGTAATGGCAAGAGCTGATAGGTGGAGGAACTTGGGGTCCAGCCCATCAGTGCTGGACTTGGATGAGCTGAGGGAAGAGAAGGTAAGCAGGGTTTCCTGGATGGTGATATGGGGAAGTGGAAACTGTGAGAATGTAAGGGGAGAAGAAGAGGAACCAGGAGGAGAGATAGAAGAAGAGAGGACAGACAGTGAAGAACTCAGGGATGTTGGCAGCAACCGAGGGAGGGTCAGACATAAGTGAGCCTTTAACAACAAGGATACAAGGACCAGACTGGGCACTGGGGGCCGGGGTCATAAAGGGAATTGATAGCCTTCAGAATTTAGCCAGGGTGTTAGTTTTTCTGGAGGTTGGCCTTGAAACTGCAATTTTGTGGCCTGGACAGCCTTGGTACAGTTGTTCCTCAGAGCCCTGTAAGAGACGAGGTCAGGAAGGAGTGGATAATTTACATTGGGCCCTGAAGAGATCGCAGAACTTGCTCAGGTCGATGATTTCAGAGGTAATGCAGGGGTGGTGGGAAGTTTTATTTCTTTATGGTTTACCAGGAGAGTGGACTAGATCAAAGACCCATTTTCAGCCATGCCTGGGAAGGGAAACATGATAGGAACACAAAACAATTTCTAATACATAAACTTATTTAAAAACTAAGAAAATATACAAATATAGTTTCAATATACTTTAGCACAGTGTGTAAACGATTCCCAATGTATTTTGCTCTGGATTTCCTGAGAGGAGAGTGCTTGTTCCAGATGGATGAGAAATTGGAGTGAATAGGACGAGGCCACGCCTGTATCCGAGGCAGAGAGGATGACTGACCAGTCTGTTGCAGCGAGGTCGTATCAGTAGAACATTTGTTTAGCTGTCCAGAGAGACCAGTATCAGATGCATTTTAGAGAGGGGATGCCAGATTTTTCTGATGTAGAACGTCATTCAGTGCGCTCAGAGTAAATCTGGCAGTGTACCTGCTGCAACAGTGTGGTGGAGGTGGGAGGTTAGAACCAGTCCAAAAGAGTATGGTTGGTGGAGTGGATTGAGCTGGGTTGGTTCCAAAATAATTTGAGAGGGTCTAACAGACTTAGTCTTATGAATAGTAGATTTGGGGACTGGGAGAGCCAATTTGTTGAAACCCCAAGGAGGGTGAGTTCACCTAATGAGGGGCGATGGTGGGATAGGAGTCAACCAGGAGGGGTGTGAGATTTTGAGGAAGCATTGAAAACCCTATGAAAATGGGATACAGAGAAAGGGAATAAGAACCTGACTAGACAAAATTTGTATGAGGAGAGTATGGCTTCCCTGATGGCCATAGTACATGAGAGGTTCTGACAAATACATATAGTGACACCTCCTCCATATTTTCCCTGTCCTACCTGAAAAGATGGAAGTTAGGAAGGGTCAGGTTAGAGTCTGAGTCCTGGTTGAGGGCCAGGATTCAGAAATACAGAGGACATCTGGAGTGTAGTTTAATCCAGACAGAGAGGAGGTCGAGCTTAGGGAGGAGGTTCCTAGTATTCAGATGGAAGATGCTAAGACCACTGGCAGTAGCGGAAGAGGGAGGAGCAGGTTGGTCTGCATTGCCAGATAGAAGGAGGAGCAGGAGAATGAGGAGACTGATGGAGTAGGGCTTTCTACCTTGGGAGTGGGTAGAGAGCAGGAGAGAGGGACAGAGGGAGAGAGAAGGCAAGGTGGAGAAACCCTAGGTTACAGGAGGAAGAGGAGAAAAGACAGGATAGATGGGGAAGAGGGGAGGGATAGAGAGTGGGGAGATTGGTGTTGGGGAGGGAGAGGAGGTAGGGGAATTGGATGTGGGAGGTAGGTGAGGCGTGAGGAGGAGAGCGGGAATGGAGAAGGCAGAGGAGTACAAGAGACATTTTGGACATTAGATGGAATGCAAAACTAAGCAGCCAGCAGAAACCACAGTAATATGCATAATTAACTGGGCAGAGGCTAGCTAAGAAACAGTAGCACAATCTTGATCAATTAGCTACAAAATGAGGCTACAGTGAGGTATGTTTTGCTGAGTAGACAGTCAGCTAGGCAGTGTAATATGCAGCTTTGCTATGTGGTAAACAGTATGTAGAGGTGACCCAGTTGAGAGTAACCGCAACAAACGGATTCTGTAGCTCAGCTGTAGGCTGTGTAATATTTAATCAGGCAGTGCAAAAATACAGCTGCACTATGCAAAATATACAGCAGCAGGTGCCTATGAGGCAAACAGTTTAGACGGTGGTCCTGATAGGGAGCAACCACAATAAACAAAATTATAGTGAAAAGGGTTAGGTTGTGCAGTATTCAGCTATGCAGTGCATATGTTTTTTTTTTTAACTCTTCATTTATTCAAGAAAAACAAGTCAATACAAATTAATACAGACAAGGAATAAAAAAATGCACAAAAATTCAAAACCCAAATGGAAATAGACGATGGGTCTTCATAAGTCTATGTATTAAATTAGACACTGAGAAATATCTACCTTGTAGAAATTCAAGTTACAGAGATTAACCAGAAAATACAATAACTAATGTATAGCATACCCATATAAAAGGAAAGGAAGGAGAGGAGACCCAAACAAAATCCATATAACAGGTAAACAAAACCTGCAGCAATTATTAAAAGCACCAATCTTGATCACTGCCACATTCCCAAGCAATCACCCCAATCCTTGGGACAAATCTGGCCAATGGCTCCCCATATAGTAATCCATCTTCTCCAAGTCAATTTGAACTGATCTCTATTGTGTCTAATAAGGGCCGTAAGCCTTTCCATATTGTATAGTTTAATCATATTATCCTGCCAATCTCTAATAGGTATGTGGTCATAAGTCATCTCCTGGTAATTGACTTTTAGCCACAAGCAAACAAATTGCTAATAACTTGCAAGAGGTAGGATTTCATAGCTCTTCCGGTATAAAGAAAACAAAAATTCTACAGTCAGTTGTATCTGAGTCACAAAAAGCTCTGATAGTTCCAAGTGAAGCCACAAAAGGCTTAAGTATAGACAATTCCAAAAATAAGGCTGTATCACAGGGAGGAGCCTCAGCTTCTCCAGCACTTCACTGTCCTGCCTAAATCATATTTTGCTTGTACAGTCGGTGTTCTAAAGTAGCAAATGGTTAATTTCAGAAGAATTATTTTCACATGTAGGAGTTCAAAGGAGTGTAAAATTTTGTGACCCCCCACTCAGAAGTCATATCAATACCTAAATTGACCTCCAAGCGGACCTCACCCTGGCGGGAAGGAAATCCCCAAAGCTATTAGGGCCTTGTAGATGTAAGAAATCATGTTTCAGAGGAGCTATGTCCTCTAAGGCCAACTGCAGCAGATTTAGCACTCTACCATTGTATTCTGAGGGAAGGTCCTAGCAAACGACACTGTTATGCAACTATACAGCAGTAGATGGCTATGAAGAAACCATATGTAAGGGTGACACAGACAGAGACTAAGCACAATAAGCAGATTCAGTACCAGAAAAGCTGACTAGGGCAATATACAGGTAGGCAATGCAAAAGTAGAGTAGCACGTGGCTATGAGGATACAGTATGATAGTGACCCAACTAGGAGTAACCACAAGCCAAGAGTTATCAGGAGGGTCCCAAGTAGCAGGAGAGATCAACTAGGTACTGGAAACTTGCTGAATGTGGAGCAGCATGGCTGGCCAATGGCCAACTCAGGTAGAATCCTCAGAAGTATTTCTTTTGCACTTGGTCCTTAGTGCAGGGCCACAACGTGGAGGGCTGCTTGTGGCTCGGATACTGAGGAAGGGGCTGATGTCCTGCCTGTGCCACCTGATTGGCGACTGCTACTGAATCATTAGAACTGAAGTATTAAGGGTTGAGTAGGTATAAGTATTAAGGTAGGGAGTAGGTACAGTATATGTATTAAGGGGTGAGTAGGTATATATCAATTAATCAATCAAATCTTTATTTATTCAGGCGAACATCATTGAGTACAGCTCATTTGCAAGATGGACCTGATAAGGTCAAGGTTCAATAGTAGTTACATATACAGTTATGTTAAGAACACTTATATACAGTATACCAAAACATTGTTGCCTAGACATAAGGACAAGTAGGGATACATGGATGTACACTATCTAATCTAATATATACATATCAACAATAGGATGATCTTTAGTAAATCTCTTAAGTAAAGCATCCAATATTTCAATACTCGGGGGTGGTGTAAGAACCATAATGGAGAAGGAGCATTGATAAGGTGCAGGGGTAACCTGGGCAGGGGCTGGGGCTAGCACCCAGGTGAAGTATGGTAGGGATGAGGACTATGGTATGTGCCAAGAAGTAATAGGAGAGGACTATAGACAGGATGTCTGGAGACTATGGGATTGAATGATTGAAGGTGTAATGTCACCAAATTGTTGGCTGCCTGAGGAGGGGAAGGTTAGGAGTTTGAGTATACTAGTACTAGTAGTTGCATTTTTCTTGGAAGAGACATAGGTATAAATGCTTAAAGGATGCTAATGATATAAAGTTGTTCAGCCTCAGGGTCTTCTGAATCATATTCCATGATGTAGCTAGTACATAGCTGATAGCAGAACTCCCATGCCGGGTGTTGAATTTAGGCACATTAAGTATGATGAGATCATGGCTTTAGGGCATAGGTACCAGCTTTGGCCTGTGTGAAGCAATCGATGATATAATTTGGGAGCATTCTGGTCAGTGCTCTGTAGGTCCATACTGCAGCATTTCTGTTTCTTCTGAACTGGAGAGATGTCCATCCGACTGCCGACATAGAGAGAGCAGTGGTGAGTGTTGAAAGGTAGATCTGTTATAAACCTCAATGCTCTGTGGTATAGAGTGTCCAATTTGTTTAGATAGAAAACAGGGCAGCGACTGTAAAGGAAATCTGCATAGTCAAGTACTGAAAGAAAAGAAGCCTGGACTAACCTCTTCTTGGAGTCACTGGTTAGAAATGCCTTATTCTGTAAAAGAGACCAAGCCTCTGTCGAAGTTTTTTTAGAAGTTTTCAATGTGATTGATGTAGTTAAGTCTGCTGTCTATCCAGACCCCAGATACTTGAATTTTTCCACATATTCAAGGTTTTCACCAAGTATAGTGGATAGCTGGGGGAGATTGTTTAGTGAGGTGGCCTTGTCTGAGTTTGGGTGGAGAAAACATTGCTTTTTTTTTTTTTTGCATTAGAAGGAGCTTTTTTTTCCAATAGTTGATGTTGCAGGATGTGGAATTCGCTTGCAGAACTTCACAGGCTGTAATAGGCGAAGGGTTGCTGACATATAAAAGTGTCATCTGCAAACAAGTGTACAGACACCTTGGTAAGGTTTGAGTCAATGTTATTAATATAAATAGCAAAGAGGATGGGGCCCAGAATAGATCCTTGTGGAACACCTCTTAGCAATGGTTTGAGTGGAGAGAGGTCTCCATCAGCTTTCACTTGCTGTGTCCTTCCTGTAAGGTAACATCTGAACCATCTAAGGGAGGATGGAACTAGGCCTACTGAATGCAAGGAAGAGAGGAGCAATTCATGGTCCATCGATCAAACGCCTTTGCTTAGGTCAAGGAATACAGCACAAACACTATTTTTTTATCTAGTTCTATTTGCCAGTCATTTGTTACTTTGGCCAGAGCAGAGATAGTATTATGCCTGGTTCTAAATCCAGATTGCTGGATTTAGAAGGTTAACCTCTTCAAGATATTCCATAAGTTGGATGCTCACTAGTTTTCTAGCAGCTTGGATAGCACAGGAAGGATAGAGATTGGCCTATAGTTATTAAGGTCCATAGGATCCTGATTTCAGTAATGGAATAACTTGGGCTGTTTTCCAGGTTGCTGGAATAGAACCAGAAGTTAAGGAAAGATTAAAGAGGTGTGTTAATGGGACTGCAAGTACATGTGTTGCAATCTTTAGAAAATAGGGATCATATGCCTGCACCTGCACTTTTTGACATCCATCTGCAAAAGAAGGTCCTCCACTTGTTTCAACAAAACCGGTTTGAAGGAGAAGGAAGATTCAGATATCAGAGTTCCAGTACTCTGGGAGCTTAGCTGAGCGGGTAGAGATTAGCTGAGGAGGTGTCAAATCTGAGACCAGCAGTTGAAAAGTGAGTGTATGGGGTGAGTAGGTATATATATTATGGGGATCTGGTATATGTATTAAATATGTATTAAAGGGATTAGGTATATGTAATATAGGGAGTAGGCATAGTTGCATTAAGCTGGGAGTAGGTATATGTATTGAGGGTGAGTAGGTATGTGTAACATTGGAAAGTAGGTAAATGTATTAATGGGGAGTAGCTATATGTATTTAGGAGATTAGGTATTTCCTGATATGCATTAGGAGGTATGCATCAGTCATATTCCCATACTTTACATTTTTAAAGAGAAATGTTAGGAGAACATAACCATTTATTTAGGCCATGTGACCACAGTCCCTCATGGTCTAAACAGTATTTTATAACTGGTGAGGCCAACCTCCCAGAGAGGCCCCTAACTGCTTCAGGGCAGGCTCAGACAATCTTTGATATACTAACTGCATCACTTACTTGATAGTTGATGTTTCTGTGAAGATTTGGGGCAAATTGAATCATCAGTAACACCAGATAAATGGCAGTATTCCTCTGGGAATCACTATAGCCTACAGGTTAGAGCACCAGACTGTGGACCTGAAGACCTGGGTTTGAAACCCACATCTGCAACTTGAATACTGTTTGACCCTGAACACCTAGAAACTAGCTTTGGCTCAGTGTGCCTTTCCCAGCCAAAAATGGAAAACGTTTGCCTGTGGGGCATCCATGTTGCTGTACACCAGTGCAAATTATATGGGTGACCCCACAATTCCACAGTTCTTCTCCTGCCATCAACAGCCTGTCAGATATCAAAAATCAGCACGAACTCAGTCGTCTTTGCTGTGCTTTCACCTTTAACTTTGTCCTTCGATGGCAGCATACAATATACAAAGAATGAAAATAACAAAGAACCTTTGTTCCATCTCTGTCATTGCCCTTTGCAAATTTTTACTTGCCACAACACTTATACATGTTGTATCTGTTGCCTGGGCCTCCCATATGATAAGTACTCTGCCATTTGCCAGAACTTTAGCCAGGCCAGGAGAAAACATCTAACTAAAAGAGGGTTATTTTTGACAGAAACAGTGCACTGCATCTGACCCCAGCTTCTATGCTGGTTTGCCCTCTACAGACTTCAGCTTTGTCATTCTGCCGGTCACCATAGGTGGTTGGTGACAGCCGAGAGGTATACGCTGCCAATGTTGAAGCAGAAGGAGAAACTGAAGGATAAGCCTTCGCTGACAAGAAGATCATCATCATTAGGGAACCATAAAGATTCCTGGTTGACAGATTCTGCCCATTTCAGGTCTCTTAAAAGTGAAGACACAGATATGACTCTGACCAGGGCCTCAGCTGCAACCTCAGGTTCTACTATTCCCTCAACCATCTTTGAGACACCTAGGTTGGGGTCTGGCTCAGCTGTGCCACTGATGGTGGTTCTCAGTCGATCTGCCACCTGGCTTTGGCCTGTCAATGTGCTTGTCATCATCCCCTACTATGGGCATCATCAACATGCAAGCCAGGTTACAGATCGTGTCATCTCTGTTCATGCAGCTCCTGTCTAAGACCCTGCCATCAATATACATAGTGCTGTCAACACTGATGATGTCAGTGCCAGCCATGTGGCCTGCAGGTTCTGCTCCAGTCTTTGACCTGATTCCTCCTCTGTTGGCAGTTGTCATTGATGCAGCCCTCCTATAGGAAGCCTTTACAGTCTCCCTCCCTGATATTGATGACACTGTAAGATCTTATATAGTTATTATTTTATTGTATTTTAAGACGTTTGTTTTATTCATGTTGTTAAGGCGCCTTGAGTTTTGGTAGGGTGCCTAATACAAATAAAGTTTTACCTACAATAATCCTGACCCCAGCATATGGAGGGAATTATGAGGAGGAAGAGGTGAGCTGCTCCTGCCTAAATGCACTGGTTCCATCTCTGCCTTATCTTCCTATAGTGAGGATAGTGTACGCCTACCCCACATTCTCCACCTGAGGATGCCTCATTTCAGACTCTACTCAGATTGATGCAGAAGTCTGCTTTATAGCTGCGGAGTTCTCAAAATGGATCTTCTGTGAGCTCCTGAGGTTCTTACTGTGCCTACAGTAATCATTCCTCCCATCCACCCTGCTCTGGAGGATGCCACTATTACAGCCCGGCACACATCTGGTACCCTTCTTGCTGTGTCCTGCAAGGCAAACAGTATTCAGCTCTGACCACTATAGCCTTTTGCTTGTCATAATCTAAGATTGATTCAGTGGTCATTATGACAGCCCATGACTGGTCCAAAGCACCACACCATTTGAGTGCCTTCCACCTGACACAGTCCCAGAGGTTAGATGGTATCGGCAAGACTACCTATGCCTCAGCATCCTTGGACTCAGATTTCTATCTGTCAGCCTCACATGATCAAATATCAGAATAGCCTGTGAAAATCCATCTTGGCCATGGCCCACAGGCTGCCTGATGGACCCACTAAAATGGAAATCCAGCAGATTGTCACCAAGGTGCGTGGATGCTGGGAAGCATCTTTGCAGTCTGCCTATGATACCTCTAGTGCAGTGATCCTCAGACCGTGGCTGTAGGGCCTTATGTGGCTCTTCAGCTCATCACTTCACGACGCTTCCTAATAAGTGATAGCAAATAGTTCCACTATACAGTATTAACCAGCCAGGATGCACTATAATACCACTGCATTGTACACCAGCAAGCATTATTTTCAAAGTTTGTTGCAAATTTTCTTGCAAGCTGCACCTTGTCAGACTGTGCAAATGTTAACTAATGTTTAGTAAATTAAATAAATGAAAGGAAAGAAATGTTTAGTAATTGAAATATTTTTCTTTACACTGGAGTGTTGCCAAAATTTACTAGGAAGTGTATGTTGTGGCTCCTTGGCTAACATTACTGCTCATGTGGCTCCTGAGCCAGTCAGGACTGAGTATCACTGCTCTGGTGCTTCTTGTGCTACTGACTCTGGCATTTTCTCCAACGCTACTCATGGCTTAGGGTGCCTGGCTTTGCCATTGATGTTCAGCAGTCAGTGCTTAATGCCCCTTTCTGTGGCCAGAAACTATTAGACAATGACATAGAGATGACCTTACAAGATCTATAGTCTTTCAAAATGGCTCTGCACCCTGAAGACTCTCACTCCACAGCCTCAAGATTCATAGAATCCTAGAAGGTGACATCAGAAAAGGACCTCACAGCCAAGCTTAGTCTTCCCTTACCCCACTAACCCAACCTACCGCAACTTGAGGCAAGTTTTATGGTAGAAGTTCATTTCATAAGCCCTACTCTTGTTCCCTGCATTCTTGGGTGGTATGTTATCTGTGACAGTGACAATCTTGACAGGTTTCGAGATTGTCGCTGTGAGGGACCTGAGGGCAAAATGTCACCCTTTTTCCATTTTTAGACCCCCCTTTGAAACAACTCTGACTCAGAGTTAAACATCTTAAGAAGGGGGTGTGGGGGGCACAGAAACACACAATGTCTGACAGGCGAAATGTCACCTGTTGACATTGGGGATCTTACCATGCCGAACTTCGAGAACACTGTTGTCATTTCGCATGGTAAACCCCTGGGGCATGGGTCCCAACAACCCCACCTTTCCTTCCTGCCTCCTGGTGCACATGTTAGGCCCCCAAGTGTCTGGGTGCTAATGGCATCCCTGCCATGCCTGGAGCCTCCTGACCCCTTCCACCTCCCTGATCCTTCAAAGGATCCAGGAGTCCTGGTGGATGTTGCATCTCCCTCTTCCTACCAAAGAGGAAGGAGGTCACCATAGATGCATAGGTCTTGGAATTAAACGGTGGCATGCCCTGGAATTACTGCCACCCCACCAGTGCATCCTCCCCTTCCTGTCGTTACCTCCAGGTCACCTATCTGTTTTGTTAGTCAGCCACCCGATTCTGGTGGCTCCAAACTGGCCCAGACAATTCTGGCTTCTGCAGCAATTGGCAGTGGGTCCTTCTGTCTCACTCCCCTGCCTCATGGCTAATAGGGGTGCCACAGGGTCAGTACTAGGCCTAGTCCTCGTTAATGTCTTTATTAGCGACATTGCAGAAGGCTGAGGGGAAAACAATGCTTATGCCTATTTGCAGATGACACAAAAATCTGCAACAGTGGACACACTGGTTGGGTGGGAAGAATGAAGACTGGTCAAGGAATGCAGTTGGGTTTCAGTGCAAGAAAGTGCCAAATCATGGACTTGAAGCACAGAAACCCAGGGGCAATGTATCAGTTTTGGGGGAGGTATTAGAAACCACAAAATAGGAAAGGGACCTAGGGCTAATTTTATGACCTGAAAGTAGCCAAGCAGTGTGATAAGGTAGTGGGAAGGCTAGCACAATGCTCGGGTGCATAGGGAGGAGCATCATCAGAAGGAGAAGGAGGTAGTATTATCCTGTATAGACTATTGGTAAGACCTCACCTGTGTCCAGTTCTGGTGGCCATACCTCTGGAAGGACACAGATAGGGTAGAGACGGTACAAAGGAGGGATACCAAATGGTACAGGACCTGCATGAAAAGCCATACAGGAAAGACTCAATGAACCAAATATGTACTTGTATAGGATAGGAGGGAAAGGGGGATATGATAGAAAATTTCAAATATCTTACAGGTACTAATGAGATACAGAAAAGTAGCATTTTCTGTAGAAAAGATGCTCCAGGACAAGTTGTCACACTATGAAGCTGGAGTGGGTGGGGGAGGCTCAGAGGAGACATGAGGAACTACTTATTTATGGAGAGGTGGTGAACACCTGGAACAGCCTTTCAGCAGAGGTGGTGGGTGATAAAATCGTAACAGATTCAAGCATGCATGGGTAGACACAAGGGGACCTTAGAAATAAGGTGGGGGAGAGACCAGACATCAAGTAGGCTCATGGTAGGTACTGTAGGTAGGAAAATAGAGCAGAGTAGGTGGGTCAAGAGGTCCTTATCTGCTGAAAACTTCTATGTTTCCTCTATCAGTGGGACGAATGATATTCTCTCCTTTACCTCCATGCCTGGCTCGAGAGGATGTAGAGCTCTTCACTTTCGTGTTTCCTCAATGGATGAAGCTGTTCTGTTGGCAGCCTAGAAGCTGTCTACCAGATGAAACGACTTGCAAAACTGGAAGTGTTTTACAGTTTGGTGTGCTACCCATCAGCTGGACTCTTTTGTGTCCAGTCAGTCTTGTAATGGACTACTTCCTGTCCCTTACAAATGCAGGCCTCGGGTATTCCTCCATTAAGGCTGTGGTGTTCACTTTTATGCCCTCACCAAGGACAAGACAATCCAGCTTGGCTTTTCATGCCCTCACTGATGACAAGACCGTGGTCAAGCTTGAGGTTTCTTGCAGCTTCCTCAGAGGTGTTCTGCTTCTGTACCCCCAGTCTGTGATCTGGTTCTGTGGGACTTAATTTGGTTCTGGTGACCTTACTGTGCCTCCTTAAGTGTGCTGCTAGTTATGAGCTACGCTTCCTCTCTTTGAAGACTTTGTTCTTAGTGACTATGACGTCTGGTAGACATATTTCAGAATTGTGAGCTCTGGTTGCAGAGCCTCGTTTTTTGTTTTCCATAAGGATAAAGTTACCTTGTGTTGCTAGTCCTCATTTTCTACCAAAGGTCGCTTCTAGGTGAACACTAAATCAGACTGTTGACTTTCCAGTTTATTTTTGACTTCTTTGGATAGTGGGGAATATCATCTGGATATGCTCAATATCCGTTGGATGCTGCATTGGTGATACTAAGGATTGTAGTAAATCCTCTGTGTTATTTAGGCTTTAGCCCACAAAATAGTGGGCCTCCTGTTTATAAGCAGAGCCTTTCCAAATAGTTGAGCTGCTGCATTTCTTTTTGTTACCAGACACAGAGTTAGCAGCTTCCTGGTCCTGTCGGTGCTCACTCTACCCGTGGGGTTGCTACCTCCATGGCTTATTTTCACAGTGGGTGAGCTGCTGACATAGGTGCTGCTGTCACTTGGAATACTGTTCATGCATTCACTAAACATTACAGTCCTGATGACGTGTCTTGTAGACATTCCAGATTTGGCCTTTCTGTCTTGTAAGATCTCCTTATTCGGGTATTTAGAGCCTTCTTCCTCCCTCAGTGCTTTGGTACTGCTTAGAAATCATTCCATTATGTGGCTCAATGGAGGGAGAGATTTTCAAAGACAGACTAGTTACTACTGTAACAGTACATCTTTGAGCTATCCCCTCCACTGGAAAAGGGAGCACCAGTCACAGCAGGAAGACATACACCTCTCAACACAGGCCCCACACTGCCAACCATGGTACTCTCCTTGAGCGCCTCCCAGCCTCTTAGAGTGGGCCCTCAGAGATGACCCGCCGCTGGGGTGTAAGCCAGGGTATAACAGGAAGAGGTCGTCCCCGAGAATGCGGGGTGATGAGGTGGACCAATGGGGGCCAGCTGGCAAAGAGCAGAAGGCATACTAGAATAAAAATGTAACTTTGGCCAGCTCAGTGGTGCGGAAGGTTGAGGCATCTATGCCTCCCTGCTGCCACACCAGGACAGGTTCATGAAATTGACTGGAGCCGCTCAGAGATTCTGCTGGGAGAGGGATGATTGAGCATCCATAGGACAGCTCTTCCCATCTGCAGAGTGGACTTCATGGCTCACCGCTCGACTGCCACCTGGTGGAAGCCTAGGGGTGGCGTGTGCAAGTCCCACAGGCTAGGGAAGGGCTGGTGTACAGAAGGCTGGAGAGTCTCCTTGGAGTAAGTGCACTTGCCCACTCATTGCACATACTCGCCGACGCTGCAGAAAAATTGGGAGGAAAATCAATGGAGGGTGGGGCTTAAAGAAGCCCTCCAGCAGGCAGCAGTGGCCCACCTGGTCTCGGATGGAGACTCGGGATGGCCGTGGTGCTATGGGACAGGCTTATACCAGCCACCCAGCCTGTCAATGTGTCAGAAAAACCTATATGGAAAAAAAAACTTAATCTTCTGGACTTTCCAAGGCCTTGTATTTCCTGGCATAGCCAACAAGTTGGACACTACCTGGTCCTCCATAGCCACTGCCCTGGAGTCTTTGCTCACCAGTTTGGACTGTTCCCTTTACTAGTGACTTGCTAATAATATGCTCATGGACATGGCACATTGATCAAGGCATCCAGAAAGAATTCAGCTAACCAAACTTAGTCAAACATTCAGTATGCTTTACTGCAACCTGGACTTGTCCAGGAACTTCCGATGCCCCTGCACACATGACTGTGCTGACACCTGCTGAAACTTTGCTACTGCTCTGGCACCTCATAGCCCACTCCGCCAAGGAATTTGCACTCATGCTGCCACCACTGCCCAGATTATACCTCTTCTATGGGGGCCTCCCACATGTTTGGAGACATTCTCCTCCCTGTTTCCTGGAAGTACTTTTTTTTTTTTTTTAAATTTATTATGCTTTTCGTGCCACCTGCTTGCCATTCTTCCACCTCGGTCATGGCCCCTCCACTCCACATTAGCCGTGATTCCCAATACCCCTGGCTTGCTTCCCAGGGCGGGCCAGGTACCGCTCATGCTGCAAAGTTGGGATAGGTCATGGAGCCAGCCTGGGAGCCCATCGGAGCGGAGGGCAGGCTTCATCTGGGTGGCAGGCAGCTGAATTTTTCCTGTATGTGAGGGGCAAGGATGTGCAGTGATGGCCAGCATCTGCCCCACCCTCAAACTACATTCTGGTGCTGGCTGCTGCGGTGCCCTGCCTCTGCCGGGGCCCGCCAACACTGATCATACTCCCCTCTCCCCCAGAGAAGGAGAGCAATCTCGGATGCTCAATCCTTCCCCCGCCAGCCCTCCAATGTCCTGGGTCTGTCCCTGAACCCGGGTCACTGGCGTCACAAGCGGAAATCCAACCGCTGCACCGACGGCCCGGCCTGGAGATGCACTCTTTACTGACCCAGCTGATAGCTCTGCTTTTAGGTCTTGTTGATTCCTCCTTCTACACCTCCTGGCTACTCAGACCTTCACAATTCACCCTCAGCCTTGCTCCATGAAGCCGCTTCTTGGGCATCCCATTCTGGCTCCACAGGCCATCCAGTAGTCCCTTTTGTGCATACTGCCCAGGATCCCTGCCCTCCCTCAGGAACCCTCTAGACTGCTCCCCTATGGGCCTTTAGTTTGACTCGCTTCTGTTGGGGTTAGGGGCATCTGAGGTTATTGGCATTTTCCTGGCCGTGCTAGGTGCCAATGCTGTAATCCTTTTCCTTTATTTGGTGTTCAGAGCCAATGCTACCCTTGGCCTGAAAGCAACTAAACATCTGGTCCCAGGAGGGAGTCTGTAATCATGAGTCATACCTGCCTGGCTTGTTTGGCTTGAGCCAGCCACTTGGACAAGCCACCTCCTAGCCTGCTCTCATGGTGACAAGTCAGTATTCATGTATAGAGCCATGAGGCTGACATAGTATTGAGCTACCATTCAGCACATACCCTCTTTGGTGCACTGGTCTGGCTTCTGCATTTAGCTCCTGAGCCATGATGCCTCCACAACCACCACCTTCTGGGCTGCTTAGCTGGCCTGCCTCATTTCATTTTGCCAAAGAACCTCTTCTCTGACCCCACATGCCCCTTTCTATATGACTAGGCTCATCCCACTCCCTGTAACCTACAGAGCCTGATGACATGGGCACCATCCTCTGCACAGGCATGGCTAGTTAACACCCACTGCCCTTTTCTTCAGGGAAAAGGTTGCTACACCAGTGTAACAGTTTAGTTGCCCTCCTCTAGACTGATTCTAAGTGATCCTTGTCCTTTTAAGGTGAGAGTTCCAGAACTGCGTACAGTACTCCCAAGAGTGGCCTCACCAGTGACCTGTATAGGGACAAAATCCTTTCCCTTCCTTTCCTCTGCTAGAAGTCCTTCCTATGCACCCGGCATCTTGATGGCTTTCCCATATGACTTATTGCACTGGATAGTGGACTTAAAGAGCAACTGAGGCCTGAGAAAGGCTTTGAAAACATAATATTTAGACAGAGTTCAGCTATTCTTCACATTGGTTACATTTCTTCTCTCATTTATTTATTACTGAGGTCATATGCATGAAAACAGGATATTTGCCACTTGAGCCTAGAGTTCACCTGTTCCTGTTGTTTGTTCCCCAACTGCGGTCATAATGCCCTCCCATCACCATCATTTGGTCCCTCTTGGCTTTAATGGCACTCTCTGGCAATGTGCCCCCAATATTCTACCCTGAATACTGAGTAGATATTTTCATACAATATCTACTTTTCCACCCATACCCCTCCTTCACTTTCATTCCGCCCTTTTCCTCCTCTTCCTCGCATACCTAAAGAACGCCTTCATTTTTGTATCATGATGTTCAGTCACGTACCTGTACTATTGCTGGGTGATTTTCATCACTAATCCATGGCATGGTCGAAAAAGGGACCAATGTCTCACTCCACCTCACCTGGTTACCAATAAAGAAAGTGAAAAGTTATAGTTTATTACAGAGGTCATTAGCAGAGCTGTTTGTAATTTTCAAATTTACTCCACTGGAATTCTGTGGACTTTCAGAAAATTCCACTTAAATCTGTGGAATTTCATCACAAGCAGAATTAAAAATTTACAGTGCAATGTTAACCACGGAATCATATTCTGCTGTTACTGTAAATCGCGGATTCATTTTCCGAAAACGGAATAATATTCCCACAGATTACATGATCCACAAAATATTATTCCACCATTCATGTAGAAATGCTTTTAGGAATTTTGCAGAATTAAAAAATAATTCAGAAAAACATTTCTGAAATGGAACTCACATGAATTCTGCCTGCAGAATTTGGTATAGCTTCAGTTGTTGGCATGAAACAGGATCTTTGTTCAATAAGAGTTCATTTGGTCTGATTGTTGATTCCACATCTCCTGTCGTTTCTTTATTTAGTAATTGGTCACCAGGCAATGCACACTGAGCAGAGACTCATTCCTAGGTGCAATAAAGTGCGGTAGCAAACCGTGACAAACTGGAAAACAGAATAAACAAGTCCAGTGTAATACGAATAACATACATGGGTATGGTACGAAACAGCAGCAGCAAGGCCATAGGGTACACATGAGCAACCAAGACTGAACCAAATTGTAATATGAATAAACGTGGAAAACCAGGCTTGTAACATCCATGGGGGTAGTGAATGTGTAATCTTCAAACATAACGCCAAGCACTACCTCCTCAATCAGTCCAACTGTTCCTGTCTCTGACTTCCCTCCCCACCTTTATTTATCCAAGATGTTAGGGCTGCTACGTATTTAAAATTCTAATGTTACTATGTACCTGTACTCTGTATTACCATAGTCAATGTATGTTTCAACACCAACTGGACACTTGTGAAATGGGCAGTACTACCACATGCCTTTCAGTATAAAAATAACAAGCATTTGTCAATGCCAAACGTTCACTTGCAGGTGCAGGTATTTGCATTGGTGTTTGGCATTTATGCAGGGCCCCCAGTTGTATCCTGGCCCTTAGCATCCATATCCCAACAGAGTACCTCTCTCAACCAGGGTATAGCCAGGAATGTTAAACTTGTACTCAAACTGATGCACTTTGCCCCCGCCATTTTGTAAACATAAACCAAAATATGCACTGCCACGCCACACCAACAATAGCCCCCCACTCGCTTGCCATGTCTGACTTCAGGTAATCAGTTTCTTCCTGTAATCCTCCTGCTTTGATTTTCTGCCTGCCTGGTAAGTTGTTTTTGTTCATGTATTTGGCTGGTGGCATCAGTGTCTCATAGCGAACAACAAAGGCAAAAGGGCTCAGCATGACACCGACCAATGTGACTTACTTGCTTTCCTCTTTGTTACCCTGCCTGATTTTTTTTTTTTACTGTACTCTGCTGGTACGGTCGTATCTCTCCGACACCCTGTCTGCAACTCCTCTTGCATTGGATCAACATTTCACCCTCATGCTTCTAAGTGTCTGTCTTAGGAACCCTAACACCCTGGGTGTACTCAAGGTATGAGCCTTGTGGTAACTGCACAATCCGCGTTGTAACACAGTCATTCAGTAGAATTATTTCACCAAATTTTAACATAGGCATTTTGCCACCTCTGGTCATGAACACTGTCACTATGATTTTCTTACTGTGCACCAAACACCGATTTCCCACAGCAATTATGCGCTTGTCTGCACTGGAAGTGTGAAAACACATTTCAGCCAGGATGTGCAAAATGACAGCTGTACTGTTCATAAGGAGGTGTGAGAAAATGCAAATGTTGAAACTCTGGAGTGAAAAATATGACAAATTGCCAAGTTACGAAAGTGCTCATGGAAACTCTGTAAGGCACGCCTGTAAACAATGTTTTGGAATTTTGCACTGAATTTTCAACATAGGCATTTTAGGATGTCTGCTCATAAACAATGTCACTGTGGTTTTCTTACTCTAGCGTAACATGATTTCCACAGCGCCACGCTATTGTATGCTGGAAGTTGGAAAACACATTTTGGCCAGGATTTGAAAATGACAGCTGTACTGGTCATAAGGAGATGTGGGAAAATGGCAATGTTGAAAATCTGGAGTAGAAATATTACAAATTCCCGAACTTCACAGTGTGCGTAAAGAAACTGCCCTAGCAGTGCACACGAAACACAGCCATTTATGGACTTTGCCACCAAATTTTCAACCTAGGCATTTTAGGACCTCTGCTCATGAACAGTGTCACTGTGATTGTCTTACTTGGTGGAGAACATTGATTTCCAACAGTGACCGTGTTATTTTGAGCCGGAAGCACGAAAACACATTTCGGCAGTATGTGAAAATGACAGCTGCACTGTTCATAAGGAGGTGTGGAAATATGTCTGTTGAAAATCTGGAGTGAAAATATTACAAATTCACGAACTTACAAGTCTACGTGGAAACTGCGCAACTTCGTAAAACAGTGATTTCTGGAATTTTTCACAAATTTGCAACATAGGCTTTTTGAGTGCCCACCTCATGAACACCAACACTGTTATTTTAGTTATTTGCCCAAAAGGTGATTCCGCAGCAGTGACCGTGAAATCACCTTTAGGACCAAATAACGGTGACTAAATTCATGAAGAGGGGTCACAATAACCCCATGTTGAAAATTTGGTGCTAAAATTGCACCAAAGTTGAAAACCTATTTATGCCATTATACAGCTTACTAGCATTTCTTCAGTTCACAGTCGGCTTTGAAGAGTGCACATGTGTTCCCGGTCCATCAAGATCATTGCACCAGGCCCGGAGGTAAGTATGGGGTGTAGGGAGGTGGGTGCGCAGAGGGTGGGTGGGTTGGCGAGGGGAGGACTCACTGAGGGACAGTTTTTTCTTGTTTTACAGGATTTAAAAAAATGGAGGCTTTCAGATGTTGGGGTAGGCTCTCAGATGCCACCTTAGGTGAGGTGTGTGTGGGGGAGGTGGGAGCACAGAGGGTGGGCGGGCGCGGGACAAAAAATGGAAGCTGCTGGCAAGCTGGGGTGGCTCCCAGCGTGCCACCCACGTAGTTGCTGGGGCTGAGCAACTCACCGCCATACAGTGTGTGTGTGTGTGTGTGTGGTGGGAGCATGAGCACGCTGGGGTGGCCCCAGCATGTCAACTGGTTGTTTTTGGGGCAGCAGCCAATGGAGGATTGGACAACCCCTTGGCACACAAGGTGGGGGCCGGGAGAACAGGGAGGGGAGGACATTAGCAGATGGAGGAAGCGGGAGGGCTTTGATGCCGAGCTGCGCATGACAGCAGTTTGGCTGACATGTATGCTAGTTGCATACACGCTATCACCGCTGATTGCAGTGGCCCTTTTCTTAGAAGTGAAGACCAACACAGCCGAACTGTTGTCATACACAGCTCAGCATGTATTGGTTCCCTAGGGTCGCACCTGCTACACTGAGCACTGCATTGGGAGGAGGTCACACACCTCCAAAAGGCATACTATTGCAAGACGTTCCTTGTGCATGTGTGCAAGCAAATGTAAAATGAAAATAATCTAGGCGAGTGTTGGAGCAAATAGAGGTCTGAGGCAGGAGCAGAGTAGGGTGTAGGGAGTTCTGAGGAGCCTGTTTGAGGGAGAGCTAGGAGGAGGAGTGGTAGCTGACATGAAGAAGGAGTTCTAGAAGGATGCCAGTTGCACAGAAGAGGCAGCTTGGCCAGTGGAGGTGTTACAGTGAGCCGTGCTAAAGGAGCATGACTCTGAAGGGCAGAGTGACTAGCAAGAGGCAGTCTTGGGTGAGAGTAGGTCAGAGAGTTGTGACCTTTCCAAATACCACACTGGAAGTGGGTGAAGAGGAAGGATGAGTCAACAAAGGTGGAGAGTTGGATAAAAATAGACTTCTCTTGGAGTTTAGCCACAGTAGGATAAAGGGAGATAGGGTGGTAGTTACCAGAAGAGGAACATCTCTCTCCCGCCACTCCCTGTGATGGGCGGACTTAAGCCTGTTTTGTATGGGGAACAGCCCGGGACTAAAAAGGTTAAGGGGTGCAGAGAGGGGCAGCAGTAGCTGAAGCAAGGAGAGGAAGAAGACTGGGGTCAGCATGTTCAGGACTGTGACCATTGGAGGGTTGAGATGTCAGTCACTCCGTTTACAACAGATTGCGATGTCCCATAAAAAGTAGTAGGACTTTAACTTGGGAATGACGTGCTTGGGCAGATTAACTCTTAAAGGAAGAAAGTGTTTTGGGGACGATCTCCTCTGTAATAAATAGTGGGAGGAGAAATACATAAAAGATCTATGCAATACATGCTGCATTATGTTGAAATACTATGTTTTCTACTGTTTGCCATAAGATGTCAGACCCTTTAATGGTCCCACTGTGTCATAGTAACACTGGGTGTGATGATGTATTTACTGTATAATGTTTTCCCCTAATGCACAAATCTAAGACCATTGCCTTCAACAGACTATGCAACACTCTGTAACCATGCAGGCACAACAACTTGCTCTTTCAATACTCTGTAATGTTTATTTTGAGTGATCAGCGTTATCTGGTTAAATGCTTTACTGCATTGTTGTTCTCGTATATAAGTACTTAGTGTTGAGTAAATGTTGAGTCAGTGACAGTGGCTCAGTAGGTAGCACACTCACCTCTGAGGCCGGGAGAGGCCTGTGCTCAGTTCCCACATCTGACACTTCTGGGTTAATATCCCTGCATTGACACTGTAGTGCAGCATGAGAGGGTGCTGCACTTGAGGTGCCATCTTCGGATGAGATGTTAAACAGAGGTCCCATCTGCCTGGATTGGTGGTAGTTCAGGTGGATGTTAAAGATCCCATGGCACTTATCTAAAAGAGTAGGGGAATTGCCCCGTGTCCTGGCCAGATTTCCTCATTCACTAAAAATACCACCAACAGCTTAATCTGGTTCAAGATCAGTTGGCATTCATCTGTATCCTCCTCCGGTTGTGCCCGAAAATAGGCAGGATTTGTCTAGTGCACTTATCTGGTCAACAAAAACTAAAATAAATAAATAAAAATGGTCCGCACAACAAGGGATGTCCTTGCAAGACTAGCTGCTCACTTTGGAATCCAAAGTGGGTTTTTTCCCCAGAAAGCTTGTGAACCCACCTGAACAACAAGTTTTGAATTGGGGTTCTACAGACATAGGTGTACTTGATGATTTTTTTCTACAGGGGCTTTTGCAACACCCCCAGTTCTCTCAAATTTGTGAAATCTTCAGAAATCTGAGAGGTGTCAGGCCACCTTGTCCGAGGCCAGCTCCAGGTGATCCCTGACTAAGAAGGGAAAGCTAATGCATGGATTTATGCCACAATATGCTAGCACAATCTACAAGCTCGAACTTTCTTTCCTTTCTTTCTCACCTGCTTGACGGGAACCCTGTCAAACCTTTCTGCTGCATTGTCTCTTGTTTACCACTTGGCAGTTAAAATACAGAAGAGCGACCTCCACCACTGCTGGGATCCTGTGTCAACTACTGCCACACCAATCACCCTGGTCACTGCAAGACGCCCAGCTGGTACCCGGCTCCAGTCAGGATTACTGCAAATGTAACTGCCTTTCTTTCCCTTTTGTCCTTTCTGAACTAATACTTTCTGCACAGCATGTTTAAGGATGTAGTGAGTGTTCCTGATTACTCTCCCAACACACACTTTAATCAATTGTTGTTGCACTGCCTCATGAAACCAGAGCTGTAAGAATTAGGGATGACGGAACGACTTCTTATTGCTTATTTTTTCAATTAACTTTTAATCAACACGCTCATGTCATGTTACAAAATGATCTAAAAATTACATAAATGTTGACTTTTAATATTTTGTAAATCACTCTGCACATACTTTCTGTTTAGCAGGGTGCTGGAAAACAACCAGAAACCTGAGATCCAAGATCAGATTTGCAGAACTCTTGTTCTGGCCTGGCCAGGCTAGTTCATATTTGTCCTAATCCCTGACCCAGTCTTACGCTCATCCTTACTTCAAATCCCCAGAACCCCAGCCTTTTGTCATCCTAACCTTGAAACTCTTGTACACATGATTCTTTTGTGATTTGTAATATGGTCAAAGAGGAACTTTAGTTTTATGCACCAGTTTAGTGCAGATTCTAAAGGGTTTCGTGCTGTGCCATTGAAAACCCAGTGGGCAAACCAAAGGTTCTGCTTTGTTTTGTCATCCCTATATTAAAGGAAGAGTCAACATAAGGTCCCCACACCCCATGTGTGGTGCCGGTCCCAATTTGTACTTTGTGTGCAAAAAATATTTTTACTTCCTGTTTACTGCAATATAGTAGATTGTATTGGGCTGATTCTGTTGACTTGCAAGCTGCCATTTTGTTTGACTACTAATCCCAGAATCCTCTGCAGCTGACATCAGAGGAGGGCTGCAACAGTGGAGATTCAATAGCCTCGGTGCATGTTAGAAGTTTTATAAGTCCTGATCTTTTGTTTGCCAATCCCACTGTCCTCCCTGAGCTACGTACAGCCACAGAGGATTGAACTTGGGCCCAAGTGAACAGCGAGACCAACAGACTTCTAAGGAAACAGCTGCAGCCTTCACTAATTGTAGCATTGATGACTTGGGATGATTTGTGGTTTTGTATGGCTGTGTGTGGTTTGATGAAAAGAAAAACTTTACAAGCAAAACATTGATTCCTCCTTGCTAGACCTAGATACACACCTAGTAAAAAAAAGATTGGACTACTGTACAGAGTTATTTAGTTGAGGCCAGAACAACAGGCACTTAACAGCACAGCACAGTGTTGCTGCAGACTGGAAACAAGTCAGCACCCCTGAATCGTAGTCTCCAACGCATCATTGCCACATGGGACATGACTGTGGGAAAATGAAATGTAATAAAAGAAGCAGGCATGGAGATCCTCTGGGGCCACAAAACAAGTAGGCAAATTTAGAAAAATATTCTAATGGCAAACAATTGAAAGAATGCACTTGGACTACACACAAATTAAAACTTTCTGCAGAATATTTTTTTTTTTTTTTTTATAAAATTGACTGCCATTCTTTGTCAAATTGGTCTTTGTGATTTACCCAGGATAAGCACAACTTATATGCAGCATCTCAGTTTTAGAGGGTCCTGCCACTACCTTACTTTTTTAGGCAAAACTGAAGCACGCCAGTGGAGGAGATGAGTGATTTCTCAAGATCACATTGTGAGCCAGTAGCAGTGTTTGTCGATTCAAACCTTCAAGTTCCTGTTTCCAGTGCAGGCCTTTAGCTGATTAGCCACACTGTTTTCCCAGCTGTTTTATTTTGGGGTGGGGAATTAAAAAAAAAAAATCTTTGCTTAAAAGAAGTCCCAGGCACAATAAATGCTGGCACCATGGCAACTTAAAGATAATATGGATATTAGCCCCATACATGTATTTATTTAGTTATTGAAATGTTTTACCAGGAAGGCACACTGAACAAGTTGCTTGTCTCCCAGTGCAACCTGGGGAGGGGGGTTTATAAAGGATTTAAACAAAATTGTACAAATAAGCAAGGAAGCATAATGTTACATACAGCAATATCTACACACAGGAACATTAGGTAAGCATAAACATTCATAGCTAGCAATTAGATGTGCGATAGGCAAGGTAACAGGAGGCAGAAAAACAAATTACAAATTTATGCATAAAATAAAGTTGTGTAGTTAGGGACAAATGGACTAGAATACCTACCACATTTAATAACAGTGAATCAGCCATATAACAGGGTACAGGGGTAACAAGACAAGCCGGTAAACAAAGGCACAGACAGAATAAGTGCGAGGCATAGATGCCTGCAAGGGTAATCTTAGTACATTTAGGCAACCCCACCTTCCCCAATTCCATTACTAGCCCATAGAGTGCCTGCAGCCCTGTTCCCTACCTTGCATCACAACTATGCTGTTTAGGGGTGGGGCTGAAGTGCTCAGTGGACCTCGCTTATGTCCGGAGTTAAGTCAGCCTTTACAAAACAAAATTACTTTTATCCCTGGACAAAAAGTCCATTTATGTTGACGAAGTTCTAGAGCAGGCAACTATATGGTATGAGTTGCCTACCTGGAGCATGTCAGCAGCTCTTTGTGACTTTCTCCAAGTCACACAGTATGCAGGTGGACGCTGTGAATCAAACCCAGCTAGTGGGATGTACCAAGCTCATTCACAGCTTGTTATTCTAACCACTAGGCTATACTGCCATCCCAACCTTTCAGTTGTCCACAAGTTTTATGAACTTTGAACTGTGAACAACATATTTTGCCTATGCAGAACAAGGGCTCTGAGAGTCTGCAAAACCATACAAATAACACTTAACCATATACTATATCCCCACAGGTAAAAAGGGGGTATAAGAGCATCTGTTCAGCTATCCATTGCCTATTCAGGGAAAGGCAATAGATTATTTGGTAGAGTTCAGCCAACTTTGGCAAAAAGCCGGGATAGTTTGTCATAGTGGATTGAGCAGTTGAGGTGTTGGCCTGAGGGTTAGTCTGAGGTATTTATATTAGGAAACCCTCTCCAGTGAGGTGCCATTGAAGTGTCTGTTTAGGGTCGGAAAGCAAGTGGTGAGCAATCAGAGTTAAACTACATATGGTGAGTGGTGACTATTGTTTTCTGGTTTACAATTAGTCTGGTACCGAGAAACCACTGTTGCAGTTATAGAAATCTGCCAGGACAGTTGTAGCAATGGTCAAGGTAGGAGGACCCGAGGAGAAAAGGACGATATAATCGGGATGCATGTCGATGTTGCAGATTGTAGGACATAATTAGGGCTGTACCTTTGTCATGAAAGTCATGGATTCTATGATTTTTCCCATTTTATGAAAACCTCATAATTTGGGGCATTTTTCAGAACACCGTGCTTTTAAGCATTTTGCATGAAAACACCACAGTTTTGGTGTTTACAAATGACAACCCATGAATTTGTGCTCCTCAGCGATATATAGAACAGTGGATGGGTGAACATCTACAACAAGGTGTGTTTCCATCGAGGCTGTTGATAACATCACAGATTTCGAGAGCAAAGTTCGAGAGGTGTGTCTCCACGATGGTCATCAACACCCGAGATGGAAACACAGCCTTAGTTGTGGATGGTCACTCATCTACTGTTTCATATAGTATATGATTCCCAAATTGTTAAAAGGAAAAAATTTCACAAGGTTTCATACCTTGTGCTTACACCACGGTCCTGCTTGGTCTCGCAGCTCGATCGCCTCGGTGTGTACCACTCTGCTCCCAGCTCTGAGGATTCTCATGGCAGTTATCCACCCCCACCCTATGGACACATTCTTGGTGGTAGTTATTAAAAACTGATAAATTCCTACAGTTTGGAAACAGGAGCCATCTACAGCTGTCCATGCCCAAACTAGACTGGTGAAGCGCTTGCTAAGTGGCACCGCCATGTGTTCTTGATTTTTTATTTTTCCTCCTGAGGGCACTGTTTCCTTCAATCAGGTGGCAGGACTAGGCTAAAAGTTGTTGTACCATGTATGTGACATCAATACGATGGTACAACAACTTTTGACCTTGTACTGTCCTACAACAAGATTTAGAAAGCCACTAATTTTCAGCTACAAGAAGCCCTAACCTTATGCCCATTTGGGCTGGCAGTATAGCCTAGAGGTTAGAGGAATGAGGTGTGAATGAGCTTGGTACATCCAGCAGACCAGACCTGGGTTTGATTCTCTGCAACCTCCACTTGCATACTGTGTGACTCTGAGCAAGTCACTTAACTGCCTAGTGCTCCCAGGTCGCCCCTGAAAACAGGCACTTGTGCCTAGTGGGCCTTACCCAGTTACCAAAGACTAAAATAAAATAAAAATAAAAATATACTATAATGCACTTGGTCAGCAATGAGCTTTGGGGTGGGATTTGGGGACTTGCATGTGAGCCCTGTTTACAGACTTGCAGCCCAGTGTGCTGCCTCCTACTACTGGACCAATGATAACCATTTCTTAACCATTTAAATCTCTGCTGATTTGGTTGTATAAAATAATATACTAGAGGTAATTCGTTTAATGGATTCATGACTTGTACTATGATTTCAATTATTTCTGTAATTTCAACCATGACAGTACCATGATTTTCACCAACATTTTCCATGACAAAAGAGTAGTGCTAGACATAGGGAAGGCCATTAAAAATAAATAAATAAATAAATACTGTGAACAGGACTGGATCCAGTACAGAGCCCTGAGAAACTCCCATGGCATCAGGGAACACACTTGAGAATGAAGCACAGTTCTTGACAAATTGATACGGTTAGATAGTCAGGACTGTAGCCAGCAGAGGCATACACCACTGATACCAGAGGCTTTGAGCTTATAGAAGCGGGTGAGATCAGCCATGTTGAGATTTGGCCAGGTCTCAAAATATGTCCCCTGTGGTAAAACTCTAATGGATTCTAGTAAAGATGCAGTTTGTGCATAGGAGCAGGAGGAGGTGGTGGTGGTAGAGTAACCAACTCGGAAGCCTGATTGGTGGGGAGGAGGAGATGGTTCTAGAAGAGAAATCAGTCAGTTGTCTTCTGCTTATCAATTCAAGAATCTTAGAGAGTTGGACGCTGAGCAAGGCAGGCTGAAATGAGGGCCACATGTAAGACTTTTATGTTAAATGCTGATTGCTCTGCAAGGAACATCCATGAATGGATGTGTTAAGTCATATATGCTGGAGAACATTCTTCTGAAGAGTTAAAGACGGACATGCAAATGTTTGTAAGGCTATAAATCCTGAGGAAGGTCAGGCATGCAGGGACCATGAAACGTCGACGTGATGTACTTAGGCCTGTGAACTTGGCATGAATGATAACATTCTTAAAATTCCACTGGTGAGTGGGTTGTTACTCTGCTGTGTTTCAGCTAGCATTTTGAGTGCTTGTGGAGCAGATCCTCCTGGTTCCATTTACCTTTTCAGTTCAGGTGGGCTGTGTTGCACTGGTGATTAAGTACAATATAGGACAGTGACACTTACTGCCCATATCTGAGGTGGTCACCCCTTCAAGGGGAATCAGAACTGCCCTGTCCAATGCAGATGGCTGGGACCACATTTGCTCACAATTCTCAATATACTATATGTATTATTAGTTTGCCAATCACTGGGCATCCAATTTGAGGGTGTTTGGCACCAGCCCTTCCATGCCTCAGCATTTATAAGGGATGGAGGCAAAAGATTCTGATGATTTAAGGCTCCATCATGAGGATGAAGTCCAAAGGGGTCAGGGATTGGTACTGGGAGGCACCACAGGGTGCAGTCAGCAAAGTAAGAGCGTGGGGTTTCAACAAAGGGTTTATGCTCATTGATATGGGAGACTTCCAGCAATGTTGCTAGAGGTTTCAGAATTTTACAGGACGTTTCCAAACCATCTACAGTCATCAGTGGCAAGTCACATTAGAATGGTAGGGCCTTAGAATAGCTGGCTGCACTGGCAGAGGTTACGAGCCTATTATAAATTAGCCTGTTGGCAAGACTGTTTGAAGCTTTGTTCAGGCATTGTCCTTTGCCAGAACATTTCAACAAGATCATTATTTATTTACCCAGCTGAGATGGACTCTACTAACATGTCTTAAATGGCATGGTAAGTACAAAAATGGAACAGAGAAGTCTATGAAAATGCTCCAGGGATTCTAGCACATTTGGGGTGTCAAAGACTGGGCTCCAGTCAGCACTGTGGAGGTCAAGCAGAAAAGCTTCCAGCAGGAAGTTTAGGAAGGATCACATAGTTAGGGTTTGAACAGGGCTTTCAATGGTTTTATCTTCTGACACAAGGTTATGCAGTGATCACTGAAGGTGTCTGGTAGGGTGTCAGAGCTACAATGCAATGAGGGTAGAAGGAAGGACCCCAATCTATAGTGATGTGGTTTGTGACCTGGAAGTGTGTCTTTAGGATCCGTGATAATTTGAGTAAGGTTGAGGACTCTGAACCTGGCATGGAGAGCACCCTTGTCTTGGTCTTACCCAGTTAGTGTTTAGTTCCTCCTAGTATAATGTGTTCACCCCTAGTAGGGCAGGTCTTGAGAAATGTGTGTTCTAGGGGTATGCAGCACTGGGTCTGGGGATCTGCCAGGAATACTGTATATACTGGTAATTATAATTGGCAAAGAATGTAGAAAGATGATCTCCTGGTGATTTTGTGGAATTTAGGCACAGACTCAGTTGAAGGTGGAATTTACAAAATAGTGGCTTGTCACGTTTTAGACTTACCCTTGTTGTGTAGTTAATTAGTTATGGTAGTAGTATGTTTATTGCATGGTTTATACAGGAAATGTTCCATTTAGCTGAGGATTATTTACAGTAATATCCTGACTGTTACAAAACACAGGAAGATAACTAGTTTCTTGAACTAGGTTTTCCCATTCAAACCAATGAGTGGGAGCAAATGTTCACTCAGCTAGGGTGTTAATTAAGGTTGACACAATTAAGATGCACTCATTTGCTAACAAAACAAATTTGCCAACAAAAACAAATCATAACGTTACGGAGCAAGTGCTGGATTAAAAACTGCAAGTATTTCTCTGAGCGAGTGTAGCCATGGGTATCACTGCTGCACTCCCGCAACAATAAACTACCTGCAGTTTGTAATGCAGCACTTGCTCTGTAAACTGTCTTGTTTTGGCTGGCAAAAGTGTCTTTACTTATGTGTTTGTGTGAGCTGGGGACATTTTTTTGTGATGGCATCAAGCCAGCAATTTCGATCTAACCACGCTCTGGTATAATTCTTTTCTCTAAGAGCCTTGTCCGCAACAGATTTTCCTAATTGGGTACACTGAAAGAAACTGCTTTGTGGATAAGCCTGATGTCTCACGGTGGATGTTCAGCATGTGTCTGTTGTGACTCATGGTACTAGCAGCAGGGGTGTACCTGCAGTCATGACCCCCTGCAGGTGAGAGCAGGTGAAACTTCTGGTCGAGTACCAGGCCAGGATTAGTACGGCACTCAATGAGATACAATAGCACAGGTCAGCAGGAAGGCACAATATGCTATATTATTCAACAGGCCCACCACCACCACCACCACTAAAGAGGCCCTATCAGAGTTTGTTTCATGTTCTTGTAAATGAAAACTTTTGCCTGATCAGCAAGTCAATACATGAAACTAAAATCCCATCCGTGTCCTTGGAATTGTGTGTGCAGTGTCAAGAGTTAATAATAATGGTGTAAACAAACTTGAGTTAGAATTTCACTTAGAAACGTGTTGGCCATCTCTGTTTGATTCATCCAAGAAAATCAGAGTCATTTTCAAAAGTAACAAAAAATAAATAAAATATATGGAAGAAGATGATACTCTGGGCAAATGGGTGTGTTCACCACTAATCACAGAGCCACACAGGCAACAAGCTGAGGTTTGCATTTAAAGACAAATCTGTTCCTGCCTCTTTCAGTTATTCAGTCTTTTGGTTTTCCATTGGTTCCCTTTCTGATGTTTGCAGGGATGGGGAATGAGAGGAAGACAAGTCACTGTCACTCCCCAACATAAAGCATGTAAGGGGACCAATATGAAGCAGAATTATAAAATGGCAAGAAAACTTCCTGGGCTCTGATTGGTCAGTGCTGACCTTCAACAGTGATGTCATCCCAGCACATCACACCTGTTTGAAAAAGCAACTAAAATGTATTTTAAAATGTGCTTTCTTTTTTTAACCTTTTTTTCCTCTGACAAGCATGCCATTTTATAATTACAATAATGCATTCAGGGCATATGTCATGGGATAATATCACTTCTCAGATGTTGGATGCACTCTGACTGCAGCCACATGCAGAGACCACCTGGTGTGACATTATCCCAGCAGGACACATGCCCTGGTGTGCATATTGCCTAAATATTCCCCCGTACCACCACCCCAGTATCTGCATACTGAAGTCAGAAATGCTATGGCAGTACATTGCCCCATTCTGTTACCTGCACGGATACCCACATAATGGCATGTGTAGGTTTAAGGGATAGGCAAGCTTCCTCTTGATCTTAAACAGAACCCAGAAATGTTCTAAATGATTCTTGTTTTCAAACTTGCATTAGATCTCAGTGTTTTAAAGCATGTGGTGATATGCTAATTACTAATTTGCATTTTGAACTTCTAGAGCAGTTTCTTACACAGGGGTCCAGCCATGATCAAAATAAATCGCAGTTGCTATCAGCAGAACTCACCTGCACAGCATTCTGTGAAATGCTGAATTTATAGCCCTTCTCTTTTCAGTATAAATAGTATTTTGGTAAAACTGGAGCTTTGTGCCATGCTTCCTTAAACTGTGACTGGGTGGGGAGCTGAAGTGACACCTGCTTGTGGCATCAAAGTTGGTTGCCATGTAAATTGCTGTGATGTCACATGCAGGGCATTGTGATGTCAGCTCCAGACTCTGACTCTGCTGTACGTGAAATATAGTGCATGATGGAACATTTTGAACAGAATTCTGTGACGGTACATATTGAATAGTGGATAGGGAAACATGCATAACAGAACTGTTAATCCAGCGGGGTATTCCAGTGACCTCATAAACCACGAGCAAAGCTCAGTGATCAGATGTCACCGGAATCCTGAGACAGAATCAGTTCTGATACGCGTTTTTTTCACCCACTAGTGCTGTTTTTATAGTGTATGATGGAACATTTTGTTAACCAAAATAAATGTTTAACATTATTCAGTTAATATTTGTTGCAGACTGGACAGTGAGAGGAAAGTGTACAAGTTTCCAGCTTATCAAACCATAACAGTCAAACTATAGTTCCTGGAATAAAACACATAGGCAAAACACAATATTTAAATATCAACTGTTAGAACTGTGGAATGCTGATGATCGTTCAGGATCTGTCTTCACCACTGATTTCTACTGTTGGGTCTGGGGCCAGAGCATCAGGACCCCATGGGGCAATTTCTTTGATGGGAGGGAGGGAGCAGATGACTGGTACTGGCAGCACCTGCACACCTCACATGGTCGTGCATGCCAGCCAGTAACCAATTCCGGCTTCCTCATGCACTTCGGTTCTGTTCTTCCAGCCATCGAGTGCACACTGAGAGCAGCAGCACCTCTGTTCTAAAAGCATTACTGTCCCGTAGTCCACTACATCTCTTTTCTTGGTTTATTTTGTTTTCCAAACTGATGCAAACCGGATAAAGATAAGGAGCAAAGAAACCTTGTCTAGCCCACATTATGTATCAGTGCCCCTGCAGAAAACAAATGACAACCAACTGGCATTAGACTCTCATGATCTGCCTTGGCCCAGATCACATGCCTACTTCTCCAAGAAATGCCACACCCTCGGGTTCCATGAAATGAAGTGGGGTTGGCAGACCTCTACTTTCAAAGGCAGCTGTTGCACTTGTGAGGCCAAGGTATGGTGTTTCGGCCTTTACCATGGGCCCTTCCTGGCACCTCTGTGGTGTCGAGGAAACACAGGATCTCATTGATCTCACCTTGCCAAGGTGTCAGAGGTCCTGGGGATGTGTCTGGTAAACAGTTGGCTCTTTCTGAGTCTAGCATGTGAGCACCACCTCCCACCAGTCTGTCCTATACAGCAGATGTCTTCAGTGGTGAGGCTGAAGTTATGTACGTGGTCTTACTCAGTGAACTCCTTGGTGTCATAGTCTGATGCTGTTCTGGCTCCTGACACCGCTTGCAGTGTTGGTGAGTGGGGCAGTGCGGCTGCAACAGAGTCCCCTCTTGATACTGTTCATGGTGTTGGGAGAGGGACCAACACCAGGGCTGTATGGCATCTTTTTCAGAGGTGGAGGAGGTTCTTTCCTCCAGTGTCACTAGCGACATCGAGGAGGAGGATGGTGCTGCTCCTGGTGATAGACATGGTGACAGCCATGCTGTCAGTCCTGGGCCTGACACCAAGCATGACTCCAATGACATGGTTGTCCCTGGTTCCAGTCTTGCCTGTGGTGCTGAGGACAGCGTTGAACCTGACATCGGGCCGGACACTGAGGGAAGTATCAGCCACAACAACAGGAGTGAGCCCATCTCCAGACCTGTTGTCAGCCTGGAGCCCAGTGCCAGTGGTGGCACTGGCTCTGAGTCAGATGATGGCCAGGAGATGGTGTTTTTCCCCAGAGCCACATGCCGCACCAATCACTGGTGGGGACTGGGGCTACAAGACTGTACAGCTCCACTCTCCCATATTCGAATTTTACCCATCGCATTGACTGTGTCATTCCTCAAATGTATAGGTTGACCCTCTTTGGGCAGTCCTGCCAGGCCTCCCCTTGGACAAGGTCTCCCTGTGCACCCCTATTTTCAGCAAGAGGCCCTGGGTCCCTGAGTGCTCTTTTCCTCTTGGGCCTCTGCCACCTTTGCCAGAGTTAATGGGGATCATGGGCCCTCTGGGGCCAGTCACCTGGACCAGGGGGAGGCTGGTACCTTACATAGTCCCATAGGAATAATGAGAAGGTCCAGTTCAACTTGTTCCCCTAGTACCCCCATTTTCAGTGCCTCATCCCCGTCAGTGTCCTCCTTAGAGGACAGTAAATCTACCCTCTACCTGTCCTTGGCCTCAGGTACACTGTGTACCAGTGGACATGTTGGAGGCTCTGGAGATTGCTCTTACACTGAGTCGCATCAGTATCCTTGAGCTGGGACTCCTCAGAACTTGTGTTGGCTCTTCTCTTATAACTCCCTGTCTTAGGGCCTTTGAGGAATCATCAAGGATGGTCTGGAGGCATCCCTTTTCTTGCCCTCCTTCCCCAAGGGACCATCGGCTGGGGTACTGCACACCCTTGGGATATGCAGGAGCAGTACCTCACCCCACTTCAGGGCCTGAGATCTTGGAGCCTCCAACAGGGCCTAAATGCTCCCACATAACCGACGCACCTGAGGCTTACCTGTTCAGGCAGATGCCTCAGGGTGGAAGGTGTTTTTTTGTGCACACATTATGTGCATCGCTGCACATCAGGCACACCAGGCAGCCTTCAGCAGGCACCAGAGGTTGAGGCTAGGTTAGCCTCTAGCTGCATTGCCACCCTAGTGAGTTAGTCTAGCCATTTATCTTCCTGCTAAAAAGCCTGGAGATGACAAGGCACTAGTCAAGGGCATTATTCGATGCCAGTTAAGTGGCTTCCAGTCTTGTAGGAACTGCAGTCTACATCAGGTGGACAGCAAGGCTTACGCCTTTCCAGCCTGGCACCTTTGACCTGGTGTAAAGTGCTCAGCTCACATTTCCAAGGGCTCATTTTTCTCTAGCACAGTCAGGCAGGAGCTGTCAGGGTGCCTTCCTGCTCCTGTGCTGCAGTAGCCTCTGCCTGGCCAATCTTGGGTTCCATCAAACCCTTGAGAGCCCCTGCTTCTCAGTTGTTCTCCCCACTAGAAGGCTGGGGATCTCTCTCTCTCTCTCCTCAGTGTGATCCAGCTTCTCCCTTATAGTAAGAGAAGCATATTTAACATAATTGTTATCTTCAGAATATCTTCACCATTTATTTGCATGCCCTACCCACCATCCTCTGCTCAGTCAGAGCTAGGGCAGCTCACCCTGTTGGTGCTTGCAGCATCATGAGCAACCTAGGGGTATCTTCCTAGTCACACATGCCCTTGGTTTTTTCTCTATTCCTGTTTTAAAAACACAAGAGAAAGTTGGGTACTCTTCAGGGGCCAACTCTCACAAAACAAAACCTGGGTGATGGGTCCTTATGGCATTTGCACCAACCAAATAAATAAAGTGGGGTTGTGGAAGGTGGCTCTTTCCTACTTTTTATGTTTGCTTGCGCACATGTGCAAGAAACATATTAGCAGTTTGCTTCCAGTAGCGAGTTGTGGAGGCACCTGCAGTGTTGTTGCCAATGTCAGCAGCTCATTTTGGGGGCTAGTCTGTGTGGCACCAATAGAAAATCACACTGTCTATGACAGCAGTACTGTAACTGCCACAACCTTGAAAAAAACTGGCTGCTGCAATCAGGGAAGCGCCCGTCATTAAACAATCAGTTGTGTTTGTTAGGGCAGTGTCTGACTGCAGCAGTCAATTACAGCTGCATTGTGTGGTGTCCCATTTCAGAGAAACATGAGGGTGGCTTCTCAGTCAGCCTCACAGTCCCCAGAAGCCGACGGACAGCTGCCACCTCTCCCAGTCCATGTTAAAGCTGGACGGAGGTGCTCAATCCCTGTTGGAATGCTGCCCTCCCCAGTTCATTTGCCGACTGGGTAGCCCAGTCCCTGTCAGCATGATGCACCCTCCCATTTGTTGTGGGTGAAAGGGTGCCAAATCCTCCTTGCTTATGCACACTCTCTCCCCCACAAAAGCACACTGTATGACCGACAGTGGTGCCCAGTCCCGTTGGCTTCAGTCTCTCTCTCCCCCACCCACACAAACACCCGTAGCTTGCTGGGGCCACCCTGCATGCTCATGTACTCTTCCCCTCCAGCACGCTGTATGGCCGGGGTGCCCAGTCCCCGGCTCCACTCCCCAAAACAAACATCCAGGTGGCATGCTGGGAGCCCACCCCAGTGAGCCAAAAGCATCCGGCTTTTTTTTTAATTCCTGTTAAAAAGAAAACTGTCCATCTTTGAGTCCCTTGCCACCTCCCCAACCCGCACTCACCCCTGTGCACCCACCTCCCCACACCCCCATCACCTCATGCACTTGCCTCGGAGCCTGGCGCAACAATCTTCAGTGGACCGGGAACACGTCTGCACTCTTCAAAGCTGACCGCGAACTGAAGAAATGCTGGTAAGCTGTATAATGGCATAAGGTTGTTTTTTCTTCAACTTATGTGGATATCTCGCCCATTTTTTGACTCGCCAGCAAATTTTCAACATGGGGCTCTTGGGACCCCTCCTCATGAATTCTGTCACTGTCATGGCATTATTCAGTCCTGAAAGGTGATTTCCACGGTCACTGTGTGGAATCACCTTGGAACGGAAATAAAGCGACAGTGTCACTGTTGATGGTCGGCTCTCAAAAACCTATGTTGCAAATTTAGGAAAAAATCCAAAATGACACTTCTACGAGCGCACTGCACAAAATCCATGCACACTTGTAACTTCGTGAATTTGTAATATTTTCTACCCAGATTTCAGCATTGACATTTTTGATACCTCTTATGAACAGTACAGCTGTTATTTTTCATATCCTGGACTAAAATGTGTTTTCACACTTATGGCACAGAATAGCGTGGTCACTGTGGGAAATCAGTGTTCAGGACAGATTAAGAAAATCACAGTAAAACTTTTCATGAGCAGAGGTCTTAAATGCCTATGTTGAAAATCTGGTGACAAAAGTCCATAAAATGACTATGTTACAAGCGTGCATTGCAGTTTCCACACATTAACTTTACAAATTTGTAATATTCCCACTCAAATTTTCAGCATTGCCCATTTTGCACACCTCCTTATTAACAGTACCACTGTAATTTTTGCATCCTGCCCAAAAGTGTTTTTGTGCCTGTGATGAAGAATGGTGCAGTCCTGCACAATTCAAGCTTTGGAACAGATTCATGAAATCTCAGTGCCACTGTTCATGAGGAGAGGTCCCAAAAAGCCTATGTTGAAAATTTTGAATGAAAATACCAACAAACGCCTGGAGCACTAGGGTTTACAACTGTTAACGCCCACCCTGTGCAGACTGATAGGCATCACAGGGTGTGGCTTGGGGTTCTCGGCCGTAATGCTCACGGCATTCCACCCCACCCTGCAGCCACTGACCAGCATTGAGGTTTGCCTTGGGGTCTTGGCCCCAATGTTCATCCCATTCTCCTATACTGCCCTCATCTCACCTTATTTCCTTATGAAATGGGGTGCATGTAAGACTGAAGACCCCAAGGCACACCGTGACACCTATCATTGTCTGCAGGGTGGGGTGAGGTGGAAATGGCATGGCGTTACTGGCGACCAAAGCCACACCCCAATGCCTGTCAGTCTCTTCAGGGTAGGTGTGGGGTTGGCATGTTCACTACTTCACTGCCATTCCTACAATGCGCATCTCTAACTCCTGCACTACCAATGCCAATACCAGCAAGCAAACATTCGCATTGACTAATGCTTGTTCTTTCTTGACTACCTTCTCCCTGGCCAGGGTACATCTCCTCTGTTGGCATTTCCTGTTGGTTTTACATGGAAACATGTGCTTCTGGGCACTATGGGTGGCATTTCACCTTGGGGTTGCCATGCACCCTTTTGGACGACTTGCACTTGTTCTTGCACAGGCTGCATCCCTGTGGTTGCAGGAAAAGCTGATCATTTTTAATGGACTTTCTTTTGACTATGTCAGACTGTTTCAGATTGGTGTGCCCTTTCTTCTTTATGCTTTGAGCCCTCAGCCACTACTGTTAGAGTGTGTCTGGGGAGATCTACACATCTCGACTCACATGACTCCGTTTTTGTGCATATCTCCCCATCCATTATTCTCTACATAAGGGACCCAGTCCTGTGACTCCACACACACCTAGGTTCCCCTTTCTTCTTCCTGAGGTTAGAAAGAGACATGGTTATCTCATAAGTTTAATCAATTCTTCATCTGTTAACACAGACTTGCCACATATGTGTTCTTTTTTTTTTGCACATTCTGCCATGTCATTTACATGGTGTTCCCATTCTTGGGCATCCTCATTGAAATTCTACCAGAGCCACATGCCTTGAGCTGCTGCCCTGTTTTTCAGAGCACTATCCACCTTATGTCTGGCTAGTGTATGGGGCTATGGCTCTTAACCCTACTGCCCCTTATGCCACCTAGTAGGTCTTGTACTTATTTCTAAGTTGGTAGTCTGGTTTCTTTCATTTATTTTATGCCTATATCCTTTCCCTATCCCTTTGAGCTAGACAGGATTTGGACATCTCATGCTTTTCTCTCCACTTTGTTTCTCTCCTGGTGAACAAAACTGAGGTGCAGAGGGTGCGGTGTTGGTTGTTGGCTGGCACTTGTGGACACATGAGGTGTGCAGGCACTGTCAGTAGCAGATGCCTGCTTCCTCCTTGCAAAATATTTGCTCCCATGGGGTTCTAGTGTCCCAGACCCATCAGTGTGGATCAGTGATGAAGATATTCTCGAAGATCAACAATTAGGGTAAGTATGTCATTTTGTCAATTGCCTGCTATATGATTCTGATTGGCTAAGATGTCCATGAACAGCAAACCACTTCCATGCAGAACAGATGACTGACAATAAACCATGCACAACAGCCTTGTGCTATCACTAAATTCTAATGTTCAAACTGTTCCAATATATACTATAGTTTTTGTGCATATGTCCCCATCCATTATTCTCTATATAAGGGACCAAGTCACTGTTTCTTGTAAATACCATTTGTGATGGAGACTGGAAGGGCTTCAAATTCAAAGCTGGAATCTGAAACCACAGCTGTGTTCCACAAGGAAGCGAGGAAGACAAACGAGATGCTATGGGGCATAGGGAGGTAAATAAGCAGCAAGAAGCTGGAGATGATCCTTCTACAGTACTATACAGACTACAGAGCACCGGTGCACTTGCATCAGGGAGACACTGCAAGGTTCTGGAGTCCACACCTGCATAAAAGCAATGAGAGGGTGGAAGGGAGGCAGCGAGAGGTGACCTAAATGGTCCAAGGCTTGGAGTGGGGTGAAGACAAGCGAGAATAAGCAGCAAGACCACAGCATGTACGTTTGAAGACCAGAAAAGGCGGGGGGCACGATAAAAATGTCATACAGTAACCTCCATAAGGTAAACAGGGTGGCTTGCAAAAATATTCACCAAAGTATGGATACAGGCGTTTGGGGAAAATTCACTGAAACTGGGGGAGATGGCAGACAGGTGAAACAGGCTTTCAGAGTAGGGGTGATGGCCAAAATAGCAGGTGGTTTCAAAGTTGAGTGGACATGCACATGGCCATAGTAAGAGGGTAGAGGGCAGGGATAAAGGGAGAGGGATGGTCACTAGGGCATACGTAGGGCTATTGGATAGAGTGGGCCTTTTTCTGCCATTGTTTTCTATTTTTGTAAATTTTCTTGTAATGTGCAGCTGAGTTCTACTAATGTCAGCTTTGACTTTTCTTGTTTGCTGGTAACCCGACCCTCGTACAGGGGAGGGGGTAGTTTCAGATTTGGAACTTTTTAAGTTCTAGGGGGTTCCTTGTTTTAGAACTGGCTCTGCCTATCTCTAGTTAGCTGGCCTGCTATCGTCCCCACCCCTGCTCCTACCCTTGCACCCTTAGAAAGTGTCATTGGACTATATGAAATCTTAGACTCTGATCCTGTTTTCTTCTTTGTTTAGCTCTAGTGGCCACCAACTTCTCTCCAGCCTTGTTAAACATGCAGAGTTTTCCCTGCCAAAACACCAGCACCCTGCTCGGAATGTGCAGCCTACGAGCCCTAGGACAACAATGATGAGGAGGAGGCAGAGGAAGAAAGAACACAAGAGCTCATGTAAGGGCAGAGGTCTCATCCCTGCTGTAAAGAACTAACATATCTACCGAGCCAACTTCCCCTCAAATGAGGGCAATCTTCTGATTCTTTGTTTTTTTAAATCTCTGAGATTTCCACAGTGCCCAAACAATGAGCCTTGAGTGTAAGATGATAGAAATGGTGTGCCAGTCCCTGAGCTGCTGCCACTGTTGAGTTTGTATTGGGACTTGGTTAGTTCTTTGGTTGAGATGTTGAACAGATGTCTCTTCCTCCTATCTCTGGTGACTGTCCTGGTGGAGACTGAAGATCCCCAAGGCACTTGACACAAGCAGTAGACTTTCTTGTGTCTTGGCCAACCTGCCCCTTCACCCGGTCAATAAAACAGGACCAAATAACCTACCCTTGTTAGTTGAACAGTGGCTTTAAAGTGAAAAGGTTACCATAAAATATGTAAAACCTAAGTCAAGAAAAAGCCTCTGTTTACTTCTGTCGTGACACCTCCTATCATGCTCTCTAAACTTCGATGTTGCTAAATATCTAAGCATGAAGGAAAGTGGAAGAAATCAGGCTTTGCACTCCAGAGAGACCAAATAATAAGATCCCTTCCTCCCTTATGTACTGGCAGTAAAAAAATAAAGATTTTGTGAGAAAGATGATCCCTTGGGATGTCGAGCACAACATAACTGTTATGATGGATGTCTGGAACTTGGCACAATTGGTGCTCTTGAGGTGGTTTGAATTTCTTGGCTCGGACTCTTCCCCCTTTTTTAGCATAATTCTACAGTCTCTCAATTAGCATTCCCCAAACATTCCCCTGGCAAATTTACATCTTAACAGTTACTTACCTTGGAAAACTGGGACAGTTAGATGGGAGCTGTTTGGATTGCCGCTGCTTGCAGACAGTTTGACCCTTGTCTCAGGCATGCAGTTATTCAAACCACAGAAGAAAAAAATGTGCAAAAAATAAGACTGTCATTTTTGGGGTTGGAGCAAGGCTATGTACAGGTTGTGTGACCTGTATTTAGCCTCAGGACAAGGGACTGATCTGAGCTTTGGAAAACAGCTAAGCACGTTTCAGGCAACTGGATCTCTTAAGGCTGCAGTGTACTGTCCTGATGTAAGCCTCGGCTGATTCTGGCAGGCTGCCACAGGAGCTTGAGAATGCTTAATCTTGGTACAGGGCATGGTAGCATCAACCGGGAACAATGTAATGAAAATAAACAGTGAGTTAAAAAAAAAAAAAATAGTGTAATATTCAGACACCTGGCATGTGTCGGTATAAGACACTTGCACCATATGCCTTTAAATGCAATCAGAAAGTGCAAATAGCGATTAAAATAATTCCACATGCCTGAAGTGACTCATGAAATAGGCTCCACAAAAAATGCATTATTTGAAATAAATGTTTTTGTACCACTCCATTTTGTTTGGGGGAGGCGCATTGATATTTCCTGTCTCATTTGGCTGGAAGCTAGAACCATGTAATTACTGCCAGTTGCTCTAAGCCTAAGAGATCATGAGGCATGAGACACAGCCAAGGCCTTATGCCCCTAGGGTTAGATTGAAGATGGTAACTCAAACCCTGATGTACCTTAATGTTGTTATTAAATTAAAAGGCATTCCATTTTAAAAATTAATGTTTTATTGTATATGACAGGTTCCAGCCATTAACATAATCTATCTAAAATACTGTCAGCTGGTCGAACACTCCATTTCCGACGATGGTTTATAATGGTTTGTAGCCAGTGAGTCTCCAGGATTCTTCAGACCCATGGAAAAGCACTGTAGCAAGATTGCAGTCATTCACATTTGTGCTAAGCACGCCTAAAGTCATGCCTATTCAGAATACTAGCATTGCATGCAAAAGCAGAATATATATTTCAGCTCTTGTAAACAGAATATTTGTTTAGAATACTGCAGTGCTTGGAATACTAAGACCATATTAACAGTATTGATTAAACTCCTTCATGAGTTCAGTCACAACATTGATTAAACTCCTCACTGAGTTCAGTTTTCATTGAAGTACCAATTTTTCAAGTAGTGGTATTGACATCAGGAGTCCTACTAGGATCTGTGAACCTGTGGTCTGTGGGGTAAAAGGCAGTCATGTGACCCACCAAGACTGCCTTCCCACTACTCCGTAGTAGTACCGATTGTCTGCCACTAGCCATACATACTAGGATTCATCCTTGGAAATGCGAGTCAACAGAAGACGTGTCTGTATAAAGCTACCCACCACTGTTCAGTGTTAATAACCCCATCCATATACTTGTCCATTCTGGACTTAAAGTCAGAATGTTATCTCTGTTTACTTCATAACCTAGTGAGGAGTTCCATATGCCCAATACATTATGCTTAAAATTGTTTTCTTTTCATTGTTTTGAAATAAGTTTTTTTTTGTTTATTGTGCTGTAATAATCCCATATTAATTAATCTTGAGTTCAAAATGCAAGTCTGTAGTGAGAGTCAGATAATTAAGGGTGTTGCACATCAACATGAGGTCTTCAAGAAATATTAAATCACACCCCGTAATGCAAAGCATCATGAGATTGATATGCAAATCACCATGACAGTATAGGCTGGGTCTGCTTTAAGCGAAATGCATGAATATATGAAAATGCCAGCAGAAGTAGGCCTTATACGGTCTAGTGAGTCTGCTCGAATGTGCAACTAGCCCCTCAACTTGCAGCTGCCCTTCTTTGTAACAGCCCCTTACCCTGCCCCAACCCTTCTTAAAGCTACCCACCCTTCTACAGGAAACCACCCCTCGGGCAGAGTATTCCACCTGCCCACTACCCTTTCTGTGAAAAATGTCTCCTGATTTCCTTCCTGAATCTCCCCCAACCTCAGCTGATGCCCTCTCATATCCCTCCCTCATCTAAGCTGGAGAATCCCTTCTGCATGAAACCAAGGGGCCTCTTATAGAATCTGCAAAGGGTGAGAACAGAAGCATGAGGTTCCCTAATTCTCCTTCTTTGTAAAGTACAGTATGTGGTCCCAGGGTATCTAACCTGCTAGTATAGTCCATTGATCCTATTCTTGCTCCATAGCACTTAACTCTTATAACTGCAGTTGCTGTTCTCTCCATTTGTATTTGCTTGACTTTGTTATGATTGCTGTCTGTTCTCTCCTCTGTTTATATTGTAACCCTGCATCCTCAGGTCACACCTGGAAATGAGCCCTGGCTCAGTTCTGTCAAGATAGCAACTGGAAAAATAGCACATGCAGTACAGAGTGCACAAACAGTGATTTTCTTATTTTGGGGGCTTCACCCTGCACCTCCCTCGTGGACGGCTTTGCCCCCATACCCCCTTACTACATATACCAACTCTGGGGGCCAAAGACCTGAGGAGGGGGAACCCCAGTCTACAGCTTGTGCACTCGCTGTATCTATGCTGTTTTTGGTTGTTGCCGCTTTCACTCACTATCTTCATGGTCTACCCACTGGCTCAGTGTGCCTTTCCCAAAGTTTAAACTCTAGATTTAGTAGTTGCCATATTGGTCCTTGCAAGAACAGATCCAGAAGCAAATGATTTGATACCTTTTAATGGACCAACATAGATGTAACAACGAGAACAAAGTGCTCTAGCTTTCAGACCAACCAGTCCTTCTTCAGAAGCCTAATGGCCGTTATTTAGAAAAACAATACTTTTAACAGCTAGATCTTGCAGAAAAAACAGAAAAGTCCTGCATCCTTGGATTTTTCTGTTTTTTCTCTCGTGATCTAACTGTTAAAAAATATATTTAACAACTGCCATTGAATCTGAAAGACGAATGATCAGCAAAGCACTGTTATACCATCTATGTTGGTCCATTAAAAGTATCAAATCATTTGCTCAGATCAACAAAGTTTAAATAAACTAAAATATTATCTAGGCCTGCCATCAGCTAAGGTGTCTTCCTTTGTACCCTTTCGGTTTTGTAACCATCACCCTTGCTAAAATGTCCCCAAATTTGGGAACATTAGTCCATGTACATGCACAGTTATCAAGCTCTGTCTTAAGTAATATCTTGTTTTCACAGTGAGCTGCTGTTGCAGGTAGTGAGTTCCAGTGATTAACAACCCTTATGGTAAAGAAAATGTTTTCTGGGTCTTGAAGTGGTGTCTTTGTTTATGTCCCCTAAGGTTTGGTTATGGACCATAAATTCAAGGCTCATGCTTATCATAAGTTCCTGTCCCCAACAATGTCAAATAATCAAAGAAGAGCTCCCCTGACTCCTCTCCTCCTCCAAAGTCAGCATGTTTTAAGTTGTCCAGTCTCTGTGGGTATGTCTCGTTTTCCCAGACCCCATATAGATTTTGTGAACCTCCTTTGCACCTTCTCCAGTCCTTCAATAATACGCCTCATATGTGGTGCCTAGAACAGTGACGTCTAGTCCACTTGTGGCCTAATGTATGTTCTACACCCCTCCCCCATATTCCTGTTCTATTTCAACAGTATGTTTGCTGTTATAAGAAATTCTGCTTGCCCTGGTTACTACTGCCTCATGTTGCTTGGCATGTTTTAAATCCTTGTCTACAATCATACCCAGACCTCATTCAGCATCCTTTGGATTGCTCTGCTGGCTAGATAGTAAGTTGCTCCTGGGTTACAAATCCCGTATGTAACCCTAAACATGGCGACCTTGAACTTCATCCCTCAGGATCACGCCCGTTCTACTAACTGCTGACTGACAGCAGCAGAAGCGATCACTAGCTGGTTGGAACAACTATGATGCAGTTGGGGGAGAGCAAGTACCAAGCTGGCTGTAAAACCGGAGAGACAAAATCAAGTGGGGAAGGAACATGGGGCAAGCACATATGAACTGGGAATGCCATGCTGCTTCTGCTCCCGTTTAACTGCACTGTAGAACTACATGTATTTACATAATGTATTGTTAAGATAAGAAAGCCTTTTATAATTGACTTAAAAAAAAAAAAAAAAAGTGTTTTTCATAAAATAAAGCAGCCAATCCAGACTTTGGAGTAAGTTAATTTTCTGCAATGCATTTTATTAACATTATGTGAAGAACTCTGCAGTTTTCTGTTTGTTTTAAAGAGTCTTCAGTAGTTGTTGCCTGGAATGCAGCAGGTACACACACCTTTAACCCACCCCTGTGCTGGATGAAATATTCCTGCTAAACAAGTTTTTGTCTTTTTTTTTGTTGCAGTGTCATTAGCATCCAGTGCGGTGGGACTCAGCGGTCAGATCGTCCACACGGAAACCACTGAGGTGGGTCCTAAGGGGAGACCCCCTGAATGGCTTTGGAATTCAGTTGCAGGAGGAATCTTGCCACGAGACTCTGTCTTCCCCTCCACTCATCCGATTCATTGAGCCTGACAGCCCAGCTGAGAGGTTAGGATGACTGACTTGCAGCAGTTAAGCAGGAATATCTGTACTTGCCAAAGAGATCAATGCCCCACTCATAGGCTGTGAACCAGTGTCTATATTTCCAACACAGATCTGTGCCAGTACTCCAGCACAATTAGTGAGTTAACCAGTCTACAGCACTACAAGTAGCACTTACTGGTGACTGTTGCTTACTAGTAACTGATGGATTAAAATGTGGTTAATTAGCCAGCCCAGGGGCATGGAGGGTTCAGGGGCTGGATGCATTATCTGCCTCCACACCAGTGACCTGGGTTGAGGGCATCTTGGGTTGCTGGGGATTGGCTGGGTGAAGGAGGATTGAGCATCTGGAGGACTGCTTTCCTCCCTTGGGAGGGAGTAACTTGTGTCCCACTACCAGACTGACATCTGGTGAAGGCTGGGCGGCAGCACCAGCAGGAACAGACTGACATTGGAGGTATCAGAGACTCGCTGCTTCACTGCACGCAATGTCCGGGCACAATTGTGGAGGAAAAACCCCAGCTGTCAGCCTCCCCTCAGACACCACACAAGCCCAGGTTGCAGGCCACCTCTAGGGTGGATAACTGGGGATACTGAGATGTATAGGGAGAGGCATCACCAGCAGAAAACAGGAGGTTGTTATTCCTCTGTACAGACAGTTGGTGAGACCCCATCTCCGCAAGGACATAGACAAGATGGAGGCAGTCCAGACGAGGGCAACTAAAATGGTGCAGGGTCTGCAAGATAAGCCATACAAGGAGAGACTAAAGGAGCTTAATATATGTATACCCTTGAGGAAAGGAGGGGGGAACATGATAGAAACTTTTAAGTACCTCAGTGGAATCAACAAAGTCCAAGAGGGTAGCATCTTTCAGAAAAAAGATGTGCAAGAACAAGGGACACAATTTGAAGATAGAGGGGAACAGCTCAGGGGCAATATGAGAAAATATTTTTACAGAGAGCATGGTGAACGCATGGAACAGCCTTCCTGAGGAGGTTGTGGGTCTAAAACTGTGGGAGAATTCAAGAATGCATGGGACAGACATAAGGCAATTCTTGTGGGGGTAGGAAGAAATAGGCTGTTGGTTAACTAGGATCTTCAGCTTATCCTGTAGGTAGGAAAATGGGCAGACTAGGTGAGCCAAGCAGTCCTTATCTGACATCAAAGTCTATGTTTCTAAACCCACCAGACAGGTCGATAACTGGGTTTGGGGAGTTACCAAAGCAGGGATGAAGGCACCAGAAAGTATTGATGGAAGAAAGGTGAAAGGGAAATTGTTTAACCAGGAAAGGCACACTAAGCCAAAGCTTGTTTCCAGGTGTGTCCTCTGAGCACAAGGACATTAAGTAACTTGCTCAAGGTCTCACAGTATGCAAGTGGGGGCTGTAGGATTCAAACCTAGGTCTCCAGTTTCGCATCTCAGAGCCCTAAACCACCACTGTATACTGCCTCCTAACTGGACACTCAAAGGTACATCTCTCTGCTGTGCCAGCAATGTGGGTTTGGGAGTGGACTCCTGCTGATGGGATTGGGTCGGCCTTGGCTGGAGAAGCACTGCACATGGCAGTACATCCCAGCCTTGGATGGTCTGTGCCATATACTGCTGTTGCAGTGACCTTGCGGGCTGTGGAGCTCCTGTCCCACAGGGGCACACTGTGTGTGTGCAAGGCTGTTACAGTGGCTATGTGTCATCAGTGGGATAGTGGGAGAACAGGACATCAGAAAAGTCAGCTGGGCAGCAGGATGAAAATGCCACTGTTCCCAAGATCAGGGTGAAGGTGAGTAGTGTCGTGTGATGGCTGGGAGATGGCCAGCCTGTCTGATTGGGAGGTGCCCAGTCCTGTGAGGATAAATCACGAATTGAAAAAAAAGTTGACTAATGACTCCCCTCCATGACAACTGTTTTGTCTACTGCACTTACAAAGTAGAATGACCGTATTTATTTTTTCTGGTTTATAAAATGAATACAGCAGATAATTAAACAAATTGGATCCCCCTGAAAACAGGCTTTGTATCTAGTTGGCCTTACCTGGTTACCAAGGGGAAAAAAAAAAAACCTGGGTCCCCTGGCCTGTGGCATCAGTGTTACGACACAGGTTACCCAGGTTCACACAAAGGACCTGACCTTTCCCATCCCCCCACCCCTTGCTTTGAGCTGCTGGAGTCTGGGAGGCATTGCAGAGATAGTGTGTTCAGACTTGCAGGGTGTAACAGGGACACCCACTACAGCAGCTTCTTCTGTGCCTGCTTGGTGTTGTGGCATTGGCTGCATGGATGATCACATCCAGGCAAGTCTCCATACCTACACAGGTGAGGCTGAGGCAAGCTAATAAACAAAGGTCCATGAAGAACAGGGATCAGTCAGGTGACATGTCCTCTGACTCCATACCTAAAGTGCTGTTCTCTCCTGTCATTCAGCCCCTGAACTGGAGTTCTGCCTAATCTCGGAAGGACGAGCTTGGCCCGACCCTTTAAGAGGGGAGAAAGCACTCTGTAGGATCCACCTGCAGAGCTCACCTGATCATATTGTGACAATAGGGAGGGGAATAAAAGCAAACAAGAAGGAAGCCAATAAGCCATGATGGATGGAGGGAGAGAGAGTGTAAAAGAGAAGGAAGAGGCCTAGACTTGGGGGGGGACTGAATGGGAGCATAACCTGAGGATGAAGCCTCGACCAGTGGTATGGACGAGGACTAAAGGCAGAGCAGGAAAGGACCTTGACCGATTGGGTGGGAAAGGGGAGGCTGAGAGAGAGCATGAGTAGACAAGGGGCCTTGACTGGTGGAGAGGGAGGGCTATAAAGGAGGTCTTGTCTGATGGTGGGGAGGAAGTGTTTGCAAGAAGGAGTAGGCCTTGACAGATGGAGAGGAGCATAAGCAGAGAAGGTAGAGACCTTGACTGATAGTGTGGCGGGGAGTTTAAGCGGAGAAGGAGGAGGTCTTGACTGGCAGGGAGGAGGACTATATAAGCAGGCAATAAGAAGGCCATGACTGATAGTGGGAGGGGAAGTTTAAGCAAAAAAAGGTGGCCTTGACAGATGGTGGGAGGCAGAATCTGTCCTCCCAGGCTCTGCTGTCATGAGAAGGTACCTGTATGGAGCGCCACCAAGGTGAGCAGCAGGCTCACAAATTGTAGCAACAGGTCCAGGTCCTTGCAAAAAAAAAATATTTGGGCAAGTGTGCGCACTCAGTGTCTGTATTGGTCTTTTTTATTTTTCGTGCCTGGCAACCCACTCCGCCAAGCACAGTGTCAGAGCACAATCTGGGTGCTCATGAACTGTGCTCAAGCTTTGAAATTAAAACATTCTTTAAAACATTTTTTAGAAACTGAAGCCAGTGTGGAGAGGGCCTAGGTGCCTAGGAGAGTTTAAAAATCAGTTTGGTAAAACGTTTTAAGGGGCTTATAGTCTGGATGCAAACAATGCTTGATATATTGAAAATGTTTTAATGGACTTGAGCCATCTTTAGATCCCTTAGTGTGTACAGGGCCTTGGAATCTGGGTGTCTTCCTGTCTGCCATCTCTAAGTGCTAGGAAACACTCATGTCCTATGGAATGAACCCCCAGAACAAGAACATCTACAGTACACAGCTGTTCCATCCTGTCTCCTAGCTTCCTGGGCTCAGCCTCTGAACCTGAATTGTTAATATGCTCAACAGTCTCTTGCTGCTCAGTGCTACCATACTGGCAGACAGAGATATTTTAAGTAATTGTTACATGACCATTTGTTTCTATTGCCACATTTTCAAATTCAGATTTTATTTACTAGGATATAGCATATCCTTGAGCATAGATCATTTGTAAGGATGTCCTGGAGGGCACAAGTGCAGTACAATAATTACCAGTACAAAACACTTTATAATAGAATTGGCCAGTGCTAATTAAAATTCACACCTACAGCAAGGCACAAGGATTATTTCATCAGTCATACACCATGTTCTTCACATACATCGTCTTTCGGTATTATAGGGCTGGTAGTATAGCCTAGCGATTAGAGTAATGAGCTGTGAATGAGCTTGGTACATCCAACAGACCTGGGTTTGATTCTTACAACCTCCACTTGCATACTGTGGCCCACATTCTGATGAGATGTGCGGTGCATCCCTTGATCCTGGCGTATGTCGGAGTCTGCGTGGGCTGTGAGGGCAAACCATATTCAAAGGCCACTGATCGCGCATCCTCAACTGCACTGCTGTGCATATTGTGATGCACCTATGCAAATGGAGGGGTCCCCCATGCGTAAGCCAGCATCACAATATTGAACCCCCCCCCAAACGTAAAAATGGCCAGCTGCACTGGCGCATAGTTACGCTTGTTGAAACCATACCTAACTATGTGTGTGGTAGGTTGGTGCCCACTTAATGATACCTAATGGGGGGGGGCCTTTTGACTACCAGAGGAGGGGATGGTTGTACTGTTGTATGTTCAGGGCTCGGGGAGGAGGACGTCATGATTTTAACTGTGATTGGGGGGCCACTAGACTACCAAGGAATTGGGATTTGGGACAGTCATTCTGTTAACCATGATCGGGACTCTGGGAGGGTGGGTTTTATTATAACAGTGATGGGGCTGAGGGGACACTACACTATGGAAATGGAGGCCATGGTTTTCTTTTTCATGAACAGTGATCAGGGCTAGGGGTGCACCATGCTATGGAAACAGAGCCCATGGTTTTCTTTTAATGAACAGTGATTGGGGATGGGGGACATTACACTATGGAAACAGAGACCGTGATTTTCTTTTTCATGAACAGTGATCGGGGATGGAGGGAGGGCACTACACTATGGAAACAGGACCCGTAGTTTTTCTTCTTCATGAACAATGATCAGGGCTGGCAGCACATAACACACTGTGCAGCCATGCAGATAGCTCCATTGCACCATGCATGCCCAATGGGCTCATCTGCATATTTTGGCTGAATATCTCCCATGTGGGCTGCGGTGCGAACAGGTATGCCACGCATTCCCCTATGGGTGACCTTCAGCCCGTACCCTGGATGTGCCTCACCACACATGCTGTGCTCCACACATCCAGGGTTCAATATTCAAACAGATGGCGTGATTGCATTATTTTAACTCTGATCAAGGCTGGGGGTCCTCTAGACTACCAGGAATTGGGATCAGGGACAGTCATTTTGTTAACAGTGATCAGGACTTTGGGAGGGGTCATTATTATAACAGTGATTAGGGCTGGGGAGACATTACACTATGGAACTGGGGCCCATGGTTCTTTTTTCATGAACAGTGATTGGGGCTGGGGGGAGGGGACACTACACTATGGAAATTGGGTCCGTGGTTTTCTTTCATGAACAGTAATCAGGGCTGGGGGCACACCTCTGGAAATGAAGCTTGGTGTTTTCTTTTCAGGAACTGTGATTGGGGTTGGTGAGGGTTGGCGAGAACACAACACAGCAGTGCATCCATGCAAATGAGCCCATAATGGGCATGCAAATTGCTCCATTGCATCTTGCATGCCCAATGGGCTAAATCTGCATATTCAAGCTGAATATCACCCATGGGGCTCGGCTCATACAGTTATGCACCACGCATTCTCCTGTGGGCGATCTTCAGCCCCCATCCTGGATGCACCATGCCATACATGGTGGCTGCTTGCTGTGCACCACTCATCAATCATGCCAGCTGTTTAAATATGGCGCCAGAGCCAGCTGGGGCATTTTTTCTCATGGCATCTGACTGGCTCTGAATATGCCTCCCTGTGTGACCTTAAGCAGGTCAGTTAACCTCCTAGTACTCCCAGGTCACCCATGAAAACAGGGCTGGTGCCTAGTGGGCCTTACCCAGTAACCAAAGAATAGTGTAATGTGTATGCAGAGATGCATAATTTATGTGCAGTAGTTAATTGCCTGGTAATCCAGTGGTACAATATTTAAGATGGCATAATTGTTATAGGGCTGTAACTACATTTATGTTCCATGGTAATTACTGTCCTGTTAACAAGTCATTACACATTAATTACTATTTTATATTGTGGACCTTGAAGATTACAATAATACAAAACATTAAGTAGATTTGACTTCCTTTCCATTCAACATATAATGGTAACTGTGCAAAAGGCAATACAAAATATAACAATAGCGTGCAAAAGGCAATACAAAAAATATAACTATAAATAGCAGTTCAAAATATAACCATAACTGTGCAAATGTAATGGTAACTGTGCAAAAGGCACTACAAAATATAACTAACATACAAAGGCAATACAAAAGATAACTGTGCAAAGGCAATGCAAAATATAAACATGTGCAAAAGGCAAATGCAAAAATATAACAATTGTACAAAATGTAATGGTAACTGTGCAAACGCAGTACAAAATAGAACAGTAATTGTGTAAAAGGCATTACAGAAATATAATATAAAAAGGTAGCACCAAAAATAACTGCAAAAGACGGTACAAAATATAACTGCAAAAGGTAGTACAAAATATAACTAATTGTGCAAAATGTAATGGTAGCTGCAAAGGCAGTACGAAATATAACAGTAACTGTATAAGACATTATGAAAATATACCCAACATACAAAAGGCTGTACAATAGATAACTGTGCAAAGGCAGTACAAAATACATTCTATGTCATCATAGTGATCGAGAAACAGCGACCGCTATTATAGTGAGTGTACATTGCTGGAAATTAATTTCAGCGAAGCACACTGGCAGTGCAGAGAAAAAGGCGCCCCAAGACCTACAGGCAAGGCCCTGGAATTCTGCGGTTGCAGAATTGCCATAAATTTGCATCATGCCATAGAATAGATATAGTGCCATGAGAATTCATTGTTTTGGTGAATTTTCATATAAATATACTGTTTTTCCATAGTGTCAGGCTTTCTTTCCCACCTTGTTTATCCTGAAGCCCTCCTCTATGCTCTGCATATGATGTCATCGATGACATCACATCACATTAATAATGACAGGACTGCATTTGCCAGAGAAATGAATAAATCATGCTGCAGAAATCAGAAAATGCTGCCTTGAAGTCAAAGACCCTGCCCATGAAATCAGAAAATGCACCGCAGAACACCAGGGCCCTGCCTGCAGGTCTCATTTTAATGCGGGAGGCCTCACCCTCCCTCGTGGGGGTCTTAAACCCCTGCACCCCCTACTTATGGATTCTCAACTCCAGGGGTGGAAAAACTTGACAAAAATACATGCCGCCAGGTGGAAAAAAAGTACCAGACCAGAACCCAGTTACCCCAAGCCTCCCAGCCAACCACCCTCCCCACAATGCCAGCGATCCAGCTTGGCAGCTGCTTGCCGCTAATCCCTCCCACATGCCATCTCTCCTCTGCCTCTCTTCCCCCCCTCCATGAGTGTACACATGTGCTCCCAAGTTCAGTCCCAGTTTGCCAACGCAGTATCCGTTGCCCTCCTCCCTGGATAGCCATGATCACAGTTGCGAGACTGACTCGCCATTTTCTAGGCACTCAGTCTCGGTTGTTATGAGTCATGGACTACCTACAAAACAGAACTGTAACTGTGCAAAAGGCAGTACAAACTATAACAGTAATTGTACAAAATATAACAGTAACTGGGCAAAGGCAGTACAAAATATAGAGAATTGTGTATGGGACCATACCCAACAAAGTTGTGTTTCAATCAAGGGTTGAGATTACCACATATGGACCTTGAGATGGCTCGAGAGGTCCATTCATCATCTGAACCCGAGATGGAAACGCATGCTGAGCTGTGTGGGGTTGACCATATTTATAGTATATGATTTTGTATACGGAGTCACAAAAGTGTTAACCTCCCTAAATAGAAAGAAAATGCACACAAAAAGTTGCCATATCTTTGTTCTGTTACATGATCGAAATTAAATTTATAGACTTTTACAAGTTAAAAGGTACAGATTTGGACACAGGATGGTTAGCAATCATTTATGTGCTGGGTGAATGAGGAATTTAAAATGTTGTGACCTTTGAACTGTGCTAAACAACTGCTCAGAATGCACACAACAGTTGAGAACATGCACAATGTTTTTGAACAGGCTGATTTGTTTTTTATGCAGAACAAAGGACGACCATATACTATATAACAGTAATTGTGTAAAATATAATGGTAACTGTGCAAAGGGCAGTAAAAATACAACAGTGACTTGGCAAAGATGATACAAAATATAAAAGTGTGCCAAAGGCAGTACAAAATTTAACAGTAATTGTGCAAAAGACAATAAAAAAATGCAGCAGTAACTGTGCAAAAGGCAATACAGAATATAATCACGTAACTGTGCAAAATGCAACATAAAAGTATAGTTGCCATGATCAATGGAACAGATTCACAGAATTTGTTTTGCTTCCTGGGAAGATCATTAGCATCACAGTACCTTAACATGGTTTACCCAGGGTCATAATGCAAATGCAAAACATAAACAAGTTGTTATACATGTAAAACCTACGTTAAACAGCAATACATCATATGTAACATTCACATATAAACTGATTGAGGTATACTAAAGTTTTGATTAAAAAAGCAACCAGGTATAGTGATCATTCTTAAATAATCGGGTACATTGGTGGAATAGACACCAGAACAAAGTCGCGGTATCCAGTGGCTAAGCTATGGCCTTAGGTAGGCGATCATGGGTGGGGAGTGGGTTCATGGACCTGGACCCCAAAGGCAGAGCTGCACCTAGCTTACCCAATCTGGCTCAGAGTTTCCATTCTCATTCCAGCTCAGCATCCGAACCCCTGTGTATTACCCCTGCAGCAGAGACCCCAAACAGAACTGGTTGCATTTGGGTCAGGGCATGGGATGGGGTTGTTCTGCAGTCATAACTAAAAGCTCAGGATCTGGTCTCCCTCCTCTCAGTATCCATGTCTTCTCCATCGATTATTATTCACTGTGTGCGCCTAAATGCATGGCTATGAGTACAGGTGTAATCAACATACTTACTGGGCCTGCTGCCTCCATGATCTGCTGGCTACCCATTCAGATACAATAGATTTGCGTTGGTAGGGCAGCACTTATTTGTTATCTCGAAACTGGATCTGGAATCTGCAGGACAGGTCCTTTTATATGTAGTACACCACCACAAGGTATCCAGACTTCCCTACCACTGTAAACTGCTTTAAAAGCAGGTTAAAGGCCTGGCTTTTTAGCTTATACTGAACTTAACACTACATTTAGTATGGAAATGTAAGTGCCATTTGGCATGCATGCTATTTAATGATTTCTCATACCCATTGTCACTGTGTTTAGAAAGTGTTTTAAGTTCTTCTTTGCATTTTGTAATTGTTTCTGTTTGTACATTGCCTTTGCCCTGAAACAGTATTTTTGAGCCTGCTTGTCAATCAGTCCATCTTGTTGACTGTTAAGGTGGGTGGAGCTCACCTGACAAGAAGATGAATTTTCCTCACTGGAACTTAAGTACGTCTGATCCAGGACTTGGTCAGAGCTCCTCCAGCACCATCCATCTCCAGGCTAACTTGCAGGAGGCAGTCTCGACCTTGCTATGTATAGTGTCGGTGGCTCACAAGCATAGCCATCTCCCCACTTTTCCCATGAGCATTAAAATGCCCCTGTAATGCAAGCAAGGTCAGAACAGAAGCAATTATGGTCTCTTTTGTAATCACCAAAGCCCCCTCACTTAGGGTAGCTGGTTCATTCCACTGGGGTGTCATACAGACTGGGCACACTGATGAGTCCTGGTAGGAGAAACATGTGTCTAGGTCTTCTGTTGGCACCCTTGCAGACTATGTGAGAGGCCTTTCAGCATCATGCATTTCTGCTAAAGTTGAACCAGAATAATATTCTGTGGTGATTTGCATATACTGCCCATGATGCTTTGCATTAGGGGTATGTGTGATTTTGTATTACTTGGCCAGGAAGCCAAGTTTCAGTGCCCTTTGGAGTAACCCTTGCCTCAGTGCTTTGTCTTTTAGCCTCCTCACTTATCCCCACGTTCTGGTACCCATGCTCAGTGGGTAACACTTGCCTCTGGGACAGAATAATTGAAAGGTCGTGAGTTCTAATCCACTCTGGGTACTTGAGATTCCCATTATTGACACTGTAGTGCAGTACTGGGTTGGGGGTACTGCACTGTTAAGGTCTCATCCTTCCGATGAGGACATTAAACAGAGGTCCCTTCTGTCCATTCTTGTTCACTGTCCAGGTGGGATAATGATCACATGTGCATTGAGGAGTCGGGAGTGTCCCAGCACCATGACAACATTCCCACATCAGTAAAACTGGTCCATGTAACCCACTCTCCAGGACACAACAGGAAGCAGTGTACTACAGCTCAATGTGCCTTTTCTGGCCACAAATTGCAAATAAATAAAAATAAATGTAAATTAGAGTGACAACTTTTTTCCCCTAGGACATACTGTTCAAGGTCACAGTGTTCAGACCTGATAGTACAATTTGTGACTATGGCTATGAAATGGAAGCACAAAAGATTTTGTATAAGCATTAATTAACTTCAATTAGCACATAGGAATGACTAACCTTGCGGTATCCATTTAACGTTGAACAGGATTGCTGCCCTGCACATTTTAACCATGAAGCTGATCGATTTACAGCCAGACAACAAAAAATAAATTTCCACTCAGTCAGATGTTGGCTAACATCAGCTCTTGGATGCTCTTTGGCTTGGAAGTACAGATAGTCTGCAAAAGTGTCTGTTACGCACTAGTGTAACGGCTGATCCATCCATCCAGCTCTCCCTCCTCCCATGGGAAATTCATTTGTAAACTCTGAGTCAAATGACTTGTCATGATTCTCTTTAGGACAAAAGGAAGCAATGGAATTTGGTTTATATAGTGCCCATCACCATACACTGTATCCAAGGTGCTTTACAACTAAAAGGTGCAGGGTTTGCACAAAATGCCTATGAGAGGAGGCTGAGGGATCTCAGCATGTACACCCTGGAACAGAAGAGAGAGAGGTGACATGATAAAGATGTACAAGTACCTTGGAAAGGTGAGCAAGGTGTGGGGAGTCTCCTTCAAATGAGACAGCACAAGGATTAGGGGCATGCAGTGGAGCTGGGAGGAGTTCAAGAAATATTTGTTCACCAAAGGGTGGTAGATGCTAGAATAGACTGGCAGCAAAAGTGGTGGAGGCTAAAACAGTAGGGGCTTCAAACATGCATTGGATAGACATAGGGGCATTTTAGAAAAGGAAGCAGAGGGCAGGAGGGTCACGAAGGCCAGCTGTGAGTCTGTGAAGACAGATTTGGCAAAGAGCATTTGTGGAGACTGGGTTGGCCAAGCAGTCCTTTTCTGCAGAAAAATTCTGTTTCTTTAAGACATGAAATTGTAGCAGCCATTAAGCATGCAGAAGGATGTTAGGAGAAGGTCAAAGGTGTGAACAGGGAGGTTAGGTGAAGGTCAAGGTATGAACAGGAGGTTAGGTGAAGGTCAAGGTATGAACAGGAGGTTAGGTGAAGGTCAAGGTATGAACAGGGAGGTTAGGTGAAGGTCAAGGTATGAACAGGGAGGTTAGGTGAAGGTTAAGCAGAGAGCAGGAGGTTAGGTGAAGGCTGAGGAATGAACAGGAGGGTTGGTGAAGGTTAAGGAAGGACCGGGAGGGTAAGTGGAAGGCTGAGGAAATGAACAAGGAGGTTGGGTGATGGTTAAGGAATGAACAGGGAGGTGCGAGAAGGCTGAGGAATGAACAGGAGGTTAGGTGAAGGTTATGGAATGAACAGGGAGGATAGGTGAAGGTTATGGAATGAACAGGAAGGTAGGTGAAGGTTGAGGAATGACCAGTGAGGTGAGCTAAGGTTAATGAATGACCCAGGAGGTTAGGTGAAGGTTAAATGAATAGGGAGGTTAGGTGAAGTTTAAGGCACAACCAGGAGGTTAGATGAAGGCTGAGGAAAGAGCAGGGAGGTTAGATGAAGGCTGAGGAAAGAGCAGGGAGGTTAGATGAGAGTTGTGGAATAAACAGGAGGTTAGGTAAAGGCTGAGGAATGAGCAGGAAGGTTAAGAGAAGGCAGAGGAATGAACAAGGTTAGGTGAAGATTGTGGCATGACCAGGGAGGTTAGGTGAAGGTTGAGGAATGACCAGGAAGTTAGGTGTTGGCTCAGGAATGAACAGGAGGTTAGGTGAAGGCCAAGGAATTGAACAGGTTAGGAGAAGGTTGCAAAATGACCAGGGAGGTTAGGTGAAGGTTGAGGAATGAGCAGTGAGGTTAACACAGAAGGGCACCACAGAGCAGGGTGGTGTGAGTGCAGGATGGCCAGTCACTGTAAATCTAGTAGAATGTGCAAAATGTGCTCCTATTCTAGAGAAACATACAACTCTCAGGTCTCAAAATGTAGTAGTAGAAGAATCATCCACATTTATTTATTTATTTTATTTAGCTTTGGTTGACCGGGTAAGTGCCTAGACAAATCCTGCCTATTTTCAGGCATGACCGGGGAGGGAATATAAATGAATGCCAACTGACCTTGAACCAGATTAAGCTGTTGGTGGTATTTTTAGTGAATGAGGAAATTTAGCCAGGACACTGGGAAATTCCCCTACTCTTCGATAAGTGCCATGGGATCTTTAACATCCACCTGAACTACCACCAATCCAGGCAGATGGGACCTCAGTTTAACATCTCATCCGAAAGACGGCACCTCAGAAGTGCAGCACCCCTCTCATGCTGCACTGCAGTGTCAGTACTGGAATATTAACCCAAGTGCCAGATGTGGGAACTGAACCCACAGCCCTCTGATCTCCCAGCCTTAGAGGTGAGTGTGCTACCTACTGAGCCACTGACATTGCTTTATATTGCAGTTTTCATACAGATTGTATCCCAAAGCATTTTACAAGCAAAGCTAGACTGTTAGTGAAGTGACTTAATGTGTAGTGGCAGCCATATTGCATCAACACCCACACAGCCTTGGACAATTGTATGAACTGGTTTTATGGGAAAGGGAATATTGGCCAGGACACCGGAATGTCCCCATCTCTTCGCAGATAGTGCCCTGGGTTCTTTTACTTCCACCTGGACACCCACCAGGACAGGTAGTAGAGACCTCGTTTAACGTCTTATCCAAACAGCACACCCCAACTGTACAGCACCCACCTAATACTGTACTGGGTGCCAGCTTTTTTTTAGCTACGAGCCCAATCCTGGTGAGGGACCAAAACCCACAACCTTCAGGCCCAGAGGCAGATGTGCTACCAACTGAGCCATGTTGAAACCTTGTAGGCTTTGATGACCTTTTTCAGTATTGCACTCAATACAGTGGAATCCCAGTTGCAAGAACCATTATACACAATACCCATTTTAAATCTTAAACTAAAACTTAAGCGTAATCACACATTTAAATATTAAAATCCATGTATAGTAAACCTGACTACCAAAAGACTAAAAAAAAAATTTAAATATGTATATAGTTACAAAAACCTGAATATTTTGAGTCTTTTCATGTCTTCTCAGAAATACTCCCATCGGTGACAGCCCTTCAGTGCAGCAGCAGCACTACCATTCATGATGCTGGCAACCTGCATTTGGGAATGAGAATGGGCCGTCGGGGTTAACCAGGCACGGAGGAAGGATTGGGCTCACAAGGACTGCTCTCCTTCCTATGGGAGGGGATGCTGCTCTGCTTTGACTGCCGCCTGGTAGAGACCTCGTGGGAGCACAGCTGGGAAGCATCGGCAAGGGAGGTGCAGATGCCCATCACGCGCACGTGTACTGCGCATCATTGTATGCCGCACCCTGGTACAGAAACCTGAGTAAGGAGGAAAAACGTGGTCTCTCTATGCCAGTACCCTCCCACAGGCTGTGGTATGACTGCCATAGGAGTCCACCAACCAATATATGGTCTTGGGTAAAGTGATGGATAATGTGTATGTCAATAAGTAGGTCAATGGCAGGGGAAGGGTGCCATTGGCAGAACCACAGAAAGTGAAACAGATCTATGGAAAAACATCTGCCTAAAAACATATCAAAATATCAATCAAATACTACCATCAAAACATATATTTATATCCAGTCAGAACCTGCCTCTAGCCATTTTACATGGCATGTAATAAATACCGTAAATTACAGTATATGCATTTTTTCCCTCTGGCTTTGTTCATATGTAATCCACTACATCATGTCTTATCCAGATCCAATAGGACATGCAAATGCAAGAACACATGCCTGTTATTCGGTGTGGTAATTCACCAGATCAGTGGGAAATACTAATCATACAATTAGTCAATATCCAGTCCTCTACCAACTTCAAAATAGCATCAGCCATTGTCATCTGGATCAACGCAGAGAGAGAGAAAATGTATACACTGATGTGATCAATTTCTGCATGCAAGGTACCATCTCCTTTTCTGAGTGATCCAAACTGCAAAAACATTCGGCAGCTAAGCTTCTGGCACATCAAAGCAAAAAGTAAGCATGCCAAACACAGCATACTTCAGATCATGGTTACAACTTCTACTTTTACAAGAAGGGTTTTGATCTTTTATTCAGACCTATTAGTTTGAGATTTATTGCCTTGAAAAGCCAATGACTTTCTTTCTGCAACAACAATCTGAACCTATCTCCCCAGGCTTATAAATCTCCAGCCTCTTGGATCTGAGTTATGATTTTCCATAAAGTGCATTCCTATGGGCTATTCAGTTTGGCGTTTATGATGGAATACACATGCTCTTGGATTTGAACCTTTATGTTTCATGTATGAGCTAGGCATGAACACAGCCTGGGTGAAAAAAAATATTTACAATAGTCATTATACTCAATGGAAAATGGCTAGGGATAGGTTCTGGCTGAACATAAATACATTTTGGTGGTGGTGTTTGATAGATTTTTATATGCCATATTGTTAGGTATATGTTATATGGAGTATTTTGATATGACATTAAAAATTAACATTCTTTTTTTTTTACTATATATATATTCTATGCAAAAACGTTAATGCATCAGTAAGGGTTCTTCTACAGCAAAAAGGTGAGAAATGCGTCATTAGGGTTCCCACCCTTGCACCCTACCCCACCAGCAGGCATCGGGGGTGTGCATTGGGAGTCGTTGGTCCCTAACTCTCACAATGAAAGAATTTGCAGGCTCACGATCAAAGATCGTTAGTGAGCCGTGAATTAAGATTTTAAAAGCTTAAAAGCTTATAACTCTCTCTCTGACCCCAGGCAAGCCCAACTGCTAACGCCTCTGTGGTCGCCATGTCCTTTGCCTTCTCAGGTGTCAATGACCTCTTCTGTTCCTTCCTTGAGGCCTACAGAAGCTGTCAACAAGAATCGGGAATATAACCCTGAGGAAGAGGAGAAAGAAGAATATGTGGAGCCCTTATGAGAGGTCTTGCTCCAGCACATACCATGAGGGAGGAGGACTCTGTTGTACACTCTGAGGTCCCCCCACCCCCAAAAACCTTCATTCATCTCCATGATGCAGCAACTCCAGTCTGCCACGGGGTTTGAAGCTGAGGAGAAAGACATCACCAAAAGGAATTTGGTGGAATTTTATAGCTACCTGATTCCCCATCTATTGTGATTACTCCTCTATTGCCTGCCCTACAAGATGCCACCTTGGCTGCCTGGCATTGGCCTAATATGATTCCTGCCATTCTTAGGAAGGCAGATAAGCTGTACCAGACCCCTCTTGTAGGCCATTTTTGCAGGCCAATCTGAGGCTGATTCGTTGTGTAAATACAGCCCATGATAGGTCTAAAGTGCCAAAAACACTTCAGTTCTCCCCTCCTGACAGGGAATCCAGGTGGTTAGATTGTGTTTTGAGGTGGAAGACTAGGTTTGCTGGCAATGGCATTAGCTTCACCTGTGCTCTTCTTCTAAGTTTTGTAAGGACAGAGCAAGGAGCAACATTATCACAGCAAGGAAAAATATTAAGGCTTCTTTTGGCTAGCAGATTTACTGTGTGTTACTATTTTCTTTGTGCTCACAGGTTATGTTACTGCTTTTGCTTACATTTTACTGCTTTATTCTCTGATTCAAATTGCTGTTGCAGGGTATACTTTCTGCTGCATTATTACAGGGTGCCTACAGATTTGTTACTGTTTTGTGGTTACAGATTACTGCTGTAATCTTCTCTGATTCAAATAGTTTTGCAAGTTCTGTTACTGCTTTATTTTTCTCTGTAGCAAACTGTTTATTGCAGAGGGGCATGGCCTAGCTGAAGAGCTGAATGGAAGTGTTTTAAGAGAGCTCTGTCCAAATCCACCTAAAATCAGCTGAATCCTGAGACATAACCTACTAAAAGCTGCTCAATTCGACAAACATTGAAGTGCCAATGTCTACTTTATCTAAATCTATGAAGAAACAGGCTAAACTGAGATTTTCTCAAACCTCTAAGCCAACTACCTCTCGCAGCCTGTGGGTTCTCCTAGTAGTCTCCAACCCAGAACCAAGAGTTACAGAAGGATCCGGAAACTGGACTGAAAATACAAACATGGATTCAGGCTACCAGAACCTAGAGAGATTAATTGGGACCCAAAGTATGACTTGGGCACACGGATGCAAGCCAGTTTCAACAACATGACTGCACAGATTCAGCATCTGCAGAAATTGGTCAACCAACTTCTGAAACCGTGGAAGCCACGAAACACGCATCACGGAGGCTGAAACCTGAATCAGTAACCAGGAGGATGCCACAACCAGAATGTCTACAGATTTACAGCAAGCACTAAAATATATTGAAATACTAAAACAAGTAGTGAATGACCATAAAATAGAGAAAGGCACTGTAATATCAGGATAGTGGGCCTTCCAGAGGATTGGAGGAGAGACTGTCTATCCTTTATCAAATCCTGGCTGAAAACACATCTGCAAGCAGCCCTGGACCTTACCCTGAAATCCAGAGGGTCTACACGATCTCCTGGCCAATGACCATCCCTCGCTTTCAGGACCATCAGGCAATCCTATCAGCAGCCCGAAAATCTGACCCTATCTTAATCCAAGGCTCCAGGGTCAGTATCTTCCCAGATTTCTCCCATCTTCTGCAACCTAGAAGACGAGCTGCTGATGTTTAAAAAAAAAAAAAAAAAAAAAGACTCCATGAGTTGAACTGCCCTTTATGATGGCCAACCCAGCGAAACTCATCGCACTACCCAGGAAGCAGGCAGAGAGCATTTACAGACCCAGGGGCTGCCAAGGAATATGTGAGAGGGCTGCAGAGGTGAAGAATGTGTGGACGGCACTGGAGACCGACTCTGGTGACTGCCTGTTAACTAACTCTATCCTGCTTTTTTTTGTTTCCTGGGAAGGGCTTTCAGGAGGGGACCGCCATGGCACACAACTTCAAGTCGGAGGCCTATCAAGGCGTGCCTGAGTGATTCCCACAGCTAACCCACCCCTCTACAGGAAGATCGAGATTTTGCCTGTTAAAGGCATTGGGACTCTTTGTGGAACTGGCTCCTTTCTCAGGCCTAATCAACCAGGGCTTAGAATTCTAAATGTAAGCAAAAACAGTAACAGCCTTCTGTGGGACCTCAGTGGCAGTTTGATCCCATCCTACTCTTGGATGATTACTACATTAAATAAATAAATGGGAAAATTATAGAATTTATTGACCATAACAAGGGTAAAGGACACACACAATTTTGTGTGGGTGCTTTAAAGGCCTTTATCCATGGGAAGACAATTTCCTGTGCAGCATTTAGAAAAAAAAAAAAAAATCCCTTAAGGAGGAAGAACAACTCTGGTCAAGTCCAGGAATTAGAGAAGAGGGCTGTGGTTCACCCCAGCCCCAACTTAAAATCATTAAAGGGAAGTTTCACCAGATGGTCTCCCAGAAACTGGAGCGGCTCTAGTGGTCACAAAATCATATATGCATTTCAAGAGGACAAGTCAGGTAAATGGTTAGCCAGCCTTTGTGAAGCACAAGAAAGTGGAACGGGCAATATTATCAATGGCTAAACCAGATGGCTCTCTTACCTTTGATCAGAAAGAGATCAATGATGTCTTTAGGGCCTTCTATTCCCAGTTGTATACTACTCAGGTTCCACCTGAGGGTATCCAGAGGACTTCCCAGGGATTGGAAATGCCATGTTTGAGTGACGTCCTAAGAGATGAGTTAAACTCCCCCATCTCTTGAAGAGATCAGACAAGCGGTTTGGCACATAAATAAGCTAGAAGTCATAGGGCCTCGACGGTATCCCTGCTGAATTCTATAAGTACACCCGAGATGCCCTTGGTCCCTCATGGGAGAAGTCCTGAAAATGCTCTAGCACAGGAAGCATTGCCAAACTCTCAGAAGATGGCCACCATAGTCATGTTTCCTAAGCCAGGAAAGGATCCTACCAAATGTGGATCTTACCATCCTATTTCACTCCTCAATGCAGATTATAAAATCCTAGCAAAAATTTTAGCAAATGGGTTGAAGAGGGTCCTACCAGGTTTGATCCATATAGACCAAGGGGCTTTGTCAAAGGATGACAGGCTAAGCACAATCTCCATAGGTCCATCAATCAATGTCCTTATAGATGGATTTGGGGGTCCCATAGAGGTCTTTAAGCACTCAGCCGAAAAGGCATTTGATAGGGTCAAATGGCCCTTTGTTTACTGTGTTACATGAGGTTTGGATTGGGGATACCATACTCAAATGGATAGGGGTCCTATATGCCAATCCACACACCCAGATCCTAACCAACATCACCATCTTGGCCCCATTTGCACTGTCTAGAGGACAAAACAGGGCTCCCCTGTCGCCCCTGTTATATGTGCTTACTATGGAAGCACTGGCTAATGCCATTTGGGAAATGGAGAGATCAAGGGATACAGGGTGGGAAAGGACACCCTGGTGATATCTTTGTTTGCTAATGACATTTTATTATTTTGGATAACCCTGGTGAGGTCCTCACAGCACTGAGCAAGATCTTTGAGAAATGCAGCCCTCTTCAGACACAAAAGTGAGTAGCTTCCTTGGGAGAAAGGACCTCAATAGAGATAGCCGGGACCATAATAAACCCCACTAAACAGATAAAATATTTGGGGGTCTTGCTACCAAGCAAACTTTGTCAAATCATTCCAGTTAACTATGGGCTTTTGATTCGAAGCTCAAGACAGATTGTACCAACTGGAGGGCTCTGCCTCTCACCTTTACTGGGCTGAGTTTACCTTATCAAGATGCATATTCTTCCAAGGGTGATTTACCTTTTCAGTCCATCCCAATTTCTCTCCACAGAAGTATATCAAGGCACAGGAGGGAGTGTGTGCAACTCCTTTGGCAAGAAGGAGATATTTTGGCTGCCAGAGAGTATGGGGGCTTGAATCTACCTAACATGCATTTATATTACTTGGTTGCCTAGCTAGCTCATGTCCAAGATTTGCTAAGAGTTGAAAGGAAAGCCCCAATCTGGAGCAAGATGGAAGTGGAGGAGACCCCACCTATACTATACCCTATTTGTTAACTCCTGGGGAGGAGACCCCCTAACATCCCCAACCCATGTACTAGAGCGACTTGAAAGCATGGGCAGCAGCCCACTCATTATTGGGACATAACCCATGTCTATCGCTCAATGTGACTCTGGAGGTGCTTTTAAAGGGGAGAAGGACTAACCAACAATGATAGACTAGGTCTCAAAATGTGGGACAAATGGGGCCTTTTCCAGCTTAGCCAAATCCTAGAGGGAGGGAGGTATGCTAGTTTGGTGCATTGAAAAGAAAATTCAAGCTACACCCTTCCCAAAATTTTCTTTCCTTAGGCTCAGAAATGAACTGCAAGGGTCCCCGGGCTCCACAGCTCCCACCCAGTGCAAGCTCCTTTTGAAGAACCGTTACAAAATTCTTCAATATCAAGGGTTTTAGGCCACTTAATAGGTGCTACAGAATACTATTGGGGAGTCTACGGACCCTATGGAAAGAATTAAAAGGGCCTGGGAGGAAGACATCTACCATGAGGAATCGCCAGAGGGACTGGAGTTTGCTTCTAAAATACATCTTAAAATGTTCAGTTAATAATCACCTAAGCCATTCTATACAATTTTCTTATGAGAACATATCATACACCTAAATTGGCACATAAAATAGACCCTGAATCCTCCCCTATTGACCTAAGTGTCTTGCCCAGGTGGGTGACTTCTTCCATATGGTCTGGACGTGTCCTAAAGTGTCAAGGTTTTGGATGGGGATAATTGATATTTTATCCAAAACTCTAAATATCACACCTAGATCAGACCCAATGGTAATTCTGTTAGGGCTCTCACGCTGGATAGGTAGCTGGAAACCCAGAGGGGCCAGTTATTGCGGAGGATTGGCTTAGTAGTGGGAATGCGGGAGCTGGCCTTGTATTGGAGACTTAGTCAAGTCCCCACTACAGCCTCCTGGATTACGCCCCTTATGAAGTAATGAAACTGGAATGGACACAATATTTGGTTCGTGGACAATCTGGTAAATATGAGGATATTTGGCTCCCACTGGAATGGGTCCTCCACAGAGACTGGTTTCCAAGCTTTTGAGGAAGCTGAGAATTCTGTTGGCAATCCACTATTCCATGGCTATATTTTATATTATCACTATAACATTATCTCATTATTAATGGTAATACTAACATACTATTTGCCAGCAGATTAGGCCTACGGTCTCATCGAATCTGCTCGAACCTTAGATCCTTAGTTGGGTGCCAGGGCCCTCCCATCCCTTGTGCTCCAGAAACCCCTATCATCCATCCCCACCCCCTGGGACAGGCCATCATCTGATACATCCACTTTCTGTGTCTGTCCCACCTCTCTTGAAGCCTCCACTGTGGATCTCTGAACCAGCTTGCCAGGCAGTGCATTCCAAGGGTCCACCACCCTCTCAGTGAAAACCTCCTCCTCTTTCCCCTCACCCTTCCACCTTCCAACTTCAAACCATGCCCTCTGGTGATACCTCCTGCTTTAGTCTAAAGATCCCCTCCATGTTTACTCCTGTTTATTCCCTTGAGGTACTTGAAGACCTCAATCATGTCCCCCTGTCTCTCCTCTCCTCCAATGAAAATAGGCAGAGCTCCTCAAGTCTGTCCTCACGCCAAATCCCCTAGCCCTCGTATCATCTTAGTTGCCCTCCTCTGTACCTTCTCCAGGAGCTGTATGTCCCTCTTCATGTGGTCTCCAGTACTGTACACAGTACTCAAGGTGTGGTCTAACCAGTTCATTGTACAGCTGCAGAATCACTTCCTTGCTCCTAGAGGTGATCCTCTACGATGCATCCAAACATCCTGTTTGCCTTGCTAGCCGCCTCCTGCACTGCTCAGAGTTATTCATACATGCATCCACCATGACCCCTAGGTCTTTTTCCCCTATTGAGGCCTCCAGCCTCCTCCCAGGGTGTACCTGTGTTTAGGTTTCCCACCAAGATGCAACACCTTGCACTTGGTGATATTGAAATTTAATTTCCATGTGTGAGCCCAGCTTTCCAGGGTGTCCAGGTCCTTGCAGGGCCAACCTCCCTCTTCTCCCTCAACTACTGCTCCCATCTTGGAGTCATCCGCGAAGAGACTCATTTCACACCCTATACCTCCCTGATGTCCGATATGTATGCATTAAACAGATCGGACCTAGGACCGAGTCTGCGGTACCCCACTTCCAACCTCTCTAGGGGTTCGAGAGCTCCCCACAGACCCACTACTCTGGGTGCTGCCCATCTAGCCAGTTTTCAACCATATGACCATCAAAGGGCCTACCCTAACCCCATCAGTTCTCCACCGACCATTGTGGGGACACAGTCAAACGCCTTGCTGAAGTCCAAGAATAATACATCCACAGGCTTTCCCTGTCCAGTTCTGATGTTACCCATTCGTAGAACTCCACAAGATTGGTTTGACATGATCTACCTGGCACAAACCCATGTTGCCGACTATCCAGACCTCCCACCTCCTCCAAGTACACCCCAATCATTCCTTTAGTATACTTCCATTAATTTTCCCACTACCGAGGTCAAACTGATGGGTCTATAGTTACCTGGTACTTCCCTCGACCCCCTTTATGGATTGGCACCACATATGCCTCGCCAATCCTAAGTACCTCCCTGTCTCAAGTGACCTGTTGAAGAGTTTCCAGGTGTTGCAGTATGTCCCAATTCTCCATAGAATTTTGATGAATGCCATCCGCCCAGGAGATGTCTTTCTTTAGGGCCTAAGGGCTAACCACACCCTTTTGGTGGAGATAGCATCATCCGTCCCTTCCACCTACTGGCCTTTTATCCTTATCCAGATTGACACCCTGGGGTACCTCTCCCTCCCTCTTGCTCCATTTCATCCATTTCTGTTATGCTAAGGAAGCAAGATCTTGAGTTTGAAGATGTATTCCTGTCTTTTCCTTCCTTAAGTAATTTTCATTAATAATTAATTTCATTAATAATAGAGCTCTGCTGAAATGTAAGACAATAAGTGTACCTCTTTTATGTACCTGTGTCTTATAAAGTTGGATGCATCTCCCTTGGTTGGGAGGTAAGGTATGTCTGAACATGTCCTGTCTTAAAGTTTACAAAAAAAGGGTTTGTTGCAAGGTACATCTTCTATGAAACTGTTACCAGTGGTGTTTACAGTTTTTGACTATCTGTCATTAGGCTAAGCAAAATTATTTCTTTGCTGAAAGGTTTTGTTTGGTATCAAAGTGTTGCAGTCTCCTTCTCACATTGAAGGAACCAATTGCTTTCCTCCCACAGCTCTTCCAGGGGATTAGAGTGTAATTGTGCTCCCAGGTCGCTTCCTGTAAAAAGCTTTCAGCTTAGTGTGCTATACCTGGTTAAACAACTAAAAAAAAAAAACTGGGGTTGGAGCTCACAGTCTTAGTAACTTCCAACAGAAGGAAGAGTTAAAGGTCAGGTTAGCTGGTGTTTTGAGGTGGAAGACAAGGTTTGCTGGCAAAGCCACCTAGCTTCACCTGAGCTGTTTTCGTCTATGTTTGCTTATAAGGACAGAGCAAGGAAAAGATTAAGACTTCTTTTGGCTAGGTAGATTTTGTATGTTACTATTTTCTTTGTGCTCACAGATTTTGTTACTATTTTTGCTTACATTTTACTGCTTTATTGTTCTCTGATTCAAATTGCTATTGCAGGGTATACTTTCTGCTGCATTATTACAGGGTGTGCCTAAATGTTTACTGTTTTGTGCTTACGGATTACTGCTGTAATATTTTCTGATTCAAATTTTTACAAGGTTTAACTTCTGTTACTGCTTTATTTTCTCCGTAGCAGTGTTTTTTGTAGGTATATCTTTGAAACTGTTATAGGTGGTGCTTACAGGTTTTACAATTTTATCTATCATTAGGCTAAGCTTTCAGGGCTACTGCATTTGTTGTTGGTTGATTGTTTCTGCTCTACCTCCTTGTTTCTTTTATCAGTGGTTCTTCTTTTTCAGCAGGGAAGGGCCGGCCACCCATCCCAACCACCCGCTACATTCCTTTTTATAGAGTAGCATGGTCGTGACATTTCCTGTAGCAGAGCAGGCAGGGGAAGATCAGAGAGGTATCCACACAGTGACCTCACTTACAGGAGCACGATAGTTTAACTTGTTATAAAAGTTGTACTAAAATAAACATATATATATATATATATATATATATATATATATATATATTCTAACTCTTGCTTTCATTTTCCTTTTAATTACTCTGACCGGTTATAAACTCGGCAACTCAACTGGAATGGATATTATTTTTATAAATTTATTTCAATTGGATTAGTATCTTTGAGCCAGGGGCTCGTTTACAAACTCCAAGGCGAAAGGAATAAGACATTTGCAGGTGATGAAACATTGCAGAACAGAAAGATATCAACTAACAAGTGGTAGTAGTGTGCAGTTACAACATTAAGCAGGGTACAGGGTGATTACCTCACCACACTCCCACACAAGGCGGAGCAGCTCATCCTAGGTGACCTTAATGTCAATTGGCTGAGTACCACTGCCCCCATATCAGGAACTCCTTTGCTGCCCTAGATATGACCCAACTAGTTAGCTCACCCACTCGATTTAACCGGTCAGGCGGCTCCAGCACCCTCCTAGATGTGATTCTGTCAAACTGCCCCATAAAATCAGGGATATTAATGTACTACCATACTCTCTTAGTGACCACTCTCCTGTCCTCTGCCACTGTTCATCCCCACACCAAAACCAGTGTCCCAAGTCACCTCGACTGGTGCTTTCGTCTCGGGGTCTCAGAAAGCTAAAAACACACCTAGCCCAGCTTGACTGGTCCCCAGTCCCTACTCACAATGGATATTGACTCTGCCTTAGCCTATTTCTCCAGTGCCTTCAGCAGGGCCTGCGACCTTTTCACCCCTGACCAGAATCCGTGCAAAAAACACAACGCCCATGGATCTCCCCATCCTCATCCAAACACTGAAATAAAGAGATAATCTCTGGCATATTGCTGTCGAGACAGGCAAACTGGCTGACAGACAAGCCTATAATGCAGTACGTAACAAGTGCACCTGGGCTATAAGGCAGGCTAAGGCCAGATATTATCAGGCCACCCTTGAATCCACTTGGGGCTCATACCATGCCTTCTGGGACAATATGAAAGAGCTCAATGGAAAGACCCACCCCCCACCATCACTACTCTCCATAGATGGTACCGTCACTACTGATCCTCCCCCATGACAGCCGTGCCTCAATATGGCTTTCTCAGACCTAAGCTCTGTCCTCCCCAACTACTTTTTCAACCCTATCCCTGCCTCCACCCCCACCTTGAGTCTCCCCTTTCTACCTGCATGCCATATCACCCCTTGAGCCAGGCCTCATCTGCAAAAGCCTTAGCTAGCAACAACTGCAGCTGTGATCCGCTGACCAGGGTTCTCTGATTAGTCCTAGATACTGTACTAGGCCCTCTCACCAACCTTTAAACCAGTCACCATGTCTTGGTCAATTTCCAAGTGCCTGGAAAATTGAAGAAATCACCTTATCCATAAGAGTGGAGATAGAACCTCCCTAACAATTTCAGGCCATCTTCATTCTCCCCCCTCTCCCCAAAAGCACTAAAAAAAATAGTGGCCATTCAGCTCTCAGAGTATCTGGCCAAATACGACCTGCTACAGGCTGCGGAGCAGCGGTTGAATTCCACTTGCGGCGCCAGCAACCCGGTTCGGGAATGGACCTGGGTCATTGAGGGTTGATGGGGAGAAGGATTGCCGCCTTTTGGGTGGCTCTCTTCTCCGGGGAGGGTGGGGCAGTGTCCGCACAATGAGGACTCTGGCGGAGGCTGGGAGTCACTCACGCTACTGGCGCTTAGTATCAGGGAAGGCTGGGTGGGCGCTGGCGTCATTGCATGTCCCGCCTCTGAGAAAACCAGGAAAAAGATGGCGGCGGCTCCGCTGTCTATGTGAAGGTCTCTCTGGGGTTTCACCAGCTGCCATCACTGCATCCCCAACCAGATACTAGTTCTGCGGCATGGATGAAGGGGACCGATGCCACGCCCCGCCTCCAGGGGTAAGCGGGGATAACTGGGGATGGCATCAGTAGATGGCAGTGGAAGTCCCAGGGTCATGACCAGGGCTGATGGAGCGACAGCAGAACCGCAGGATAAAGAAGAAAATAAAAATATGACCTGCCGTGTCCAGAACAACATGGATTCCACCCTGGACACAGCACCACCACAGCATGTCCACTCTGCTCGACTCTGGTCGTGTTGCAGGTGTAGTGTTCATTGACCTCTCCAAGGCCTTTGGCACTGTCTGTCACCGCCTCTACTTGACTCCCTCCACCAACTTGGCTTCTCCCTGGCCCACTGGCTTGGTTCACCAGTTACCTCTCTGCCAGATCACAGTGTGTGAAAGTAAATGGCACCCTGTCCAATACCCTGCCCGTTCACTCAGGGGTCCCCAGGGTTCCATCCTGGGCCCGTTCTGTTCAGCCTATTCTCAATACCCTCCCAGCTCCTGTTCGGGCAATATGGTACTCTATGCTGATGATGCGGTTTCCTTGCCTCCCACCTGACCCGCATCTCTACAGGAATCCCTGCAGCACACTTTCAACCAAGCCAAAATGTGGTTCCTTGACCACTGGCTGGTAATTTAACCTCAAAACCAAATCTATGCTTCTTTCAGATCACCAGAATAAGGGCAAAAGTGCCCCTCTGCATTCTCCCAGTAATGCTCGCCCTCCTCGAAGCAGGTGTCGACCTTACAGGTACCGGGCATCACCTTCGACTCGCTCTTACATTCCACACCCACATCAATACCCTGTCCTCGGCCATAAACTCTTGGATTGGCCTTCTATCACCACAGAGATTGCCTCCCCAAACTGCTCTCCAACTGTCAAATCAACTCCTCTGTCCTGTCCCTAGTGTACTATGGCCTACCTATCTACGCTCTGACCAACAATACTGCCCTCATCAGAATCCAGACCTCGATAACGAGGCCAGCAGGCTCCTGACCGGTGCATTCCTCCGCACCCATACTTGCCTGCTGTATTCCACCGCCAACCTGCTCACCTTGGAGGAGTGCCTGCGCTACCAAACCTGCTTACTTCTTGCCAAAAATCCCTGCTAGGACCCCCTCGGGTCACCGTGGTCCCTGGCGGCTTACATCCCCATCCATACACTGTAGCTCAGTTAAGGCCACCTTTCTGGTGCCCCGTACCAAGACCTCCCTAGCCCAAAGGTCCTTCCACTACCCGCCCCACATGGTTCAACTCCATCCTGCTCTCTGTCACAAGTCTACCAAAATTGGTCCTTTAAAGTCGCTCTCTGTAACCACCTCTTTGGCGCCTGAAGCTGTAGCTGCCCTTAATCAACCTAATGTTGGGGTCCCTCCTATTTCTTGCCCATAGCCTTGACAATGTCCCTTGGACTGCTCCCCTTTTTTATACAATTGCTATTTACTGCATGTAACTTTATCCCATAAACCACTGTTATATTGTATTCTTTTTATTTGTATTGCACCTGTATGTTACCACTTTGTATCTCATACTGTAACCATGTCTTCCCTCCCTACTGAGGTGCCTTTGTAAATGAGTCCCTGACTCAAAGGTTGTAAATCCGACTTTCAAAATAAATAAAAAATAAAATAAAATACAAGAAGTAAGAGAAACGGGACCACACTTGCAGAGAAACATATTAATGCAGTACTAATTAAGTGCGGTACAGTGTTTAACAATCCTGTTACAGTTCAGACGGTGCTCCCAGTCTGCAGAAATGCAGTTTTAGCAGCCAAGGTGAGGTAGTAGATGGTGGAGGTGGGGGAAGTGGGAAGTTGTGGAACAGGAGGGTGGGAGTGAGAGAGGGTAGTGTTTGACTGGTGCGAGAACCGCTAGTCGAGGCCATGGGTTAACAAACACTGGCAGTCAGATTTTCTGGCAAGAAGAGATCAAGCCCATTTTAAAGCCAACTTTAACTGCAGGTACTGTGGACACATTTCAAAAGGCAGTTATACAAGATTTAGGATGCTGTCCTACATGCTGGACCGTCTGAGCTCTAAGGCTTAGCAGCTTAGGTGATAAAAGCAGTTGTCTCAGTTACAGCTTCCAGCTGTTTCTAGCAGAAGAGAACTGGTTGCAGAGCAAGAAACTGAAGTCCAGAACTACAGATGTTTTACTAATTTCCTCCTCCCACCCAAAGCCAGTTCTACTTTATAGCCACTGAATTTGACTGACAACAGGAACTTCCTGTTTGGCAGTAGGAAGGGAAGGATCACTGAGACACATTAGTTTCAGCAACCTTGAAGGAACCTAAAAAACCTCTATCCCCACCTGGCTGCTGAAGGTCTGAATCCAAGCACGGAGGAAGGAGACTACTGAAGACTACAGGAAGTTCCTGTCCCAGAACAGGAAGCGTGAGAGTTGTAAGGGCAAACAGGCAGTAGGAAAGTAAGTGTAAAAATACATAGAGGAGGAGACAATAAGCATACAAAGCAACAGGAGAGGGATACAAAATAAGTCAAGATGGGAGTGATGCAGTGCAATGGCTGTGGAGCAGCAGTGTTCGGGAGACATTCTGAGGCTGCGCATGCTGCCCTGTTTGCAGGCACCTCTCTGGTCTGAGGGAGGAGGTTGCCTGCCCAGACTGACCTGGCTAGGACTGTGAAACCTCTTCCCCACCCAGGGACCACCAGGGCCACCACGGTTACCTCAGAGGTTGCCAAGAAAGAGGATCAGTTGGACCAAGGTGGGCTCAGGGAGGGAGAGGGTGGTGGAACAGAGGTGCATCCGTCCAGTTGTAGCTCTCCACAATTCATATGCCGTTCTGGCAAAGTGGTTCCTCTATGGAGGCACCTGCAGTGGAGACCAAGGAGGATGCTGGGAACCTCCACAAAGGAGACCCACAGGAGGTGGACGAGACCCACAGGAAGGAAACAGCTTCTAGTGGGGACTCGATCATTAGGTGGGTAGATGTGGGGAGGAAGGGATAGGGAGGTAAGATGCCTGCCTGGCGCCATGGCTTGAGGGGACAGGAGCGAATCTTAGGATCGCTGAGTAGCTGGATGTCATTGTCCACCTAGGGACAAATGACCTGGCTGTAAATGGGATCAGAGTGGTGCAAGAGGAGTTTGGGGATTTGGGGAGGGCCTTAGACAAGTAGCATGTATGGTAACCTCCTTGGAGGTGCTGCCTGTCTATGGCAAGGATGATGCTAGGGTATTCCGCACCATGGGATTCAATGAATGGTTGAAAAACTGGTGTGGAGCTCAGGTTTAGCTTCATTGGGGACTGGGAGCCACCTGGAGGGATGCAGGCTTATACTGGCGCGATGGTCTGCATCTGTCCAGGGGGATCCAAGTCTCTAGATGACAAGTTTAATGCTTCGCTGGCAAGCATTTAAACCAGCCAAGGGGAGGCACTGAAAGGAGCAGGAAAATCCCAACCTTCCCCACAAAGCGCAGGTAGTTAGAGAGGTAAACACCAAGGCAGAGAAGTCAGTAGGGAGCAGGACAGGGATAAATGCAGAACAAGGCGTTAAGGACAGGGATGGGTCTAAAGGGTAAGGCCATAAAAATGAATGGAAGGTGATGAGTACCAATGCCCATACTCTGTGCAACAAGATCCCTGAACTAGTTGCCTTAATGGAAGAGGGATGACTGGATATTGCAGCAGTCACAGAAACATGGTACACAGAGAACCATGAGTGGAAGTCAACGTACCAGGATATACAGTCTACAGGAGGACAGGGTGGTAGAAGAGGAGAAGGAGTAGCTCTATATATAAGGGAAGGATTAAAGCAACAGAACTAAAGAGTAAACAGGAAGTTGATGAGTCACTATGGCTCACCCTGGAAGCAGGAAATGGCACCACAATCCGCATGGGAGTTATGACAGACCCCATCTCAGGCGGAGGAAATGGACAAGGAAATGATGGAAGGCATCCTTAAAATGGCAGAAAAGGGGAGATATTGTTGATGGGGACCTGAATATGCCAGATGTTAATTGAGTACCTTTACTGCAGGCACATCCAAGAGCAGGGTCATTCTTGATGCCCTACAGGCATGCCTCAGACAGCTAGTGTTGGAACCCACTCAGGAGGGAGCAGTTTTAGACCTGGTACTCTCAAATAGGGAAGAAGAAAGGATCTCAGATTTAGAAGTGGTAGCCATCTGGGAACAAGTGACCACCAAACAGTGTGGTTCACAATAAACACAGCCATAGAGTCAAGCCATACAAAACAAGAGTATTGGACTTTAGGAAGGCTGACTTTGGGAAAATGAGAGAGTGCCTTAGAAAAGCACTAGCAAATGGGCAAGGAGGAGGGGTGGAGGAACAGTGGGGAATAATCAAAACAGCCATCGAGAAAGGCAACAAGCCTTAGTGTGAAGCAAATCAATAAAACAAAACGAAGGAAAAAAACACTATGGTTCTCAAAAGAGGTGGCAGGGACGGTTAAGGAGAAAAGGATAGCATTCAGGAAATAAGGAAACACAGAAGGAGCAGGACAGAGAACTTTATCAGTTAAAGCAGAAGGAGGCAGGGAAGGCAGTCAGAATAGCAAAGGCACAAACTGAGGAAAAGATAGCCAACTCTGTTAAGAAGGGGATAAAACTTTTATAAGTACATTAGGGGCGAAGAAAGACCAAGGAGGGATACAGAGACTTAATAGAGGGAAGGAATGTGGGCAGAGGGTGACAGTGAAAAGCAGGGATACTGAACGAATATTTCTGCTCAGTATTCACAACAGATGAGGAAGGGAGGTGCCTAAACCAAACAAGGGAGAAACTCTGAATAGGGGTGTTGATACCAGTCCATTTACAGAAGAAAGGGTTTGAAAGAACTCTTGAAACTGAGGGTGGACAAAGCAATGGGGCCTGATGGGATTCACCCAAGAATACTAAAAGAACTAAGGGTAGAACTAGTAACACCACTGACTACTCTCTTTAACAAATCATGGGAGGATGGCATGGTACCTGAGGACTGGAGGAGGACAAATGTGATTCCACTTCACAAAAGTGGGAGCAGGGCAGAGGCAGGAAACTACAGACCTGTTAGTTTGACTTCAGTGGTAGGGAAAATGATGGAATTGCTTCTGAAGGAAAGAATTGTTGAGTACCTACAGGCCAGTGGGGCACAGGACCCAAGGCAGCATGGTTTCTCAGCAGGAAGGTCATGTCAGACTGAACCTAATAATTTCTTTGACTGGGTGACCAAAGTAGTAGACCAGGGAGGGGCTGTGGATATGGCCTACCTAGATTTTAGCAAGGCATTCGACACAGTCTCATACAAAAGATTAATATATAAGTTAGCCAGCCTTGGAGTGGGTCCCAAGGTGGTAGCCTGGATAAAAAAATGGCTGGACAACAGGACGAAAGGTAATAGTAAATGGAGTCCACAGTGAAAAAGGAGGTAACTAGCGGCGTACTGCAGGGTTCGGTTCTGGGACCGATCCTCCTAATATCTTTATAAGTGACATTGGAGAGCACCTGGAAGAAAAGGTATGCCTCTTAGAAGATGACACAAAGATCTGCAACAGGTTGATACACAAGGTGGGTGGAAAGAATGAAAAGGGGCTTGGTAAGGTTGGAGGAATGGTCAACATGTGGCAGCTCAGATGCAATGCAAAGAAGTGCAAGGTAATGCATCTGGGAAACAAAAACCCAGGGGAAGAGTACACAATGAGGGGTGAGTTAATAACAACAAAATCGAAAGAGACCTAGGAGTAATTATATCAGATGACCTAAAGGTGGGCAAGCAAAGTGAGAAGGCAGTAAGGAGGGCTGGGAGGATACTGGGATGCATAGGGAGAGGCATGAACAGTAGAAAACAGGAAGTTGTTATCCTCTCTACAGACAGTTAGTGAGACCCCATCTGTAGAACTGCACGCAATTCTGGAGACCCCATCTCCACAAAGACATAGAGTGGAGGCTGTTCAGAGGAGGCGACCAAAATGGTGCAAGGTCTGCATCAGAAGACATATGAGGAGAGACTAAAGCAGCTTAATATGTATACCCTTGAGGAAAGGGAGGGACATGATAGAAACTTCAAGTATCTCAAGGGAATTAACAAGGTACAAGAGGGAGTATCTTTCAGAAGAAGAGATGGAAAAGAACAAGGGGCACAATTTGAAGATAAAGGAGGGACAGCTCAGAGGTAATGTTAAAGTATTTTCGGAGAGAGAGTTGTGGATGCATGGAACAGCCTTCCTGAGGAGGCTGTGAAGTCGGAACAGTGGGAGAATTCAAGAATGCATGGGACAGGCATAAGGCAATTCTAGTGGGGGCAGGAGGAAGTAAGCTGTTGATTAACTAGAATCTGCAGCTTATCCATCAGGTAGGGAAATGGGCAGACTGGGTGGGCCAAGCGGTCCTTATCTGCCATTAAATTCTCTGTTTCTATGTTTCTAGGGCTCCTCCAGGAAGCATGGGCAGAGATTGCACACCTCAAATCGCATATTCAGGAGGATATATATTACCCCCGCCATGTCCCCAACATCAAACTGAAGCACCTCACCGCAGAAGGTAGTTGCTCCAGGAGGTTGGCAGGTGAATAGGAGGGGCAAATCAGGTGCCCCATCATTCAGTGCTCCCCAACATATCACCTCCATAAACCACATAAAAACTTCAAACCGTATCGGCCTCTGTCTCTGAAATCAAACAAAGGGGCAGAGGACACTGCAGAACAGGACACTGCAGCACAGGAGCTAGCACTACAAAATTCACCAAAAATGGAGACCAAAACAAAAAAAGTCAAAAGAAATCCTAAACACTTTGATCATAGGAGACTCCATGATTCAGGGAGTTGATACCTACTTCCAGCTGAGGGTAATGGTCAGATGTCTTCCAGGTACATCAGCGTGGAGTGACACTGACCACGCTTGCTAAAATCGTGCAGGAAGCAGGAGAAAACATCAACGCCTTGATACACATAGGGACTAACGATCTCACCAGCCGGTCAGTTGTGGAGACCAAGAACACCTGACCAGGCTAGAAGACAAACTGTCATTCATTTCATCAGTCATCTCCTTCTCTGAGATCCTGCCAGTCTGGGAGAGGGGGGCAGATGGACGGAAGGTCAGAGAAAGGGAGATAGGGGAGCTAAACATGAGGCTCAAGAGCTGGTGCCAGAAAAAAGGACACAAATTTTAGGTAACTGGCAATAGTTTTTGGGCGAAAGTTCTTTAAATTTGATGGACTTCATCCGACTAAGGAGTGAGTCAGTGCATTGGGGCAGAAGTTTGACGTCTTTGCAGAATATTTAAACTAGCAAATGGGAGAGGGTGCAGCACCCGATACATTGAATGGGAAGAATACCCCCAGCTGGTCATTGAACAGGAGTTCAGCATATTTGTAGTTCATTTGCAACACCAGGTAAGGAAAAGGTCCGCTCCCCATACGACGCACTGGGAATGCCTGACCTCACCAACTACTAACGCACTGAAATCTGGCCAATGGAAAATTATAAAGCAATGCCCCACAGTCTTGGAAACAACATCACAGACCTGTAGGCAACAATGACAGAGGCTAAACTGGACATAGTAGCCATTAGTGAGACATGGTTCACCAGTAACCACACTTGGGAGACTTCAGTACCCGCTATGTACTGTTCAGAAGAGAATGAGGTGCAAAAAAGGGGAGTGGCACTTCATGTCAATGAAAATATCAAAGCTGCAGAAATTCAGAATACACATAAGGAGCCAGAAGAACTGTGGGTCACCCTGGAAATGGAAATGGGACAGCCATATGAATTGGGACTGTCTACAGGCCTCCAAACCAGGGGAAGACATAGACACATTACTGTTAGAAGATATACAAAACATGGCAGTTAGAGGAGGTTCTGCCAAAAGGAGACTTCAACATGCCAGATATAGATTGGTCAATACCAGCAGGAACATCCACCAGAACTAGATACATAGTGGATTCCCTGCAGGGGAGGCCCTCAAACAACTGGTACAACAACCCACAACAGACAGGGCTATCCTAGATCTAGTACTGACCAATGGGGAAAGGATCACAGATCTCCAGGTAGAAAGTCACCTGGGGTCCAGTGACCATCACATGGTATGCTTCAATTTGGCCACTAGAACTAAATCATCCCATTCCAAGGCAAAAATATGGGACTTAAGAGGAGCTGACTTTGATATGATGGCCAGCAGAGTTAAGCTAGCCCTGGCAAGAAGAAATACAGATGAGGGGGTACAGGTAAAGTGGGTAAGCATTAAGGATGCAATACTTGAAGCAACATCCCACTGTGTTAGGGAGAAAAGCAAAGAAGGAGGAAACCACTTTGGTTCTCAAAACAGTAGCAGAAAAGATCAGAGCCAAAAGGTTGACCTTCAGGAAATATAAGGAACGCAGCAAGACGAAGATAAGGAGGATACCAAACTTCCCTAAGAGAATCAGGAAGGTAGTAAGGCAGACAAAGGCCCAAACTAAGGAAACACTAGCATGGACAGTAAAAGAAGGGACAAGACTTTCTATAGATATGTTAGTGAAAGGAGAAAGTCCAGAGGGTATTACAAGATCAAAGGAATAAGGGGAGTGTGGAGGAGGACCAAGAAAAGCATCTATCCTAAATAGATACTTCTGCTCAGTATTTACTGAGGAGAAGGTAGGGCAGGGTCCACAGCTCAGCACCATGGACACAGAGGGAGGGAGGTGTGCACAAGTCTCTTCACAAAAGAAAGGGTCCTAGAAGAACTCGCTAAGCTCAGGGTGGACAAGGCAATAGGATCTGATGACGTACATCCCAGGGTACTAAAGGAACTAAGGGTGAAACTAGAAAAGTCATTATCAGAACTGTTTAGTGAGTCTCTGAGCACAGAAGAGGTCCCAGAAGACTGGAGAAGGGTTCATGTGATCCCACTCCACAAGAATGATAACAGCAAGGAGGCAGGAAACTACAGACTAGTCAGTCTTACCTCAGTAGTGGCAAGATTATGGAGGCACTCACTAAGGAAAGGATAGTACAGCACTTGGAATCCATAAGAGCACAGGATCCAAGACAGCATGGGTTTACAACAGGAAGGTCCTGTCAAACTAATCTCATAGATTTCTTGACTGGGTAACCAAGTGTGGACCAAGGGAGCAGTTGATGGCGCCTACCTTGACTTCAGCAAAGCTTTGATACTCTTCCACGAGGAAGATTGATTATTAAGCCAGATAGGCTCAGGGTGGGTCAGAAGTTAGTCAACTGGTGGCAAACTGGTTGGCGGGCAGAAAACAGAGTGGTGGTAAATGGTATACAGTCAGAAGAGATGCAAGTTACAAGTGGGTACCTCAGGGATTAGTCCTGGCGGCAGTCCTCTTCAGTATCTTCATCAGTGACATTGAAGATGGACTGGAGGGTATAGTTTGTCTGTTTGAGGATAACACCAAGATCTGCAGCAGAGTAGCTGATCCAGATGGGGTGGGTAGAATGAGAAGAGATCTGGAAAACTGGCAAAATGGTCTGAAGAGTGGCAACTGGGGTTTAATGCAAAGAAGTGCAAGATCGTGCACATAGGGAACAGAAATCCTGAAGCCACCTATAGGTTGGAAGGGAGTTACTGGCAATCACAGGGGAAGAAAGACACTTGGGCATCATCATTACAGATGACCTGAAATCATCCAAGCAGACCATTAAGACAGTAGGTGAGGCTAGAGGGATGTTGGGATGTATTAGTAGGAGTATCAAAATCGAAAGAGGGAGGTAGTAATCCTCTTTACAAGACACTAGTTAGGCCCCATCTGGAGTATTGCATGCAGTACTGGAGGCCACACTTGCACAAGGGCATTAACAAATGGGGCAGTCCAGAGAAGGACAACCAAAATGGTGCAGGGATTGCATCAGAAAACATGAGGACAGATTAATGGAGCTCAGTATGTATATCTAGAGCAAAGAAGGAGAGAGGTGATATGATTGAAACATCTTAAGGGCATTAACAAGGTGAAAGAGTCTAACATGTTTCAGTGTAAGAAAACAGCAGGACAAGAGGACACAGCATGAGATTAGAAGGAGGCTGATTAAGAGGTAATGTGAGGAAGTTTTTCACAGAAAGGGTAGTGGATGCATGGAGCAGCCTACCCCAGGAAGTGGTGGATATGAATACAGTGCAGGGCTTCAGGCAGGCATGGAATAGGCATAAGGGAGCAATACAGATGAGTATGAATAGATAGGCATTGACAGAGTAAAGGCCTATGGCACATTCTTACAGAAAAACTGGGCAGACTGGATGGGCCTTGTGGTCCTTATCTGCCGTCAACTTCAATGTTTCTATGTCCTGGGGAAGAGGACCTTGCTTGCTACCTTGGACCTCAGGAATTGCAAATTACTAGGCCCATATGTGGTAAAACCTACATACCTCTGGTGGAAGCCAAAGCTGCAGCCCAAGTCTCCCGAGGGTATTCCTAAGTGGAGCTGTTAAAGGACCTCCAGGCAGCAGCAGATATGGGTAAGCATCTGTTAATGTCTACTTATCACATTTCTGATGCTTCTACTAAAGCAGCAGCTGCTGGTATCTGATTGAGGAGGCGCTGTTGGTTGAGGGTGGCAGGATTTGCCAATGATGTGCAGCAGTCCATCTTAAATGCCCCATTCAGAGGATATAAGCTGTTCAGGGTAGACATTCAGGATATCCTCTCAAACCTGCAGGCTTCAGGCAGGACTTTAAATCAGTACGCTTCCTCTACCATACATGATCAAGAAGTAGGCAGAGGATGCCTTTTCATCCGACCAGCAACAGACACGGTTCAGGAGCCAGACATCAAAGCAAAAAGCAGAGGAGGATCAGTTTTGCCTGCCCAGGACCCACCTCAGGTGCCCATTTAAAAGCCCTAGAGGTGGGAGTGCAGCTGCAGCCGCAGGATCAGCATCTGCATGACTCATTCCTAGACCCCACCCTCCAGTATCCTCGGAGGTTGTGGTGGTGGGGGTCGCCTCTCCCTCCACCTGGACCAGTGGAGGAAAGTCGCATCAGATGCTTGGGTCCCGAATAGTGGAAAGGGCCATGCTTTAGAACTTCTGGAGCTTTCTTTAGACCATCTACCAGCCTTTTCTGCCTATCCTCCAAAAACACATTCCGGTGCTGCAAGAGGAAATACATACCCTAATACAAAGAACTCACTTTAGTTCCGCTATTCTCCTTTCGCTGCATCTCATTGAGTGTGTGTATGTATATATATGTGTGTGTGTGTGTGTGTGTGTGTATATATGTGTGTGTTGTGTGTATATATGTGTGTGTGTGTGTGTGTGTGTGTGTGTGTGTGTGTGTGTATGTATGTATATATATGTGTGTGTATGTATATATATATGTGTGTGTGTGTGTATATGTATATATATGTGTGTGTGTGTATATATATGTGTGTGTGTGTGTGTGTGTGTATATATATGTGTATGTATATGTATATATATATGTGTGTGTGTATGTGTGTATATATATATATGTGTGTGTATGTATATATATGTGTGTGTATGTATATATATGTATGTGTGTATGTGTGTGTGTGTGTGTATATATATATATATGTATATGTATGTATGTATGTGTGTGTGTGTGTGTATATATATATATATATATATAATGTGTGTGTGTAAATATTGTTTGTATTTATTAGTTACTTCTCTACTGGAATAGCATTCTGTTTATTTTTGTACAATTTCTGTATTTTGTTCAACTCTTTGTTTCAATGCTGTATTTTCCTTTTGTACCCCTCCCTAGGATTGCACCTGAAACGAGCTTCTGCTTATGGTGCCTTTCCCAGTTATCAGCTTTTAAATACAATAAATAAAGAGGCCATTTAGCCAGTTCTTTGTGAACAAAGGAAAAGGGGTTCTATTCCACTACTTCCTAATTGCCAAATGCACAGGGACCTGAGGCCCACTCTGGACTTGAGAAATCTGAACCACTTTATTCTGTACAAGAAGTTTAGAATGGTCAATCAACAAGGGACTTGGTACGCTCCCTAGACATGCTGGACGCTTTACTGCATATCAAAATCTGTGCTCTTACAGGAAGAACCTCAGCTTCTTCTCTTCCATGGGAACATTACCAGTTCAGGGTATTGTCCTGTGGCTTATCATCTGTGCCATGGGTCTTTACCAAATGCTTAGCAGTAGTGGCAGCAGCGCTCAGGAGAGAGGAACTCTATGTATTCCCTATTTGGACGACTGGCTGCTCAAAGTTCTGTCCAAAGAGCTGCTTTACTACATACTAGCAGTCGCCAGGCAACTGATCGATGCCCTAGGAATCAGTCAGTGTGTCAAGTCGATTCTTACCCCTTGTTAGCACCTGCAGTACATGGGGCAATCCTGGACACACAGCCCAAGGCTTTGCCTTGCTGTCTCAGGGCAGGGCTGAACACTTGATTGCACAGGCCCAGATGGTATACCACAACAGCTATGTCACAACCAGGACATTCCTGAGACTGCTGGTCCTGATGGCAGCATTGTTACTGTACCACTGGCCAAACTGCATATGCAGATTCCCCAGTGGACATTGAGTCCAATGGGACCAATGCATTGATGATGTAACATCTTCTATCCAGAAGATGCTTTAGTGGTGGATGTAACCCGACCATTTGCTGAAGGGGGTTCCTTTCCTGATCCCTTCCCTCATCAGATGCTTATGACAGATGCCGCGAGGATGGGCTGGGGGCTCATTTGGGACCTCATCAGACACAGGGCAAATGGATGATGGTGGAGAGTACCCTCCACACAAACATCCTAGAAATGAGGGCTGTTCTATGCAGTCTACAAGCCTTCCAGACTCATCTGTGCCTGGGACATCTGCCTGTGCAAACAGACATCAGCATGATGTGCTACAAAAACAAGCAAGAAGGAACTCACTCCTACTCCCTATGCAGGGAAGCGATGAGGGTTTGGCATTGGGCTCTGTAACAGTGTTTAGAACTATTGGCAGTTTGTTTCAGCCACCCAAAACATCTCAGCAAACAGGCTAAGCAGGTCGTAGTACAGAATACATGAGTGGGAACTGCTGACCTCGGTGGCAAAAGACCTGTTCGACAAGTGAGGTCATCCAGAGTTGGACCTTTTGTGTCCCCATACAATGATACACTTTTCTGCTCACTCATTCCAAGGCCTGGAGTTTTCGGCAAAATGTGTTGACCCTCTCTTGGAAGGAGGTTCCTTTATGCCTTTCCTCCCTTTCCTCTAATCCAGAGGGTGTTAATCAAGCTCCCCTTTGGCTGAGTGTTGGGTAAGTTACTTTTTATTACTTTCTATTACTTTTGGAAACTAGTTCAAAGCTCTGTGCAGTCACTAGCAGGGATGGAGAAGTACTGGAAAAAGTAATACACCTTACAGTTACAATTACTTATGTCTTTTTATACAAAAGTAATAAGTAACTGTAACTGATTAAATTATTTGAAAGTAACTAGTAACTAATCTATTACTTTCAAATAAATGTCATCCATTATAGTTTTATTATTTTTGTATAAAAAGAAATAAGTAACTGTAACTGTCAGGTGTATTACTTTTTCTAGTACTCTCCATCCTTGCTAGTGACTGCACAATGCTTCCTGGATCAAGTTTCTAAAAGAAATAGAAAGTAATAGAAAAGTAACATACCCAACACTGCCTTTGGCCTTATCAGATGCAGTTCCCCTTACTGCAGCAGTTGGCAGGAAGAACCCACCAGTATCTCTGCCCCTGTGCAGGGCTTGCTGTCAGAGGAACAGGGAACCCTGGACCATCTGGACTTCAAGTCACTCCATCTCCATGCATGACTCCTGAAGACCTAGCCATTGCCATAAGTCTGGGGTGTCTCAAAAGGTGGCTGATGTTCTGGTGGCTGCCAGAAAACATTTTTCCAGAGAGCCACCTATTCCATGAAGTGGAAGCGGTTTGCTTTGTGGACCACTTCTCATTAACTAGATCCTTTTATATGTCTGGTAAACCAGGTTCTAGAGTATTTGCTGTCCTTATCTGATGCAGGATTGCAATATTCTTCTATTAAAGTGCACTTGACTGCCATTTCAGCTTTCCACATGCCTGTTGATGAGTCATACGGTTGCTCAGGTGAAGTGCCCATACGTTTTTGAGAGTATTGTTCACTTGAATCCCTTTTCTGTAATCCAGTCCTGGCTTAGGACCTGAATTTTGTGTTAGAAAAGCTTATTTTGGCTCCTTTTGAGCCTGCTGCAACTGCTGGCCAATGCTTTCTGTCTTGGAAAGCGTTATTTTTAGTTGCTATTACTTCTGCTTGAAGAATTTCAGTTTCAGGCTCTAATGTGTGAGCCTCCTTATTTGATTTTTCACAAAGACAGGGCATCTTTGTGTACCAATCCTAAATTTCTACCAAAGGTGGTGTCTGAGTTTACTCTGAATCAAACCAAACACCTGCCAGTTTATTTTCCTGAGCATGCCAATCCAGAGGAAGCATTGTTCCATGCTTTAGATGTACATAGAATACTTGGGTACTGTATACACCATACAAAGGACTACAGGAAGTCCTGCAGCTTTTGTTTCATTCCCCCTGGGAAACTGGGTGCTCCTATTTCTAAGCAGTGCCTGTGCAGATGGTTGGCTAATTATTACTTTCTGTTACAGTATAGTAAGGAACTTCCTGTGATTGTTAGTGGTCATTCCACTAGCGTAATGGCCACTTCTGTTGCCTGTTTCAAAATGTGTCTGCTGCTGAGATTTGTGCAGCTGCCACCAGGAGTACTGTCCACACCTTCACTAAACATTATAGTCTGGACATTGCCTCAAGGAAAAGGCAGGCTTTGGCCTAGCTGTATTTCAAGGCCTACTTTCTTGGGCCTGTAGGCTCCAGCCACCCAGTCTGTTTCTCTGTCAGTACTGCTTGGTCCTCGTTCCATAGGTGTGGCCTGATGAAAGATATCCTAAAAGAAGATAACAGTTACGTACTCACCGTAACAATAGATCTTGCAGAGAATCTCTTTCATCAGGCTATGCCTCCCAACCTCCATCCCCTCAGACATAGAGCTCTATAACTCCTGTCTCTTTCGCCAGGATGGTCTACCTGCTGTTTTCAGCTTTGCCTGGTAGCTGGAACCATAAGCTCTCTCCTGAGTCCCTAGAGGGAGGTCTTCTGAGCATGATCTCCGGTGGGAAACTGAGGAGGGAAGGGGCCACCCATGTTTATATGGGAAGGGCCTACTGTACATAGGACATCATCCTGGGAGGCCCTAGTGGATTGCTTGCAAAATGTTTCCATGTGGTCTTACTGCCTGGTGGCTATAGTTCTATAGGTGTGGCCTGATGAAAGGGATTCTCTCAAGATCTACAGTTACAGTACTTATCTGTTCTTTATTGGTCATTTGCCAGGTCCATCATCTTGGATGTAAGCAGATCAGGATGCTGTTGTGCTATTGCCACCAGAAACATGTGCTGGCAACACCCTGACATATCTGCATTATAAATATAGTGGGTACAGTTCATTTGTGATCTCTGGGGATAAGATTTTTGAAAGTTGCTGGGGCTGCCATCTTATTGTAGATCCACACAAATAAAAAAAAGTTGCAATTAAACAGTCTTATAAATAGATGATTGAATTTAAAATACCCTAGTGAAGAATCTAAGATTATCAAGAATACATTACAGCTAAAATGGTAGGATGCCATCTTTTTGCTGGCTAACTAGTACTGCTGCTTTAAATATTTAAGCAGTGATTGTGCTTAGGTTTCTCAGATCTCATCCTATAGCTATGGAACTTTCCTGTATGATTCCAGCTAAACTAAATAAATGTCACTTTAGGAGGTATCATTTAAGTAGACATGTAGTGTTTTAATGAGCGTCAGTAGTGATGTCCACCGTCAGTATGTATAAAATCTGGTTGTTTCATTAGCTTGCCACACACCCGACAAAGTTTGATTGCTGGAAGCGCTGGGACAGGTAACCACTATGTCTGGCGGTTTTGAAACTGGGTAACTGTTTACTAATTTATGGCACAACTATACACACCGGAAATGAGCGCAGGTTTAAAATGGTAATTGTGCAAGATGGCTGTTCGCTGGGAATTTCCCTGTATCAGTGCAATATTGAAACAAGTTATCACAAGCCTTCATTCTGAGACCTGAGATTTCTCTCTTGTCTGTTGGAGTGTGAATACATTTCAGACATTGCAGGTGAAGGTTAACGAAGAACAGGAGGTTAGGAGAAGGTTAAGTAATGCGCACACAGACAGAGGTTAAGTCAAGGTTATAAAATACACATGGTGGTTAGGTTAAGGAATGCACTGGGTAGTTATGTGAAGGCTAAAGATTGCACTAGGAGAGAGGTGAAGGTTAAGGAATGTTCTGGGAGGTTAGGTGAAGGTTAAGGAATGCTTTGGGAGGTTAGGTGAAGGTTAAGGAATGCACAGAGAAGTTGGAGAAAGGTTAAAAGCATGAAATGAGTGGTAATTCACTCAGAGAGAAGGGGCGATGGAGAGGGAGGGGAAGCAGGGGGGATAAATGGCTTTATGTTTATGGAAGTGGTGGAATTAAGACCTGGGTCTCCAGGTTCACGGCTCTGCATTCTAACTGCACAGATCTGGAAAGGAAAATGGGAATGTTATGATGTTTCTCTGCTTTGGAATAATAGTGATTCTTTACTACAGGTGTGGGCTGCTGCAGGTGGGAGACCGTGTGATTTCAATCAACAGGATTCCAACAGAAGATGGGACCCTGGAGGAAGCCAACCAGCTATCATGGGATGCGGCCCCTTCCAATAAAGTAACGCTAGAGTTAGAGTTGATGTAGCAGGTAGGTTTTGTAGATGAACAAAACATTTTTTCCTATTTTAATCCACATTTTCACACATACCACCCCCACCACACGGTCAGGCCAGTAGCAGATTTACCCTGCCATCTGGGAGAGGAATGGCGACTGCCTTCACAACTGACATATATGTCCCTCTGCAATAGGCCAGCAGGTGATGCCTTGAAAACCCTTCCTCCTTGAGCCAAAAGCCTCAACTTTGCAACACCAGACACCCGCCACCCCCATCAGCCCCAGCATGGAATTCCTGGAATTTGTTTTATTTAACAATTTTTTTTGTTGTTTTTAACCTGGATTACCCAGTTGGACGCAACATTCTGTTTTCCTTGGGTCATATTTGTACCAAATTCTGAGGAACAGAAGCAGAGGGAGTCTCTTAAAGTGCAAATGCTTAGTAAGGATGTATATCTGCAAGAATGAAGGTTTGGGGCCTTGAGATGCTTCTGTAATCATTTTGTTTGCTTTTATTTGTTTCTTTAATTAACTTTTTATCATGTTGTTTGTATTTTGATACCTACAAGTTAAAAAAGAATCCAGTGGGATTCTAATATTATGTTGTCAGAAAGGTTTTACTAGCAAGGCTGGAAGTGTATTTTAATAGGAAACTGCCAGTCTGTTTTCAGATTTTATAGAGAAATAACACTTCCTACCACCAAAATAGTATGTACAGTATTTAAGACGCATGTAATATTTTTTGATAAGCTGTGATCTTTTGTTACAATTTAGCAGTTGACATTTTCTTTATAACCAGATTTTACTTGGGAAGAAGAAAAGAGAAGCCAATGACCGTTTTGAAAATTATAAAATCACACAAGTGCACCACAATGGTTCAAATATATGAAAGGCAAAGTGTGTTGCTGAAAGAAGTATATCTTTTAAAAAGATAGAAAACTTGTTCAGTTTTTCATTGAAATACTTTGGATTCATAAGTAGTTGGCAGTTTCTTTTTAAACTTCAAATTTATTGAAGTCCTGGGAGAAAATAACCACAGGCATAGGTATTCAAACATTTGTTTGTACAGCAGCCTAATAGACTATAGTCTGTTATCCAAACATATGACAATACCAGCAGATTTAGGCCATAAGGTCTATCGTCTGCTCGAGACACAGCTCACAGTTAAGACCTGCTGCTGCCCCTCCTTTCCTGCCCTCCCTCCATCGGCTGCCTCCTGAGTCCCCCATTAACTTCCTCCCTACTTGTACCTTGCCCATGAACCTATCCCATCCTTTCTTAAAACTCCCCACTAATTCCAGTGATATCTCCTCCTCAGGTAGTACGTTCCACAATGCCACCACCCTTTCTGTGAAGTAATGCTTCCTCAGTTCTCTCCTGTACTCCCCACCACCATCAGTTTCAGGCTATGTCCCTCATGGTCCCTTCCCCCTTCAATCTACACAAACTCAGTGTTTAACTCTGTTGATGCCCTTCTTGTACTTAAAGGTCTCAAGCATATCCCTTTGTTGCTTCTGTCCTCCAGGGAGTACATGTTGAGCTGCCTCAGTTTCTCCTCATAAGGCTTCTCCCCATTCTGCAGATCAACTTAGATGCCGCCTCTGGAGACTCTCCAGGAGCATGACATCCCTCTTTAAGTATGGGTGCCAGAATTGCACACACTACTCCCAAGTGAGGCCTCACCAAGGATTTGTACAGTGGTGCGATAACCTCCTCCTCCTCGAAGTGATCCCCTAGCAGTGCAACCCAGCTCTCTGTTTGCTTTTGCTGCTGCTTTCCTACATTGTTCTGAGTGATTCATTTTACCTGTGATCACCACCCCCAGATCCTTTTCCTCCTCCGAGGTGGATAACGCTCCCCCATATGGTAGCTGTACCCTGGATACCTAGCCCTACTACATTTCCTAGCATTAAACCCCAACTGCCATGTTTTGACCACTGATCCAGTCTTTCTAGATCTTCCTGGAGTATCCTCCTCCCTCCTCACTGTCCACTACTGCTCCTAGTTTGGAGTCATTGGCAAACAGGCTCATTTTACTTGCAACTCCCTCTGCAATGTCCACTATGAAAGTGCTAAATAGCAGTGGACCCAGACAGATCCCTGCAGGACCACACTAGTGACTCTCTTAGGTGTTGAGGCTCCTCCTACCATTACCGCCTGCTCGAGGAGCTGCTGTTACCCCTTGTATTAGATGGTTTGGGAGACAGGGCCCGTCTCCATATGACTTGCCCTGGATCCCAAACTTCTTAGCTGTAGCTCCTGCTCTGCTGTCTGTTACTCAGCCAGTTCCCAATCCACTTAACCATCTTAACCCCACCCCCCAAGTTCCTCAGCTTGCCCAGCAGTCTTCCATATGGCACTAAGTCAAATGCTTTGCTGAAGTCCAGATACAGAACATCAACTGGCCAACCTCCATCTAGAGATCTTGTCACCAGTCAAAAATTCGACCAGATTAGTTTGACAAGGCCTCCCTTTACGAATCCATGTTGCTGGGCATCCTGAAGGCCGTTTACTATGAAATCCACCAGCCTTTCCTTCAAGATGGTCTCAGTAATTTCCCCACCATGGACGTAAGGCTGTAATTTCCCGGCTCATCCCTAGGTCTACTTTTATGGAGGGCACCACATGTGCCATCCTCCAGTCTAGTGATATATCCCGATTTGAAGCGGTATTGTATAGCTCCATCAAAGGTGCTGCCAGGACCCCGACAACTCCTTTTAAGACTCTGGGGCGGATCCCATCTGGTCCGGTGCCTTGTCTGTTTTCAAGGACTTAAGGTCCTCCCAGGGTGTAGCCAGGAATTTTAAACTTGTACTCAAAACTGATGCACTGTTGCCTCTCCCGTTATGTAAACATAAATCAAAATATACTACCACCACACCCTTAGCCCCTTTCTGCTAGCCTTGTCTGAGTTTAAGTAATCAGTTTCTTCCTGTAATCCTCCCTCCTTTTGTTCTGCCTGCATGGTAAGTGTTCTTGTTCTTGTTTGTGTATTTGGCTGGTGGCATCAGTGCCCCATAGCAAAACAACAAAGGCAAAATTTCTATTAGTTTCCCTTCATCCCTACCCTCGGAACTGGCCTTTCCTTTCCCTTGTAAAGACTGATAAGTATTCATTAACACCTCTGCCTGCTCTGCCCCTCCAGCCCACCCACCTTCCATCTTTATCCTGATGATCTGGTCACTACACTTCTCTTTTCTCTAATGTATTTAAAATCCTTCTCTCCCTTCCTGATCCCTGTGCCAGCCTTAGCTCTTTGGATGCTTTGGCTGCCCTCACCACTGCTCACCTCCTCGATTTCTTGATGTAATCCTCCTGTCTTCCCCATGGGTTCTCTCTTACTTTCAGAAGGCTAGCTTTTTCCCTTACTCTCTCTCTTTGCACCTCCTGTTTCACCAACTGGTTTCCTTGACCTTGCTTTTCGCTGCAAATCTTAGTGCCTGCTTTTGTGGCCTCTAACAGGCACAACTTTAGGATTTCCACCAGCATTTTGTATCCATGTCCTGGGTGATGATCTCTAGTGCCCTTCTAGCATAACTGCCATCCTACCATAGTCCGCACTCCTAAAGTCCACTACCCTCATATTGGTTTGATCTCCTCCCTCCCCAGGTCAAGGTTATTTTAACAAATCATGTATTTTATCTGTCCAGTATACTCAGATTAAACATGGCTAATAAAGTAAACTAGTCTGAAAACCAAGTATCAAAATCTAACTATAAAAAGTAAACCTCTGGACGTCTGTCTTTCTGAGAGGTTGCTGTCAAAGACCCTCTTACACATTACTATGCAATCAATAACAGTAGAGTAAGCTGTTAACGTCATGTTTACCATGAGGGCTTAAATCATCCATTTGTCTGGATTTGGGGCTCAAGTGCAAATACAATCAATTGAAAGCATCACTGTGTAAGGCACTGTGGGGCTGATACAATATCGTTCATCAGCTCTTCCATCATTAGAGAGCCTGACCCTATTGGGACAGCTTTAGAGAAATGTAATATTTAGACACAATTGGACTTGTATTTCATGTGTCTTTTGTAATTCTCACCCTTATTTCTTTATTGCTACAGACATTTGCATGGTAACAGGATTTCTGTCCTATCTGCTGTGGCTGCTTACCTACATCTGACATTACAGTTCTGTTGTGTCATCACTCTTGCTAGTGCTTGACTATGATGTCATAAACTGGGGATTATGAAGTCAGAGCACAGACAGTCTGCCAGAGTAGCTAGAGGACAGCGATCCTGTTTTCTTGAAACTGCTCTCAGTAATAATGAAAAGGGAGACATAGTTGCAGAAAATATAAGAAATATAAACTGAATTGCTTCTAAATCTTACATTTGTCAAAGTTATCCCAATGTAGTTAGGACTGTTTAATGCATAATGATATGATAGAAAGGTTTGAATGAAGAGGTCACATGTTTTCCTGTCTTGGGCCATCTAGGGTCTGAACTTGGCTGTACTGCCAAGCTTGCCAAATTCGAGGTACTTTGGGAGCCTAAGTTGAAGTAAGGTGGTAATGTGTTCCATGATTTCAATTTCTCCCACCTTCACCCTCCGCTGGGTTAGCGTAGGGGCTTAGGGGTTAGCCAGTTCAGTGTAATGCACTTTAACACCACTACCCTCGACATCTGAGGTAAACTCCATCTCAGCATTCCAACTGTGCCCAGTTCTGGAGTCCTCACCTCAGAAAAAATAATATAGGTTGGAGACAGTGCAGTGCAGAGTAACAAAAATGATTGGGGAGCAGTAGGGCAAATCCTATGAGGGAGAGCTTCAAGGCACTAAATATGTACTCACTGGAGATCAGAAGCCAGAGGGAGATATGGTAAGAGACTTTCAGGTTCCTTAAAGGAATTCACAAAGTGAACTCGGGAACTGTTTAGCCTGAATACCAATTCAGATCACGTGGACATGAGCGAAATTAACAGGAGGTAGGTTCTGGAGAGATGTGAGGAAGTACTATTTTATGGAAAGGGTGGTGGAACCTTGGAACAGTCTGTTGGCTGAAGTGGTGGGTGCAAAAACAGTCAGGGATTCAAGCAGGGCTGGGGCATAATGAAGGAATAGTGGTTACTGGGGAGACCTGACCGAGGAGGACAATACCCCACGCATGTCTCCAACATGTGTGTGTATATGCTCTGGAAATTCTTGCAACTGTGGGAGTTCAGAAAAATCTTGGCAGTTCCTTTCCAGCTGAACTCTTTCCAGGTTGGAAGAGGAACCCTCCACCCTGTAAGTAACCTTTTTTCCCAATGATTTTCACTATGATTACACCACTCTGTGTTTGCCATTGGATTTTAATCTGATCCAAGTGGAGGGATTGCGATTTAGTAATCAGCCAATGTAGTTCTGATATTAGTTTTAGTTTGGGCCTTAAGAACCACTAGCCAATAAAAAAAAAAAGCTGTTCTAGGTCAGACTGGGGCCAGCTAATCTAGGCCCAGTTGTCATTTTCTAATATAAAATACCTGACCTACATGAATCTAAAATGGTCTCCATGCCTTCCTTGGAATCTCCTGGCAATTTGTAACCTGATCATTACAGTACCAGAATTCTATTGAATTCTTTTACTAGCAATGTGAAAGCAAAAATAAAAGCCCACCTGTTTCACTGTTCTAACAAATATTTTATTATAAAAGTAGAAAGTAATTACTAACATATCAAAATGCAATAAATTAGTCAGTTGTCTGTCTATTAAAAGTAATCACCTGAGGCTAGATTCACAAACAGTTAGCCTGCACAAAGATTGTGCTGTGCAATAAATTTGACTGCACAACAGTAAAAGCAGCCCTATTCACAAAGGTTTAGCGTGGCTGCTAAACACATTGTGAATAATAGGGTGCTAAGCAACACAATGCAATGGCAGCATCATGCACCACAAACACTTGTTCAGGTCTGAGGGTAGCACTGTGCAGTGCTATTATGCGGAGCGCAGGGCTGCAGGGACAGGTGAGTACAACAGTGCACACTACCCATGGATACCTGCAGATGTGTGACACTACAGCATGTCTGCCAACATGGGGTATGGTTGGAAGTGTCACCAAAGACAAATAACAGAAAAGGGCAGCATGGAGGACACATGTGGGACACCACAGTGGTGTGACACAGCTGGTGGCCAGTCTGAAACCTGCTGACAAGGTTCAAGGCAGAGCAGCGTGCCACATGCAGCAGTGCAGACTGTGAGGCTGAGGCCTGTGTCACCAAAGGGAACAGCCAGGACGCCATCCCTTGGTCATACAGGGCAACTCATGCAGGTTGACAGACAACAACCACGAGAAGGGATACACGGGGCATGGGAGATACGAGGCCCCCAACCTGGTGTAGGTTTCCTGTGGAGAGGGCACATGGGATAACCACAAGGAGCTAAAGCAGTAGGAAAGAACACACACAGCACACAGGAGAATGTAGATGTAGAAAAATATTTAATGATACAAAAAACATGGAAATATAGTGTAATGTGTAACAAATCTATATAAATTTACAAACCAAAAATATCTACCGAGGGTGAGTTGGGAAACAAGGCGTTACTATGTACAAAGGGTGGAGGAGTAAACTATTTAACTATTTACAAAAGTGGGTGAGGGCAAGGGGGTTGGGAATGTGGGAGGAAAAGTGACGAGAATAGATTATCATGCTGGGGTGGCTTGGTGGGGGGAGGGTGGGGGCAGCCTCTTCCCAGTGCCTGGCGAGCCTGTTAGCCATGGCATCAATTGCAGCCACCATGGTATCCAAGGTAGCTGCCATCCTCCTCTATAGTGCCAGCATCTCTCTTATGGCCTCCAGGATGCCCTTCTGCTGCTGCCTGCTGACACAGAGTGAGGCCCTCCCCTCCTGCTCCTCTGGGTGTCACACAAATGTCAGGGTGTAATCACGACCTAAGGGAAGAAAAATGTTGAAATCAGTATTGTACTACTGTGTGGAGATATGCTGGAAAACAAAGCTCGCTCCTCTTCCCAAGACCTGTAGAGATGTGTGGTGGGATTGTGGCAGGTATGCAGCCCACAGGTAGTATCGCCATGCCCGTGCCACAGAAGTTACGGGCATGGAAGTCATGCATGCTTGTAGAAGCACAGGACAAACGCCGCCATTGTGATGGCATGGGAGGTATCTGAGGCAGGGCAGTGTGCACAACATTGTACAACGTGATGTAGAAACACACAGGTGGGTGGTCAGTGTGCTTTCTAGCACCAACAAGTGAACACCCGTGTCATTGTCGAACATAGGTGGAAGATAGCTGTGGTAATAATCGAATGATGTGAAATGGGTGTCCAGTGCTTGGGAGGATCATATGCGCAGCCCACACAGGGCACAGCACCCTGCAACAGTGTGGGGGCACATGGGCATGATCTCCACTGTCATTGCCTGAGGCTGACTGAGTCACTGGGCACTGTAGACATGTTAGGTTTCAGAAACAGGTCTGAGACGCACAGCTCATGTCAGGATATGCAGCACACCACTATAGGAATGACCAGCAGGTCCCATTGCAGGGACATAATGACCTGTGCAAAGGGGGCAAAACAGAGAGAGACATGTAAGTAGGGCGTGTATCAGATGAGCAGAAGGCGGCGGGTGACAGGGTCATCACTGCTACGTTACACATGGCCGCAACACGGCAAAGTGCATGCTATCCCACCAAGATGTGAGCAACAGGGCAATGACAACACACAGTACAACAGAAAGGCCCAGGCATGCTGTCAGTCAGGTGTACACATCCCAACTGCATCTGTGTTGAGGGCATGCTGGTCCACCAGTGACATGTTAGGCACAGGTGTCACACAGGGCATGGCTAACCAGTGGCACACATAGACCCTAGCCCTGCACCCATGAACATCAGTAGTGGCTACACCCTTGTATAGAGTCCATCGTAAAACAACCTACTAAACATACAAACAGAGTAGCAGGGCATGGCAGCCACACAGTGAGGATCACAGCAGTAAGGTAGGGAAGTCAGAGGAGGTATGTGGCTGCCACCGAGGTGCCAACAGCTGCAGATGATCTCTGCTAGGAGACTGTGAAGGAGCAGGAGTAGGGGTGCTGTACCACACACACATGGGTGGGAAGCCACCACAATGGGACACATTAGCAGGTGGAGACAGGCCCTGAGTGGGTGGTACCACACAGGCACCAGCTGGATACAGTGCATCCCATGGTCTGGATAGATGGCAAGACACACATGACAGTGAAGTGTTTGGGCCACTGCACAGTATTAGCACCCCAAGGGCTAACACAGAGGGACATGTCTGTGTTGCGGACAGTAATCCTGCTGCAGAGTGAGGAAGAAATGGGATAACCGGTGGCCACACCCATGGGCAGGTGTGAAGATAGCCCTTACAGCTGACCACATGTAGTGAGCAGATGAAATGCACTGAAAGACCCTGCCTCAGTTGTCTGCACCCACCTATACAGAGGTGGCAGGCGGTGTGTGTGTGTGTGTGTGTGTGTGTGTGTGTGTGTGTGTGTGTGTGTGTCCATGTCCCACAGGGTCTTGTATACCACAGGTGTAGTGCCTTTAACTGCCAGAAGAAAGGACATTGACATGTGCAATTACCCTTGGGTAGGATGTTTGCCATGTGTCTGCCATGATGGCCACTGCAGTGGCACAGGCTAGCCATGCCAGGGGCCATGTCCAACATGTGTGTCTGCATTTTGCTAACCCACAAGCAGAGAACTCCAGGACATGGACGCAGCATGGTGCATGACTGCCATGGGTGAGGATAAGCAAGGTGTATGTTCAAAGCATGCTTATGTGACTGGCTGCGTTCTTCCCTGCAGCTTGTGCTACCATCCCTCCTGCTGTCCAATCTGTCTGTATCCTCCTGCCTAGACCACCTGGCAGCATGGCCTGTGGCTCCTCATTCTGCAAAGTAAACACAAAATATACTGTCAGTGTTATGCAGCACCGTACATGTCCCCCAAAGCCCACCCAGAAACATGGTGACCAGGGAGATGGCAGACAGGTGCCCATGAGGTGGACAGGCTACATGCTCACCACAGGGAAGACCTTGTCACACAAGTGCTAAGGCATTATATAGGTACAGACATGTATCCCCCAACCCCAAACAGGTCCAGGGATGGTAACGTGGATGGTGGTGGCAGAGGGGGCTGGAAGTGTACATGACAGCCGGGCATGGATACAAGACTCCTGGGTATGCCAGTAATATGTACTAGCACTGTCCTGAAGGCCATGACCTATGCTGACTGATGTCTCCCAATGCCGGACAGGTAGTGCACCAGTGTCCTGCAACACAGTTGTCCCGTGCACAGGGTATCCAACAGTCTGTGTGGCAACATGCAGGTGAGGCTCAGTGGACACACTGGGCAGCTGAGGACATCCTCCAGCCCAATGCACCATGATATTTTGTGTGAGCAGTACAGTTGTGGCTGGCCGAGTGCAACAGGTGTGCAGCCACTGCCTGGGCCCTCCCTGGATGACTGTCATCGTCCTGACCATGTGGGTAGCTAGATGGAGGACAGAGCAACCAACAGTGCAACATGGGCAGACCTGTGGCTGCACGTGCAAAGCAAGAGGTGGGTCAACATGTGCAAACACATCCATGAACACCATGGCAGTGACATGCGCACCGGCATGGAGATGTGAGGCTGTCGTCACTCGTCCACTGACCCTCCCACGACCTTCCCAGCAGGACTGCATGTCATCACTGTTAACAATGCAAGCAAGGCAATGAGATGAACAAGTACTGTAGAGTACGTATGTATATATCAGGAGTGTTTACATGATGTCTGTGTAAACTGTTAAGGTGACCTGGCACCTACCAGGCTGTGACACTGATCAGCCACTTGGAATCACGCTGTACCCCACACTGGCTTCACTGAAGTGATCGTTACAATGTCTGTGTAAATTGTTAAGGTGACCTGACACCTGCCAGGCCGACACACTGATCGGCCACTTGGTATGTCACTCTACACTGCCTTCACTGAAGAGATCGTGATAATGTCTATGTAAATTACAGACTCCGACACCTGCCAGGCTGTGACACTGATCGGCTGATTGGGTACATCGCACCCCACACTAGCTGTGCTGGAGTGATTGTTGACTAACCCATCGTGGCATGCGGGACACGGTTGAGGTGTGCTGTGTACAGGACCAGTGGGGTCCTTTGCAGTAGGATATGGGGTACAGTGGCCTGTACTATGACTAGGCTGGCCAATCGAGGCATGGTCCAAGACCGTGGCATGGGGCACCTGAGAGCCACCATGTAAGTATGGTGGAAGCATGAACATGGGATTGTGGTGCATTGTCTGGGCTCACAATGCCCATGCAGTGCAGCAGTGTGAGCACACATTGTTGCACAGAGTGCCAAGCCAATTGGCTGGTTCCGGAGGCAGGCAACAGATGCCATATGTGTGTCCTGCCTGTGGGATTGTGCCATAACATGTTGCCATGCCAGGGTCCCACAGTACATGCCAGGGTCTGGTGTACACTATCAGTAAGGCATTAGTACATGTATTGCCAGCATTGCAGGACATGTATCAGTAACTGCACAGTTAAGGCATGTACTGTGGGTGTACACTGTCACTCCAAGGTTAAATCCCAGGTTAGGGTGTGGGGGGCATGTATCACCCACTACCGCACTGGGCTGTGGATGTAACCGCAGCACTGCATGCTACCAGTGCTAGAGGGATATTTCCCCTGGACCTCCTACTGTGGGAAGAGGGTGTGGATCTGGGAATCACCCCTGCTTTGTAGTAACTAGGTGAGGCAGTGTGTCGTGCAAGCCCAGGATCCCTGTGCCAACAGTGTGTGGTATATGTAGTACATATACACAGAGCCTCATATTTTCGCGATTCTCCAGTTACAGCAGCAGCCGCGAGAACATGGGTCTGCCACAGAAACAGCAATTTTGTTGCAGTAAAAGTGGCCATCACTACTGAAAACCCCAGCTAAACGACTAAAATGATTGTGGCGAGCTTAAAATGGCATTAGTGTGAGTTGTTGGCAGCTCCATTGTACAAAGAAACTATCATTAAAACCAAGGCTGTTGGAAGTGGCTTGTTTGGGAAAGAAGACAAAGTACAGCATAACTTCATCCCTGAAACCTCCCTCTGCCTGCAACCCGTATTAGAAATGCATTTATCTGAGCGAACCTTGCTAATCACGAACAAGGAGCTATAATGAACAGTGAACGTGACTTAAGGCATTCATTACATTGAGGGGTTACTGTATATGCAGGGCCCTGTGTTCACTGTGGCAAACTGGACCTACATTCTGCTGCAGGACCTCATGCTTGCTACGGTCAGGATATCAGCAATTCTGCAGTGATTCTCTGACAATTCTGTGATGGGCTTTACATTCTCTAGCAACTCAAATGAGCCCCAAAATAAAATCTAATTACCCAGAAAGAATGCTTAGGAAAAGGCAGCCTGGGGCAGTTTGGCAGATGCACAGGCTAGGCAAGGCAATTCTGGCATCATGATTTGGACTGGATGTAGGCATGGGGAACTGAAGGGTTATTTATTTTTTACTGCTGTCTGTTTTATTGTTCAATGGGTCCTCCCACCTGCTCAGTCCTGGTTTACCACAGCTATGCACCTGAGAATGTCTCCCCTGCCTGTCCAGTTGCTTGAAGACCAGTATTGCCTGGTTGTACAACAGTGCTGCTCAGTGGCTCTCTCCACCCACTTGCTTGAAGCCTGGTGGTGATGGTTTGTGCTGTTGCTGCTCTAGTTGCTTCCTCCTGCTCATGCAGTTCAACACCGGTGGTGTCATCTGTGTCAATGCTACTTGACTTCCACATCTTCTTCTCTCCCACTCTGTAAGGATTTACTGTGAGGCTAGAGAGTAGCTGGACCATTTTATATTAAACAAAGGTCCAGAAAGCCTCCCATTTTATGTCTGAAATAATTACTGATATTTTCAATCCACAGTTCTGCAATTGGCAAACAGAACCACCATTCATTTTCATGAAATAGATTTCCTGAAGTTCCCTCAGTGTTTGCAGAAGGCCATAATGATCATAAGCTACAGGGCTGAGTGCCAGTGGATTGGAAAAGTGGCCACCATCTACTGCAACCGGGGATGGCTACACTACTAGACTCTCCTCATTGCGGACATCTGCTTGCAGAACCTCCCACAAACTCTGGTGCGTTTCAGGCAGGACTTCTAAATCATCTATTTTCAAAGCAGACAATGCTCTTCCACCAACTCCGGTGCATTTCACCAGTTGGCTGTTCCGATTGCAAACTCGCCTTGAATTCAGCAACACAGAGTACTGTACTTCCAAGTTCAATCCTAGTGTGCTTCAGACTGCTGCTCCCCATTTGACTGCTGCCTTGTCATATTGCAGCCGGCTAACAGAAGTCCGCCCTAGTTTCTGAAAGCTTTTAAAGTTCAGCTGCTAATCCCACACCATCCTCCCATTGGTCAGTGCCCTCATGTGAACTCTTGTGACTGACCTCTACTGCTCAGCCTCCTCTGTCCTCTGTAAATCTTCTCTTCCAAGCTAGTTGTATATGGTTTTAGCATGTTATGCATTTTAGAAGCTTTTACTATCCATATGCAAGGGCGTTGATCTATATCACCATTACAACAGCTGACTGAAAGACAGGAGCCAAACGAGCCATTCTATTATACGACAATCTGCTATAGTGAGATCTCGTTATAAGCGAAGGGTTACCTATATGCCACAGTGCGATTGATAGGGTAACAGAGAAACTAGGGGTTCCAATGCAGTTGGGTAACAAACATATCAGAAGTAGAATGGATACACTATATAAATACATAGACACATACATAACCATACGTTAGGGGAACAACATTATACTGTAACATCAACCTGACACACTTTGGTACAGTATGAATGTAGTACAAACAGAGCTGGGATACCATAGTAACATTTCCAGCACCCAAACATGTGGGCACTAGAGTTGTCCTCCAGCTACGATGTACCATACACCAACTAATCCACCAGTGACCAGTTCCAAAGTGTGAGCCATTGCTGTCCTGTCTACTGATGGACAGTATGCAGTGGGACATGTAATGACTGCATGTCGGGAATTCAGGCTATCTTCCTAGTGTGCCAGGTGGTAATCAGAACACAGTGCCACACAGAAGTACACCACCCATGTACAAACGACCTGCAAACACAAAGCAGTTGGTGTACTTCCTGGGCGTGACACAGTGCCATCCTGCACCATGTCATGGAAACACTGTAGCCAGTCCCTGTCTGTGGAGGGTTATGAGATAACAGATGGACCAGACACAGGACTTCAAGTTCAAAACACAATCTCTGTGTGATGTTTATTCAAAATGGAGAAGATGACCTTAAGCAATGGCATATCCTTTCTTCAGTACATCAGTTTGCAGCGACAGACTATGCAGGTCCTTTCTCTGTACCTAGTCAACACCTACTGACTCACTGATCTCTGATCTAACTTAGCAGTTGAGAGTCAGCCCACCCCTATCGCGGGCCTTGTTTGCTTGGGTGGTGGGGGCTCAAATAAAAACAAATGAACAAAACCAAGCTAAAGATAAAGAACCTCCGTGCAGAAGCACTGAAACATGGTTACCCCAAAGGCATTGACAATAAGTCAAGTTTCAAAAATACATCATCATACATACTTCCATAATGCAAAGCATCATGGGATATATGCAAATCCTTGAAATGTCAGGCTTGTTCAGTTTACAGCAATTTATATGCATTTTAAATAGCACAACTAACTTAATTTCTATAATAGTCACTTAGTACATTTTATTTTTATCAAAACACCTAGTATCATGGTATTTTCAACATTTACAGGTTTCATAAAAATAAGGTATATAGATCAAGGTATTTTACGACAGTGCTATTACATACTAAATCCAACAATGATAAACACAACCTGTTTTACATATGTTTGAGGTTGCCACAATAACCTCCCCTGTATGAGGACCTGAGACGGAAAAGGAAAATTAAAGAGGACACTATAGCATAGTGTCAAGAGGAAGGTGTGCCCATAGGTGGCCAACCTTATGGACTAGAAATTGTAAAGGATAGACTAGACTAAGAAATAGAAGAACTGTTGCAACAGATTTAAGAAAAGGTTAGTCCTCAAGAGTGGCAGGAGCTCCCTGCACATGTGGGATGCAAAGGTGGTCCTATGCAGGGCCCTTGAGGTAGGGAAGATTGGTGGCTGCTTTCCCCAGCCTACTCCAGCTGGGAAACATAACTGAAGAGCTCCTGGTTGGCCAATGTCACACAGATCTTGATATGTGCACGCCCAGACATGCACAAGCAAACCAACCACACCCATAGGGCATAACAGAGATGCAACAAGCCAGACCAACACAGCATGTACAATAATGGGTGACAGTGACTGAGGACACAGCAATTCATTACAGCTACATAGTGATGTAACAGTATTCAGTGCACTACTGAAGCAGAAGCATGTGTGTACAGAAGGTCCCTCCAACACATGGCCATTTGGAACCAAGGGCTCCCTGTGGGGAATGTGGCATGTGGCAGTCTCTGTGTCCACCCAAGGGAGCTGCCACGTAAGGCTGGATCAGTACACTGTGTGTGCCTGTGTTCTTGCCTTGTGGTACCCATAGATGTGCACCCAGAGGTGTGTCACATGCTAGCACAACACTGGCATCTGCATAGTACTGACGTGGGACTGTTGGTACCATGGACTCTTAGTCTACACCAGGCACCCTGGTCACCTCCACAGCACCAACACCACTGTCTCCATTGCTGGGTGTCAGGGTGCATCATTCAGGGATGAGGTCCCACCCCCAGTAGCACACAGTTGCACTACATGGCCTCAGATTCTTTGCACCAATGATGGAGGTTGCTAATGTGCGCGTGCATCGCATCAACTGTCCTGCCCAGACCACCGACTGCATTGACCTCCTCTGTGATCTCAGACCAGGCCTGATGAACAGCAGTGTTGGTGCTGCGGTACCATGTGAGTGTCGACTCCTGGGCCTTGTATGCTCAGCGTGAGGACATTCAGCTCTTCTGTGCCCTAAGCCTCTCCTTCTCAGGCACAGCACCTGCTGAGGACAGGTGAAAGTGACAGATCAGTGGCACGTGCCCGATTGCATGCCAAATGTGGCTGATCCCATACCACTGCATGGCATGGGACCATGGCCATAGTGTACACATGGCAAATGAGTGGTATAGCAAAATGAGTGTAGACCCCCAGCCACCCAATAGGGCCAAAGATGACACTCCATTGGACTACAACATGCAGCTGCATGTCCTGGGCCCCATCCACAGGCAAATGTGCCACTGCACGCCAGCGATGCTATAGGACAACACTCAGCACTCAGGACAGAAGGCCATCCATCAGAGATGTGCACAGTAGCCATTGACACAGTACATCTCCCCCATTGCATTAGTGCACACTCTACAGTGCAGCAGACAACAGCAGACATGGTGCAAGGTGAGCACACCCATGGCAGAACAACCACCCATACTGCTGGTGTGAGGCGCACCACGCACTGTCTGGGGACAGTTGAGGCCAACACTGACAGCCATGTCATGTGTGACCATGTGCGAGGGCCTGATATGGGCCTACCAGAGCTAGTCAACACAACCGTGGTGCACAGAGTCCAGTGGCACGGTGACAGATATCTGTGCCATGGTGTGAATGACATGGTGTTCAGTGTCAGGGTGATAAGAACACAGTTCTATGCTGCTATCACTGCTTTGAGCTAGGCAGCCATATCGCACTGTGGACAGGGATGTGCTGGTTGCCAAGCAGTACTGGAAGGCAGAATGCCCAATGCAGGCAGTGGCTCATGACGAGGGTCCCCTGACAGGCAAGCATACCCACACAGACGCAGGACACTATGGCGGCAGGTGGGGTGCTACTTGAGCCTCATGCCCTTGGGCTCTGTTCCCATTTCACTCCAACACATCTGCAAGACTACTCCCATAGTGGTTTCCAGCCTGTTGGTGCACAGCAAATTTCCAATGTGTCTTATAGTACAGTATATCCGTGACAGACAGATTGATCTGCCATCCCACATATGCTATGCAAGTCTATGGACACAGGTTCCTGTTGATGGTTCTAATCTCTGTAACATATGGAAATACCTGTAGAAGTGGGAGCCCTGCAGGTGTGTTGCCACCATAAAGTGTGTGCTATGGATAGGGCTGCAACTATAGGCATTGGCAAAGGCATAGCATAACACAGTATGCAAAGTAGCGGCACACAGAAGTGATGACTGATATGTGACAAGGTAAGCTGAACAGTCCCTAAGTTGTGAAGTGCTGGCATGAAGCCATTGAAGTCTGTAAATCTGTACTGTGCATACCTCACTGCCCAGAATGTTCTGCTTGGCTGGCTCCAGATGCAACACGTGCTGGCTCCATTACTTGCAATTCCACTGCTATCTGAAGGTGGTATACTTGTCTCCTGAAATAGCGCTGAGCAAAGTTGCATGCAAATACATGTAGAATGCTCTGGAATGAGATGCAAATGGACAGTTTTGCCCCCTGATTGCCCAAGCAGCTCATTTACATGCTTCCCTTGAGAACAGCAGATCTTACTGAGAGGGCTCTTGCAGAGGTAATTACATATAGGACTGACGCCGGCAGGCGGCAGGACCCCACGGAAAAATTTCTAGCTAGCAGTCCCTGGTGGGACTGCCCCCATGTCAGGTGACCGGCGGCCGAAGACATCGGGTATAGCGCGGTCCTGGACGCCTCCAAGTTCTTTCCTGCCATCAGCTCGTGCAGCGCCCTCATGGTGAAGTTCATGCTCAGCCCTGTTGCTTCGCTTGTTTTTTCCGAAAGTATCAGTATTTTGCATTTAATTCGCAGGTGAACGCCGGTTTATGTCGTCCCCTTCAAAAATAAGTGCGACTGCAGCTCCCAACTGCCTCACAAAGACTGTCACTCCCACTGCCTTTTGTTTAGGCCCCACCACGCTGGTCGACAGTGGGCCCGCATTGCCTGCATTTCAACGCTGCCACCCGCAGAGACGACGCCAGCAGTCTTTGGAAGCCCATCTCCTCAAAAAGAAGATGTCCACAATGGAGGAGTTGAAGAAGCTTCGCAGGCGCCAACCTCCCAGAAGGACATAAGAAGCGGGACAAAGAAGGGCACCGGGAGAAGGCCTCTTCCACGACTCCGGCTGGAGCCGCGGCTAAGGTAACGCCCTCCGAGGACGCTTCTGACGGCAGCATCCGAGGTTTCGAAGAGGCGTTGCCCACCTGGCCGGGTTCGTTCGAGCTCGCCGGTGCCTCGGCAAAAGGAGGCTTCTGCCCAGTACTGCCGCGGGCTTGCAGCCCACTGGTGGGCGCCTCCCATAAGCCGGACTTGCTCCTCCGATGTTCCGGCGAGCAGGCGCTAAGATGCCCGACCCTCCGTGGCAGCTCACGGCAGCATCCCTCGGACCGGCCACTTCCCCCTCGGCCCGCCTCCGACGGGACCCCTGAAGTCGGACGCCAGCCCTCTGGCGCCCGCCGGATTCGCCCTAAGTCGCACGCTGGCTCCTCCGGACGTGCGCCTGGTTGGAGCTCACGACAGACCCTTCACAGTCTGTCGCCCCAGGTTCCCCGCAGCTTTCACTGCCATCCGGGAGCCCAAGTCCCCTGCCTGACCCTGGGGACTTCTCCTCCATCCCCAGGTGAAGCTCGGATGCCCTTCCACCATCAGATCCTCCTCCGCAGAACCGATCTGATGCCAGCCCTCGGACGCTGCTCCAATGCCGCTCTGCGACGCTGGCCTTGACACTGGCCCGCCAACGCTGTTCCTGACGCCGGTCCCTCCGGCGCCGGGCGGGAGATATTCTCTTCCATCAGGCTCTCCACCCCACGGGCCTGTCACAGTTGATCTGCCCGTGGAGTTCCCTACTGGGCGTCTGCTCCAGCAGCTCCTCCGGTACCTGGGTACCCACCGTCTTATCCGGCGCCGTTTACGTGGTCCGCAGTATCCTGCACCACAGTACCTGGCACCGACTCCACCGACGCCGCAGTACCTGACGCCGCAATACCCAGCTCCGTATTCCCGCAGCCGGGTTACGGATACTCACCTTACGGATATCATCCGCACAACTATCCCTCTCCTCCTCCTCCACCGCCCCCAGGCGCGGTGGATCTTCAGGAGACTCTGGCCTCCTGGTGGGCTGAGGCAAGGTTCAGCTCACCAAGGAAGTCGAGAGCCGTCTTACGGCGATGGTGCCACCTCGGCTCCTGTACGCCCCCAGACAGCACACTCCCTCTCCGCCTCCGGATTCCTGAGCTCTCCCTCGGATCCAGAGTGGGGCAGGACATGCGCCTCCTGAGAACCTGCCTCCCCTAGACGAGCTAGGAGTCTTATTCTGCTTCAAATTCTCCTCTTCTTCTCTCTCGGACTCCTCGGATTCCTCCGATGGATGCTCCGAGAGAGGATGACGAGCTTTGCTCTCCGTCCAAGCCCTGGCCGACGACTCCTCCGAAGTCTCTCCGGAGGATCCTTCCTTCACGGAGTTGTCAGGAAGATCCAGGAAGTCCATCAGTGGCGTTCCTTAGAACCAGATCCTCAATGGGTTAAACTCGCTGAACATCTGGACTTGCCCCTTACGGCCCCTACTCTAGTGCCACCCTGGATCGAGCCTCATGCCCACCTTGTTTCCACCATTTGGAAACAACTCCTGCTTTAGCCCCACTTCCTCAGAAGTCCAACAGGCTATACCAGGCTCTGAGGGTGTAGACTTTCTAGACTCTCACCCCGTGCAGACTGGTTATGATTAGCGCCTGCCACGGCCGGTCAGCACACCTGAAACATTTGAGCTCATCTCCTCCGGATAAGGAATCTCACCTTCTGGATCAGTATGGAAGGAAGATCTATGCTTCTTCCACACTGGGGATTAGGGCCCTAAATTATGTAGCACATATGGGGATTACCAGAAGGCTGTCCTTACCCAGGCGGAATCTAAGATTGACTCTTGCCTGACTCCCAAGTCAAGCAGGAGTTAGCTGACCTTGTCCGTTCTGCTCTGTTCGCCAGTCATCACATTCTGAGGATGACCTATGATGCAGTGGACACTGCAGGATGGAGCTCTGCATTCACCGTAAGTTTTCAGTGTCACGATGGCTCTGTGTGTCAGGTCTGGTCCCGGAGGTGCAGTTAGCAATTCAAGAAGCACCTTTCAGGGGTTCGGTGCTTTGCGGTGGTGATGTCAAGGACATCATCACTGACTTGCAGGAGAAGGGGATGGCCTCAAATCTGTTGATTTAATGTACCGTCCCCATCCCCATAGTGCCGTCCCTTTCGCAGACGCAGCCGGCCTCAAGCGAAACCCAGGAAGGCGGGCCACTCACAGCTGCCAGGCCCCGCCGCCCAAAGCAGCGGGTGCTCCAGCTGGGCGCTGCCTCACACCACCTGACTTCTTCCCTCTCCCACCGCCTCCGGACTCCCTGAGGAACCAGGAGGAGGAAGATTCTCCTCCACCTTCCGGGTTGGGAGAGGATAACATCGGTTCATGGGTGCTTCAGATCATAGCAGAGGGCACTCTATAGAGTTTCTACAGAAACCTCCACGTCACCCCTCTCTGAGCTCCTCTTACTCAAGGGACCATCTTCCTTGGTCAGGGAAGAAATATCTGCTCTCCTCGTGAAGCAGGCCATAGAGTCCGTCCCCTTCACCTTCACGGACGGTTACTATCCTATTTCTTCCTTGTACCAAAGAAGACGGAGATCTCAGACCCATTCTCGATCTCAGCTCTCTGAACCTATATATGGAATACAAGAGGTTCAGGATGCTTTCTTTCAAACCCTCTTGCCCCTTCTCCTGCCGTGCCAATGGCTTTGTGCACTGGATATGCAGGATGTGTACTGCACATCCCCATTCGCCCTTGCACCGAAAGTACCTCAGGTTTGCATTCCAGGGGACCACTACCAATTCTGGGCTCCTCTTGGTCTTTCCTCGGCTCCCGAGTTTTACCAAATGCCTGGTGGTGGTGGCGGCCCACCTGCGTTTTGGGAGTTCAGGTTTTTCCTACCTGGACGACTGGCTCCTGCTGCCCCATCCAGGAGGAACTCCTGCAATTTCTCTCCTCACCCAGCAGGTTTTCACTGGTCTGGGTATCACCATCAACCATTCCAAGTCTCATCTGGACCCTCCCAGAGACTCCGGTTCATTGGGGCAATCCTCGATACAATAGTGTGCAGGGCCTTCCTGCCTTTCGGACAGGGGCCTCCTCAGTCCCAGATTTCCTACTCTTGGAACAGGAAGGTTCCGTGAGGTCTGTGCCTGTCTTCTGGGGCTTATGGCAGTTGCCATCCTGACGGTTCCACGGCGCACCTCCAAATGAGGATCTCTCAGTGGACTCTCCGCTCTCAGTGGGATCAACTTGTAGATGACCTAGATCATCTTGGTGCTGATCTCCTTGCCGATAAGAGACTTGCAATGGTGGATGGTTCAGAGAGAACCTGTTCGGGGGTCCCTCTTTCATCCTCTCCCCACCCAGACTCTGACCACGGACACATCAGGTGAAGGTTGGGGAGCCCATCTGGGTCCTCACCGAACCCTGGGCTTATGGTCCAGATTGGAGTTAGCACTCATACAATGTGCTCGAGCTACAAACAGTGCTGTATGCTCTCTCAGGCCCTTCACCAATACATCCTTCCGGTCACCTAGCTTTCCAAACAGACAAAATGTGCATGGTGTGGTACATCAACAAGCAGGGAGGACTCGATCTTACCGCTGTGCAGGAAGCGATGAGGGTTTGGGATTGGGCAATGCTTCACAACCTTCACCTCACGGCGATCCAGGTTCTGGGAGTGACAATGTCCTGGCAGACAAGCTAAGTCGTTCTTGGCTCTACCACACTAGTGGGAACTGGACCAAAAGTTCTAAAGTATCTTCCAGGTTTGGGGCCTCCTCAGATAGACCTGTTTGCCTCATCCCAAAATGCAAAGCTTCCAACCTTTTGCTCGCTTGCTCCAGAGCCAGGCGCTTGGAGCGACGCCTGTCTCTGAACTGGAAGGACAGATTCGTCTATGCTTTTCCCCAATTCCCTCTGGTCCCTCGTGTGCTGCAGAAACTGGCATTGAAGGAGCAAGAATGATTCTGATCGCTCCTTTCTGGCCCAGGCAAATCTGGTTCTCTCTTCTACAACAATACTCAGAGGTTCCTCCTCTTCCTCTTCCTTTCTCGAGGATTGCTGACCCAGGATCAGGGACCCTGGTCCACCCCAGACTCGAGTTCTTCAACTTCATGCATGGCTCCTGCAGACCTAGCCCAATCCGTTTTGGCATCTCTCCTAAGGTGGCGAGATTCTGGTGGAGGCTAGAAAACCCTCCACTAGGTCCACCCTCGCTATGAAATGGAAGAGATTTTCCATCTGGGCTGCCTCAGGAATGTGGAGCCTTCTCCTGTCCTGTGGCCATTCTGCTTGATTATCTGCATCATCTTTTCGACCTGGGTCTCAGTCACTCCTCTTTGAAGGTTCACATGGCTGCTATTTCAGCCTACCATGTTTCCTTTCGCTGATAAAGCATTTGCCCAATTGAGGTATCCAAGACTTTTCTCAGAGGGGTCCTTCATCTCAGGCCCCTGTTCGGACTCCAGCTCCTGGGACTCGAACTTTGTCCCTCGAAACTTACCCTTCCTCCTTTTGAGCCTGCGACTTCCGAGACTTGAAGTTCTTATCGTGGAAGACTCTCTTCTTGGTGGCCATTACTTCTGCTCGCAGAATTTCCGAGCTCAGGCCCTTATGTGCAAAATCCTTATCTGATTTTTCACAAAGAAAGAGTAGCTCTTATCTAATCCTAAGTTTATCCCAAAAGTGGTAGCAGAGTCTACCTTAAATCAGTCTATTGAATTACCTACCTTTTTCATGCAGTACTCCAACCAAGGAGAATACTTGCTCCATACCATGGATGTCCACAGGATTCTGAGATACTACACCAATAGGACGAAGGATCTCAGGAAGACTGATCAGTTGTTCATCTCTTTGCTCACAAAGGGAAGGCAATGCTGTCTCCAAGCAATGCCTGTCAAAGTGGTTGGCTCATTGCATCACTTTCTGTTATGACAAGTACAACAAGGCCCTACCGGTCAAGTCAGAGGTCACTCCACTCTGTGGAGTAGCTGCCTCATGCTTGTTTCAAGAATGTGTCTGCAGCAGACATCTGTGCTGCCGCCACCTGGACTTCCGTCACATACTTTACGTAAACATTACAGTTTGGACATTGCCTCTCACCGAGAGCAGGCTTGGTTAGCTGTCTTGCAAGGCCTCCTATCTTGAGGTTTGCAAGGTTGTTTGCTTCTTCTGGAGTAGTTCCTCCTCCCGTGCCTTTCATTTGTTCCAGACTGCTTGGGATTCTGCCCTATATGTAATTACCTACTGCAAGAGCCCTCTCGGTAAGATAGTACAGTTACGTAAGAACTTACCGTAACAGTAGATCTTCTAGAGAGGCCTGCAGTAATACCTTCCCGCCTCCATCCCCAGGTTTTTCAGCTCCTTTTCCATTGAGGGAAATATCTGCTTTCTCTCGTCCGGCCTTCCGGGCCTGTGGCGGGAAAGAATTGAAAGCGGCGTCCGGATCACTTTATACCGACGCCGTATGACGCCGTCACCTGACGTAAGGGTCCTCGCCAGGGACTGCTAGCTAGAAATTTTTCTGGGTCCTGCCGCCGACGCCAGTCCTATTTGTAATTACCTACTGTAAGAGCTCTCTTCAAGATCTACCTTTACGGTAAGTTCTTACGTAATTGTACTTTTTTTTTGCGTCACACTAACACAGCTCGCTTCTAGTATGACAGTATTATACCGCAAAAAATATTGAATTGCACGTTATGTTTATTGTGCTTTGTGGCCATTCCAGAACCTTTCCAAGATGGCGCACGATTTGTGCCATGCTTGTGTGGTACAACGCTGCAGAATAATGTTGCATGTTACTGCACAGACCGATAGTGTGCATTTGCAATGTCTCAGCAGTACTAATCTGTCATGCATACTGCACAGCACAACATGCCATAGCGTTGCACAATCCAGTGTTGATCAATTGCACAAAATATGCAGTTTGCAACACTGCTGCAATGTGCCATCACTGGTGTTATGGGAGCCGTACAGTCAACATGTCTAGAGCCAAGAGACTCAGGGCACCTACGCAGTGAGACCAGCAGTGGTCTGATGTTGAGCTGGCCAAACTGGTGGTCCTTGTGGTTGCCAAGGATGGCCAACTCTTTGGTGTGGTAGACCTTGGCGCCCGGGGAGAGGTTTGGGCCTTGGTGGGGAGACACCTCTCAGGCTACACAGGCATGGACAGGATGGGGAAGCAGTGTCTCCATCATTATGGTGACCTGGTCAGGTGACAGGGAGCTCCTGCCACCCTGAGGACCGACCTTTTCTTAAATCTGTTGCAACAGTTCTATTTCTTAGCCTAATCTATCCTTTACAATTTCTAGTCCATAAGGTTGGCCACCTATGGGCACCCCTTCCTTTTCTTGACTATGCTATAATGTCCTCTACTTTTCCTTTCTCTCTCAGGTCCTCGACAGGAGGTTATTGTTGTGACCTCTGAACTGATATAAAAAAGTCTGTATTCCTCTTTGTTGGATTTAGTATGCAATGGCACTATGTCTTAAAATAATTTAATGTATATACCTTGTGTGTTTTGTTGCCAGTGCCCTTTGAGGTAATCCTTTTTTTCAGTGTTTCTGCACGAGGTTCTTTGTTTTAGCTTGCTTTTTTTTTTGTTTTTACTTTCTGAGCCCCTACCACCCAATCAAATGGGGCCCACATAGGGATGAAGGGTTTTCACTGCAAAGTGGTTAGATCAGAGATCAGTGTCAGTAGGTGCTAAGTGCAGAGAAAGGACATACATAGTCTGTTGCTGCAAGCTGATTTACTGAAGAAGGAATATACTATTGCTGAAGCTAACGTCCTGTATTTTGAATAATCACACAGACATTGTGTGTGAAACCTGAAGTTCGTGTCTGGTCCATCGGTTATCCCACAACCCTCCTCACCACACCTCCTCCTTTGCCACACAGCCCTTTCTATCCACAGTCCTCCCCAGCAGTGGTCCCACACTCGACAGTGGCCAGGGTGTCTACCCTGCCTGAGGATGACACGATCCAGGGTAGGCAGTGCAGCGACATACACCACCTCCCTGTGACTGCCACAGACAGACATCAGTATCCCAGACACCCAGTTTATGGAGTGGTATTCTTTCCTGTTTAGGTAGGCATCTGAATCTGGGCCAGGTGTTCATGGACGGCCACATGGGTGCATTTGATTGCACTGAGTACTGTGAGCAGACTCGCTATCGGTAAAACTGCAACATTGTTGCTGTTCATTCTGCTGTGGTGCTAGGGAACACTATGAATTCACTGGCATGTGGCAGCAGGGATCTCAGAACTGGCCAGCAGTTGCGAGGTGGACAGCTGGAACCTCCTGTGGTATCACCGACAGGGGTATGGAAGGTGCTTGTTGCCAGGAAATACATGGCAGCTGTCACCTTCACCTCCACCATCAGAACTTGGCTGCGCTTGGGTGGTAGTGTGTAGGTCTTCATCCAGGAGTTCACACAGCTGCCTGAGCATGGCCTGGTTGAGGTGGTTCCAGCCAACCTGCTGGTCATTGGGAGACTCGTGGCTGGAACCACCTGTGCACAGCAAGGCACCTCCACAAGTGTGGATCAGCCCAGGATGTGCCTGTTACCACTGCTCATCCTGGAGGGCCTCCCAAAATGTATAGTAGCTGTGGTGTCGTGTCCACCAGTCTGCCTCTGCCTGCAGTACCTCCCTCTGCCTCTGGGCTTTTCCTGGATTAAGAGGACCTTTATGGGCGGTATTTACACTAAGCAACGTGTCATGCAAAGCACTTTACACTGTTCTAACACTATATGAAATAGCATTGCACCTGTATGCGTGGCCTCTCCCTCCTTTGCACCACGCACTGGCCTTTTGTGAATTGCAGTTGCAAGCAAACTTGGTGCAATCAGTGATTTTCAAAGTTTTGTGAGTCCTAGCCTTGCTCTTTAAAGTTGTACAGTGAGTCAGAAGCTGAGGTGGAATTCAAAGACGATATCCCCTGGTTCACAGTTCTGTACCCTAAATCACTAGCACAGGGATTTGTGCCTAACCAGACTTGCAGACACGCATACCTGGCCCCTCCCTAATGAAAACTGAGCAGAAAGTGATTCTGGGATCCAACAGCACTATCATTTTTATTAAAACACAAGACTCATTTAGTTTCACAGGATTAGTATACACATTTATACGTACAGTTATGGTGTCTCTTATCGCTCTAAGAGTGCATTCTTGATTTCTTTGGGTGGAGGATTGGGAAGCAAAGCTGAGCAGTTCTGGCACTCAAAGGAGTGAGAAGAAACTCTTGTAAGCATAAGTAACACAGGAACTGTACATATAAATACATGTTCTAAATCATGTGAACCCAGCAGTATTTCTTAGTAACTATATATTTTTCAGCAATACTGTTTGTCTGGCAAAATATCAAGAAGATGCACATTTTCTTATTGTATTATTTAATTCCTGAACCAAGATACGGAATACTGAATTTCTTAAACGTTCCTACTCTGTTCCATGCCCACCATGAAAAAATTAAATATCTTGGTACAGTGCTGTGCTGTTTACTCTCAGAAACATATAGTAACACCGTCCTGATAATGCATAGTATGCATCTGGCATGTACTGCACATTCAACAGCAGGTAACCTCAGCAGAAGAGCCGCCCAGTGACGCTGAGGTTTGAGGTGCTGGACGCCACACCGCACCACGACGGTGACCCGAGTTTGGGAACGAGCCCTGCCATTGGGGGTAGCAGGGAGGGAAGATATCAAGCATCCATAGGACTGCTCTCCCTTCTCAGGTAGGGATCTGGGGTGCGCGCGCTCATGGGCAGCCTCTGGCATTAGTCAAGGGCAGTGCAGGAAGTGAGCAGTGATGCAGCTGCAAGGGTGGAGTTCCAGCAGACATCGGCATGCAGTATCATCAGATGTCATTGCATGTCCGGAAGTCTGAGGGCAATCATTCAAGGAAAACCCTTCAGCAACCAGTGGAGATTGAGGCCCTGGGACCTGCCCACATCCCGCCATTGGACCCGACGCATTGAGATCGCCTGGCAGGCATCCCAATCCCACAGTAGGTCCCTCTAATTCTCAGACAGGCCACCAAGGGTGGCAGGCCTCCCTGGGGGTTATCCGGAGGGCTGGACCTGCAATGGGTCGGGAGAGAGATAGATGTGTGGGTTTCAGACTGGGAGTAGAGGCAGAGTTGTGTGCACAGTCTGGAAGGATGCCCTGGTTACAGAGTGAATAACTAGAGTACACAAGAAGAAAAACCTTAGCAGAAGAGATTTTCCAAATTATGAAAGTGATGCCATCTTTAGTGACATGAGTCAGTAATTAATTTTACAGTTTTGGGCCAGGAAAGATGCACTAAGCCAAAGTTTTTCCTAGGTGTTCCCTGGGAGCACAGGAAGTTAAGTAGATTGCTTATGGTCACACACAGTATTCATGTGGTGACTTTGGGACTCAAACCCAATTCTCCAGGTTTGCAGTTCAGTACTCTTAACCAGTAAGCTATACTGCCTCTCATTATTTACAGACTGAACTGTAAAAGCTGTTTTAGCAATACCTGAGAAAATTAAAATACACGGAGTATGAATCTTAGGATGACAGAAATACATTTTTCTTTTTTGTGTTATATTTTTGTTGATTTTTCATTTTCATACAGATAGTCTTGATACACCAGTATTTCCAGGCTTCTTACAATAAATTTGAAATGCATTTTTTCCCAACCACTTTATACATCAGCAATGGGTTACTTACATAATCTACCCTCCCCCATGATTCACCGAACACATCCCATGTTTTCCATTATCTTTCTTTGCCAGATCACATTTCAATACTGTGTTATCATGTAGGAAATTAAGAATTTAATGCCTGAACTAAAACCGTTACATATGTAGGCTTATCTCTCCAATCCGGCATTGATTTGTTTGAGATTAGCGGAACTATTTACATAAAAGCATAAGATAAATAAGAAAGGAAAGAAAGAAAGAAACAAGCATTTGTCAATGCTGAATGTTGCCTTGCTGGCATTGGTAGTGCAGGAGTTAGAGATGCATAACAGGAATGGCAGTGAAGTATGGAACAGACGTCAACCCCACCACCTGCAGAGACTGACAGGCATTGAGGTGTACCTTTGGGTCGTCGGCTAGAGCAGCTCATGCCATTTCGCCTCACCCCACCCTGCAGACTCTGACAAGTCTCATGTTGTACTCTTGGGGTCATCGGGCCTTACGCCACCCCATTCCGTAAGGAAATATGTTGAGATGGTGCAGTATAGGAGAATGGGGTGAACTTTGGTCAAGGGTCCAAGGCACACCTGATGCCTGTCACTGGCTGCAGGGTGGTGGAATGGCGTGAGCATTACAGCCAACAATCCAAAGTCTCACCCCTGATGCCTGTCAGTCTCTACAGGGTGAGACGTTATGGTTAGAAACCCTAACGCCTCAGGTGTGTGTTTGTATTTGCACTCCAAATTTTCAACATGGGCTTTTGTGACCCCACCTCATGAAAGCATTTGGGACCTCCATTCATGAACAGTGGCACTGTGATTTTGTTAATCTGTCCTGAATGTTGACTTCCCACAGCGACTGCGCCATTCTGCCAGATGTGTGAAAACACATTTCAGGCAGGATGTGAAAATGACAGCTGTGCCATTCATAAGGAGGTGTGAAGAAATGGCAATGTTGAAAATCTGGAGTGAAATATATAAAATTTCAGTTACGAGCGGCATGCAACCAAGTAATGCACACTCGTGAATAATCATTTTGTGGAATTTTAACAAATGTTCAGTATAGGCATTTTGGGACCTCCGCCATGAACAGTGGCACTGTGATTTTCTTAATCTGTCCCAACATTGATTTCCCACAGCGATCACAACTTTGTGTGCCAGATGTGCGAAACACATTTTGAGCAGGATGGATAAATGACAGCTGTACTGTTCATAAGGAGGTATTAAAAATGGCAATGCTGAAAATCTGGAGTGAAAATATTAAACATTCTCGGTTACGAGCATGCGTGGAAACTGCACAACGCACACTCATAAGTCATTTTTGGAATTTTTCACCAAATGTGCCACATAGGCTTTCTGGGAGCCCACCTCATGAACAGTGACACTGTTGTTTTGTTAATTGGTCCTGAAAGGTGATTCCGCATAGTGACCACGTAAATCCTCTTCGGGACTGAATAATGAAATGACAGTGACCTGAGTTCATGAGGTGGAGTCCCAAGAACCCCAAGTTGAAAATTTGGAGCCAAAAGTCACAGAAATGGCCAAGATATCCACTACTGTTGAAACCCTCCATTGATGCCATTATACAGCTTACCGTGATTTTCTTCTGTTTGCGGTCGGCTTTTGAAAAGTTCAGATGTCTCCCGCTCAACTAAAGATCATTGCACTGGGCTCCAGAGGTAAGTATAGGTGAGGGGGTGGGGAGGTGGGGTGCACAAAGGTAGGCAGGTTGGGGAGGGGCCATGACCATTTAGGACTGCCATGACCACGAGGGGACCGCTTTCTGTTTTATGGAACAAAAAAAGGACAGCGTGGGAAGGTTTTTTTTTATTTACAGGTTTGTTTTGGGCACACTGGGGTGGGCCCTGCGTGCCACCTGTGTTTTTTGGGAGAGGACTGAAGCCAGTGATTGGGCCCCTGTCGGCAAAGACAGCGTGTCTGTGTTTGGGGGGCATGATGCCGAGGAGATTGGGCACCCCTCGCAGACAAATCAAGGGAGACATTATGCTGTCGGGGATAGGGCTCCTTTGTCGGCAAAATGAACTGGGGAGGTGCATGCTGACAGGGGATTGAGCACCCCCACATCGGCTTTGTAGGGACTGTGATAGGTGGATGGCGGAGCCGCCGCCATGTTTATTGAAATGTTTTGCCAGGGGCAATGAATGGGGCGAGGAGATCTGCCGCTGCAATAACGAGCCTGTCTGTCATTGCAGCAGCGGATTTCTTTCAAGTTGGTGGCACGCTTGAACTGCTGTCATAGACAGTATGCTCATGCATTGCGCCGCAGAGACCAACCCAAAAAGTAGTGACGTCCATTGGCCACAACACGGCTGCACATCCACAACCTGCTACTCCAGCAAGCTGTCACAAATGTCGCTATGCTTGTGCGCAAGACAACAGAAAATGAATCACACTCTATTATACTACCAGCTTACAATTTCATTTCACCAATTGTCATTCTTTAGGTCAGTTAATTGGTCCCCTACTTTATCACATTTTTCAGCTTCCCAACATTCCAGATGAGCAGGGACTCTGTCTCTGGAGGGCTGGGGTTGCTTACTTTATTATATATATATATATATATATATGTATATGTGTGTATATGTGTGTGTGTGTGTGTGTGTGTGTGTGTGTTGTGTGTGTGTGTGTGTGTGTGTGTGTATATATATATATATAATTAATTACTGGTCATCAATTTTAACATTGGAATAAGTAGTTGATATTTCCGTATCAACCAGTTGGTTGTTACCGATTCCACGCCATGTATTTTCCTAGTGATGCCCCTGAGCATTCTTAGAGTGTTCGCATCAGCTGAGAGACAACAAGTGAAAAAACGGCATCAGAATTTGAATAAAATCCACTCTTATTTGCCGAGCGCTGCATGTCTGTTCCAAGACTCCTTGGTTCACGGATTAGTTCAATAAAGTGTTCCTCCCTTCGTTCACCAGTAACACATGTAAAAGTAATGAAAAATAAAGTAAAAGAGTGTTTAGCCATGATTCTTTACTGAAAACAAATCAGTAATGCGAACACAGTCCCTTTCCACTGGAAGCCCTGAACATGTGGCGCTGCTACCTAGATGACCAACCGATGAAGAACCAAGAAGATCGTAGGTGTTTTTAACATTTCAATGACTATAAAATCTATATTTTAGTGGACAGTTGTAGACAAGAAACTTTTTTTTCTCTGTACTCAGTTTTCTGTTCCCATAAATGTGTTCCCGACCACGCTGAATCCCCGTTCTTTATGTATGTGATCTCCACTGCATAAAAATTAATGCCAAGCAATTATATAAAATAAATCATGAGGATGTGGTTTTAACTTGAATTTAATACAAACCTTGTCAAGTGATGCATGAATAAGCCCTCGAGCTCGCCTCGGGGTTTATGTAGCATCACCGACTGTGTGCATTAAATTCTCGGTCAACCACCCTCCTTATACATTAATTTCTATATATATGTGTGTATATATGTATATGTGTGTGTGTGTGTGTGTGTGTGTGTGTGTGTATGTATATGTGTATATATATATATATATATGTTAGAGGTAAAAACTGTTTAATGCATCAGTTAGGTTGTTCCACAGTGAAAAAGCGAGTAAATTCGATGTTGGGTTGAAACCCCATTACACCCCCCCAGCTGGAATCAGGTGCGTTGGGGTCATTGGCCCTAAGTGTCACCCCATCACATGTGGAAAGAAGCTGAGGAATAGGAGAATGGGGTGACAGTTAGGACCGGATGACCCCAATGCACACCCCGACTCCAGCTGAGGGGGTGGGCTGAGGGTGCAAGGGGTTTCAACCCCAACATCGAATTTCGCTTTTGTCACTGTGGAACTACCCTAACTGATGCGTTAAACTGAGTTTTTGCCTCTAATTTCCTTCTTTTGAGAATGATAATGAGAAATAGTGAATGTATGCAGTAGGAGCGCTGGGTGATGTCTTGTAGCATTGTAACATTGTGCCCTCAAACGCAAATCATAATGCGATGGTGATGCAAAGCAAAACAGAAAGAGGAACAGTACTGTAGACAGAAATGCTAAAACAACAGAAACGCAACCGCAAATGAAAACACAAAGGGTAACGCATATGGTGGCCTAAACATGAATGGTAAGTGAACGGGTAATGAACTGCAAGCAGAAACAGTAATGGTAAGAGTAATGTAAGCACACAGGCTAGTTTTCCCAAAAGCTGTATACAGAAAGACAGAGTAGAAAGAATGTATGCAAAATAATGACTTCTAACACAAAAATCAGTAGTTGTATAGTAAATTGCTTATATCTCAGTAACTGTGACATAGAAAAAAAATTTAAAATCATATGTATTATCATTTTCCTGGCTAGTTTTATACATAGCCCAATTTTTGACAAAAACTCTGTGTCTCACACCGCTTAGATACGGCCTCAAAGGCGCCAAGTAACACCGTAATGTTATCCCATGGGGAAAAACAGAATTGACTGCTACAACTTTTGAACAGTTTAATATTTTTTTCAATAAATCTTCAAAGGCACATCAGGGACCCCGCCGCATGTTTCCTGAAGACTTTGGGTCGGTTGTCCAAACTGCATGTACCTGTAGGTGCCCATCAGAATTCCAGAAAAGTATAACGATGCGTAAATCACGCTTTATTAACCCACAGCCGTATCCGACTGGTACAAAACTTGGCAGATCCCAAGGCATATGGGTCTTGATCATGTATTCCAAATTTCAGGCAAATCTGTCAAACGGTTGCAAAGTTATTAAGGTGCAAAATTTTGGGTTTAACGTAAATGGCTCCTCAACTCCTAACTATGGTAGCACTACCGTGCTACCATAATATATATAATTTTTTTTAACCCACCTCCTGCCTGTGTGTGTGTGTGTGTGTGTGTGTGTGTGTGTGTGTGTGTGTATATATATATATATATGCTTCAGTGGGGATAGTGATGCCAGATACCTCCCCATTCTATCATGAAGCATTCCTCCCTTCAGCGATATGTTAGCCTATCCGACATAGGTGGCCATCATTAGATTTTTCCACATAACCGCTGTGGGTGTTGCACATGATACCCATGTGTTTAGAATGATCTGCCTGGCTATGACCAACGTTATTCAAACCCATCTCGGTATAGGCACCAGTCCCTCTCATCTACTTCCTCCCCAAACAATAAGGGCAGGGTTATGCCTCCATTGTCCTCCCCATATCATGGAAACCTCTTACCACCTCCTTCCAATATCTCTTAATCACCTCACATTCCCCAAAATAGTGGAAGTATATGCCTCTCCCATCCTGCAGCTGCCACACATAGGAAACACCCTGGGCAGAATTTAGACCATACTGGGATAGAAAGTCAATGTAGGAATTTGAATTGGGTTTCTTCGAACCGTTGCAGAGTAGCAATCCCATATGCTTATATAATAACCAGTCTCCAATTCTCTTCTGAGATGTTTACTCCCAGATCCATTTCCCACTTAAGTTTATTACCTCCTGTTGTGTCTGGAAACTGGGCCCTATCCCATCCTGCTGCCCTACCTATATGATAAGCCCTTTATCCTGTTTTTTGGCCCTGAGAATTTCCCTTCAATTGTTGCCAGTGGATCCATCTATTGGAGCCCTACGTAGCTCCTTACCATAGCTTCTACCTACAGATATTTATAGAAATGTGAGGTAGGTATCACCAAGCTTTCTTGTATTACTGCAAAAGAATACATACCTTCCCTTAATATAGATCCCCAAGCAACGTATTCCCTGCTCCTCCCATGTCCTCAGTCCTTGATCCTCAAATCCCAGCAGAAATTCCAGATTCCTTGCTATTGGGACCAAAATGGTATTCTCCCCTCACCCATGTCTCTTCCTAATATGCCTCCATGCTTCCAGAACTGCCTCTGCCAGGGGTTGCGATCTGGCAACTACTTATAGTCTGGGAACTGCTTATAGTCGACCTGGGCATCCTTCCTCCTCCAACTCAACCCATGTCACCGCTTCACCCCATGTACCCAGTTGTGTAGGTAACGGAACTGAACTGATAGGAAATTGGCCCTTTATGTCCGGGAATGTCAAACCACTTTTCTCTGTATTCTTCTTTGAGTCTAGCTTATTCCCTTTCTAGATTTCTTCCTGCCAATCTATTAATGTCTCTCACTGTTGAGCAAAGGGTACCATCTGCATCTGTATAGAATCCGAGGTAGAATGTTAATTTTAATGAGGTTTATCTGCCCCATCCATGAAATTGGGAGGGATCTCCATCTAGTCAAATCTGCGCAAGTGTCAAACAGTGGGGTATAGTTCATATCATATAGTTTTTGAGGTCCACCCCAACCTTTATGCCTAAATAAGTAAAATGTTGCTCCACCCTTTTAAAGACAATGTATCCTCCAGGCCAGGTCCCTTTGGTCACCCAGAAACAGTATTTTGATTTTTGCACATTTAGCTTGTACTCCGAGAATTGTGCAAATTCCCAACCACCTCTAGAATAGTTGGTACAGCTGTCTCTGGCCGCATTGCAAATAGGAGCAGGTCATCCACGTACAGCGTGATTTTATGTTGCCTCCCACCTTTCCATGGATTCCTTAATTTTCTCATTTTCTCAGATTCAAATAGCCAGTGGCTCAATCACCACCTTGAACGGGAGAGGAGGTAACCTTGCCTCATACCGCAAAATGGACGAAATTTCGGTTGTGTACCATTGACCAGTACATTTGCTCTGGGGTTTTGTATAACATTTTGATTAACTATCCATCTCCTAAACCAAACCTTCTATGCCTCTAACAGATAGTTCCATTCAGTTCTATCAAAACCACCTTGGCCTCATAGATAGTACACATGCTCTCCCTGGTGTCGAGACCATCATCCCACCACATTTAACAATCTCCTCATGTTGTGGTACGACAGCCTCCCCACACGAAACCAGTCTGGTCTGGGTGCACCATCCCTGGGAGTATCCCCTCCAGCCTCATGGCTAGCACTTTAGCCATTATTTTACAATATTCTGCTACAAATCCAGTGGGCTCTGCCCTTAGTCTGCCTTATAGCAGTACTAACCTCCTCCACTGTAATTAGGCCCACAGCCTTTGCCTCTGATCCCACGGTAGTGTTGGGATGTTTATTTTATCTAAAATGACTTTGCCAATTCCTCAGTCCCTGTACATTCAGCCTGGTACAGCTTCAGATAAAAATTCCTGAAGGCATCTCTGATCTCCCATCCCCATGGGACACTTTGTTTTTCTCAGTTCATATTGCCACTGTTTTGCTAGGGACCCTCCCTCCCTTCATCAACTTGACTAATAGTGGCCAGGTCTGTTCTATTCATGCATTCTTTGTCTTGCAAAAAGGAGCTTAGATTTTGCCTCCCCAGTTAGACACCCATTCAGTGCCTCCTGGGCCACCAGCAGGTGGTGTCTGTCCTCCTCCGTGTTCTTTCAATAACTTGTCGTTCTGCTGCTTGCACCTTCTGTTCTAACTCTCGAATGATGATTGTTCTTTCTTTTTAAGTTTAGCCATGTAGCTTATCACCATCCCTCTCATGTACACTTTCCCAGCTTCCCAAATGTACCCTAAGAGGTCACCGCCCTCTGGTTTGTAGCCAAGTAGGTGTCCCACTGCACTCTCAAGAATTGTCTAAACTCCTCTTGCACATGTAACCTTGGTGGCACTATCCTATGGGCTACTACCCTGCCTGCAGTAACCAGTTATAGGTTGATGGGCCTGAGCTCTTGAACGGGTGCCTCCACCCGAGGAATGGTTCTGAGGTAGCGAACAGCTGTTGGCATAGCTCCTCCGGGATGCTGTAACCCTCACAAGCCCTCTAGTGGCCTAAACAGTACAGCAAGAAAACATTCACAGGTACCATATGTCAGTAATGACTTGCTCACACCCTTGCACTTACCACCAGTTCTGGATCCTCTGCAGCTGCCCTGAGACCCCCTGTAAAATAAGGCCAATGATGCAAATGCGATAACAGTACTGTATCTCCACCAAAAAGGTACACACTACCCAGATTTTAAACTGTAAAACAGCCTGATTTATTTAGAGGGATGAACAGGGTGGGGCATGAATCTAGCAGATGATTTATAGATCTGATTATTTCAGGCTGAAAATGCATGCACAGTGAGTCCCTCTGACACAGTCGCACAACTCTGGATACCCAGTTTGGAAGATAGGCTAGCCTGAAGCATTGCCTGGGGTAAGCCGGCATTGCAGCTTGTTGGTGCCATTAGGAAAGAAAAATAGTTAGCATGCACTCAAACCCATAATTTGTAATCTGGAGCCTGATGGGCTCAGTTCATTGCAATAAACCCAAACAATCAGATGGCATACGGTGATTACAGCTTTGTTCCAGTGAGCTACCTTGTTTGTACTACACTACCCAGACCAAGTGATGATCCGACAAATGAGACCTGTTGCAGATGGCTTGATGAAGCAGGAGAGGAATTCCCTTGTGGTCCTCAGTCGAAATGCTGGCCTTCAGGATGCAGGGGCAATTTAACACCGGCCGAGAACATGCAAACCGAATCGCCCAAACTACTCTGTCAAACACCTTGCTAACTAAGCATTTATATGTAAGACTCTGTCCTCTTCTGGTTTCCAGCTCGCTTGCAGGCTGATCCTGATTTCAGCTTGAATGCTGCTCTCAAATCCGCTGCTGTGGCTACAAACGTGGGCCAACTGGACACTTAGACCCAAGGACTGACAACTGAAAGTCTAGGCCTGACAGGCTCAACCTCTCGAGCCGCACGCCCCCAGAGTCTCACACTTAACTCCTGAACGAATCTCTCAGATCTGAACAAATGAGCAGCTGCCCCTTTATATGGGGCTAAGTTCCAGAAGTCCCATTTGCTGCCAAAGCTGTCTTAAACAGTCCCCAGATGTTAATTGTCTCCCTTTGGCGCTAGAAATTGTTCCAGTTAATCCCCATAAGTCTCTGGCATTGTCCCAAAACCCTCTGTTAAATCCTGGGTCCCAATTGGTGGATAAGCACAAAATGGTGGCTGCAGTTTAAGTCTAAGCAGTCATTTTCAGTGTCCTCCATTAATTAAGTTCTGGTGCAGCCAGGAGCAACATTAATCTATTTTCCACACAGGCATTTAGCCCCAACAGTTTTCTTTTAAACAAGTCCACTCTTAATAAAATATTTTGTACCCCTAGGGAGTCGCTGCTCCTGTAACACACTGCCCTAGAAATACTTCATTCACTCCATAAATATTCATGAGGGCACTTTGCCATGACACTTACCCCTGACCTTTGTTTCTGGTGCTCTGAGGCAGTGCTTCAGGGGCTGCCGCTTTGTTTATTTTTCAAGATGCTTTTCTGCTGTCTTGTTCTGTGTCCCCAGTGCCTATTTAACATAGCCTGGCACTGGGAACCACGAAGAGATGCACAATTGCTTTGACCGCAATGGCAGTCTGATGCACAAGGCATCCTATGCGAACATGCGAGCGGTGGCTCAACAGTCGCACCAACTGCTCGTGAAGGATTCAATGGAGCCCCACAGGGCTCAGTTAAACAGAAGGGCGCTGGCAAAGTGCCGCAGAGTGGGCAGACACCAGGAGGAGCTTAGAACACCCAGATGTGCTTTTTGAAGGTAAGCCCTCAAATGGGGATGACACACATTAAGTGGGAAGCACCAAGACCCTCTGTGACTAGATCCTGCCCCAAGCATGGCCTCCACCTTCACCATTGAGTGATCCGAGATCATACTAGGTTGTGGGCAACGCCCACTATCTGGTTATAAATTGCTTTTCGGACAAAGATATAATCCAGCCATGTCCAGGTCCCACAGGGACAGGAATAGAAAGTAGACTCCCTTGCTCCCTGCTTCATAGCTCTCCAGCTGTCCACCAGATCTAATTCCAATAGTCCATGGCCCAGTCATCCTTGGCCTCATTTGCTCTACAGCTCTTAACCCAAATATCTAGTTTGGGATCCATGGTGCAGTTAAAGTCCCTCCCATAGTCAGGTTTACTTAACTGCGCTGTATGGATCACTTCCAGTATCTTCTGGTAGAAGGTGAGGTCATATGTGATGGAGCATATAATGCCCAGTGTTGCCATTTGTCCCCTAACCCTCTCCTTCACAAATACATATCTTCCCTCCACAGGTCTTTCCCATCTCTCTCAATTTCCATTGGAAAATTTTTGTAGCAGCAAGATTGCTGCACCCTCTATCATGAAGAGTAGGATCGCAGAAAGCAGAAGCTCCACCCACCCTCCCCTCCAGCTTATCATGTTCTGGGCGCTTGAGGTGGGTCTCCTGTAGCATTACAACCTGTGCCTTTTTGTTCAGGGCTACTGATATTTTATACCTCTTAATGGGTGAGGTGACTCCTTTACATTCCATAAAATAATGATATTTTGTGTTTTAGCCCTAATTCCAACACTGAGTCTTCCCATACAGACAACCAGTCCTTTCCCCACATGCAGTAATTAGGCTTATTATTATTAGTATTTCAGTATTTAGTAGTAATCCAGTGAATAATAGAGATAGAGAACAAAGGATGCTTCATCAACACAGAGCATTTAAAATTCAAATCATAACTCAAACTTTGTAAACATAACTAGTGTTTAATTCTTCCCCGTTTACAGCACCCTCTCTATCCTCTCCCTTCTAATTCTTCTCCACAGCCAGCCAGCTTGTCCCTTTTACTTATGCTCTGTGTCTCGAGCAAGTCTGCCTCCTATTAAAGATTTGTGTAATGCTAAGAATGCAAGATAATGCACCTGAGACACACAAACACGAGAGGAATACAGGATGGGGAGGGCAGGTTCTAGCCACCACAAGTCGGGAGAGAGAGACCTGGGGTTATCATACCCGAGGACCTGAAGTCAGCCAAACAATATGAAAAAGCAGTGGGAAAGCAAACAGAATGCTGGGGTGCATAGAAGGCAAACCAGTAGGAGGAGGAGTGGTGATGCCACTGTATAGATCACTGGTGAGTCCTTCTAGAATACTATGTCCAATTCTGGAGACCGATCTCAGGAAGGACATAGCTTGAATGGAAGCAGTCCAGAGAAGAGCAACAAAATGATACATGGACTGCACTCAAGCCTTATGAGGAAAGACTCAAGGAACTAAACATCTATTCACTGGAAGAGAGAAGGGGAGAGAGAGAGGATATGATAGACTTTCAAATGCCTTGGAGGAATAAACAGAGTACAGGAGGGGAGTATATTTCAGGGAAGAGAGTGCAAGGACAAGGGGACATAACATGAGGCTGGAGGAGAGGAGGCTTAAGGGGAATGCTAGGGAGCATTTTTTCACAGAGAGGGTGGTGGATCCATGGAGCAGCCTACCAGTGGAGGTGATGGAAGCGAAACAGTAATGGGATTCAAAAGTGCATGAGATAAGATAAAGGCACTCTGCTGTACAGCAGAGTGGGGATAAGGCAGTCCAGGTAAGAATAGGGATTGCCAAACCAAGTAGGAAATGGGCAGACTAGGTGGGCTCGGTCCTTATCTGCCAACAGATCTTATATTTCTAGTGTTGTCTAAATCTTCTGTATCTTTAAGTAGTTTAAACTCTGTACGCTTCTCTCCTCCTCCCATTTTCAGCTTGTGTCTACTGCCAGAAATTGCCTTTTTTTCCCATTTTAATCTCCCTTAGGGCTGTCAGTGATCTAAATGGTGGAACTCTCCCCTCCAAGAAAAAGCCCACTTATCCACCCTCGCTATATTGGAGCAGGTTTGTAACCTCCCCACTTGCCCGTGTGACCCATGGTGGGGCTTCACCAACCCATCCCCACCCGTGTCCCTTCCTACCTTTTCCTACTTTCACCCCTGGTCCTCCTAGCTCCACATAACAGGCCCAAATAAATTTTAACATCCTATCTGTGGAGGTTATTCATTACCCCATAAAAGCAAACCAGTACCCCATTTGCAGAGTCTTTATTATTTTCCTCTTTGTTCCAGTGCCAGAGAGGGAGTGCCCCTACCCATTTAAATGCGCTCAGCCCTGTGACAGGGAGATCCTGCCATTCTTGAGGACTACCTTTTCTTAAATCTGTTGCAACAGTTCTTCTATTTCTTAGCCTAATCTAGCCTTTACCATTTCTAGTCCTTGTGGTTGGCACCTAATGGCACCCCTTCCCTTCTTGACTGTGCTATAGTGTCCTCTTTAATTTTTATTTTCCTTTCAGGTCCTTATACAGGAGGTTATTGTGATGACCTCTGAGCTGATATAAATGGGCTGTGTGATTTAGTATGCAATAGCACTGTCATAAAATACCTTAATGTATATGCCTTATGTGTATGAAACCTATAAATGTTGAAAATACCACGGCACTAGGTGTTTTGATAAAGGTAAAAGTTACTAGGGACTGTATTATAAAGTTAAGTTACCAGTCTAGAGAGATCAGAAAGCTCCCATTGTGTTATTTAAAATGCATGTACATTACAGATTGTTTGAGAGGCCCTTTGGCACAATGCATTTCTGCTTTAAGCTGAACCAGCCTAAAATGTCATGGCGATTTGCATATACATCCCATGATGCTTTGCATTATGGGGTATATGTGATGTTGTGTTTATTTTAAACTTGGCTTTATTGCCAATGCCCTTTGGTAACCTTGCCTCAGTGCTTCTGCACTTGAGGTGCTTTGTCTTTAGCTTGTTTTGGGGTTTTTCTTTTTGAGCTTCCCATCACCAAACACACAAACCCAACATAGGGAATGAAGTAATTAGGAACATAGAAACATAGAAGTTGACAGCAGATAAGAAACCACAAGACCCATCCAGTCTGCCCATTGTTTCTACCTTATGAATGTGCCATAGGCCTTTACTCTGCCAATGGCCTATCTATTCATACTTATCTGTATTACCCTTATGCCTATCCCATGCCTGTTTGAAGCCCTGCTCTGTATTCATATCCATCACTTCCTGAGGTAGGCGGCCCATGCATCTACCACCCTTTCTGTGAAAGAACTTCCTCACATTACCCTTAATCGGTCTCCTCTAATCTCATGCTGTGTGCTCTTGTCATGCTATTTTTCTTATATTGAAACATGTTAGATTATTTTTTCACTAAAGAGATGGATCAGTAGATCAGTGGGTTGTTAGGTGCTGATTAAGTGCAGAGGAAGGACACTCATAGTCTTTTGCTGCAAAATGATGTATTGAAAAAGGGATATACCATTGCTTAAGGTTATCCCTTGTGTTTTAAATAAATGTCACACGAGATTGTGTGGAACATGAAGTTCTGTGTCTGATCCATTTGTTATCCCACAACCCTCTGCACCCCTCCTTAGTCAGATATGCTGGTACCTGTGTTCTGGTGGTAGTCATTTAATGAAAAGGAATTATTGGAGGAGAAAGGAAAAAGAGTGGCTGTTACATGTTGTCTGCACCAGCGTTTGAAGGAACCAGGTGAGGTGAGCGATGTTCTCAAAGGTACGATTGCTGCAGTCACCAATGTGTGAATGGGTTGTTGAAATTATTGGTAATCTTGTTGTGGCTACAACTTGGAGTCGCCGTGAGAGTTGTGGACGTTGTAAACAGTGGCAGAATTCGTGTCTCATTTAGCCAAGAGGGCATCCCACTACTCTCTTGTTGTGGTGGCGCTTTTTGATCAGGGACTTACACGGTCAGCAGTGATTTTCGTTGCAAGGTTTTAATTAAAATGTTTCACTCTGCTGGAGGGAGTTGTGATCCTCTAATGGGAACAAGCAGTGGTGGTGGTGTGCTCTTCAACTGAGGCCATTATGGAAAACAGACTGGTATTTGGTGCCAGGTTTGCAGGTTTTGTGTGAAGAACTTAGAGCAGCATGGTGGCAGAATGTTACAATTTATGTAAAAATAAAAGCTGATGCTGTGTGTGCGTGTGTGTGTGTGTGTGCGTGTGAGCGATGTGTGTGATGTAGCCATGGCTGAGAGGAGCTCTCGGGCAATCGAGTAACTGGATTCTTTGTACCTGGTTCTTAATTTCTTATATGTCATGCTTATCTTCTTCTTGTACTTTATTACTTTCAGTATAAAACTTTCGTGACAATTGGATTCACCATCACTTGGTCTTGGGGATGTGCAGGTTGGATTTTCCAGTTCTGTCAGGTTGGCTGAGTCCGGTCAGGCAAATCAGAACCAGACCCAAAATGTACTATACAGGGAAAAGAAATGATGCACCTTGATGTCCCTTAAGATAGGGTGTCTTCTCTCCCCGGTAGATTTTTTTTTTTTTATTTATTTCAATCTTAGGAAAATAACCTTTGAGCAAAATGCTCTTTTCAAAGGTTCCACGTGACATGAACAATACAACAGAAACACTCATAAAAATATGACTGGTTCACAGTCAACATAGTATGAAGGTACAATCAGGACAACAAAATACAGCTATACATGAGGTTATACAATTCAAGTGTGGGATTAGCAAGTCAGTTGGAAATAAAAAAAAAAAAAGTGGCAGGAGGATACAGTACCACTGAAAAACAATGTTGTTGGTGTCCTTCCATGGGGCCCAGAAGGCATTCAGAGAACTTACTGATCGGCATTGTCATGAAGTGGGGGGGAAGAGTAAGGATTTGTTGGCGAGGAGGTGGATGCCTGTTGGACATATGGGCAAGAGTTACCTGATTGATAACCCAGAGAGACCTGGGGCCCCACAGAGAGGTTGAGGTGTAGAGTACAGAGAAGTGGTGATATGACAGATGGGGGAACACAACATCCCAGCCACTTTGTACTTGCTAGAATTGTCAGCTTACCTACAAGCACAGGTGCCAGCGCTGCGAGGTGCTGCTTCATTAATAGTGATAGCAGTGAGGCAGGTGTTGCTAGTTATGTGTAGGGATCTCATTTAGCCATAGGGGTGCTCTGTAGGCAAAGGACCTTTGAACAAGTGAGGTTTTCCTGAACGGGATGGCTAAGGAGTTTCTAGTCTTACCCCTGGTGTGGTAAGAAGAGTGACTAGCCTGCAGCAAGAGTCTGAGATGGGGGAGCATTCCCAAGTTGGATTTTCTTGCCCAGAAGGCACGCTCTGGTACTTTATTCTGTTGTTGAGGTTCAGCCAGTTGGTTTGTTCATAGAGTGAACTAGGTGTGTGATCTGTTGTCAGCTCCCAGTGTTAGTCTGCAGGCCTTATTGATGACTATTGTAATTCGCTTAAGTGCTGTGTCCAAGGCAGACCCATAGACTGCCAGGTCATAGTCACTTTAGACAGGATGGAACTGGATACTGAAAGGTGGAGGACAGAGGGTGTGAGGTATTGTTTGTGCGGTGTAAAACACTCAGTTTGACATTGACTGTTTTGACAACACTGTGAATATGCTGAGCATAAGAAAGGTGTCAATCCACGTGAACCCCAAGGTACTTGAAAGTTTGTACTGCTTCTAGGAGGAGGCCTTGTTGTTGACTGTTGTCAGATCTGTGTATGATTTCATGTGCTGAGCACTGAAAACCAGCATTGTTTAAGTTTTCTTGTAATTGAGGAGCAATTTCTGTGAGCAGAACCAATCTTCCAGGAAGTGGAAAGTGGATTGCAGCTCATTCTGTAACTGATCAAGCTGGGCACTGCTACTCAGGATGACTGCATCGTCGGCATACAGAATAATCTTGCTCTTACAAGCATCAGGTAGTCTAAGAACAAACTGAAGAGGAGGGACCCAGAATGGATCCCTGAGGGAGTCTGAGACTGATTTCCTGGCAGTGGGATCACAGACCCAATCATGATACTTCGTGTCGGTGAGAAAGGTAATCTTTAAACCAGAGGGCAACTTCAGAGGAGAAACCTATAAGTAGTAGTTGTTGGAGGAGTAAGGGAAGATTTACGGTATTGAAGACCTTTGTAAGATCTATAAATATAGATCCCACTAGTTTACCGCTGTCCAGGGCCTTATGCACATAGAGAGTTCAGCAAGTGCCATGGCAGTACTGTGGCCTTACAAAAGCCATGCTGCTGCAGGCACTGGAGATTGTGTTTGAAGATACTCATTGGACTGGTCTGCTACAGTTCTTTCAAGGGCTTTTGATACGGGAGAAAATTGAGATGGGCGGTACTTGTCGCGCTGGAGTGATCCCCACTTTTAAACATGGGGTCACTAGTGCTAGTTTCCAGGCAGTCGGGAATTTTGCCAGGGCGAGTGATTTGTTAAATATTTTTGTGATAGGGACAAGCAGCTCTTCAAGTGCAACTGACACAAGCTTCATGTCAACATTATCACTCCCCAGTCTGGTTTACCGGTACCATCTTGACATAGGCTCTAACCTCCCTAAGAAGGCAGTGATATGTTGCCATTTTACTCCTCTCAGCTCACCCCTTCATGGCCCATGCCCACCATAGGCCTAGCCCATAAAAGCGATCAGGAGGACAGTATCAGTCCCTCCTGTCTTTCTTCTTAGGCCTTGGTTTTAAACTTAAACTCCTCATGCCACAGCCCCCAGCTTCCACACACGTACAATTATTGTTTACCAGATTTTAATTTAAGCCCTTACCTGACTTGCTGTTCTTACTCAGTTCCCTGAGTCTGAACCATCAGTGGAGAGGGTCCACAGTCAACGAGGACCCCACAGGGTGATCAGTGGCAGTACAGGTGGTGACTGTCTCTGTACCTCCTCCATTGCTGCTCTTTTAATTCCTTCCCAGATTCTGAACCCGAACCAGCAGCGAGGGCACAGCATATGTATGGCCTCCATGACAGGCAGGCACCGGTCCACAATCGTCCACTCACATTGGTGTCAGACTACCAGTTTTGGACTCCCGCTCATGTGCTGTGTAGTTTCCCCAACATGGCTGTTTGGGGAGGGGAACTAAGTTAGGGTGGGATTTCATTAAAGAATGGTGGCACTCGAACATGCAAGCAAAGGGTAGGTGAGGAAGTGGACTGTGACAACCGGTAAGAGGGAGACTCTTGTACTGGCACCACAGCGCATCACGGTAGGGAAGGAAACAAAGTGTTTGTTATAAGGAAACTGAGTCACAAATCAGGCTGGACTGGCTCTGACCCGATTCCGCCCAAATGATCACGTTGGCTAGTATCCAACTGGCCTGAATCTGTGAGCTGATCCCTCACGCTTCATACTTGGTCTTTATCAGCTCCTGCTGCTTGTCTACATACGAGATCATAATCTTCTCCTGTGACCTCACAACTGGTTACTGTAGAAATTATAATGTCCTAAGCCAGGGTTCTCAAATGGTGAGGCCAGCCTCCTTGGGAGGCCCCAACCTGTTCCAGGGAGGCTCAAGCAAGTCTTGAAAAGTATTATATTTCAATTCTGAATTGTATAGATTTCATGTGAAGGGATAAGGCAAACTGAAAGAGGATAATAGTAGGTGAATGTATGTATTTATTCACAAGTCAGTGACCAGGAAGGTACTGTACACTGAGCCATGACTTATTTCAGGTGTACCCAGGAAGGGTAGTGAGAGAATACAATTCAAAATGTAACTGCAAAACACTCAAGCAATACAAAATGAATGCACATGCAAACAAATTATGAACAATAAACTAACAATGTGAGGAACAGTTGATCAATTAGACTGGCAGCAGAACTGTCCAAATGCAAGAGTTAACCATACAGGTACTAAGAATAAGAGCAGGAGGGGCAAAATGATCCCCAAGAAGTTGTTTAAGAGCAGGGTGAGAGGGGAGAGGCAGGAAGGTTATTCCAGCTAGAGGGGAAACAGAAAAGCAGTCTGACCCATGAAGGTATGGCAGTAAGGGGTAACAATGGTCTGAAGTCCAAATATTGGAGCAAGTAGGTTGCCCTGTTGGGGAGGGGGTTACAGTAAGCTTAATAACATGAGTCAGCTATGCAAAGAGGTTTCAATTTATTCCTGATGTACTGTGAAAAGTAGGCTATTTTTCTATGGGGAGGCCCAAAAATATTTCAGTATTTTGAGGGAGGCTCAAGATCTTTCTATGGCTTAGGGAGGCTCACTATGGCAAAGTTTTAGAACTGTTGTCCTAAGCAGATGTCGATGCAGATGAGTAGACTGGAGCAGATGAAGACCAAGTGGCTGACTATCCTGTTTTCAAACAGATATCCTGGGTGACAGCAGTAGAGTTACTGCTTGTGGCGCCCAATGATGTGAGTTCGAGAGCGAGTTCAGGACATTGGAGGGTCTGTTGGGGAGAGGAGGATTGAGCATCCAAGGAACTGCTCTCCTTCAAGGGGGTAACGTGGCATCTAACTTGGCTCTTAGCAGTGGCTGGATGACAGAGCAGGGGACCACAATGTGAGGGCAGAGAATGGCAGTCTTCTGGCATACTCGCGTATGGTAGCGTGCACAGCCGCCACTGACGTCCACTGCATGTTGGCTCCTCCACACGGGGAGAGCAGGGAGAATCATGCTGACTGGCAGGATGAACACGGACCTTTCCTGGCCCTGCAGGTGACCTAGCTTAGCTCAGACTTGATCATTGACAGGCAGGGTGAGACAGCTCCCCACTATGAGGGGAGTGTTGTGGGGAAAATTGCATAGGTAAGTCCAGGGGAAGATGGGTGGTGTAGGACGATCAGTGAGTGGGGCCAACCAGAACAGGAAGCATAAATAGAGACACTGAAAAAATATGCATATATCCAGATGATGATGAACACAAGGAAGATAAGGAAATATTTGCATTAGTGATTGAATTGTGTTTAAACGTCTATTTTTCATTTTTTTCCCATGAGATCATAGGCTCTATAAGGTAGTGAGGTGTTTAGCATGTACAGTTTCGAATATGGTCAGTAAACACATAATGTCACACCTGACATTAGCCAAAAGTCAGAGAAACCTCTTCAGTACCAGACAGAGGAGTTCTTTAGTAATTCCTGATTTTTGTGCTAGTGACCGTTCTAGCTGCAGCGTTCAGAGCCGCAGTAGCTGGATTTCTGACAAGGCGTTCAGGCGGTAGATCTGAAAGGAGGCATTACAGTACTTGATTAAGGGGATCACAAAGACATTAATAAGTGCATACAAAAGTCAATATCTATCTCCTTTGGCAGAACAGTTGGCTTCTAGTTTTTTTTTTCCATTCTTACTTTATCCTGCAACACACGTAATTCATGAGTTGTGTCCACGGGAGTGTTTAGTGCAAATCGGTATTTTCAAAGCTCAGACTTGAAATAAAACCAGTGTCATGTTAAAGTGCTTTTCAAGAAAGATTATTTATTTCACAGGTCATAAATAAGCAGTTCTGGTTGTATAAAAACAATTATATATTATTTGTAATAAATTTGCCAGCCTTGAGTTTCCTTTTCCTGATGTATGCTACCCTCCCTGTTTCCCTTTTTCTAGAGTCTGTAGTACAGCAGCTGCAATTTCCATGTGAAGCTCAAGAAGAGAGGTGGAGCTCGGCATCACCATAAGCTGTAAGTAGTGCTCATTATAATTCCTCTATCTCCATCCATCCCCCAAAGTTTTTTTTTTTTTCTTTCTCCTTAGAGTTCCTTTCAGTGATCCAAGTGCCAGTATATTAATCTTGCTGTGAATCAATACAGTATGCTCTGACCTGTAGCTTTGTCAGGCCCTGCAGGGTACTGTCATACTGTGATAAAGTGCCCTCGTTAGAATGAGCAGAAGAAAACTACTCATTAGTCTCTGCCTAGTTAACAACTTGTGTTTTGTATTGTTTTGTTATGAAAATTTTACTGTCCAGACCAGACAGAACAACACATGGTCACAAACATCCTGTCCTTACCTAAACAGCAAAAAAAATCTAGGAGCTTTATTTTATTTATCTGGTTATTAGGATAACACCTTTGAGCACAAAGTGCTCTTTTACAAAGGTTCCACGTCAAGGACAAGGTACACAGAGACTTTACCAGGATAATACCTAAATCAGCAGCTCCAGAGGAGCATAGTCTGTACAAGTATCCATGATGAACTGCTGCTAGGACTTAAATGATGGCTCACACTTTGACAGGAAGGGCACAGCTCTGTAGAGCACAGCTGGGGGAACAGAAACTGCAGAAGGTAGGGCAGGGGTTATCTCGGGCAGTGAAGTTCAGTTACGCATGGGTTGCCCCAATGGCTACGCATTATGCTGCTCAGCAGACAGTAAGAGTTCGGAGCAGATCTGTTTGAAGTCTTGGATTTTCCACTGGGAAGTTTCTGGGACAATGAATATAGTGGCAGGACCCCTGCAGCTGCAAAAATGACTTGCCACTTGTAGTGAGGCTCGCCATCTGCCTCTTTTGACATCTGGTACATATCCATCATTATTAGAAGTATCCGCAGGGAAAAGGGATATGGTGCGTTGCCAGCTGAATTGTAGCAACTTTAGCAGACTGCTGCCACCTACAGGTGAATCTGTGTATGTGTAATAGCAGAAAAAGAAGCTGAGGCAGTTTGTGGTTGCCTAAGTACTAAGCACTGTCATACCCCCAGGCCAATTTTGTCCATTTTAAGTTAGTTTTTTTTTTTTTTTTTTTTAGCAGGAGATTGATAGCGCCTTAGACACAATTTAATTTCCATTTGAACTCCCAATAAGTTTCCTCATCCTGCTACATTCATTTCTAATGTTAGCAGAGGCTAAGATGGATTTAGTGGCCATACTGGAGTCATGGTACACTAAGCACCACAGCTGGGACATTTCCATACTGGGCTACTCTCTGTTCAGGAGAGTCGAGGGAGAAAGGAGGGGTTGCACTATATGTGAAAGAGGGAATCAAAGCCACGGAAGTACTGTACAGGAGTACCAAGTGGAAAAGGAAGGTTTGAAGTGCTTGAGTCATCCAGGGTACAGGCTCTGGGACCATTATCTGTACAGGGATAGTGTACAGACCTCTAGCGCAGGCGAGGAGATGGAGAAGGCACTTGGAGAATCCCTCATCAGAATAGCAATTAAGTGAGAGGTGCGGCAGTAGGAAACTTGAGTCTGCCAGATGTGGAGTGGGGCCTTCCATCTGAGGCTTTGACAAGGAGCAGTATCCTGACTCCTACAAGGATTCTTCAGGTAACTATTCAAAGAGCCCCGCAGGGGACAGGGCAGAGCTGGACCTGGTGCCTACAAATGGGGATAGCTTTGCAGTCGGCATGGTGGGCAGTTCCATAGTTACCAGTGTTTACCATACATTGCAGTTCAACGTAAGGACAGGAGCAGAGACAAACCACACAGGGTGAGGGTCCTGGACCTTAGGAGGGTGGATTTTACAGAAATGGAGATTGTTTGGCAAACTGCCTTGAAGATGGGGATCGCCAAGGAGGGTAGAGGCACAGTGGGGAAAAATAAGGGAGAGTATAATTAAAGCAACCAACCTGTGTGTGAAGTAAGTGGGCAAAGCAGAAGGAAAGAGACGTTATGGTTCTCCAAGGAATTGGCAAGGGTAATGAAAGAGAAAAAGTGGCATTCAAAACGATAAGGAAACACAGAGGAAAAAGGAGAGGAAGGTGTACCAAACAAAGGAAGGGCAAGGTGGTTAGGGAGCTATGGCACAGATAGAATGAAGGCTTGCCAACAGGGTCGTTAAAGGGGATAAGACTTTCTTCCGGTATGTAAACATACAGATTTAGTCTCTGCCGGATTGATCCTTGTAAGAACAGATCCAGAAGCAAATGATTTGACACCTTTTATTGACTAACATAGATGTTACAAAAGAACAAAGTGCTTTAGCTTGGACTAACCAGTCCTTCCTCGAAGCGTAATGACAGTTATTTAGAAAATCCATACTTTTAACACCGAGATCATGCAGAAAAAAACAGAAAAAATTCCCATTGGTTTAAAATACTCATTTAAAAACACAAGACTCATCCGAGAAGCTGAGAATACCAGTTTGGCTTCAGCTGAAAAGGTTAAAGGTCAGATGTGCTTAGAGCCTAGTATCATGCAAGGGTGCATTGCACATAAATTAGTGACTTCAGATACCTTCAGAGTAAGATAAGGACATCTGGAGCCTAGATTTGTATAGCTCAACTATGAGTGCAGTTCATGAAAACAAACCCCACTCGGATAGTCATAACTGTAAGTTAAAAATAAGCCACAGAAAATAGAGCTACAAAAATATACATGGCATACAAAGGATTTAAAGTAAAGTTTATTTAATGTGAGCAATAGTTGGAAACATTACCCAACTATGCTTCAAACTGGTTATTATGTCCCATAAACCTAAGTCCTTTAGTGTTGTAACAGGAGTTTATACATGATAATATAAATAGGCAGTATAAGAGCCAAACAAAAGTTGCTTGTCAGAGACCACCAAGAAACTAAGACCATGCAATCTGATGTGACAGATTTCAACCTGATGTACTAAAAATGTCTAAGGAATCTGAATGATTTTTTGTTCTGAGATTTTCAACGACAGAGTGCTTTTAGCACCAAACCTTTAATTTTTTTCCTCCAAGCAGAGGCCTGCCAGAAGGTTGTCTGTTGGGTGATGGAACCAATAATAAGCTATTTCCAATTGTGCTGCTAATAGTATAGCCAAACATTAGGGCAGCATACCCCTTTCTCTCTGATATAGTTTGTGCAGGGCTACACTTGTTGTTTGCAACTCCTCCAAAAAATTCCCTATTATTTTTTCAATTTCAATAAAAACTTTTATTCAACATTAGTGGTATACAGTCAAACAAGAACAAAAGCCTTGGGAGAATGTTAATCTTTAAAACGTTAATCCTTCCTAGAAGAACTAGGGAGGACCCCACCTCCCACCCTTCTACAGGACACAAGTCCCACTCTCATCCTCCTCCTCCTCCTCCTCCTCCTAGCTGGCAACATTGAAACTAACCTTGGCCCCTCTCCTCCTCCTGCTCCCTCCCTTCCTGTATAATCCCAAACGCCTTAACATTTTGCATCTCATTGCTAGGATTTTTCTTCCCAAAATTGATCTTCTCAATGTCTGGGTCTCCCAGCACTCTCCTGACCTCCAGCACTCTCCAGACCTACTCTGATTGTCTGAATTCTGGCTGTCCTCCAAAATGCCTGACTGTAGTTTAGCATTGCCTGACTACAGGCAAATGGGTCGGTGGTGGTGTGCGTATGTCCACCAGAAACATTCCAGCTGCATAGCTCTTGGGAGTCTAGACTTGGAGTGATTGAGTAACAAATGATATTTCCTGAATAATGAATAATAGGCTATTCATTACTCAGGAAGAAAAAATGAACTGGTGTCATTTGGGGCTATTTGGATTTTGCTATTTGGTGGTAGTTCAGGATCTTCTGAAATTTCCTGTCCAATCAGAGGCCATTGGAAGCTCTACCAAAGGCAGGTCGTGTAATGCAGTTATTATGTAACCCAGGCACCACCGCCCAACGGGCTACTACCACTGCCTGTGTGGCCACAAACCAGGTTTAAGGGCCTGGGTTCCTGTTTTTGATTTTAAACTGGTTCTTTCCCAAGATAACATTATTGCATAGTGCCTCCGCTCACAGTATACTTTTAAGTGAGTTCGAATAATTGCCTGGTACAACCCCTGGGATGCTGTACCCACCCACAATACCATAGTGTCACCCCACATGGATTGACATTTGGCAAACCCCAAATACCACATTTCAAATTATCAACGCTCTAATAATATGCTCACACACCAGATTTATAAAAACAGTTACCCTCACACCATTGTAAATAAATTGTTGGTTAAGGAAAGGATGAACTGGATATAGAGGTTAAGTAACAGATTGATTTTTTTTGCATCAGGTAAATCGAAGTAATCATCTTGCATTTTAAATTTAAGCAGTAATCAGTACTAGCCACACACCAACCTACTGATGGATTCAGGTTTATCCTACTATCTAACTAGCTGCATAGATGGTAAAACACACATGCCCAATGCCCACACTGGTACCAGTCCCCAGTCCATATTAGAACCTTGCAATTCTAAACCTCTGGGTACCCAGTACTACATGCAGTTGCAGGCCTGATGTAGTTGCAGCTGGTTGGATGGTGTTGGGGCCCTGAAAAGAGAATCAGATTAGCATCCTTTCTTTTGATTATTTCTAGATTATAGTCTGTGAAAGACAGATAACTCCGACACTTAAATGGCTTGGGCTCTATAGACTGAACTTGGCAAACACAGCTTTAACTATTTGAGTTCCTCCTGTCGTAGAACCAGGTCTGCTTCACTCACGGTTCTGAAGTTAGGCATGTTTTAGGTGCAGGAGGATTCTCTCAAGTAGTCATGCAGTCGTACATAATTTGTAGCTTCAATTTAGCTGAGGTACAGGCAGAAGCTTTCATTGACCCTCTTTCTCTGAAAGGCTCTTGCAGCTTGCAGGCTGGAAAGTTCTCAGCTCCTTGCAGGTGCCCAACGTGGGGCATGAAGTCACATTTTTGAAACATTCTGGAACAGACCAGGCTGGCATATCTCAGATCCCCACAGCTAGGCTATGCCCCTCTTGGGGAGACGATATGGCAGTGTTAAGGCTGGTACAGTACCAGGCTGACTTCCAGGCCAGTCTCGAATACAGTCTCTTGTTCAAAGTCAGGCATTTAGATTCTTCAACCATCTCAAGCATTTCAACCATTTGGCCAGTGAGGCAGACATAGAGGATAGTGGATGGGCAACAGTGAACAACACTGTTGTTCACTTCGAGGTTGTCATGACAACCATGTAAACCTCGATATAAGCTCGAGAGGTTTCTCGCTGTCATGAAACCCTCGAAGTGTAAATAGTGTTGTTCACTATTGCCCTTCCACTGTCTTTATAGTGTATGGGCAACAGTAAAAAAAAAAAAAGATGCTGTGACTTCATTCCCGGTCGCGCCATGATGTCGGGGACCCCGCCGTGTCTGTGACAACACTCCGCCGAGCCCACATTTGAAAATAGATACTGGTGTCCTGCTGTGTGCCAGCTAATATTTAAACAAAACTGCACTTACTGGTCAATAAGAACTTCCTCCAGTGCCTTTGCTGAACTGTCGGGCCATTTTATGGATGACTACAAACCACGACTTCGCGCATGCTAAACGTGATCAGGGTTGTTATACCATCGATGTGATGTACTCACGATGGTACAACAACATCGTGATGTCGAATCGATGGTACAACAAGACTAGGAAAGTTAGATTTTAAAGGAATACAGCGTTCCAACATGCACTATATAGTCCTTTTGCATACAGGATACAGTCTCAAATGTGGGTGCATCATCCCCTTGAGCTAGGGAGGACCCAAGTCATGCACAGTCCATTGCAGTAGACTGATTCTTTGCAGAAATAGAGCATAAGGCATGGCTGTCAACCACTTTAAACACTTTACTTGTCAGCAAGTTCCTTTCACAGACACTGGCTTCTCACAAGCCGAATTACACAGCACAGTCCCTTTTGGCCAGCTGGCATTTGTAGCCCTAATTAGAACATTTGCAATGTCCTCGCAGGCAATTTCAGGAAAAGCTCTGATCTCAGGATACTCCCTTCCATTCCTGTAGACACACTTAGACAACCACAACAGGCATTTTCAGTCACCGGACCATCCATGGTCATTCTGGCAAACAGATGTCCACCCTATTTCAGGTGCTGATCAGACACAAGGTGCAGACAGATATTGATAACCTCTGGACTTCTTGGCCCCAAGAAAGTCTCTGGTCACTTGTACGTTTTAGTAGACATTTACTCACTCAGGATCAGCATACAGCTTTATTTACTGAAGCAGCAGGATTCATCAGCACTCTCACTACTGAGGCAGAAGTGTTCATGCAGCTTTCTCACAGCTGGAGGCAAGAATTTGTGCAGCTCTCTCTCAGCTGAAGTTTAATTGAATTCTCCTACATTTTCACGAATGTGGAAGGTAAATGCCAGCCCTGGGGAACAAATATTTGGCAACCCCAGGCCAGCAGCTCCAAAGTCCTTGCAGCCACATTTATCTAGAAGGGATCAGAGCCTCCCTCCCATGGAGGGGCTCCCACTGAACTGACTCAGACCATTCTCCTTGAAGGGACAGGAGCCCCTCCATGTGGAGAGGCTCATGCCAAACTGAACCAGAATGAAAAGTCTCCTTGGTTTTGGGAACTCATGACAGCTCTTGAATGACTGATTCAGTTGTCCCTCCAAAAATGAATATTCATCAGGCTCTCTCAGTGCCTGATAGGTTCCTCATTTAGGTGCCAAGTATTATCCCTGCTTTTCCTCCCACAGAGCCTTGGCACAGTCCCACAAGTCTCTGTAATAAATCCTGGCTCCCGATTGGCTACTAATAGGTCAAAGGTTGCAAACATGGCTGTGTTTAGGTACAGTCCCCTAAGCAGTCCATCAGTGTCCCCATAACAAAGTTCTGGTGCACCCAGTACAAACGTATTTATTTACTAGAAACCCCACAATCTCAAAGTGCTTTCTGTGCCATGTTGAACATTGCCATTATTTAACAATTATCTGCATCTTCCCTTTATACCTCTGGGCCCTGTGACCCCACCGCCAGCAGGGGACCTATAGAAACCAAGTAGGTACCAAACTGGGCACTACTAGAAAGCTCCCCAGAGGGCTAACATGAGTTGGGAAGGCTTTATAGGGTTTGATTTAGAAATTTAAGGTTTATGTAACTTAGCTGTTTGAATCAAAGAACAAGGCAAGCAGTCTAACTGAAGTGTTAGCTGTTGGGGAACTTTTGTCTGTTGGTGGTGGTGGTGGGTTCATGCTCAAGGAAAAGTTTTTTCCTGAGAATTTAGTCAGCTTTGACTGTTGGAGAGTGAGACTTGTCAGCCTAGAACTGCTGCAGTGACTTGAGTTCCTTTATTTCATAATTCATATATTTTAAATTTAATACCAGGAATCTTGTTATAAAGAACCCAGGCTTGTGTCCCACCACTGCCACTTGAGCAATTGCAAGTGTACCATAGCTAGAAGGGTAGAACAAGTCAGCTGACTCCCACCACATCAGTTAGTTGCTCATCTGTTCTGTGTCCATGGCTGTGCACTGAAGACTTTTTTCTAAATTTGCAGTGTGCTCAAGAAGAAATTTCATTTTGTTGTCATTTTTATTTTTATACTTGCAAGCTGATGAGCATTCATGCCAGTTTTCATCTGTGATAAGTAGTTGTTTTTCTGTTCTGTATGTGTGCATGACTGTGTTCTCACAACATTTTTCTTAGTTTGTGGTTATATGCCCAAGAAGAAATTTTAAAAACTTTTTTTCTGAGAATTTAGTCAGGCTTAACTATGTGAATGAGACTAGTCAGCTCAGCATTGCTGCTCTGACCTGAATGACTTAATACAGTTTACTATCAGAAATCTTTCTGTTGAGGATCCCAGACTTGGATCCTTTCACAGCCACTTAAGCAAGTTCAAAAATGCACCATAACTGGTAGGGTAGCAATAGTTGGCTGACACCTGGCTTCAGTTAGCTGCATTTCTGTTCTGTGTGTGTTCACAATTGTGCACTCAAGATATTTTTCTAAATTTCTAGCTTTTCTGCAGAAGAAATTTAACAAAATATTTTTCTGAGAATTTAAACAGCAGTAATAATAGTTTTCCAGCAAAAAAATGTCATCTTACCTTTTTGTAGCAGTAATATATTCTGATAATCTTGGATTCTTATTTTGGGTATTATAAATTTAAATTGTTCACTACAGCTTTTGTAATTTGTGTGGATCTACAATAAAAATGGCAGCCCCAGCAACTTTCAAAAATGTTCTCCCAGAGATTACACACAAACTGCTCAGACTGTATTTATAATGCAAATATGTCAGTGTTGCCAATACATTTCTGATGGCTGACAGCACAAACCCTGACCTACTTACATCTATAATGGTGGACCTAGCAAAGGAATAGTAACTTTAAACAACTTCAGAATCCTCTAGCTTGCCTCAGAAATTAAATAAAGCAAGATGAAAATCAGATGTATTGATGTTTTGGTTTTGTTCTAACTGCCAACTAAATTTATATTTTGCTTAACTTGTACTGCTGCTTTAAATTTAGTCAGGCTTGACTATTAGTGAGTGAGACTTGTCAGTTCAGCATTGCTGCAGTGACTTCACCTTTAGCAAGCATTTGTCAATGCTGGATGTTTGCCACTGGTATAGAAGCCCTGGGGTACTAGATGCGTTGTGGTGCACTGTGTGGGTTGTGTGTTAGCAGTTAGGAGCCTGCATTTTAAATTTCAATGCAGGCTCGTAACATTACATTTTACATATTTGTCCCAAATTGTCAACATAGCCTTCTTATGACCTCACCTCATGGACAAGTTGAGAGAAAATATTCAACTCCTTCTGAAAGGTGATTTTATGCAGGGACTGCAAAATCACCTTTGGGATGCAAAACACATTTTAGCCAAGATTTGAAAATGACAGCTATCACATTCATGAGGTGCTGTAAAGAAATGGCTATGTTGAAAATATGGGGTAAAGATATTGAGAATTACCAAAGTTGCAAGCCTGCTTTTTGAAATTCAATGTAGGCCCATAACTTTTTATATATATGTTTTTATGCCAAATTTTCAACTTAACCTTATGACTGTGCCTCATGAACAAGGACACAGAACATTTTGAACTGCTGCCCAAAAGGTGATTTCACACAGGGACCACAAAGTCACTTTTTGAGTGCAAAAACGATTTTGTCCAGTATTTGAAAATGATAGCAGTCACAAGAAATGGCTATGTTGTAAATTTGGGATAAAAATATTGAAAAGGACCACAGATATGAATCTGCATTCGCAAATACCAATGTAGGCTCATAACTTTGTTGTTTTAAATATTTTTACACCAAATTTTAAACATAGCCTTCTTATGACTCTGCCTTATGAAAGAGGGCAGAGAAAATGTTCAACTCCTCCCAAAAGGTGATTTCGTGCAGGGACCTCAAAATCATGTTTTGGGGACATATTTGCCTACTTTCATTGAAATTGTTCATGAGGTGGGGTTCCAAAGAAGGTATGTTGAAGATTTGGGGCAAAATATAAAATGACCAAGTTATGCCACCAAGTTCAAGTCCCCTTAATATACATTGAACCGCATACCTGTTTTTTTCAGTTTGCAGTCCAGCTTTGAAGAGAAAAGATGCGCTTTCAGTCCAGAGAAGATTATGGTGTTGACCCCAGTGGCAAGTACCAGCTTGGGGGTGTGTGGGGTGGTGGTGCTGAGTGGAGGGTTAGGTGGGGTGGACAAGAACAGCTGCAACAGACGTTGATGGATGGTTTTTTACAGGGTTTATTTAAGAAAAAAAAAAACGAAGGTTTCTTTTATTTCAAGTTGCAACATCAGATTGGATACCCCGGGGCCGGTGTTATGTTTTACGGGGGTACAGAGAGGGAGTATTGGGTGGTGGGACAGTTACAGGGTGGCAACAGAGAGCGATGGCAACACTTCTGGTGTTGGGGCACCCCCAGTGTCAGTGTTGTGTTTGTTGGAGGGAGGTGCTGAGAGGGAGGATCAGGTGGGTGGGACAGTTACAGGCGGCAGCAACAGACATTAATGGACAGCTGTTATCGAGCCTTCTAGCGCTTCAGTGCCATTTAGAGATGTGACTCGCATTGGGAGTGGCGCATAACTGGATTAGGGGTTTCACATAGATGCGACACTGGGGGATTGGGCACCCTAAGTTTCTGTGAAGTTATGTTTGTGAGGGGAGGCTGAGAGGGAGGGTCAGGTGTGGGGGACAGTTATGAGGGTGCAAGTAACAGACATTGATGGACTGGCTTTGTTAGCTGGCGTTCCTCTCTTTTGACATTCCAGGCATTCCAGCCTAATCATGACTGATCAGCTCTGGTTGTCGGCAGCGAGATCAAAGTTGATTGGGTCAACTTTTCATTTTGAAGTCCTTGACATCTCCACCCAGCAAGCCAAAACTTTCATAATCAGCCTGGTTGATGATTGTGTGAAACTGTCATGCCCCTAAACACTACTCTGCATTGGACTGGCAGTGTCACACACCTCAATAGCCGATTGCAATAAAAGGTTTGCTGCATGCACATGGTGAGCATAAAAGTGTAACTTAAATTTAATATCACACCTTCTGTGAGGATCCCAGGTGTGGGTCCCTACATGGTCACTTAAGCAAGAGCAACTTCACCATAGCTGATTGGGTGGAACTGGTCAGCTGATTTCCACCACTTTAGTTAGCTGATTTTCTATTCACTCTGTGTGCATGGCTGTGCACTCAAGATATTTTCTAAGTTTGTAGTTTTCTGCCCAAGAAGATTTTTTTTATTCTTTGGTAACCAGGTAAGGCCCACTAGGCACAATTGCCTGTTTTCAGGGTGACCTAGGAAAACTGGGGAGGTTAAGTGACTTGCTTAGTCGCACAATATGCAAGTGGAGGTTGTGGGACTCAAACCCAAGTCTTCTGGGTGTATCAAGCTCATTACTCTAACCTCTAGGCTATTCTGCCGACCTCAAAATTTAAACTGAAAATTTAAAAAAATTTTCATTTCGAGAAAGTTTGTGACTTTCTTCCCAAGAAGAAATTGTAAAAATATTTTTTTTATTTTGAGAGTTTGTGGTTTTCGCCCAAGATGAAATTTTAAAATATTTGTTGTTCTGAGAATTTATTAGTCTTGCTTGACTATACGTGAGTGAGATTTGTCAGCTCAGAATTCCTGCAGAGACTTGAGTGACTCTATATCATAATAGTGCAACTTAAATTTAATACATCTCCCTATGAGGACTATAGCCGTGGCAGACAAAGAACATAGTACTAGAAAATGTATTTGGTTCACAGCCCCAGCAAAGTTTCAGCAGGTGAAACGCAACAAGAAGCAGGAGAGGGTGAGTATACTACAGAGCCATGCTTAGGGCACATTCTCTGTACAAAATTGTTTTAACTCACCCGTCCCCAGCACTAGCACTCAGTATGGTGTCAGCTGACACAAGGGAAAAGTAAAACACAGAAACTTAGAATTTTCCAACAGATAAGGACCACTTGGCCCACCTAGTCTACTCATTCTTCCCTGCCTACAGTATCACCAAGAGATGAAACTTGAGCTCCAGTCCGTTATCCCTCCCCTTCCTTTCCACTAAGATTCCCTTGTGTCCTATCCCATGCATTCTTGACCCCACCACTGTTTTTTTCCCCACCACCTCATCGGGAAGGCTGTTCCAGGAATCCACCACTCTTTTGTGAAGAAGTACTTCCTCACATCTCTCCTCAGTCTACCCTCCATCTTTATATCATGTCCCTTATTCTTGAGCACCTTTTTCTGAAAAATGTGTCCCTCCTGTACCTTATTTACCCCTTGAGGTATTGGTCTCTTTCTATATCCCCTCTCCTCCTTTCTGCCAGTGTGTACACATTGAGGTCCTTAAGTGTCTCCTCATAGGCTTCTGATGCAGACCCTGCATGTTTTAGTTTCCCTCTCTGGACCCTGCACTCTGTCCTTTCTGAGATGTGGTCTTCAGAACTGGACACAGTACTCTAAATGGGGTCTTACCAGTGATCTATACAGAGGCAACACCACCTCCCTCTTTCTGCTGGTTGTACCCTTCCTACACACTTGGCTTCCCACTATCCCTCCCAATTGCCTTATTGCACTGCCTGGCACCCTTTGGTCATCCGGTATGATTACCCTCAGGTCTGTTTTCTGCTGGTGGTCATCAGTACCACCCCCCATTTTGTACTCTGACACTGGGTTTCTGTTCCCAAGTGCATTATTTTGCACTGTTTTGCATTGGAACCGAGCTGCCATACCCTTGACCTCTCCTCTAGTTTTCTCAGGTCACTGCTCATCCAGTCCACACTATTTCACATTTTGGTGTCATCCACAAAGAGACAAACATTTTTTCCAGTTCCTCTGTGATATCACCTATAAAGACAGTACAGAGGACAAGACCCAGCACTGATCCTGAGGCACCTGCTGGTCACCCTCCCTTCCTCAGACTGAACTTGGCTTATCACCACCCTCTGCCGCCTATCACCTAACCAATTTCTTACTCAGTTTCCCATCTTTGACCCACTTCTAAGCTATCAAGCTTACTAGTCTCCTATATGGAACTATGTCTAATGTTTTACTGAACTCTAGGTAGGCTCGTCCACTGCTACACCATGATCTAGTTCCTTGTTGCCAAATCAAAGAAATCTATCAGATTTGTTTGACATGACCTCCCTCCCCGAATCCATGCTGCCTCAGGTCTGTAACCCATTGGATTCAAGATATTCCATAGTCCTTTCCTTCAGCAGTGATTCTATTAACTTTCCCACCTCAATGTCAGGCTGACTGGCCTATAATTGCCAGCCTCTTCCCTGCTTCCACTGTTGTGTAGTGGGACTACATCTGCCATCCTCCAGAACCACTCTTGTTTCCAGTAAACTGTTAAACGGGACCATCAGAGATGCAGGCAGTACCTCCTGAGCTCCCTCAGTACCCTTGGATGCACCCCATCAGGCCCATTGATTTGTCCACCTTCATATTAGTGAGTTCCTTCAGGACTCTCTTCTCTGAAAAGGACAAGTGCCCACCTCCTCCTTCCAATACTCCTGTTACTTTTTGTGGTTCCTCCTCTGTGAACACTGAACAAAAGTATTTGTTCAGGATGTCTGCCTTTCCTGGTCTTCCATTCAAAGTACTAGTAGTTTTAGTGCAAAGTACCATTCGAAGTACTAGCTGTGCTGCTAGGAGGACATTGTCATTAACTGTCACTGATATTCTAATGTGAATGTGTCCTCTTCAGCCCTTGCCACTGCTACTAGTACCACCAGGAAAAGGACATCCTTAAGAACAACTGTTATGAGTAACCGCCAATCCACTACGACTACTAGCATCCCAACTCTGCTGCAGAAATGGCCATGCCAGCTGCTCCTGCCACTGTAACCACCAGTACTGTTATAATGACAAAGGCCATTACTACCACTGTGGTCCCAGCCAGTTGCATGACTATTTCCAGTACTGTGTCCATCCCTACTGTGACACCTCTTGTTTTCACCTTGTCTCTGATACTGTAGAACTTGTCAGTGCAGATGAGGAGGTGCACTCATCTGGGTCTGAGTACTTTCCACTAGGACATTTGCCCACTGATGATGGAGGCTGACCTGGACATTGCAGCTATTACCAAGACGTGGTATACTAGAAACAATGACTGGGATGTAGCAATATAAGGTTATACTCTGGGAGAGACAGGGAGAGTAAAAAGGAGGGAGGGTTGCTGTTTATGTCAGGAGAGTATTAGAGTGACTGAGATACAGGGAATGCAGAGGGGATGGAGGTACTGTGGGTCATCCTTGAGATGGGCAATGCCACAGTTATTCACATGGGTGTGATATACAGACCTCCAGCACAGGGAGAAGGTGGACAGGGTTCTAGTGGATTCCATCCACACAGTGGCAGCTAAAGGGGAGGTGGCTGGTAGGTGATTTCAATCTGCCAGATGTTGATTGGAGCATCCCAGCTGCTGCCTCAGCCAGGAGCAGAGACAGCCTGTACTCCATGCAAGGGGCAGGGCCTCAGGCAGATAGTGCGAGAGCCCTGGGAGGGTGCAGTTTTGGACCTGGTACCGACGGGAACAGAACTGTGAAAGTTAGGGTGGGTGGACACCTGGGATCCAGTGACCATGCAAGGTGTGGTTCAATATGAGTACAGTGGCAGAGTCCAGCCACAAAGGCAAGGGTCCTGGATTTCAGGAGTGCGGACTTGGTGGAGATATGTCTCAAGAATGCTCTGGCGGGAGGGAGTTGAGCAGTGAGCCCATCTGAAAGGAGCCATAGTGGAGGAACAAACCTTTGCATTAGGCAATTAAATAAGGGCAAGAGAAAGTGGCTGGGAAAGTAAGGGGCGAAAAAGATGGCTTTCAGGAAGTGTAAGGAAATACAGGAGGAGGACAGTGTGTGTACCTGGACAAATAGAGGGAAGCAGGGAAAGCAGTCGAATGCAACGGCACAAACGGAGGAAAAATATAACAGCAAGCAATAAGTGGGAACGAGACTTTTATAGGTACAGTACATTAGTGAAAGAAGAAAATAGGGGTGGGATTGCAAGGCTTTAAGGGAAAAGGAGAGTGTGTGGAAGGGACCTGAAAAGCACCAGTACTGAAACAAATATTTTGTTCTGTATTTACAGAAGGAGGAGAATATAAGAGACCATAGTTGGGCAACATGATTAAATATGGGAGGGAGGTGGACACGTCCATTTACTGGAAGACAGTCCTAAAAGAAGTAACAAAACTGAAAGTTGACAAGGCAATGGGACCAGATGGGATACATACCAGAATATTAAGGAACTATGGGAGGTGCTGGTATCACCACTGTCAGCCCTGTTCAACGAATCACTCGATACAGGAGTGGCACCAGAGAACTGGAGGAGAGCAGCTGTAGTCCTCTTCACAAAAGTGGGAGTAGCAAGGAGGCTGGAAACAATAGACTGGTTAGTCTCACCTCAACAGTGGGAGAAAACTGTGGAATCACTACTTTAAGAAAGGATTGTGGAACACCTTGAATCCAACAGAGCACAGGATCCAAGATGGCATGGATTCACAGTGGGAAGGTCATGTCAAACAAATCTAATTGATTTCTTTGACTGGGTGACTAGGAAAGTGGATCATGGGCCTACCTGGATTTCAGTAAGGCCTTCAATACCATTCCACATAGAAGGCTCGGAATGGGGTGCTACAGGGATCAGTTATGGGGCCAGTCCTGTTTAATATCTTCAAAAGTGTTGGTTGGATAGTATCCTATGAATTAAGATACCACCAGATACCTAATGTTTGGCCAGATAGTGGATCCAGTCGGATAGTAGCGCCATCCTACCATGGTACGACCATCCCAGATCCAGGTTGGACTCCCGGAACCGTGGTCAGATCCCTGATCCAACACTGGATCTGACTGCCGATCTTGGGATCGGACCACAGATCCCTGGATGTGACCTCGTATAATGTGGGATCCAACCTTGACTTACAGTAGGTCAGATCCCAGTTTGGATACTGCCACTATCTGATGGATCACATGGATCCACAAAGGTATTATCGTGTCACTACTTCATAAGTGACATTGTGGAGGGCTGAAGGAAGGTGCTTTTGCAGATGACACTAACATCTGCAACAGGGTGGTACTCCAGAAGGGTGGAAAAATGAGGAGGACCTAGGTAAACTGGAAGAATGGTCTAGAGCGTGGCAGCTGAGATCAACACTAAAAGTGAAAAATCATGCATTTGGGGTGCAAGAACCCAGGGAGGATTACATAATGGCGGGAGATACTGACAGTCAAAACAGGAAAGAGATTTTGGGGTAATCATATCTGATGACCTAAAGGTGGCCAAACAATGTGTCAAGGCTGCTGGGAGAGCCAGTGGGATGCTGCGGTACATAGGGAGAGGTATCACCAACATAAGAAAAGAGGTGGTGCTGCCACTGTACAGATCATTGGTGAGGCCACATTTGGAGTACTGCGTCCAGTTCAGGAGGCTGCATCTCTAAGGACATAGGGTGGAGGCAGTTCAAGAAGGGCAACAAAGATGGTGAAGGCCTGCACCAAAATCATAGGAGAGACTGGGAGACTTCAGTATGTATACCCTGGAGGAGAGGAGAGATAGAGGATATGATAGTGACCTACAAATATCTGATGGGCATAAATAGGGTACTGGAGGGTAGCATATTTCTGAAAAGATGTTCAGGAACCAGGGACATAACATGAGGTTGGAAGGGTAGACTAAGGGTAACGTGAGGAAATATTTGTTCATGGAAAGGGTGGTGAATGCGTAGAATAGACTCCCAATGGAGGTGGTGGGGCAAACACAGTGGAGAAATTAAAAAAATGCAGCGGACAGGCATAGGGGAACCCTAGCAATAGGAATGAGAAGGTATAGGCGGAGATCAAGTAGGGTCTGTGGCTTTTGCAGTAGGTAGGGAAAATGGGCAAACTGGATGGGCCCAGTGGTCCTTATCCGCTGTCAGTTTCTATGTTTCTACATTATCTTGAGGAAGCCAACCTAAGCAGCTTGATAATGAGGCAGAGTATGGCGAGTACCTTGAGAGCTGTAAAGCAAGAAAGTCGGGTGGCCAAAAACTCACTTTGAGATTGCAATGGTAGGAGAAGGGAGGATATGCCCCCCAAAAAAAAAGACTCAATAAGCTACCATTCAGTACTTTTGTTCAACAGGCTCCATCCCAGCTGAACAGTCAAGCGAGGCGGTGCTGTGGCACCAGTGCTGCAGGGAAAACCATGAGCCTTGAGGTCCAAACAAGAAAGGCTAGTGGGGTCCAAAAGCGTGGTGGTGGTACTGGACAGAGTCTACAAGGCCTTTGGGTGAATGGTGCTGGCAGGTGGTTGGTACTGCATGTAATTATAAAATGGTGTGGTCTCCAGGTATGGGATCCTTTTGGCAGGTGACTGCCAGGGTGCTGTCTCACAGGAAATTAATGCAATCTCCACCCTCAGTGATTGGCATACTTTTATGCTTATACCAGCCCCAATTTAGAGTATATGTATGCAAAATTAGTCAGCACATTAATATGCAGAAACATAATAAACTGCAATTCAAAACAAGAGCCATTTATTAGAGGACAGTGGCTCTGGATGAGGAAAGGAATGGGTTAAATGCAATAAAACAATACTTTACATCTCTCCCACAAATCCTACCACCTTCTGGTGTTTATCCACACAGTACATACTGTTTCTTCCTACTGGTGCACAATATCCGAAAGTCCCCTTGGGGGCTCTCAAAATCAGCCTACTAAAGCACGCATTACAGCAGGTAGTTGCACATTTGATGTATGACCACATGTTGTGGTACCCACTAGAACGCTGGTGGTTACAGGAGATCCAAAACAAATATACATTAAACATTGATGCTAGTTGTTCCTCAGTTCTGAAATGGGCTTTGAATAACAGTCACTCAGGAATGCCCAGCAGTTAGTTAATTGGTCCTAGGTAACAGAAGAGGTGGTAGAATATTTACCTGTACTCACAGTTTTAGCAGACTGTGCAGTGGCTGGCTCGGTCAGAATGTCTCCTCTGACTTTGCAGATGCAGGCAGTGCTACAGGTGCTGAGGGCACAACACGGCCTCACGGAGTGTAGGGCATGGGTGTGTGGTCTCCATGTTCTCTTCTGTCCTCTTTACCCCAGAGTGGGACTTTACCCTTTCTAGGAGGAGTAAGCAATTATTCAGTTCCTCGGTAACTCGGGCTGTCTGACAGCACAGAAAGCTCACAGGTGCTTTGGTGGTGGTCCAAAAGGAACAAAATGTTTTTGTTTTTTCCACAAACTTTTAAACAGCATTTGTCAAGGGCTGAAATTACTCACAGTTCTCTCCACCCCAGACAAATCTTTTTCACTTATCATCGGGCTGTGGAAAATCCAAGGATCAATTATCATTAGTTGGCATCTCATACATTATTCATTATGCTGATCCCCTGCTTTCAGTGGATATTGGGTTCCCCGGAAAAGAATGCACACAAATGCTCTGAATCCTGAACTTGCTTGCAATTAACTACTTTGCAAAGTTGACCTCAATTGGTTATTCCTGCCAGGCAGCATGTGCTGTCCTCTGACCCCTACCTAGCAGTCCTGGACCTAGAGGCACAAAAAACATTTTAGCCCTCATGTAGTCACTACTTTTTATTTTAAAAGTTATTTCTATGAATCAGTATGATTTTCGGCTGCCAGGATCATTACCTCACAGTCCATACTGCCATCTGGTAGAACTGGGAGTGACTTACTGGCAGTAGAGTGTTGTTGGGTGCTCCCAAACGCTATGCTCCCATGGAAGGAACAGTTTCCTTTTTTCTGCTGAAGCTGCTGTTTTGCACAACTTTGAGAACTGCTCAAGTCTTGTACAACCTCCTCTCCATGCTCCCACCTCTGAAGACTGTTCAGCTGGGTCGGGTGAGTGAAGTTCCTGTGGGGTATGGGATGTTGTTGTTCATGGCATGATTGCATAGAAGAAGAAAGAGCTTTTAGTCTGTTTGCTGCTTTCGCCCTACTGCCAAATCCTCAGGGAACAGGAACGTGATGACATGATGTGGCAGGCACAGTGATAAGCGTGCTTTCATACCTTTATTTAGAACAAATAATTTTCCAATCCACACCCTCGTCTTGCAGCTGCAGTCTGGACCACAGATGGGGTGAAGGAGCAGGACAGGGGAGGCATCAGTGGTGCTCCAAAGGTAATCCTTTTGTGAGGGGTGTTGCATCCTCACTACTGCAATCCTTGATGTCCTCGCAAGGTCTGCAAAGCACAAACATAACTGTCTTCTTAATACACCTGCATATTATTTGAGATGTTATAGCAGTATGCACAGAACACAAGGAATGCATTTGTTTTTACAGTCTTCCCAGTGGGTGTGCCTATGACTCCCTAGGATGACATGGTGTGTAATATCAGAGGAGAAGCAACAAAGGTTTAGGCAGAAGGTGTATGATTTTAGACACAACTTTTGGGAAAGTCAGTGGAGACACCAGGGCAATTATATGTGACCGGGTGAAGGAGCAGAGCAGAAGGAGATGGGGCGAAGGAGCAGGGCAGCAGGAGGTGGCATCAGTGCTCTGTAGGGAGCAAAGGTAAGCCCCCTTTCTAGGGATGTGGATATGGTGTACTATTCACAGTATTCTTTTCCCTACAAAGCTTGCCAGAAAGTCTTCAGTTGGTTCTTCCCACCCCACCAGGTGGTAACTTCCTTGGCACCGTATCATGACGTCAAATCTTCCTTTACGCTGAAGAAGGCTCCCTCCTTACCACACTGCATGCTGAGTAAGAGCCTTTGCTTCTAAAAAACCTTCACTTTGTGAATAATTGTCTTCAGGCAGTTCCTTCACCTCATCTGTGATGGACGACTTAAAGTCAGCACCAGGATTAAAAAACGACTTGCAGGCAGAAGATGTCCCAGACAGACCAGCACAGCAAGTGCACCTGCATATTGTTTGAGATATAGCAGTATGCACAGAACACAAGGCATGCATTTGTATTTAGTCTTCCCAGTAGGTGTGTCTATGACTCTAGGATGACATGGTATATAATATCAGAGGGGAAGAAATAAAGGTTTAGGCAGAAGGTGTATGCTTTTAGACACCACTTTTTGCAAAGCCAGTGGAGACACCAGGGCAATCGATGTGACCAGGGTGAAGGAGCAGGGCAGCAGGAGGTGGGGTGAAGGAGCAGGGCAGCAGAGGTGGCATCAGTGCTCTGTAGAGCAAAGCCCCTTTCTAGGGATGTGTATATGCTGTACTAGTCACACTTCTGACAGTGTCCTTTCCCTTTAAGGCTTGCCAAAAGTCTTCAAGCTGGCTCCTCCCACCCAGGTGGTAGGTCCTTTCGCACTGCACTGTGACATCAGATGTTTCTTTTGCTGGAAGAAGGTTCCCTCCTTATCATTCTGAGAGCTTTTGTGCTGAATAGGCCCTTTGCTTCTAAAAATCTTAAACTGCGAATAATTGTCTTCTGGCAATTCCTTCACCTCATCCATGATGGATGAATCGAAGTCGGCACCGGATTTTAAAAAAACATGTCGCCTGGCAGATGTCCCTGATGGACCCACACACCATGTGCGTCTACTACTAGGACACAAACACGATCCCCAGGCATGTGGCCTGTGTCGCACCTTGCATCTTACTAGGTTGGAAGACTGGCAGGCTCAACTTCTTTTGTGGAACCCTGATGAATGGGATCCTCCCATTAAATCTAAAGACACCCGTCAGGTGATCTCCGGCTGCAGGGTCCACTGAACAACTTTTGAAGAAGCTCTGCCACAGAGCATGTTTCTTCGGCTTTTGTGCCACTTCTTTTAGGTGCCACCTTTTTGGGAATTATGAGATTTGTGCCAGGCCCTTCCCACTTTTGGGCAAGGCTCTGCTTCAGGCACAAAATCTAAAGTCTTAAAAGAGACTAAGAAAAGCCTTGCTGTTGATCGTGGGATCATAAGCTGTTGGGCCTCAGATTCCTGTGCTTCTAAAGAGGTTTCGACCACGGTCTGGCTCCATGGTCTCAGCAAGCCCTGAGTGGGCTCCTCTCCAGCTCCAGTGGTCACCGGCTGATGATCTAGGGCTGGGCGCTTGAAGCCTCCTCAGCCAGCTTCACCACCTCAGGTATGGTCTTTGGGAGTGTCTGGCTTGAAAGTCGCATTTCTGTTGGCTCTCCGTGTTCCAAGCCACACAGCTGATTGGCCTTGGACATGCCTGCTTTTCTTTAAACCTTGATGTTCTCTCTGCCAGAAGCTGTTTTTCCTCGATGCAGATTTTCAGATATTACAGCTCTTTTATGATTGTTTAAATTTTAACCCTGTGTAGTGTTATTTACAGCCTCTAACCTAAGATAGACTGTTTCTTTCTGTTGTAACTGTTTTAATTGTGAGCCCTGCTTTTGCCTAATTGAACTTAGACTGTTTTATTACTATTTAATTGGAACCCCGCTGTCCCTTTTTGTTTCTCCATTTCTTCTTAATTTTGGGCTTGGCCATTGGCATCACTGGCCATACACCACCGCTCATCTCCTTTTCCTATGCTTTATACTTGGTACATTTCTGAAAAGATTACCTAAGCCTGCTTTGTTTCTGATTTCCCTCCTCCTGACTCTAATCTCTGCCTGTTGTCTCCACTTCTCATTAAACCCTCCCACCGATTTAATCTTGCCCGAGTCCACCTTTACTAACTGCTGTTTCTCTTCTGTCTCCCACAGCAATGCCTGAATGGGCTCCCTCCAGCTCTGGCAGTCACCAGCTGCTGATCTAGGGCCAGATGCAAACCTTCTCTCCTGGCCAGCTTTACCACCTTAGAGTACGGTCTTGGGAGAGCCCAGCTTGAAAGTCGCAATTTCTATTGGCTCTCTGGCATTCCAGCCACAGCCTGATTGGCTCCTCAGACATTACTGCTTTTCCTTAAACCTTGGTGCTGTCTGCCTCAGAAGCTGTTTTCCTCAATGCAGATTTTTGCCCTCCTACCCCTGGCCTCTGTAAATCTACACAAACCCTCCCCTCTCCTCACCTTGCTTCCTGTTGGCTGCTATCTCCGTGCCCCAGCACACTTTGATCAGCCCAGACAATTCTCTCTCCGCATCCCTATATTGTTAATAATGCAACTCTCTCCAAGACAGGACTATGCAGTTATGGTATCCCAGTTAGAGTCCTATCTATTTGGCTCAGTCCCATACCGAGAGGCTACCTGGCCTGGTATTAGATTATTTTCCTCACTTCTAGACCAAAAGTCCTATACACTGAGACTTCCTTGTGGCTTACAATATACTTAATAATCTTAATCTTCCTCTCCTTCTTGGCGATGCCCACTAGGACTCCTAACAAGCTACACAGCCCCCTCATATCCCAACTTTAGATCTGTTTTTATCCACAATCCCCACCCAATTTGGAATGTAGCAACTAATACCCTGTCACTCTGATTGGTCTCTAGCGTTCCCTTTAAATTTAAGGCAATTTTTCTGTTACTTGCAACACTGAATTATTATTTGGCCCTTCAGAGGAAGTGGGCTCCTAATACGTGTTGCAAGAATGCTCCTCTTCACAAGCATCATCTCTTTCTAAATCCTGGTTACTCAGAGCTCTCCTTTTGCTCCTCCTACGTTCTGGTAATGTAGAATCAAATCCTGGACCAGCTCCATTGCCTATAACCCCATGGATTTCAGTTCAACAAAAGGACTTACATTTATACTAATAAACATATGCAGCATACAGAAAAAATTCACCGAGCTGCAAGCCTGGGTCTCCCATACTATGCCAGACATTCTGGTCTTGACAGAAACTTGGCTGAAAAGCTATGTCACTTCCATCTTATTCACTCTTTCGTGCTGATAGGCTTACCAGATGTGGAAGGGTAACAATGTACATCAATGATAATTACTCTACCTCTGTCCTTGGTTCCACTTCCAAGCCTATGCAATTTGGATGCTTATCTGTTAAAATAACCATCTCAGCCTCAGAATCACTTAACATTATCAACTGTTATAGACCGCCTCTACAGGTTTTAATATTTGATCACACTAACATCAATTTTAGATGTTAATACTAATGAGACAGTGATCTTAGGAGACCTAAACTTGGACGGCTTAATAGTAAATCAGTCTACTAAAATGTCTGTGACGAACTAGTACTCTCACAACTAGTTTCAGAAGTCACTAGGCCAGGCCATGCACACTGCTCACTTGGCTCACTAATCAATGTCATGCTGACAAACAGACCACATAAAACCACACAAAGCAGTCTGGTACAACTCCTTAAGTGACCATAATATTGTGGTATGTATCAGGAGTCCTTCTAAACCTCTAAAACTAAGTAAGACAATAGCTAAAGATCCTTCAGACATTTCAACCCAGCATACTTTTTAGCAGACTTAAGAGAGATTAATTGGCAACCATTCTACCTAGCCCCGCCAATTACTGAGGCACTGGCCTCTTCAACACACATACCTATTGATATTGTAGACTCCATGCACCTGTCGGAACATTTAGAGTGAAAAAGCTTCCTGCCTCTGGTTTAATGCAGAAATTAAATCTATGCTAACAAAAGAGATGAGCGCTGGGCAACTGCCAAACGAACAGAATAGCACAAAGATTGGACAGCATTCAGGACATTTTTTAACACCTGTACTAAATTGAAGTTTGAAGTTTACTGTTCTAGGAATTAATACCTTTGAGCCAAGGCTCTTTTACAATGGTTCCACGTCATTAAGTACAAAACGTAGTAGACAGTGTTACAATCAGTAAGCCGTTTAACAAGGCCACAACTTAAACAGTAACATTTATGTACAGAAAAGAAAAGGAACTCAGAGACAGTGTCAAGGGCAAGGAATAAAGATTGGAGAGCTTGAGAGGGAAGAGAGGGAGAAATAAGAAGTTTAGGAGCAGACAGAACCAGGTTAGTGGTACTCAGGTTGTCTTTGTCAAAGAAGAGACCATGGTGATTGAGTGAAACAAATGTAAGTGCACTCAGTGGGATGAGACTTTAGTCAAAGCAGTCACAGGAGCTGGAGGCTGTGAGGTGAGCGTAAAGTATGGATTTGAAAGCTCCCAGTGTCGTGGAGGATAGGGAGGGCAGGTTAAGGGCATTGTACCAGGTAGGGGCACGGTATATAAAGATATTTGTCCCTGAGCAGTCCGGCATCTAGGGACAAGGAAAGGTTGGTGGTCAGATCTTCTGGTGGTACAGTGCCATTGTTCAGGCAAAGCAGGTCCCAGATACATGGAGGAGTGAGTCCTAAGATTGATTTTTTTTGCCATCGCAGAGGTGAGATACATGAGGCGATTGGAAAGATGCAACCAACCGTTTCCGTGTAGAGGTCACAAGTGTGGGTCCGTCTCTGTGCTCCAGTGAGGAGTTGACAGGTTTTGTTTAGTGCTGTTGAGATGTGCTTTAGTGCAGTGGTAGTAGCTGAGCCATAGACAATTAGACCATAGTCTATGATTGAGATGATGGAGCTTTGAACAGCAATCCTCAAGGCAGCTTGGTTGAAAAATTGATAGTTCCGATACAAAATTCCAATGCGTTGGTGCACTGTTTTTGCAGTGTTATTGATATAGGCTAAAAGTAAGACATTCACAAAGGTGATACAAGGTATTTGAAGGTGTTCACTTGTTCTAGTGTATTTCCAAGAGAAGTTTTATGACGAGTGGAGTATGCCTATTTCTGTTTTGATGACTGGCTGAAAGCATGACTTTTGTTTTGTTTTTGATTTAGGACCAGTTTGTGCTCAAGGAACCACTTTTCAACACATGAGAAAGCAAGCTGCAAGCTCTGTCGAGTGGATTTGGATCCTTATGGGAGGAGAGAATTACAGCGCCATCAGCATAGAGTATTAATTTTTCAGGGCAGGATTTGGGAAGCAAGTTTAGAAATAGGCTGAAGAGGAGAGGACCTAAAATTGAACCCTGGGGGACACCAGAGAGGACTGGTTTGGAGTCAGAGAAACCCTCAGATTTTTACTGTTTGAGAATGCTGTGTCAAGTAACTTTACCCAGGTTCCAGGTCACTCGGCTAGCCCAATGTTGAGACAGAAGAGAGATTAGAAGGCTATGGTGAACAGTGTCAAAGGCCTTTGTGAGGTCTATGAAAACAGCTCTGGTTAAATAACCCTTATCCAAGGCTTTGTGAGTTTCACTAGAGAAATCGTAGGGCCATCGATGTACTGTGTCCATTCCTAAATCAGTGTTGCTGAATGTAGAGCAGATCGTACTTTTGCAGGTAGTCTGATAGTTGATCCGCCACGATCCGTTCAAGAGCTTTCGAGAGGGTGGAAGTATAGATATCGGCGATAGTTCCTGGTGTGGATTTGTCGCCTTTATGCACTGGTATGACTATAGCAGCCTTCCAGGTGTTGGGGAATTGACTTTGACACAGGAGAGGTTGAGAATTTTGTTATGGGGTGGATCACTTCTTCCAAGGTGAAGGACAGAAGTTTTAGATCAATGGTGTCACTGCTATTTCTAGATTTAGAGCAGGCCTTTTTATGTATCTGTAGGCTTCATATGTCTTAACTATTTTAAATCGAAATAGCGGTTTGTCTGGTGAGGTGGTTTAGGATCGAGTTTTGGAACTGACAAGTCCTGGAAGAAGACTGGTGAGAGGACACCACTGAGGTCAGTGAAGGTTTTATTTAGGGCATCGGCCATAGTCTTAGGGTCACGGGTAGTGGAGCCATCAATGTTCATTGCCGTGGGAGGATTTAGACTGTTTGCCCGTAATGTACATATATATTGTCCCAGATGGATCTCCGCCACCCCAGGTGGTTACTAGAGCATTCTTGAAATAGGAGCTCTTCATTTGCCTGATTTGTGAGTGCATAGGTTGCGCGCCTGTTTTATAGTTAAGTGAGTCTGTTATGGAGCCTGTGGCCCTGGCTATAGCCCAAAGATGGTCGTGTGCTTTAAGCTGAGCCAGTAGTTTGGCTGTTAGCCAGGGATTAGAGAGGGCTTTGATTTTACGCTTTTGAAAGGTGCGTAGGTGTCACAGGCAGTGTTGAAAGTTTTAATGAAGAAGTCTAGGGCAGCATCCACATCCAGTGTATTGTAGATAGGGGACCAGCCTTGTTGTAGGAGGCAGGTCTTTAGCTTAGCAAGGTTCGTGCAGTAGCATTTGACTTAGGATGGTTTTAGGAGGTGGTTTGTGGAATTTATTTGTCCAGATACAGATCACAGGGAGTGGTCACTAAGGGAGTCTGAGAGAACGGTGGTGTTTTTATCTGGTCCGGGCGATTTAGTAAGAATCCAGTCAATGAGAGTGCTGGTTCCAGTCTTGTAGTTTTTCTAGTAGGGGAGTTGACCATCTGTGTTAGGTTGGTTGCTAGGATAGTATCCCTGCTGGGTCCGATATCAGAGGCAAGCCAATTTATATTGAAATCACCAAGAAGGAGGAGCTCAGAGTTAGAGGTTGTAATCTTGCAAATTCAAGGATAAACTGGAGCCTGGCTCGTGGGTCTTTAGGGGGATATAGACTGCAGCCACGGTAAGCACTTTGTTATGGGCACCAAGGAGAAGCTTGACAGGGAGAAGTTGTACTAGGGTGTTTTCTGGGGAGAAACTGGCAAGGTGGCACAAGAGGTAGTCCTTTATATAGATAACACATCCGCCCCTTTCTTTTTACCCGGTCGAGTCTGAAGAGGTTGTAGCCTTGGAGTGAGATTGCATGATCTGGAGTGCTAGGTGTTAGCCAGGTCTCAACAATTACAAGTATGTCAGAATTATGTTGTCCAATAAAGGCTTGAAGAGATGCCAGCTTAGGAAGGAGGCTGCAGGTATTTAGGGTAACAATGGATAGCCGTTTTCAGTTTTTGCAGGCTTTATTTTAATGCTTGTGCCAGGGCCAAGGTTTTGGTGGATCCCACCAGACATGAGAAGTAGGAGGAGCAGCAGTTTGAGGGATATCTCCCATAGCTCATACTATGTAACGTCTTTCCTCTGCATGCTGCAGGTTTGGATACAGTGCAGTCGCTTAGGGTCCCTAACAAAGGAGGGTTGCTAACGCACCTGCTCAAATATGATTTTTCCAGCTAGGGATGGCCGTTTGCAACCCAGTCCTTAGTAATGGGGTGCCTCACATCGAAATAAAGGGTATTTGCCATGGTTCCATAATGAAGGTAGGATGTCAAGATGCTTACAGTGGGGGTTGCATGGGGTAGGAGGAGAGAGGAAGTTGACACAGTGGATAACAAATGAAGAGAGATAGAAAAGACAGGAGGAGGTTTACATGGGTAAACCCAAGGCTCACATGAAAAGGAACAGATCAATTTCGGTGGTGTGCCTCCAGGGGAGGATTTGCCCCATTGCCAAATGATGTAAAATAATCAAATACACAGGAAAATGACCAGTAAACTGTTTGATCTATGGTAACAAGACAAAGGATGTGTTAAATTCCTGGAACACTGGCCTGGGATATATGCAGGAAGTTAAACCCTGTCAGTGTTTTCCCTTTGTTTAAATAGTTGTGAATGGTTCTCAAAGACACGCACTTCCCTTTAGCAACAAGGTAGACAGAAATGTGATTCAGTTTGCACTTCCCAGGTCAGAGCTTGTAGAATTTCTTAGCTGTACTTACTTTGATTGTGATGACTTCCAAAAAGTTGATTTATAATGAGAATCCTAATGTCTGCTGGTGATGTTTCCAGTTTCTTAGGTTGGTTAGAAATATGAAAGAAAATTACTAGCTAAAAGCCCTAGAGTCAGCCAGTGGTAACCCAGCTAAGATTTGGTGCACATTTAAACTAGTCGAGGGAGCAACGCCACCATCTCTCCTCACTACCATCACACACCAGGGCATCTCAGTTACAGGCAAATTTGTTATTCTTGACAAACAGAATGAGCACTTTGCCACTGCAGGTCTTGCATTCAGCTCCTCTCCATCAGCCACCATCAGAACCGCTTCCTTCACCCAACTGCATCACCCAATCCTCCAATACTTACACTCTTTTCTTTTCGACCATCACCTGTAAACAGGTGGAAGATCAGCTGCTTGGGTTGGATGTCAAAAGAGTGGAGGCACAGATAACATTGATCCCTTCTTCTTGAAACTGGGCTATTATTTCCTGACTGCCCCTATCACTCAACTATTTAACCTCTCGCTATCTGAATGCATTGTGCCCCAGGATTGGAAAGTCGCACACCTCATTCCCTCTTCAAATCAGGTGACCCCAGTGATGTAAACAACTACAGATGTATCTCTATTTTGCCATCCCTTTCAAAAATCCTCGAAACTTGTCAGTACCCAGGTTAGACTTTTCTAGAAAATTCCCAGCTGTTTACTCCGCATCAGTCAGGTTTCAGATCACAGCACAGCACTGTCTCGGCCCTGGCTATGGTCAACAGTGACTGGTTGGAGGCTATGGTCAGCAAGCAAGTCACTGGTGCGGTATTTTTGACGTTAGTAAGGTCTTTGACCCTGTGGATCACCCTGCTGTTTGACAGCCTCCGCCTCCCGTTTGACTGATGCTGCGTATCTTGGTTCGCCAGCTATCTAGGAAATAAGACAGCAACGTATTAAAATAAACGGAACCTCCTGGTCGCCTTGCCAGTCACCAGGGGTCCTGCAAGGATCTGTTCTGGGCCCATTGTTATAATTTATGTAAATAACTTGGGCATCACAGACTCAATATTCATTTATTCTATGGATGACGTGGTCCTCTGCATCTCTAAACCCTCAGTTGGTCAAGTATGTTCTGTTCTCCAGTCTGATTTTGTTAAACTCCAGCATAACTTAACAATGTCCAAATTGCTACTAAACGAAAAAAAAAATAAAGGTCATGTTCTTCTATACTCCTAATGTTCCCTCAGTACGTCCCACGACAAACCCTACGTTCCCATCACGACTCTGTTAGGAGATTAACTCAGAAGTGGTGAAACATTTCAAATACTTAGACTTTTATACTTGTGTAACCCTAGGTGGCGCTATCCCAAGGGCTACCAACCCTGCCTGCTTGGCTAGTAGCAGGTTAAGGGACTGGTAATAAACGGGTACTTCCATCCGAGGTCAGGGTTGTGGTGTTTTGGTTTTTTTTGTTTGTTTTTTACATTCTGTGTTTATCCATCTTCCTGCCTCCTCTCACCACTCTTTCAGACTTCCTCTGCTGCATGGTCCCTCTTTCTTGCCGGGTCTGCCCCTAGAGTACCTGGTGCCACACTAAGCCCTTGATGGACGGATTACCCCTGGTGTAGGGTGGGGAGGGAGGACCCTATCTCCCCAACTTTTGATCGTGGACTGGCATAGCAGAGTCTGCCCCGATGATCCGAGGGCACACAGTGAGGAGTCGTCATCTAGGGAGGCGGGGTGTTTTCCTGTGTTCTTCCCTGGTGTCTGCCCCGCAATTAGGGCAAGTGAGCAAGGAGATGCGGTGAGATGCGCCTCCTTTGCCCCTCTGCCGACGTCTGCCCGTTCCCATGCTGCTACCTTCCTCCCACTCACCTACCACTTGAGCTCCCCAGGTGGCAGTATTATGGTGGGAGCTTGCAGTTTACCCCCAGAGAAGGGAGAGCTGCCATCAGGCGCCTATCCTTTCTTCCCTGCTGCCACTGCCCGGGAGGTCAGGGTTGTTAGTGGTCAAGCTAACCTGGGCACAGCACTCTGGGACACTGTAACCCCTTCCTTCTAGTGGCCTGAACAATATAAAATAATTACTTTCACAATGACCCTTATTCACCAGGCAATTACCCACACTTATTGCACTTACCACCAGGGCTGGTTCCTCTAGCTTGACCCTGGGGACCCCCTGTTAAGCACAGCAAATAGCAACAGTACAATACTTTTGGCACAAACTGGAACCACAGTCTGGTTAAATGCAAACCAGGTTAAATCTGATTTATTCAGGGGACTTGAACAAGGGAGGGCGTAATCAGGTTGATTTGCTTAAAAGCTATATTAATCAGACAGTTATGCTTGCAGTTCAGAGTCCCTACACAGTGTCACACTTTGGGTACCCAGGTAGGAAAACGGTGGGCTAGCCAGGAACATTGCAGCTGGTTGGGGCCTGTGATGGAAGAAAGCAACATGCACAACACACACTATTTATAATCCGGAGCGGAGGGCTCAATTCATGAAAGAAAAAGCAACAAGACAATCAGATGGCAACACTTTTAGATTTAGCTGTTGTTGCAGGGAGCTACCCTGATGTTTGCTTACAATACCAAATACTGGACATAGGCAGGATGAAATAGAGACTACAGGCTGTTGAGCTGGAGTGCCCGGAGAAGCAGGGCCCACACGAATCACTGAGGCGTCATTCCTCTTCAAGGCATTGAGCAGGGGCTGATCCCCAGGCCGGTCTCTCGTCGATGACTTTCTTGCATGTAGGTATTCTGGCTGGGCCAGTGTAGCAGGGCCCAGGCAAACAGAAATGGATACAGATTCAGTCCGTGGAGCTGGATACAGCCTCCAGCAAGCAAAACACAGTTCAGACACAAGTGGGAACCAAATCATGACCCACTATAAGCACAAAGCACATTCACATGTAAGTATAACCCCCTTACACATGGGAGTTCCTGAAAGCCTTCCTGGAGCTTGTCTAAATGCTCCCTGCCTAACTGGTGTTCGCACAATGCCGCCTAAATGTGGGTGTTGTGAGTGCTCCAAAGCCTCCAGTACTGTCTCTTTAAGAGCTGCCTGCTCGCAGGCTCCAGCGGGTTGGTATGGGGAACTGGTGTTTCCCTGTTTGAATCCTGCCTGAGTTGCGTGTGAAATCGCCCCTTGGCAGCCACTATATGCCAGAGGGAGCCCTTTTGAACAATGTAATTGTTTGGCCATAATTAGCGAGCATGTTGGTGAAATTACAGTTTGTCTAACCTGCTTTTTGCAGCTGAGACTCTGGTGCTTGGCCTCCATTTTGGACCTGGGCTATTGCACTGGGCCAGTGGTAATCGGGGAATGTTAAAATGGAGATCTTTCTGACCAACCAGGATCAGGTCTCATGTGGAGCCGGCTGACCAATGAGACACAGCCAGTAATTCTGGGAAGTAAAGTCTGAAGAATGGCGCCTTGTTTGCACCAATAGGGCAGCAATAAGTGACTGGCATCTGCAGCCCACTTATGGGATCGGGTGGCACCAGTGGTGAGTCTTGCCCTAACTGCCGAGGGCAGAGGCGATGTGTGTGAGCTGAGGAAGGAGCTCTGAGGCTCCTCCGCTGTTGAATCCGTGTGGGAAACGCATGTGTGGAAGGCCAGATTCAAGCGCTCGACTCGACTGAAAGCATCGGACTAAATCTGCTGGGTAGTGGTCAGAGGAGGCTGTGCAGGAGCGCAGCTACCTACCAGGCTCACCCTATAGAGGACTGGAGAATCTGCTGAATTGGCTCAGTCTGTCAGGACAAAGTGAAGCTGTGTTGACTGCCCGATTAGCTGTGAGTTTGGTCGGGCCCTGAGCAGCTGCCTGGTATGGTACCCTCTGTTGCTTTCCGTGATAAATGTATGGAGAAGTGTCTGAAGTTCAGGCTCAGCCTGCGAGTGGTGGAGAGTGGTTTTCTTCTGGAGTTGAGTACTAAATCAGGGTAGTTCCTGTTAAATGTTTCTAGCAAGGGCAAGATCTTCAGGTTGCTTTGCTGAATACACTAACTGAGCCTGCTGGCTCCATCTAATCTTCTGTAGGAATTAAATGCTCATCTGTGTCAGGGCCCCAACCAGCTGCATAGAGGAACTAGCCTTTAGGGCTTGGGTACCCATAGACAGTAACTTATAGGTTAGGCCTGTGCACAGAGCCTTGGGTAGATACTTATATATTGTAGTGGTAAGCCAGTCACCCTGATTCCCTACGGTCCTTGTTATCTCCCCTTAAATAAATCAGATTTCTTGTTTTGCCAAAGTACACTGGCTAGTTTGTGTATTAATAGTGAAATACTGCACAGTGAATATTGTGTAACTGTACCTTACTTTTCAGGGGTCCTGGAGTGAGTTGAGTGGTTCTAGCGGGGTAAGTGTATATGGTAAGGACACTGTAACTGACTGGTGTGGACCACTAGTGGGAAGAAAGGGGTTGCAGCAACCCAGAGGGCTGTGACCGAGTCAACCTCGACTATTCTAACCCTGACCTCTGGGTGGAGGCACCCGCCAATGGATCTGGGCCCCTCACCTGTTCCAGTTAGGGCAGGGGGTAGTAGCCCTTAGGATAGCACCCTGGGGGTTATATAAGGAAATTCCATTGTACCAGACAAATGGCTTTCCATTCGCAAGTACAGCGCCTGCACAATCCGAGAGTTCAGAGGTAGCTGGAAGTCCTGACAGGCCGATCACATTCAGCAAACTGACTTCTTCAGGTTAAAGCCTGGTCACAATTCAGTGGCTTAATTCTCCAAATTCGGATCCAGTCCGAAAAATCACAAGTTCCTCTCAGGGACAGCAGGCAAGGTGCAGGCTAACTCAGGCCTTTTCCATAGTTCTCCCACGTGAACCCACTATGGATTGCTGCTCGAACTATCTCAAGCTGTTATTTCTTTACTTCCCACTCAGCTTTAACTGAAACTGCAAGCAGTGTGGGACTTTCCCAAGATCCAACGGTTCAGTTGGCTGATCTGTCAGTCACAACAAAGGCTCCCCTCCAGGTTATTTTAGGCGCCAAAAGCCATAAACTACAATTCCTATGCAACCCCCTACAAATGAGGGTTTCCAAAAGTCTCCTTGAGCTTGCCTAAATGCTCACTGCCAGGCTGGTGTCCCTGCGTTTAGCAGTTTAAATGTGATTACCAGAGCATGTATAGCCTCTGTGTACTGTCTTTAAGAGCTGCCTAATTGCAGCTTAAGTAATCTGAGATGAAGCTCTGTTGAAAGATGTAACTATTTGCTGAAAACCATTTAGAATGATAATGATAATGTAGTTTGTCTAAGCTGCTTTCTTTGTAGCAAGGACTGTTTTGTTTGTCTCCACTATCTTGGTCCTGGACTACAGATTGGACCAATCAGTTCTGTGGGACCTAAAATGTAGCTGGACTACAGGAGCTGTCTGAATTCAAAATCTATAGGAACTGTGGTTTGAGTTTTGCACCTTTTTGCAACTGAAGGGGAGTCTTGCTTTGACTGACAGCCAAATCAGCCAACCAAAGCTTTTGGATCTTGGGAAAGTCCCGGCTGCTTGCAGTTTTCAGTTAGAACCAAGCAGGAAGCTGAAGTGATTCTGAGAGTAATCCTGAGTGGATTCGCATGGGAGAACTATGAAAAGGCTGAGAGTTTGGCTTCCATGTCTGCCTGCTGCTCCTGGAGAGGGAGAGAAGAGAATTATTTTGGACTAAAGCCAAGTTTGTGTGACTAAAGTAAGCTACTGAAGTGGGCCAGGCTCAACCTGAAGAAGACTCGAATATTTTTGCTGAATGCAATCAGCCGGTCAGGAGTTCTAGCTACCCCTAAGCTCCGGGATGTGCAGAGACTTTGCAATTGTTCCCGGGAGCACTTTGCCTGGTACAGTAGAATTCCCGTACATGTAAATGTGCTATGAGCTGCTAGTGTGTTGTGAGTTAGTTCCCCACTGTGTGAACTGTGTTCTGCTTGCTGGAAGCTGTATCCAGCCCAAACGGACCGCTCGAACTTGTCTCCATGCGGTCTGGTTTGCCAGACTGGCCCAGCCAGACTACCCACTGCACAGAGAAGCCATCGCAAGAGACCTGCCTGAGGATCAGCCCCTGCTCCACGCTTGAACAGGAACAGCGCCTCTGCGACTTGTGTGGGCCCTGCTTCTCCTGGCATTCCAGATCAACCACATGCAGTCTCGATTTTATTCAGCCTGTGTCCAGTCTTTGGTATCGTGAGTAAATACCAGGGTAGCTCCCTACAACAGCAGCTTAATCTAAGTGTGTCACCGATTGTCTTGTTGTTTTGTTTCCTTACTGAACTGAGCCTCTGGCTCCGGATTACAAATATTGTGTACTGTGCATGTTGTGTTTTCTTTCACAGCGCCCCAACCAGCTGCAACCCAGCAACTGTCCTGGCTAGCCCATCTCTTCTCTACCTGGGTACCCAGAGGTGGACTGTGTGGGGGACTCAAAGCGCATGCATAACTGCTTGATTGATATAACCTTTAAGCTACGAACCTGATTTTGATCTCCCCTTGTTCAAGTCCCTGAATAAATCAGATCTAACTTGTTCTGCTTGTAATCTGACTGTGGTTCCAGTTTGTGCTCAAAGTACTGTACTGTTGCTGTTTGCTGTGCTTAACCTTGTTTTACAGGGGTCCCCAGGGTCAAGCCAGAGGAACCAGCCCTGGTGGTAAGTGCAAACAGTGTGGGTACTTGTGTGGTGTACTGGGGTATTGTGAAAGTGATTATTGTACAGTGTTCAGGCCACTAGAGGGGAAAGAGGGAGGGTTGTGCCCAGGTTAGCTTGACCACTACCAACCCTGACCTCCGGGTGGAGGCACCCATTTCAGAACTCAGGCCCCTTAACCTGCTACTAGCCAAGCAGACAGGGTAGTAGCCCTTGGGATAGCACCACCTAGGGTTTACACCTACAAGTTTTGGCCCACCAAGCCACTGTAGGCATTTTAGAGTCCCAAATGTACTGATTGGCCCATTGTGACAGTCCAGGACCAAGATGATGGAAACAAACAGAACTGCCCATGCTGCAAAGAAGGAAGGTTAGAACAAACTGCAAATTATTACTACTCTAACAAATGATCAGCAAGCAAGTACATCTTCTAACAGAGCTCCCTCTCAGATTAATTATGACTGCAATCCTGGAAACTCTTAAAGAGACAGTACACAGAGGCTATACAAAGGCGCACTCTGGCAATACATTTAAACTGCTAAAATGCAGGACATCAGCCTAGCAGTGAGCATTTAAGCAAGCTCAAGGAAGACTTTTCGAACCCCCATTTGTAGGAAGGTTACACCTGACTCACACCTGTCCTTCTTATTACAGGTTGAAGCTCTTACAAAAACTAGGCTAGATTTCTTCTTTAGAAACAAATCATTATTCTCCTGGGATTCCAGAACAGGACTGGTACAGGCTACCTTTATGACCCTCCTTGATTATGCTGATATCCTTTATAACAATTGTGCAACTATTTATCTACTTAAATTAGACACGCTGTATCACCGGCTGTCTGATTTATTACCAGTGCCCTGCCTAAGCCCATCATTGTACCTTTGTACGAGGCAGTGAGATGGACCTCCTTATCTACCAGAAGACTCTTGCACATCCACTCTTGGAGATATAAGTGCTTCTCAACAAACTTCCCCTTACTATATCAGCCTTTTTACACACTCCACTAGCACGTATGCCCTTAGAAAATGTGAGTATATTACCCTGAATGTGTCAAATTTTCGACCTGCTTCAGTAGGGCAACCACAAGCTTCTCCTCTCCAGCCTATGGAAAAGCTTCAAGCCACCCTAAAACTCTGAACTATCATCCCATTAAAGGTGTTACTTGGTAGGGTAAATGAGATTGCTGCTGAGGCCTGTAGTTGCACTTGGCCTACTCCTGTGCTATTACCTCCTCCCTGTCCCTCTTTATTGTTTTGCAGTTCAAACTCATGAATACTACCAGCCATCTCGCTATCTCTTCTCTCTTGATCCTCCTACCTATGTGGCTATTTCTTATCTGCATTATCAAGTGTGATAAACTTACTGTCATGTTTTGCTATTATATTACCTCTATTCAATTATTACATCTATGTCTTATGTGATCCCTGCTGTATTTCATGTTGTATTTCTGGCTTTGATTGCTTGACAACTAGTTATTTCTGTATTTCTTGTCTTGATTGCTTGTGACGATTAGTTATTTTGTATTGGGACCGCCTTGTGAATGCTCAGTGGAATTTATCCTTTACAATAAACTGATCTGAACTGACAGTCAGGTTGGTTGAGACGCCTGTTAACCAACCTGTTGAGATAGTCCTTGAACAGGTCAACCTGTTGTTGCCAGATGTAGCCAGTACCTCCCTTTGTAGGACTCCAGTCGTGCCTATTACCTCCAAGGGAGGGTCGGACCAGAATGCTGATCCACTGCCTTCTCCTCAGGATCTGGTGAACCCGGAGGTTCTTCGGCTTTCGTGGGCTCCATCAGAGACCCACTGTTGGCAGCCCTGATGGTTGAGGTCCTGATCCAGAGCCCTGAGTCAAGCAGCCCATGTCGATATTGGCATTCCTGCTCTCGACATTCGGGCAAGTGGCATCACTGCTATTTTTCTTCCTCCTGTTCCTTGAATGAGAAGAGGCTTTGGCAAAATGCGTCAATTCTATGAGGGCGCTCTTGTGGCAACAGCTCATGTTTTCGGGGTTAAGCAGCTTTCAGCTCCCAGCCCCACTATTACATGGCTACTGCCACCCTAGGCCTCAACCTATTCTAGCTTGGTCAGGACTGCCTCGGCCTGTCCCGGCCTCTCCACCAATTCAGGTGGAGTTGCCACCCATGGGCGTGGCCCCCCCAAGGATGCCCATACTGCCTCTGGGCTTCAGGGATGGCTGTTGGTTTCCGTGACTCCTGATCGACCCTATAGGATCAGTGAGGACTCTGGCAGTCGACTACTCTTTGATGGAGCCTCAGAGCTGGAGGCTCCTCCTTACACTCCTGTCTGTTGAAGCAGAGTTGGCCAAGGATTCATCGGCAGGAGCATGGTCCCACTTTTTCTTGGGCCTCTCTGACTTATCTCTGAATCGACTGTTCTCCCAGTGGAGCCCATCCAGAAACAGGCTAAGTACCTGCTTACTGAGATTCTCAACCAAGGTGACTCCTCTGAGGAAGCCTTCCTGGTTGCTGAGATCATTCTTGGCCCTGCTGTGGAGCTTTGGCAGCATCCGGCCTCTTGCCCTGTGCCTTGGCCCGGATGGCCTGCAAGTACATGGTCCCTGGCTATCATCTCTCTGCTGAGGGTCTGTGTCCGACTGCCTTTGGTTTACTGGCAATGTCGGGACATGCATAAGCCTCCTGACAAGGAATCAAAGAAATTGGATCACATGGCCAAAAGATCTATGCTGCCTCCTCTCTGACGTTGGCAAACGAGTTCGGCCCTTCTGATGTCCCACTTCACTCATGCCCTTTTAGGCACCCTTGATGAGGTGCTTTCCCAGCTCCCAGCTGATTTACAGACTATGGTCAAGCAGGTCCAGAATCCTGGCTAAGCTGTGGCTTAGCAGCAGCTCCAGACAGCCATGGACATTGGCAACTCTCGTGCTTTCGGTCTGTGGTGGTTGTGGTTGCCATGCACCGCAGGGCATGGATGAGGATCAAGACCTTTACAGCGGATACCCAGCATAAGTTAGTAGATCTTCCTTCTTGTGCATAGACTTGTTCAGGCCAGTGGTCAAAGGGCACCTCGCTCTGATCAAGAAGTCCAATGCCACCTTGGACTCTGTGACCTCCACCCAGAGGGATTCCAAGGGCTCTAAGGTTCAAAGAAGAAGCCCTTTTGGCCCTCTCTCTTCCCCGCTACCAAGCCATCCCAGCTTCCTGCTGGGGAACAGACCCAGGCTTGGCATTCCTGGCCAAAGTCCGTTGATTTGGTCATCTGAAACCTGGAGGTCGAGGCCCGCTGGTCCTCCAAGCCTGCCCAGTGACGGAATGGGGTGCCCCTCATGCCTGTCCTGACCCCTGGTCCTCCCATGGGGGCCTGCTCACATTTCCTTTCCACCTGGTCCACTTTACCATGGACAGGTGGGTTCTCAAGGTGGTAGGTCAGGGTCTCCTCTAGACTTCAAAGGTTACTTGCCTTGCCGAGCCGTGCCACATGGAAGGGCATGGTATTGGCCAGTCTTCTGTCAGTTCTTTGGAAGACATGCCCAGCTCCTCCGGAGGCAGGTAGTGGCTCATGTCTGGACACTCCAGTACACCCAGGGTTTGTCTCCAGGTACTTCCTGGTGCCAAAACAGATTTGGGGGGTCTGACACCCCATCTTAGATTTGTATGACCTGAACAAATTTCTTCAGCCATGCACTTTCAGGATGGTCACTCTGTCTCAGATCATACTATCTCTGGAGCAGAACATGTGGTTCTGCTCTCTGGATCTTCAGGATGCATTCTTCTATATCCCAAACCGTCTCATCCCACTGCCGGTTCCTCTGGTTCCAAGTGGAGGAGATGCTATAAGAGTTCCAGGCCATGCCCTTCAGCAACTCCTCGGATCTAGGGTCAACAAATGCATTGCAGTGGTGGCAGCCTACTTGAGGTGCCAAAGGGCTGAGTATACTGGCTCATAGGGACCCTTCCATGGAGGAGGTGGAGTGGTTCAGGATGTGGCCCTCCAGACCTGCTTTACCTTGGCCTCCTGGTCGAGCGGCCAAGTCGAACTCGATACTTTCACAGGTGATTCATTTCATTGTGGCAAAGCTTGACTCGTCTAGAACTAGGGCTCGACTTCCAGCAGACCGGGCAGAGGTTCTCCTCTTTGCTCGATCATTTCATGTTGGGCAGTTGCACCTTGCTTGGGACTTCCTGTGCCTCCTGGGATACATGGCAGCTTGCACCAGTGTGGTCCATTGGGCCCAGTGGACAATGCATTCTCTGCAAAGGAAGCTTACCCACCAATGGTCTTGGCACAAGGGCCACCTCGACCAGCAGGTCACTGTGACCAGCTGATATGGGACACCCTCCATTGGTGGTTAGTCCCAGAACATCTGCAGGAAGGGATCCTGTTTGTCTGCCCAGAGCCAATGTCATCCTGATAATCAATGCCTCCCTGATGGGCTGGAGTGCCCACGTGGGACCACAGAGTCCATGGACTCTAGACCCCCAAGGAGTCCTGATGCCGTATCAACCTGTTGAAACTTCAGGCAGTTCGGCTGGCACTGATGACCTTTGTTCCACACATTCGGGATCGGGTCATTTTGGTCCAGACGGACAACACCACGACCATGTACTACCTCAACAAACCGGGGACACACTCCTTCCTTTGTGCAGGGAAACTCTCTGCATCTGGACCCTCGTGCTCAGCCTGAATGCTGATTTCCTGACCATCCATGTGGTCAGTATCCCCACCCAGCTGACATAAGACATATGAACATACGAATGTGCCAGCAGAAACAGACCACCTGGTCTACCTAAGTCTGCTCGAGTGTGCAGCTAGCACCCCTAGTTTGCAGCTACCCCGCCTCCCCTTTGTCATCCCACTGCTACCCCTACCTCCACCACCCTCACTCTTCCCTGTTCCATGACCTTTGAAGCTGTTCAGAGGTTTACATGATACTACCCATTCTAGTAGGGTGTCTCATTTGCTACCACCTCTCTGTGAAATAGTGTCTCCTCATTTCCTTAATAAATCTTCCCTCTATTCTTAGCCCATGCCCCTGGTGACCCTCCTCTCCTTAACTTAGACCCCATCTGCCCCATCCTTGTTGATTCCCTCAGATACTTGAATGTCTCTATCATGTCCCACTGTCCCTTCTATCTTCCAGGATGTATATATTCAGGTCTCCCAGCCTACTGTCATGGTCTCTTCCCCTCCATTCCACATATCATCTTTGTTGCCCTCCTCTGCACCCCTTCAGTAGCCTGATATCACGCTTTATGTATGGCCTCCAAAACTGCACACATACTCTAAGTGCGGCCTTATCAACGACCTGTAGAGGGCAAGGTCACCTCCTTTATCTGGATGAAAAACCTCGCTATGCACCCCAGCTTTCTGTTGCTTTGCAGCCGCTCTCCTGCACTTGGCAGTGTTGCTCATGGTCTCTGTTATTACCCCTAGGTCCTGCTCCTCCTCAGTGATCCCCAACTTAACCCCCCAAGCCAGTATTCTCTCCTTGGGTTCTTCACCCCAAAGTGCATAACTTTACACCACTTTGCATTGAACCCAAGCTGCCACCTCTGACCACCCTCTAGCTTGCTTAGGTCCCCCTTGCAGCTGCTTCCATCCCTCCTCTCCATCCACCACTGGTCCGATTTTGGTGTCGTCAGCGAACAGACTTACCTTGCTCACCACCCTGTGGGCAATGTCTGATATGAAGAGCCCAAACAACACTGGCCCCAACACAGAGCCCTGTGCACCCCACTTGTCACTGCCTTGGAGTTGAGAGCTCCTCTCACCACCACCCATTGCAGCCTCCCACTCAACCAGCTTGTAATCCAGTTTATCATTTTGCCCCTACCCCTACACCAGTTAGCTTCTCCCCAAGCTGCGTGATGAGGCACAGAATCAAGGCCTTGCTGATGTACAAGTAAAGAACATCCACCACATGACCCTTATCCAGCTCACCTGTCACCCAGTCATAATATTGTATCAGGCTGGTTTGACAAGAGCTCCCTGAAATGAACCCATGTTGCCTCACATCCTAGAGGCCATTGTCTTCCAGGTATGACAGCAGTCTTTCCTTTAGTATTGTTTCCATAGTTTGCTCACTATGGAGTGAGACTTACGGACGATAATTACCCAGTTCATCCCTTGGTCCGCTTGTGTAATGGTACTACATGTGCCATCCTCCAGTCCAATGGCACACATCCATCTAGACTCCAGTGAGGTGTAGTACAGATCCACCAGCAGCTCCACTAACACCTCCGCCATCTCCTCAGCACCCTGGGTGGATACCATCCGTCCTGGTGCCTTGTCTACCTTCAGTGCCTCAGTCCCTCTAGGACTCACTTGCCTAAATTCTTCCATCTGTTGTCTCCTCCCTGTCCCCACCCACTCTGGTGTCTCATGAATGGTCTCTTCATCCAGAGGTAATACAAAGCTTGTTCTCCCAATGGGCACCCTCTGGTGGACCTGTTTTCCTCCAGGAAGAATGCAAAGCTGAGGTTGTATTGTGCCCACCCCTTCAACAGAGAACACAGCAGGGGTATGCCTTCTCAAGGCCCTGGACAACGGGTCTTCCATGCCTTTTCTCAATTTCCCTTGATCCAAAAAGGTATTGCTTAAGGCCAGGAGGATGAGGCACAGATGATCCTGGTAGCTCTGGACTGGCCCTGCCAGTTTTGGTACTACAGTCTCATCAGCCTCAGCAGTAGGCTTCTGAGGTGTCTTCCTCTATGTCTTGAACTGCTCTCTTACAGGGGAAGGTACTCCAGCCAGACCTTTAATCCCTGCACCAGATGACCTGGTTCCTGAGCGACTAGACTGCCAGGCTTTGGGTCTTTCCAATGAAGTCCTCAGTGATTAAGGTTCTCGAAGGAGTCAACCCAAAATGCTATGCCTTCAAATGAAAGAGGTTCTCCATTTGGTGCCGGGGCTAGGGGTTGGACTCTTTATCTTATCTGGTGGCTAGCCTTCTTGACTACCTCCGGTCCCTCTCTGTCATGCCTTTGGTCGATTGATCTTAAGGTGCACCTGGCAGCCATCTCTGCTTACTGGGTGTAGGTCGGCATGCAGTTGCACAGGAGAAGGAGATCCGGTTTTTTTTTTTTTTTTAAAGGGCCTTGACCACATTTCTCCTCTGGGGCATGAACCACCACCACCTTGGGACTTCTTGTTGGTGTTGGCAAAGCTTGTGGGCAAGCCATTCGAACCAATGCACAGGTGTGACATGTCTCACTTGTCATGGAAGACCTCCTTCCTGGTGGCTATCACATCAGCCAGAAGGATCAGTGAGCTCCAGGCGCTCTCGGTGAGTCTTCTTACCTGGTCTTCCACAGGGACATGGTTGTACTTCACCCCAACCCTAAGTTCCTCACAAAGGTTGTGTCTGATTTTTATCTTAACCAGGTGATCAGTCTCCTGGTGCATTTCACCAACCACACCTCAGAGGCCAAACACAGGCTCCATACTTTGGACCTGTGGCAGCGTCACCTACTACAAGGAGCTACAGTTGGAGTTCGGGGAGAGGTTCGCCAGCTCTTGTCCCCTATGCGGAAGATGCACCTGGCAGACCAGCAGCTAAGCAGATGATTGGCAGGTGGATTGTATCCTGCATCGACCTCTGCTATAGGTTGGCAGGTAGGGAGCCTCCTGTGGGCTCATTCCACCCCATCATACCACTGCCCCAGTGGCTGCTTCCAGGAACATATATATCCAGGAAATCTGCAGGGCTTACCTGAAAGTCAGCACACACCTTTAATTTCCCCACTACAACATCGACTTTGAGTCATGCCGGATGCTGGTTTTGGGGCCTCAGTTCTCTAATCTCTATTCCTAAATAAGAAGTGTGTACCTTGGCCCTTCTTCCCAGAGAACTGCTTGGAGCCTGCCATAAGTGTGATAGTAAATCATATCCATGTCCCTAGAACAGATACTTCACCTGTGTAACAGTAGTTCTAGGAGTGGTATATGGTGTACTTCCACACTGTCCCACCCAGCTCCGCTGGCAAGTGGCACACTGGTCTTGCTTCCAGTGGTCAAGATCTGACGTTATGGGGTGGTGCTAAGGAAGTTACCACCTGAGTGGGTGGAAGGAGCCAGCTTGAAGACTTTCCGCAAGCCTTAAAGGGGAAAGGACACTGCCAAAGTATGGCTATTCATCATATACCATTCCTAGAACTACTGTTACAGGTGAGTAACCTGTTTTGGAGCATTCAGGGCAAGGTAAGTCTGTTCAAAGATGTTACAAAGCTCTGTGAGAGGGTTTGACAGGAAGGAGTTAATATCACGAGACAGGATGTGAGAAGACTAGAGAAATGGTCCCATATTTGGCAGTTGAATTTCAATGCCAAAAGTGCAAGGTATTACATGTAGGTGTCAAGAATCCTGGAGTGGTTAGCTATACTGATGTGATGCCAGTAGAGTGTGCAGAGGAGCAGACATACCTGGGGGATATGAAATAACCTAAAACCATTTTCTCCATGCAATTAGGCGTATACAGAAGGATAACAAGAAGCTGTGGTGTATAGGAGAGGGATTACTAGCAGAAAGGTGATACCACCCCTATATAGATCATGGATGAGGTCACATCTAGAGTAGTTTATGCACTTTTGTTGTCTGTCTAACCAGGGGTCGGGTTTATGTTATTTTTGTTTTATGCGTGGTGCCTCCATTTTTGTAGCCCACTATCTGGCTGCCTGGGTTCTGGGAGAAAACTGTTGCTTGGCATTTTGGCTAGGTTTGAAACCTCTGCACAGGTGCACCCAAGTAATCCGGACACAGGAAGCAATAACTGAAATGTCCAAACCAGGAGTGGGATTCTAGAGTGTGGCTTTTTTCACAGCAACAGAATAATAAAGCATAGATGGACTCCACGGGCTACACTCCTGGTAATGCAGATCAACGGAGACTAGAACACTTCTTCACAACACTGTAACCCTCAGGTTCTGAACACACTGGGCTCTTGCCTGAACTGGTACTTTTCTCGATTCCTGGTGTGGCACCTCAGCCAGCACTGGAATATTTCTCCATGTGGCATGGATATTTATTGGTGGCTCTTCTACCACCCAGGAGCACTTCCTAGCTCCAAAGGGAAAACATCATCCTCAATCCACATCTGAGTACTTTCTGCAGACACTGGCCAAGTGCCCGGAAGAAAGCTTTAGGTGCCCAAAGTGAACCCATGAGGGTAAATCTGGTTTCTCCAGATGGGGGTCTCCTAACTTTGTCCCCAAATTCATACCAGCCATTCATTTGGAATCAACACCTTTCCTTTTAAACTCTCCGTTGTAGAATGCTATCTCAAAACGTATATCACATTTAACACACTACTCTTTCATGAACTGGTGTCCTGACTTGTAATGTTCTTTAAGTGGCTATGTCCATCCCTGTAGACCCCACTGTTAGATGCATTTTAAGTCATACACAAACGCTAGTACTGTACTTGGCTGTCCTTCCCTGACCCACAGTAGCAGGTACTTTACACGCTGTTTCGTGAAAACATGGGCTCTATAGCAGAGCAGACTCACCAACTGGTTTGCAGGTGCTCCAGGGCTTCTGGCAAAGAAAAAAACATCTTGGTACCTCAGTACTTGCTCTACAAATCATCAGGCAGCTTTCCTCCTTCAGCAGGGCCAGGGAATGCCCCTGAAATTGCAGGTCTCTTCCCCAGCCGCCCAGGGATGGGGCACTGAAAGAAGCTGGGAGCAGTCTCTACCACTGTCAGGTTTCTTCATGCGCCTTCTAGGACTAAAACACACCCTCTACCTCTGGATAGCTTTTATATCAGAGCTAGGCTCTGAGGGCTGCCACTTGCAGCACACCTCCTTCACTCCACAGCTCACTGCCCAAGACTGACTAAAATATCCCAATGTTCTAGTTAATCCCCTTGCTGCAGCATTCCAATGTGGCTTATGCTGCTGCACGAATTCTATATGATGTCATCCTCCAGCTCTGCTGAGACTGAGGACAGAGTGAGACAGTGTGAAACCCATTTAATTGGTGTCTCACAAGCAGCCTTTCCCTGCCTGCCACTAGATCTAAGTGGATTTTGTAACCCCAGGTGACGGGGTTACACCGCACTGGCCAGGAAAATGACTGTCCGCAGTCATTACTTACCCGGCCCAGGCCATCTTACCCTATGTGTTGACTACAGGAGGTAGCACTACTTTTCCCTACCATGTGCAAGCACAGGCAGGCAGCACTAAGGACCAGAAGCCTTCAGCTGATGCATCAGCCTCTACTCTGATGTTGCTATGGATACCTAGTGTGCCTGGTAGAATTGTCCTGAGCATAGCCCTATTAGATCAGCAATGCAGCCCCTTCAGTCGGTCAGGACCACAACCTATCTATCCCCCCAGCCCTCTAGGGAAAACCTATCTGACTCTAACCCAAATTGCCTAAAACAAAAGGGAACATCCCTCAATCCTGGACACCTGCAACCAAACACAAGGAGCTAATGCTACACTCTATACATTACTTCCACACTCCCCACAATCATACCTGTGGAAGGAAAAGTTGCACACAGTAACAACAACACTGTATTTTAATCACTACTACATTAAAGTACTATGAACAATTCCACTGAGTCCTCTTCCTCTTCTTGTCTTCTTCAGGAACACCTGCAAGAAAAAGAAAGACAAACACCCCTAATCTGCAGACACAGTACTATCAAACCCCTACCATCAAAACATTGAGAATCCCAAAATGTTTTTTAGAAAAGTAGAAAAACAGTAGAAACAATAAAAAAAAAAAGAAAACGACATTATTTACAGTACATATTATGGGGATGGAAGGCCTGAAAGTCCCTTCTAGTGACAACAGTGCCGAAGGCAAGTCCAATAAAGTCTCTCTCCTGGGCCAGAGCCTGGTGAAACACAGTTCTAGCAGGCTGGAATCCCAAAGGGAGAGTCTTTGAGGACAGTTCAAAGATCTGGAGTCTGCTAGTGTAGAGTGTGTACTGCAGTGTCATTACAATAGAAAAGTCTGGACTTACCAGTCCTTGTAGAACGAAAATGATACGGCACCTGGTTCCTGCTGAAGACTCTCCTGGCAGCATTCGTCCGATACAGCTGGGTGGACATCTTCTGGAAAATGACAGAATGGCACATCTGAAACTGCTGGGATGATGTCATCTAGGAGATGGAACCTTGAACAGGAAAGGAAAACAGCTGGTCTGAAGTCATCCGAATTATCAGGCAATGAATCAGGATACAGCTGGGCTGGTGTCCCTCTGGATATGAAGTCATCTGGTAGGCCAGTCGATGGAATCTGGAAAGTCAGTACACTGCAGGGCTGGATTAATGTGGGGCACCTGGTTCCTGGACAGCCAGACTGGCGGAACAACATAGGTGCAGCAACGGCTGGATGGCAGCACTGGCTACCACTGCTTTGCTCTCCATTTGCAGGCATGGGCACATTCGCAGGAAGGTCTCTGTATTGCAGAAAATGGCACAATGGGTCAGGTGCCAGAATTATTACCCTGCCTGGGCCCTCATAATTCACATTGCGAAAGGTTTCATTGCCGCTCCATCCACAATTCAAACAGTGTCTATAAACAGTGTCCTGCCCACTTTCCACTGTCTGAATTTTACTTGTAACACACTGTCTCTGATATATCTGTGCACCAGGATGCACATGTTTTGTGGCCTCTTCCACTATCCAGGATTTCCTATTTCTTCAATCTCCTCCCAGACTCTCCGAGGAAAGGTAGGAAAAGATCCCATAGATCTCATTCGCCTTCCTACTGAACCAGTCTTTCCTCTTTACTACTCTTTGTCAACTTGAGACTTCTGGCCTGGCTTGGGGTGGCCAGTCCTGGTTCTGCTAGCTACGATACTCAATGCAATGGAAATGGATCTTTGACTCCTCCTTGTGGGGACAGGGCTGTGGAGTCACTACTCTCTCCTACTTTCTGCTCCTCTGAGGCAAGAGCTTGAGGCTGTGGATCCGCACCTTCTTCATAAGGCCACATGGGTTCCCTCATCATCTTCTCGCTAAGATCTGTGCCCAGGAGTGAGCAGTCGTCCCTCACTCTTGAGACTGTCCACTCTTCGCTGGGCGTGGAGGTCGACACCTCCATTCAAGGGTCTCCCTCATCTCATCTTCTCCTATGAGACTTGGGCTAGGCCCCTCTCTCCAAGGGTCTGCTGATGCTCCTTCCGCAGTGTGTCTCTGTGATCCGGACTCTGAGACATCAGTACTTTGCTCTGCCTGTAGATCTGCACGCTCCTGCTTTATGCCACACTCTGCTGGGCTTCCCCTATCGGACCTCACCTGGTGCTGTATGCTGCCAACTGCAGATTCTTGAAGCTTTGTCCATGTGGGAGCCAAGTAACTCTGGGTGCTTTAGTCAAGCCATATTTCTCTAGGCACCCAGAACAGTGAGGAACCATGAAGACGTCCATTCCAGCCTTTAAGCACATTACACACAATCTAATTAAATATCCAGGAATCGCCACATGAGGAGGCAAATGTCCCCATAGTAACATCTCTCAATGTCTCTCAGCTTGTTGATTCTTCTACTATCATAGCCCGGCACGATCCGGTAACGGGCCGGTCCCAAGCCATGACTGCAGAGAAAACAAATGCACGCCACTGTTATTTCAAGTCTCACTTTGTTGGAAACATTTTTACAAATTGGCTTCCTGCTGCTGTGTTTATTTTACTAACCCACCCTGTAATGGTGGCGGCAGCACCTGTGCATCAACGTTCTGTTTCTGACTCAAGCCACTGCGCATCTGATTTACACACTCTACTGAAAAAGTTCACTCAAACTGCATAAACTGCACTGGTTGCTCCTCAGCACATTTGTATGATTTCTGCTGGACTTGTCATTTGCTTTAAATCACTGGTCTAGCTTAAAGTCCCTAAAGCCACAGTATTTCATTGCATAGGATTGCCTGTAAACTCGCTGCATCTGTCATACAACTCAGTGTCTCACTTGGCTTTGAAAATTATACTGTTGCTGAACCTATAATTATGCTCACAGTCTAATGCTCAGAATTCTTGTTTTAGCTGATTAACTTGACACAGTCCTTCTTTGCAAAACAATTACACTGTTACAGATTCAGCTGGCTTTAGATTAAAATCACACAGTTTGAGTTGCTTTTAGGTTGGTACTCACTTAATCAGTAGCTTGTAATTGCAATGGAAAATGCAGCCTACAGCCGGTCTTGGAGGCCTCTGATGAAAACGGGCTGGCAGTCCAGCCAATTGTCCCTCCAAACACCACGCTTTCTTTCCAGATGATCGATATGCGGGTTGAGCCCGATTTTAAACAGAAAAGTCCGATTTTACTAGTTTTACAATGTTTTTAGTCACCATGACACTCCTCTTGGCAAGCCAGTTCGCACTCCCCCTCTCTCTCTCTCTCTCTCCTCTCGAACAGTGTGCAGTCACTGTAGTGTTGGCTTGGGGCGAGACTGATTGCAGTCTCACCAATCACTTGACGCCATGCAAATTAGCCTCACTTTTTCTCCACGGCGCGTCGAGCAGGCAAATTTAAACTGCAAACCACACTCCCTCCCCAAAAACTGTGACCCCTAGGCAGGAGCTCCATTTCAACCATTTTTCCTGGCATTTTACTCAGCAACTCTTAGTCCATACCACAAGCACTTCCAACTTATAGGCACAAATCTATCTTTGTTCCCCAAGTTTTCCACACTTTTTCTTTTCACACAAGACTTTAAAAGCTGGCAAAGTTGTAATTATGATGCAGGACAAGGGCATACACTCAATCAATCAAAATCTTTATTTATCCAGGCGGGCACCATTTAGCAAGGCTCATTTGCAAGGTGAACCTGGTCATGAATACATCAAAGTACAGTACAGAAGTAGGTATACAAAAAGCAATAATATACAAGGAAGAAAAGTGTATACAGTACAAGGTTGAAATAAAAAGCATTATTTTACAATTGAAGACGCGTGCAGATGTTCAATCAACCATAGGCATACAGGGGTTATAAGCAGAGATCTTTTGAGTGAGGCAGCCGGCAGCTACACATATAGGGTAAAGAGGCTGTATGGGGTGGCAGGTTAGAGAGGTAAAGAGGAGGAGGGATATATTACCGACAACTGGGGAAAATTGAGCTAAAACCACAGAAAGTGACGATGGCTGTCGTGTACTTGTTTGTTATGATAATGACTGAGGAGGGGTAGATAATTGGGACACTACTATGGATGGGGTGGGACTTTAGCCAGGCTGGAGTGGACAGAGAAGGGTTGGTGCAGCAGGAAGAGTAAATAGGGAAGAGTGAGAGCCAGGGGTAGAAACATGAGCTTCAGGATGGAAAGGGGGTTGCAGAATTAGTGGGCTAGCGGTGAGGGAAACATTTGCAAGGTGCTTTCATGTAGCAATCAGAGAGCGCCTTGAAGATACCAGGTTAACGGCAGCTCAGCTTCAAGTTCCTTTGTAAACTGCTCCACAATGTGGGTAAAGAGAAGCTTAGAGCAGCTTTCGAAATGAGTTTTGACCCTTGGAATTTGAGGAAATTAGGAATAGCTCTTAGAGCGTGGGTGCCTAACACACTGGGAATACAATCTGAGACATATGAGGGGAGCTTGTTGGTCACCGCCGAAGGCCCATAGGGTAGTATTTCTATTTCTTTGTAGTGAAGGGAAGTCCAGCCTAACAATGAGTACAGGGAGCAGTGGTGTGTGGAAAGTGGAAGGCCAGTAATGAACTTGAAAGCTCTGTGGTAGAGGGTGTCCAACTTAGCCAGTGCAGTGGCTGTAGAGCAGGTCCGCATAATCTATTAAAGATAGGAAGGTAGCTTGAACCAGTTGAATCTTGGCCTCCTTTGTGCACAGGTGGTTAATTCTGTAGAATAGTCTAATTTTGATATTCTCAATGGAGTGCAAGTTTTCCTGGTATTGTGGAAGGAAAGTTCTGCAGCCGGGCCTTGCCCTGAGACTGCTGTGGTGGGTGGGATCCCTCGGTCCTTGCTACCAGATGGTGAGGGGCTAGTTGTCGACCAACTGGAGGGTTGAGCCTTTGGCTGCCCCAGGAACCTGCAGTGCTGGGGGTGGTTGTGATACTGCCTTGTCTCTGGGGTCCTGACCCTAGGGGTAGGGTCTGTTGGCCCCTCTGACCAGCGCGTTCTAGGGGCTTAATCTGTCTTGAGTACCTGCCTGTTTCAAAGCCTTTTGTGACTGTTAATTGATTTTGGCAACTATCGTTTTTGGATGCTTTTCTGAACTGAAACCTTTTTCCTGGACCTAAATATTTTGTTCGAGCAGTGAGAGTGCTCGCTACTTGCTGTTCATGGGGAGTGTGAGTCCCTGCTCACTCAGAATTTTATTTACTATTTTTGTATTATATGTTATTTTATTTTCAGGGTAGTGAGAGTGCTCTGGTGCCAATTAAATGTGTAGTGGGAGTACATATTTTCTTGGCAAATTCATTATTTATTTTGGGTTTTTGGTTTTATATGTCTCTTTTGTTTTTGTTTTCTGAGTTTATGACAGGATATCCTTGTGAGAGGAGGGCTCCCATTTGTATTTGTATTTATTATTTATCATTTTTTTTTTTTTTTAGTTTAGTTTGTTAGTTATTTTTATTTTTGGGTCCGGGAAAGTTGGTTTTGTTTCCGAGAAATAGGGGTAAATGGGATTAAGTTTAATTTTTATTTGTTATTTAGTAGATGTCTTGATTTTGGGGTTTTATTTTTGTTTTGATTTGTCAGAGTAGGACTTTATTAGTTTTCATTGAAGGCTGTGGGGTATGTGTTATGTTTCTCCCCGTCGTGTGCTATTTCTCCTCCGCTCTTCTGGCCCTCTTTTCCCCTCCTCCTTTACTGTTTTCCATTTATCAACGCTTTAGGTCTTGGGAATTGTACAAAGGAGGAGGGTCAGGGGGCCTGAACAGTGGAGGATGGATGAGGGAGCACTCAAATCGGGATTGTTTGGTCCAGAAGATGCCCTGGGGCGAAGTGGAGGTCAGAACATGGGTTTCCTTATCTGATCCCCATACCTTAGCGGGCACCGCCGCTAATAACGGCGGCAGGTGGTTGGGGATCTCTGAACTCTGTCCAACTCGGCGGTGTTGTGCAATGCCAGATCCGTTGTCAACAAGACGGCTGTTGTGGCAGACTTGGTGGGAGCAGCGGATCTGGCTTGCATCACCAACCTAGCTGGATGGTAATGCGGTCCCGTTCTTGAGGCGGCTGTTCCGGCTGAGTGTTCGGTGATACACCGCCCGAGATTGGATCGCAGGGGTGGGGAGTTGCGGTCTGTTTTAAGACAGAATTGGCTCTCACTAATGTTTCAGTAGAGGAGACTAGATCTTTTGAATGTGTTGTAGTTGCAGGCGAGGGCTATAGAGTGGCTCTCATTTGCAATCCACCCGAGGATGAGAAGCCATTCCTTAAGGTTCCGAAGGAAGTGGGTTGCCATCTTGGGACAAGTGACCATCAAACAGTGTGGTTCACGCTAACTCAGCTACAGAGTCAAGCCATACAAAAGTGAGGGTACTGGACTTTAGGAGGGCTGACTTTGGCAAGACGGAGAGTGCCTCAGAAAAGCACTAGCAAACAGGCTAGAAGGAGGTGTGGAGCAACAATGGGGAATTATCAAAACTGCCATCACAGAGGCAACGAGCCTTGTGTGAAGCAAATAAACAAATCAAAATGAAAGAAAAGCCACTGTGGTTCTCAAGAGAGGTGGCTGTGAAAGTCAGGAAGAAAAAGATAGCATTCCAGAAGTATAAGGAAACACAGAAGGAGCAGGACAGAGAGCTGTACCAGTTAAGGCAGAAAGAAGCAGGGAGGGAAGTCAGAATAGCAAGGCCCAAACTGAGGAAAAGATAGCCAACTCAGTTAAGAAGGGGGATAAAACCTTTTATAGGTACATCACGAGCGTAGAAAGACAAAGGAGGGATAGTGAGGCTGAATAGAATGAAGCGTGGGTGGGCAGAGGGGACAGTGAAAAGCAGGAATACTGAATGAATATTTCTGCTCAGTATTCACAAAAGAGGAGGAAGTGCCTAATCCAATTAACAGAAGCACTCTTGATAGGGGGTTCGATCCCAGTCCTTTCACAGAAGAAAGGGTTCTGCAAGAACTCCTAAAACTGAAGGTGGACAAAGGAATGGGTCCTGATGGAATTCACCCAGAATTCTAAAAGAATTAAGGAAGGAGCTAGTGAAACCACTGGCTACTCTTTTAATAAATCATGGGAGGATGGTGTGGTACCCGAGGACTGGAGGAAGGCGGATGTGATTCCCTCCACAAAAGTGGGACCAAGACAGAGGCAGGAAACTACAGACCTGTCAGTCTGACCTCTGTGGTAGGGAAAAGGATGGAGTCACTTCTGAAGGAAAGAATAGTTGAGTACCTAGAGGTCAGTGGAGCACAGGATCCAAGGCGGCATGGGTTCACAGCGGAAGGTCATGTCGGACGAATCTAATAGATTTCTTTGACTGGGTGACCAAAGTAGTAGACCAGGGAGGGGCTGTGGACATGGCCTACCTAGACTTTAGCAAGGCATTTGACACAGTCCCACACAAAAGATTATTAGTCAAATTAACCAGCCTGGGAGGGTCCCAGGGTGGTAGCCTGGGTAAAACATTGGCTGGACAACAGGACACAGAAGGTAATTGAAATGGAGTCCACTCTGAAGAAAGGGCGGTTACTAGTGGGTACCGTAGGGTTCAGTATTGGGTCCAATCCTTTTAATGTCTTCATCAGTGGCATTGCAGAGGAATGGAAGGAAAAGTATGCCTTTTGCAGATGACACAAAGATCTGCAACAGGGTTGATACACAAGGAGGCATGGAAAGGATGAAAAGGACTTGACAAGGTTGGAGGAATGGTCAGACGTATGGCAGCTAGGATTCAATGCAAAAAGTGTAAAATAATGCACCTGGGAAACAAGAACCCATGGGAAGAATACACAATGGGTGGGAGGTAGTAACAACAAAACAGGAAAGGGACCTGGGGTAATCATATCAGATGACCTTAAGGTTAGAAGCAATGTGAGAAGGCAGTAGGGAGGGCGGGGTATACTGGGATGTATAGGAGAGGCATCATCAGCAGAAAACAGGAAGTTGTTATCCTCTGTACAGACAGTTGGTGAGACCCCATCTGGAATACTGTGTCCAGTTCTGAGACCCCATCTCCGCAAGGACATAGACAGGATAGAGGCAGTCCAGAGGAGGGCAACTAAAATGGTGCAGGGTCTGAGCTAAGCCGTATGAAGAGAGACTAAAGGAGCTTAATATGTATACCCTTGAGGAAAGAAGGAGAGGGGGACATGATAGAAACTTTCAAGTACCTCAAGGAATCAACAAAGTCCAAGAGGGTAGCATCTTCAGAAAAGAGACTTGCAAGAACAAGGGGACACAATTTAAAGATAGAAGGAGGGTGGTTCAGGGGCAATGTGAGAAGTATTATTTCACAGAGAGGGTAGTGGATGCATGGAACAGCCTTTCTGAGGAAGTTGTGGGTCTAAAACTGTGGGAGAATTCAAGAATGCATGGGATAGACATAAGGCAATTCTTGTGGGGGGCAGAAGATATAGGCTGTTGGTTAACTAGGATCTGCGGCCTATCCTGTAGGTAGGGAAATGGGCAGACTAGATGGGCCTAGCGGTCCTTATCTGCCGTCAGTCTGTTTCTCTGTTTCGTCTGACCTGGTATTGAGTCTCCCAGGTTGATGGTGCTGGGCAACTTCAGTGCCTGGATCGATGACTTAACTCTCGATTTTGGACAGAACTTCCTCCAATTGATGAATTCATTGGGCTTCTCACAGGTTGTTACCTCTACCACTCATAAATGTGGCCATTCTCTTGATCTGGTTTTCTCCTGGGATGGAACCTTCCAGCATGGGTGGAACCTGTTGGATGGTCTGATCATCACACTGTGAGATTCAATTTTAGCACCTTGCATAGACCTACTCCTGTGGAGATGGTCAAGTACCGCTCTTTACGGATGTGACTCTGATAGTCTATTGGCGGTGCTTGACCTATCAGAATTTCTGATGATGAGCATGGATCCTGAGGCCTTGGTTCTGGCTATAGTAGGCCATCACCGATGCCCTGGATTCTATTGCTCCCATCTGTATGCGCCCTCTCTCCTTTCGCTCGGGTCCCCATGGTTTCATGGGGACTTGAGGGAGATGCTGCATTTGGACGAGGTTAGAGAGGTGTTACGGAACCGCCCAGATGCCGACCACCTTAGACTGCTAGAACATTATCAACTCTACCAGTCAGCAATTGCCTGTAAGAAGGCAGTATTCCTGTCCGAAATTGCTGCTGCCCAGGACCAATGGTCAGCTCTTCAAACCGTAGACGACTGTGCAAACCTGCCTGTCTGCAGTGTTCAGAGAGCTTTTTCAATCTCAGTGCGAGAAGTTCGCCTCGGGTTCTTTGCAAATAAGGTGAAAGACATCAGGGCGGAGACCTGCACAACACACTGTATGGGAGTGGCCGTGATCTGGCTGTGTCACATGCCCTCCTACTCCCTGGGGTTTCTTCAAGAGTCCGGAAATCGAGGATGTTATGAGGATTGTCCGTGGTATGCGCACTACGTCCTGTAGTTTAGATCTGGGCCCCACAGCCTTGGTTATGGGCTGTGGGAGATAATCTTCTGGTTCTGATGAGGATAGTCTGGTGCTCCTTAGACTCTGGTGAATATCCTTGCTCTCTGAAGGAAGCAGTGTGACACCAGTGTTGAAGAAGGCTTCTTTGGACCCTGACAGCCTTGGTAACTAGCGGTTTATCTCAAACCTTCCCTTTGTTGGGAAGGTAATTGAGAAAGTAGTGGCTACCCAGTTAGACAACCATTTGACCATTCATAACATCTACGATCCCCTTCAATCAGGTTTTCAAAGAGGCACATCACCGAGACTGCGCTGGTTCGGTGCTCAATGATCTGATGGCAGAGACCAGTAAAACGGTCCATTTTGGCCCTTTGGACCTGTCATCAGCATTTGACACTGTAGACCATGGGGTTCTGCTTGAGCCTGAGAATCATCTGTGGGCTTTCTGGGTTGGTCCTCAGATGGTTTACACTCTTCCTCACTGGTAGAACTCGGAGGGTAGTATCGGGAGTGTTTTCTTCGATCCTGCCTCTCTGTCATGTGGGTGCCCCAGGGCTCAGTGCTGTCTCCCATGTTGTTTGCAGTGTACATGCTTCCCTTGAGACATTGTAAGACAGTACGGGCTGGAGTTTCATTGTTATGCCGATGATACTCAGCTCTACCTGTCTTTTGCACCTGACCAGAATAGAGCACTCAGTGTTTAATAGCTGCCTCAAGGAAACCAAGGTTGGATGAGGTCCAGTTGGTTGAAGTCAAACCCTGGGAAGACGGAGGTGTTGGTCCTGGATCCCGGTCGCTGGACAGGGGAGTGGGGATAAACCATCCCTCAGGTTTATTCCTGGGGGTGTGGAGCTCCCCACCTCTGAGCGGGTGCAGAACCTAGGGATGATTCTTGTGATCGGCTGACACTACGTGATCAGGTGTCAGCCGTCATTAAAGTTTCCTTTTACCATCTTAGGAACATCACTAGGATTAAACACCTTGTTCCGTCGGGACCTACCTACGTTGATCCACGCCTCGTGACCTGCATCTGGACTACTGCAACTCCCTTTACTTTGGGCTTCCTGGGTTGATATCCACCGCTTGCAGCTTGGTGCAGAATTCTGCAGCCTGGTTGTTAACTGGGACTTCTCGCTTTTCCCATGTTACCCTGGTGCTGCGGAGACTGCAATGGCTGCGGTTCAGTGGCTGATCACCTTTAAAGTAGGTCTGTTGACCTACAAAGCCCTGCATGGGTTGGGCCCTGACTACCTGAAAGAGCTCCTGGGTCCCTATTCTCGGGCGACCACTCTGCTCGGCGGCGAGGCTGCTGGAAATTCGAGGGGTGGTTTGAAATCTTCTAAGGAGGGGACAGAGGATAGAGCCCTGGTGCATGCCCCTCAATAAAGTCCAAGAGGGTAGCATCTTTCAGAAAAAGAGACTTGCAAGAACAAGGGGACACAATTTAAAGATAGGAGGGTGGTTCAGGGCAATGTGAGGAAGTATTATTTCACAGAGAGGGTAGTGGATGCATGGAACAGCCTTCTTGGGGAAGTTGTGGGTCTAAAACTGTGGGAGAATTCAAGAATGCTTGGGATAGACATAAGGCAATTCTTGTGGGGGCAGGAAGATATAGGCTGTTGGTTAACTAGGATCTGTGGCCTATCCTGTAGGTAGGGAAATGGGCAGACTAGATGGGCCTAGCGGTCCTTATCTGCCGTCAAAAGTCTATGTTTCTATGTTTCTGGTGCCCAGGCTTGCGTTTGTGACTCCGACCCTCTGGAATTCTCTACCATGTCGGATTAGAGAGTGTGACAGTGGGGTTCAAACAAGCCTTAAAACTTTTTATGGATTAAGGCGTATGGGAAGCGACTGACTGATTTGGGTTTGATTTTACTGTTGTTTTATGAAGTTTGTTGTAATGTATTAATTTATTGTATTATTATATTAATGCTTTTATTATGTTGTGATTCTATAACTTGTGCTGCGCTTTGATTTTTGAAAGCGCATTATGAATAAAGAATATTATTATTATAATCTTTCTTAGTTTCTCCTGTAGTTCTTCGAGATGGTTGGCTAAGGAAAGTTTATGATCGAGCCAAACTCTAGACATTTGAATTTAGCTACATATTCTAGTGTTTCTCCAAGAACAGTGGTAATTTGTGGGATAGCTCCCCCACCAGGAATTGCCGCATGCAAGGAGGGGAGAGAGCATGGCTTTGTTTTTCGCATTGAGCAAAAGCTTCTTGTTTATGAGTTGGTATTGTAGAAGGTTAAATTCAGCTTGGAGGTCTTCACAGGCTGCTTCCTGCATGGGACGACTCAGGTACAGTACAGTGTTGTCCCTGAATAAGTGGATGTTGGCTTTTTGATGGGGTCATTGATGTTGTTAATGTAGACTGCAAAGAGGAGGGACCGAGGATAGAGCCCTGGGGCATGCCCCTCAGCATAGGTTTTAATGGAGAAAGATCACCTTCAGCTTTAACCTGCTGTTTCCATTCTCCAAGGTAGTCTGCAAACCAGCACATAGATTTATGGTCCAGGCCTAAGGTGTTTAGGGAAGAAAGAAGCAGGCTGTGATCGACTGTGTCGAATGCCTTACTAAGATCCAAGAAAGCGGCACAGACCTGCTTCTTGTCGTCAAGATCTAGGAGCCAATCATTGGTCACCTTAGCTAGGGCTGTTATGGTGCTGTGCTTTGCTCTGAATCCAGACTGAATCGGGTTTAATAGGCTTCTGGATTCTAAGTATACCCCTAGCTGGCCACACACTATTTTTCTAGTAATTTAGACAGGATGGGGAGGAAGGAGATCAGTCTGTAATTATTTAGATTGCAGGGGTCACCATCTTTTAATAGAGGATGACATGGGCTATTTTCTATTGAGTGGGGAGGCTACCCTGGGAGAGTGACATGTTGAATAGGGGGTGATTGGCACCAGAAGCACATGGTAGGCACATTTCAGATAGTATGGCTCTATGAAGTCGGAGCCTGCTCCTTTCCTGGTGACCATTTTCAGCAGTAGATCTTCCACCTCTTTAGAGAGACAGGAAAGAGGGAGAAGGCCTCTCAGTAGAGGGGACCTGTGGGCCCTGAGCTGTGTGGAGGTCATTGGCAGGAGAAGTATCAAATGCTAGCCCTGCTGTTGCAAAATGGTTATTGTGGGCTTCCAATATCTCCGATCGGTTAGAGATAACGCTGCCACCGGACTTAATTTTGCTGGAATGGAATTACCAGGTGCGTATCCGGACATGTCTTTTGATGTTTTCCAGAACTTTGAAGGATTTCTTGAGGCAGAGGCTAGCTCCGAACGATAGTAGGCGGCCTTGGCTGCTCTGACCAACTTGGTGCATTTGTTATGTGCTCTCTTAAAAAGACACCAATCCAAGTCGTTTCTTGCTTCTTCTGGCTTTTTTCCATAAAGTATCCCTTTCTAACAGGGAAGTTTTGAGCTCAGGTGAGAACCAATGGCAGGTGCTGCTCCTGACCCGCACCTTAACCAAGGGTGCATGCTTATTTAAAGCCTCACTTAAAATATCGTAAAAATAGTATATGCCCTGTTAACCATTTTGCCTAGGAAAAATTCCTGCCATTGCGGTGAATATTTCAAGTCGTGGACATAAGCAAACAAATCAAAGTTGCGTTTGCACCTCTTGATAGAGAACTTTACCACAAACTGTGGGATGTGCATGGATCTAATGGTGGTGATTATAACAATGATCACTAATGTCTGAGAAAAATGTTCCGACGTGAGAGAACAGGTGTGGCTTGCTAACCAAAATTACATCTAAGAGGGAGCTGTTGTTAAGGTTCTTTTATTTGAGCGAGTAGGCTCACAGTGAGTTGCACCAGCCCTAGAGTGTCACAAAAGGATTTCAAGGGAGCTGATGCACTTGATAGTCAATCATAGTTCAGGTCGCCAAGAATAATGGTTTCAAGGAGCTTAGCCCCAGTATGGAACTGAGGTGAGACAGAAATGCGGCCCGGCAGAAGGGGGCCTGTGCAGCCTATTACACAGAGTGCACTGAAAGGAAAGTTCGATCTTTAGGGTCAAGCACTCGAATTCTTTGGGGAGGATGATGCATCTATGCATGCGGCTGAGTATTTGTCCCTTACATAAATTGTCACCCCACTTCCTCTTGATTGCCTATCCGCTGGAAGAGTAAATAATTTGGGATATTGATTTCATTGTCTGGGGTGGCTGGCCTAAGCCAGATTTCAGTGATCACTAGGACGTCAGGTAGGGTGCGCTCACCCAAGCCTGGATAAGGGTGACATTTTTCAGCAAACTACAGGCATTAAGATGCATAAAAGACATTCCTTTGATACCTGCCAGGTCTGATGGAGAAACAAGGGTGTCTAATGGTCCTGGGTTGAGTTCGACATTGCCTGAGCACAGTAGTAAAGAAGCAGGATTCTTTTAAGGCAGGGAACTGTAATTTGTAAACACTATTTTTGGGTGATTGGGAGGTGGTGTTGATGGGGTAGGCCTGTACCCACTCCTGGTGTTATACTGGCCTAGTGTTGCAGCCACTAGTGTCCTGACAGAAATTTTCCATGAGTAGGAAGTCTCAAGTCTGGATGGGGAGTAATCTGCAGAGGCAGCTCGGGAGGTGTCCTCCCCAGCAGAGACAGCTGAGAAGCCCAATAGTCCAGAATGGCTACCTGAAAGCTGTTGAACACAGGACAGGGAGAAGTGCTAGGGTCATTCCACTTTAGGGAGGGATGAGGGTTCCAAGAATCGAGCTGAGCGCTAGTAAAGCTAGTGACGCACCGAGGAACCAGCTGTAATTTCCCATGGTAGATGTAAACACCACAACAGCCAGCAGTAAAAGCCACTAGAAGCCTAGACCAATCTGGGATCAGGTGTCATAAGTTCAAAATCCTTTTGTTAGCTGAGAGGCGGTTTGGCGCTGAACGTACCTATGGAGCAACTCTTTGCAGCTGAGCCAGTGAGGTGGTTCAAGGCTGCAATCCGTGTGCAAGACTGGTCTGTAGCTTTCGTTTCTGTTTCTGGCCCTGCTCCACCAGTACAGAATGGAAATGGGGCAGGCATTCAAGTCTTGCAGCCTGAATGAATGAGCACGGTTTGGCCTGAGAAACAGGCAGAAAACCCAGGGATGGTCCTCAGAAAGAGAGGTATCCCAGGTCCACTAGAGCAGAAGAGGAAATAGAAAATATAATGCTTCTCTTTAACAGAAAAGACAGCTGTTGTAGCCCTCTAGTGGCTATGAAGTATAATTTGCAAATGAGAAAGAGGACACTGAAAAGTCTGGTCAATTTAAAACTACAGCTTTACACAGAAATTGATTCTAAAGGATTCAGCTGTTCGCTTAGAATAATAGACAGTGCAGTACAGGTCTAATAATCTTAAGACTCTACAGTTTTACACTCAGAATTAATAATAAAAAGGAATAGGCTGTAGTTTTAGGATATTAAGGAGTGCATAAAAGGTCAACTTAAAACTCTTCAGCCTTTCGCAAAGAATTAATTCTAAAGAGGGATATAATCACAGTGCATTCAGAGCAGGTAAATCACTTTAAACAATGGCAGTGTAACACTGAATGGCCTAAGCTGGATTGATAGATGAGGAGAGAAAGTGGTGTGGGGCTTTCATGCCATTCTAGCTTTACAAAAAAAAAAAGTGAGTCTTGCTTTACAAAAAGGATAGTCTCCAGCGTCAGCACTCTCGGCTTTACTGCTCCGTGGTAAACAGTTAGCACAATTACAGCAGCACATTTAGATGGCAATGCTTCTGATTTTGGGCTACCTACTGCCAGACAGTCAAAACGCTTAGCCACAATCAAGCAACCTTTCTTGCTTTTCTCCCTAAATTGCAAACCAAATCCCAGCGGTAGCCTCCAATTTGTAACCAGGGTCGGGTTGATGTTGTTTTTTTGTTTTATGCGAGTGCCTCCAATTTTGTAACCCGCTACCTGGGTTTGGGAGAAAATGTTGCTCGGCATTTTGGCTAGGTTTGAAACCTTTGCACAGGGGCACCCAAGTAATCCGACCCAGGAAGCAATAACTGAAATGTCCAAACCAGGAGGGATTCTAGAGTGTGGCTTTTATTCACAACAACAGAATAATAAAGCATAGATGGACCCCACGGGCTACACTCCCTGGTAATGCAGATTAACGGAGACTAGAACACATAATCTTCACAACACTGAAACCCTCATGTTCTGAACACACTGGGCTCTCGCTCGAACTGGTACTCTCTCTTTGATTCTCTGGCATGGCACCTGGCCAGCACTGGGACATTTCTCCATATGGCATGGATATTTGTTGGTGGCTCCTCTACCACCCAGGAGCACTTCCTAGCTCCAGAGGAAAACATCATCCTCAATCCCATGTCTGGGTACTTTCTGCAGATACTGGCAAAGTGCCCGAAGAAAGCTATAGGTACCCAAAGTGAACCATTGGGAGGTAAATCTGGTTTCTCCGGGGTCTCCACCTTTTGTTCCCAAATTCATACCCAGCCATTCATTTGGAATCAACACCTTTCCTTTGAAACTCTCTGGTTGTAGAATGCTATCTTGAAATGTATATCACATTTAACACTCTACTCTTCATGAACTGGTGTCCTGACTTGTAATGTTCTTTAGGTGGCTATGTCCATCCCTGTAGACCCCCACTGTTTAGATGTATTTAAGTCATACACAAACGCCAAGTACTGTACTTGGCTGTCCTTCCCTGACCCCACAGTAGCAGATGCTTTACATACTGTCTCAGTGAAAACATGGGCTCTTTAGCAGAGCAGACTCACCAGCTGGTTTGCAGGTGCCCCAGGGCTTCTGGCAAAGAAAAACACATCTTGGTACCTCAGTACTTGCTCTACAAATCATCAGGCAGCTTTCCTCCTTCAACAGGGCCAGGGATTGCTCCTGAAATTGCTGGTCTTTTCCCCATCCTCCAGGGATGGGTCACTGGAACAAGCCAGGGAGCAGTCTCTGCCACTGTCAGGTTTCTTCTGTGTCCTTCTCTAGGGCAAGAACACACACCCTCTACCACTGGGTAGCTCTATATCAGAGCTAGGGGCTGCCACCTGTAGCACACCACCTTCACTCCACAGCTCACTACCCAAGATTTCTAAAATATCCCAACAGTTCTGTTAACCCCTTGCTGCAGCATTCCAATGTGGCTTATGCTGCTGCTGAATTCTATATGATGTCATCCTCCAGCTCAGCTGAGACTGAGGACAGAGGAGACAGTGTGAAACCCATTTAACTGGTGTCTCACAAGCTGCCTTTCCCTGCCTGCCACTAGATCTAAGTGGGATTCTTGTAACCTCGGCTACACCTGTGTCTAAGGAAGGGTAAGTATAGGTCAGAGGCAGCACAGAGAAGTGAATAAAGATGATAGATGTACAGCAAGGCACAGTACATGAGGAGAGGAAGAACGTCTTAAAATATACTCTCTCTGGGACAGATCGGAAAGGGGACATGACAGACTTTCAAACTCATGAAAGGGTTCAATGGAGTGAACACAAAAGTTTATTCTGTCTGAAAACAGTACATCCAAAAGGTTCATGCTCTGAAGCTGAATTAGAAGGTTTCCAAAAGACGTTAGAAAGCATTGTTTCCTGGAAATGGTGGTGGATGTGAAATAAACTTCTAGACAAGGTTGTATAGGCAGACAATATCAGGGTTCAAGAGAAACTGGGGTGTATTTAGAGAGTTTATCAGACAGGATGAAGTGGAAAGGAGAAGGGTGTGACAGCGCTTTGTAGACAGAATAGATGGCATGTTCAGGTATTTTCTGTTTTCTGTTTTGAGAAACTAGTTCAATTTTTAAGAACAGAAATTTTAGCATGATTTATAATATATTAGTGTTGCTTGATAGCATCCTACCAGGTCTGATGACATCATTTTGGTCATATGTCTGATGGCCTCAGATGGCACAGACATCCAACCAAGAATCCAGATCCGAGGTATCTGTGGATCCAACCTGGATCAAATGGATGTGCCCATCAGATCCAAGTATCTGAGGTTGGATCAAACTGATCTGACCTCTGATCCATTGGGCAGATCCTAGATTGGATACCAGCACTATCCTAACATACTATTTGCCAGCAGATTAGGCCTTATGGTCTATCGAGTCTGCTCGAACCTTAGATCCTTAGTTGGGGTGCCGAGGCCCTTCCATCCCTTGTGCTCCAGAAACCCCTACCATCCATCCCCACCCCCTTGGACAGGCCATCATCTGATACATCCACTTTCTGTGTCTGTCCCACCCTGTCTTGAAGCCTCCACTGTGGATCTCTGAACCAGCTCACCAGGCAGTGCATTCCAAGGGTCCACCACCCTCTCAGTGAAAACCTTCTCTCTTCCCCCTCTCACCCTTCCACCTTCCAACTTCAAACCATGCCCCTGGTGATACCTCCTGCTTTAGTCTAAAGATCCCCTCCATGTTTACCCTATTTATTCCTTGAGGTATTTGAAGACCTCAATCATGTCCCCTGTCTCTCCTCCAGTGAAACAGGCAGAGCTCCTCAAGTCTGTCCTCATAATGCCAAATCCCCTAGCCCTCATATCATTTTAGTTGCCCTCCTCTGTACCCTCTCCAGGAGCTGTGTGTCCTCTTCAAGTGTGGTCTCCAGTACTGTACACAGTACTCAAGGTGTGGTCTAACAGTCCATTATACAGCGGCAGAATAACTTCCTTGCTCCTAGAGGTGATCCCCCTACGATGCATCCCAACATCCTGTTTGTCTTGCTAGCCGCTCTCCTGCACTGCTCAGAGTTATTCATACATGCATCCACTATGACCCCTAGGTCTTTTTCCCTATTGAGGCCTCCAGTGCCTCCCTCCCAGGGTGTACCTGTGTTTAGGGTTTCCCACCAAGATGTAACACCTTGCACTTGGTGATATTGAAATTTAATTTCCATGTGTGACCCCAGCTCCAGGGTGTCCAGGTCCCTTGCAGGGCCAACCTCCCCTCTTCTCCTCCACTACTGCTCCCATCTTGGGTCATCCACGAAGAGACTCATTTCACACCCTATACCTCCCTGATGTCCGATATGTATGCATTAAACAGGATGGACCCAGGACGAGCCCTGTGGTACCCACTACCAACCTCTCTAGGGTTCGAGAGCTCCCACAGACCACTACTCTGGGTGCGCCCAGTTAGCCAGTTTTCAATCCATCTGTCCATCAAAGGGCTTCTCCTTACCCCATCAGTTTCTCCACCAGACCATTGTGGGGGACAGAGTCAAACGCCTTTGCTGAAGTCCAAGAATAATACATCCACAGGCTTTCTCCTGTCCAGTTCTGATGTTACCCATTCGTAGAACTCCACAAGGTTGGTTTGACATGACCTACCTGGCACAAACCCATGTTGCCGACTATCCAGACCTCCCACCTCCTCCAAGTACACTCCCAATCATTCCTTTAGTATACTCTCCATTAATTTTCCACCACCGAGGTCAAACTGATGGGTCTATAGTTACCTGGTACTTCCTCGACCCCCTTTATGGATTGGCACCACATGTGCCTCTCGCCAATCCCTAGGTACCTCCTGTCTCAAGTGACCTGTTTAAGAGCTCCGCCAGGGTGCAGCCAGTATGTCCGCCAATTCCCATAGTACTCTCGGATGAATGCTATCTGGCCCAGGAGATGTCTTTCTTAGGGCCCTTGAGGGCTAACCACACCCTTTTGGCGGAGAGAGCATCATCCGTCTCTCCACCTTACTGGCCTTTTATCCTTATCCAGATGTGACACCCTGGGGTACTTCTCCTCCTCTTGCTCCATTTCTGTTGCTCCCTGATCCCACTTACTGCCGCTTATCCCTTTGTGCCTTGCTTTGTAGATATCCCATCCCTCCCTAGTGAACACAGAGGCAAAGTACTGCAAATACCTCTTCCACCCACCCTCCTTCTAATCTCAATCTGCTGAGATGGCCCTTGTTTTCTCTGCTCCCCAATGTACCGAAGAACCCTCTTCCCTCCATGTATCCCCTGCGCCCAGCTGTTTTACTGACTTTTGCTCCTCACCATACGGTGACTTTTCTAGATGCAAGATGGTACATTTCCTTATCCCTATCCCCTCTTGTTGTTTTATATTTTTGTAGGCCACCTTCTTTCTCTGACTGCTACCTGTACCTCACTGGACCACCAGCATGGTTTATGTGACCTTGCTCCCTACTTTTCAACTTAGCGCAGATCCTGACTGCCTCATGAAGTCCCTGTTTTATGACCTCCCATCTCCTTTCCACACTTGTCATTGATGTAATCCCTTCAAGTGATCCTTGAGAATATTTCCCATGCCCACAAAGTCTGCCCCTGAAGTCCACTGCCAGTGTCCTAGATCTCACCCTCCCCCATGCTTATTTGAAACCAGACAGTATTGTGGTTGCTCCCAGTCAGGGGTCCTGTACAACCATGTCCCTTACCAGATCCCCATCTGCCAGAACCACATCCAGGACATGCCCCTCCCTGTGGGCTCCATCACATACTGTGTTAAGAACACATCCTATCCTATGGAGGATAATCGGATTCACAAAAGCACTATGGTAACAATGTGTCTCATGCTTAATTATGTAAATGTCTGTATAAACAATTGTAAAAAGTATGTATACAATGTCTGTAATCACTACAAGACTGCATTCCGTGTAACCTGTATTCTTACTGTTTGTCCTCCATGTGACGGGTACCTTTGTAAATAAGCCATTGGCTCAAAGGTTGTAAATCCGATATTTTAAGTAAAATTAAATAAACTACCGAATAATGCTAATTTTATATGTACAGTTCTGCCATATCTTGTGATTGTAAGAATACCTCCGGTGTCATTTGTGTGGCAGAACTGCTCAACGTCACTTCAGTTATCTCACCCAAAGAATTCTGGAAGATGCTCAAAATCCAGATGTCGATGTGTACATAAAATATAAAACAGCATGTACAGTTCTTTGGGTTTTTACTATGTCACAGTTTGTGTACATAGCTCTTAAGAAGAGTTTTGATAGGTCAACAGTTAAAGCTCATCATTTAATACATGAGTCAGGACACAATGGAAACTCCATACTGGTTCCATGAAGCAAACTATACAGGACATTGTTCATGCAGAAAATTTTTTTTTTTAACCCCAAAGTTTATTAAACAGGTACTCTACATGTTGTTCATTTGGAGGTACTTAACTGCACTTTTGTAACTGGGAACATTACAAAAGCTGAAAATGATCACAGATTTCCTGCCCACTTTAGCCCCCAGCATGGTTCTATACAGGCATTTGCAAATTTACAAAACATAAGATGTCCACTGCAATCCTTTGATGAGGCCCGGAAGTTCTACCTCAGTGCTGCTGGACTCCCAGCAGCGCTTAGTGTAAACTTAGGCCCCTCAAAGGATAGCATTGGGCCTCTTATGTTCTGAAAGGTTGAAAACACTGTGTGTTATGCAGCAATGGCTGATGACTTAAGTCAGTGATATTTCCTGCATATTTTGGGACTGGGACAAGGAAGGGTGGGCTAGAGCAGCTGGTTGATGGTAACCAAATAAATGTGTGCTTCGCTGATCGATCATATGGCTTTTGAATGGCTGATAGAACATCTCTGAGTATCCCTAATTGTTGTTTGATGCCTCTTGTTTCAGCTGCAAGCCGGAAACCTGGTGACCCTCTAATTATTTCTGATATCAAAAAGGAAGTGTGGCACACAGGTAGGTACCTTTCAGAACCAGCACTGATGGTGGAGTAAGAACTGGTGTAACACAGGGCAACTGCAAGTACCAGTAAGAATAGTTAGAAAATGCAATTTGGCACGTTTGATGCTGAAGTTGTGGGTTTCAAAGATTTACACTGAGATCCAGCTGCTGTGTGTGGATTTTCAGGAAACCATAAGATCTATGAAAAGAACAGTTACGCACTTATCATAACGGTAGGTCTTCTAGAGAATCTCTTCATCAGGCCACATCTATGGAACTATGACCATCAGGTGCTAGGACCACATGAAACCTTTGCAAGCAGTCCACTAGGGGCTGCCCATGATGACATCCTACGTTGGCACTTCCTATATAAAGGTGGATCGCCCTTCCCGCCTCAGTTCCCCACCAAAGATCATGCTCGGAGGACCTCCCTATAGGAGCCCAGAAGGGAGCTATGGCTGTGCTGACCAGGCGAGGCAGAGAACAGCTGGCAAAGCCCTATGGAGAAGGAGCCCTCAGGATGTAGGGGGATGGAAGGTGGATGACATGGCCTGATGAGAGATTCTCTCAAGATCTGCTGTTCTGTCTTCTTCGAGGATATCTCTTTCATCAGACCACACCTATGGAACAAGTACAAAAGCAGTACTGAAAGAGAGAAAGTCTGGGTGGCTGGAGCCTACAAGCCTAAGAAAGTAGGTCTTGAAGTATAGCAAGACAAAGCCTGCCCTTTTCTTGAGGCAATGTCCAGACTGCAATGTTTAGTGAAGGTGTGGCAGTACTCCAGGTAGCAGTCACAAATCTTAGCAGCAGACACATTCCTGAAACAGGCAGCATAAGTTACCATGTCTCTAGTCGAGTGGCCACAAACAACCCCAGGAAGTTCTCTACCATACTTCAGAAAGTAAGATAGTTGTCCAACTACTTGGACGCAGTATGTTGAAACAAGAACACCCTCTGTCCCTGGGGTGAACTAAACTAAAAGCTCGAGGACTTCCTGCAGTTCTTTGTATGGTGTATATAGTACCTGAGTATTCTATGTACATTTAAAGTATGGAGCAATGCCTCCCTGGATTGACATGTTCAGGAAAATAAACTGGCAGGTGTTTGGTTTGATTCAGAGTAAATTCAGACACCACATTTGGCAGAAACTTATTAGGTTTGGTACGCAAAGACACTCTGTCATTGTGAAACAATCAACTAAGTAGGCTCACACATCCTTGAAGCTTGAAGCTCTGACATTCTTTGAGGTAAAGTAATGGCAATCAAGCCACTTGGTGCAGTGGCAGGGTGTCCGTAGGCACCAACATCCGAGTTTGGAGGGCCCAGCTGGGGAGAGAAGGATCGAGCATCCTAGTGACAGCTCTCCTTCTCCAAGGCTGGAGATTCTACCACTGCCGGGCGCCATCCATCGCTGGGGGGCAGAGCAGATGTACATTATTGCATGCTCTGCCCCCAGGATAAGCAAGCAACAACTGGCCAGTAAGATCCCACTATGAAGTCCACCTTCAGTCCCACTGTACCCACCAAGCCTCCCAGTTCTCACCAAGATGTGTGGTCCGTCAGTCAGCCCACCCCGTGGCCTCAAGCCCAGGAAGTTCTGCCGATGACAGTGCCACCAGTAATCTGGATGTGGATCCGCGAGGGGAAGTCATCTAGGTGGCCTCTCCTTGTGGGGAAAGCCAGGGTTGCTGGGATAGTCATGTGGGGGGGGTCCGGCAGGAAGGACTGAGGACAAGGGATACTGGTGCCCCTCCAAAAAGTAAAAAAGTAATGGCAACTAAAAATAATGCTTTCCACGACAGAAAGCATAGGTCACAAGTCTCAGCTGGATCAAAAGAGCTAAAGTAAGCTTTTCTAACACAAAATTCAGGTCCAAAGCTGGGACAAGATTGCTGATAGGAGACTTCAAGTGCAGAATGCCTCTCAAAATGTATGGGCTACTTCCAGCTGAGCAACCATACAACCATCAGTAGGTATGTGGAAGGCCAAAATGGCAGCCAAGTGCACCTTAATAGATGAGCATTGTAGGCCTGCATCTGATAAGGACAGCAAATACTTAGAACCTGATTTACTGGACAGGTAAAGGAGGTCCAAGTCCAGTTGGTGAGAAGTGGCCCACAAACAAACCGCTTCCACTTTATGGAGTAAGTGGCTCTGGTGGAAGACTTTGGCAGCCATCAAGATGTCTGCCATCTTTGGGATACTCCAAACCTGGCAATGGCTATGTCTTCAGGAGCCATGCATGAAGGTGGAGTGACTTGAGGTCTGGATGTTCGAAGTTCCCTGCTCCTGTGACTGAAGACCCTGGCATAATAGCAGGGGTACTGGAGGTTCCACCACCAGCTGTTGCAGTAAAGGGAACCAAGTATGATGAGGCCACAGTGAGGCAATGAGTATCAGAGTTGCCCCACCATTTGAAGCATGATTAGTGCCTCTGGAATAGAAGGAAGGTAGAAAGGCGACAGAAACCTCATTTTCCAAGAGAGGACACGTGTCTTGCCACAAATCTCCAGCCCTGGAGCAAGGGAGCAGAAAAGTGGCAAGTTTGTGTTACATGGGGACAAAAAGGTCCAACTGTGGACCATCCCATTTGTCGAACAGGTCTTCTATGACCAAGGTCAGCAGCTCCCACTTGTGCATCTTGGACTGTGACCAGCTTAGATGGTTTGCCAAGGTAGTTTGGGCCCCTGGAACATGCTCTGCTAATAGTTTTAGACAGTGTTCCAGATCCTGATACTAAACTCTCATTGCCTCCTTGTACAGGCAATAGGAATGAGTCCCTCCTTGCTTATTCATGAAGTGAATTACACTTATGTTGTCTGTCCGAATTAATAGAGGACCCAGGAGAGACTGGACTGAAGGGCTGCAGGCTGTACAGAACAGCTCTCATTTCTAGAACATTTATATGGAGGGTGCTTCCACTTTCGTCCGTGCTCACTAGAGCAGGAGAACTCTTGTGAAGTTCTGACCCTTATTAAATAAGATCCAGAACACGGTGGAGTTCTGATTTGTTCTGATTAGTTCTGATTATTTATAAATGTAACCCCTACAAATGGGGGTCCCCAAAAGGCTTCTGTGAGCTTTCCCAAATACCATTGCCTGGCTGGTGTCCTGCATGTAGCTTTTAAAAGTACTGCCTGTGAGTGCCGGGGTGGCCTCCATATATTGTCTCTTTAAGGCTGCCTGTTGCAGTCAATTAATTAAAAGAGTGGGGACTGTGTGTTTCCATGCCTGAGTCCTGCCTGGGCAGCTGAATACTACTCCGCTTCTGCCATCGTTACTTGTGCAGAGGGAGCCCTGAAAGATGCAACTCATTGTTGGTGACAATTTAGAGTAATAACAATAATGTGGCTTGTGCTAACCTGCCTTATTTGCAGCAAGGACTGTTCAGCTTAGCTCCACCATTTTGTCCCAAACTGCCGAACTGGACCAATCAGTACGTGAGGATTCTAAATGGAGCCTGCTACCGTGGGACTGTGTGGATAACCCGTTGAGACTTGTAGTGTTGGGCTGTTGGCGCCTTTTGCACCGGAAGGGGAGTGCATCAGGACGGACAGCTAGATCAACCAGTCTGATCTTTTGGATCCAAGGAAAACCCTGGGCTGTCTGCTGACGCAGCCAGATCGATGTTTGGAGGAGAAGAGAAAGACAGCTTGTGATAACTGAGCCAGTGTGTCGAAGTTCGCGACGGGAGAAGTGTGGAAGGCCTGCCTTCTGGCCTGTTTGCCTGTTTTCTGACCTGAGAGGAAACAGGAGTGTTCGGACTAATTCCGCTTTCTGTGAGATCGAAGAAGCTACCGAGGTGAAACCAGGCTCAACCTGCAGAAGAACTAAGATTTTGCTAAAAGCGATCGCCTGTCAGGAACTCTAGCTACCTTTTGCACCCATATTTTAGCAGTGACTTTGGCGATCGGGATCGAGAGCAGTCTGCCTGGTACAGTAATCCTTCTTACATATAAATTGTTGTGAACTGGAGGGGTCACGATCTGGTTTTTCCCCAAGTTGAGGTCTGGAAGCTGTACCCAGCTTGAATCGGACTGAATCTGCTGCTACCCAATGCAGTTGGGCCCTGCCACAAGGGCGCTGCTTCTACCCTGCTGCACAGAAGAGATCCATCGATGAGAGACCTGCTAGGATCAGTCCCTGTTCCATGCCCAAACAGAAACAATGCAGTAGTGATTCTTGTGGGCCCTGTTTCTTCTGGCAGTCCAGCAAATCCATCTATCATCTCGACCATCGTCCATCCTGTGTTCAGCTTGGGGTATCGTGAGTAACAAACAGGGTAGCTCTCTGCAACATAAAGCTAAAATCTCAAAGTATGTCACCTGATTGTCCGTCATTTCTTTTCTTTTGCACAAACTGAGCCCTCCGGCTCCGGATTACAATTAGAATTTGGTGTATGTTTTTCTTCACAGGGCCCCAACCAGCTGCAACGCCGCCTACCCCAGGCAATGGACCTGGCTAGCCTTTTCCATCCACTGGGTACCCAGAGAGTATAACTGTAGTGGGACTATATATACCCGCATTATAGATTAAATGATTAAATGTTCCAACCAATTACCCTGATTGTGCCCCTCCTGTGTTACAACCCCTGAATAAATCCGATCTAGTTTTTCTGCAATTGAGATTGACTGTGGTGTCAGTTTATATGCAAGATATTGTATTGTTGCTTGTGGTATTGCCTCACCTTATTTTACAGGAGGTCCCCAGAGCCTAGCTGAAGAAACCAGTCCTGAGTGTAAGTGCTAAATATATATGTATGTACAGAGCATATCAGGGTATTTTGAAGGTAAATATAATGTATTGTGTGGGCCACTGGAAGGAGACGAGGGGTCAGTATCCCAGAGGGCTGTGGCCTGGTTAGACTGACTAGTACCAACCCTGACCTTTGGGTGGAGGCACCTGTTACTGAACCTAGGCCCTTAACCTGCTAATAGCCAAGCAGGCAGGGTAGTAGCCCTTGGCATAGCACCACCTAGGGGTTACATAAATGTTTGAAAATGCGATAAAATGCATGAAAGTGGCCAAAGTCAGTCATTCAACACAGAGGCCAAAAATAAATAATTGAATGCATTATTTGTTTACAAAATTACAGTAAAACTGCTAAATTAAAGCATAAACTGCTAGCTGCTTCATGACTGGGTTGTACTGGTGGCATAGCCTGCTCGGGCCCGTGATGTGAGTGTGCTGAGGGAGAGAAGCGACAGATAGATGCAAGCACTGTTTTGCCTGCCTGCCTGCCCTGTACAGTATACACACACTGCACAGCCACACTAAGGCCAAGATTAATTTCTTTATTTGTCATTTCTGTGACGGTAAGATTTCTCTTGGCCCCAGTAGTCTCGCCTCGCCTTCTCCTCTGGATGGCACAAGTCAAAGATTTATTTTGTCAGCCTGTTCTTGCCTTGTGTACACAAACAGCCACACTGGGACCAAGAATAAACTTTATTTGTGATTTCTGTGACTATTACATTTCTCTTTGGCCCTCAATAATCTCTCTCTCTCTTTTCTCCTCTGGATGGTGGCACAAGTCAGACTTATTTTGCCAGCCTGCTTCTTGCCCTGTGTGCACATGTGTGTGCACACACACACGCACGCACACGCACACACATGCACACAGCTGGCCAAGAATAAGCTCGATGAGCCAGATGAGGTTCGACCGAGCATATGGGCAACCTGGAACGCACTGGGAGGTCCTTGTCTTTTCTTTCTCTCTCCCTACGCTTGGTGGTGAGACCCATATGTTTCCTTCTGGGACTTGGAGCCTTTCAATCCTGAGAAGTGGTCTGGCTACAGCGGAGCTTCCTGGTGGAGCTCTTTCTCCATTCAGGATATAGCTGTTTTAACAGTCATTATTCTAAAGCGCCTTTTCTGCATTGCTGGGTGGTCATGTTAAAACCCTTGTAAATTGGCACACCTTGATCCTGTGGTCCAGGCCAAGACAACACACACAGATATCATACAAGTCTTAGGGTAAATTTTCTCGCTGCAGTCAAAGTATCTAAAAAGTTTTGATGGCGATGACTGATGACATGCACACCACCAAAATCACTTTTAAATAGTGATTACTTTCAGTATAGAGAAAACGATGATTTCAGCAATGGTGTTGCCATGGCAGGATCTGATAAGTGTGGTCGACTGCAGGAAAAGAACTGAGGAGCTAAAAGAACCGACATAGGATGGTCGTGGTGGCCCTAGTGGACAGCTTGCAAAAGTTTCTTTGTGGTCCTAGTGTCTGGCTATAGTTTCATAGGTGTGGCCTGATGAAGAGAGATCCTCAAAGATCAGGATATACATGGCCTTACAGATTTGTGATGAGAGACCAATTAAACGTTTGCACCTGTATGTGATATATTTCTGCTGAATGGGTTGGGGCAAGGCAGTAGAGGAAGTAATTAACTTGAGTGAATATGAAATGGATCTCTGAGTTGTGTTCTGCATTTTGTGGAATAGAAGCATTCAATTCTAGAAACAGAAAAGTGACAGAAAAAGACCTGAACAGTCTTTCCAGTCCCAAGATTCCCTACCAAGAGACATGCTAGTCTCTGTCATCCCTCCCAGTACCCTCCCTCTTGACTTCCCTAATAACCTCTCTATATGTGTCCTAATCCCGCGTGAAATGCGCTATTGTCCCCGTCTGCACAACTTTGGGAAGTTTGCTCAACCCATCCACCACCCTCTGTGAGAAGTAATACTTCACTGCCCATTTTGAACCATCTCCCCAGCTTGACGGCATGCCCTCTGGTAGATGCACTGTTTCTTAGTTTGAACAGACTTGCTGTGTCCACTCTGATGAATAATAATAATAATAAACTTTATTTGTATGGCGCTTTCAAAACCAAGGCACCTTAACAATATTAAAATCACAAAATAAACGAACATCTCAGCAACAAATAATATATCAGACTGATATCATCCAATAATTAGTCACCAAAGCTTGGTACCATAGGAAAGTTTTAATGCCTGCTTAAATCCTTCCACAGTCGTGCACTCACATAACCGATGGGGCAGAGAGTTCCAGAGGGTAGGTGCGGCATGCATGAATGCTCTAGCCCCAGAAGATTTCAAACACACCTTTGTGATCTCTAGCAACCCCTCATCGGCTGAGCGGAGCAATCGCCCAGGGCAGTGGGGACCAGAAGCTCTTTGGTGGTCTTGGCCAGAGTCCGTGTGGGGCTTTAAAGTCAGAAGACCGACTTTAAGGTGATTCGCCACAGAACTGGCAGCCAGTGCAGTCCACGCAGCACCAGCGAAATGTGGCAGGACGAGATGATTACGTCAAAGCCAGGCTGCCGCGTTCTGCATTAGCTGCAAGTGACTGATTTCCACCCTGGTAGCCCTAGGTACAGGAAGTTGCAATAATCTTAAACGCAGGTCACAAAGGCGTGGATCAGAGTAGGAAGATCACCAGATGGAACAAGGTGCTTAATTCTGGAGATATTCCTCAGATGGTAAAATGAGGATTTGATGATGGCAGATGCCTGCAAATGCAGGGTCAGCCTTCGTCAAAAATTACCCCAGCTTCACCTGTGCAGAGGTCAGGAGTGACACACCCCAAGAAAGAGTCCAGAGGGCTAACCCACACCCAACCTCCCTATCCAGTGACCCGGATCCACAACCAATACCCCAGTCTCATCAGAGTTCAGCTTCAACCAACTGGCATCCATCCACTCCTGGATTTCAGTGAGGCAGCTATTAAAGACCGAGACAGCTCCATCCTGGTCGGGTGCAAAGAAAGGTAGAGCTGGTATCATCAGCATAGCAGTGAAACCTCAGCCCATACCTTCTTACAATGTCTCCGAGGTGCAGCATGTACATTGCGAACAACATTGGGGACAGCACTGTTCCCTGAGGAACCCCACATGATAGAGAAACTGGATCCGAGGAATAAACCCGGACACCACTCTCCGAGAACTTCCGTGAGGAACAATGTAAACCACCCAAGGACTGTACCTGACAGTCCACAGATGAACCTCAGATGATCAAGCAGAACCCCATGGTCCACAGTGTCAAACGCTGATGAGAGATCTAGGAGAACCAGACTAGAACAGCTCTAATGAATTTGAAAGCTCTCTCATGTCATAGAAACATAGATGATGACAGCAGAAAAGACTGATTATCCATCCAGTTCAGTCATGATGTCCTTCCCTCGCTCTGTACTCTAGGGACTACATGCTGAGTCTTTTCCTCTCTCATTGTATGCCATGCCCTGCTGGTCATGAATCATTGTCGTGGCCTTTGTTGCGCTGTCTCAAATTTGTCCCTGTCCTACCTTAAGTGCTGGCCTCAGAACTATACAGTATTCCAGATGTGGTCTCACCACTGATCTATTCAGAGGCATATACTTCCTTCCATCTGTTAGTAGTCTCTCTCTCCCAGTGCACCCCAAAACTCTGTTACCCTCCTGTATACCCTTTTGCACTGAGTAACTAGCTTTAGGCTAATGGTTATCACCACCCTTTGGTCTCTCTGCTCCTCACTGCTCTTGACTGGCATCCCACCAATATAGTCTACTCTGCCAATATGCTTCCCTCCTATACAATCACCTTGTACTTTTTGGCATTGAATTGCAACTTCCAAATACTGGACCACTTCTCCAGTTTCCTCATATCCTGTCTCATGATGTTAATCCTCTTAATATCACTGCATCTGTGAACAAGCTTACCTTGCCCTTGGTACCCTATCCTGTGGCACAGATATACATAGAAAACAGGGTGGATCCAGGACCAACCCTTGCAGTGTCCCACTAGTCATTGCTTTTGTCTGCTGAAAATTTACCATTTTGGACTACCCTTTGTTTTGTCCATCAGCCAGTTTTTGACCCATCCAGTTATTTCGTCCCCTATCCCCAGACTCGCCTTCTTAACCAGTCTCCTATGGGGCTCAGAGTAGATGTTTTGCTAAAATCCTGGTATAGTATGTCTACTGCCTGGCCCTTGTCTGCCATTTGTATCATCACTTTAAAAAGTGAATTAAATTAGTCTGGCATATTGGCCAGCCTGTTAGCAGCAACATGCAACCGCCAGACGCTGGTGACCCGGTTCAGAAGCGAACTGGCCGCTGGAGGGCCGGCTGAGGGAGGATGAACATCCAAGGTACTGCTGTCCTCCTCCGGGAGGGGGGTTACAGTGCTTGGTACACACCTGGACCCTAATGGTGAGCTGGGGAGGAATCACCAGAGCCTGTCCCGATCAGGGTGGAGGGGCGGCAGATGTCAGTCTCCCTGGGGTGTGCACAGGGTGGCATCATGGCATCATTGTGCACCATTTTCCTCCAGGGAAACTCACCCCAAGGACAAAATCCTCCCATGCTTCAGGACCTCCTGGCTCAATTGTCGGCCCTGGGCATGCTGCCATGGAGCGCATGTACTACTGTCCTCAAGGACAGCCCTACTGAGAGGGGGTAGTCTTGTGGCATTGATGTACTGTGGTGGAGAGTGTTCTGATGTTGGGTGGGACGAGTCAGGGGAGAAGCAACTGCTGTGAGCATAAAGTGTAAATTAAAAAGTCAGTCTGGCATGACCAGCCACTGGTGCATCTGTGCTGGGTCCTGTCCAACATAAGCCCTTTCTTCTAAGAATGTGACTGTCCCTCATTTATAATTGTCTCCAGAAGTTTTCCACTATCGATGTCGGGTTCACTAGCCGATAGTTTTCTGGATTTTGCCCATCACCCCTTTGTGTAAGGAGCCACATTCGCCACACTTCAGTCCTCGGCACCATACTGGTCTTGCAGCCATTCTCTGAAAAGGACTACCAGCAGTTTTATGATTGATTATTGGATGACTTGGTTTCATCTGTGAGTTTTGCCAAAGGGTTAAGCCTTGGTTTCTGTTAGTGTGAATTCCAAAGTCATACATTCTGTTCTCTACAAAGAAGCACACTGAGAGCAATATTTTTCCTGTTGTCTTCAGCTGCATCTTTGGAGTGACTTACAGTAGCCTTTTATTTAGGAATTTTTATTACAGTTATGACAGGCAGCTACCTCTCTGCCACCTTCTGGTTAGCTTTAGTGTTATCTATTTATGTAAGATTTTATTGACTTTGGATAGTCCAGCTAAGATTCAGCATCTTGTTAATGAGGTTCTGCTTCAACCCAGTTTTGCAACTAAGAGGATGGAAGCACAAAGGAATTCATGTCACTTGTTATCGATGGAAGCACAAAGGAATTCATGTCACTTGTTATCAGCTACTCAGGTCTGATGGTGCTCTGTAGCATCCACCAATGTTGGATACTACCAGATGCCACCACTTCTTTCAAGTTTTGGATGCCATCAGACATTGAAGGTATCTGACTACCTCGGATCTCATTTATGGAACTAGTCAGAATCATAGGATCGATCCGTTGAGCCCAGCTATCTGAGGGTCAGATCCAAAATCCAGCCTTTGGATCCAAAATCTGACCTCTTTTCACCAACATCTGACTGTGGATTTGAATTCCTAGCTTGGTCAGATGGAGCATGGATTCAGAGATGGATAGCAGTACTGTATGTCTAAGGAGAATACCAAAAGGCACTGCTCGAGGCACCACTACTTACAGTGGTTGCACAGTGAGCCCCTGCTGGGATTTGAACCGTGATTTCTGCTTCACATTGCTTTCTGCCCCATCTGCCTGCACTCTCTGGGCTAAGGGAGGAAGTTGCCAGACTCGAGGCCAAGTTGGCTTGGGTTCGAGAATCTACTCCCCACCCTGGGACCACCCTAGTCTGTCACCACTACCTCAAAAGATGCCAAGAAGGAGGAGTAGCTGGACAATGATGGGCTCAGAGAGGGTAAGCATGGTGGAGTGCAGGCACATCCCCATCTGGCACCACTCACGAAACTCCTATGCCACACTGGCTGGTGCGAATGTCCCACAGAGGCACCCAAAGTAGTGGATGTGAGGGTCCTCCATTGTGGAGACCCCAAGTGGGGTGTCAGAGGACCCTAGAGGAAGTGAATCCTGGTGGGGACCTCTAGTGAGGGGAGATATAGTTGGGGCAGGTAAGGATGAAGAGAGGGAGGTTGGGTGTCTTCGCAGTGCCACAGCCTGAGGGATGAAAAAGAGGACCCAAGGGATCACTGGGGCAGCAGGAAGGAGGAGGAGAGCTGAAGATCATTGTGCATCTGAGGACAATGACCTGGCTAGGGATGAGTCGGCAATAGTTCAGGGAATTATGGAGGGTCTTAGGCAATTAGCATGATCTGTGACCTTCTCAAAGCTGCTACCTGTCTATGACAGAAGTGAGGACAGGATTCTCCACACCAGGATCTTCAATGCACGGTTGAAGGAATGGCACAGAGAGAAGGGTACTGGATCCATTGGTACTAGGGCACCACCTGGGGATGAAGACCATGACAGGGACAGCGGCCTGCACCCATCCAGGAGGGCAAGTGTGGTCCTCTGTGAACAGTTTAAATGCCACATGGGAGCATTTAAACTAGCTGGGAGGGGAGATGAGGCAGGGAGACATAAACTGCCCCTCCTCAGGCTTACAAGTTTGGTAGTGGAATCTGAAGGAGAAAATTCCAAAAGGAACCAATTAATATAAAAATTCAGGGGGTAAAAGGAAAGGCAGATAGAAAGAAGAATAGTGGAGAAAATAAGAAGAGCAAGTGGGGAAAAGTAGGGGGTGGCAGTACAATCTGAGAGCCATATGTGCAGATGCTCAAAGTCTGGGTAATAAGATTGCAGGCCTAGAGGCCACCATGGCAGAAGTGAACCTGGACCTAATCCAGTTACCGAGTCCTGGTGCAATGAAAACCAGGACTGGGATGTAGCAATACCAGGTTATACACTATTCAGACAGGACAGGGCATGTAAAGGGAGGAGGAGTGACTCTTTATGTGAGGGGAAACATTAAAGCCACAGAATTATAAGAGAGCAAGGAAGAGCAGAGGTACTGTGGGCCGCCCTGGAGGCACTGAAGGGGCAGCTGTTCACACAGGAGGAATCTACAGACTCTCTAGCACAGGGAAGGGGAGAGGTAGATGAGGATATGTTGGGAAGCAATTCAAAGGATAGCAAGCAAGGGGAGGTATTGCGGTGGGATACTTCAAGCTACCAGATGTGGATTTGAGTCTCCCAGCTGTGGCAACAGTTTAAAGTAGGACATTCTGAACTTTCTGCAGGGGTATTCCTTAGGCAACTAGTTAGTGAACCCATTCATTGTGTGAAGCTGTAATACTGGACTTATGTTTTTGACAAATGGGGACAGTGTTGCTGACATCACGGGTGGATAGCTGCCTGGGTAACTAGTGATCATATGGTGGTTCAATATAGGAAATGGGCTGCATTGAATTGCACTAAACGAAGGGTCCTGGACTTCATGAGGGCCGATTTTAAGAAACTGGGAGACTGCCTCAGGGATGCCCTAGCAGAAATAGGAAACTAGGTGGAGTCAAGGAACAGTGGGCAAAAGTGAAGGAGGGCATTGAGAAGGCAAGATACCTCTGTCAGGTTAGCAAGGGAAAAAGAGACCATTATAGTTCTCAAAGAAGTAACAAAGAAAGTAAGGACAAAAAAAGCTAGCATTTAGAAAGTACAGTGATGACACAGAAGGAGAAGGACAGGGAGAGAGATCAGGAGAAAGAGAGAGGCAAGGAAAGCAGTTAGGAGCACAAAGGTGCAAATGGAGGAGAATATTGCCAATCAGTAAAAAGGGGATGAAACGCTTTTAGGTATATAAACGAAAGGAGGAAGACCAAAGGAGGGATAGTAAGGCTAAAAGGGGGAGAAGGGGTTTGTGGAAGAGGGCAAAAAAAACTCTTTGTTCAGTATTTACAGAGGAAGGGGTAGATGACTGGCACAGATGAGGACAAGGGCATTAAAGGAAGGGAGGTGGACAAGTCCTTTTACAGAGAATAGAGTCCTCAAAGAACTAGCTAACTAAAGTGGACAAGGCAATGGGGCCTGATGAGGTATACCCTAGGATACTGAAGGAGCTCAAGGAGGTGTTGACTGCACCTCTGACAGCCCTGTTCAACCTTTCACTAGACATGGGGAAATTCTGGGGACTGGAGGAGGGTAGATGTGGTCCCACTTATTTATTTTATTTTAGTCATTTGGTAACTGGGTACGGCCCACTAGGCACAAGTGCCTGTTTTCAGGGGCGACCTGGGAGCACTGGGCGTGTTAAGTGACTTGCCCAGAGTCGCACAGTATGCAAGTGGTGGTTGTGAGAATCAAACTCCGATCTGGTCTGCTGGATGGCTCAAGCTCATTCACACCTGCTCTCTAACCTCTAGGCTATACTGCCACAAAAGTGGAAAATGGAGGAGGCAGGCAAGGAAATTGCAGACCTGTCAGCCTGACTTTGGTGGTGGGTAAAGTAATGGAATCTCTACTGAAGGAAAGGATTGGGAATAGAGTATTTTGTGACCAGTGGATTACAGGGGAGTCTTGTCAGACAAACCTGATTGAGTTCTTTGACTGGGTGACCAGGAATTAGATCAGGCGGAGCGCTGGCTGTGGCCTACCTTGACTTCGGTAAGACCTTCAACACTGCTCCACACAGAAGACTGGTGGTCAAGCTGGGTATCCTGGGAGTAGTTCCAAAAGGTAAGAAGTTGGTTAAGCAACAGGAGTGGAGGATGGTAGTAAATGGTGTTCACTCTGAAGAAGGCAAAGTGACCAGCAGGTGTCGAAGGGGTCCGATCGGGCCTGGTCCTCTCCAGTGTCTTTATTAGCGACATTGCAGGAGGGCTGTAAGGAAGTATGCCTTTTGCGGATGACACAAAAATCTGCAACCGAGTAGACACACGAGTGGGGGTAGACAAAATGAGGGATGATCCAAAAAGCTGGAAGACTGGTCAAGGTTTTGGCAACTGGATTTCAATGCAGAAAATTGCAAAATCATGCACTTCGGCACAGAGACCCAGGGCAATGTACAAATTGGGTGGGAAAGTATTGGCAACCACAAAACAGGAAGGGACCCGGGGGGTAATCATTTCTGATGACCTGAAGGTAGCAAAGCAGTGTAATAAGGCAGTGGGGAAGCTAGCAGGATGCTTAGGTGTATAGGGAGGGGCATCACCAGCAGGAAAGGGAGGTAGCATTACCCTGTATAGATCGATGGTGAGGCCCCACTCGAGTATTGTGTCCAGTTCTGAGGACACATCTCTGGAAGCACATAGATAGGTGGAGGCAGTATAAAAGAGGGCAATCAAAGTGGTGCAGGGCCTGAATCAAAAGCCCAACAAGGAAAGAATTAAGGAATTAAATGTACTCTCTAGAGGTAAGGAGGGAAATTATAGAACGCTCAAATACCTCACAGGTATTAATAAGGTACATGAAGGATTTTACATAGAAAAAGATGCTCAAGGACAAGGGGTTATGCTATCAAGCTGGGAGGGGATTCGAGGAGATGGAGGAAATACTCCACGGAAATGGTAGATGCTCTGGAACAGCCGCCAGAGGAGGCGGTGGGTACCAAAACGCTAACAGGATTCAAGCATGCATGGAATAGACACAAGGGATCTTAGAAATAATGTGAGGTGTGGGGGAGATGAGATCAGTAGGATCTGCAGTGGCACAGTAGGTAGGGAAAATTGGGCAGATTAGGTGGACCAAGAGGTCCTTCTAACTAAAACTTCTATGTTTCTGTGTAGCTTGCATTAGTGATTAGAGCATACCAAATCACTCATGCCATTTTTCTGAGCAACAACATGGCAAAAAGCTAAAAATACATATATTTTTTCAGTGGTGCAGAATACTGCAGAATTCTTCCTAAATTTTAGGTTGCTAAAGCAGTTGAGGGCTAGGGTGTTGGTTTATAGTAAGGAAGAAGACAGAAATGCAATGTAGCTAAGCTAAGAGATCAGAAAGTTCTCCTGTTGTTTAGAGATGGTTCAATATGGTTTCACAGTATCCATTTTGTTAGTTAGAGATATGTCCTAAAACAAAAAGGCTAGAGTGAAAAGATGTAAGTAAAATCATGGCAAGGGTGTGCATTATAGGATTTTAATGCATGCCCCAAGGGGTGTTGTAGTAAGTCACTGGGACGAAGACAGCGTGTCCTTAAGTCACTGGAAAGTGCATTACTATGATGTGTACCATGGAGTGGCTTATTACACTTATAAAATGGCTCACAGTAGTTTTTCTTTGTGGAGGAAAATGATTCGCACTTGACCTTGCATTTATAGAGATTTAATTTTATTTAAGTCTTTGATAACTGGGTGGTAAGTACACTGATCCAAGGACTGTTTTCAGGCATGACCTGAGCCACAACAAAATGGCAAAGATTAAAGTACAGTACAATAAAATGCCATTGTCAAGGCAGTATACAAAGCAATACAACACAAGTTACAGAGAATACAAATCAGGCACAAGAGCAATTACATTGCAAGATAACACCTGAGGTGGAGGATGCTTGAACTGGAAATGAGAAAGTGCAGAGAGTTAAAGTGCAACAGAGGCTTGTGAGCATGCACCAATGGTAGTTAGCAATCCAAAGTAAAGAGGAAAGAGCAGAAACAGAGGGCAAAGAGGTAGGACTTTAGGAAATATTCATTAGGAAGGGCGGCATGGAGGAGAGATTTGAGTAGCAGAAAAAATGCATGGTCCGTGATATCTCTCACCAATGCAATTTCTAGATTTTTTCTTGCCATTTTATAAGTAATATTAACCCATAAATATTGAAAATGGTGTAACAAATTTTAGAATATTGATCCCTATGCACTATCTGGTCTGGTATACTCCAAACAAACCCGTATCAGGTTGTAAAATACACCCTGCACACCTGGCCCAAAACACCACACATGGTTGGAATGCACTAACTCTGGATGGCCAAATGCATGGGTATGTAGATCTGCACAAGACGAAGCCATCCGGGAGTGGTCTTGGGCCTCACATTGGGTTTTGTATCAGTAGCCTGGGCTAGTTGAGAAGTAGATCCACTGGCCTGTACTTGAGCAGAGGATCATAGGACGTTACAGTTCACATAAGAACTGACACATCTGAGTAGGCTTGGATGTATTTTATTTTAAATTTATTGTTTATGCTTCTTTCTCACCAACACAGCCCCTTATGGTGGGGTGATCGCCAGCCCTGTACCCAGATATTTCTGGCTCTTACCCTTCTTGAACCTCTCAGCTTTCTTCCCCACCAAGGCAGGGCTTACTAGACCTGACCACTACTTGGGAGGTGTTGGTCCCTGTATATTAAGGACCTCCAGAGTGGGATGGCCTGTTGTCTGGGCCAAGCCTGTCCCATTATCCTGCTTTGCTCCTGGGTGGAGGTTCTGTGTTCAAATATCCCAGCCCATGCAGATGTCTGTGCACGAGGGACTCACACGTGTTCAAGCACAAGAGTGCCACCACAGAGCCCAAACACATCCGCCCCACTCACTGGAGACTCCTGCTGCACTGCTGCCTGAGGTTACCAAGGTGGCAGCGTAGTATCTGGAATCTCCTATCAATTATTCCCCAGAGAAGATCATCATCCTGGGTGAGTTGCAGCCCTTTTCTGCTGACAAATTCTGTTTCTGTGTTTTCCCCCAATGACCCTGGCTCACTTCCAAGGTCACCAGCATCATGTGCAGTAGGACTACCACTGTGCCAGTGGGCTGGCACACAGAATTAAAAAATAAAGGCCACTGATTTACGGTGATTAAAATAATGAAATTTCGTTTTCATGAGTTGAAATTCCAGAAATTGCACCAGAGATTGTTGGTCTAATTTCCGGATTTTATCAGGATTCTATGGTCATTCTTTAATATGTGGATAAATAATCAGAATAAAAGGTTTGATGTATAGAGCATTAAATAAAGCAAATAGAAAATAGCACTGGAAGCAATTATAAGACAAATACAAGTTCTGTAGATTTACTGATCAGGTCCAAAATGCCAAATTCGTGAAATTCTTTGTTTTTACCAGTGTGAAGGCAGTTCAGATTCTAGACTTTACCGGTTTTCTGGTAAAACCAAAAGCAGTGGCCTTATCAGAAAATATTTGCATATTCTGAATGCTGTTAAAGCAGCAGTGCAACAGAAATGGCCAAAATGTGACCCTACCTGTTTTTGTCTTCCTAATCGATGCCAAATGTCTTCCAATTTATTTTGGTGGTAAACTTTTCAGTTTTGTTATCATTTAAGAAATTTATGAATGTTTTAAAGTAATTATTTCTCAAGAAAGAGCCTCATTTCTGCATATAAATAATACTGAGGACCCTAGAAGGATAAGAATCCAAACAAAATGCAGATGTACAGTAGATGACAGAAGCATCCAGAAAACCAAAATAAACCATTCTGCTAATATTTTTCATAACCATAGCCAAAATGTGCTTTTTGAAACAACTTTTGTGTTGTACTGCTGCTTTAATTATGGTCTCTGCTTTATTTATGTACTGAAAAGTTTCACCGGAAAGGCACACTGAGCAGATAAGACTGCTAGTCTCCTGGTGCATCCTGGGGGAAAGGAATATGAGGATCAAATATAGTAGATGCATTATAGAGCAGTAAGACAATTGCAATAGCAGATTTACTAACCAATTAAGGGTAAGAGTACCCTAGTGCAACAACTGCAGAAAACTGGAGTGCTAGCATATAGAGGGAATCACAGGAGTCCGTAGAGAGGACGGAGTCCAAACAGAAGAGGGGAGGACTAGAGGGAGGAGGATAGAACAAATTAAAAGCAGGAACAATTTGGGGAAATGTAGTTGAGCAGTAGGAAGAGAGGGAGCGGGCTGGAGTAGTACCTAATTTGAAGTGACAGTTGGTTCCAGAGTTTAGGGTACCAGTGCAGAAGGCTGATTGGCCTGCAGAAGTTAAGTGAGGGTCAGACAGGGTACATGTGTCCTGAGATTTGAGGGAGTGGGGAGGGAAGGGTACTAATAGAGATGGATAGATAGGGTGGGAGAGAGCTGAACTGTATTTGGACACAAATTTAGCAATGGAGAGAGGTGGACGGTTGTCATGAAGGGAAGGCTAGAGGCGGTATAAGGCGCAGCGGTGAGTGTGGAGGGAGAGTCCAAGGCAAAGTGGCAGGAGTTAGAGGGTGTCCAACCCTGGATTGTCGAAAGTGCTCTAGTTTAAGTACAATTGTGCCTGCTTGTGTGTGTGTGTGTATATTCAGTAGAGTGTGTACAAGGTGTATAGGCATGATTCTATATCTACTTAGATGGTGTGTGCATGTTCCAGATGTACAGTTGTACGTATGCAGTGCACAGACACAAATCTGTCTATACTTCAGTATGTCTCACTGTTGACTACCTCACTCCTTCAATTTTCTCACCGCAGAACTGGCACCCTGAACCTGGAGACAAGCTGCTGGCCATTGATAATATCCGGCTGGACAACTGCTCCATGGAGGATGCAGTCCAGATCTTACAGCAGCGGAAGATCTGGTGAAGCTGAAGATCCGAAGGATGAAGATAACTCGGTATAAAACTAGAATTGCATTTCAGAAACCCTCGAGTCATTCCAGATTAAAGTTATACTTGATATTTAAAATATTATACAGGTGCAGCAACGCCTGTATATTAGGGTTGAGTAAGCACTTTAATGTTAAACCCCAATTTTGTACTGCATTAACTTTGTCCTATTCCTGTGATTTACATGAAATTTGGACAGCACAGGGTTTGTGCCAGGATCTCTTCATCCTGACAATTTCATGTAGATCGGTTTGAGGGGCAAAGTTACAAAGGTGCAAAAATGTAAAAGTCTCAGTTTTAAGACTTTGTTTTGCTCTCCAATAACTGAAAAAAAATGATTTGAAACCTGAAACTTTCAGGTATGATAGAGTTTGGCCTAAGGTATGTGCTTTTATATTTTTTTTGTGTATTGGAATCTAGTAGTTTTGAATAATTTTATAAAAGATTTTTCATTGATGGGCATGTGCATTGTTAGTGTTTTATGGATAACTGAATTTTATGAAAGCATGATGTACTAGTTGTATTTCATTGTGTGTGTTGCATCATATTCTGTGGTGTTTCATATAGTGTTATGGTGTTTTGTATATCAGATTTTATATAGGAAACACCATAACGCTATACTAAGAACAGTCATATATCATACAAGAAACAATGAAATATGACAACAGTGAGAATGAAGATGAAGTTTTCCTTGGTGGGTATTGGTGCCCCCTCCCCGCCAGTCACTGGCCTGATGATATAATAAAGGTTCCTGGTGGCTTTCACTCCCTTTCTCTACCAGATCCCCTGCTCAGTAAAAAAATATTGTTTCTCTAGTGTCTAGTGGTCCCCTCCCCGGATCATGTGGTTTATGTCCCACAGTTAAGTTGTTCTTGACTTATTTAAGAAACTGTGTTCTGTCCTTGGGCATGCAGCAGGTTAAAAATCAACGTTCTATGGATAGCTGAAATCTGGCAACAACGGCAGGGTTGCACTATATGAAACAGGTGCTGTATACTGGTGGTAACTTCAGTCAAGTGACACACAATGCAATTCCTTAAAACCGTCAGCTGCTTATAGTAAATCAGCTGTCTGCCACTCACTGATCGGCTGTGTATGGCTGATAGCTTGACTGTGTTTAATTTTACTGGCTTACCTAATGTTAGTAATAATGGCTTATAATGTCAGCCTTGCTGGGGCCATCAGTATTATCTGGACCGTTAACACAGACTCCAAAGAACATGTCTATTACAGTGGCTGCAGCGTCCTGCTGCTGTACAAAAAAGGTCTACATCTGTTGCCCTTCTTGATAAAGTCAGTGCTGACAGTTTAAGTCAGGCTAGCCGCTACAGACATCCCCCTGCACGTGGCAAATGGCTTGCTGCAGAACTCCAGTGGCAAGTCCTCTATCAAGGGAAAAAAAAAAAAAAAGCATAGTGAGAATCACAAAGCAAAAGTATTGGAGTTGAGCCTGTTCAAACTTGATTAATTGGAGCTTTTAAATGATGGTTTAAAATACGATATGAGGGACAGTTTAGTACCTCATGATGCTGCAGTGTAAAGCGTTTCATATAGAATATAGGATGGAGAAGTGTGAACAGAGAATTTATTGTATTCCTAGGTGTGATGCTGCCATCTACCTGCTGGGTTTGTTAAAGCATCCCACACTGAGGGTATGCATTAAATTCAAGTTTCAACACACACTGCATTCTTTATTTTATAGAATTGCTGGTCAGCAATTATTTTCAGCATGACTACTGAGGCCTTAAGAGAGACACACAGACACACACACTGCACAGTCTCTCCCTCCCTTTCCAGAATGAGCTTTTTGTTCTTTGTTGCTGTTTCTTTTTTTTTTTTTTTTTTTTATAACTTATGGTTTCCAGTCCGGGATCGTGCCAGTCACCCACGGACCCACTGCTGCTTGCACTGGCTGTGTCTAATGCCAACAAAGTGCAGGATCAGCCAGAAAAGCATTTTGTTTTTAAACATAGAGGTAGGATCAACCAGATGGAGAGTACAAAAATAAAAATTACATGGAGAGATGTCGGTGGTGGCTCCTGGGTAACTAAGAGATGGAGCTGCCATGTTTACGAACTTTTCAGACCGCCCACGTGAGAGAACAGAGCCAATGAGGGAGTGATAGGTTGTGACAGACACAACATGAGAATCCCACAATAACTCCGCGGTTATTACGTCAATATCAATTTGGTCAGCCTATTGAAAAAAATTGCTGACCAGTAATAATAAAGATAATGGCCCTGGTAGAATGTGATTTAAAACAAGAATATAAATAAAACTGTACTTGTTCTTTTTACTTTAGAGATGCAAGCAACATTAGGTCACCACTGAAAACTTAATTTAAAAGACCTTTTTCAAGTAGTAGACAACACTCACAGAAACAGAGCTGAACACTAAGATGTTTTAATTATTAATGGGAACATTTAAGGATATACATTAGGGAGTGGGTACCCAAGTCTAATTTTTGCCTTGCGTAAAGGTGAATAATATGGTTTCACCAAATGAGCTGAAGCATGCCTGATGCCACCCCAGTGTCCCAAAGTAGCTTTATTAATAGTGTTTGATCTTATCTGTGTCAATCTTCACCATTCATCACTAGTGGGTACTGCGCTGGAACTAGGACCTCAGGAGACTTTTTTTTTGGTCATGGGCGGAGCCGATGCTGGGCCGGCGCCACCCTCGAGGCAGACGTTCTACGTGGGGCTCAGGTTGGCCGTTAGCTGCTGTTTACTCCCGCCCAGCCCCAGTTCTTTCTCTCCACATCAAGTGTGGACCCTCGCATGTGAGACTGAAACTTAGAGCCTACTCCGTCGGCTTTTAGTGCATTTACAGTTGCCTCGGTTCTGCTTGCCTACTCTACATTGCTTCAAGTACCGCTAAGATCTTTCCTTTTATTAAGCGTGTCAAGTACTGTTTAGTTTATTTTTCCATTTGGTCATGTCTCTTCCGTGGGCAAGAAGACGCCGAAGCAGGGCGGCCCCTGCGCGCGCCAGTGCCCTGTGGCCGCCTTTATTCCGTAATGGACCAGCATGACCGGGCTGCCTTTCCTGTCTCGGCCCTGACCACGATATGGATAACTGCAACATTTGTGTCTCTGTGGACCACAGTGTGATTGAGAACCGCGTGTTGAAGGTCAGGCCGTGCGCCGACTTTCAGAGGTCGAATGTGCAGTCGCTGGGCCAGGCCAGGATTCTTGGCCCTTCCTCAGTGTCCCTCGGTCCTGTATGGCCCGTGGAGGGAGGAACCCCACCTCTTCTAGCCTTGCTCGCAGTGAGGGCTTCTTCTGCGGTGCAGGAAGCCCAGGCTGGCCCCAGGGGTCAGTCGGGAGGCACCGCATCGGCATTCGCTGCTGGTAGTGAAGGCTCCCTCGGTGTCCGTTCTGGGCCTTCAGGGCCAGGCCCGGCACCGTCTTTGGTGCCGTCTGTGGTGCCACTCTTGGTCCGGCACCGTTCATGGCATGGTGGGCTTTGAGTGCGGCGCTGCAGTCGGTGTCGGCCTTCTTCGCCCCTCCATCACCTCTGATGCTGTTTGCGGCATCGGGTTCTCGGCGGCATTGAGGTGGTAGTCTGGATGTTTCTGGGTCTGGTTCTGGTCCCTCGCGCGCACCAGGGCAGGAGCCAGGGCCATCCCTGTCCTCGGCACCGCTCGTGGTGCTGGGGATGGGGTTGGTGCTGTGGTCGGGCTGACCCTGCCTTCGGTGCGCTCATGGTGCTGAAGTGTTGTGTGGCAGCCGCGACCTGACTCTTTGGTGCTGCCGCGGCGGGTGTCGGGAGTTGAGCACTGTGCCACATTGGGTTTGGCACTACGTGGCACTGGGGAGGAGCGGGGCCATGCCCGACTTCAGGGCCATTCAAGGCACCGTGGTAGGTGCCGCACCAGGCAAGGAAATGTGCTTCCTTCTGGTGGCATTGGCGGGGCCGAATCCCAGGGTGCTCCAGCCTCGGGTCCAGGAACTTGAGGGGTCCATGGGATTGTCTGGCATCGACCTTGGAACCTGCCTCTTTGAGGCAGACTCTGAGTCTGATCCAGAATGGCTCCCAGGTTCCTCAGAATCTTCGGATCCCTCTGTTTCCAGCACTTCAGCCCGCACTCAGCCTCCCTGGGAATCGGCTCGCCGTGGACTTCGGGGTCAGGGGTCTGACCAGCCAGCTGTGGTCCCTGTGACAACTGCTGTGCAGCCTTGGATCACTAGCAGCTGCTGTTCCTCCAGTTGGGGCACCCCCTCCTTGGTGTGTTTGACAGCCCAAGTTTGGGGCAGCCCGGGACGCATTAGGAGAGGAGGATGGTTCCCTGGTGACTCCCTGGAGGCTGCCCGAGGTGCCAGCTACCTAGGCTGGTAGCTAAGATGACAAGGTCTCTCTAATCTCAAGGGTTGAGAGGTAGAGGTGTGGCACAGTGAGCCCTTCCTAGAGCCCAGTCGGGTTCTGGTAGGAGCCAAGCCAGGCCCTCGGCTTTCCTGGAGGAGTCCCCAAGGGGACTTTTACTTGAGGTCAGGGGCCATCCTTCTGGACTCTCACAGTCCTGGTTAACTCATGGGGGATTTCTTCCTCTGGGCACAGCTCCGACTGCTCCGACCCGGTTGAACGGCTGTTAGCTGCGGCGCTCTCGGATCCCCCCTCCTTTGAAGGGTTCCTGTTGGCTCCCATGCCCTGACAGAGACCGCTCTCCTGTTCCCAGGAGCCTGTCCTCGAGCCTCTGTCTCTCCCCGTTGTCCCAGGTATTCCGGTCCTTGGGAACCTCTCACCTAGGAGCAGTTGAGAGGTTCAGCTGCACAATTTCCCACCTACCTCCATGCCCTGGACCAGCAGGTGTTTCACCACACTCCTGCGCAGCCGGACCCTGAACCTGGGAGCTCGTCTTCATCTTCTTCTCCTCTTCGGGAGGAACCTTCAGTCCACATCTCACTAGCGTCTGATCTGTCCTCTTATCAGCGCTTTCTTGTGAGGATGTTAGACGAGCTTCACTTGACCCTGTCCCAGTGGCAATCTCAAGCATATGGCGTGCCTTTCTAGGCGAGTACAGTGCCCACCTGGTGGTCCCCGCCTGGCCTATTCCTTTTCAGGAGGCATCACATTGGCTCTGGCTACATCCCTTTCCAATGCCCAGCCCCAAGGGATCTACGCCAGTGGTATTGCGCTCCCCGGATCTCAGGTTCTCTGCCTCATCCCCCTTCAGGTTTGACCTCCTGGACACCCCTCGGGCCTCGCGCCCTTACTGTGACTGCCCCTGGATTTGGACTCTATGATTTCGATTTCTGGGGAGATGAGTGTTCCACTCAGCATGGATCTCTGTCAATCGCAGCACATCAGGCCCACTTTGTAGCCTATGACAGGTTCTTGTGGTCCAGGCTAGGACAGCTCCTAGCCTCGATGCCTGATTCGAGGAAACCAGGCAAGCCATTGCCTCTGCGCAGGGCCTGGAGCTAGCAAGGCACCAAGCAAGGCATCTTATGATGCCAATGAGGTGGCATCCAGAGTGGTAGGGACAGCGATCTGCCTTGAGTGGACGGCATGGCTTCACCTATCCTGGTTATCATCCCTGGCCCAGCGTAGGGTGATTTACTCCACCTGCCAGAGAACCAATCTCTTTCTCTCTAAGGGTGAGATGGCGGCCTCTGGGCACCTTCCTTCTCCTGCTGGGGATCCCTGTCTCACCATACCAGTCTCCGGCCTCTCCAGGCCTGTAAAGGTTCTCTCCTGCAGTGTTTCACCACTGGAGGCTAAGGGACTTAGTCCCTTAGGGTACTTCCGTGCCCCCTCGGGGAGGGGTCTCAGTACTCATCCACTAGTGATGAATGGTGAAGATTGACACAGATAAGATAGAAAATTATGTACCCACCGTGAATTGTTGATCTTTCTGTGTATCTTCCCATTCATCACCAAATCCCACCCTCCTTCCCCCGGGCCTCAGTCTCTGGACCCCCACCATGTGTCTTTCCTTTCTTCGCCTCCTCTCCCTTGCATTTAGGCAGGAGGGACTGTGGAGACACACAGGGTGAACTCCTTTGGGGTTTATAGAGAGATTGAGGGAGCCTCCTTTCTCTTCTCCCTTACCTAAGGAGTCGCGAGGTGTGGGGGACCTCCTTTTCTCCCCTTTCCCATATGTATTTTTATTATTTGTGAGCTCAAAATTTGAGCCCATTTTCCTCTATGCCTTTTGGCTATTAAAATTCTCTTCTTTGGGATGGAGGGGAGAGTTTGACACACACCTCAGCCTGCACTCCCTGGTTGTTTGGCCTTCTGACCTAGGCTGCTTTCAAATCAAAACTTGCATCTTGCAGCTGAATTCTATAGTCCAGGTCTGGACTTTATTCCCAAAACGCTAGTGTGCAGTTCTGCACCTGGGGTGTGCTACTCTTTCCCCTCCCTTATCTCTCCTTCCTTTCCTTCTCCTCCTCCTTCCAGAGACTGGGGCCTCCCCCCAATTTCCTATTTTAGTCTCCTCTTTTCTGTCGCCTTTGTCATTTATTTCTCCTTTGGTTTATTCTTCTTTCCTTTATCTATCCCTTAGGCTCTTCTTGCCTCAACCCACCCTCCCTTCCTTACATTCTCTGGCGTGTCAGAACTCTGGCTGGGGGAGTCAATGGCAGCTAACGGCCAACCCTCCAGCGCCACGTAGAACGTCGGCCTCGTGGGCGGCGCCAGCCCCTCGTTGGCTCTGCCATGCATGACAAAAAGTCCTCTGGGTCCTAGCTCCAGCGAGTACCCACTAGTGATGAATGGTGAAGATAAACAGAAAGATCAACAATTCTAGGACATGAATATGTTGTTCATCCACACTTATTGGCAGGTTCTCCCGCTTTAAATCTTGCGGAAGGTCTTCAAGCTGGCTCCTCCCACCCACCCGGTGGTAAAACTCTCAGCTCCGCCCATGATGCCAGATTTTCCTTACCGCTTGGAAGCTCAGGTTCCCTCCTTAATGCTCTGCGATAAGACTGGTTCCTAACTCTTCGGTTTTTCCGAAATTAATCTCTAAGGTTTCTAGACTTGGTCAACTTTTCCCTCGTGGCTGCGATGGACAAATCGACTCGGTTTCGGAGATGCCCATCGGGCAGAAGATGTCTCGGACGGATTCGCACTCCACGTGTGTCTACTGCTTGGGCCTTGCGCCCGGACCCATGAGCTTGCGACCTGTGCTCTTCTTTTCTCGCCTCCGTCCTGGAAGACCGTGCTGCCCGTCTGCAACTTGGCGACCAGCGTTACCCTCCGATGCAAAGTCGAAGAGGCCGGTTGGGCGGTTTCAGCGGCGACGGCTCGGCGGATCAGCTAGAGCAGATGTTCGCCCTCGAAGAGGAGGCGGCATGGGCGCATCTTCCTCGGCCGCGGCATTAATCCCGCCTCTCTGGGATCCCATATTCTTCTTCCTTTAAGGAGCTTTGTCTGTCTCTCTCCACTAAGGGAGAGGGACCAGCATCTGCTAGACCTTCCTCTCGGTCCAAAAGGACAAGGGTAAGTCCTCCGTCGACACTCTTGGGAGCGGAGAGGTCCCTCCCGAGTGGTAGACCATCGACTTCGTCGATCCTTCGCTTCGGTCACTGGCTTCACGGTGTCCCCATCAGGTCAGTTGACCGAGACTCCCGTCGACGCAGTCGAGATCTTTCGACCCATTGGATGGGTTGTCGACCGCTGAGCCGAAATCCTCTCTCCCGATTCCCCGGTGGTGGTTGAGGATCCCGTGGGCTTGCCAGTGCCTCGGTTCTGGAGCCCTTGGGTGTTCCTCCGAGCTGCGGGGAGGCGGGTTTCCCGCTCTTCCGCACCCTCCTCGAAAAGCCGAGGTTCGCAGTCTCGGACTTCTTGCGGTCCAGCCATCCCGCCACCATAGGCGGTCTCGGTCTCGGCATCATGGCAGCGCCGGGCCGTCCTCTTCCTCGACTTGAGGGAGGCTTCGACGTAAGTTGCTTCGACGATACGAGGACCTCATGTGGCAACAGCTTTTGCTGGCCGGAATAAGCCGACGACTGGCTAAGTGGCTGCCACCGAGCGCCGGCAACCTCGCTTAGCCGAGGCGCCTGTTTCCAGGTCTGTTGCTCAGCCGAAACCAGCTGCTCCACCGATTATGGTGGAACCTCCGCCTCCACAGCCGTTGTTTGGGGCTCCGACCAAGAACTCGGTTGGCTCAGGGTTTACCCCATAGGCTGTCTGTCACCCTCACTCCCGATTGCCCTCGGCAGGTGGAGGTGGCTCAGGCCCAGGCAGCTCTTTTGTGCTCTTCTGAGTCCGACGACCATTCCTCCCTTTCTCCAGGCGAGTGGACTTGGAGTCCTCTGGAGGTCAGTCGCTGGACGATAACCTTCGTCCTTTCTGGGTTTGTTAGGCTCATCTCGGAGTCCACCGGAATACAGCTCGAGCCCATATCCAAGCTGGCCAAGTATCCCTCGGAGATATTGGACCGGGGGATTCCCCTACGAGGCCTTTCCTGTGGCCGAGGCCATTGTGGGCCTGGCCTTGGAGCTCTGGCAGCGCCCTGCTTCCTGCCCTGCGCCTTGGCCAGGAAGTATGTGGTCCTCACGGTTCCTGTCCGTTTCTCAGAACATCCTCAGCCGAGGGTTAGTTACCGACAGCATTTTCCAGCGTGCTGGAAACGCTAGGGACGTGGACAAACCTCCCGACAAGGAGTCCAAGAAATTGGACTATGCCGGGCGAAAGTCTACGCTGTGTCCTCTTGCCCTTCATCAGGCCAGCTCGCCATGCTTATGGCACATTTCTCCCATGCCCTGTTGGGCTCCCTGGACGCAGGTAGTCCCTCATCTCCGGCTGACCTGCAGACCACGGTTAGGCAGGTGCGGACCAGGGCAGAGGCCAACAGCAACTTCAGACTGCTCTGGACATTGGAGACTCATGCGCCAGGTCAGTCGTGGCCGCAGTGGCTATGCGCCGGCCGGGCATGGCTGAGGATATCCACCTTCACAGCGGATACCCAGCACAAATTGGCGGATGTCCCTTCCTGGGGACCGACCTCTTCGGCCCTGGAGTGGAAGACCACCTCCAGAGGATCGAAAAGTCCAATGCCACTTTGACTCGGTCTCATCCGCTCAGAGGGACAAGGGCCGAGACCGCAACCCAAGCCCTTTCATCCGCCTGCGCCTCTCGTGCACATCTGGCCAGCAACATCAGGGCCAGCAGGATCGCGCTAGCGTCACAAACCCAAGCCCATGGCTTCCTCCTCCAGGAAGCAGGGAGGTGAAGCCCAGGAGGTCCCTCGGCCGGTCCCTCCTCCAAGCCTGCACAGTGACGGTTGAGGGGTGTCGCCCAACCTCGTCACCTCACCCCAGGTTCCCCCAGGGGGACGGCCCGTATTTCCTTTCCACCTGGTCTGCTATTACCACAGACCGTGGGTGTTGGAAGTGGTAGGAAAGGGCCTGCCTCTGGAGTTCGAGCAGGCCCCGCCTCTTCAGAGCCGCCGCCCCAGGGGGCTCGTCCGCAGCCTCGCTGTCGGCTCGCTGAGCCGACATCGCTCTGCTCCCGAGAAAGAGGTGATCAGAGAGCTGGCGGACCCTCCCTCAGACCCGGGTTTGTGTCCAGGTACTTCCTGGTCCTAAAACGGACGGGGCTGGCGCCCATTCTCAACCTACACGACCTAAACAAGTGTCTTAAGGTCTCGAACCTTCAGGATGGTCACTCTGGCTCAGATAATGCCATCCTTGGAACGTGACATGTGGTTCTGCTCTCTGGACCTGCAGGACGCGCTTTTTCATGTCCCTATCCATCTGTCTCACCAAAGATTCCTTCGCTTTGAGCAGAAGGATCCTTTCGAGTTCCGAGCCATGCCTTTCGCCTGTCTCCTGCACCCAGGGTCTTCACCAAATGCATGGCAGTGGTGACAGCATTCCTGCAGTACCGAGGGGTCTGGGTGTACCCTTACCTGGACGATTGGCTGATAGCAGCCCCTCCAGACAGGAGGTGGAGCGGTCCAGAGATCTGGCCCTCCAGGTTTGCTCTCAGGTTGGCCTCCTCATCAACGAGGCCAAGTCGGAATCTCGAACCAAGCAGGTGATTCTCTTCATCGGGCAGAGCTCGACTCTTCGAGCCAGAGCACGGCTCCCAGCGGACAGGGCCGAGGTTCTTCCTCCTTTCCCGATCATTTCTGGTTGGGCAATTGCGCCCTGCCGGGACTTCCTGCTCCTCCTGGGTCTCATGGCGGCCTGTACCAGCGTGGTCCGTTGGGCCCACTGGAACATGCGCCCTTCAATGGGGCTGGCCAGCCAGTGGTCTCAACGCTGTGATCCATTGGACCAGCTAGTGACGGTGACCAAGGGATGTGGAACGCTTCCAGTGGTGGATCGCTCCAGCTCATCTGCAGGAGGGCATCCGTTTGTCTTCCCAAGCCAACGGTCTCTATCGCCCGATGCCTCTCTGATGGGTTGGGGTGCCCATCTGGGGAGTAGAGCGCACGGCCTCTGGTCCCCGCGGGAGTCCCGATGCCATATCAACCTGCTGGAGCTCCAGTGGTCTGCCTAGCTCTCACCGCCTTCGCCCATTTCTACGGGGTCAAGTGGTTCGGGTCCAGACGGACAATACCACGACCATGTACTACCTAAACCGCCAGGGCGGATGCGCTACATGCCCTTGTGCAAGGAAGCTCTCCGATTTGGTCACTCGGGTGCGCAGCCTGGAGGCGGATCTCCTAGCCATTCATGTGGCAGGCGCCCAACACCCTGGCCGATGCCCTAAGCCGGATTGGGGCTGTGTCCCACGAGTGGTCTCACCTGCCGGAGGTAGTACAAGATCTGTTCTCCCATTGGGGCATACCTCAGGTGGATCTGTTTGCCTTCAGGGAGAACACGAAGCTGAGGCTGTTCCATGCCCGCCCTCAGCAGGACTACGCTGCAGGGATGCCTTCTCGAGGCCATGGACCCCGGGCTCTTCTACTCCTTTCCCCATTTACGCTTGATCCACAAGGTGCTTCTCAAGGTGAGGAGGGACAAGTGCAGGTGATTCTGGTAGCCCCAGACTGGCCCCGCCAATGCTGGTATCCAGATCTCCTCAGCCTCAGCTCCAGGCTCCCAAGGCAGCTTCCAGTTCGCCCGGACCTGCTTTCAGTCAATCAAGGAAGGTGTTCCATCCGGACCTTCAATCCCTGCACCTGACGGCCTGGTTCCTGAGCGGCTAGAGTTCCAGGCCTTGGGTCTTTCCGACGAGGTCCTCAATGTAGTTGAGGCGTCCCGTAGGAGTAGACCAGGAATGTTATGCCTTCAAATGGAAAAGGTTTTCCATTTGGTGTCGGGCAAGGGCCTGGACCCTTCCTCCTGTTCCTTGGCAAGCATTTTGACTATTTATGGTCCTTTCTCAGCAAGGGCTCAGGTCGACGACCTAAGGGTGCACCTGGCAGCCATCTCTGCTTACCGGCGCTGGGTGGAAAGCAGTCGGTGGCGCAGAGGGAGGTGGTCTGGCACTTTTCAAAGGCCTTGATCATATTTCCCTCGGTGCGAGAACCTCCACCTCCGTGGGATCTACTGCTGGTACTGGCAAAGCTCATGGGCAAGCTATTCGAACCAATGCACAGGTGTGATCTCTCTCACCTGTCGTGGAAGACCACCTTCTTGGTGGCTGTTACGCCAGCCAGAAGGATGGAGAGCTCCAGGCGCTTTCCATCGAGTCTCCTTACCTGGTCTTCCACAGGGACAAGGTTGTCCTGCGCCCCACCCGAAATTCCTTCGAGAGTGTGGTGTCGGAGTTTCACCTTAACCAGGTGTTGACTCTGCCGGTGTTCTACCCCAATCACACCTCGGAGGTCAATATAGGCTCCATACTCTGGACCCTAGAAGGGCGCCGCTACTATAAGGAGCGCACGGCTGAAATTCGGGAGAGGTTCGCCAGCTGTTTGTCACTCACGCTGAAGCTGCACCTGGCAGACCTGCAGCCAAGCGGATCATGAGCAGGTGGGTCACCTCCTGCATAGATCTTCATAGGTTGGCGGGCATGAAGCCTCCCAGAGGGATAAGAGCTCATTCTACCCGCCATCCGCTGCATCGGTGGCTGCTTCCAGGGATGTCCCTATCCAGGAAATCTGCAGGGCTGCTACCTGAAGTCAGCACACACCTTCATCACCCACTACCACATTGACCTTGAGTCACGCCGGATGCTGGTTTGGGGCCTCGGTTCTCCAGTCTCTTTTCCCTAAGTAGTGGGTGTGTGCCTTGCCTCCCTCCTCCCGGAGAACTGCTAGGAGTCTGCCAATAAGTGTGGATGAACAACATATCCATGTCCTTAGAAATACAGTTACTCACTTGTCATAGGAGTTCTAGGAATGGTATATGTTGTTCATCCACACGACCCACCCGACCCTCCCGGCTTCGACGACAACCTGAGCTTCCAGCGGGCCAGATCTGGCGCCATGGGCGGAGCCGAGAGTTTTACCACCCGGTGGGTGGGAGGAGCCAGCTTGAAGACCTTCCGCAAGATTTAAAGCGGCAAGGAACCTGCCAATAAGTGTGGATAAACAACATATACCATTCCTAGAACTCCTGTTACAGGTGAGTAACCTGTATTTATGGTAGGTACGCAATTTTCATTTCCTGCAAAAAGAAAAAGTCCTACGATGTCTCTTTTTTGTAACCTGAAATAAAGAAAACTGTCCTCGTCATTGCCACCATCCCCATCCCTACCCTCCCACTGAGCACCTACCACCCCAAGGTCCAACGCCGTAATCCTCTCTCCACCGGAGACACATCTTCGGTCTTGAATACTGAACCGAAACTGAGAAAAACAGTAAGTACCGTATAATGTATTTCAATGGCATTTTGAACTTCCTTTCATAACTTGCTAATTTTTTGAATTTTTTTACCAAATTTTCAACATGCCCATTTTGGGACCCCCTCTCATGAACAGTGGTAGAATTTCATTAATTGGGCCCCAAAGTGCTTTTGTGGTTGTTGTATGAAATCACCTTTTGGGCCCAATTAATGTAATTTCACCAACAGTGTTCATGAGGTGGGGTCCTAAAAGGCTGGTGAAAACTTCCAAACAATGACCAACTTATGAGCATATGTTGAAATTTTTCTATGTACATTCATAACTTTGGTAATTTTCAATATTTTGCACTGAGATTTTAAACTATAGCTATTTTCACATCACCTCATGAACATTACAGTTGTAATTTTTCACTTCCAGGCAAAATGTGTTTTAGCACGTGGTAGAATGATGTTTTGACTTGATTTGAACATTTTCACCTACTGTGTTCATGAGGTGGGTTCATAAGAAGACTGTTGAAAGTTGGGGTAAATATATTTAAAACAAAGAATTTATGAAGTAACATTGTTGGTAGGATGTCTGTTGCCCCACTAGGGGACCACGTTGCCTTCCTGTGGCAGTGACCTGAGTGAGTTGGTTTAATGGGGCACGGGTGATAGGGAAGGTGCTGCAGCATGCAGCGCCAGCCCTAGTCTGGGTAGGGATGTAGCAGTGTTTTAGGCAGATGCAACACCCTGTGCTGGACTGAGGAGCCTGCCCTACAGGGTATTGGCATGTGTACCAAGGCATGCTGGGCCCATGCCCTGGGGCAGGACTGTCTCCAGCATTGTATTTATTGCAAATGAGGCTACAATTCCTCTATCAGAAAAGAAGGGAAATTCATTGCAAAAATTGGGTTAATGCAGACATTAGGGTTGAAGAACACAAAACACACAAAGTAGGGAAATGAAAAATGGAGGTTTTGGGTCTCTGGAGTATTGACGAATCAGTGGTGGGGTCTTCCTGGGGTTGTCAACCCTAATGCCCACCCTCCTCCTGAGCAAACGAGGTCAGATGCGATGTTCTTTACGTAAGACCTGCAGGGCCCTGCATGAAGAAAGCTACACTGAAAGAAAGAAGCGCACTCAGCCAAAAGTTAACTCACAGCAGAAGGGAAGAAAGCTGGGCACACACCAGAAGAATTGTGGGTGAAAATGTTTTTTTTTTTAATCACATCAGGCATACCCGCTGCTGCACCTGTCACTAAAAGATACTCTGCTGTTGTTCTGGCACTATTAACATGGCCCACTGGGCTGAACACCCGCCCATCCCCCTCCAGGCCCTCTCTCTTCTGCCAGTACCTGCTGGTACTACTTGAAATGTTTATTTAACTACACATGTGTTCAAGCAATTGTAAGTATGTGTCCTACTACTCTAAAAGAAGTTGAAGACCTATTGTTAAAACTGGATGTAAAAAAGTGCTGGTTCGGATACCTCACCTATATTTTTGAAGGTGGCCATCCATGTGTTAGCCGTGCCATAACCCATTTATTTAACCTATCATTAACTCAAGGATCCATGCCTTCAATATGGAAAACAGCGCACATCATACCCCTGTTCAAGTCCGGAAAACCCTGTGATCTAAATAATTACAGACCAATTTCGATTCTCCCGGTCTTGTCAAAATTACTGGAAATTGTAGAAACTTTCAAGTACCTCAAGGGAATCAAAGTCCAAGAGGGTGGCATCTTTCAGAAAAGAGATGTGCAAGAACAAGGGGCACAATTTGAAGATAGAGGGGACGGCTCAGAGGTAATGTGGAGGAAGTATTTTTCACAGAGAGGGTTGTGGATGCATGGAACAGCCTCCTGAGGAGGTCGTGGAGTCAAGAACAGTGGGGAATTCAAGAATGCATGGGACAGACATAAGGCAGTCCTAGTGGGGATAGGAGGAAGTAGCTGTTGGTTAACTAGGATCTGCAGCTTATCTGTTAGGTAGGAAAATGGGCAGACTAGGTGGGCCAAGCGGTCCTTATTCGTCAACTTCTATGTTTAAAAAGTCGTAAATAACCAGCTGAAGCAATTTCAGAAGCTAATAACCTGCTTAATCCAGTCCAGTCAGGGTTTAGAGCTAAACATAGTACCATCACAGCACTTGCCAAAGTGACTAATGACTGGCAAGAGAGCTAGACAACAGGAATTACACCTGTGCGTATTCTTGGACCCGAGCAAGGCCTTCAACACTGTCAACCATTCTCTGCTACTCTCTTCCTGACCTCACTAGGTGCTGACCCATTATCTTTACAGTGGTTCAACAACTACCTCTCTGATCATTTCCAGCAGGTGAAAGCGGAAGGAGATCTCTCAACTCTCAAACCTCTCCTAAGAGGTGTTCCCAGGATTCTATCTTAGGACCGATCTTATTTGCAATATACATAAACAATATTGTTGAAAGTATAACTAAGGCCAACATTCATCTGTTTGCAGATGACACAGTTCTTACGTAAGTCGCCGTCATTACAATCTGCATGTAATGACCTTCAACCCATTCAACCTGCTGCAACACCAACTCCTAAACAAAAACTGTTACTTAACGCTAAGAAAACAAAAGCAATGCACTTTTCTCCTCTGCCCAAATGGTAAATTCAGCCCCATCAGATCCTGTGCCGTAGATTACTACAATTCTTGGCAAGAAGTTGAATTTGTCCCTAAATTCAAATACCTGGGAGTATGGCTGGACCATAGGCTCTCCTTTATAGAGCACATTGAAGAATTACTCAAAAAATTACGACAGAGACTTGGCCTGTTCTTTAGGATAGCCCGCTTCTTAACTAGTGATGCCAAACTACAGCTGGTTCAATCAACCTTTCTATCCTTGATAGATTATGCTGACATCCTCTACAGTCACTGTCCCATTTCCTACCTCACCAAACTTGACACATTATGTCATAGAGCTTTGAGGTTCATCACAGGCCTGCCTTATTCCACTCACCACTGCTCCCTATATCAATCAGTGGGTGGAGTTCTCTTCAATTCAGGCGTGATTAAAAATGCAGCCTTATGGACCCTGAGAGCCATCTCCAAAAATGCCCTAATACATTATAGACTGTCTTCCTATAAAACCAATCAGCCAATTACGCCCTGAAAAGTTGCAAATCTCTCCTACTGATGGTTCCTAAAGTTAACTCCTTGCTTTGGCAGGGCTGATATAAGCTTTCCACTGTCCTCCTTGTGGAATAAATTGCAAAAAAACTGAAACTGAGGTCACCCATCGGCATCTCATCTTTCAAGCTCTTATATTCACGCTCTCGAAATGATCAGTGCAATTGTTTCCATGACCATGAATTGTCATCTTGCTAACCTGTACCATTTAACCATGAACGAATTACTTCTAGTGCTTGTCTCCTCCTTGGCCCTGGTCTGTCATCATGCTTTTATGTAACACCTTGATGCCTCTCTCCTCCCTTTGATACTGGTCTGTCTTCCTGCTTTCTCCAGCCTTCTTTTCACAACTCTATACTGCACTCATCCACAATCTACACGCAATCATACTATAAAAGTCCTAACTCCCTTCCTCTCCCTGTAGGCCCCCACTGCCACATCAGTTTTACCGACCTCTCCTTGGGACTTCACGTCTCACAATGTTTATCCTTCGCACATATTACATACCCCTCCTGGTACCCCATCTGCCATTAGTTGGTGGTTCTCCAAGCCATTTTCATGGCTAGTACTAGTGACTGCCCCTGGTAAATGAACTAATTGGTACTTCTATACAGAGAACATGGTTTATATACAGTTGCATAGTTCAATGGTGGACCTGCCCCTTGTATTTGAATCCTCCTCTGTTATGGCTTGCCTTGTCTTCCTTTTATCATTTGACTCTCTATTACTGCACCATTGTGTTTGTGTTTCTATACTTATTTACATGTATTTATATGTTTTATGATGGATGTTACCCGACCCTGTTCTAACCAGGTCCATCTTGTAAAAGAGCTCTGCTCAATGATGTTCACCTGGATAAATAAAGATACTATGTATCTCTTTTCATGCAACCTTTGTAAACTATGTTGATTCTGTATGTCTGTATTCTGTAAACATGTAAAAATCTGTTATTCTGTCTTGACTGTACTCTGTAAATTATGTTACCATGTGTGTCCTCTCTGTGACGAGGTAACTTTGTAAACGAGCCACTGGCTCAAAGGTTGTAAATCCGATTTATACAATAAATTCAGTACACAGTACTCAGGGGAGGAAGACTCACTTGCTGGGTTGATGCGTAGGGGTGTTATCCCAGTGTTTTGCCATGCTGTGTTGTTTGTAATAAAAAAAAAAATTTTCAACTGCAATATTTCTGGTGTGTGCCCAGCTTTCTTCCCTTCTGCTGTGAAGAAAGTTGCAACAGATTATGTTGGCCATACTGTATCACTATGAGGCACTAGTTTGGAGCTGTACCTTGTGCTTCAGACAGGAGGCTACAGGCTGGGGGAGGTGGGCATTAGGTTGACAATCCCAAGGAAGACCCCACCACCGATTCGCCAATACTCCAGAGACCCAAACCCTAATGTTTTTCATTCCCTACTTTGTGTGCTTTACATTCTTCAACCCTAATGTCTGCATTAGCGCAGATTTTTGCAATATGTGTGTGTGTGTATATAAGGGATATACAGTGAGAGTTGTCAGATAATGATTTATCTACACAGTGCTGTTTGACCTCAGGTAATTCTCAAGAGTGGCGTGCGCCACAAATGAGGTGTCTGAGGTCAGACAGCACAAGTGTAGTTAATCATTTGTCTGACAGGTCACGAGTGTAGATTTCATTTATGCAGTAGGGATGCTTTCTGTCAGTGCAGGAACATTTGCTTTTGACTGTTTATCTTTTTTTTTTTTTTTTCAAATGATAATTTCTGGGACTTTCAGTTAAGTTTCCTCGTATGTCTGCCTAGCGTAGTGGTTGCTATAAATGAAACGCCACTCATTTTGTAGAAAACTTCATGCTGAACAAATCTCATGCTCTCACAGTACCATGCTAACTTTTTCGTTTTAAAGTTATTCTCATTTGATGTCGAAAAGTGAAAAGAAAATTGAATTTTCTGCTGTTTCTTTGCTAATTATAAAAACTAAAGGTATCTATAAATGAAACGCCACTCAGTTTGTAGATAACTTTGTTGCTGAACAATTTTATGCTCACAGTACCATGCTATTTTTTTCATTTTAAAGGTAATCGAATTTGAATATGGTTGTGTGGATAAACGAGTAACTGTGGATACATGAGTAACTGTGTATAAATGAAATTTATTCACACAGTTACTCAGATAAACATATTTATCACACTCCATTTATGCCCACCACTATTGATAAATGTATACATACACACCCACCCACACACACTATGAAAAAGGAGATCTGTCAGTTCACCATAATACAAAAAACGATCTGTAAACAAACAGGGGTTTTGAGTTCCCTGTGTTACCGCTAAACATCACTTAGAAAATAGTGGCACCCTAGGTCTGTTACCCAGGTCTTTCCTGTTGGGAGCAACCTGGAACTGAATCAGGTCACACAGTAACTGAATAGGACAGCTGCAGGTAGTTCTCAGCAGCAGTAGTCCTGCCTCCACACTGCACCATTACCCTGCAACTCAGCACAATGTGTAGTTTGGAGTCTAGCTGCTAGGCCCTGAATGAAAGATTCCAGAACTGGCGCTGCCCTTTGTTCTGAGAGCATGTGGAACACTGAACAGAATGTCCATGTCCATATTTGTGTGGTGCTAGATGTAAAAAAGAAATGGCTGGTGAGGAAAATCCAGCCGAGAGTGGGTTGATTACCTTGCAGTGCCAGCTGCACTTGAAAGTGACGAGCATGGCCCATCGGGCACAGCGGTAGCACTACTGCTCGTGATGCATGCAACCACGGTTCAGGAATGGATCCTGGTAATCGGAGACCAGCCGGGTCGAGGGATTATGCATCCCACAAGATGCTGCCTTTTTTGGTGAGGGAGGTTGTGCGATGCTACCTACAGCACCACCTTATTGATCACAGGTAATGCTACCTGCAGGGCACCTTTGGGAGGAGAGAAGTTGTTGGCTGATGCAGCACACCTTCTGCATGTGAGCATGCGAAGGTATCATCAGTGGCAGCAACTAGGCAGGAGGGGAAAAAAAGGAAAAAGTCCTGCCTGCTTACTGACAGCTGACTTCAGTATATCCAGGGCCCTTTCCTCTACCAACCACTGCTTAACATAAGATGCTGTTGAGTATATACTCCTACCCTGAACCTGCCTGAGAACTACAGGTATCCAGAAATGCATGGAGGCAGGTGTGAGTAGGGATCAGGTGGGGAGATTTGCCTAGGGGCTCTAAGGAGGCAAACATGGGGAGTAAGGAGGCAAATAAAGAATTCAATGAAAAAAAAAGTGATAAGTGTTTTTCTAGATCTTGTCCAGTAGTAGATCGTGTGGGGTGTGAATAGTGGCTTTCCTCAGTGCTGATAGCTGTGGTGGGAGGGGATAAGAACCCTTTGATCTCCTGTAATTGTGCTGTGAAGAGCCAGCCTGGTAGTGCTGAGGTGCTGGACTCCATGCCACCCTGCGTGCTGCGCTGCGACCCAGGGTTAGGAGCAAACTTGGGCCACCAGGGTCAGCCTGGGAGGGCGTGGACTTGGATTGAGCTGTGGGCAGGCAGCTCTACTTTCCGGGGAGGATCAGTTGTATCACGCAGCTCTGGCGGCCCTCATGGTGACCACGGGTGCGGCTGACACAGTGCACGTTGAAGTAGGTATGGGGCTGTGGCAGATGTCCTGTATGTGGGTGAAGGAGCGCACTTGCGTTGCACTGGATGTCATTGCATGTCGCACCCTGGGACCACAGAAAACATGGAAATACCCCATCCATTGATAGGCTAGTAGGCCCCATGGCCAACCTTCATGCCCAACATCGGGTCTTCCAGCCTTTCTCTGGTGCTCCCTCTGCTCCCTGGTCACTTGTCTAGATTTACAGGAAGGTCACCAGGAGGAGTTAGTCCTGCCCTGGGGGCTTAGATCTGGGGAGGTTCGAGGACCAGAGAAGTGAAGTGGGGATCCCCACTGGCAGGTAAGGCTGGGGCTTCAGGCAGGGTGGGACAAGGTTGAGCCAAGTGACCACACCGGAGAGAGTCCGGGGTCAGAGAAGAGGAGGATAAAGAGAAGTTGGGGGAAAATGTGCCTGGAGGAATACATGTAGTAGGTATAATGAGATTATACTCCCATTTACATCTTTGATTCTCATGTGGTAAAATGTTAACAATGTCAATAGTAATAGCACACCTATAGTATGTGATGTGAGCACCCAAACTTTGGAATGCTTTGCCTGTCGATATCAGACATACCACAAACTCTCAGCATCTCAAGCTCCTCCTAAATACTCATTTCTCCACCAGAGGTATATGTACCTAGCATAAGCAATGGGCCCGTACACCTACAACATGCAATCTCTGCCTGCCTAGCCTCGCAGATGGGGCCCTGGTTGTTGGCTTACACATGGGGTCCGGCTGGACTCTATCCCAGCCCCTCCATTCTTGTGTAGGGAAATTGGTCAAATGAGGAATATGCTTAGGTTAATGCTACTTACCCTGTAATTATTACTTTATGGTTCCGTGGCACTAGTACTCACCTCTAAATTGCATACTATTACTGTCTTCTAGGACTGCTACTCCTCATAGCCTTGTGAACTGCATCTCTCTAAACACTGGTTCAATGCCAACTGTATGATCTGTAAATGTTTATATTTTATATGTCTGTATTATTGTTCCTATCCCCTACACCCAGGACGCATCTGGATTCCCCAAAGCATGCCTTTTCTGGTAAAACTCAGAAATAAATCTGCCAGGAACCTGACTAGAACTACCACAAGTCCCATGCAATAATGACCCCATTTTGTGTCTCAGATGAACAGGAAACTACAGGTGCCATCATCTACACTGTGGAGCTGAAGAGATACGGTGGCCCTTTTGTATAACTATCTCAGGGACTGAAGAAACCTTCGATCCAATTATCATTTCAGGACTGACCAAAGGGGCTGGCAGAAAGGTGAATATCGCAGCACTGCACAGAATAAATGAAATACCTCTACACTGCATAGACTTGGTGTACTGGGTTATATTTATAGGACTCCTTTAGCATGCATGGAAACCTTTAATAAACTCCAAATTTTTGCATAGCCCCCACCACCACCACCTCCGTACTTTTCCCAATGCAGTCTGGAGTCATCCTTCTGCCTGTTGTTTGTAACTTGCCTCATACAGCTGTGACCCTGTAGGGCTTCCACTGGCTCGGGCTTATATGCATGAAGAGTAATGATAGACCCAAGCCTTCTTTCATGGTCAGGAGGATTTTTCCTCTAGAAGCCTAGACCCGGTATCCTTCCACCCACTCTCTTGCTGGTCAGCTGCTACACTGTTCCTCATGGTCACCAAGGACAGTCATGCACCAAAGACCCAGAGAGGAGAGCGCCTGTTGATGCTACATTCAGTTTGGCTCGTAGCTAGAAGAGTGCTGTGAACGTGGAGATCCAGTTTGAATCCCATAGCTGCCACTTACTCACTTTGTGCCTCTATGACAGTAATAAAGGGAGATGTTATGAGTATAAGAGAAATGCATAAGATACATCAGCAAATGGAAAAATAAAAACACAGAAGACCTGTCTGGTTCAGGTGTCAGGTTAGGCTATTAGGGTAAGAAATGCTGCATTCAGCAAATAGGAAACAGAAGGAAACCGGAGGAGTACAGTATGTAAAATAGATTAATTTTATTAATAAACTGATCAGACGATCAAGGCAGACACTGAGCTGTGGTCACTGAAGGGGTCAAGGATGATGATGAAACCTTTTAAGATACATAGGCGGAAGTGGATGACCAAGGGATGGGTTACAGTGGAAGACTACATCCAAAAGTGCCTATTCAGCATGGATTTTCAGCAGTCTTCATAGTGGAGGTAAAGGGATCATTACGAGAAAGTTTGGTCAAGGAGGCCTGAAGCAGAAGTTGGGTCTAACAATACAGTAGGCTCTAGCTAGGTCACTGGTGTACTTATTTAACTACTCCCTACAAACTAGGGCTGTGCCTAGAAACTGGTGATTGGCGAACGTGGTGCCACAACACAAGAACAGTACAAGGGACAACCCTAGAAACTACAGGCCAGTGAATCTGACCTCCAGTGTAGAGAAAATGCTGGAGACCATTATCAAGGAATGGATAGTGGATTTTTAGGAGTGGTACAAACTGCAGGGCAAAGACAGCATGAAACAGGAAAGTAGAATTTATTGGCAGATAAGGACCACTTCAGCCATCTAGTCTGCCCATTTTCCCTACCTACAGTGTTACCCCAGACCCTACTTAATCTCCAATTCTTTATCCTCCCTAAACTAAGATTCCCTTATGCCTGTCCCATGCATTCTTGAACCCCACCACTGTTTGTGCCTCACTCACTTTGCTGGATGACTGTTCCAGGCATCCACCATCCTTACTATGAAGTACTTCCTCACATTTCTCCTGAATCTACCTCCTTCCAGCTTCATAGCATGTCCGCTTGTTCATGAGCATATTTTTTCCAACAAACACTTCCCTCCTGTACTTTATTTACTCCCACGAGGGAAGGTCTCATCATATCCCCTTCTCCTCCTCTCTTCCAGGGCGATACATGTGAGATCCTTCAGTCTCCTCATAGGGCTTTTGATGCAGATCCTGCATCATTTTAGTTGCCCTTCTCTAAACAGCCTCTACTCAATGTCCTTCCAGAGATGTGGTCTCCAGTACTTGACACAGTAGTCTAGGTGGGATCTTACCAGTGATTTATACAGCAGCAACACCACCTCCTTCTTTCTGCTGGTGATACCCCTTGTATGCACCTCAACATCCCACTAGCCCCCGAACTGCTTTGTCGCACCGCCTGGCCACCTTTTGGTAGTCAGATATGATTACCCCAGGTCTCTATCCTATTTGGTTGTCAGTACCTTCCACCCATTTTGTACTCCACCTGTGGGTTTCTGTGCCCTAAGTGCATGATTTTGCACTTTTCAGCATTGAAATCCAACTGCCATACCATTGACCACTCCACGAGTTTTCTCAGGTCACTGCTCATTCTTTCCACCACCACCACCCCCACCCCTTGAGTGTCCACCATATTGCAGATTTTGGTGTCATCTGCAAAGAGGCAGACCCTTCCTTCCAACTCCTCTGCAATGTCACTTACAAAGACCCTAAAGAGGGCTGATCCCAGCACTGATCCATGAGGCACTCTACTGGTCACCCTCCTTTTCTGAAGGGAACTCCATTTACCACCACCTCTGTCACCTATCCCGTAACCAATTTCTTGCTTCATTTTGCTTTCCATATGTGGAACCTGCTTATGGAATCTGCTCATAACCGTAATGTCCTTGATTGTATGTTACCTGATTGTGCATGCTTGTAGTTGTACCCTCCCGGGTCGTTCCTGAAAATAGGCAGGGTTTTTGCCTAGTGTACTTACCTGGTCATCAAAAGCAAATAAATTACCCAGTTTACCACCGTTGATCCCACCCCTAAGCTGCCCAGTTTCTTTGAGTCTATGTGGAATGGTGTCAAAAGCCTTACTGAAATCTAAGTAGGCTACGTCCACTGCTGCACCTCGATCTAATTCCCTGGTCACCCTGTCAAAGAAATCTAATCCATGCTGCCTTGGGTCTAGTAAGCCATTGATTCAAGATTTTTCACAATCTTTGCTTCAGCAGTGATTCCATTAACTTTCCCAGCAATGATGTCCGGTTGACCAGCCGTTAGTTGCCAGCCTCCTCTGCTACCACTTTCCTGAACTGGGACTACATCTGCCCTCCAGTCCTCTGAAACCACTCCTGTTTATAATGAGTTGTTAAATAGGACTGCCATGTCAGGGTGCAGCCAGTACCTCCTGAGTTCCTCTGACACCCTGTATGCACCCTGTCTGAAACTATTGCTTTGTCCACTTTCAGATTTGCAAGTCCCTTTAGGAGTCTGTCCTCTGAAAAGGACTAGTGTCCACCTCCTCCCTCCAAAGCACCTGTTACTTTTTTATGGCCCTTCCTCCTCCTCTTCCTCTGTGAACACTAAATAAAAGTATTTTTCAGCATATGTCTTTTCCTGGTCCCCTCTGCACAGTCTCCCTTCCCTCTTAACCTTACAATCCCTCCTGGTCTTTCTCTCTTCTCACTTACATACAGTATCTAAAACATGTGTTGTCCCTTTTGTTACCACCTGTTCTATTCTCGCCAGTTTGTACTTTGCATTCCTCACTACTTTCCTGCCCCTGATACAACTCCATATTCTTCTTCTTCCTCCTCCATATCTCCTTATACATTCTGAATGTTACCCTTTAGACTCTACCTTTTCAACCACTTCTTCTAGAACAGTGGTCTCTCTTTCCCTCTTGTTTTTGCTCACTTGCTTGATGCAGAGGTTTGTTGCCTCACTATGCCCTCTTTACCTTCGCCCACTGTTCCTCTACCCCACCCAGGTCATCCCCTCCCACCAAGTCATCCCTGGAGGCATTCACCCATCTTTTTAAAATCTGCTGTCTTGAAGTCCAGGACCCTCATCCTTGTGTGGTTCAGTTCTGCAGTCATCCTTATGCTGAACCACACTGTATGATGATCACTGGTCCCCAGGTGTCTTCCATTGTGACACTGTCCCTGTTGGTGAGTACCAGGTCAAGTATTGCATCACAGTGGGCTCGCTAACTAGCTGACTGAGGAACACCTCCTGCAAGGAATCCAGGATGGCTTTGCTTTAGCTGAAGCTGCAGCTGGGAGGTTCCATCTACGTCCGGCAGATTAAAGTCCCCCACCAGCATCACCTCCTCTTTTCTGCCATCTTCCCAGTGGCTTCCATCAGTTCCTTATCTAAATCCTCCCCTCTGCTGCAGGTCTGTAGATCATGCTACTACAAATAGTGGCTCCGTTTCCCATCTCCAGGGTGACCCACAGTACTTTTGTGTCTCTCCCCCATATTCTCTGTGTCTCTATTGCATTTATGCCTCTCTCACATAAAGCACCACACCCTCCTTTCCTTCCCACCCTGTCCTTCCTGAACAGAGTACAGGCTTGTATGGTCATGTCTCAGTCATATTTTTCGGTGCCCATGACTTGGTAATGGCAACAGTATCGCGGTCAGCCTCTGCCATGATGACCTCTAGGTCCGGAATTTTATTTCCAAGACTCCTAGCATTCACACATATGGCCTTCCAGATCTTGATACCACTCTGCTTGCTAACCCCTTTTTTTTCTTTTGTCCTCCTCCTTTCCCTCTTTTGATGACCTTGTTACAATCTCTTCATTTTTACCACCCTGCTTCTTTTATTAATTTGCACCCTGTGGGATTCTTCTCCTTTGGGTCTTCCCTACTCCTTCAGTCTGTGGCAGCAGTTTGTCTCCCTGATTCCTTCCACTACCCTTTTGGCTAGTTTAAATGTTCCATCAAAGTAACCCTTACAAAATGGAATATATTGCAATATGCTGAAAATTATATGTTAATGTATGTCAATACACCAAGAAATACATTGCCCCAATGTAATATATTACATAATATATTATAAAATGTATTTTTAAATATACTGACGTAATACATTTCTAACCCATAGTTTGCAAACATGTCACTATATTGAGAAATACATTGACTCAATGAAATATAATACACAGCGTATTTCAGCATATACTGAAACTCATGTATTCTTCCTAATGCATTGCTTGAAAGCATGTCAGTCTACTTAGTATTTATTTAATGTAAAATCGAATTACAACCTTTGAGCTAAAAGCTCATTTACAAAGGATCCTCGCTGAACAGTGGGTGGGGAACATCAGGTACATGGACAGTGGAGAAAACAGAAGCAGCTAGTAGGCATTGTGAGTTGCACATCATTATACAATGGCAAGAAAGAATCCTGGCTTCTGATTGGTCAGTTGAGCTGTCACAGCAGGGATGTTATCCTGGCATAACCTCCCTGCTGATTGTTTGTAGGATTTGGATGATTAGGGTGATCTCTTTCTCCTCTTAAGAAACAAAATATTTTTACACACTAACAAAAACATTCTTTAAAATATTTTTTATTATAAAACAACAAGCCATTGTATAATAGGAATAATGCCCTACAGGGTGGGTGTTTCTTGAGGATAACATCCCTTCTCAGGTGTTAAACACCCTCTGCCGGTGGCCTCGGGCCCAACCACCTGAGGTGGATGTTATCCCAGCATAACACCCACCCTGGAGGGCATTATTCCTTTATTATTTATTTGTCCTGGCCAAATTTCCTCATTCACTAAAAAATAACACCAATAACTTAATCTGGTTCAAGATCAGTTGGCATTCATCTGTATCCCTCCCCAGGCTCATGCCTGAAAATAGGCAGGATTTGTCTAGTGCACTTACCTGGTCAACAACAACTAAATAAATAAAATTAAAAGGCTATACAGCATTACAAATAGAAGGATGGGAGAAACAGCATACATTGCAAAAGCCATAACTTAATTACATAACACAAAGAAAAATAGTCCCATAACAGATTAGGTAAATAAAGTGCATACATTGTCTGAAATATATTAGTATATTTCAAAATATATTTTGTATTCTTTGTATGTTGCATTATTTTATATATGTTATATATTACATGTGTTTTTGTAAATGCTTAGTTTTGTCCCATGTGTACATTTGCACAACTAATTTGCATATTTCAAAACCTAGTTTATCAGCCAAAATCATGATAATTTCTAGTTTAACAGTACTTTGAATTTACAACATTAGCTTATAGTCTGAAAAAGGTACACGTTATAAAGCAAGTATATATAGGATCTCACCCTGGCCTAAAAGTGAAACAAAATGGGGTGGTATAAATACCAATCTGAGCCTTTAACAAGCATAAGCTGTGAGGTAAGTCATGTGTAAGCATAAATGTATAAAATGTATGTTTGAGTTAAAGTTGCACTGTAAAACAATAATTCAATATAAATATCTCCATGATTAATAACAAGATGAACTCCAGTTGTACAGCTTGAGGTATGTGTAAATCATAAATAATTTCCTTAGTTTTGTCTGGGTAAATTAATAGTAATAATTAATATCTATTACACATGTTTGTTATATATATTTGTAAATATAGGAAACAACATTTGAAATGTAAAAAAATACATTTATACATATATTGGCAATATACCAATAACATATTTACCATCCTTATTTCAATATATTTGGAATGTAATCACTATATTTTATGATACACATAATATACTAAAGCGGCAATAACATGTATATTTACAGTACATTGCAATATATTAGCAAATTTTAAAATATACTGTATTGGAATATATTGATTTTCCAGTGTATTATAAAACAAGAAGCAGGAGGTAAGAGCTACACAGCTATGCTGAAGAAACAACACAAAGACATAAATGCTGGTCTCGTTAAAATTGTTTAATGTGAACTATAAAAGCAAATAAGCAGATCCGTGTGCATATGCTGCACTTAGCGTTTCACGTCACTGGCGCTTTTCAAAGGCTTGAAAAGCATCAGTGTGATGTGAAACATCGGCGTGTGTATGCACATGGATCTGCTTTGTCCTGCTTTTTATAGTTTTGCATTAAAACAGTTTAATTTTTTTCAAATTGAATAAGCTTATTGGACCAAATACCTTACACATTTGGCAGTGAATACAACTAGAATACATAATGGTATGAAACGGAGGTCATAAGCAAGATTAAGAAAACAGCGTAACATTCATTTTACAGTTTATATAAACAAAAAAGAAAAAGAGCCACAACCCCCAAGAATTCCTCACCCTGCCACCAGAGGTATATAATAAAATTATACATAAATAGCCTTTAGATACAGAAAACTGAACAATGAAAAATACCAGAAAGCAGTAAGATAAATAATCCTAGTTAGAAAACATGCAAAGGTTCCCAAATGGATTTGTATTTAGACAACCTATTTATTTATTTATTTTGGTCTAGGATTACAATAATACCTTTGAGCCGAGGCTGTTTTACAAAGGTTCTGTGTCAGTGTGTGCAGTATACATCTTTTTAGTTACAGACAAACACATTTGACTTACAGACAGGTAATTAACAGTACAAAGAGTAAAGCTGGGACTAGTGCCATGGGCAAGACAGGGGAAAAGTGGAGGGGTGAGTGGGGGAAGAGGTGTGGGTAGGAGGTCGAGGAGAGTACGAGAGGTGGGGGAACCCCAACTTATTAGAGATACTTGCAATAAAGGCATTCCAGTTGTAAAGGAATTAAATCTTCCTATGCCATTCCAAATATTGGGGATATGTTGGTCAAGCCAGTGTCAGATAACTTTTTGGGCACAAGCAGAAATCAAAGCCATATGTGCCTTCTGATTGCCAATGAAGGTGTCAGAGTAGTCACCAAAATACAAATTTCAGGACGAAAGGCATCCAACAAGCCTAATAATGGGTCAAGACTGCATCAAGTACATCCCCAAAGGGACTATTGTCTCACAAGACCACAAAATATGAAGCAAAGTGCCGGGCTCCTTACCACAGTTGGAGCAATAACCATTACGTAATCTGCCCATTCTGGTGCAATTTAACCAGAGTGTAATAATGCTATGGTTAATCTGAATTGCATAAAATGGTACTCGTCCCAATCAATCAATGAGTATGAATGTTTCCAGATAGAAGGCCGATCTCTGGAGGAATTAGCAACCGGAAGGGCTTGGTACCACAAATAATACCTTGAACTCTCATTGGCAATCAGGTAGTTACGCAAAGATCAATAATAATAGGATATGAGGCGACCAGAAGGGGCTGAGTGGAAAAAAGGAAGAACAGTATCAAAGGTACTGAATCAAGGCTCAGTACCAAAAATTGCAAAAGCATGCGCGATAATTGAAAAGACAGAAGCAGGAAGTGGGTGGGCCAATGATATAAATTGTGGGCCTCTTGAAAAGATAACAGCTTATGATTAGAAGTAAGTTCTGCAACTGTGTCCACACCTATATCCAGCCAAAATGTTCTGGATACTATCTGGCCAGCTATCTGAAAGTTGAGGTTCCCAAATAAGGGCTGGGAAATGTCTTTAAATGGACAAATCTTAAGTAAAGAACAAAGTTGTGAATGAATTTGAAGGGAAGCCCCAAAAGTGTGTCCCTGAAAAGTTGAGAAAGTTTCCTCCTGGGGATATAGAGAAGAGACCAAATATCCAGCCCATTAATATGATACAAAGAATGCTCTATATCCACCCAGTATGGAACATATGACACAGAGACGCCTGCTCCAGGGATTGTACCCAGAAGGATAGCTTAGTGAGATGTAAGGCCAGATAGTGGAAGAAGAAGCTGGGGTTGAAGGCTTCCATCTTCTTTACTACGCATTAGTTTAGTATAAGCTCTATGGGTTGGTTTACCTTGCAGTAACAATGAAGCAAAAATCCTGTGCACCTGAGCAAACCACAACTGGAGGAGAATCGAATTATACATCTGAAGAGGATAATATTAAAACAGTTTTAATGAGGCGGCATTTAGGTCTTTATTATTGTTATTCCTTCAGCATAGTGGTGTAGCCCCTACCTCCTGCTTCTTGTATTTGTATTTTAGTAGGCACCAGCTATTTTTTCATGTAGCCACCTACCTTTGCCTTTTGATATTATAAACAAGTAGATTGAAATATATTTCACTATATGTAAATATATTAATATATTTTAAAATATATTTCAATTTCATAAGGGAACATTTAAATTGTCCACTGAGGACTGGTTAATCTCCCAGAGGGATATAGGCTATCACCCTGTGTAGGCCCTTATCCCACCTGGTGGGTCCCCAGTCCCCAATGTAGCTGAACCCCTGCTCTCTGCACCATTCCTTCAACCACGAGTAGAAGCTCCTGGTGCAGAAACCATCTCTTCTCCCCTGTGGTAGACAGACAATGCCTCAACAAAAGCCACTGAGTATGCTACCTGTCTGTCCCTCCCAGCTCTCTAAACACTCCCTGCACTATCCAGCCCTATCCCTAGCCAGGTCATTAGTCTCCAGGTGGACAATGACATCTACTTCTCCTCCTGTCCTGTTGCCCTAGTGATCCTCAGGATCTGCTTCCCATCCTTCCAGGCCAAGGCACAACACAAGCCCCTAATCTCACTCACCCACTCCTTTCCTATTCCAGAATCTATCCCCCTCACAATAGAGTCCCCAACCAGAAGCTGCTTCCTCTTTTCCTCGGGGTCCTCTACCTCCCTTCATGGGGTATCATGAGGGAAGGTCGTGTCAAACAAATTTAATATATTTCTTCAGTTCTTGATACAGGTTGTGTACAGGCATCAAGCAGCTGATGTACTTTATATGTATTTCAGCAAGGCCTTCCACCCAGTGCAACACAGGAGACTAGTTAAGACAGTGGGGGACCTGGGAGAGAGAAAACTGCCCAGGTATATAGGAAACTGGCTAGAAGGAAGACCAGAGTGCAGTTCTAAACTGCAAATTTTCATGAGTCATGATGTTTACTAGTGAGTCCCCACAGGTCAGTCCTGGGAGCTACACTTTAACTTTCACATCCCACATAAGGGTGGAGGCGAATGGCAAGGTGCACCTGTTTGAAGACATCAATAAAATATTGGGGAGGCTGATAAGATATAGGCAGTAAGGGATATGTTCAGGGTGCAGAGAGGCTAGAAAGATGATCAGACATATGGCAACCGGAGTCTAATGCCAAAACATGCAATGTCCTGCACATCCGGAAGAGAATCCTAGAACAGATTACTGAATAAATGGGTAAGGGTAGCACAGACAGCAGAGGAAAAGACTCGGGGGTTATCTAGTGACAGCCTAAAATCTAATGCACAGTACAGCAAGGCATATGAAGATGCCATCAGAATGCTATGATGCATAGTGAGGGGCATCACAAGCTGAGAGAGGGAAGTGATCATGACTCTGTGTAGATCCCCGTGAGGCCACACCTGGAGTACTGTGCCCAGTGCTAGGTCGCCATTTTAAAGAGAGAGGCTGGAATCAGGCCAGAGGAGGGTGACAAAGATGACTCAGCTTTGCACATAGGAAAGGGTTACAGATCCTGAATATTTACTCCTGAAGACCAGACAGGACAGAAGGGTCACAACAGAAGTCTACAAGCCTCTACATGGGGTTAACAGGATGGACACAACTGAGCTGTTTACAATGAAGGATACCACAGCTACCAGGGGTACAGCTACAAGCTGGCAGGGAGTAATTCAAGATATGAAGAAGTATTTCTTGATGGAGAGTGTTTTTAAGGAATGGTATGGCTTGCCTAGCAAAGTGGTAAATGCTGGCACTGCAGTAGGGTCCATGACTGGGTGGGACAGATACAAAGGGTGTTGGGAGGTTAAGGAAACCTGGCCCTGATTAGCTGGATGGTGTTTGGATCATTAGGTAGGTTTCGGACAGACTGGTTGGTTCCTGGGCAGCATTCCAGTTTCTGTTCTGTTTCTGAACAAGTTACTTAACATCCCCGTGCTTCACTTCTCTGTAATCTGTCTCTAATCTATCTCTTCAAAGGCTGAATCTCCACACAGGCCTCACATGGCAACATTATTATCACCCAGATCTCCCTGGGTTGTAAAGTGCTTTGAGTTGCAGTTTGGCAATTTAATGCCAAATAACTTTTCTTTCCTCTGGACCCACCATGAAAGTCCTTGGTTCAAACCTTGATCTGCCATATGCAATTGTACTAACATTAGTGCTATGGGCTTAACCCCAAATTCAAGGTTGGTAGAAAATCCCATTGCATTACTTTTAATGCAGTTGTAGTCTTGCACCAAGGTACTTACTTGTTGGCTTTGGCCTTCTGGTTGCTGGTCATGGGTTCTCCACATATTTAACAGGATAGGATTAAACTGTTCAGGCTAATGATCACCTTGAGAGGTGAGGTAAGGTGAGGTTCCAGTCTGTCATATTCCCATAGAGACAGCAGTTCCTTTGTGAGTTTGCTTTCCGTAACCTCAGCCCTGGTCTTAATGAATTCCACTGTGATGCTCCATACTGCACGAAGAGTTTCTCCCGAGACTTTAGCAACTATGGGCACCCTTCTGATGCTTTGTAGGAAAGGCTTGATCATACCAGACGACATGTCAGTCACCACTAACACATGGCTGATAATACCACTGTCAGGCTCCAGGCAGAGAAAATCGATGCTCACAAGCTTCATTGGGTGCACGATTACAAAGTTGATCAGAGGGACTGCCCCTGTGACAGTCTCTCTCTCCTCTCTCTCTCTCTCTCTCTGTCTCTATCTATCTATCTACAACATATGCTTTGGGATATAAGCAGAGATAAAAGTACTATCCAAGGCAGACAGTGGAGATATCGCTGATATCTCCATGTTACTATTACATCATTGTGATATCTCCACCTTCTTATATGTCGTACTGAAACTTATCTGGATGATCCTGCCAGTTTCAGACTACCAAAGAAGCACTTTTACTTTTTGTTTCCTAGGTGTTAGCGTGGCTTAGTTGGTAGCACATCCACCTCTTGGACCAGAAGGTCGTGGGTTCTCGCCCCACACCGGGATTGGACTTGTACCTAAAAATCGCTGGCATCTGAGTGCAGTATTGGGGTGCTGTACTGCTGGGTGTGCCGTCCTTCGGATGACATGTTAAACTAAGTCCCTTCTGCCCATCCTGGCGCCGTCCTGGTGGGTGTCAGGTGGAGTGAAAGAACCCAGGGCACTCTTCGCAAGAGCAGGAACACTCCTGTGTCTTGGCCAACATTCCCTTCCATAAACCTATTCATGCAATTATCGAGGCTGTGTGTGGGTGATGATATGCGATATGGCCACCACCACACATTCAGTTACTTCACTACCAGTCTAGCATTGCTCATAAAGCGCTTTGGGATACTGTGTATGAAAAGCGCTATATAAATGCCGATTCTTCTTCTTCCTCTAATGTAGTGTGACTGAGCGCTGTCAAGTTGGCGGCTTCAGAAAGTAGGCATAAGCCTGAGCGACAGTTGCTATAGCAACACACGCTCACACTTGCATCTACTTCTGAAGCTGCCGACTCACTTGCTCCTCATCTCCTCAACAGTCAGCAACTTTTTAAGCAAAGCTAACAAGCTGAAGATAAAAAAAACTCAGTTTTCTAACTTTTTCAACAGAGTGCCTTATTTTGCATCTCTGCGAGCATGTCCTGTACTGGTATTGATAGCACTTGGTTACACTGCATTAGAGAAACAAAAGTGAACGTGTTACTTCGGTGACGCAGTCTGACAATGGGAGGATTAACCAGATAGTTTTAAATGACATATGTTGTATGTTGTGTTGGGGGATATGGGGAGGCGGTGCTTGATGGGGGCAAAATGTGCAACATGTCTGTCACCTCTATGTGGGGATTGTGTTGAGGGCAGGATGTGGGGTGTGTTTTTGGGGGTTCAAAACACATGTTGTATAAACAGAACATGGCATGGCCTGACTAAGATGATATATTTATCTTCACTCAAGGCCAGTGACATCAAGATATCTGCCACTGCGGGATATCATGATATCATTGGCTATGTTGTGAAGATAAATATCTTCAGTGAGGCCTTATCATATTCCTTATACATGCATCTTTATATATTTATTTGTTAATTTATTTAATTTAGTTGGCTACTTAGTTTTTGTTGACCAGGAAAGGAAGGCTAGGCAGTTCTACCTATTTGCAGCCTCATCAGGGTGGGAGATACAGATGCAAACTGACATATTGAATCTGGTTAAGCTGGTGGTATTTTAGTGAGCTCAGGAAATTCCCGACTCTTTTGAGAAGTGCCATGAGGTCTTTAACAAAACCACAAAAAGAATCTGACGGGACCTTGGTTTAGCATCTCATCCACAACACTGCACTGCAGGAGTGCAACACCCTCCCATGCTTCACTACAGTGTCAGTATTCAGGTTTACCCAAGTTCCTGGTGTGGGCTAGAACCCACAGCCTTCTGATCTTCTGTCCTCAGTCCTCAGAGGCGAATGTACAACCTGTTGAGCCACTGACGCCGACAGCCTTCATTGAATGGCCTGCCTCAACTGTACTCTTGCAGAAGCTGTCAATCGCAGTTTCCATCCTGGTCCAGTAAAATCTTGCTCTGACAAGATCGGAAGTCTGGTGATATCCCAAATGTCCCATGTCATTATGCTGAGCATGGACGGCAATGTTTAATTTAGCTGGCAGAAACAGCTATAGTAAGATCCCTGACCCTCTCAATAGAGGTATCAGAAATTAGGCCCTAGGGAAGGAAGGGCAAGGGTGAAGCAGCAAATATATTTAGTGCTCTCAATGGTGACTATGTAGGGTTGTGCACAACCTTCCCCACAACCAACACATTTCCCTGCCCGACGGTACTGTTGGGCACTACCCACACTACTGCAAGTGTTACAGCTCTAGACCCAGGAACTCCCCTGGAATCTTGGTTACTCAGCTGCTGGAATGTTACGGGCACCCTGGCTGTTTAATTTGTGGTACTTATGCTTGGCAGTCGGTAGGATCAACCAGACGAAAACTTCAGTTTCTAATCAAGTAAGCACCAAAAATAATTTTTATGCAAATTTCTTAGTTGTGACCTTGAGGTCCTTGCTGACTGTGTTCCCTTTAATGAAGTCTGCAGCATCCCTGTAGCCCCTGGGCTCCTGGATCAGACTCTGCATTCTGATTGGCTGGATGTCACCCCTAACCCTGATTTCCACATCTGCAGGGGTCAGAAGTGCCCAAGATTTCCCTTGCAGTCTCTAGGGCGCTGGCCCCAAACTCTTATTTTGAAAGGGCTACTGCCTTGCAAGAGTTAATACCTTACAGAAACAGTTTGTGTAATGTGCACAAGTGTTCTGGTCAGATAGGAAGTCACTGTGGGATTTTTCCCAGTCTCACTGTGAGCACAGGCAAGGATTCTTACAGTATGTGCAACCAGGAGCTGGCTGCAAAGGTGAAGGGCACAGTGCTGAAATAGACAGGCACGCCTCTTAACTTCTGGTCCCAGTCAGCAGTCTTGGGCACTGAAGAGCAACAGCAGCAACAAGCTGAGGGCTGGTTGGCAATGCAGAGCTAGGTTAGCCCCACACTTTTGGGGGTGGGTGGGAGCATGGTCATTACAGCTCTTTACCCAAGATAATCCTTCAAACATTAAGGCATTATGGTTCGTCACCAGTGCACACTGTACCAATACACCTATCTGTCTCTCTCATTCTCATTATCTTCCTTCCTCCCTCTCTCTTTCTGTCTCCATACTGAAATAAGGGTGTAGCAGGATCTGAAGAGCAAGAGCAGCTGTAGCAAGTGTTATACAGTCAGTTACATCAAGTAAAAGCTTTGAAATCTGTCCCAAACAGCTGAGAGCAAGGATTCAGCTTGTATAATTTTCGTTTGTAGTATTGCTTCATCGCTTTTTGTAGTACCAAAGACCCTGAAAAGTGTAAAGATTTATTACTTTGACTTTCACTAACTACTTCTTTTGTCTCAAGGACTGGAGCCATCCACATAGGAGACCGGATCTTAGCTATTAATAATGTTAGCCTGAAGGGCAAACCACTGACTGAAGCCATCCACCTGCTCCAGATGGCTGGAGAGACGGTGACTTTAAAGATCAAGAAACAACCAGACCGTGAGTATGGGTTTTCTTCCTCTGTGATGGCCTCTTGTCATTCCTTAACTACTGTAGCTGTAGAACTGTGAAAAAGCCAGACACGGACTGCATTCTAAGCATGACATGACTTGGCTCTTTTAAACATAAAACAGAACTTTGTAATGCAGCATTGTGAAGAGAGATGAGACTTGGGTCTGTCTTGACTGACCTTCCTGTCATACGACAATAACCATGGCCAGTTTGATTATGGACCACATCCAAGCTTATCAGCTGGACTACTGCCCTGCTCATACTGTGGGTCCCTCAATACCACCCCTTCAGGAATATGTTTAGCCTTAATTGTTCTCAAAGTTTGAACAGTACTAGCATCCTCAACTTTGCTAGGCATGCTGTTCCACATGTTAACCACCCTCTGTGTGTAGTAATGCTTTCCAGTGTTTCTCATCTTGCTCTCACTCCTTCCCCAGTCTGAGTGCATATACTCCAGTCCTGCTTGTTCTTACCACTTCAAACATTTTTCATATACCATCCTGTCTCTTTATTAAGTTTTATATTTCTTTAAAACACATGTAACCAGGTAAGTAAATAGAGATCAAAGTTGGCTAATTTCAGACATGACCTGGGGCTGGTTCCCTTTAGTATATATTAATGTGTATACTTATGTGTGTTCTTACAGCATAAGAAGGTTATTTCGTGTGTCGTTTGGCAAGAGGATTGCAAAGAGAAGCTGAGCAGCTCCATCAGGCCACACAGCATGAGATTTAATATTCTTGTGCTGTAAAATAACAAAAACACAAGTACATATTAATATATTATAAAGCAGTCAAAGATTTTCTGTCAATAAAACATTGTCAGTTTAACTGTTTAGAAATAATTTTGTCTATAGTTTTCTGCTCCCCAGTAATACTGAGAAGGTACGGTCTGGATGTTGCTCTGATATGGTAATGTGAAGTGACTGATGAAACTAAGTTTCTAGCTTTTTGTTTTAGAAAAGAAAAATTTAGGGAGGCCTTTTTTTTTTTTTGTTCCTACTCTGCCCCAACTGCCCACTCTTCAGGCCACGACTGTTTAATCCCCACCTGCTGGTCTGTCCCATGCTGACGCCTTCCTCATCCCTTTATTGGTCCCACATCCCAGAAGACCTAGCATATCCCTGCCGGGGGCTGGGGCAGAGGAGGGAGAGAGGGTTCCGCTGCCTGACTGGGAAAGCAGGGGCTAAGTGGATTGAAAGGGCACTGTGAGAGATCATGTGGCGAGGGGAATGAGGCGGTGGTCAGCTGGGTGGGTGATTTTTTTTTCTTACTGTTTTCTGATGGCCTCCCACCTTCCAAAATCATACAGCCACAGAGGCATCCTGGTGGTGGATCAGTGTGTCGAGACTCATGCCATCTAGAACACCTCTGCTGGCCACTTCCATGAACTGCCTATCGAGCAGTTCAGTATGGTCCACCCCCAGAGATGCATGCAAAGGATGCTCTAATCCCTCCTGTCAGTCTCCGCCCTGACGCCCAGGCTCAGGGTGTGAACCTGTGTCTCCAGCATGGGAGGCATTTGTTTAAATTTTCTAAGTATCATTGCAACCAAGCAGCATTTATTACAGGCAGGCAAATGCAGAGCAGAATGGTAAGGAGTAAACAGCAGCTGACAGCGGGAGGCAGCAAAATAGAAAAGTTGAGTGTACTGCATGAGGCAGCATCTGTACGCTCAGTATGAGATATGGCACCTCCCACTCAAGATGAAAATCTGAGACCGCTTTATAATATTCAGAACACTGTGATTATGTCCCTTGTCCATTTTCTCTTGTCTAGACTGAAGAATATAAGTATGACCAATCTGTCCTTATTGGTCTTGCTTCCTAAGCTCCTCTACTAATCAGCTTGGTGGCCCTGTACTGGAATCTCTCCTCTTCAATGATCTTAGGGTACAGTAGACCAGAAATAACATACTAAGATGCCAGCAGAGTAGGCCTAATGGTCTATCGAGTCTACTCGAAAATCAGCAAATCAGCACCCGGTCGGGACACCATTGCTGCCCTCCCCCAGAAATCCCCTGACCCCACCCCTGTCAGAGTTACACCCCCAGGTCTGGCATTACTCAGTTTAACCCTCCCTTATACCTGTCCCAGCCTCTTGAATCCCTCCACTGTACTAACAGTCACCAGTTCTGCAGGCAGTGCTCCAAGGGTCCACCACCCTCTCTGTGAAGTAGCATCTCCCCTGAGCCTCCCGCCAACCAGCCTCATGGAGTGCCTCTGGTGGCCCCTTCCTTGGCTGGAACGCCTGTTTAGGCTGATCCTATTTACTCCTTCAGATATTTAAAGACCTCGATCATATCTTCTCTGTTCCTGCTCTCCTCCAGGGAGTACAAGCTGAGCTGCTCAAGTCTCTCCTAATACTGTCGGATCTTCCCCAGACCCTGCATCATCCTTGTCACCCTCCTCTGGACCCTCTTCAGAAGTGCAATGTCCTTTAAGTATGGCACAAAACTGCACACAGTACTCCAGGTGTGGTCAAATGACTTAAATACTCCAGGTGCAGTCTGACTAGCACCTTGTCCAGATGGGGTATTACCTCCCATGACTTGCTCCTTATTAGTGATGTGCAAGGACCATCTCCCAAGCATTCAGCAAGACATACTTGTATTCAGGAGCCAAAAATATTTGGGTATTAATTAGTTGTGCAAAACTATAGGAAAAAGTAAAATAAAAATCTGGCCCTCCCAAGTGGCCAATACTAATCCAGTGGTCGCCTTTGACCCACCCAAAATCTACCACCATCACCCCCCAGTCTTCCTATAGATGAATTCAACTTAAGAACACCTGGCATCAGCTGCCCCAGTGGCCTAGCAGTGGTACATCACGCTGTTCTCATGGGCATCCCAAGTTTGGATGCAGTTTCAGGTCACCACATTGTGAGACAAGCCTAGCTGTGGGCAGCTGCCAAGAGGCAGTATGTCTTGGCTGGGGAGTGATGGCATAAAGTTCCAGCACCACAGTGACCCCTTTGGGCATGCTAAGGAGCTTACTACTTCTGCATGGGCAGGTGTGCGCAAGAGGCCAGCTGAGGTACTGATCACGCCACAGGGCAGAGGTAGGATAAGGGAGAAAAACAGGAAGAAAAATACCCAGCTATGGTCTATATGAGGGTTTCAGCCTGCACATGGTATCTCCCAGTCCACAGGTACTGTAGGGCCACCAGTAAAGCTTAGAGGTTAGAGTGATGAGCTGTGAATGAGCTTGGTACATCCAGCAGACCTTGGTATGATTCCCACAACCTCCACTTGCATACTGTGTGATTCTGAGCAAGACCCTTAACCACCCCACTGCCAGTAATCCCAGGTCACCCTGTAAATGGTGTAATGGGCCTTGTGGTTCACAGGACCTTAGCCAGTTACCAAAGAATAAAAAAGGGGGTCTATCCCACCCACTGATGAAGTTCCACCTGATTGAAGCGCATGGGCACCTGTTGTGTGGCAGTTGTTGTTCCACCTTTTGCACTGTCATTACTGTCTGTGTAAATGCTTTGAATACATTTTTATTGCAGACTACTTACTTTCCAGCTGTTGAATTATTCCACTGGTGACGGTGTGATTCCGTAATGGTTGTACTGCTGTTTCCTTGCTCATGTTGTTGTTCCCTGGGACTGCTCTTCCCTGCTGTAGCACTCTGACTCTAGTCTAGTGAGCACATGCAGCCCTGCACTGTGATCTACATTTCTGGATAACCACAGTGGGACAGGGATAAAATATACTTTGGGTTGGGGGGACTGTAACCTGGCCCAGTTGCACCAGCAGCTGGTGTGCTGTACTACCCCATGAGAGATCCAGGTTAGTGTCCCAAGCCAGACTCCCACACTCTGGCCCAGTGGTATCTGGGGAATGATGTGGCTATATCCAGTCAGGATCCCGAGAGGATACTGATGTGCTGTCCACTACTTGAGCACCTCCTATGTTGGGAAGCAGTGATGACACAGATGTCGGGTGACCACACAGCGCCACTGCTTGACAGTAGGATTGCCCATGGGGCTGCATAGGCTTCAGCTGGGACAGTGAGAGGGCCACAAGGGGAAAAGCAACCACTTCCACACAGATGATTGTGCCATCGACTGTCCACTTTGGACACTGTGGATATCGTGGCTGCCACAGTATTTTCCACTGTTGCTAAGGCTGATCCTCATCAGCCGGCAGTGCATGGGCTGGTTACCATTGCCAAACATGGGGGCCCAGTGGGAGAAACTCTGTATAAGGAGTGCTACATTGACAAGTACTTCAGGCACAGTGTGGTGCATGCATGACTTGATTGTGATACACTGTGGACGCATAATAAAGAATTTTTAAAAAATGTGGAATCCTACCAACTCCCCACAACCAACCCTCTGTCTGACGGACTTTACCAAGCTATCCTCATCACTAACCCAATGATCCTGGGCTCTTCATGGGCAAATAGGATCCTTACTAAGGCTAGTGTGCCTTCCCAACCCCTAATCTATGATGAGGGTGCAGTAGAGTAAATCCCAAGTGCTTAGTTTAGGGATCCCTTCTTCCCCACCTATAGCATCTTTGAATCAATACCCCTCCCCACCAGCCTGACTTTGCACAGTGCCCTTCATGGCCCCAACATATTAACACCTTGTTGTGCCCCCACCACTACCGCTTCCTCAGTTCATTGGGGATAGGCATATTCCAGCTTCCCATTCAATTCTCCTTTCACAGCAGTGCCAGCTGATGTCTGATCAGCTGACTAGTGTCATGCAGATGGGTGGAGGAGCATGGTTTGTGTAATGTCACACAGTGACTCAAAACTGAAAGTTGAACAAGACGCATACAGCCACACCATTGGCTCTTCTGTCTTGGTCCTGTCTAAAGTCAGAATGGCTGGCCACAGAAGTGGTCACATCAGGGATCCTGATGGCGATCCAGCATTCAACATAACCAGGATATCGGGCTTGAAGCTTAGAACACTCAACGAAAGCAAACTGATCTGATGAAGGCGGCTATGGTCATTAAAATGGACAACCCTCAGCTGCTTGGAGATGAGGAGAGGAAAGGCGACCCAGGGTCAAACTCACTGTTGCCAGTTTAGTAAGTGGGTGCCATACAAGACATGCATGGAAAAAGGCATTGCATACACAAAGAGAACATTTCAGCACCTGTCCATCTGTCCCTACTGCAAGAGATGAGTGCACTTTAATCCTTGCAATCAGCACTTCATTGTCTTGAGTCCCATCTTTCCATTACTGTACATAACAAGTATTTGTCAATGCCGAACGGTCACTTGCCACACCGCTGCTATTGCACAATTTGGGAGGGGGAAGAATTTCAGAGGAGTGAGGACTTTGGGAGGAGTGGGGTGGCAGGAGCCACTAATAAAGAAAGCCGCACTAATTTGAAAAGACTGTTGACTTGAAAGTAAACCTGCTAAACTAATCTCTTGCCATCTTTTTCATGGGGGAGGTTATGAAACCAACACCTGCTGTATGTAAAGAAACACTACAGTAACTGAACTCACAGGAGCTGAACTTTAAAAGTTAGGAAGACTTTATGAAATGCACAGATTTTAAGCTCTCCCATACCTCTGTGACAGTGGGACAAAAATGCCCTTGCCATCAGGTTATCCTTGTCCGATCTGTCAGTGGAGATGGTGGGGTACTCCCTCATGCAACCCTGAAAAGAACTCATTGTCCCTGAGATGCATAGTCTCCCACTAGACTACCACTCTCCTCTGCAGTCTCACCAATGCAAGTTATAACTTGTTCCTGGAACTTCCTGGACCAAAAACATGCAATGTTCTAATGGCCAATCAGACTGCCTGCCCCAGTTTGTCATTTAGAAGCAGAATGCAGTGACACAATATAAAGGCTGGGCTTCAGTCTGAGCCCTGCAGTAAGCAAAGATAAGGCTAATACTGTACTATGGCAAGGTGGGAGGTGGCTTGTAAAGGAGTAAGTTGCCTTTTGCTGGTTAGTAGCTTTCGGATACAGCAAAGATTATGATAATTCACAGTTTATAAATACAGTGGTAATGACTGGGGGAGAGTACAGATGTCTTTGAGGAAGCTGCTTGACATTAGGAGCAGACTGCTGCAGCAGTACACCCAACTTTTCGACACAGTATGGTTCAGGAAAGCAACCCAGTTTCTGAGGAGGCAGCATTACATATTAGGAGAAGCATCCCGCAACACACAGAACTTTCAACAAAGTATGCATAAAGAAAGCAAAGCAGATCAATTAACAGGACGTGGAGATGATCATTTAATAGTTGCCACAGTGTAAGGTGGTGCAAGGACCAGGAGAGAGAGTGCAGAGAAAATCCGCACCATGGCTAATGAAAAAGCCTGGGGGGGTGTCAATGAGTGAAGACCGGGGAGAGAATGCGCGGCGGCAGGAGAACGCTAGTCAGAATTCGCCATGCATTAGTGTCATCTATAATGCGCATGCCCAGAGTACAATTACAGAAAGAAATTAAGCGCTCTCTCATTGGGGCAGTTCATTTCTTTAAACTACAAGAACATGCCGCGTCAACAAAACATATTCCTGTCATGACCGAGTGCCTGGTCATTGGTGTACACTGCCAAGCTTCCATTGCAGTTTCAGCTGTAATTGCCTCGACAGTGACACACCTCTGAAAATGCTGTTGTAATAAGATTTTCTTTGGCGAAGCACAAGTTAACATAAAATGCAGAAGACACCAAAACACAGGAAAAACGGAGCATGGCTGGTGTGGCTCCCACGAACGACCTGGTGCATTTTGCAAACCTGTCATAAGACTTGTCAGTGTTGCCCAACAGCAAGAGCAGTAGGGTAATAGTAAGTTTAAATAAGCATGACTGCTTACAGTGGACAGAGGTGGGAATTGTTGAGATTATAAGGAAGCAGCCCCAACAAACCGCATACGTCAAGTGGTAGGGAACAGGCTGCTACCTATGTGCAAAACAGAGGTCGCCAACCAGCTGCAGTTGCAAACAGTTGCTATATATTTAAAGCCAAGAACTATACTCTTTCCCAGTCGAGTGTATCAGGCAGTAGATTATTACACTTTTTCTGGTCTGGCACACTTGAAGAATATAAAGATGCCACCCCAAACGCAGGCTTTTTAGTGGGTGGCATCTTTTGATATTTTGTCTACAAGTGTACTTGATATAAGAAGTGTAATACAGATATACCTTTGATGCACCTGCTTTGTACATGCAGAGGGGAGAGTTGCGAGGTTTGCTTGGCTTTAAATGCTACCTATGTGCCAGTTGCTGATGTGGAGGAGTGGGGGAAGGCGGACACTGAGAAGGCAAGGCAATTTTATTCATATGGCACTCATTCCCAAAGACTCTGGTCACTTCATAAATCAATTATTGATTTATTTATTATTGTTTTTCTATTTTAAAGGTTGTAGCAGGAAAGACATACTGAGCTGATAACTCATTTCCAGATGCGTCCTGGGGTAGGGATGAGGGAAAATCATATACCGTACAGCAAATACAGTATATCTTGGAGAATAATCAAAAAAACAGACAAATTGGAATAACATGTACAGGTTATGAAGGAAATGGATTACAGGGCAAAACTGGGGGTGGAGGAAGTAGGTTGAGGACAGTTGCAGGAGGGAGAAGACTTTAAGGAGAAAGCCAAAGAGGCAGAGTGAATTGACAAGGGAAGGAGGACCAAAGTTTAGGAAAGTGGTACAAAGCAGATTGACTAGCAGTAGATTTGCTATATAAAGAATAGTGAGGAATGGGACATATTATTGCGAGAGGATAGAAGAAAGTTAAGGCAGAGGATGAGAGTGAAGTAAGGTAGGAGAGAAGGGAACAAACCAGAATTTAGATATAAAGGCAACACAATGGGAAAGATGCCTGGCATCAAGAGAGGGAGTCAAAGAGTAGAGTGAGCAGTGGTGAGTACGTGGGGAACAAGTTAAAGCAAAACAACAACAATTGAGGAGGGGGTCCACTGTATCATGGGAGGATTTGGGGCTACACTGTAGACTATCTCACTATAATCAGAAATAGGAAGGATCATCTTTAAAGGAATTTCATGACAGAAAACAAGATACTCGCTTTGTTCCTGTAGAGTGCACCAGGCGGGGTGTAGCTTATGGTGTATGGCATCAATATGAACAGAGAAATCAGAATGACGATCAAGCCAGATCCCGAGGTACATAAGAGGATACATCTTCAAGTAACAGCACCACCAAGGGTGTATTACATGGAGAGGGCAAGCCTAGAAAGCCTCTGATAGGTGCCAAAAGTCATGGAGACTTTTTTTTTACGCTGAGGGATAGTTGGTTAGGCTTGAACCAGTGTTGAATATTGTCAAAATCCAGCTGAAACTGGAAAGTAAGATAATGGGAACAGGAACCTGATGCAGAAATAACTATCAGTATACATATGAATGAACGCAGAAGAGGAGGGAGTTCAATATGGAAAAAGAGACTAGGACCCAGGACAGACCCTTGAGGGACAATAAAATAGACGCTTTCAATAAAATGCATTATAAATAAAATACAATTTAAAATGTTTTCTCACAGAAGTTAGCAGCAGTGCCAGGCCCGAAACTCAGTGTAACTAAATGTTCTTTTAAAGGAGATTTAAACAAGGCCAGGAGAGGATGCACCTCTCACTTCTAGAGAAGGGTATTCCACAGGATTGGGGCAGCCACACGAACACCCTGTCTCTCAGGGACTTAAGGCAGGATCTGATTATTGACAAGAGGTATGCCACCACAGAAGAAGAGGAAGGGGTATGCTACGAAGAGAAGTCTTATAATGGAAAGGAAGGGGGAGCAGAAAGAAGAGAGTGAGTGCGGCAGAGAGGGATGTAATGGCAGGTATGGGGGTGGGTATGTGGCCAAAAGGCTAGCTGCAAAACAACAAAAGTGAAAGAAAACGGAGAGGCACAGACAGGAAGAAAACAGTAGGGTAGGGGAGGAAGGAAGAACAGATGGATAAAATGTGCTCAAGAGATGCCGGGTACAGTCATCGAGAAAAAATCAAAGTTTCCATGAACAGAACACACAAAGTGGCACACTCAACTTCTCCACTATTCAAAACATTTTATTTTATTGCAACAAAGATAAAGTTGCCTGACGAGGCAAGTCCCTGGCACTTCATGTATAGAAAATGTTTAATCGATAACACTTTTGTTATAAATGTACTTGATGCAACATCAGGGGAGGTGGCATATGTACAATACAGTGACAGTGCAGGTCCTGAGAAAGCAGGCCAGTACAAATGATAGTGCAGCATTACACAGGTAAATTACATACTGCATGGAACTACTGCCTCATGCAGCAGAGCAGTTGCACCTTGGAGAAGAGACAGAATGGTAGCAGCACTTTATATTTGTTGGAGACTTGCTGTAGACCAGAATACTAATGGCCCTTGAAACTAGTCATTTGGGCAGTGTTCTCTGCTGCCCTTTGTAACTCCTTTGTTGACTTCCACTCCTGCAGAGCCACTTACACTGTGTGCTAGTGCTTGTGCACCTGCAGAGTCCGGACTTCAGAAAGAAACCACACAGCAGAAGTCCCGCCTCCTGCAGTCAGCCGCAGACCCTAATTGAGTACACAGGGGACTGACAGATGGCTTAGTTGTCAGTGGCGGCCCTTCAGGATAAAGTTTGTGTGATTGGGTGGGGGTCGGGAGTAGCCAAAGCCAGAGGATACCACCCTGCCCTCAGATGCAGGGCCATATGAAGAACAGAAGTTATATTTTGTAGTTGCAGTTGTAACCCCTAGTTGGTGCTATCCCAAGGGCAACTACCCCTGCCTGTTTGACTACGGACAGGTTGAGGCGCCTAGGTCCAATGGCGGGTGCCTCTACCCAGAGGTCAGGGTTTGTAGTGGTTAGACTAGCTTGGTGTCAGCCCTCTGGGACACTGGAGACCGGGACACTGAGACCCCTTTATTCCTCTAGTGGCTCACATAGTACACCAGAGTTACAGCCCCAATACCCCATGTATACACACTGTTCACTCATAAATACCACTTACCCCGAGTCTGATTCTGCAGCACGCCTCTGAGGACCCCTGTAAAGTAAGGTTAAACAACATGCACAGCAAAACACAATACTGTTTCCATAAGTACCAACACTACAGACAGTATATAGTAGAACAACAAATGTGGTTTATTTAGGGAACAGTAACACGGGAGGGGAAATCAGGTTAATTAGTGGCATTAAATCACAGTACTGTGCACACATACAGGGTCTGAAAAGTCACACTCTAAGTACCCAGGTTGGGGGGCGGCTAGCCAGGTCCATTGCCCGGGTTGTCCGCAGGTGCAGATGGATAGGCCCTGTAGAAGAAAATATATGCACAACACCTAATTGTAATCCGGAGCCGGAGGGCTCAGTCCAAAAAAAAAAAAACAGTGAAACAGCAAGAATTAGATGATACACTTGTGATTGAAAAACAAGCTGCAGGGGAATACCCTGATTTGTACTCACAACACCCAAGCTGAGGATCAGATGGAGAATGTCCTCTGGATTGCCAGAAGAACAGGGCATGGGGACGAGGTCCTTGTGACTGGACCCCACTGCAGTTGATAGCAAATGGATGTAGTCCGGATTAAGCTGGGGTTTACTTCCAGCTTCAGCACACAATTCACTGTACAGGGATTTGAAATAGCGATTCCCCACAAGCACTACACATATTTATATGTAAAAGGAAAGTACTATACTAGGCAGGCTGCTTCTCGATCCCGACGCAATTACTGCAAGATACCCGATAGAACACACAGCAGCTTCAGTTCCTGACAGACCGAGCGAGATTCAGCAATTTCTCCAGTCTTCTACAGGGTGAGCCTGGTTTCCACACTTCTGGTGCTTTTCTCCTCACAACTTGGATTCAGTCCCAACTGGCACTCACAAAGGCTGCAGACTGAAACTCAGGGCTCTCACACACGCTTCCCTCCAAACTATACACCGCAGAAGCACACAGCTCCTTCTTTCTTCACTGCCACAACTGAACTGATCTTTCCAGTCACAGAGCAGGGCATTTCTTTAGCTCCACATTATCCTGTTGGCTGATTCAGCTGTCACCACAATAAGACTGCCCTGTTGGTAGAAAAAGCGCCAAGGTCAAAACTACATTTCCCAGAGTCACTGCCCATACAATCCCCTTGTGGCTGGCTCAAATTAAGAGTCCAAGTTCTGATTCGTCCACAGGCTCCATTTTAGGGCTCCCTTAACCCAATTGGCCCAGCACAGCAGTTTAGGTCCAAAATGGAGAGGTAACACACAGAGTCCCAGCTGCAATAAAGGCAGGTTAGACAAACCACAATTTTGCTAATGCTTTAAATGATTACAGGCAAACAGTTACAGCTTTCAGATGGGTTCGCTTTTGCACCTTCAGCGACTGCAAATGAGCGATTACTTGCAGCTTGGGGAGATTCAAGCATTAAATACACAGTACCCCATACAACTAATTAAGTCTGCAAGCAGACAGCTCTTAAAGAGACAGTACGTGGAGGCTCAAATAGCATCTCACTTGCAACCACATTTAAGCAGCTCAGACGCTGAACACCGCCCAGACTTGGAGCATTCAGGCAAGCTCCTGAAGACTTTTGGGAACCCCATTTGCAGGGAGTTGCACAGTACTGTACAAGAATAACATACTCTATCTGACCACATCCCGGAAAAGTTAATGTCCTTATCAGAAGTTAGAAAACACTTGATTCCAACCCCACGACAATCATTGGCATTGCTATGGCTGCACCATACCTGCCTAGGGAGGGGTAAGCAATAGTGTTCACAGACAATGCCAGTGTCATTCCTTTGTTGGCCAGCAGGAGGTGCCAGAATGCCAAGTGATACCCTCCCTGAATGAGCCAAGAGGTTAACCTCTACAACCCGCCTCTGTGTAGGCTTCTGGGTCTTGCAATCGAACCTCACTGTCACAGGTGCACTGCCACTGCCTGGGTGATCCAGCCCAGAAAACTTGATGTTAACCATGAGACTGAGACATAATTTGAAAGACAAGAACTTCAGCACAAAAGCACTGACACACAAGATACCCTGGAAGGGCAATGAAAATAAGTCCAGGTTGCACTGAAATATGAAATTATACACCCCCAACCCTAATGAAAATCATCATGGGACATATATGTGGGAACCATTTTTGGGGAAGTATATGTCAGCATGACTCGCTTGGTAGCACATCTACCTCTGGGCTAGAAATAATCCTTCTGCTTCCTCCTCCTCTCTGCTTTTAAGGAGAACTACATGGAACCAGTATAACCAGCCTCTCTCTCACTCAGCTCAAAGCAAGTTACTAGAGGCACTCAAATGGTTAAGCCTGATGCTGAGAGTTATTCTCTAGGGGGCAGCTTGCTTGGAGACAGTGGGCCAGATCTCCAAACATCAACCCAAGGACACTAGTTTTAGGTGCAGTCTTGCATGTCGGGGTAGCTGGCACACCTTTCTAGACCATAGACACAACTGTACTATATGTTCAAACACTGATCTACTTTGCAGCAGTTGGAAGCATGTTTCAGCAGCTTATGTCACATTCTAGAAACAAGCAGCCTGAAGAGGTAAGCAAAAGTCCCCAAATGTGGTGAACACTAGACCAAAGATGCATGGTCTAGCAGATTGACTGCTGATTGAAAAGCCCAATTGTTTTATGCAACTTCTTTGCACTAAAAGTCTGATGGTAAAGGGAAATATGTCAGATAAACTACTTTAAAATCCATCCCAGGATGTCTGGAAGTTTAACAGCATGTACTAGATCAGCTAGGAGCAGGAAAACTGTCATGAGTATGTATGCATGGTTCTGCCCCTCGACTGTCTATAAGAAAAAGCACATTTGGGAATGAAGAGATCCAGGGAAAGTTGTGGCTTTAGTGGGAGGAAGAACAGCACAGAGAGCCCCACTATGTTTGCAACGAGCCAGGGGCCTGGGGCCCAGAGATGGTGGCTGAGTAGCTAGGTCCAGGTGGCACTGGTAAACCTGGAGAAGCCTCTGAAGTAACAGCAGGTAACAGCTGAAAGGACGGAGCATCCCAGGATGTCTGCCACAGAAGCTTAGATCAAGATTAGTGTGGCATCACCAGGAGTTGTGGAGGGCCTCTTTAGTGGAGGTCACCAGGATCCATGAGGATCCACTTCTGCCATGAACAGCGTGGAAGAGAGCACACTTGTAAATAAACCTTTCATTAACTATGCTCTTGGAAAACAGTAAATACTTAGTGTAAAGCCTACTGGCACAGTAGCCAAATGAAATGGATTGTCAGGAGGAGGGGTCCTGGCAAGAGTAGAGGTTGCAGCTTCGGGGCAGACAGGGGAGTCTGTCTCTGGGACACCAGGTGCAGTAGCTGGGATATCTTGGGGTGGACTGCAGTGCATTCAGTGAATCTTGGTGCCTTCAAAAGAGTTGTTCAACCGAACAAAACACATACCCAATAGGAAGCACTCTGACCTTGTGTTCAGTGAGGTGTACATTTATTTTACAAGCGTCTTGCTGGTTGAAGCAATACAACAACCAGAGACTAGGAGCAAGAACCCCGGTGCTTGATGAGCTATACAACACTGCTTCGGTCAGGGGAGGTGCAGTTCAATGGCTAAACGGCTCTAGCAAGAACACTGGTTACAAATCTAATGATTAATGGTTCCCAAATACTCAGCCAGATTTAATTCTGTAAATAGATGTTGTGGCAGAAGAATTTAATTGTAGAAGTTTGTATTATACTAACATTATAATTTTACCTGGAAGAGGGTAGAAAAGGAGGGAGGCAGGGAAAAAGAATTTAAGGGACCAGAATTTAATGAAGCAGGCCTGTTATGCCATTAGACAGATACCATTCCTTTTGTTCATCCTTTCAGTAGTCAGTTCATTGCTTTTGAATACTCATGCTGGAATGGTAAAAGCCTGTTAGAACACAGTAGACAAGTGTGAGGCAGAACATTTACTTGATGTTAGTATGTTGAATGTGCACAGCACTATCTGTAATAGTCTTCTCATAGAAAGTTTAGCATCAAGAACTGTGTTGCTAAAAAGCATTTAAGTGTCCCTTATAACTAACTGACTGCACAATTTTGTTAGGATCCATGACAGTTGGTCAACAAATTCTTTGTCTACTGATGTTAGAGACACCTTCATGTCAACCGCAATTGTGGTCGGCATAAAGGCTGACACTTGTGACTTTTTCAGGGGCTTTGGCCCCAAACCCCTCATGCAGGGGCATTGCCCCATGCACCCCAATAATTCAAAATAATCAACTCAGAGCTGGAGTTGATTCAGGTAGGAGGTGCAAGACTCCAGAAAGCAGTGCCAGGGTCCTGTGCCGACACTACAGCAACCTGTCACTGTAGTGTTGGTTGTGGTAAAATTGTCGCCATAGCGAGTGCATATCTTTGTTATATGCCTAACACACTAACTTCAGTACTGTCAAACATAACCAAATTATAAATCGTTGTGTAATTCCTTAAATATATTTCACAGTATAAATCATAACTTTGTTATTCTAAAAAAGACACTGTACTGCCTAGACTGGCCATACTGGCAAAAAAATATATAAATTTAATTTCTGCATTTTAAATTCAATCACCCAGACTGTGTGGGTGCATATTTACATTTAAGTTCTTGGCAAGAAACGCCTGTCAAAATTATGTGCACAGAACCAAGTCAAAAGCACCACTAACCTGGTTCTGTCTGCTCCTAAACTTCTTATTCTTCCTCTCTTCCCCTCAAACTCTCCAAGCCTTATTCCTTGCCCTTGACACTGCCTGTGAGCTCTTTTTCTTTTCTGTACATAAATGTTACTGTTTAAGTTGTGGGTTTGTTAAACGGCTTTACTGATTGTTTGTAACACTGTTCACTATGTTTTTGTACTTAATGACGTGGAACCTTTGTAAAAGAGCTTTGGCTCAAAGGTATTAATTCCTAGAACAATAAACAAACAAAAAGCCGACTGCATTAAAGCCCACACTAGAGCGGTGAGAAAAATATATGCTTCAATGAAAAGAGTAATATTAATACCAGACAACCAATATAAAATCCCTTATTACAGTATTGAAACCTAAAAACATTTAAAGTGTTAAAAACCATATGGCTACTAAAAAGGGTGACTATAGTGAGGAAAAAGAGGAAAGGGGAAGAATATGAAAATTAAAAAGGGAGAGGTAAATGTTAGGATTATGTGAGTTTTACTATGTGAGCAAGTTCAGGAGCACTTCCATTCAGAAGAATGTGGCTGGTTGTGGAAGGGGACATATTGTGCTGGTCACCTTCACTGTGCCTTGGGGAGACTTCACATTATGAAATCTGGTGCAGTGGGGTAGGGTGGAACTTGGGGTCTGCTGCTGTGGTTGGGGAACGTTTTGTTTCCAATACAAAAGTGTGACTAAATGGCGTCTGGTCATAGTGGCAAACTAATTGTGCTGATAGTGGGGCAGGTTGTGCTGATAGTGGCGGGCAGGTTGTGCTGATAGTGGCGGGCAGGTTTGCCGTTGCTGCTCATTGTGGGACTCTGTTTTTTCATTAAACCATAACTCTTAATTGGTGGGTGCTGGTGGGAGGAGGGTGGGATTAGGCTTGGTTACAGAGAGTTGGGGGACTGGTGTTATAGTTTAAGAAGATTGAGTTGGGAGAGGGTAGGGGGCCAATTCTTTTTTTTTTTTTTTTTTTAGTTTAGCATTTCCTGAATACAAATAGACATAAATAGTGCCACCATCCGTTATTCGTATCCAAACAAAGAATACTGCATTATTTGTGGAATTCAGGAAATACTGTTTGTTACTGACACAGCCCTAGTATAGTATACCCTTCAGTGTGAACTTCCATAAACCTAATATGTACTGTAGAATATTATTTTTTTCATTTCACTTGCCTTCCTAGGTTTTTCAATATATTTCACTAACTTTATTGATGAAGTCTGTATAAAAAGTTTTAAGCAACCTTTTCTGACCTCATGGTTCACTTATGTATGACACTAAAGTCACTCCCATACCAGAGTGGTATTATAGTCTGAGCAATTTCTGAAATATACACTAAGAAAATGTACTAGGGCTAGTATTTTGCTGGCCCCACCTGGCTTTTTGGCTACATGACAGTTTACCGCAATTCACTCTATGCATAGTTTGCCCCTTCAGAACTCAGGAAATACTCCAGGAAGTACATGTTTTCCCTGTAAAGTGAGTTATTAATAGAGAGGTGTCACAAATATAAATAAAATCTTGTTGCAGTATTTTATGTGTGTAGGGGAGAGAGGGAGCAAACCATTGCAGAGCGAGTTGCCGGTAATGAATTGACAGAACACCCAGCCTTTCAGTTAACACCAGTAGCCAAGGCTGAGTGTTGTAGTGACCATTTCGAGATTCTCATTCCTATGGGAATGAACTCCATTGTGTTCAGTTCATGGTCTATGCAAACTGTGTTCCTAATTGATGGGGTGGGGTGGGCATAGATAGAACAACACGTAATAAAAAGATGGCAGCTGGACATATAGTAACCTAGGAAGGCCAGGAGAGTGAATAGCCCTATCATGCTTAACAAGAATAAAGAATTACAACACCATAAAGCAATGGCGGTGTTTCTACATTAACCTGATGGAACATACAAAGCTGAAGAGGTGGTGGATGGGTGGGTGCAGTTCACTACTGCTCTAGCACAATCTCACCACAGAGGGGTGACTATTATTTACAAAAGCTGCACATAAGAAATTAAACAGGTTAAACAAGGCCCAGAAGGTAGATATACATGCATAAAAGGCAGGTACAGAATGACACCTTGCACTTTTCTCGCATATATGCCCCTAACCACAAGGGGAAAATATCAAGTTCCTAAAATAGACGTTTTCTCCATGGTCCCCAGAATCAGGGACCTCTACCTTATAGTGGACAACTTTAACACTGTCCTTAACCCAGCATTAGACAAGTCTGAGAGAAGGGAGGTGGGCACCTCATTGTAAAGCAAGCAAATGTACAAAACACCTTGCATGGGAATTAGGAGTGGTGGAGGTCTGGCATTTCCTCCAGTCCAGTGTCTGAGACTGTACCTACTGGTCAGGAGCCCGCCAGGGTTAATCAAGCCAGGACTACTTCCTTATCCCTACTAACTGGGTTCACGCTGTTGACTTCTGCACGTTTAAGACCATAACACTTTCAGACCATATAACGGTTATAGATTTGGTGGTTGAACTGGTGATGAAGTTCTCAAACTGGATACTCATTGTCTCCCTGGTAAATAACTTGGAATACAGAGCAATGATTGAGGCATGCCTCAAAGATTACTCTGCAAATAAATCAAGAGGCAATACCGCTGACACAATGAAAAGTACCTATCCACCTCTAAACCACTGCTAAGAGGTGTACCGCAAGGCTCTATTCTTGGCCCCATCCTCTTTGCCATTTATATTAATATCGATGCCAACCTCTCTCAATCTAACATTCATCTGTTTGCTGATGATACTGTATTATATGTCAGCAATCCCTCATTATCAAAAGCCTGTGAACTGTTAGTCAGAATTCTCCATCCTACAACACAATCTATTGGAAAAAAATTACTTCTAAATGCCAAAAACAAAAGCTATGTTCTTTGCCACAAAGAGTTGCTCTGCCATTACCCCATCACCCATCATCCCACAATTATCCACCTTACTTGAGAGAAGCTGAATTTGTGGACAAATTCAAATATCTTGGAGTCTGGATTGATAATAAGCTTGACTACTCTGTCCATATTGAAGAGCTACTAAAAGTTGAGACAAAGGCTTGGCCTATTTTTCAGAATAAAACACTACCTTACCAGAGACTCCAAACAAAGATTAATCCAGGCATCATTCCTATCCCTCATTGATTATGCTGACTTCTCTATGGCCATTGCTCACTTTCCTCTTAAATAAGCTGGACACCCTGTATCATAGATCCATCAGATTTATTACTGACCTTCCTCCAGCACCCATCATTGCTCTTTACATGGCAGTTAATTGGACATCCCTACAACACAGAAGAAATAGGAATGCTGCAGTCTGGATCTTCAAAGCTTTATCAGGCAAACTCCTCCTATATCACAGACTGTTTTACCGAATTATTTCTAGGCCATACACCTTAAGGATCAGTAAACTCATCATGTTAAAGGTTCCCAATGCTTGCACCCGTTTGGGAGGGCTGCTATCAGCTACTCCCTAGCAGTTACTTGAACTCACTCCAAAAATCTATGAATCTAAATATCCTCTTACCCTTATCCTTCAAAAGATTATTCTCCACCCTATTTCCAGAGTCCTGCAATTGCTTCCATAAGGCCTAGTCTCCCATCCAACCTACATCCCCCCTTCATATTCCATTCTGTTTAGTTCTCCTTCTATTATCCAGTCAGTTGCTATATTCTTATAAAACCATAAAGACCCTATTATTTGTACACTATCCCTGCTATATCTATTATTATCTCCATTTTTTACAGGTTAAGTGATTTTATTGTTCCTTGTATATATATAAATTTTTGTATATTCTCAATTTATGTCATTGTACTATTGTTTATGTTATTATCTTGTCCATGTAAAAATACTTGTACTCTTATTTGTATGACCACTCCGGTCCATCTTGCAAATGAGCTACGACTCAATGATGTTCAGCCTGACTAAATAAAGATTTTGATTGATTGATTTGATTGAATGTAGTGGGATGGATTTAAGGCAGTAGTCACGCTGCACACTATAAACTTCCGTCTCAATTCTTAGAGAAACCAAGGGAAGAGCTCTTCTTGGAAAGTCAGCCCTTTGATCTTTTGAGGAACACAAAATTGTTTTAAACAAAGAGGTTAAAAAGTATCTAGAGGACTGCAGGAAGTGCCTAAATAAACTATTAGTTGATAAGATTGAAGGGCCCTACGGTGCTCCCACCAATGATTTTATGAATCTAGCAACAGGGCAGGATGAATACCAGCATGGCAATTATGCAAGGAGTCTGCCAGCAGAACAGCACTTCGCTTTGAAAGGGGAGCACGGCAGCTTCCTATGAAACATATCCCAGAAAATAGTTGACCACGTTGGAGCTTTTATGGATACCTGTAAAAGCAAGACAAAATCACTCACTATTGAAATGCGTTGCACCTTCTAGTTATGTCAAGGTTCGCAAGTTAACAGTAGAGGCCCTGGATAGCCCAATAACTATGGAGAAAGTGCACAAAGCCCTGAGTAACTTCAAAGACAGAAAGGCTCTAGGTCCGACTGACTCACCCCAGAGAGTTTTATAAAACTTTCATAGAGGAACTGATGCATCACCAATTTTAGAGAAAGCAGTGCATTACAGAAGGGAGACAGAGCTCCACCATCATAGCAATATGCACAAATTTCAGTTATCCTGAAACCAAGAAGGACCCAACATTTTTGAGTCATATCACCTCTATTTCACTCCTGAATGTTAATCGAAAGGTATCTACCTCCATTATGGCAGGCAGACTTAAACAGTGTGTGGGGATCCTGATTCACTGTGCAAACTGGCTTCATTAACAGTTGATCCATGACAACTTCAGATGTCTTCTCAGTATTATCTCACGACAACACCAGTTCCTAGAACTTGCTCTGGCAGTTTTTATGGATGCTGAGAAGGCATTTTACTGGGTGAACTGGGGATTCCTGCAAAGAGCTCTGGAAGAGGTGGGGTGGGGAACACCTTCTGGATAAGCATCCAGTGTCTGTGCGCCTCTATGCAGGCCAGGTAAGGGATAACAGGATACAATCTGACAATTTCTTTTTAACCAAGGCATGGGACAGAGCTGCCCCTCTTCCTCTCATTGTTTGCATTTTGTATAGAGCCACTGGCAGTGGTAGTATGTTAGAACAGGACAGTAGAAGAGTGAAAGTGGGAGATAGAGATCACAAAATTTCACTCTGTGCAGATGATTCCCTGTTTTTCCTGACATCTCCAGAGACATCAGTACCTGCTGTGCTAGAGGAACTACAGGAGCATGATAGTCTGTTTATAAAATAAATTTTGATAAATCCAAGGCAATCAGGCTGGGAGGTAGATGCCCACCAAGTTTTAAGATAATTTTCCCCTTTACCGGGCAAAAATAATACAGTGTGATGTCTTGGGTCACAGTTTCTCCAACCCTCTCATCCTTCTCCACTCTCAACTATGAGAAGTTGTTCAGGGAGGGTAAGGCAAACGTCACAATATGGTATCTCCTCCTGCTAAGCCTCAGAGGAAGAATTGCAACTCTTAAGATGAATATTGTTTATTGTTTATTAATAGATTTCAGAATTACAATCCTTTGAGTCATAGACTCTTTGCAAAGGCTCCATGTCAAGAAGAACATACACTAAGGATCACAAACTTAGACATTTGGTACAACTGTTATACATTAGGCAACAGTACAATCTTAAAACATTGATAGAGGATTTAAACATTTGGTGCAGCGATATGTAGGGTTACGTCATCTGGGATCTTAAGAGGTCCTGGGTCTACACTTTGAGTCACATGACAGTACTACAGTTTCGAAGGTCTTACAAACTAGGCCCTGAGTCAGGATATGATAAAGGGAGATTGAGGATACTAGTTTAGGGACTAGACAAGAGTGCTGGGGGTCACCATCCATGTGGCATAGGAATCCAGTTTTACCTTTATCTACAGTCACAGGTTGCCGAATTGAGGAATGTCCTAAGACCAGCTTTAAACTGACCAGAACTGGATGTAAGGGGGATTGTGGATGGTAGGTTGTTCAGCTATTGCCCTGCTTCTTGTTGTTGTTCCAGGTATTTCGATTCAAATTCCTGAGGACTTCTAGAGGCATCTGCAGAAACGATTACTACATTTTGTGTGGTTGGGCAGCAGGCATAGGATTTATAAGAAACTATTTGCCCTCCCAAGGGAGGCCTAGCTATGCCTGACTTTTGGTTATACTACTTAGCTGCACAGCTGGCTCCAGCTGTAACATGGACCAAACAGAGGGTGATGGGCTGACTGGAGTTTGAGACTAGTTAGCCCTTACCAATTCCTTTGTTCACCATTCCACACATCGCACTTCTCCAATAACCAAGGCCGGAGGTCCAGAACCTAGGGACCAATCATACTGTCCACATATGTCTCAAGGCTAAGAAACTCACAGGCACCTTGAATGATACAAGCCCCTTCCAGCATAATCAGGGACCCCGATTTCCTGCTACCGTGAGTTGACCTGGGATTTCACAGATGGAATAGGCTCACACTTGCCAGATACAAATCTTTGGTCTCAAGGGCACCTGTATTACTTTCCCAGAATTAGAGGAAAGATATGGTCGACCAAGGCAAGACCTGTATAGATAGCTGCAAGTAAGACATTATTTGTCATCACATAACAGAATCTCCAAACAGAGATCCAACTCCACTGGAAGATTTTCTGCACTTGGCAGCAATACTGTTGGGTAGAGGGGCATTATCCAGGGTTTACAAAGCACTGCTGAGGAAGAGCATCCTGACTCGCCCAGATCTACACACTGTGGGAACAAGAGGCACAGATTACAATTATGGCAGAGGAATGGAACTACGTATGGGAGAGAAGCAGAAAGGTTACAGCGCCCTCCCAAGTGGACATAGTTATGATGGCAACGCCTGACTGGATTTTTCCATACTCCAACCATTACACAACACTTAAGTTCTGGGAGCACCAATCCCTGCTGGAGGGGTGTGGGGAGATGGGTTCACTGTCATGTGCAATTGTACTGGGTAAGGATCCACAAGGCATTGACCAGTTTATGGGGCAAACCCATCCCCTATACATTTAAACACCTATACTGGGGTGAAGACACCTGAAGTGGTAACCAGGCCCAGCAGGGACTGATGCGGGTCTCTAGGCACTGCAGCCCTTAAGGGCTGCTGTAAACTGGCTCCAGAACATCCATTCACCCTGGCCTCCTGGGAGAACAGGGTTGAAGAAATGGAATGGTTGACTTTGAGAGACACATGGAAAATGGGAAACCCGCCAGCATGGGTGGACCTCTGAATGGATTATCCAGCTTGTAGAGCGTTTGATCACGAGGTTACTACCCTGAAAGACATCCTTTACACTGAACTGTTTAATTTGTATTCCTGTATTACCCCACTCAGCCGATTAAAAACACCTGTTGTAAACAAAAGAGTAGGCCTCCACTCATTCAGATTGCATTGACAACCAGTTAGGGCTGCTTAGTACCTTGTTGCTGCTGCTGCTGTTTTTCAGTTAATGAACTTACAATGCCAGGCTCGGCATTTGAAATAATGGTTCTTATATTCAATTCCTGGATATATTGTTTAACAGAGGAAGTCCAAGCACACAGAAGATGCAAATGTTTTTAATTGTTGTGCAAGCTGTGTGATTATAAACATAAGCTCACATCCAAGAGAGGGTGGTCTCTCAAAATACTGTTTTAATCCTTGCACTGCTGATCAACCTCTGAATGAAAATGAGTTTAAAAAGTGCAAAAAGTTATAAGAATGCATTTAAAGGAACTCTCGGTTCCCTGTAGAAATGATGCAGGACCGTGAAACCTAGAGCCCCATCCGCCATGTCTGAACTGTTGTTTCCAGGATTCCCCACAGCTAGTCCTTTGATGCAAGTTACAGGCTGTGCTGTGGGTATGTCTATGTGCCAGCAAACCTTTGTATATTCGTAGCTGTTACTTGTGTAATAGAGCGATTGCTGTGCTTATTGTATTAGTACTAATCGTGTTGTTTTAGTGTGATCAGCACCAGTACCGTAACTCATGACTATGCGCTGTAGGTACTTTATGATTTGCGAGACTCACTATACGACACTGACCTGCCCATGCAGCATTGCCTGACAGGTTCAGTATCCAGATAGTGAGAATCACGGCATTAGGATACCAGGCGGATGTTTACACAGGGTAAGGTAGCGGATGTGACTTGCTTCACCCTTACCCCTGTTATTGAACTTAGAAATGCTGGAGAAACTGGAGGCTGGCGCTGCCCTGGTGGTGTTGAGGGCAAACCACTGGCAGCTCAGCCAGCATGCTCTGGGAGATCTGGGTTCTATCCGTGCTGCATCCAATTACTTTTTATACCTCCGTAATTAATTTTTGTAACTCAGAGGTCTGCTCCTCGGAGTTTTCAGTCAGATGTCTGACATTGTATTGTTGGGCATCTGATTGTTTCAGGAGCATGTATATCGGGCCAGTGGGGTTGGTATCCTGAGACCCAGGATATTGAGTTTAGGGTACCATAGTATATCAGCTCTGTATTACCCAAATAAAAGTGACATAAGCTTCCCAGCACATAGACATCCCCGCAGCCCAGCCCATCACTTGCATCATCAGAGGGCTGGCTGCAACTGATCCCTGGAAACAGTACTTTATGGCTATGGCAGGCAGTGGGGGTGGTTTGCAGGATCAATCAGATAAAAATCTAAAATACTATAAAGTAAGTGACTAAAAAATTATTTTTCCTTGCATTTGCTTCAATTGGAGCCTCGAGGCCCTGCAGCATTCTATGGGAAGCTTTGAGAGACCTATAATGGGACCACATCAAAACCTAGAAAACATTAAAGGTGTTTCCTGTAAAGACAGTGGTTTTCATTTTTGTTGTCTGTTCTTTAATGCTGCAGGGGGTGAGGGGGGCAATTGGATAGCTTCATTCCCAGGGGCTGGAGAGGGTGGTAACCCAACCAGTCAGGCAGAATGGGCTGGGGAGGGCATCATGCAATGCACAGATCTTTATGGGAGCCCCAGAAACAGAGGTCGGACTGTAGTTTGAGCTTCACTTACTGCTAAAATTGAGTTATTTGACTTCCCAAAATAAGATGGAAACATCCAAAATGAAGAGGAAGATTAAACTGTGACTTTAACAAACAATTTGTCAATGCCGAACGTTTGATGCACTGGAAGATGTCCGACCTGCAACTTGTGTATGGCATTGATGTACCTGAATGTATGTATCATGTTCCCCGCTCCTTCCTGTCCTCCAGTGAGTACATACTGAGGTCCTTTAATCTGTCCTGGTATGTTCTGCAAGCCATGTACCATCACGTTGCCTCTCTGTGGATTGGCTCCACCCAGTCAGTGTCTGTGCACAGTTACGGCCTCCAGAACTGCACACCGTACTGTAGGATAGGCCTCACTAGTGCATTATTGTCCACTTGTATGATTGACTTCATGACAACCCGGACCCCACCCAGCCCCCATGCCTACCTCTGCCATTATTACACCCTGCTTCCAGCCTCATCTACCACTCCAGTGATAATATTTTACCTTCACTAACTCACACCTGCTCCCAATCAATGCCCCGCAACTTGTTTACCTCCTGCAGCTGTTGCCATCTTTCCCTCCCCCACCCCTGTCTCTACAGCACCCTCCTCCTGCTACCTACCCTACTCTAGTTACATACACGTCCTTTCCTATGCTACTCTGACAAGGCTCTGCTGAGGCTACTATCTGCATTTCTGGGGCAGTTGTCCCTCTCTTGTTGATTTAGACTCCTCTATGTCCTTAGACTTATAATTGAACAGTTTTACTTGTATACAGTATATTATATGCCTGCAACCTAAAGTATTGTTAAGGAAATGAACTTCATGCCTGCATTGTCTATATCTGTCTTATGACGTGGAACCTTTGTAAAAGAGTTTATATGAACATCTGAAATTTGCCAGCAGATAAAGCCTAGAGGTCTATCACGTCTGTTCGAATGTGCAGCTAGCACCCTTATCCTGCAGCTGCCCTCCCTTCCACCCTTCCCTTCATTAACCCTCCCCTTGTCCTGTCCCATCCTCATTTCAAGCAGTCCACTGTTCTACTGCATACCACTTCAGCAGGTAACGCATTCCACCCAGCCACCACCCTCTCTGTAAAAAGTGTCTCCTCATCTCCTCCTGAACCTTCCTTGCTCCAGTCTCATATCATGGCCCCTGGTGGCCCTCCTCCCTTACTTTGAACAGCCCTCTGTACCCATCTTGTTTATTCCTTTCATGTATTTAAAGGTTTCAGTCATGTCACCCTGTCTCTCCTCTCCTCCAGTGAGTACATGTTCAACTCCTTCAACCTCCTCTCGTATGATAAGTCACCCAGCCCCTTGATCATCTTTGTTGCTCTCGCAGCCCCTCCAGTAACTTAATGTCCCTCTTCAGATACGGACACCAGTACTGCATACAGTACTCCAGGTGTGGTCTAACTAATGACCTATACAGTGGCAGAATCATCTCCTCCCTCCTCGAGGATATACCCCTTGCAATACAACCCAGCATTTTGTCGGCCTTGCAGCTGCTCTCCTACATTGTGCCAAGTTGTTCATTGACCCTGTAATGAGCACACCCAGATCCTTCTCCTCTGTCTGGGCTAGCTGCACTCCCCTAGCTGGTAACTCCTCCTTGGGTTCTTCATCCCAAAATGCAGCACCTTGCACTTTTTGGCATTAAAGCCCAGTTTCCAAGTGTCTGACCAGGTTTCAAGCTTTGCCAGATCATCCTGTAACCCCTGCCATCCCCTAGGTCATCCACCACCGCCTACCTTGGTATCCTCAGCAAACAGACTGATCTTGCTCTTGATGTCCCATGATATGTCTGCAATGAATATCCCAAACAACACTGGTCCCAACACTGAGCCCTGTGGAACACTGCTCATCACTGCCCTTGGGTGTGAGAGCTCCCCACCCACCACCACCACCCTCTGTTGCCTTCTCTGCAGCCAGTTTCCTACCCATATCACCAGCTTTGCACCCGCCCCTGTGCCTACTAACTTCCTTCCCAGCCTTCCCGTGGCACTGGTCAGAATGCCTTACTGAAGTCCAGATACAGGACATCCACTGCATGGCCCCTGTCCAGTTGCCTAGTTACCCAGTCATAGAACTCGACCAGGTTGGTTTGGCAGGATCTGCCACATATGAAACCATGCTGTCTGCTGTCCTGTAGTCCTTTGGCCTCTAGGAGGCCACCAGCCTCCTTCAGGATAGTCTCCATTAGCTTACCCACGATGGATGTGAGGCTCACTGGTCTGTAGTTTCCGGTTCATCCTTGGGGCCACTCTTGTGGAGGGGCATCACATGAGCCATCCTCCAGTCCTGAGGTACACACCCAATGTAGTGAGGCATTAAATAGGTCTGCCAAAGGTCCTGCAAGGACCTCTCAGCTCCTTCAGTACCCTGGGGTGGATGCCATCTGGGCCTGGCGCCTTGTCCACCCTCAGTGCTTTCAAACCTCTCGAACTCGGCTCTCCACGATTTCCTCATCTGTCACCACTCCCCCGCTCTGCCATTTCTCCCACCTTGAGTGTCATCCCCTCTTCTCTTTAGTAAATACTGAGCAGAAGTACTCATTTAGTGCTTACGCCTTATCACACCCTGCTTCCACCCAACCCCCTCCTTCCTAATCCTTATTATGTGGTCCTTACAGCTCCTTTTCTCCCTGATGTACTTAAAGAAGTCCTTCTCCTTCTAAATGCCTTGTGCCAGCCTGAGTTCCGTAGATGCTTTGGCTCCCTTACTGCCCTTGTCACCTCCTTCGATTCTGTCAAGTGCTCCTCCCTGTCCTCCCCCTCCCTGTTTTCTTGTACTTCCTAAAGGCAGCTCTTTCCTCCTTACCTTTCCATGACCTCCTTGCTCAACCAGATCGGTTTCTTAGCCCCAGCCTTCTTGCTCTGGGCTTTGCAGCAGGTTTTGGTTGCTCCACTATCCCCAGCTTTATGAGCTCCCACCTCTGGTTAGTGTCTATACTAGATTGAATTCTGGCCAGGTACCCTTTTACCATTTCCCCCATCCTCCCAAAGTCGGCCCTCCTGAAGTCCAGCACTATTGTGCAAGATTCCACCTTCCTTGCCCATATCCAATGTGAGCCATACTGAGCGGTGGTCACCCCTGACAGCGGTTCCTCCACTGTAAGTTCTCTCACAAAGTCCCCATTTGTCAGCACAAGGTCAAGGGTGTTTCCTAACCTGGTTGGTTCACTGACCATTTGCAGCAGGAAGCTGTCCTGGAAGGCATCCAGCAGTACCTGCTCCTTCTGTTCCTGGTTGTTGGGTGCTCCAGTCCACTCCTGGCATGTTGAAGTCCCCCACAATCACCACACTACCCTTCTCGCAGGTCCTCCTGATCTGTCCCGCTAGTTCCCTGTCTAACTCCTCCATCTGAGATGGTGGCCTGTACACCACTCCCATTCTAAGAATCCTATTCTTGGAATCCTGGATTTGCATCCAAAGTGACTCAACTACCCTCCTCCCTTCCTCCCTTACACACTTCAGTCCTTCCTTCACATATAGTGCCACCCCCCAGTTCCCAATCACTCTGTCCCTACGAAACATCTGTACTGGTACAGACAGGTCCCAGTCATTGTATTGCGGCCCATGTTTCCGTGATGACTGCAATGTCCACCTCTCCTCTGCCATGAGAACCTGTAACTCTGCAGTTTTCCTCCCAAGGCTCCTAGCATTAAGGGTAACCACCTTCCATCCTGCCTCCACCAACAGTACTTGCCATTTGTCCTTTGTCACTGTTATGGGGGTAAGCTCACATGGTTTCCCGACCTGTGGTCTCGCATATCTCTTACCAACTTCCACCCCCACTCCTACTCAAAGGTTGTTTCCAAATTTACAAATAAATGAAAAATAAATTATGCATTGGCATCACCACCTCACACCTCTTGCTAGTGCTACCTTTGCCTGTGCATCCAAGCATGCCACAGGGCCTCCTTGCAACATTTTTACTCTATTTTGACACCTTAAGGTCATCAGAACTGATAACTCCTACAGTATGTCCTTTTCTTCCTTGGTGATGTCAGCACCTAACCCCATCCAGTAACTCTGCCCAGGTTTCCTCTTCCCAGGTGCATTATTTGCACTTTTGCATTGAACCTTAGTCGGCATTCCTCAGACCATTTTCCAAACCTCTCCATGTGTCTGCTCATTTTCTCAACCCCTTCTGGAGTATTCGCCTGTTATAGATGTTGGTATCATCTGCAAACAGACCTTTCCTTCTAGCCCTTCCGCAATGTCTGTAATGAAGACAATGAACAGGACTGGTCCCAGGACTGATCCCTGAGGCAACCCACTGGTCATCACCCTCTCCCTGGATTGGGTCCATTATCACCACCTTTTGCCACCTGTCAGCCAGTTTCTAACCTCGTATCAGCTTGTCCCTGTGGCCAGACTAATCATCTTGTTACATCAGCTTTCTATGTTGGTCGGCATCAAACACTTTCCTGAAATTAAGGTAGGTGACATCCACTGCCCCTCCCTGATTTACTTCCTTACTGAGACATTAGTGTTTCCAACCCTAACGCCAATACCTTACCCTGCAGAGACTGACAGGCGTTGGGGTGTGCCTTTAGCCATCGGCGTAATGCTCAGCTAATCCACCTCATCGCACCCTGCAGAGACCGACAGGAATCGATGTGCCTTAGGGTTCTGCCCTCATATCACACCCCATTCCATAAGGAACTAAACAGAGGTGGGTGCACTATAGGAGAATGAGGTGAATGTCGGGGCCAAAGGCCCCAAGGCATACCTCGATGCCCATCACTGGCTGCAGAGTGGGGTGGAATGACATGAGAATTATGGCCAGCGACCCCAAGTCACACCCTGATGCCTGACAGTCGCTACAGGGTGGGGGTGTTACAGTTGCAAACCCTGGAGCCCTAGGCATTTGCTGGTAGTTTTACTCCACATTTTCAACATGGGCTTTTTGGACCCCGTCTCATGAACAGTGGTACTATCATTTTGTTAATCCCGAAAGGTGACTTCGTGCTGCGACTGCACCATTCGGGCACCACAGGTGCGAAACCCATTTTGGGCAGGATGTGAAAATGACAGCTGTACTGTTCTTGAGAGGTGTGCAAAATGCAAATGTTGACAATCTGGAGTGAAAATATGAAAATTGCATAGTTATGAGCGTGTGTAGAAACTGTGCAACGCACTTCCGTAACGCAATCATTTTTGAATTTTTTCACCTGATTTTAACATGGGCTTTTGGGACCTCACCTCATGAACAGTGGCACTATCATTTCAGTACTCCATCCTGAAAGTTGATTTCGCAGTGACCACGACATTCTGTGCCACAGGTGCGAAACATGTTTCAGGCAGGATGTAAAAATGCCAGCTATACTGTTCATAAGGAGGTTTGAAAAAATGGCAATGTTGAAAATCTGGAGTGAAAATATAATAAATTGGCTGAAGTTATGAGCGTATAGAAACTTCACAATGCACGTCAGAATAGTGTCATTTTGGGAATGTTTTCACCAGATTTGGCAACATGGGTTTTTGGGACCCCACTCATGAACAGTGGCACTGCTTCATTAATCGCCTCCCGAAAAGTGATTCCGTTCAATGACTCGAGATCACCTTTTGGGACCAAGAAACAAAATGACAGTGCCAGAGTTCACGAGGTGGGGTCCCAAGAACCCCATGTTGAAAATTTGGGACCAAAATTCCTAAAATTGGCTGAGATATCAACTGAGTTGAACTTCCCCAAGTTGACTACCATTATAAAGCTTACCATGATTCCTCAGTTTGTTAGTTGCCTTTGAAGAGTACAGACATGTTTCCGGTCCAGAGAAGATGACAGCGCCAGACCTTGGAAGGTAAGTGTGGGGTGAGGAGGTGTGGTATGTGGTGTGGGGTTGGGGAGGTGGGACTGGGGAGATGACGATGGACCGCTTTATTTTTACAGGGAAAAAATAGACATTGGGGACAGTTTTCTTTATTTTACAGGGCAAAAAAAATGAATATAGGCACACTGGGGTGGGCTCCAGTGTGCCACAATAGTGGGTGGGGGATGCCGACAGGGATTGGGCATCCCGATGTCAGCACTGAACGAGTTTGTGGGGAAGGGTGCATCTGACACCAGGAGGAGCATCCGGTGTCGGAAACATATTTCAATATTTTGGTACACTGGGGTGGGCTCCCAGTGTGCCACATTAGTTGGGGTGGGGGAAACATGCTGACATTAGGGATTGGGCACCCCAATATTAGCATATCTGTTCAGGCTTATGGGGTGGGACATCCGACACCGCGAGGGCTTCCCGTGTCGCAAATATAAAAAATTATATCAGCAACACTGGGTGGGCCCAGTGTGCCACATTAATAGGGGCGACATGCCAACACGGGATTGACAGCCTGATGTCAGCTGTAAGAAAAGCCACACAGCTGCTAATGTTGGGGCAGAAGCCAGCACCAGGAGAGGCCGCACCATGGCCACAGTTGAAGCTTGGGGGTGGGGGATTCGAGGCGCGGTATGGAAACAGAGAATACAGGAACAACTGCTGCCATGTGCATTAGTATGCACTGAATGCGCATGGCAGGAGTTCGCTAGAAATGAAGTGCTCCCATTGGAGCGTTCATTTGTTTAAAGTCTGTGGCATGGCACATCAACAGAGCTGAACTGTCATGACCACAGTGCCTGGTGATTGGTGTACACTGCCACACCTCTTGCAGATGCAGCTGTAATTGGCATGGCAGTGACACACCTCTCATTTCCATTACTGTCCCAAAGCATTTGGTACGCATGTGCATGAAATGCAAAAGGGATAGGTTTATTAAATGGGGTTTGGGAAGGATAGAACATTTAGCCAGCATCCTGTTTTTCAGATACTGATGTAGGCAGAAATGACTGGCTTTTGGTAACAATCCCACTGTCCAATTATGTGCATAGGGTACGTCATGAGGAGCGGACTTTCCCCATGACTTGGCAGCTAATGATTGGATTGCATAGCCTGGTTTAGCTCTCTACCATGTTAGTGTTTTGCTACGAGACAGCAGTTTTCTGCCTGTTTTGGTATGGTGTGCATTTAGTAATGGGGTAGGTGCTCTGGGCCAAGAGTTTGCCCATTTTCAGGCACAAGCCAAGCCATATTGGGAGGATGGTGTAAAGTCATATAAAGTAGAAAATTACAAGATTGGGTGGCAGCGATTCATAAGCAAATAGAATCCATGGAGTCAATTCAACAGTGGACTAAGATGCAAGTTCACAATGTGAAGTCATTCAAGCAGCAAATTTTAAGAGGGAGGTAAGGAAGCAGTTCTTCAGGGAAAGGGTGGTGGATTGATTAACAGGTTGCCTAGGGAGGTGGTGGGGGTAGAGACTGATGGGATTCAAGCATGCATGGGACAGGCACATGGGTTTCATTAAAAGGAATAATCACATGGAGAGTGTGAGGGAGGAGTTGGCTGCATAGGACCCCATGCCACGGCATGGAGTAGGTAGGGTTAGGGCAGACTAGATGGGCCTTATGGCTCTTTTCTGCCAACAAAATATATATAGCATATGGGAGCGGCTATTATTACCTGATTTGATTAATTCAGTGGTGTTGTACTGTCATTAGACGTCTAAGAGGTTGTTGTACCCTCTTGGGTATGTCACAACAATGGTACAACAGCATCAAATGTTTCTGCACATACACGCTATGCAGAGCTCCGTACTTCAGAAAATAGCCACAGTAGTGAGAGCTGGTCCCAAAGAGAAAGGAGCGCTGATCAAACAGCCAAAGTAAGAACACATTCCTGTTTTACTGTTGCCCATACACTATAGAGGCAACAGTGAACAACATCACTGAATTAATCTTCTTGAGGTTTCATGACAACGGTAACCTCTTGAGCTTTGCTCTTGAGGTTTACTTGTTTTGCATGACAACCTCTCAAAGTGAACACAGCGTTGTTGTACACTGTTGACCATCCATTATCCTCTGTTTCTGTGTTCTTAACATACGAAGAGGCCTAATCTACAAGTTGTATATAGAACCGTGAATAAATAGATACCAGTGATAAGAATACCTTAGGAGTTGGCAGTAGGGTACAATGAGGAGAAAGCCCATCATACTACCCATCATTGTCACCCACACCCACCAGTGTCAGTGGCTCAGTAGGTAGCATACTCACCTCTGAGGCCGGAGATCAGAGGGCTGTGGGTTCAGTTCCCACATCTGGCACATGGGTTAATATGCCAGTACTGACACACTAGTGCAGCATGAGAGGGTGCTGCACTTCTGAGGTGCCATCTTCGGATGAGACGTTAAACCGAGGTCCCATCTGCCTGGATTGGTGGTAGTTCAGGTGGATGTTAAAGATCCCATGGCGCTTATCGAAAAGAATAGGGAATTTCCCGTGTCCTGGCCAAATTTCTCATTCACCAAAAATACCACCAACAGCTTAATCTGTTCAAGGTCAGTTGGCATTCATCTGTATCCCTCCGGTCGTGCCTGAAAATGGGCAAGATTTGTCTAGTGCACTTACCTGGTCAACAAAAACTAAATAAATAAAATTATATACACTGACCTTCTTCTGTTTTCTGCAGACATTGATGCAATTTTTTTTTTTCAGAAAGGACTAATTTACAAATAATAACTTCAAAAGATTGTCTACTTTTATTACTAACATCCTAAATTTGGAACCTGTGAAGTATTTTGACTTCCAAAGTAGACAAACTCAGAATAAATCGGTTCAGATCTGATTGGACTGTTTAAGAACTTAGGAATTTCCAATTCAGATTCCCAAAAGGATCTCAAAATCAGAATCAGATTTGGAATCCTAATTCCTAAATTCTCATGTAAATACATGTTTTAGTCTTAAATTTCAGAAGCAGGATTTAGGGACTGCAATTGCAAAATCTAATTCTGTTAGTTGCATTGGAATCTGATGAATCCGATTCCACAAGTCTGAATCCATGCAACCCTATTCCAAAGAATTGGAATGACTTCATAATTTGATTTGTAGTTTTTGACTTCCAAAAAATGCAACTGAGTTCCCGAATGAATAAGTAGTGTTTCTGTTGCCCAGGTGGAAGGCACTCAATATATAATGATGAATGAAAGAATTAACTGAAATATTATTGTCCAAAAAGAAGGTGAACGAGTACACATTCTGTCTATTACAGGGCCATATTACAAGAAGAAATCAGGAGGCATGAGCGAATTAGTGACCCAGAAGATGAGCTCCCAGACTCTCAGAAAACAAGTAAACTGTCCGAGGTATACTCCACCACCATTCCAAGTGTTGACAGTGCCATGGAGTCATGGGACGGATCAGGCATCGATGCTGGGTATGGAAGCCAAGGTGAGACCAATCAGAAGGCCACAGTTAGAGTTATTTATGTATCAGATTCCTTTACACTCCACTACCATTGCCATGGTGGTGAGGGAGGGGTCAGGTTGCAGTGGTGACTTCATGTCTATAGATGGTGCAGTCTCAGTGGGAGCCACTCCTTGAAAATTTGAAGTTCTCCATCCTAGCATTTACTATAGGTGGAGCTTAAATGGTGTGTCTAAATGCCTCTGTGGGTAAGCTTTGCTCTGCCATCCTGATTGTACCCTGACAGTGGAGGACTGCCCACCTCTTCTCTGTTGGCACTGCCCCATGCTGTGCGATGAAGAAGAAACCCTTGCAGCCCTCCACCTGATAAGCCAGCACAGTCTGGGCAATGGGTGTGGGTGACTTCTCCTCCTCAATGAACTTGTTTTTTCTGGGCAGCACTCTCTGCACTCTATCATTGTTCTATATCATGGCTCTGGGAGTAAAACAGTGCCACCTCAGTTGGTCAAAGATAGATGTAACTTGCATCACACTAAACAGCATCTCAGTCCCCTGGTAAATGGCATAAAGTAGGCTCCACTTACTTTAAGCTGCAATTTTTATAGTTTCACTTTTGAACAGCACAGCATGACTCGCGCAGACACAGAAAGAGACTAGCAGCTTTTACACTGACGCACTTTTCCTTCTCAAATGACAGGGTGCATAGCTGCAGAGTACACTGTACTCCTAGCGAGAATAATGCAGACACAGGGCAAACCTGGCTGGGCGGAAGGACACAGACAGTGGTGGTAAATGGCTGTCACTCCACAGAGGGAAAAGTGTCCAGTGGGATACCACAGGAATCAGTGCTGGAACCGGTCCTATTCAACATCTAAATCAGTGACATTGTGCAGGACCTAGAAGGCAGAATTTCCCTGTTTGCTGATGACACAAAGCTCTGTAACAGAGTGGACATACCAGAGGTGTAGACAGAATGAGAAGGGACCTGAAGAAACTTGAAGAATGGTCAGGGTTTGGCAGTTGAAATTCAGTGCAAAGAAGTGCAATATAATGCATATGGGGTACAAAACCCTGGCACAATATATCAGTTGGGGGTGAGGATATAGCATGCACCAGCAGGAAAGGGATCTTGGGGTTATCATCTCTGATGATCACAAGGTAGGGAAAGAGTGCGACAAGGCAGCAGGTAAAGCAAATAGGATGTGGGATGCATAGGCAGAGGCATCACCAGCAGGAAAAGGGAGGTCATAATTCCACTATACAAGACACTAGTGAGGCCCCACCTGGAGTACAGTGTACAGTTCTGGAGACCTTACCTACATAAAGACAGGGTAGAGAAGGTTCAGAGGAGGGCAACAAAGATGGTACTTGATTGCATCACAAGTCCTATGAGGACATGTTGAAGGACTTGAATATGTACTCTATGGAGGAGAGGAGGGCAAGAGGGATATGATAGAGACATACAAGTATCTTACAGGAGGAACACTGTGCAGGAACACACTATTTTTAAGCGAAAAGATGTTCCAGGACTAGAGGCATGGGATGAAGTTGGAGGAAGGACGATTCAGAGGAAACGTGAGGAAGAATTTCTTCACAGAATGGGTGGTGGACAAGTGGAACACCCTGCCATAGGAAGTGGTGGGGCTGAAACAATCACAGGATTTAAGAATGCAAGGGATAGACATAAGGGAATTCTGGAGGTCAGGGTGAGGGACGACAGACTTCTAGGAAAACATAAAGTGAACTTTCAAGCTCAAATGGGCAGATTGGGTGGGCCGTTGGCCCTTATCTGCCAACACTATGTATCTATGTACCTGTGCCTGCAAACACATCAAGCATTTATTTACAGCATCATGCCACTTGAGGTAGTGGGAAACTGCCCCAGTTCTCCTAGATATGGGCTCAGTTAAACTAGCATCATATCTCTTATCACAGATAACATTATTTGGCATAATCACAGTGTGCCAATAATCCCTGCTTTTGTACACTGTACTTCTCCGTCTGGTCAAGGGTTAGATTCTGATTAGCAGCTTTTTTTTTTTTTTTTTAATATATATTATCTCTTTATGCCCCTTCTCACCGCAGCACTCGCATTCTTTATTAGCACCTACGGCCTTATATGTCCCGCTCATCTAACCAGCAACTGGTGCAGTCAATCCCTAATGGAGCCGTGGCTGTACTTCCAGGCAAGTATGGGTGGGACCCCTTTCCACCCACATGTCTCTGTTTCGCTCTAGATGCTGTCGCCGTGCCAGTAGGGGCAATGGGATCGGGCCTGGTGCTCTGTCTTCTGGGAGCACTGTGGGTTTTTTCCTGGTTTTCTGGTCTGCCACTCAGGATGTCAACTCACTGGGAGAGCCTAGGGGTGGAGCACGTCATGCATGCTGCCTCGCTCCAGCTCCCGGCTGACGTCCTCTCTCCTTTGTTCCAGCCGTCCACTGCAACTCCACCAGTGCTCACCCAGGTGGCGGTAGAGCGCGGGACAGGCTGCCCACCCACCCCGAGAGGGAGAGCAGCCTCTGGGTGCTCAGTCCTTCTCCCCGCCAACCCTCCAACTGCCCGAGTCCTGCTCCTAACCTGGATTGTTGGTGAGTGGTAACCCTACCGCCAGCGCCGCAGGCCAGCCCTGATTAGCAAGCTTGATATACTTACACATATTTTGAGGGAAAACTAAGTCTCCAGTCCATCACTTTTCTGTAAATCCCAGTTACTTAAGGTGACAATGGAGGAATAATGTAGTTACATTTAGTGCCCCACACAGTAGCATTACTAGGACTAAAGATCAGGGCTATGCCTGGCCTGCAGGACAGAAGTAGAGCAGTGCTGTCTGGCATTTAGCAACCAAAAGGGGATGAACCCTCCCAAAACACTTTTCACAGAGAAGAAGGTAAACGCTATCTTGACGGATTGTCATGAACCCCACCGCCTCCATAGGGAGTAGGAGACAGAACCTAAAAGCGTCACTGATGACAGTTGCTTAGCAACCAAAGAGTTTGTCCCTTACCCATGCGTTATGAACTTGGGCACCAACTGTTCTAATTATGGAGTTACGCAGATGGTCTTTCTTGCTCTAGGCCACTGATGTCCCATTACCAGCACAGCAACTGTCTGTTACACCTCAGTCGCACAAGAACACAGAACAGGTGGGACGGACACCATCAGGAGGCCCACCTTGAGGGCAAGTCACAAACAGGCCCCTGCTGTCTCTAATCTTGGAAGCAAGGCAAACAAATTGCAGCACTACCCACCAAAGGACAGGACACACAAAGTCAGATACTGATTTATTTACAAAAGTGCATATTACCTCTTAAAGAAGGGAACACCAGAGGACCTAAGGTAATTTATGCTATACCTCTGTTTAATGAAATAAAACTTTAAAATACTGGTGTTAAAAGTGCTTTATAACAGTGGTCAGCTAATAATTGATTCAGAGCTGTTTGATAAAACATATTAAATTGAATTGAAATTGCTGAATTAATGGGATTTGTAACTCTACTTCTTATTTCACATTAATTGATTTTTTATTAATGCACTTCTAAATGTGTCACTGTGATGATGAAATTGATCTATTACCTTGTTATTTAATTATATTTTTGTATAAATGAACTGTGGGTGAAACACGTGGAGTTACTGCCTGAGAACACCTACATGATGAAACCAGTAGGAGGTTGTGGGTCCCTCCTCTGGTGCTCCTTCTGTAAGAAGTATTATGCGCATTTGTGAATAAATCAATATCTGACTGACTTTTGTGTGTCTTGCACTTTGGTGGGTGGATGGTGCTGAAATTTGTTTGCCTTGCTACTGATTTTTATTCCTAGCATACCATCCTGTGGGTGGTCTTATTGTTTTCCCTAATCTTGGAAGTCCCTAAGGCCTGAGCCTCTGGAGGCCCACACGGTGGGAGCCAGTGTCACTTGGACTCTGGGACCTTGCCACCGTCCTTGGGCGTGCAGAGCCATCTTAGGCAGTGTGGCGGAGAGCTGACACTGTTATTTCTGTTTGTTTTATTTTGCTAACTAGGTAGGTACACTGGTGCCAAAAATACCTTTTCAGGCATGACCTGGGTACCAACATACAAAAGATGGTTACATACTAATACAATACAGCATATCCAACACATTTACTATGTATATACATACAATAATAGACTTACATCTACTCAGCATTTTTATATTAGTGATATTCAGTTATAACATTTACAAACACTTCAGTTTTGAAAATGTTCTTTCAATACAGTATTAAAAACGCCGGTGAAGTGGAGGACCTGATTGAGACTGGTATAGTATTTCCCAAGCAAGATACCTTACAACTAAAACAATCCTGACAATGAAAAGGTTTCATACGAGCAACATGTAAACAAATCATTTGATTTAGAACAAGAATTATAAGTAATATTTTGCTCCTCGAATAAATCTGCCAGACAAGAGGATGCCCTTTATTAGAATTATGTAGGTAAAATTTGCCAGCAATAATTGGAATTTTATGTCTAAATGAAAGCCATTTTAATTTAGTAATTTTTATACAATGTTATGTTCTGTTTCCAACAAGCAAAACAAATGTAGCTTTCTATGTTTATGTGTTATGCCTTTGATATGGCAAGTAATTTCAGGGGAAGCCTCCCTAGGAATAGGGAAGTGATAATTTGGGGGATTTTAACTGCAGCTGGCAGGAAAAAGACAACATCAAAGAGGCACTTGCAAACGCATGGCTCACTCAGATCATAAAGGACCCCACTAGACACAACTACAAATCGGGAAATCCACAACTCTAGATTGGATACTGATCCTCAATCCCTACAATACCAAGCGTCTGGGGTTCTGCCAGACAGCATAAGCAACCACTGTGCCGTATTCTGCCACTGGATTGCCAAAGGGACAAAGGTTCCCCTGTTTTGTAATAATGAGAAACTTTAAAAACTCAACATCTTGCTACTTAGAGAAGTGATTAGTAAGATCAACTGGCCAAAATTGGATCTCACTTCCCCAGTAGATGATGTGCTTCTCCAATTGACAATCTGTTCACAGCAGCCTGTGATGCCCTAGCACCCCTCAGCAAGCTTTGAATCAGAGGGAACCGACAACCATTGGTCACACCGCAACTTATTGAACTTGTGAGGGCAAGGGACAAAAATGGATAGTACAGGAAAACATCCTGACCAGCAGCCTTGCTGGGATACAAGAAACTTTACAACAGATGTAAATTCATGATCAGAAGGCTGAAGCACGGCCATCTGTTCCAAAAGCAAAGAGATTTCACCAGCAGTGATTCCACAGCCACATGAAGACCTATCAACAGCTTGCTGGGAAAGCACGCCAAGACCTGCCCCAACCTCTTAGTGACTGAATCTGGCACCCACACCGATCCCCCAAAACTGCCAAGAATTCAATGCATACTTCACCAACTTAGAGAACTACAACCCTCCAAGCACTAACTGTGACCCACCCCCCACACAAGGTCCCAGGATGGTGTATTCCACTCGCCCAAGTTTTACTTCAAGGCCTGCACTCCTCAAGGAAGTCTCTAGTACTTAAAATCAAACCTCAACCCCAGGAGGGTCTAGACGATCTAGATTTCAGGCTGATTAAGGTCACGCCTGACCTGTGGTGCTACCCATCCAAAAACATTCAACCACTCACTACACACAGGTCAATTTTCAACGCTCTAGAAAATAGCACAGTCATCCCAGTACACAAGTCAGGAAGTACAGCCTGTTTACAGGACTAGAGGCCCATCTCCTTACTTGCCCCCCAGCCAAGATCCTCAAACCCATAGTTTTCGACCAGGTCCTTGATTTTATGAGCAAATGGGGACCCTGACCCCACCCAGCATAGCTTACACCCGGCACAGCACAGAAATAGCATTAATGGGTGTCACGAGGCGTCCACCAGTACCTGGATCAGGGTCAACTAACAATGGCAGTCTTCAGTGAGCTCACCAAGGCCTTTGACCTGGTGAACCACCAGCTTTTCATCAGGAACTTTAATGACCTTGGCTGCTCAATAGACATCCTGGGCTGGTGTCAGAGCTACTTGTCAGCTGCATACAGATGACAAAATCGTCAACAGCCTGTCCATGATCTGGACAGTCTCTACTGGAGTCCCTCAGGGGTCCATTCTGGATCTGCTATTTTTCAGCTTATTCCTGAATTCCACTGGCATGCAAAGAGACCAAAATCCTACTCTGTGCTGATGACACAGTGATCTTCATGGGCTGCACCAGCACTAATGAACTACAGAGCACTATCCAAGCCGAATTTGACTATGTACAACACTGGTTCATTCAGCACAAACTTGTATTAAATGCCTCTAAAACAAAATTCATGACTTTCTACAACTCACAGAAAACTGCTGAAAGTGTCAGCACATTGGTCATTACCATAAACGTGGCAAACATTGAAAAGTCCCCATCTTCAAATACCTGGGCCTCCATATTGACTCCAACCTAACCTTGTAGTAACCACATCACCCACCTGATAAAAACAGTGCACCAGAAACTGGGTGCTGTGTACCGAATAAACCCTTTCCTGCTCCCCACTCCTGGCCCAATCTTTCCTGCTACCACTGATCGACTATGGCATAACCCTCTACTCTGTGGCCACTGACACTGAGCCCACAGGGATAAAACCCTTTATAACCAAATTCACTCACACACACACACACCCCACACCCACCACGGACCCACCACTGTGACCTGCTTAAAAGGCTAACTTAGAAACATTGAAACATAGAAGTTGATGGCAGATGAGGACCACAGGGCTGATCCAGTCTGCCTGTTTTATTCTACCTTATGAATGTGCCATAGGCATTTACTCTGTCAGTGGCCTGTCTATTCATACTCATCTGTATTGCTCTCTTATGCCTATCCCATGTCTGTTTGAAGCCCTGCACTGTATTCGTATCCACCTCTTCCTAAGGTAGGCTGTTTCATGATTCCACCACCCTTTCTGTGAAAAAAACTTCCTCACACTACCCCTTAATCGGTCTCCCTCTAATATCATGCTGTGTCCTCTTGTCCTGCTATTTTTCTTATATTGAAACATGTTCGACTCTTTCACCTTGTTAATGCCCTAAAGAAGTTTGAATGTTTTGATCATATCACCTCTTTCCTTCCTTTGCTCTAGGGTATCCATATTGAGCTCTGTTAATCTGTCCTTATATGTTTTCTGGTGCAGACCCTGCACCATTTTGATTCCCTTCTCTGGACTGCCTCCATTTTGTTAATGTCCTTGTGCAAGTGCAGCCTCAGTACTGCATGCAGTACTTCAGATGGGAGCCTAACCAGTGTCTTGTAAAGAGGGATTATTACCTCCTCTTATGACTTGTGATACCTCTACTAATACACCCCAACATCCCTCTAGCCTTACCTACTGCTTTAGTGTTCTGCTTGGATGATTTCAGGTCATCTGTGATGACGATGCCTAAGGCTCTCTCTTTCCTTGTGATTGCCAGCAACTCCCTCCCAACCTATAGGTAGCTTTAAGGTTTCTCTTCCCTATGTGCATGATCTTGCACTTCTTTGCCTTAAACCCCAGTTGCCACTCTTCTGACCATTTTGCCAGTTTTTCCAGATCTCTTCTCATTCTGCCCACCCTATCTGCATCATCTACTCTGTTGCAGACCTGGTGTCATCTGCAAACAGGCAAACCTTACCCTCCAGTCCATCTGCGATATCACTGATGAAGATATTGAAGAGGACTTGCCCAGGAATGATTCCTGAGGTACCCCACTTGTGACCTGCATCTCTTCTGACTGTATACCGCTTACCACCACTCTGTTTTCTTCCCGCCACCCAGTTGACCAACCGCTGACCCACCCCAAGCCTACCCAGCTTATTAATTAGTCTTCTGTGTGGAACAGTATCAAAAACTTTGCTGAAATCAAGGTTAGGCGACATCAGCTGCACCCCTTGGTCCACCACTCTGGTTACCCAGTCAGAGAACTCTGAGATTAATTTGACAGGACCTTCCTGTTGTAAACTCATGTTGTCTTGGATTCTGTGCTCCTATGGATTCAGGTGTTGCACTATCCTTTCCTTAAGGAGTGTCTCCATAATCTTGCCCACTACTGAGTATGACTGACTGGTCTGTAGTCCCTGCCTCCTGCTACCACTGTTGTGGAGCGGGATCACATGAGCCCTTCTCTAGTCTTCTGGGACCTCTCCTGTGCTCAGAGACTCATTAAACAGTTCTTCTAATGGCTCTGCTAGTTTCACCCTTAGCTCCTTGAATACCCTCGGATGTATGCCATCAGGTCCCATTGCCTGCCCACAATGAGCTTGTGAGCTCTTGTAGGACCCTTTCTTTTGTGAAGAGACTTGTGCACACCTCCCTCCCCCTCGTCCATGGTGCTGAGCTGTGGGCCCTGCCCTACCTTCTCCTCAGTGAATACTGAGCAGAAGTATCTATCTGGGATACATGCTTTTCCTTGGTCCTCCTCCACACACTTCCCCTTATCCCCATTGATCTTAGCAATACCCTCTGGACTTTCTCCTTTCACTAACATATCTATAGAAAGTCTTGTCCCCTTCTTTACTGTTTGCGCTAGTGTTTCCTCTGTTTGGGCCTTTGCCTGCCTTACCGCCTTCCTGCTTCCCTTAGGGAAGTTTGGTATCTTCCTATCTTCATCCCGCTGCATTCCTTTATATTTCCGAAGTCCAGCCTTTTGGCTCTGATCTTTTCTGCTACTGTTTTTGAGAACCAAAGTGGTTTCTTCCTTCTTTTGCTCTTGCTTTTCTCCCTAACACAATGGGATGTTGCTTCAATTATTGCATCCTTAATGTTTGCCCACTTTGCCTGTATCCTCTCACCTGTATAACTCCTAGGTGGCGTATCCCAAGGGCTACTATCCCTGCCTGTTTGACTATGGATCGGTTGAGGGCCTAGGTCCTATGGCAGGTGCCTCCACCCAGAGGTCAGGGTTTGTCGTGGCTAGATTAGCTTGGTCACAGCCCTCTGGGACACTGAGACACCCTTTATTCCCTCTAGTGGCTCACACAGTACACCAGAGTTACAGCCTCAATACCTCACGTATCACACTGTTCACTCATATAGATACCACTTACTCTGAGACTGATTCTGCAGCACGCCTCTGAGGACCCTGTAAAATAAGGTTAAACAACATATACAGCAAAACACAATACTGTTTCCATAAGTACCAACACAACAGACAGTATATAGTATAACAACAACAAATCTGATTTATTTAGGGACAGTAACAAGGAGGGGGGCAATCAGGTTGATTTGGAAATATTCAAATCACAGTACTGTGCACACATACAGGGTCTGAAAAGTCACACTCTGGGTACCCAGGTTGGGGGCTAGCCAGGTTCGTTGCCGGGTTGGCCGGCAGGTGCAGATGGATAGGCCCTAGAAGAAAATATATGCACAACATCCAATTGTAATCCAGAGGGCTCAGTCCATGAAACAGTGAAACAACAAGAATTAGGTGACACTTTGACTGAAAACAAGCTGCAGGGAATACCCTGATTTGTACTCACAACACCCAAGCTGAGGATCGGATGGAGAATGTCCCTCTGGATTGCCAGAAGAGCAGGGCATGAGGACAAGGTCCTTGTGACTGGACCCCACTGCAGTTGATAGCAAGCGGATGTAGTCCGAATTAACTTGGGGTTTACTTCCAGCTTCAGCACGCAATTCACTGTACAGGAGTTTGAAATAGCAATTCCCCACAACTACGCACATTTATATGTAAAAGAAAAGTACTATACCAGGCAGGCTGCTCCTTGATCCCGATCGCAATTACTGCAAAATACCGGGAGCACACAGCAGCTTCAGTTCCTGACAGACTGAGTGCGATTCAGCAATTTCTCCAGTCTCCTACAGGGTGAGCCTGGTTTCCACACTTCTAGTGCTTCTTTCTCCTCACAACTCAGTTCAGTCAAACTGGCACTCATAAAGGATGCAGACGAAACTCTGGGCCTCTACGCCTTCCCGTGCAAAACTATACACCGCAGAAGCACACAGCTCCTTCTGTCTTCACTGCCACAACTGATCTGATCTTTCCAGTCACAGAGCAGGGCATTTCCTTTAGCTCCACACTATTCTGTTGGCTGATTCAGCTGTCACTCACAGTAAGACTCCCTCTGTTGGTAGAAAAAGGTGCCATGGTCAAAATTACATTTCCTAGAGTCACTGCCCATACAATTCCCTTGTGGCTGGCTCAAAATGAAGAGTCAAGTTCTGATTCATCCACAGGCTTCATTTGGGAACTCTTAACCCAGTTGATCCAGCACAGCAGTTTAGGTCCAAAATGGAGGTAACACACACAGAGTCAGCTGCAAGAAAGGCAAGTTAGACAAACTGCATTTTACTTAACACTCTGGTTTCAGGCAAACAGTTACATCTTTCATTTAGGCTCCTCTGCGCTCTTAGCGACTGCAGAAACGGGCGATTTCTCTGCAGCTCGGGCGGGATTTGAGCATTAAATACACAGTGCCCCATACAAACTAATTAAGTCTGCAAGCAGGCAGCTCTTAAAGAGGCAGTGCAGAGAGGCTCAAATAGCACTCACTTGGAACCACATTTAAACAGCTCAGACGCTGAACACCGCCAGGACTTGGAGCATTCAGGCAAGCTCCTAGAAGACTTTGGGAACCCCCATTTGCAGGGGTTACATGTATTTCATCTTGCCAGGGCTAGCTTAACTCTGTTGCCATCTTATCAGTCAGCTTCTCTGAAGTCCCATATTTTTGCCTTGGAATAGGATGATTTAGTTCTAGTGGCCAAATTGAACCATTCCATGTGATGGTCACTGGCCCTAAGGTGACCTTCCGCCTGGGGATCTGTGATCCTTTCCCGTTAGTCAGTACTAGATCCAGGATAGCTCTGTCTCTTGCGGGTTGTTGTACCAATTGTTTGAGGCCTTGCCCAGAGAATCCACTATGTGTGTAGTTCTGGTGGATGTTCCTGCTGGTATTGACCAATCTGTATCTGGCATGTTGAAGTCTCCCATTATCAGAACCTCCCTTTAGCTGTCATGTTTTGCACCTTTTCTAACAGTAATGTGTCTATGTCCTCCTCCTGGTCTGGAGGCCTGTAAACAACCCCAGTTCGTATGGTTGTCCATTTCCTGTTTCCAGGGTGACCCACAGTTCTTCTGGCACCTTATGTGTATTCTGAATTTCTGTAGCTTTGATATTTTCATTGACATAAAGACCCTCCACCCCTCTCTTTGCACCTCAGTCTCTTCTGAACAGTACATAGCGGGTATTGTAGTCTCCTAAGTGTGCTTACTGGTGAACCATGTCTTGCTAATGGCTACTATGTCCAGTTTAGCCTCTGTCATTGTTGCCTCCAGGTCTGGGATCTTGCTTCCCAGACTCGCGGGCATTCTTTTATGATTTTTCCATTGGTCAGATTCGGTGTGTTAGTTGTTGGCGAGGTCTGGCATTTCTCCTGCATGTCTTATGGGAGCTGGACCTTTCCTTATCTGGTGATGCAGGTGAACTACAAACATGCTGAACTCCTGTTTGATCACTAGCTGAGGGGTAGGGGTGTTCTTCCCATTCAATGTATCTGGTGCTGCACCCCTCTCCCCATTTCCTAGTTTAAATATTCTGTGACATCAAACTTCTGCCCCAAAGCACTGACTCCCTCCTTAGTTCGATGCAGTCCATCAATTTAAAGAACTTTCGCTACAAAATTGTTGCCAGCTACCTACAAATTTGTGTCCTTTTTCTGGCACCAGCCCTTGAGCAACATTTTAGCTCCCTTATCTCCCTTCTCTGACCTTCTGTCTGTCTGCCCCCTCTCCCAGCTTGGCAGGATCTTGGAGAGGAGATGCCAGACAAAATGGATGACAGTTTGTCTCCCAGGCTGGTCAGGGGTTCCTTGGTCTCCACAACTGACACGATCATTAGTAACTGTGTGTACCAGGACATCAAAGTTTTCTCCTGCTTCATGTAAGATTTTAGCAATGTGGTCAGTGTGTCTCCACATTGATGTATCTGGGAGACATCTGACCATTACCCCCAGCGGAGGAGGTATCAACTCCCTGAATCACAGGTCTCCTATGATCAGAGCGTTTTGGAATTTCTTTTTGCTTTTTTGTTCTGGTCCCTGTTTTGGGCATGTTTTGTACTGCTAGCTCCTGTGCTGCACTGTCCTCTGCCCTTTGTTCAATTTCAGAGATAGAAGCAGATACCTGTTTGTAGTTTTTATATGGTTTGTAGAGATGATGCGTTAGTGAGCATTGAGTGATGGGGCACCAGATTTGCCCCTCCTAACCACCTGCCAACCTCCCGGACAAACTACCCTCTGTGGTGAGGTGCTTCAGTTGGATGTTGGGGAAATGGCAGGTGGTTCTTGTAATACATTTCCTCCTGAATATGCAATTTGAGGCCATAATCTCTGCCCATGCTGCCGGAGCTGAGCCCTTAGATCTCAGATGATCCAGCATGTAGGACAGCGTCCTAAATCCTGTATAACTGCCCTACTGAAGCGTGTCCTGCAGTACCTGCAGTTAATAATATCCATTCCATTTGAGTTGCTGAGTTTATAACCTGGTACAAGTAATTAGAAGGAAAGAAAACAAAATATATATTTTTAATAGAGATATATATATATTTTGTTTGTTTTGTATAACTTTTATAACAAGTTAAATTAATTGTGGCCCTGTAAGTGAGGTCACTGTGTGGCTAACCCTCTGATCCTCCCTTTCCTGCTTTGGTACAGGAAATGTCATGACTGTGCTACTCTATAAAAGGAGTGTAACATGGGGTGGTTGGGGATGGGTGGTTGGGCCCTTCCCTGCGAAAAAGAACCACCACGGATGAAAAGTAAGGAGGTAAGAGCACAAACAATCAATCAACCAACAACAAATGCAGTCGCTATCCTCAGTCTGTATCTCGTGTGCTCCTGTAATTAGCCCTACAAGCTTAGCCTAATGATAGATAAAACTGTAAAACCTGTAAGCACCACCTGTAACAATTTCACAGAAGATATACCTTGCAAAGAAACAAGTTGAATCAGAGATTACAGCAGTAATCTGTAAGCACAAAACAGTAACAACCTTGACACACCCTGTAATAATACAGCAGGAAGTATACCCTGCAACAGCAATTTGAATCAGAGAACAATAAAGCAGTAAAATGTTAACAGAAAACAGTAACAACCCCTGTGAGCACAAAAAAAAAAACACACAGTAAATCTGCCTAGCCAAAAGAAGCCTTAATCTTTTCCTTGCTCTGATAATGTTCCTTGCTCTGTCCTTACAAGCAAACCTAGAAGAAAGAGCTCAGGTGAAGCTGCTGTAGGTGCCTTTGCCAGCAAACCTAGTCTTCCACCCACTTACCTCCCCTCTCCACCAGAAGTCGAGTTCCGCATGGGCACAATGGCACGGAAAACATCATGAACAAGCACCACCTATCTACAGCTCTCTCTTCCAACTCAGAGCTCTAACCCAAACCAGATCAGCAGCCACTGCCCACTTCAAAATCCCTTGCAAGAATGGGCGCTGGCTAAAGGACCTCACTTTACCAGCTACCCTGTCTCTATAACTCCTGCCCCTGCATGTGACCGACCACGCTACCATTCTCTGCTTTCAAAACTAAACTATGGACTGGTTATGTAACATGGATACTTGTAACTGCCTGTAACATGCCTATTGCTTGTCTTGTATTTGCCTACCACATGCCACCTGACTCCACTGTTATGTCATACCCACTGCATACTTGTAATCGTGCCTTTTCCTCGTGTATGCACCTGTCTGGTCAGCAATGAAAATGGGCAGATTTGCTCATACCCTCACCAAACATAAATAATGGTATGATGTTCTTTTGTTGTCCAGGTTTGTTTTAAAGCAGCATCAGCTACTGTTGAGCCGTATTCTAAAACTGGCAGCTAATTATAAGTTGCAATTTTCAAACGCATGATTCATGCGGCGTTGCACCCTTCAGCTCAACACTCTGACAGCGTAACATGAAAAAGACCATTACGGCAAAAGTCGTCGTAATGGTCCCTTTCATGTTACACTTCCCCAGTGTTCTGCCCCTCCCTGGACCAACTCTGACCTAGAGTTGAGAATCCTAATGTCTGCAGAGAGCAGCCCCCACAGAAAACACTCCTGATTCAGGCGTGCAATACCCATCGGTATTGTGTCAGCTACCAGCGGGAGGTCGGCATTTTCACTGTTGACCTCCCTTGGTGCTTCCATTCACACGCAAGATGATTCCTCTCATGATGCAACTGTCCATGTTTTGATGAACCCTGGCAATTACACTCTTAATGGCTGTAATTCATGAGCAGGTGGGTTTCCCATACAAAATATGCGTAATGAGTGCGTGGTGGCCAGCATTCTCAATCGCCCGGCCACTGTACACTTCCATATGTAGACCCTCCCCCATACACTAGTGCGCGGGGCGGATTGGCGAACATGGACGAACAGCCAATGGGCTGTCCATACCAGGTTTGCTAGTGGAGTCCAGGCCCTGCATGGGTTTTCTTTTTTTTTTTTTTTTGGACCTGCATACTGCGTCTTTGCAGGGCTAGATGAGTGCCTGGGCAGCTGCCCCTAGGGCCCTCTCTGGTCCATGGGGCTGGGAGCGCCATGCAGAAGGGACCAGCACTGCTTTGCCATGGTCAGGACTGCACCATGAGGGGCACAATAGCTATGCCTGTGCACCCCCGCATACAGGATGCAACCCAGAATGGCACGCAGTGCCATTGTGAATAGGCACTGCATAGGGTGCTCCCTTGGCATGCCCCATCCCACGCTGTTGGCGGTGCCCCATTGCCGACTGGGGCTCCTTTGTGCCGGTGCCAACACTCGCTACTGAATGCTGCAGGGGGTGCAAATGAGACCATCATGTGGAATGCAGTCATGGGAATGCTTACATGCATACTGTCCTTGCGCATGTAGGCATTCCTAAATCATGGCCAATAGGTAGAGCAAAGGTGCGCTGAATAAAGATGCACACCAAGGTACTTAAAAGCATCAGGTTTTTTGCATCTTCCGCTGCAGCCCGACCTCCCACTCCTTCTGGCTGCTCAGTGTCCCTGTGTGCCTGCCAGTCTCAGTCTTCACTCCACTTCCTGCCACCTGGCCTCCCGACTGACCCCTTATCTTCACAGGGTCTGGCTTATCCTACATGTTTCCCTCCTCCCAGGCGAGGGAGAGGAGTAACCTCTTGGGGTGTCCTCCAAGATATGCAGGAGTGAGGGGTGCAGGAGGGGTGAGCTGGGGACAGTGGCATGGGTGGACTAGGCAGCCATCATCCTGCAAGTTGAGATGGGTGCTACTTTCCATTTACTGGGCCCTTCCCCCACCACAGTGGCATGTACCATGGCAACACTAAAGCAGTGGAGCCAGCCAATGTGTGGTCACCCATGCCAGCAAGGCTCTGCACACCATCACGCCTCACTCTCTGATTGGTGCTCCATAGCACCCGTCCCTGGGAGGAGAGCATCTGTGCAGACACTGTAGCCCTGCCGATCTCCACTCCTGACACCCAGGCCTTGGGCTTGAACTCACACTGACTGTTTCAGGTGAACTATGTACAGTATTAATTATAAAGTTTTTCTTAAGCTTTGGGGCTGTACTGAATAACATACAGTAGTTTGTGTCTTTGTAGTAAGTAGCTAGTTATTCATCATGAACCCTGCATGTAAACTTTGAAATTCTTTTGCAGATAGTACTGGGCGACTGGTAGGGTGGGGCATCCTGCAAGATGTGCATGCAGCGTGCCGTCACACCACGTTTGTCATGTCGGGGACACATGGGAGTGGGACGGGAGAAAACCCTGAAAAACATAAAATACTAATTAAAAAAAAAAAATAGTGGCCCTAAGATAGAGCCCTGCTGCATACCACAAGGAATCACCAATTTGTCTGAAAAACAGAGCCCAGTTTTACTACTTGCATCCTATTGTACAGGTAATCAAACTCCATTTCAAGGAAGATGCACCACAACTCAGTAACATCAGTTTCTGAATAAACCAGATCAAATGCCTGGGTCAGATCCACAAACACTGCGTGTCATCATACCAACATCAAGAGCCTCATATACAGTGTTCAGGAACCTGACCAAGGCAGGTCTGTACCACAGCCCTTATGGAGACTATGTTGTTCAGTACAGGAGCTCATACTGCTCTTCATAGTCCATCAGCTGTGCATGAACAGTCCTTTCCTGTACCTCTGAGAGCGCAGATAAAATATAGAATGCTAGTTACCAAAATTGTTAATTGTAGGGCGCCCTCTGGTGGATGTAGTGTGATCTTTCTGTTTCTCAGCAGGACACTGGCAACACTCAGAGGTGGGGGAGGGGACAGTTACCTGCTCACTAAAACACAAAAGTGAATTTCTTCCTTAAAAGTAACAGTGTACAGTATGTTATGGCGACAATTTAAGAATGTACTTCATATTATGGTGACATGAGAACTTTTACCTTTTTATTCTATTTTTGATCACCCATTTTCACCTGTCGTCTAAATTGCCCTTTTCCCTTGTTTTGAATCTGCTGTAGTGATTTTTTTTTTTTTTTTTTTTTACATTTGAAACAGATACTCTGATAGATATAGGGCTCTCCTCAGGTTTCATTATTATTCTCGGCTATTTTGAGCACCCATAGTTGAACCCACTTTCTAGCGCCTTGGCTGACCTAGCATTATTTATTAAAGTTTCACAAGGAAAGATGTACTGTGCTGGTAACAGCTCCTTTCCAGATGTGTCCAGTGAGGAACAATAACACAATATAATACAGTAATAGGTGAATAAGCATTTTAAACAACAACTGTGCAAAGACAAAGGATTGTGTGAATTAAAATACATAGCAATACAACAAAATGCTGGAAGTAACACCATTTGCAGTTACAATATAATAATGGGAGCAAGTATTTTTAAGGCTGCTTGAGGTATGCCAAAAGGCTTCTTGCAGGCTCAAGTGGAAAGAAGCTGGTAAATTACCCTGTGAATGATGCAGTACTTTTAAGTGTGCCTTCACCACTGTCCGCCAGCTAAGCATATCCCCACACAGATAGCTTGTAAGATTTGTATGTGATTCGCATGGGTGGGATGCTGCAAAGTTAGGAACTTTAGCTATGTGTAGTAGTAAGTTTTCCTGACTTTACAAACTTCTGTGTGCAAAGCTCTTTTAAAAAAAAAAAACAAACAACAAAAAAACACTTTTCTCATAAAATAGATCTTCGAGGATATCTCTTTCATCAGGCCATACCTATGGAACTGTAAGACACCAGGCATTAGGACCACACAGAAACTTTCGTAAGCAGTCCACCAGGGGCTGCCCATAGCGACAACAGATGTCAGCTGCTATATAAATGTGGGTGACCCTCCTCTCCTCAGTTCTTTCCCACCATTGACCATACTTATCGGACCACTGACAGAAACACTGGCGCAATAGCAGCCCTTTTTTTTTTCTTTTATAGAAAAAATAATCCTTTTACTGTGATTTTTGATTACCTGTATGGTGTCAAAGGAACCTTCAGAATTGTTTCAGTACTGTGGCAGCAGTGAGAAGATTTACACCAGCGATTCCCACATCATCTGTGTCTGCTGCCTAGGCCGGACTACAGTGTGAAAGCCTGCCCCATCTGCTGGTGCTTCAACTCTGCTACCAAATGATGCTGTAAAAGGCCCTCAGGAAGCATCTACTCGAGAGAAAGTGGCCATGATTGAGAAGGAGCGTGAGCAGAAGAGCATTGCTGCATCACAAGCTCAGTCTACTAGGTCTGGGTCTTGTAAATCCTGACATAAGACATCAGGGAGCAACAAACATAAACACCAGCACAAGGAGATGCAGAAAACTCCGCAGTGCACGTTCCACATCGCCCTCAACACGGCAGGTATGACCTCCTCTGCACCATTGTCTGCTACCACAGCGATGCTGCTCCCCCCAACCATCGATACAACGTCATGGTTGGGACCTGGATCTGGCACTACCAGACCTAGTATGACTGGTACATTACCATCAGTGTCTGGGACTCTGCTTCCCCTTCAACACCTCCAGTCGCACCCGTCGACCACACAGGTGACAATGTTCAGAGGTACTATGATCAGACACCTGTACCTACTCTCTTGTCCCATGGGGTCCATTGACAGTGCCTACCACCAATCCCCTCAATGATGTAAAGCAAACCTCTGCCCCAGCCACCTCTGGGGGCACTGCCAACATGGCTGGCGAGTTCTCTACTGCCTGTTGACCTGCTCAACGATGATTGAGTACAATCCTGACTTAATAATACAGGATGAGGAAGAAGAAGAGACCAAGGATTATGCTGAGAGCCATTATGATAGGGTCCACCTGCAGATGAGGACTCTGTGGCCCCTACTTAAGGTCCCCACCAGAGGATCACACCTCCCTCAGCAAAATGCAGCAGTTACAGGCTTACATGGCTTTGACCAGAAGAGCAGGACACTACCAAGAAAATGTAATAGATTTTCTGGAGCTGCCCGACTCTCCTGCTGTTGTGGTGCCACCTCCTCTCCTCTCTGCATAAGAGGATGCCACATTTCTGCCTGGCATAGGTCAAATGTTATTCCAGCCATACCAAGGAAGGCAGATGAAATGTACATGTCCCTTCTGAGCCAATTTCTGCCACCCAGCCTGAGGCAGACTCTGTGGACATTAATGCTGACCATGATAGGTCAAGAGCACCTAAGCGCCTGGGTTCTTTTCCTTCTGATAAAGAATCCAAGAGGTTGGATGTTTTAGGCAAAAACCTTTGCCTCCTTTTCATTGGGCCTTCATATTGCTAACTACCAGGCCCACATGATAAAGTACCAGAACACCCTGTGGAGAAAGGCCAAGGCATCTGCACATCCTTACCAGAGGGCACCCCACACAAGAACTTCTTAAAGAGCAGCTGATGCCTTCAGGATAACTTAAAACATAATATTTAGACACAGCTCAACTTATATTTCACATTAGTGCTGTATTTTCCTCCCATTATTTATTACTGAGGCCATTTGCATGAAAACAGGATCTCTGCTCCTGAAGAGTTCATCTATTTGTAACCCTAGATGGCGCTATCCAGGGGCTACTACCCCTGCCTGATTTGCCACTAACAGGTTGAGGGGCCTGGATCCAATGGCGGGTGCCTCCACCCAGAGGTCAGGGTTTGCAATAGTTAAACTAACTTGGTCACAGCCCTCTGGGACACTGCAACCCCTTTCTTCCCACTGGTGGCCCACTCAATATATCAGAATTACCTTCACAGTATACACTTACCCCCAGGTCTGGTTCGGCACTGGGACCTCCTGTGAAATGAGATACAGTGCAACAATCACAGTACATTACTTTAACATAGACAAATACCTCAGGCAGTATAACTTTGCTGAAACAAGCAGCTCTGATTTATTTAGGGGATATAACAAGGACAGGGAAATCAGGTTAATTAGCTTATCACTCTAATAATCTACCTATGGCTCTGTGCACAGGCCTATCCCTATCAGTTACTGTCCCTGGGTACCCAAGCCTAGTGGCTAGTCCAAACCGTGGCAGCTGGTAGGGCCCTTTCACACAGAGAAAGGAGAATTAAACAGTCAGCAGTACAGTAATTCCATTTGTTTAATGTGGCAATTCAACAGGAGCGACCCTGAATTAGTACTCACGACCTCCAAATAAGATAGGGTCCTTCAATGTCAGCAGGGCTCACTTGAGGTACACAAACCTCTTCACACATCCATATAAAGAAGCACTATACCAGGCAGGCTGCATCTGTATCCCGATCGCAATTACTGCACAATACCGGGAGAACACACAGCAGATTCAGTTCCTGACAGACCCAGTGTAATTTTCAGCAATTCCTCCAGTCTTCTACAGGGTGAGCCTGGTTTCTACTCTTCAGAGATCCTTTGATTCTTTTCCAGGGCGGATTCAGTCCTAACAAGCTGCAGACGGAACTCTGGGCCTTACACACGTTTTGACTAAAACTGCACACTGAAAAGCACAGGGCTCCTTCCTTCTTCACTGCCAAAGCTCAACTCAAACTCCAACCGACAAAACCGGGCACTTCCTTTGAGTTCCTCCCAATTCTTGACTGGATTGGCTGTCACTCCAATAGACTGCTGCTGTTGGTCCAAAAGGTGCTGAAGTCTAAACTACATCTCCCAAGTCACTGCCCATACAATCCTCTTGTGGCTGGCTCAGATTATGAGTCAAGTTCTGATTAAGTCCAAGGCACCATTTTAGAGCTAGCTTACCCCACACTGATTGGTCCAGTTCAGCAGTTCAAAACTAGAATGGGAACTAGCAGACACAGTTCTGACTGCAAAGAAAGCAGGTTAGACAAACTGTAATTTCATTATTACTCTAAATAATTTCTGGCAAACAGTTACATCTGTCAGATAGGTTCCTTTGCACTCTAGTGACTGCAAAAATGAAGTGAATGGGCAGCAGCTTGAGTGGTACTCAATCAAAGAAACACACAGTCCCCATACAAACTAATTATGTCTGCAAGCAGACAGCTCTTAAAGAGACAGTACCAGAGGTTCTAAAACACTCACTGATAAATGGCTTAAATGCCAAACACCATTCAGGCTTGGAGCATTCAAAGCAAGCTCCTGGAAGTCTTTTGGGAACCCCCATTTGCAGGGGTTATCACCCTTCCTGCCTGGGAAAGCTTGGCGTCCGCGTCAAGCAAGTACCCATAAGTTTCAACTGCAACCATATACATTTGCATTAGGCTGCACATGTAATCATCAGTCAATATATCATTTACCAAGAACACATTTCTGAAACATTGCAGTACGTCACTCTTTACACAGTATTACATACACATTGTACCATAACTCAAGTTATTACCTCTTGTACATGAAACCTGAAGAGAGGGCCCTTCCTATCAGTTACCTTGGGGCTGGATGGGGCAAGGGCACCATATTAGAGGAGCAACACAAGTAACTTGGAGTTAGCACTGATGCTCAGTTTGGGCAATGAGCTCGGGGACACATACACTCCTTTATGGACAACATTGAGAGGCAAGTCCACAGGCCTCCCAAGTGAATCATAACTGAGGTGCACCACAGGCTTTACAGCTCGACCAGTCTTTCTAGGGGAACTGTTACAGTCTCTGCACTCTGAGCCTCATTTTCAGCATTGTCCTCACTTGTCAGGGAGTCTCCATGGGGTAGAGAGGCTAGAACTTGGGGCACTTTCAGCTCCAGGAGTTACAGTTTCTGAGTCCACAACATTTGGCTCGCATGGAAGCTTTCGGACACTGGCAGTGGACTGTCAGGGCACTCAAAATACTCTTCTTGTTGAAGTGTATCACCAGTCTGCCCCAATCTATCATTTTCCTCCCTGAAGCTCAAACAGTTCAACCATGCATAATGATTCCATTTCATCTGATCTGATGCTTTGCACTTCACTTTCTGGGAGCATTGGCTCCAGGGATGAAGCTGGGGCTTAGACAGTCCAGAAGGCCCAGCTTCATCTCCAGTATTGACTAGGGATTGCCCGAAACAATTGACTCAGTTCGTAAGAAGGATAGTATTCAAAGTCACTCTCACTTTCTTCCGATATGGACTGACAGTCATGCTCAACTGGGACTTGTGGAGGGAACACTTTAACTTTGCTTCTGTAGGTGCAGACTTTCTTGATCTTTTCTTAGCAGCAGCTCTAGTCACTGGTTCAGAGGGGCATCTTCTAGGGGCTCAGACTCGATTAAGATTTGTCCAATGGGCAGTAAATGATTTCTATGCATTGTTTTACATCTTTTGAATTATTCTCAGGCCTTACTTTGTACACTGGCAGATCATCTAGTTTGCCCACTACAATGTGAGGGATGGTGCCATCTGTCAGCAATCTTGTGCTTGCCATGCAGTCCCAGATTTCTTAGCAATACCGATCTCCTCCTGGAGTTCCTGTGCTTTCACCTTTTATCATACCTTTCTTTGTTGGCCAGATTTCTTTTGGCAGCCATGGTTTGAGCCAGTTAGTGCGCATGAGTTAGCTGGGCCTTTAACTTTGCACATACTGTAAATAGTTGTCAGCTTGAACCCCATCAGGAGAGACCCCAAAACACACATCTACTGGTAGTCTAGCTTCTCTTCCAAACATCAGGCGGTGGGGAGAATCCAGTGGCATCACTTTTGGTGCAGTTATAAGCATGTACCAGGGTGCTAATTTGTTGGCTCCATCTGAGCTTGTCCTTTGGGTGCAGGTGCCTAGCATATCTAGCAAAGTGCGGTTGAAACGTTCAGGCTGTGGGTCCCCTGGGGGTGGTAAGGGTGGTTCTGGACTTCGACTCCCCACAGAGAAAGCATCTCTTTGATCAGACGACTCTCAAAGTCTCTCCCTTGATCAGAATGGATTCTTTGTGGAGCCCCATAGTGAACAAAAAGTTTTCTACAAGTACTTTGGCCACAGTGGATGCTTTCTGGTCTTTGGTGGGGAAAGCTTGGGCATATCTCGTGAAATGGTCAGTGACCACCAGCACATTACTGATATTTCTTTGATCTGACTCCAAACTCAGAAAATCAATACAGACCAGCTCCATGGGTGCACTGGTGGTGATGTTAACAAGGGGGCAGCCCTCTGGGACAAAGCTTTCCTCTGTAAGCAGCGACTACAAGTTCGAATGTGTTGCTCCACATCAGCCCCCATCTTAGGCCAATAGAATCTGGATCTCACCAAGTCAAGTGTTCTGTCTATACCAAGGTGCCCCATGGGTTGTGCAAGGACCTCAGTACTGAGTCTCGGAAGGCAGTGGGCAGCACTAGTTGTTGTTTGTCTACTTGTCCCCCTCTGTCTACTGTTTCTCTGTATAACAGTTTATTGATCAGTTTCAACTTAGGACCTTCTTTGTATAACAGTGCAGTTCTCAAATCAGTGGAGCGAATTTGGACACATCTTTTCCTGCATAGAGGGCTTCTAAAGCTGCTTTGATCATGGGATCGCGGGATTGAGCCCGCGAATACTGTCATTGTCCAGCTGAGGCAGTGCACCAATGTCTATTGCAGAAAAGTGGCAATAAGCAGCAGGTATGCAATTCTCAGAGGCTCCCAAGCAATCCACCATGCAGTCCACTGCGTCCGTGGACATTTGTTCCTCCCTGTCAAACTTCGGCAGAGTGCCCGAATGTCAGGTTCTGCCAATCGGACCCAATCATTCTGGGAACAGGCCTCCGGAGAGAGCATCAGCATCTATGTGGTTCAGACCTGCTCGTATTCGAGAGCATAGTCATATGTAGATAATGCAGAAAGCCACCTATGGCCAGTGGCATCCAACTTAGCTGAGGTCTGCACATAGGTCAAAGGATTATTGTCAGTTTTACTAGTATTTTAGCCCCATACAAGTACTCATGGAATTGGTCAACAATAGCCCACTTCAAAGCTAGGAACTCTAACTTATGTACAGGATAGTTCTTTTCGGATGGGGTCAGGCTTCTACTGGCAAAGGCCACTGGTCTCAGGCCATTCTCGTGCTCTTGGTACAACACAGCCCCCAACCCTTGCAAGCTAGCATCAGTGTGCAGGACGTAAGGTTTTCTTGGATCGGCATAGGCCAGCACTGGAGCATGGGTGATTGATATATGATCTCATGAAAAGCAGTCTCACAATCAGGGTCCACGGCCCTCAAATACTTCACTCGGATGAAAATACACTCTTTCAGTCTTGAGGACGCTGACTTTTGGTATTTTTGTGGGTTGGGGATACCCTTGAGTAAGGTTAAGTAAAGGCGGATCACTCTTGAATAGTCCTTGATGAAGCGCCGATAATAACCACAGAATCCAGGAATCTTTGCAGTTCTTTTAGATTTTGGGCTGTGGCCAGGTGGTCAGGCCTCAACTTTACTTGGGTGGTCTCTATTCCCTCGGTGGATACTATGTGTCCCACATACTTTACTGATGTTTGAAAGAATTGACACTTATCAATGGACAGTTTAAGGCCAAAGTCCTCCAGTCGGTCCAGTACCTTAAATAATCTGCTCTCATGTTCCTCCAGTGAGCTGCCAAACACAATAACATCATCTAGGTATACCAGGCACTCTAGTAAGTTCATGTCCCCATGCCGCTCCATCAATGTTGAAAAGTGGCTGGGGCACCTGAAATCCCTGAGACATTCTCATGAATTCATAGAAGCCAAGCGGACAGATAAAGGCCGTCTTCTCACGGTCCTCTGGGGCCATCGGGATCTGGTAGTACCCACTGCGGAGATCCAGCACAGAGAACCACTTGCTCCCGTTTAGGCAGTCCAAAGCATCCTGAATGCGGGGCATTGTGTACTGATCAGGGATAGTCCGCCGGTTTAAGGTGCGATAATCCACACATCCTTACTGTTCCATTCTTTTCCTCACTACCACAATGGGGAAGCATAAGGGCTTCTGGATTCTTGTATTACACCAGCAGCTAACATCTCTTGCAGATGCCGTCTCACATCATCTATGTCAGCAGGTGCCAGGCGCCGAGACCTCTCACGAAATGGTCTTTCGTCATGCAGCCGGATATTGTGCTCAGCTCCTTGCACGCATCCTGCATCCCATTCCTTTAAAGAAAACACCTGGTCTCTCTGGGCAAGCTTCTCACTGATCCTCACTTTCCATTCAGCTGGCAGCGGGGTCACGAAATCAAACAAGTCAGGCGTTACTCTGTCATTCTTCCTTGAACTCTTGCTGCTGGGTAGCACTGCAGTGTCTGCACAATGCACATTAGCCAGGATGCAACCTCTGTTTACTCGAATGTCTCTTTCAGACACATTATGAACTTGGACCATTACCCTTCTGGCATAAGCATGGGCTCTAGCGGGCAAAATACTAGGCTTGACCAGCAGTCCCTCTGGCAATTTTCCATCGCCTGGTACATCCAACATTAATATTTTATTCTTAACATCCTTTCTGATAATGGACCTCCCTGTAAGGTACACTGGGCATTTGGCACCAGGATCAGAGACTCAGGATCCTTCTTCCATACAATTCCGACCGGTTCCTCTGGTTCTGTTTTTCAGCATCTCTCTGTGCCTCATAGGCCTTCTTAATTAAAGCCGGAACTCTTAAAGCTCTACTAGTCTTTGACCCTGTTTTCATAACACAACTGTGCCAGCCTTCCGAACATATGAGCATTTGTTCCAATCAACAAAGGGACACCATCATACAGTCCAGTGGGGGACACACTAAGACTAGGGTCCTACTTGTTCGGCCACTCCAGCCACGGAGGTGGGGAAAGACAGCCAAATTCGGATATACCCGGAATAGGGGTAGGCCTTCTCACTTAATCCCCATACATGCAGTCCTTCTAATGGTTGTAAGGTACGCCTGACAAATGCTTCTGATACCTATCCTGGAACATAATTGTCACTTGGGAGCCACTGTCTAATACAGCTCTTGTAGACACTCCATTCACCTTTACAGTGGTCTCCATGGAGGGACCCACTATTCTGGACCAGTCTGAGAGGCGGTAGTGGGGCCTGGGCAACTGACCTTGCCACAAAAGGACGTGAATTAGCATTTTGGTGCCCTCACTGGGATCATGTCTGCACCTCTTAACCACTGATTTGTTCTCCAAAGCTCTCCTTGTAGCCTATATGCAACTTTGTCAGTGTCTTTTGGGGACTGGCATTCCCTTTTCATGTGCCCATCTTTCCCACAATTATAGCAAAACATACTTTCTGGAGTTTGAGCTGGCCCACACTGGGAGCCAGGGCGGGGTATTACTAACTGGAAACCTGGGTGCCATCTCTGTCTGCGGCGTGATAAGCATTTGGAGACATCTCGTCAGTTTCTCCACTTCCATGGTCAAGGAATTGAGTTTGGAGCTGTTATCAGCAGGAGATACATGGGTGGGTACCCCCACCCCATAGCAGATGCAGTCGGATATAGGTCAGGGCCCGTACTTGCAGGCGTGGCCTTCATAAAGGGACTGTTTTTGAATTCCGGATCTCTCTCAACAGTTCGCCCCATTGTGGCATATCTTTTCCTTGTCAGAGCACTCCTTGACTGTCAACCTCTGCCCCTGAACTTCACTTGATGGGTCACCTCAGTCACTCGGTCGTAGCCACAGCTGTTGGTGCAGGTACCTCCGAGGTCGCTTTTCTCAACTCCTCGAATTTCTCTCATTAACTCATCATGGAGGTGGGGATTCCAGTCGATTTGCCAGGCGAACTGAAGCAACAGCAGTTCTGAGAAGGGGCAGACTTAAGGATTCTGTCCAGTCTGGTTCGGTCCAGTTCAATCGCTGGCAAACTACCCTTTCTGAGGCATTCTTGCAACAATTTTTCCAGCCGAGACATACACAGACAACAACTCCCTTGGTACTGTTGTGCATTTCTTACTCTCCACCATAGGTCCTCATCAGAATCTGGGCTCCCATACACATTCTCCAAGGCCTCAAGATAGGCCTGTGCAGTCGCTTCAGGGTTACTGGCCCGTTTAGCATGGATGGTAGCCAGGGCAGGACCTCAGAGGCTCTCACTAACCCTCTTTTCGCTTTTCGCCTTCCGAGCATTGCCATTCTAGCACTTGGGGGCAACATAGTCTATCAGGTCTCCCAGTCATCCTCCCTTGGGGGTGGGGAGGTGCCAGAGAAGATCCTCAACCTTGGTAAGAGTCGTGACTAATGGCAGGTGCAGAAATAGGAGTCTGCATTGGTTCAGCCACCATTACGGGCACTGGAGCAGGAGAGGGTGTTGGGGAGGAACACCCCAGGTGGCAAGAATAGTTTCTTCAAGTCCTCCACAGTTTTCCTCTCCCAGCAACCATTCAGCAAATTTCTCCTCAAAAGTTTCAGATAGTGGTGGGGTCTACTCCCCGGTCTTACTGTCCTTAGTTATCACTCTCCAAGCAGTGAGGGCTCCTCTGGGGTAATGGTCTGTGGCACTTTGGAGCTATCTATGGGATCCTTAAACTCTACTAGGGCCAGGAAAGTGTGGGTGAGCAGATTAGCATGCCGACCCACCACCACAGGGTTTTGTAAACCTTCCACCTTGGAAAGTACTCCCTGCACAGTGTCCATATTGATACCCAGGGGATGTCCAGGATAAGCATAGCATTTGGGGTCGATCTCCTCCCCAGTACACCACTCCACCAGCCGTGCACAGCCACTTCTGTCGGGTACCCATTTTTTCTTAACAGTGGTTCGTAAATATGGCCACTAGAGGACACACAATCCCAGCGGTGAGCCTCCAAGATGTAACCCTAGATGGCGCTATCCCAGGGGCTACTACCCTGCCTGATTTGCCACTAACAGGTTGAGGGCCTGGATCCAATGCGGGTGCCTCCTCCCAGAGGTCAGGGTTTGCAATAGTTAAACTAACTTGGTCACAGCCCTCTGGGACACTGCAACCCCCTTCTTCCCACTAGTGGCCCACTCAATATATCAGAATTACCTTCACAGTATACACTTACCCCCAGGTCTGGTTCGGCACTGGGACCTCCTGTGAAATGAGATACAGTGCAACAATCACAGTACATTACTTTAACATAGACAAATACCTCAGGCAGTATAACTTTGCTGAAACAAGCAGCTCTGATTTATTTAGGGGATACAACAAGGACAGGGGAAATCAGGTTAATTAGCTTATCACTCTAATAATCTACCTATGGCTCTGTGCACAGGCCTATCCCTATCAGTTACTGTCCTGGGTACCCAAGCCCTAGTGGCTAGTCCAAACCGTGGCAGCTGGTAGGGGCCCTTTCACACAGAAAAAGGAGAATTAAACAGTCAGCAGTACAGTAATTCCATTTGGATTTAATGTGGCAATTCAACAGGAGCGACCCTGAATTAGTACTCACGACCTCCAAATAAGATAGGGTCCTTCAATGTCAGCAGGGCTCACTTGAGGTACACAAACCTCTTCACACATCCATATAAAAGAAAGCACTATACCAGGCAGGCTGCATCTGTATCCCGATCGCAATTACTGCACAATACCGGGAGAACACACAGCAGATTCAGTTCCTGACAGACCGAGTGTAATTTTCAGCAATTCCTCCAGTCTTCTACAGGGTGAGCCTGGTTTCTACTCTTCAGAGATCCTTTGATTCTTTTCACAGGACGGATTCAGTCTAACAAGCTGCAGCCGGAACTCTGGGCCTTACACACGTTTTTGACTAAAACTGCACACTGAAAAAGCACAGGGCTCCTTCCTTCTTCACTGCAAAGCTCAACTCAAACTCCAACCGACAAAACCGGGCACTTCCTTTGAGTTCCTCCCAATTCTTGACTGGATTGGCTGTCACTCACAATAGACTGCTGCTGTTGGTCCAAAAGGTGCTGAAGTCTAAACTACATCTCCCAGAGTCACTGCCCATACAATCCTCTTGTGGCTGGCTCAGATTATGAGTCCAAGTTCTGATTCGTCCAAGGCACCATTTTAGAGCTAGCTTACCCACACTGATTGGTCCAGTTCAGCAGTTCAAAACTAGAATGGGGAACTAGCAGACACAGTTCTGACTGCAAAGAAAGTAGGTTAGACAAACTGTAATTTCATTATTACTCTAAATAATTTCTGGCAAACAGTTACATCTGTCAGATAGGTTCCTTTGCACTCCTAGTGACTGCAAAAATGAAGTGAATGGGCAGCAGCTTGGTGGTACTCAATCAAAGAAACACACAGTCCCCATACAAACTAATTATGTCTGCAAGCAGACAGCTCTTAAAGAGACAGTACCAGAGGTTCTAAAACACTCACTGATAAATGGCTTAAATGCCAAACACCATTCAGGCTTGGAGCATTCAAGCAAGCTCCTGGAAGTCTTTTGGGAACCCCCATTTGCAGGGGGTTACATATTCATGTTGCTTTCTCCCCACCTGAGGTCATAATGCACTGCTTGTGACATCAGTTCTTTCCATGGCAACAGAATGTGATGTCACAACAGAGAATTATGACATGAAGTAGGGAGTAAGCTGTAGAGGCAGATGAATTCTAATAGATAAAGATCATGTATTTGTGCACATTTCCTCTGCAATAAAGAGGGAGGAGAAACCTACAGAATATATTTGGAATGCAAGCTGAATTGTACCTAATTGTTATGTTTTCAAAGTTTCTTTAAGGCATCAGCAGCTCTTCAAGGCTCTTACTGCGGGGGAGCTGATGTGGGCAAATATCTGCTTTGCACAGTTTATGATGTCTCAGATGCTTCTGCCAGGATGCTGCCTCTGGCATGTGCCTCAGGAAGTAATCATGGCGTAGTGAGGTATGGTTTTGCGAATGACATTCACCAGTCTATTCTCAGTAAGAACACAAAAAAGGTGCTGCATCAATGCGTGGTCTGAAAACAAAACAAAATAGTGATATTAAATGTATGCTGAATATAGAAAATGGAGTTTAAATCGACATTTCAACCATAGGTGGTCTTCAGGAATTATCTAAAGAGGAAAATCCAGAGTTAGCACCCCTCATTAGTCTATTCTCAATGCCCCTTTCAGAGGTCATAAGCTGTTTGGTTCTGATGTCCAGGAGATTCCTCTTCACCCTTCAGGCAGAACCCTGAAGTCTGTGCATTCCTCTACCATACCCAGTCAAGGGGTAGGCATAGGATTCCTTTTAGTAGCTGGTGCTAGGCACTGTTCAGCAGCCAGACAGCAGGATAAGGGCAAGGACCAGGAGCTTTTCCCACCCCAGCACCACCCCACATGCCCATTCAGAAGCCCGAGAGGTGGTGACACAGGTGGAGCCACCACAGACAGCTCTTCCTGACTCATTGTACACCCCAATGGCCATTGCCTCTAGGAGTGGTTGTAGGGGTCACCTGTTTCTCCACCTAAGCCAGTGAAGATGCTTTGGTTCTAGAAATGGTAGAACATGGCGTGCTCTGGAACTTTTAGACACCGCTCCAGCTTATCTGCCAGTGGTGACTCATTATCCTCAGAACAACTTCCTCTGCTGCTGAAGAAAAAGAAGGCAACAGAGCCTGTGCCCATCAAGCAAAAGCACATGGGGTTTTACTAGTGCTGTGTGTGCAGGAATTAGCGTGGACTGGCCAGAAAATATTTCTGCAGAACATTATTCTGCATCCATTTTCTACTGCGAATTTCACTATTCCGTTTGTGGTGAAATTTGGTGGAATTTTGAAAATTCCATGGAATTTCGTTCTGCCAGAATCTGAATATTCTGCACAGCACTAGGTTTTACTCTTGGTGCTTTCTGGTCCCAAAGTAGACAGGAGACCTGTGGCTTACTCTGGCTCTCAGAGAGCTAGACTTCTTTATAGAGTACAAAAGTTCAGAATGGCCACTCTGCAAAGCCTGCTCCCACTGCTGCAGGCAGGGAATGGATCTTTCCCTAGACATGAAGGATGCTTACCTATATATCAAAATTTGGCAGCCTCACAGAGAATATTTGATGTTCCTGTTTCAAGGAAACATTACCAATTCAGGCGTTGCTGACTTGTCTTCTGCACCATGGATCTTTACCAAATGATTGGCAGCGGAGGCAACAGCCCTTCGCAGGAATACCTCTATGTTTTCCCTAGCTGCATGACTAGCTCTTGAAAGCCTACTCCAGGGTCAGCTCCTGCACGTGCTTTCGAACCAGACAGCTGTTTCCAGTGCTCTGGGAGTCGCTGTCAACATACCCAAATTAGTGTTGACCCCTTGTCAATGACTGCAATATATAGAAGTAGTCTTGGATACCATTGGGCTCAGCCTTCCTGCCCTCAACAGGGCTCAATGCCTGATTGCCCAAACACAACTAGTGCATGGAAGGAGGTATGTCTCAGCCAGGACATTCCTACAGCTCCTCAGCCTAGCCAATGGTACTGTAACAATGGCAGCTGCCATGAGGGCAGCTGACCATTGGCCAGGCTGCATGAGAGATACCCCAGTGGACGCAAGAGATATTTTTCTTAAAAGTCACCTCTGAGGTAGGCCTGCCCAGCTCTGCCTCAGAGGCAGCCCAGCCTCTGAGGTAGGTATGTTTCTGAAATGGACATTGTGGACAGGGCTGCCTCCCAGGCAGGCCTTTAACCTCTACAACTAAAGAGCTGAGCTGAGCTGCACTGCTGTGCCAGATTTTTGGTGTAGTGGAAGGGTCTGCAGCCTGGTTAACAAGAGGTCGAGTCTGAATCCACACAAGGTCCTTTTGCTTCTATTTTATTAGAATTTCACTTGAGTGGTGATTCATGGTGGCATGGTGTTAGAACAGTAAATATATAAGAGAACGGACTTAACTGTGAGAAAGAATGAGTGCAAAAAAAGTTTTGTATTGCAGGCAGACCTGTCTCAGAGGCAACTTTCATTAAGAAAAGTGCTTTTTGCCCCATTGGACCCAAAGAGTCCATTGGGATCTGCTCTGAGATGACCTGGAACAAAGGCTTTTAGTAATGTCTCCTATGTGCTGAAGTGCTCATGTGGTGGATGGAACCCAGCAACTTGTTAGAGTTCTCTTTGCTGATCCCTCGCCTCTTCAGGTCTCACAACAGATGCTTTGGGAGTAAGCTGGGGTGTACACTTGGGCCCCATCAGACACAGAGCATGGACCCTAGTGAGAGCTCCTTGCACATAAATGTTCTGGAAATGTGGACTGTTCTGTATGGGCTACAAGCCTTTCAGATCCATCTGTCCCCAAGTCGTCTGCTAGTGCAGACAGATAACGACAGTGTGATGCACTACATCAGCAAGCAAGGTGAGGGGGACTCACTCTTATCCCCTATGCAGGGAAGAGATGAGAGTTTGGTTTTGGACTCTGGAACACTGTCTTGAACTGTCAGCAGTACATGTCCCAGGTGCCCAAAACATCTTGGCAGACAGGCTAAGCAATTCATAGTCCAGATTAAATGAGTGGGAACTGCTGATCTCCATCATTGACAACCTGTTCAACAGATGAGGTCATCCAGAGTTGGACTTTCTGTGTCCCCACACAACACAAACTGCTGCTTCTCTGTTCACTTGTTCCAGGGCCTAGAGTTTTCTGGTGAGATACTTTGTCCCTATCACAGGCTGTGGGTATGGATGGACTGATATGCAGTGAGGCAATGTAGGTTCTTTTAATCAGCTTTATTCTTCCACAGCAGAACAAAAGAATCCATAAAGCGAACTTGGGCAACAAAATAAAAGCAGAATATCAGCTTTCAACAAACAGCAACATAACTGACACATATTGTAACAACTAGAAATCGCTAGCTGTACTAGGTGTTCTCCATCCAACACCTCGCTCCTATCTGCCTGAACTTAGAACTGGTATACCTTTATGCAGGTAGATGTATCATGTGACAACTTGGCTCCTCCACATTGGGGACAGGCAGAATAAAAAGTTTATTTCAGACATTTTATCATTTTCCTTAACATCTGTTAATACTTTTATTCTTTATTATACAATGGCAAGGATAATTCTAGTAATCTGATTGGCTGTTGAGCTCTAGACACAGTGATGCTATTACGATAACATCACTCTATCTAGGAGCAGGCAGGAAACAACTGCATAACCACAACAAATCACTTGCCACTTCACGTCAATGAAACATGACCCATCAAGCTCACGGCTTTACCCATAACGTGTCCGCCCCCCTTCCATCCACAGGTCCTGCAGTCAGAAAAATAACAGCTGTATAACTCATTTCTATTTTCATTGTTGTCTAAAACAGCACTGCCTGTGACTTCCTGAAACTGCTGCTTCACGTGGCGCTGTCCTTCAGATAATGGACTTCAGGAATGCTCCTGCTCAACCGCCCATTCATCAGAAAACACATTCAACAAAACAGAAATACAGAAGTAAACTGAACACAGTAGAAAAAAAGTGATAGAAAAGCGACTGTTCACACTCGGGCTGACATCCTGTCATCACGTGCACTGTAGAGCCCGCTATTCAAGTCGGGCTGTACAGTTGCTGAATCGATTCAACTGACCTCAATGTAAAACAAAATATGAAAGCATAAAACTCTGTCCCTTCAAACCATTGTCCACTACTAGGTTTAAGAGCAAAGAAGGGCTGATAATGAAACAGAAACAAGAGAAATATTGGAGGAGTCGGGCAGCAATATCATTCTGGCAGCAGCTCCACCCTGTGGTGGAAAATAATATTCTGGACTATTTTTCAAATATACACCTACATCCACAAAATAAAATATGCATATAATTTTTTCTTTGTTCATTTAAAATTAACAAATGAGCCATTGTATAATAGCAATAAGGCACTCCAGGGATGTGTGTTATTGTGTAATAATATCACGCCTGTGGTGGTGGAAGCACTCGGCTTTGCCTCATGCTTCATCCCACCCAGGGTGACATTATTACCTAATAACACACACCCTATCATGCTGCTGTTAACTATATATACATGTTATTTCCATGTTAAAATATCAAATTCCAAGCATTTTGGGCACCTGTTGACTTCTGAAACACCGCACACAGTAGTACCTCTCTATAAAATAGGTGGAGAAGCGGCCAGACAGCTCTAAAGGAGCATACTGTTTGGGAAAGAATCAGAAGCATCTCATTGTAGGCTCAATACATGAGGAATTGTTCCATCTCCTTATACTAGATGAGCAGGTAACCAAACCCTTCTTTTCTTTATTATGTTCCCTTTTTGGAGAAAATATCCGCTTTCGGAAGGACACTTTCATCAGTGGCACTGCATTTATGTGTGTAGTGTAACTATCCAGCTGCCGAGCGTGCAGCTATCCTAGAAAAGCGTGCAGAGAACAGGATGGGAAAACTGAGAATGCAGCCCAATAAGCCGCTACGCCGAGAGCAAAACTGCACAATGTCCTTGCGGTCTCAGGCGGTGGCTTCAGCTGCTCCTGACTGCGCTCTTCTACTCCTACTGGCTGGTTGCTTTTTAATGCAAAAACCTTGTTTCCCTTAGGAACACTGTAAGGCACTTCCCTTCATTTTTGTTGTTTTACAGAATGCCATGTTTCTCTGAATTAGAAAAATAAATGGAACAGAAATTCTCTATCTGCATCGTAAGCAGATTAGGTAAACAGTCTTAAGGCGCTTGTCTTAATACTTTTCTGACCAAATTCCTCAGTGAGCTTTTCCCAATTAAGTGTATTTCTGGATGAGGAAATAATTAAGAAGTGTGACATATGTGGTTCCTCCAGGCAGTGAAACAGATAACAAAAATAAAAACAAACAAACCACAAAATGGGTGGCTAACCCAACAAACTAGAACATATAGAAGACACTATACTAAACATGACACATCCTTCACTACTTCAGAGATAGCACCACTTGTCACAGGTAAGCAAGGTCCATGAAAACATGGAGGCCCTTTCAGTCCCTCTCCTGGAAAGGGAGGTTCCTGTATATCTTCTCTCTCCTTAAGAGGTTGCTTCTCAAGCTCCAGATGGAGGTGCAGCTCTAATACTCATTGCTCCCTTATGGCCTTGGTGTTGTGGCGCAGGTCAGGAAGCATAGGAAGACCAGGAGAAGCCATAAAATTCGCAATTAATGTTTTATATGAATAACAATAAAATAAAAACAATGTGCAGGATAACTCTTATACAGGCAGTTTAAAATGAAGTCCTTCATCTGAGGGTATCTCTAATTCTAAATTTCTGTCTCTCCAATAAAAGATTGTTCTCTTTTCATACATTATGTCTTTTCTGGCAGCTAACTTCTGCATTCTCAGCTCATTAAGGTGTATGTCCTGTTTTCACAAGTGTCCCAAAACTTCATCAGTTTCTTTCCTTGCAGGTGCAACAAAATAGAACATTGTGCCCAGAACTGATTTTCCGTTGACAACTCTACAAATGAGCTTGTGGGGTCAAACTGCATCTCAAGGTTAAACCCCTGAGTTCCAAATAGCTTTCTGCAATCATTTCAGCAATATAACTAAACAAATTTTCAAACCAGAGAATCCAGTTCACATAAAAATCCATATATATATTTATAATGCATGGATGGGAACTTTCCCTCTTAGAAAAGGCCATCAAGAAGGGAGATGAAACCTTCTATAGGTACATGAGGGAAAAGAGTAAGGAAGAATAATCAGATTAGCAGCACAAGATGGCCAGATGGTAGAAGACAAACTCAAAGTAGAAGTGTTGAACAGATTCTTCTGCTCCATATTCACAGTAGAAGATAGTGATAAAGGACCTCCACTAAGCAGACTGAACACAATAACAAGGAGGCTGACACTAATCCCTTCACAGAGAAAGGGTCCTAGAAGAACTAAATCAACATAAGGGTTGATATGGCAGTGGGACGGATGGCATTCACCTGATGGTGTTGAAAGAACTAAGGGAAGAAATTTCAGCACCATTAGCAGACTATTCGGTAAATCAGTGGAAGTGGCACAGTACCTCAGGACTGGAGAAGAGCAACAGTGGTGCCCCTGCACAAGGGAGGAAGCAGAGAGGATACCGGAAACTATTGTCCAGTCAGCCTAACCTCTATAGTGGGGAATAATTATGGAGCACTACTAAAGAGAATAGTGGAATACCTGGGGAAATGGAAAACTAGACCCCAAGCAACATGTCTTCATGGCAGGTCGATCATGTCAAACAAAGCGTGACTCATTTCTTTAACTGGGTTACCAAACCAATAGAGCAGGCGCTGCAGTGGACTTAGTGTACCTAGACTTCAACAAAGCCTTTACACGTCCCCCACAGGAGACTAAGAAACAAACTAGAACACGCATGGGTTAGGGCAGAAGATAGTTCACTGGGTTAGGAATTGGTTACAGAATAGGGAGCAGAAAGTCTTGGTCCACAGGGCTTTGTCACGAGGGAAGTGACCAGCAGCAGACCACAGGGGTCAGTGATGTGTCCAATCTTCTTCAACATCTTCATCAGTGATATCACAGAAGAATTGGAGGGAAGGTGTACCTATTTGCAGATGATGCAAAGCTCAGCAACAGAGTGGATACACAGGTTGGGGCCACAAGCATGGTAGCTGACCTCAGGAAACTAGAGGTGGTCAAAACACTGGTAGTTAAGATTTAACGCCAAGCAATGTAAGGTCATGCACCTGAGGGAGTGAACCCAGGGGTAAAGTACATTCTGGATGGGCACCAATTGGAAGTGACAGAGATTGAAAGGGACCTAGGTGAACTCATCACCAATGACTTCAAAGTCACAAAACGGTGCAAAAATCTTTGCAGTGAGCAAGTGGCATCCTCAGATGTTTAGGTAGGGGCATTACAAGCAGAAAGCATGAGGTAATCATGCCACTGTACATAACCTTGGTAAGGCCACCTGGAGTACTGTGTCCAGTTCTGAGGCCACACCTGAAAAGGACATAGATTAGAGACCGTGCAGAGAAGGGTTACTAAAATGGTGCAAGGGCTGCACCATGAGACATATGAAACTAGGCTCAAGGTACTAAAACTGTACTCGCTAGAACAGAGAAGAAATAGAGGAGACATGATAGAAACATTCAAATACATCAAGGGAATAAGATAGAGAATCTCTTCCAAGTAAACAAAGGAACTCGGACAAGGGGCACAACTTGCGTCTGATGGGAGAGCAAGTTCAGGAGCAACTAGAAAGTAATTCTTTACAGAGAGGGTGATAGACCCATGGAACAGCCTGCCAGCACAGGTGGTGGCAGCTAAGACAGTAAGAGAATTTAAACTAGCGTGGGACTGACAGTGTGGACCGCTTGGCTTGAACGATAAAGGGAAAGGGTAACCACATTGGACAGACTAGATGGATCAAATGGTCCCATCTCCAACTCAAGGAGTTACATTTATATTCCCTCGAGCAAGGAGGAAACAGAGGTGACATGATCAGAAACATTTAAGTATGTGAAGTGGCTAAACACAACTTAGGCATGTAATCTATTTCAACTGTGAGCAGCACATATACGGTCCATAATTTGGTTGGTGGGAGGTAGGTTCAAAAGCAACTCAGGAAGTACTCTTCATGGAGAGAGTGGTGGAACTAATGGAACAGGCTGCCCCAGGAGCTGGTAGCATCAAAGGCGATTACAGATTTCAAACTTGCATGGGCTGGGCATTGCGGACAGGTTAGGCTGCAGGCAGCGTGGCGGGAGGTAGTCTTTTGGGCAGACTAGATGGATCATGTGATCCCCATCTGCCGACATTTTTCTTATGTTCTTACGACACCATTCTTATGCATGTCCCTGTATACTTGTGACTAATCTGTCAATCAATGCTATATACATGCACTAATTAAAGTTGTATACCTACATTAATCAAAAATTAAAAGTATATACCTGCAGTATTAGAAAGTACATAGCTGCAGTACATTAAACCCTTTGGGACACCACTAATACAATTAACACAGCATTAGGAAGCTAGTCAAACCAATTAACAAGCTGCAAAAGAACCTGGAAAAAGACACTTGCACAAAACCTAAAATCTTCCAAACTCCTACCTGCACTCACTACACACCATTCTCTTGCTGGAAGAGACCTTCAGGTGCCATAATGTGATCACAAATGCAATCTCCATAACAATAACCATCCTAATGCATTCTATTCAACAAACAATGGGTAGGGTAGAACACTTTCGAATGTATACCCATCTCCAGGGCTAATCAGTACAATAAAGCCACTCTCCTTTTGGGCTTGTGGCTTATAGCTCTAATTAGCCCCCTGATGGAATACACATCTCTGTATACCACCCTTACATATTTAGTTATATATTAACTACAGATAAGCAAGGGTGAAGAAAAGATAGAAACAACAAGTGAAGGCAGGAGATAGCTGGAGGGAGAATCGTGATACTATCTGTGATCATTTCCTAGGTCTCACAAGAAAATTTGATTGCAATCGACAGACAGGAGACAGAAAAGGAGAGGATAGAACAGATCCTTGCTTTTAATTCTCTTCCCCCACCCCATTTCCTTGGTCCAGGTTTGGGAGAGGCCCAGCTCCATCCCCCAATCCACCAGCCAACACTGACCATCTTCTCCGGGGAGGGTCAGCAGAGGTACTCCAGGCCCCCACTGAAGCCCAGATCCAGTTCTGGTTCATGCCAGGCTAGTCAGGGAGCGGAACCCCTCTTTCATCCAGCGGGAGTTTTTCCACCGTTTTCCTCCCTCAGTGTTGGGGCATGCAGTTACATCAGTGGCGGTGCTGTGTACACTTCCATGTGCATCCCATCAGGTGTCTGCCTTGCCTCTGACTACTGTGGACAGCGCCAGTGTGCCAGCCTCCATTGGGGGCAGGCAAGCACTGGCATCTGAAAAATCCTTGCTTTAACTCTTTCTGCATAACATATGGGATAGGGTCTTATGCAACCCTGTCCCAGGCCTCGATGGATCTGGTTCCTTTACTACAACAGCTGGCAGAGGAACCACCAGTGCCTCTGCCCTGTGCAAGGGTCTACTATCACAGGAATAGGGAACCCTGGTCCAGCCGTACCTCAAATCTCAGCATCTCCAAGTATGGTTCCTGAAAACAGCCATTGCCCAGTTATTGGTTTCCCAAAAAGTGGCTGATGTTTTAGTGGCTGCCAGAAAGCCTTCCACCAGATCCACATACTCTATGAAGTGGAAGTGGTTTGTCCTATTGACTGCTTCTCAGCACCTAAATCCATCCACCTGTCCAGTTAATCAGGTTCTGGAGTATTTGCTGTCCTTATCAGATGCAAGCCTGCAGTATTCCTCCATCGAAATGCATGTGCTGCCATTTCATCCTTCCATGTGTCTATTGAGGGTCGTACAGTTCCTCAGCTGGAGGTGAAACCCGTGTGTTCGGAGAGGCATTCCATATGAAGCCTCTCATTGAAATCCAGTCCTTGCTTGGGACCTGAATATTGTTTTGAAAAATTTACTTTGGCTCCTTTTGAGCCAGCCATGTCTTAGCTTACGCGTTCTTTCTTGGAAAGTGTTGTTTTTATTTGCAGTTACTTCTGCTTGAAAAATCTTAGAGCTGCAGGCTGTCATGTAAGCCTCCTTATTTGATTTTCACAAAGATAGGTCATCTTTCCGTACCAGTCCTAAGTTTCTACCCAAGGTGGTGTCTGAGTTTATTTTAAATCAAATGATCCACCTGCCAGTTCATGTCGCTGAGCATGCCAATCCAGGGAAGCATTGCTCAATACTCTAGATATACGTAGAATACTCTGGTACTATATACACTACGAAGGACTGCAGAAAGTCCTTATGGTTTTGTTTCATTCACCCCTGAGAAGAGTGCACCCTGGTTTCTACACCGTGCTTGTCCAAATGGCTAGCAAACTGTATTGCTTTCTGTTACGGAAGTAATGGTAAGGAACTTCCTGGGGTGGTTTGTGGTTATTCCACAAGAGGTATGGCCGCACCTCTGTTGCTTGTTTCAAAATGTGTCTACTGCAGACACCTGTGCAGCTGCCACCTGCAGTACAGTCCACACTTTCACGTAACACTACAGTCTGAACTTTGTCTCTTGAAAAGGGCTGGCTTTGGCGAGCTGCACTTCAAGGCCTACTTTCTTAGGCCTGTAGACTCCAGCCACCCAGGCTGTTCATGAACACTACTGCTTGGCACTCATTCCATAGGAGTGGCCTGTTGAAGAGAGATCTTTGAAGAAGATAGAACAGTTACGTGACTAACCATGACAGTAGATCTTTGAGAGAATCTTTCATCAGGCCATCCACCCTCCTTCCCCTGAGGGTCTGAGACTGCAACTCATCTCCACCATAGTCTGCCTGTAGCTCTCTGCCTCCTTGGTTTGCAGAGCATTGGGTTCTCTCCTGGTTCCCTATAGAGATGTCCTCCGAGCATGATCTCTGACAACAGAGGAGAGGAGGGGCTGCTCACGCTTATGTAGCAGTTGACCTCTGATGTCATCATAGGCAGCCACTGGTGGACTGCTTGCAAAAGTTTCCATGTGCTCCTAGTGCCTGTCAGTTTATAGCTCCATAGGTGTGGCCCTGATGAAGGAGATTCTTTCAAAGATCTGCTGTTACATTAAGTATATAACTGTTCTTCGTTCATCTTTACAGCAACAAAACAGTGAGTGAGTGGGTGGAAATATGCCCACGGGCCCCTAACAGTTGACGACTAATTCCATCGTAGGAACTCCTTTGTTCATAGTGGATTGAGTGCTGGATCTTATAACGTGACATTGCTTTAGAGATCTGCAGCATTAAAGCCTGCCCTGAGCAGCCTTGCTATGTTTGTCACATAAAAAAAAAAAAAACACCCCAGAGTCAGTCCAGTGGTATGAAGGGCTTGAGCTGCTTCCATCACGTCGGTGAACCAGGTTTGGAAGCGGACCTGGATCACTCCTGGACTAGCTGGGTATGGAGGATTGGGCATCCATGGGACAGCTCTCCTGTCCTCTGGGAGGGAGGACTGCATATCCTGTGGCTTGCCTGCCACCTAGAGGAATCTAGGTGGCAGCACCATGGGACAACACAGGAAGAAGAAATTGAAGACAAAGTTAAGGGACCAGATGGAATTCATCCTCAGGTATTTAAAGAGCTTAGGGAGGAACTCACTGCTCCATTAGCTGAACTTTTATTAAATCACTGGAGATTGGACAGGTACCAGAAGATTGGAAAAAGGGCACTGTGGTACCCCTACACAAGAGTGGAAGCAAGGAAGAGGCAGAGAACTACTGCCCTGTCAGCCTCCCCTCAATTGTGGGTAAAATTATGGACTCGATAATGGCATACCTGAAAACCAGTGGAAGGCTTGACCCTAAGCAGCATGACTTCACAACTGGTAGGGCATGATGCCAGCAAGCAGAATTCTTTGACTGGGTGACAAAGTAGTAGACCAAGGCAGGGCAGTAGATGTTGTATATCTAGACTTTAGTAAAAGCCTTTATTCCACCCCCACAGAAGGCTTATTAACCAACTGAAAATGCAGCTGCAGGAGAGAAAATTGTTAATGGGTGAGAAAACTAACTTCTGGGAGGACCCAAAATGTTGTAGTGAATGGCACCCTGTTTGGGGAGAGATGGTGTCCAGCTGGGTTCCACAGGGTTCAGTGTTTGGACCAATCCTCATCAACATATTCATCAGCAACATCACAGATAGACTGGAGAGGAAAGTATGCCTGTTTGCAAATTACACCAAATTCTGCAACAGGGTGACACACAGGAAGGAGCCATATCGATGGAATCGGGCCTAAAAAACTGGAATAATGGTTCAGAACTTGGCAGCTTAAGTTTAGTGCCAAGAAGTGTAATGTCATGTACCTAGGGAAAAGAAACACAGGAAAATAATTACTATCTAGGGTGAACACTTAGCCATCACCTACTGAACCTAAACGGACCTAGTGGTCATGGTATCCAACAAACTAAATGTATGGAGACAATGTGAGAAGGTGGCACAGAAAGCCAGTAACACCCTTGGTTGCATCGGAAGAGGGATCACAAGCAAAAAGCGCAAAGTGATAATCCCACTTTACAGAACCTTGGTGAGGCCACACTGGAATACTGTGTCCACTTCTGGAGACCCCACCTTAAAAGAATATAGACTGTCTGGAAACTCTGCAAAGAAGAGCTACAAAGATGGTTTAGAACCTCCACTACAAACCCCATGAGACAAGACTTAAAGAATTAAACATTTACTCCCTGGAACAGAGGAGAAACAGAGGATACATGATAGAAACTTTTAAATACCTAAAGGGCATTAACTCAGTGCAGACTCAGAACCTCTTCCAAGAAAAAGAGAGCGCGTACTAGAGGCCACAACAGGCGTCTAATGGGAGGAGATTTCAAAGCAACATTAGGAAGTTTTCTTCATCAAAAGGGTGATGGAGCCCTGGAACTGGATGCCATCTGAAGTTGTGGATGCCTAGACAGTTAGGGGTTCAAAATATCTTGGGTCAGACATAGCAGAATTTTGAAATAAGAGAATATACTTGGGGCGGGGGAGATAGGTCAAATAATGGGCAGACTAGATGGATCACGTAGTCCCCATCTGCTCTTATGTCCTTAGGTTCTTGTGTTCTTGTGAAGGTACCCATGCCTGAAAGCCGGAGGTGTCTCTGGGAGGCAGAGTATGCACAAGCATCACTGCATGTGTGGGCTCACTAATGGAAAATAGGAGGAAAATCCTCCAACCATAGCACTGTCAATGCCTGGTCTCTTACAAGCCCATCACTGAAAACTGAATGCATCTAATCCAGGGCCCTTTGGCAGGACCACCAGAGAGTCCGATGATGGGGATGGGAAGACGGCCCATATGGGGTGAGTTGGAGTGTTGAAAGAGATAAGCAGCTTTGCAGAAAAAACCCACCCCCACCGACATTATGGTGCCACAACCCGCACCAGCCTGGTCCAATCAAGTAAATCCCTTTCCCACTCAGCCCCAAGTAAAGTTGCTATTAACAGTTACAATACCCTTACCACATCAGTCAAATAGCCCTGTTTTCACCACTCACTTCCTCTAACCCAGCATCATACAGAATCGTACTCCCAACCACCCACCACCCTCTGGCAATCCCACTCCCCTCAGTTCACCTCAAAGGTAAAGTATTCCGTCTGGGACTGAGACAGGGTAGGTACCTGTAATAGAAAACCACCCCTCACCACACACACAGCAGTGCTCTGGTCAGCCAGTTGGCTGGGTTTGAAGGTACTATTCACTTCACCAGGGCTGATTGGGGAGGTATGAGTGCTACAAGGGAATGTAGGGCGAGGTTTGCTATATTGGTCTGGGCTGTGGAGTGGGGGAATTGCTTTTATGCAGCAAGTCAATTTTTCATAAGACCCAACCATGCATAGTGGCACTTTGCCAGAAGAAATGGATTTAGTGGCATTTTAGTGGTGAAGTGTCAGTATCGTAGTCTATCTAGGTGACACAGGCACAGTGCCACTGCTGGTAGCATGAAGCCGGGGAACTTAACAAATAATTTTGTGATGTTTCCTGGCTTGTATACACTCTAACCAGAAGTCTGTGTTGAGTAGCAGAGGGTATATATGGAGCCAGCAGCAAGGGAAGGCATGGGGCAACACAACAGCAACAACATCCACTCTGTAATAGTCACCAGTGAGTTGTGTTTTGTTGTAGTACCAAACTACATGCTACTCGTAGTTCTGGTGAATTTTGCATTTTGCCAGCAATTTTGAGAGTGAAGTTCCTTTTTTAATTAAAATGTTCTCTTTAATAGTCGGCCTGGTGGCATCGTGGGCTAAGGCTCTGGATGCCTTACCACTCGCCACGCTCGACAACCCATATTCGGAAATAAGCATGGGCCATCTGAGTCGGTGGGGGGAGGGCGAGCCAGATGCAGCTGCTGGAGAGGTAGCTCCCTTCCAGGGGGGAAGATAGTATCCTCAACTCTTGACTGCCTCATGGTGGAGGCCAGGAGGCAGTGCAGGCCAGAAGGAGTGCCCGGCGCTTGGCTGGCAGGTGGGTGGAAGGGCTGTCACCAGGACTGTAGAATGCATGCGTGCCTCCACATGCATCGTCTCTACTCCTGGGCCCCGGGGTAATAAGGGAAAATGGAGGAAAATGGATCCTCCGGCTGCAGGATGACACTGGACCCTTTGCAGACTCTGCTGCTGGGCCCAGCATAAGGTAAGCCCAGTAATTCTGGGATGTCGGGGCTTGGGGGGCAGTCAGACTGAAGGGGGCAACCTGAAGGATGACAATAAGATAATTTTTTTTTTTTTAAACTATCTTTGAAAGGAAAAGTTTCTCTTCTCACCATCCTTCTGAAATACCCGTGCAAAATCGTCCCTCACTTAGCCATGCCTGCTTTGAATATAACATATCACCCTTCCCACCACTGGCAGAACCCTCCACCCCATGCCAACCCAAGAGAAAGGATATCACCAAAGAAGGATGGTGACTAGCCCAGACCCTCCTCTCACGATCTCAGCTGGCTACCATCTGAGCAGATAGGATTCAGCATGCAGTGACAGTAAAACAGCTGATTACTGTAAGTGCATGCTGCATTCTATTCACTCAGATGGTAGCAGATTAAGATGCTGACAGGAGGTTCTATGTAGGTCACTGTAATGCTTCTTCAGCGATATCCCTTTTCTTGGGATGGAGGGTGGCTGGGCGCTGCAGTGGGTGGGTGGCTGGGAGGGGTGTCTAATTTGGCACCAGTGGATGGGGGTAGGAGGCGAGGTTGGGTGTTCTGAGTGGGTGAAGGAAAGGATTTTTCTTGCCGCTCTTGTGCGGGGGGACTTCAGAAGGTTGGGAAATAAACTTTTTTAAAAAAACATAGTGAAGGTTATTGGTGCAATATTAGCTGCTGCTGCTAGGTAATTGAAACAAAAATTGTAATGAAAAATAATGTATCCAACCTGTAAACTGAACCCAGGACCCTGGATTACCGTTCAAGGACACTATTCCTGGGACTTGGATTCGATTCCGTTAGGCCATTATTTGTTTCCTTTGTACAGTCATTGTGATTTATAAGTTACTCCCCATATTTACCCCTACAAACAGGGCCAGGGTATGTCCATTTGATGTTGAGGGATAGGGTAACACCGACAAGCGTGGTGTCCAACACTGTTATAGATACTCCCACTACCCCTTCTGACACATACAGTTATGTATACCCCTAAGTCATGCACAGTTGCACACACCTCTGCCTCAGACACACATGCAGTGAACACAGTAAAACACACACACACACTCTCACACCCTTGTTGGCAGACCAGCTTATCCCCACAGGTGCCATTAGAGACATGGACATTTTTTGCTTTGTTTCCAGTTTTTAGCCAGGAAAGATGCACTGAGCCAAGGCTTGTTTCCAGTTGCATCTTGGGAGCACACAAGTTAAGTGACTGGCTCATGGTCACACAGTATGCAAGTGGTGTCTATGGCATTCAAACCCAGCTCAGTGCTTTCAACCACTATGCTATACTGCCTTCTAGTAAATTTAGTAGTTTTGTGGGCCAGGCCCTGGTTGTCCGGGCTAGTGATGGGGTGAAGCCCTACACAGGGAGGATAACACCCACAAACCTAGAGCAAGCCACCACACACGGACAGCAGCATCCACCAGCAGACCTGCTGGTGGTCTCCACTGAGCTGCAACTGGGAAGATAGGGCTTGGTGTGAGCAGAGCCAGCTTTGGCCAGACTGACAGTTTCCAGAACCCTGTCTGTTGGTCCAAGACACTGGAGGATCTGGGTCAGACAAAGAATGGGTGACCCCTCTATAAGCATGTGCATGTGTGTGTGCGTGCACACACACACTAACCTATCCCCATCCCCACACACGTGGACCACATCACAACACGATCCACTGGCATACCCAAACCACTGACCATCCATGCAGAAGTCACCATCAGAAAAGAAGGGCTTTGTATGCAAGCAGCAACAGCTTGGCAGGCCAGCTGCAGTGTTTTCCATCACCAAGCCCTGATCTGTAGGGTCAGATAATAGGAGTAGCAGAGTAAGTATGGAAACCTGTGAGTGGGTGTGTGTGTGTGCTTACAACATGCAAGATTGCTGTGCTGACACTACTGTATTCTTCTACAGATGACAACGGCAATATCAATATTGCCTTATTCTGTGTTTTTTTTTTTTATATATAATACAGCAAACCACAAATGCAGTACAACTTTAAACATTAAGCTAATGCCAAGCCAAAGCAGCCATTGTTGGCTGTAGCCAGAATCTTGCTTTTGAAGCCACAAGTTTACCTGTATTAAATTACTGTTGCTGTGTGTGTGTGTGTGTGTGTGTGTGTGTGTGTGTGTGTGTGTGTGTTGGGGGGTGGGGGGAACACAGCTACATTAAAACAAAGAACAAGCAGAAGGTACAAGAATGGTGGGAGTAGTTTATTTGTCAGCACCAAGGTAGTGTGACAGATGACCACAGCAAGGTGCAAGTCCCTTACTACAACAACAACAACAACAACAGGGCCGCACTGTAACATACTCATTGTTCCAGACACAGGGGCTCCCCTCCTGATGCAGTAGGCCACTGGATTTCTGCTCTCAAGGGCATCTACAATGCAGGCAGGCTGCAATCCAGCCACATTCAGCACTGGCTGTTGGTTCCTTTGTCCTTCTCTCACTCTCTGAACTACTAAGGCCTGGAGGACCACCATGTGCCCTGGCTTCCAAGCCTTTAGGTAGATGGCCTAAATAAATAATTCAAATGGCACCCGACACCCAGCTGTACTGCCTGATACAGGACCTGGAACAGCTGCCCTTCATCTCTTGCTCTGCACTGTCTCTTCAGCAATGCACACAAGCTGACTTGCAAGCAACTGTCATGTTCTTCCTCTCCGGCACTCTGCAGCAATTTTACAGTTGGTTCTCTGTTCTTTAGACCTGGGATGGCACAGTTTGCAGTCACTCCCAGCACAACAGGCCTTCTCACCTTGAGATCTACACTCGCTCTACCTGCTTCTAGCACAATCTTACCTTTATAGGCTCCACTTGCAGCCCTTTCCCATTGGTGCCTGGGGCCATCACTCCAGGAACTCAACAGCCCGCTGTCCAGAGACTGGGACTCGAAGTGGCTTCTCCTTCCTCAGAGGTCTCCTGAGTCCTTGTAATTGTGGGGTGCCAAGTGCAGAGGCGAGCCCACCCAGTAGTTGGATTGAGGAAGTATTTTAAATAGAATTACAATTTGTTTTAATTGTTTTCAGGGAAGGGTAGATGTCTGGGGAGAACTAGGTGACACATAAAGGACACTGTCAGCTTGCCCCTCGGTTCTGTCTCAGTTTGCAACAATAATTCCACAGGCACATACCTGTACCAATGCTAGAGTAGAATGCACCTTCATAAGCAAAAACTGAACTGGTTACCTGTTTCAGTAAAAAAAAAAAAAAAAACATTATTTCAGCTCACTTTGGGACAGAATGCAACCCTGACCCACGGAAGGAAATCCCATGCCGAGAATCGCATGTAGACAGAGTCTGAGTGCAAGTGAACTTTTATGGTCCCCATCTCAACAAATGCATCATTTAGTAGAACTCTGTAATGTAAAGTGCTGCTGGTATTTAAAATGTAATCCGAGCACCAGTTCAGCCACAAAACACTTTCAAAGCATGGCACGAGGAAATCCCGCATGCGGCGTAATAGTATGCGTTCTTGCGCTTGCGGGATCTTTCCTCCGCTGCTATTAAGCAGTGCGTGATTTTGGCACCACGCTTTGAAAGTGTTTTGCTGCTGAACCGGTGCTTGGGATTAGCGAAATACCAGCAGCACTTTACCCAGTTAACAACCCTGGATCTTGACTCCCAGGCTGCTCAAATTTGTTTATTAGCCTTTCATGTGGTACGGTATCAAAGGCCTTGCTAAAGTCCAGGTAGACCACATCTACCGCCACTCCCCTGATCAATCTCCTTTGTCACCCAGTCAAAGAAATCCATCAGGTTTGTTCAGCAACATCTGCCTGCTGGAAACCATGCTGTGTTGGATCCTGCTGTCCACTGGATTCAAGGTATGCGCTAATCCTTTGCGAGTAATGATTTCATCAGGTTTCCTACCACTGAGGTTAGGCTGACTGGTCTATAGTTACCAGCCTCCTCCTTGCTCCCGCTCTTATGGAGAGGACAACATTTGCCCTATTCCAGTCTACCAGAACCACACTCGTTTCTAATGATTTGTTGAACAAGGCTATCAGTGGCCCTGCTAGCTCCTTTCTTAGTTCCTTTAGAATTCTTGATCCCCTCTCACAGATGCTCAAACTCAAGCAGGTCCTGATCCCTCCTACACAGAAGCTCAAACTCGGGGCAGGTCCTGATTCCCTCCATATAGAAGCTCAAACTCGAGGAGCAGGTCCTGATTCCCACTCTCACACAGAAGTTCAAACTCAAGGAGCAGGTCCTGATCCCCTCCTACACAGAAGCACAAACTCGAGGAGCAAGTCCTGATCCCTCTAACGCAGAATCTGGTGCTCAAAGACCATCAAGTGCATGTGTGCATTCTGCTGTGTTTTGTTGCATGACACCTAACTGGCAATAGTTCTTACTCTTGTTCCCCACTGCACTATCACCTGTGGTCACTCAGGTGACAGTATATAGCTGGAATTCCAACCCTCCTCCCTGAGGCAGAAGACCATCCTGTGGGATGCTCAATCCCCCAACCCTCTGACTTGGGTGCATTCCCAAACCCGACTTGCTGGTGTCACAAGCAGTAATGTGCTACTGCTGTCAGACAGGCCCACTCTTTGAAGTTATGGAATTGTTAACCACACCTTTAGTGGTTTGTGTGTCCTGTGTTGAATTGCTGTGCTATGTTACTAAGACCAAATGTGGTCAAGTTTATGACCACTCGGGTAGCAGGATTGTGTCACATCTATCAATCAGTCAATTAGTGTTTATTTATAGAGTGCAATTCTCAAAAGATTCAAAGCACTTTACTTATAGTAACAATTAAAACCATAAAACACATCAGTTATGCAGTAAAACCCAATCATATTAAATTATAATCATTGTTTAAATATATTTTATAAACAGAATAATTGGGCATTGGCCCTGCCTAGCTATTTGGAATGCAGGGCCACTATAGCTCAACCTCTGGACCCTGATTGGCTGAGAACTCTCATTAAGTGGGTACAGTACAGTGGTGGTAGAGTACCATGAGGTAATCCTTTCTCCAGTGTGTCTAACTACTTGAGTGGAAGAAAGTGCGGCTCATTGTGGGGTGGGATTAACCGATCAGTAAACTTCCCCAGCAGTTGCCTTACCACTATTATGAAATGCTGCAGCATTTTTACATTTAAAATAAAAAGCTTACTGTGGGCACCCTAGCCTGTGCCCTTGCCATACCTCTCAACCTCCCTCATTACAAATCAGGGACAAAGCTTAAAATCAGGGACAAATGACCAAAATCAGGACACATCTGAAAAACAGTAATATTAGTTCCAGAAGCTGTGTACAACATGCTTCTTAGTGTGAATATCATTTTTTTAATGAGAACTAGACTGTAGCACCAATGTCTGGCATTATTTTGTGACTCCAAACCCTACTCTTCAGTGACAGAAATGCCAAATTTAGGACGGACAGAAGAAATTTCTGAGGCAAAATCAGGACATCTCTGAAAATCAGGGACAGTTGAGAGGTATGGCCCTTGCATCAAGCAATGGCAGAGCAGGAGCACACTACCCATGTAAATACAAAGTGGTATTCAGCCAATCAGAAGGCTGTATGCCTCACTCCTGCTTTATAATAAACTGCTTCCAATTGTTTACTATAAAATATTCATAGTAAATGTCTTCCTTTGATTACGTACATAAATATTTAAATAAATCACAACCATGTGACAACCCTTGTATGACTAGTACCCTCCTACATAACCTTTCTAGAAAAAGGGCAAAGCTAAAACTGAAAATTTGCACAGACACTCAAAGAAATAGCAGAGTTATATAAAGTCAACCAACAAGCCCCACCCGGACGGTTTTCTTTCTACCTAACATCAACACACACAGTAATTAAAAAAAAAAAAAAAAAACTAGCAGAATGAAAACTTACCAGAGGACCACTACCCCAAAAGACTTCTTGTTTGCTACCTTCGTTACTGCACAGATGACTTACTGTACAAAGAAAACATTCACAACTGACTGTCATTGAGGCACAGGTCAGGAAGCATAGGAAAACCAGGAACAGTTTCAAAATTCACAAATAGTGTTTATTTTTTCCAATAACAGTAAAATAAAAATAAAAGCGTGTTCAGTATATCTATTTACAAAGGCAGTACAAACAGAGAAAACAAGGTCCTCCTTCTGAGGGTATCTCCTAATTCCAAGTTTTAGTCTTTGTCTCCTTGCCCCTCTTTTAGCAAAAACATTGCTGCTCTTTTTATAAGTCTTTGCAACCTCTGCTTGTTAACAGACGTCCTTTCCTAAAATGTTCTTGTCAGTTTCTTGCAGGTGCTGCAAAAGAATATAGTGACCCAGAACTGACCTCCTGTTAATAGCTCTGGAGGGATTTTGCAAACCAGCATCTCGGGTTAATCCCTTGAGTTCCAAATAGCTTTTGCAATCATTTCAACAGTATAAAGAAAGAAAGGTTACTAGTGGGTACACATGAGGTTTCAGTATTAGGACCGTCCTCTTCAATGTCTTTATAAGCGACATTGCAGAGAGACTGGAAGAAAATATGTCTCTTTGCAGATGACACAAAGATCTGCAACAGAGTTGATGCACAGGGTGGGGTGGAAAGGATGAGAAGGGACTTGGCAAGGTTAGAGGAATGGTCAAATGTATGGCAGCTTAGATTCAATGCTAAGAAGTGCAAGGTAATGCACTGGGAAACAAAAACCCAGGGAAGAGTACACAATGGGGGTGAGATACTAACAACAACAAAAATGGAAAGGGACCTGGGGTAGTCATATCAGATGACCTAAAGGTGGGCAAGCAATGTGAGAGGGCAGCAAGGAGGGCTGGGGGATACTGGGATGCATAGGAGAGGCATCACCAGTAGAAAACAGGAAGTTATTATCCCTCTGTACAGACAGCTGGTGAGACCCCATCTGGAGTACTGTGTGAAGTTCTGGAGACCAATCTCTGCAAAGACATAGACAGGATGGAGCTGTCCAGAGGAGGCAACTAAAATGGTGCAGGGTCTGCACCAGAAGACACATGAAGAGGCGAAAGGAGCTTAATATGTATAGCCTCGGGAAAGAAGGAGGAGGGAGACATGATAGAAACGTTCAAGTACCTCAGGGAATCAACAAAGTCCAAGAGGGTAGCATCTTTTAAAAAAGAGGTGTGCAAGAACAAGAGGGCACAATTTGAAGATGGGGGCTCAGAGGTAATTTAAGGAAGTATTTTTTCACAGAGAGGGTTGTGGATGCATGGAGCGGCCTTCTGGAGGAGGTTGTGGAGTCAAAATCAGTGGTGGAATTCAAGCATGCATGGGACAGTCATAAGGCAATTCTAGGGGTGAGGTAGGAAGAAGTAGGCTGCTGGTTAACTAGGATCTGCAGCTTATCCAGTAGGTAGGAAATGGGCAGACTGGGTGGGCCAGCGGTCCTTATCTGCCGTCAAATTCTATGTTTCTATGTTTCTATAACTATACACAGGTTTAAACAAAGGGATTCCATTATCACATACAGTTTTACACAGAGATTCACATATATTTGTATAACTGCAGATATGCAAGGGGAAGAAAAACAGAAACAGCAAGTGAAGGCAGAGAGATAGCGAGGCAGAGAATTGTGAAACCATCGGAGTGATCAGTTCCTAGATCTCTCAAGAAAATTTGGTTGCACAATCAGAAAAGAGACAGAAAAGGAGAGGATAGAACAGACCCTTGCATTTAAACTCTCTGCATAATAAATGGGGCAGGGCCTTATTCAACCTTGTTACATAACCCCTCTTTAAGAGAGAACCTGTTTTACAAAAACAGTTTTCCAAAATGATCTGTTAAATTCCGTCTAACATTAGCTTGTAACCTTTACAGTTCAGTGCACGTGCAACAAAGCAGAAAAAAGTTTCAACTCACATTTTTCAACCTTTGGAATTCTCAGGCCCTGATCTATATCTTGACAGAAAGTCAGCATTGATATTCTCTTTCCCAGATTTGTTCATCACTTTAAATTTAAATGGCTGTTATGCCAGGTACCACTGTGTGATTCTAGAATGTTTATCCTTCATTTGGTTAAGCCAATAGAGAGGATTGTGATCTGTTATGAGTACAAAGTCAGCTCCTAGGAAGTAAAACCTAAGGGACTCCATGGCCCACTTTACATAAGGCATTCCTTTTCAATGGTGGCGTAACTTTTCTCTCTGTCATGCAATTTCCTACTGATACATCGAATAGGATGTTGTGTCCCATCTATAGTTTGACTTAGGACTGCACTGCACCTTGACCTTCCTCTGATGCATCTGTCTGTAACAAAATGGTTTCTCAAAGTCTGGTCTTCTTAAAACAGTGGCTGAACATACTGCAGTTTTAATGGCTTGAAAAGCCTCATCACATTCTGGGGTCCATTTCACAGTATTTGGGCACCATTTTTCATTGAGTATAGTAAGGGAGTAGTTAGTTGGGTAACATTGGGAACAAATCTGTGATAATAATAACCAGCCAGCCCTAAAATGACCTGACATGTTTCTTGATTTTGGGGAAAGGGCTGTTAGCTATAGCTTCTATCTTGGAAATCTCTGGCTTGACTTCTCCATTTGTAAGGAGTTCTCTGAGTCTGGTGAAGGATTCTCAAGGATTGCCAACTGAGTTGTACTTCAGGGACCAGAATGTCTACCTGAGGTCTCTCCTGAGATGTCACACATTTATGGACCTCTCTTTTCACCAGGTCATAGTTTTCTGACAGTGCACTGTCCATATTGCTGTAGGGCAAGTTGGGCTTTCCCTGTCAGGTAAGGTACCAGATCTGATTGCCCATTGCTGCTTTGGCCATGGGCAGGCTGCAGCAACCCTTTCAAAGTTATCAGGTATGCTTCAATATCATCTGAGGGACACAACTTTGTAAGTTTAAGGTCTTTAAAGTTGTTGCTTTACTGGATCTGTGCCAGAACCTCCAGCTTTGATAGCTTGCAAGGCATCCAGCCATTACTGCTCCAGTTACTGCATCTCTTCTCTGCTGCTCCTTTTGCTGTATCTCTTCTTTTCTCTGTTTCTCCATCTCTTGTTGTGTATAGTCCACCATTTGAAAAAGACAGGCTTTCAGGTTCTGTCACTGCCTGCTCTTTTTTCCCCATGACTAGTGCTGGCTGTACAGTCTCAGTTTGGACTTTGTTTCTGTTTTTAGTTTGGCTGCCATTCTTCTGGTGATCACTCCTGGACTTGCTGCTGCAGGATCCATACCTTTCTTCTGTGCTTCCCTGATGCCAGGTCTAGTACCACACACTCCTGGCTTAGAGTATGCACAGCGAAATCCACTTATAACACTACCTGTCATCGAGGCACAGGTCAGAAGCATAGGAAAACCAGGAGCAGTTTCAAAATCATGAAATAGCATTTTATTTTTCCAATAACAGTAAAATAAAAATAAAAATTTGTTCAATATAACTATTTACAAAGGCAATACAAACAAAGAAACAAAGTCCTTCTTCTGAGGATATCTCTTAATTCCAAGTTTGATGATGATGATGATAAAACTTTATTTTTATACAGGAAATTCTAATCATTAGGATTATACAGTCCTGTTCTCAAGATAGTCCTGTTTGTATTTCACTTAGTTACAACTAAACATAAAATATAGCAATACTCACATAAAAACAAAACATAAATAATAAACAACTTTTCAATTATCCAACATTACCTTAAAACACAAATACTACTAAAAGAAATTACAGAAACATAAACATATATCCTAAACATACTCATGTACAACAACATTCTATTCTATAAAATTTTAGAATTTCATTTTAAAAATCATATGATCTTCTAGAGATCTTATTGGAGGGTAGAATATTCCATACTTTAGCTGCCTGACATAAAATGGAACCATTACGTGATTATTATAAATTCTGGTAGGATAGACTCTATATCTATGTACCGATCTCAATAAGTCATGCCTACCTTTATTAACTTTAGGGAAAAGTGTTTGAGTAATATAATGTTCTGGATAAAACGTTTTATATTTATGTATCAGTATTATCCAATTTTTTGAAAAATTATTTCTAAAGGCTGCCAATTCAATTTTATAAGCATATTACAATGGTGAGTTCTATATGGACACTGCAGAACATATCTAGCTATTCTGTATTGCACCCTATCCAATCTAGTCAACTGATGTTTACTAGTTCTATAAATTATATCCCCATAAGTCAAGGTTGGCATAATTAACTGTTAAGCCACTTTTTCCTGTCCTTAATCTGTAAACATTTGGTAGTTCGTCTAAAGGCTCCTAATTTCTTAGTCACCTTTTTATATTATCTATGTGAACATCAAAAGTCAACATGGAGTCAAATGTCACCCCCAAATAACAATAACTATCCACCTGTTCTATTAATCTATTTGTATGTGATACGATATGAATCTGTGATTTAGACTTCTTATTTGAAAAATGCACCAATTTAGTTTTTAACATTCATCAAAGCCTTGACCCAGTGAGCCACCCCCACCTCGGTAAAGTCCGCCTGAAGCTTCTGTTGAAGATCCATAACAGAACTGCTGGTGGTGATAATCATAATATCATCAGCATAAAGTCTCACAGCTGGTGTCTCACCACCTGGGGTAGATCATTAACAAACAAGAGGAATAACAAGGGCCTAAAATGGACCCTGTGGAACTCCTCTGCCCACATTTCTAGATGTAGACAATGTCTGTGAGATCTTCACCCTCTGAGTACGTCCTGTTAAGTAAGATTTTATCCAGTTTCTAGGCCCATCAACTATACCTACATTTTTAATCTATCCAGTAAAGGGGTGGCTCACCAGGTCAAAGGCCTTCGACAAGTCCATAAATACAACAGCAGTTTCAGACCCAAGTTCAAAGAAGTACAAACCAGATCTTTAAACTCCAGCAATGCTGTAGTTGTGGAGTAACCCTTTCTAAACCCGATTGATAGGGTGTTAACAATCCATATTTGTCCAAGTGTTGGAGATCTGCCTATTTACACATTTCTCCAAGCACTTGGACAAGATGAAAAAGTAAAGCTATGGGCGATAGTTGTTCAATTCTGTGGCGTCACCCCTTTATGTATGGGATGACCGCTTTCTCTCAGGACGGGGAAAGCATTCAGACTATAGCTCAATTAAAAAAATATAAGTTACCGTTGGAGCAATATAGTCTTCCGCTAACTTAAGAAATCTACCCTCAATTTCATCTGGTCCTGCTGATTTATAGGCACTTATAGACTTCAGTTCCTGCATACTTCCGATATTTTCAAGGTCCTAAATCTAAAAAGGGTGAACAAGATGACTGCTTTGACTGCATATCTCCAGATGGAGAAACTCCCAGATTATTACAGCCTGGCAGATCTACAAAAATTTATTTAATGCCTCGGATGTACTCTCTGGGTTGTCAATTAGATTTGCCCCAATCTGTAAATTTAAATTTGGTTGTACTCCAAAATTACCAGGATTTGTTAAGTGATTGATAGTATGCCAAAATTTACGAGGTCAGAATTACAGTTCAGCTTATTTTGATAATAATGGCCTAGCCTTTCTTATAACATATTTACATGCATTCCGTTTTACTTTAAACAACTCCCAATCAGAGGGTAATTTAGATTTTAAAGCTTTTCTCCACAACCTATCTTTTACTCTAATAATTTTCAAGATCCTTTCATTAATCCAAGGTAATTGAGTATGTTTATAGCAAGGTCTTAATTTTGGTGCATGATAATCACAAATCTTATGAAAATAACTGGAAAAATATTCTACAGCTAGGTCCAATTCTGGTACTAATCTACATCTTTCCCAGTTCTCATTAACTATACTTTGCAGGAATCTCTGTTCAGAGAAATTCCATATCCCAGTCTCTGTCTATTTGTCTCTCTTTTTAGCAAAAACATTGCTGCTCTATTTGTCTTTGCAACCTCTGCTCATTAACAGGCATCCTGTTTTCCTAAAATATTCTTGTCAGTTTCTTGCAGGTGCATCAAAAGAAGACTGTGACCCAGAACAAATCTCTTTTTGACAGCCCTGGAGAGATTTTGCCTTTAGATGCGCTGGGTCTGTTTTTCCACTGTTCGCCCTGTGGCCTGCTCACTGGGTTCCCTCTCCAAACTAGTGCGATTTCCAGGAAATTCAAATTCACCCTCCCAGTTGAGCAGAACCAGATAAACAAAACCTAGAACTTGGCCAGTTTTACAGTATAGAACTATGGCATCTGACATCACTGCTCTTGAAGGATAATTTATACAAAATCATCTTGTTCTTAACACCAAGAAAACAATATGCTATTTTTCACTCACCCTCTTCCTCCTCTAACCTCTCCCCTCTCAGGATTACTTACTTCAATGGTGATGCCCTTGAACTTGTCCATACCTTTAACTACTTGGGCATCAACTTGGATATCTCACTATCCTTAATGCTCATGTCTCCACCCTAATCAAATCTCTGAACAAAAAGCGAGGCCTTCTCTATTGTATCTACCCTTCTCACATGAGCCTCTTGTCATAAGATTGCATCTTCCTCTCTTCTCCCACTTCTATCTTATGGTGCTCTGCTTCTGCTCACAACTAACACTACTACCTTATCGCTCCTCAAACAGGCTTACTATAGGGTTAGTAGGTTTGCCTGGGAGTCACACGCTGTGATGTCCTCTCTTCCCTGGATTGGTTATTGTATGAATCTAAACTGTGGTATGCCACTCTGAGTTTTCTGCACAAGCTGTCCACAAACATACTCCTCCTTGCCTCAGTGAGTCTATTCATTTAAGACAACCTCAACGAACCCTGAGATCTGCCTCCTCCCCTTCTCATAATGCAAAACCACGGTTAACTGTGGCCCATAAATCATTCACCTGTGTAGCTGTATCTGACTGGAACTCCCTTCCTCCCTCCATTCTGTTATGCTGCACCCTACCTGACTTCAATCCAACTTGCTTTCTTTTCTCTCTGCCTTTACATCTTGCTCCTGCTACCAGTGATATTAAATCCCAACAGATCTGTCTATTTCTTGTCCTTGCTGTCTTCCCTTAACCCTGGCTTCTTACCTTGCCTTCTGTGCCTCACTTTTAAACATAACTGCTATTGGTTAGCCCTCTTGTATCTGATATCATTGGCTAACAATTATATATTGTAGTGCACGCTCTTGAATGTGTCATGTACTTGTCGCACTACTGTGTAACCTACCTGCTTGTTATTTCATAAACCTGTGGTTGTATCTGTCTGTATCATAATCCTGTGGATCACTGAACGCTGTATATCAATTTTCCATTGTAACTGTCATTGCTATGTTAAAGCAATGTACTGTATCAATCAATCAAAATCTTTATTTATTCAGGCGAACATCATTGAGCATAGCTCATTTACAAGATGGACCTGAGTGGTCATAACAATATAAGGTTACAAATTTTACACAAAAACATGATACAGAGTGAACACAAATACAATGATTTATGAATGAGACAGATATACAAATATTTACATGTATACAAGGCAAAATGACAATAAACCTAAATCATATTAAAAGGAAAGAAACAGACAGTATAGTAGGGATAAAGCTCAGGTAGTTGGACTTGGGTGGGCATTTTTGTATGAAGTAGGTTGGAGAACAAGCTAGAAGAGCGATAGAGAAATAGGGGTAGCATAAAGGGGTGGGGGAAGGAGGGGGTGTGAGAGGACTAGGCCTTATGGAAGCAGTTGCATGATTCTGGGAATAGACTAGTGTACAGTTTTTGAAGGATGTTAAAGGAATGAGGGTGTCCAATTTCAGGGTCTTTAGAGAGAATTCCAGATAAGTGCTAGGAATAGCTGATTGCAGCCCTTCCATACTGGGTGCAGGTGATAGGAATCTTCAGCATGATGAGTTTATTGATCCTTAGGTGTAAGGCCTGGATGTGATCCAGTTGAAACAGTCTGAGATGTGGAAGGGAGTTTGTTTGTCAGAGCTTTGTAGATCCAGACAGCAGCATTTTGTTTCTTCTCTGTTGTAGGGATGTCCAACTGACTGCATTGTAGAGAGCAATGATGGGTGCTGGTGGGAAGATCTGTAATGAATCTAATAGCTCTATGATACAAGGTGTCTATTTTATTTAAATGGGAGAGGAGCAGTGGCCATAGAGGAAGTCAGCATAGTCAATGAGGGATAGGAATGATGCCAGGATTAGCCTTTGTTTGGAATCTCTGGTCAGGTAGTGTTTGATCCTATAAAATAGGCCAAGTCTTTGTTTAAGCTTTTCAGGAGCTCTTCAATGTGGCTAGTGTAGTCAAGTTTATTGTCAATCCAGACTCCAAGATATTTGAATTTGTCCACGTATTCAGATTTACACCAAGGATGGTAGATAATTGTGGGAGGGTGAATGATGGGACAGTGGAAGAGCAGCTCTTGGTGACAAAGAACATAGCTTTGTTTTCTTGGCATTTAGTAGTAATTTCTTTTCTAATAGGTTGTGCTGTAGGAGGAGAACTCAGACTGTAAAAGCTCACAGGCTTTTGATGGTGAGGGATTACTGACATATAGTACAGTATCATCTGCAAAAGGTGAATATTAGATTGTGAGAGATTGGAGTCAATATTGTTGATGTAAATGGCAAAGAGGATGGGGCCCAGGATGGAGCCTTGAGGTACACCTCTTAGGAGTGGTTTAGAGGTGGATAGGTCACCTTCATTTTTACCAGTTGTAGTCTTCCGGAGAGATAGCATCTGAACCATTTAAGAGAGAGTGAGTCAAGGGCCTATGGAGTTCAGAGAGGAGATTAGTAGTTCATGGTCCACAGTGTCAAAGGCTTTGCTTAGATCCAGGAACACAGCACAGGTGTTATTCTTTTGTCTAAGGCAGTCTGCCAGTCATTTGTAACTTTGCTAAGGCAGAGATGGTGCTGTGCATAGATCTAAACCCAGATTGAGCTGGGTTAAGAGAGATTGTTGGTATCAAGGTAGGCACTTAACTGAAAGTTTACTAACTTTTCAAGCATCTTGGACAGTACTGGTAAGATGGAAATGGGCCTATAGTTGTTGAGGTCCATGGGATCACCTGCCTTAAGTAATGGAAACACTTGAGCTGTCTTCCATATTGAGGGATAGAACCAGTGGCTAGGGACAGATTGAAGAGGTGAGTGAGGGGCAGCTAAGGCGTGCAGTGCTACTTTTAGAAAGTAGGGATCCAGGAGTCTGCACCTGCACTTTTAGTTGTATCTAGTTGGAATAGAAGGTCTTCTACTTCTTTTAAGAGTATTGGTTTGAAGAGAATGTGGAAGCAGCCTTTTGTCCCTCAGTAGATTGTAGGTTTAGTGATGATCTTAATAGGTTTGCAGGTGAGGAGTAAAAGCTAGGCCAGCTGTAGTGAAATGGTCGTTGAAGGCATTTAAGATTTCTTGCTTGTCAGTGATTTCAATACTATTTAGGTGCACTTTGGGTGGTAAGACAGGGTAGAAATTTGACCTAGGATCCCCTTTATGGTACCCCAGAACCTGGAGGGGTTGTGATAGGAGGCATCCAATTCAGCTGTGTAGAAGGCAGCCTTGGCATTTCTTACTTGTTTTGTGCAGGAGTTTCTGGCTTTTCTGAATTGAAGCCAGTCATTTGGATCCTTTGTCTTTCTTGCCCTTTCCAGAGTTTATCTCTGGCAAGCAGTGCAGATTTGAGGTCAGCAGAGAACCAGCGACAAGATTTGAGTTTGGTTCTGACACTGGTGAGGGGTGCATGTATATTGAGGGCACTTGTGATAATATCACTTAAGATCTGAAGAGCTGTCTCTATTGAAGCTGTGAGATAGAATTCTTGCCAACGTGTGGTGTGGCACAAATCATGGAGATATCCTGAAATATTAAAGTTCTTTTTGACCTTCTTGGGAGAAATTTTGCAGGGTTGGGTGGCTTGATTGTTGATCTTATGCCAGCTATGGGACAGTGATCACTTATGTCACTGAATAGCACTCCAGCATGAGAATACAGATGAGGCTTATTTACCAACATGATGTCCAGGAGTGTGCTGTTGAGATTATTCTTTGGGTTAATTCTTGTTGGTTCTTTGATTAATTGAGTGAAACCATAAGTGTCACAGAAGGTTACTAGGGGTGCAGATGCATTGGCTAGCCAATTTAAATTCAGGTCACCTAAAATGATGGTGTCTTCAGGGCCTAGATTAAGTATAGATCCTAGGTGGGATAGGAGTTTGAGGCCTGCAGAGGGGGCCTGTAGCAGCCAATCAGTTGAAAAGATGATATGTTGGGAAGGTTATTTTAATTGATAAGCATTGAATTCCTTTGGCTGTGATGTAATATTGAGGCAGGATGCAGAGATGTTTGCTTTGACATAGATGGCTACCCACCCCTGGATGGACGGTCAGATCTGAAGAGCTGGTAGTTGGGAAGATTTATTTCACTGTCTCTTGTTGCAGATTTGAGCCATGTTTCAGGGATAACCAGAAAGTCAGGTAAGGTGTGTGCAACCCAGGCCTGTATGAATGAGAACTTTTAGGAGGCTGCAGGCGTTGATGTGAAGAAAACTCAGGCCATTTATGGAGGCTAAGTCAGATGGGGAGATAGAGCTTTCTGTGGGTCCAGGGTTGATTTCAACAGTGCCAACACAGATCAGCAGAAAGAAGATTAGTTTGATGAGGGCACCAAGTGATAGGAATAGGGAGTAATCAGAGGATTTTCTCTTCTTGCTAGGGATCCAATGTATAGTGGGTGATGATCCTGCTGTGTGGTTATAGATTTTGGCATAAAGTACCAGCTTAATGGATAGGCATAGGGGTCATTGTAGTGCCAGTAAGGGAGCAAGGGGCTTATGGAGTACCAAACTGGTTGTGAGCCTTTTCATGGGATACCCCAAGGATTACAGTGCAGAAGCGGCAGTATGTACTTGGGAATTGAGGGCATCCACTGGGGACAGCAGAGGGGACAGGCCGAGTAGCCACCCTAATCACCATGGCATGGGCTACATCAGTTTCCTCTTCTGGATCCGAGGAAGGTGAGAGGCAAAGCAGCAATAGGAGGCACAGTAGCATGGTGGAGGGTAGGTAGGGGTTAAAGATACTAAAGGTGATGTGAAGAAATGAGCTCGGAATTGGCTAGGAGATTAGGTATGGGCGGGATAAGAGATTGGCCGGAAAGTGTGTATAAAAGAAACACCCAGGAGGAAAGTGGGTACAAAAAATTTGCGGCTTTCCGTACCTTTCACGCTGTCTCTCCGCCTCCTGGTTCCCTTCTCGGCTATCGGTGGTGGCCCGCCTGCTGGCGGCTCGGAGCCTCACGGTCTCTGGGTGCCTGAGGCAGGGCCGGCTAGAAAGGAGGGACAGAGGAGAGGGCAGTCAGAAAAAGCACTTAGTTGCAGCAATCTGCAAGAGGTGCTAAAACCTAGATTTACACAACAAAGACTGGGTGGGTGGGGGGGGTTAGAGCCTGAGCGTCTGTGCCCAACACAAGTCTCCCAAAGACTGTAATCACAGAGTAATCAAGCAAGAAGGCATTTCACAAACGTACACAATAATAAAGTAAACAGCTCCTTTTAGAGAATTTTACATTTTCATTAAAGAGCAGTAATCCCGACCAGTTTTGGTGGTGCAAGTACAGCTAAAGTCAATGGGGAAGGCACACAATCAGAGGCAAGGCAGAGCTGGCGGTCACCTTCCGATTGGCTTGCGGCTTTCCAGTACCTTTCTGGCTGTCTCCAGCTCTGGTTCCCTTCTCGCTGTCTGATGCGCCCGCCCGCCCGCTGGCAGCTTGAGGCCCCTACGGTCTCTGGGTGCTCGAGGGCAGGGCCGGCTAGAAAGGAGGGGACAGAGGAGAGGGCAGTCAGAAAAAGCACTTGGCTGCAGCAATCTGCAAGAGGTGCTAAAACCTAGATTTACACAACAAAGACTGGGTGGGTGGGGGGTTAGGCGCCTGAGCGTCTAGCCCAACAAGGTCTCCAAAAGACTGTAATCACAGAGTAATTACAAGAAGGCATTTCACAAAAGTACACAATAATAAAAGTAAAACAGCTCCTTTAGAGAATTTTACATTTTGCATTAAAAAGAGCAGTAATCCCGACCAGTTTTGGTGGTATACATAATGCACTTCGGGTTTCCCTGAAAAAGGAACTGCAATTGTCTCAGTGGACTTACCGGTTACCAAAATTCAAATAAATGAAGAATCTTCCCTCAAAAGTTGAGTGGCTTAAACTTGAGGTGGGCAAAGATCTGAAAAGGTCCCTGACTTTTCTGTTCTTAAAAATAAAAAAAGTTCCTGAAATCATCTTCCGACATTAGCATGTGCACACATGCATGCAGACAGACAGATACACTGTGCCTTTAAACCACAAAAATCACTGATCACTCCTTCCCACCCCATCAAAAATCACCCCATGATTCAGTTAAGCAATATACCATGAGAGGGTGTTGGTGATGCCAGGATTTACCATGCCCTGGGGTGTTGTTCGATCATGAGGTGTAGCCAAGTGACCAACAAAACCCCAGGGGTGGGTAAATCCTGGCATCACCAACACCCAGTGGGATATTGCTATTATACAATGTTAATATTTTGTGTTTAGCAATTTTTAATTTTAAATAGGAGAAATAGTGAAAGTGTTACTACGCCAGAGAAAATAGTCCATTTGGTGGAGATTCTGAAGTTTGTTTTTCTAAGATGGTGAGCATTTCTTCTAGCTCTGTTTTGTCTGTTAAGCGAATGTAGTATCCATTTGTATTTTTTTTTTTTGTTCTAGTACTGGCATTTTTGTGTTCCGAGGCACGTTTGTTAGCCAGTGGTAAATGTGGTGGTGGGTGGAGTGGAGATGGAGTCGAGTGATTTTTGCGTGTGATCCGGCGGTTGCTTTGTACCTGTTCTCATGGGGCAGCATGACAAGAGTTAGATTTCTTATTTAGTTTTTTTAGATCAGATCAGTGTATACTATACATTCATTCGTGAGTAGGTCTTAGCTATTTAACAATGTAATTTTATATATTGGAAAACCAGAGTGGAATTGGAAGAAAATATGAAAGAGGTGTGAGTTTAGTGCGATCACAACTGTGTTCATTTCTTTGCACACTGGACCAATACCCATATACCCGATTCAGTATGGAATAGGATAGGGACAGTTCCTCATAATATGGAGTCGGCATGTGGTTGCATGACCTATTCCAGTGAAGGTCTGAGGCTGTGTGTGTGGCTCTGTGACAGAAAGCAGCGCAGGGGAGATCTGTGAGGAGCCGTCAGTGTGTCTCAAAAATTGATAGCAGGCAGATCTCAATGAGAAGAAACAGGATGGAGATGCAGGAACGAGGATGGAGGGGAGCAAGTTACTTTTTTTTTCCCCGTAGGTGAGTTTTGGGAAGGTAATGAATTTGAAGTGGTTTGCCTGTTGAAATGAGAGTTGGCCTGACTGGAGTTGGGGACGACTGTTCAGCGGGTATTGCTGTGTTTGCAACTTTCGGGCTGGCAGTGCTGTGATTAATCTTGAAATGAGTTACTGATGTGGCTGAGCGGTGGCGGGCACTCTTCCCGTGGGGTGATTATAGGTTTTACAATGGGAGAGGATGCCAGTCAGCCAATCGGGATGGAGAATTTGAGGTCTGCTGTTGTGCCCATTGTATAATTGTGCATGAGGGATAGGAAAGGAGTGTAAGGAGTGCTGTAGACCCAGAAGGGTCTGCAGTGAAAGCAATCACAATGAAATAGGGTAGACTGGATGGGCCAAGCAGTCCTTATCTGCCATCAATTTCTATGTTTCACTGATCTACTGGCTAGCATGTTATCCAGCAGTGGGAGAGGCCTTTTCGGCACTTCTGTAGTAGGAAGGTGATCCAGAATGGCAGGGAGACCCCACCCTATCACAATCCCACTGAATGGGAAACCAAGGTGGGTGAAGCTACAGCATTGGCCTTGCTGACTGTGGGCTCAATGCATGCCTCTTAGTGTTTAGTGCATGAGTAGGTAACTGGCACCTACTTTGCATGTAATCAGTATGCCAATACATTCATACTACTAGGTTCCAAGAGAGGATCACAAACAAAACACACTTAGAACCTTTTTAGAAAAGGCTCCCCATCTCTATAAAACTTCCCAGTATAATATCCTACACCATGGCCAGCTGTGGTAGAGTGCTTCACTAGGGTCAGCATTAGAGTTTTGGTGGCCTCAGCAAGATGAGTCCTGTGGCCCCCACAAAACTGAGGTAGACTGTCTTTACTCTGTTTCATATACATAACATTTTATTTTCAGTGCAACTGGTTAAATGTGTGTGTGGGTGTTTTTTTTTGGGGGTATTAGTCCTTGAGAAGCCCTCTGCTCATCCAGTCCATGTCCGTTCATCTGCTTCTGATTAGCTGAGCCATACCTTGGGGAGTAATTTTACAACTGGTCGGCATCAGAGCACTTCACAGAGCCCAGTAATGCCACTCATTGCTGTTTTACTTTAAACATGATAAATATAATAATTAAAAACATTTTAAAGTAGATCAGTACTGTGGCTGGGCGCCCTGTGATTTTGGGGGAGAGATCCTAGAGACTGCAGGGTTCACTGGCACCTAAATCAGGCTATGGCCTTTGCAGGGATCAAGCACGTGGTTCCCAGGGAGGAAGGTGCAGGCTTCTCCCAGCATTCACAACCTCCCTGCCTGCAGTTCTAAGAGCAACATTGGTGTTGGCTGTGATCACTGGCCTGCCATCTCAGCTCAAGAATGGTCACGGTGACTCCAATCATCAAGCTAGGAGACAGGGTGGGATATATTGTTTTAAAATGGATAAGAAAACTTCTGCGCTACAGTTGGTGCAACACATCACAGGACCATGCATTATTATCCTTTAATCACACATCTGCACCTTTTTCATGTGCCCCCTCATATTATTTTGCACAAATTTTATAAGCGTGATGACACATCAGGATGTGTGTTCTGTCTGACATATGCACTTCTTCAACGATTGAAGATGCTAGGCTTTGCGCCATGCGCCTCAACACACCGAGATGTGTGTATGTCAGAGGGCAACATCACACCCTGTGTTGTCTTGTCACTACGTATCCTACTGTAGCTAACTCAAAGTGGGTAAGAGATTTGCTCAGTAGGCTGCTGTACATGCATGCCTGTAGGGGCCAGCAGATTGGAACATCATGAGTTCTAGGCCCAGACCAGGAACTTGGGTTAATACCCAATACTGAGACTGTAGTACAGCATTTGGGGGCTGCAAAATGTTCCCATCCTTCAAATGAGACATTAAACTGAGGTCCCTTCTGCCCATCACCTGGTTGCAGTCCAGGTAGTTAAAGATCCCATGGCTGTTTGTAAGAATATGGGATTTCTTCCTGTTGTCCTGGCCAGCATTCTCCCAGTCAGTAAAGCAAGACCATTTAACAAACTTCTACACTTGTAAACCAGCTGTCACATCTTAGTGTGTATTTCCTGTTTAAAAATTACAAATAAATAAATTGAAAATAAAGGACTGCCTTTGCCTTCTGCTCCGTTTGTTGCAGTTGGCCCAGTTGTGCTATTTTATTGGCAGGTATCTAGCAGGTCCCCTTTACTCACTTGCCGTTGTATATTTGCATGTATGTGTGGTGTTACTGGATACACACGTGGATGGAAAGTGCAAAATGGAAATAAGGCCTCCAGAAGGGATTCTTTGAGAGTCTGCAGTCAACAGGAATACCCAGGCCCCTTGTACTAGCTGCCATGAGAACCGGGTGGTACCCCAAAACTTCTTGGTTACAGGAATGTGTTGACTGACAGTGGCTATGTGGGGAGGTTTGTGGTTTACCCAAACACCTGGTGTATGTCTGGAGGTATTGTAGAGGAATATGTCGGTCTGATGACGTCGGAGAAAAGTCGGGTGAGGGCAAGGCAGGTGAGGAAAAACCTTTGAAACAAATACTCAGATAACCTGCATTTATTTTTTGTTTTTCTCAGGTACTTATGTGAATCAAGCTGTGGGTATTCACTTCACCCACATGAGTGGCGAAATGCCAGGCACAGAAATGCCACTCCTCCCAGCAATCGCAGGAAGAGTATCCATATGTGGATGGTGGCTTCAGCGAGGATGACTGGGACAAACCTACAGGGTATGCGGAACACTCTTCTGACACTTCAGCAACCCCAACGATCCTGCTGCTCCCGACTGTTGCCATCAGTTTGTCATCGTCATTCCTCATTGTACTGAGAAGCCCTTTTGATGCAGGCTGTACCATGGTCTTATCTAGTCCTCCACCCTGATCTTTCTGCAGCCACTGATATTGCTCCTCCCGCCACCCCACAAAATTTATTGAAGCTGTGCAATTCCAAACCTTTCTCCTTTATTGGGTTACTGCTAGTGGTGCAACAATGGTGCTTTGTAGATCTGATTACCCTCCATCAGATAGTGCAGATATCTGCCTTTGAATCCGACCAAAGTAGGATTTTGGATCCCAAGTTGAAAAGTTGTGGATCCAAAGTTGCATCTGAGTATCTGAGGTTGGATCCATGAGATCCAACCTCTGATAGTTGAATAAGATGGTTGGTTACCTGGATCCGATGGTCAGGTCCATCAGATCATGGTCAAATCCACAGATACCTCAGATACTTCCTGTGGCTTCTAGAATTTGGATCCTCTGTTGGATGTCTGTCATCTGAGGCCATCTGAAATCCAGCCAAAATTGAGATATCCAACCTGGTAGGATACTATCTGAGCAACACTACTTACTGTTCTAGTACTGTATCTACAAGTGGGTTAAATTTGAATCCCTAAGGGCTTCAGAATCTCCTTGGGATAGCTCAACTGCTATTCAGCCTCTCATAATGGCAGGGCTTCACTTTTATCCAGTTCTATAGAGGGTGTGCTAAAACACAAGAAGGCCAAGTGACTTACCAAACATAATAAAAGGAGTTTGCAAAGTTGGGATTTGAAGTTGAACTCTGGTCTTCTGGCTCACAGACCTGTGCTTTGTTTGACCAGTAGCTGCACCCATACATACTATACATACGTATTTATACACATATACACATACACACACACACACACACATGGCAGGGTAGGGCACATCAGGTAGCCAGATGGCCAATGGACACTAAAATAACTGGTTTGACTACCAGATTTTGAAAGCTTCAACTAAGTGGCTCCCTGCCCACAAAGTGATTTTGAGCTCTTAAAAATGAAGGCCACTACAAATATTGATTTGGCTGCCAGACTTTGAAAGCTAGTGGCTAAACTGACAACCAGTTCACAAACTGATTTGTCCCACCCAGGCGTATGTATGTACATACACACATACGTACACACTTACATCATGCGTATATTGGCTGCCTAAGCTGCACTCCTCATGGGTACTGGTCCACTTGTATGCAAGATGTTTTGGGCACAGATTCTTTGTATAAAGGGTCCTTCTAGCTCTGAAGATCAAATGGTTTCTAAACAACAACAAAAAGGAAGGGTCAGCCTTAGTATCTGACTCCTCTTTCAGGCTGCTGTCTCCTGTTCCCTATTTGTGATGTCCTACAGAACAGCTCCGCATATCTCAAGACCTTTTATGCATGCAGTCCCATGAGATGGCAGTGGGCCTGGGGTGGTGATGAAATGCAGTGCCACCCCATCGTGACCTAGCCCTCAAAGGCCTTTAAGTCACTCCCTTGAAAATTAACAAAGCATTCCATCTCAGTTTGATCTCCAGACCAGGGCAAACAATACTGTGTATCCCAGAGCTAGCCTCGGCACCAGCAGGGTCAGTAGGCACTCGGATCCTTCTGTCATGGCCATATATCTCCATTTCTCAATATTCAAGAAATGTGCATCACTGAGTCAGCACGCTGGCACAGTGATAGACTACTACTGTGGTCCCAATAACCCGGTTAGGAGCAAACTCATCACATTGGAAGGTCACGGGGAATCAAGCATTTGAGGATGGCTTTCTCCTCCAGAGAAGGGAAGGATGCTGCACCTGGTGTACTCCTGACCCATAGTGGTAGCTAGGTGTCCAGTGCCAGGGGCGACAAATCTGGGGTGGGAGGAGGGTGGTGGTTGCCATCTTACATGCGGGAGCATGCGTGAAAGTCGCCTAGGTGATATTGCATGTCTGCCCTCCCAGGGAGCAAGTAAAACAGGAGGAGAAAAGGGCCAGCCAGCATGACAGGACTGACCCCTCACAGGCTCAGCACCTGGCTCTATGGCATGCCTCCTGTCTGAGGATCTGTTTCATGGCTATTAGGCCACCACCGCCAAGAGGAGGGGCCATAGGGAAGGAGGAGTTGGATGGTAAGTCCATATGGAGACAGGGTGACAGGGCTGGGAGTGTTGGTTAATGATAATGGGGGCCAGCAAGGGTGAAATGAACCACTTTAACTGAAAAAAATGTGCATCACTGAGCTGTAAAATGTGGAGCACATGGTCAGAGTGGGTCATGCATTCTTGGTTTAAAGAGTAAAAAGTAATGTATTTAATAATAGTGGGTACCAGATGTTTAGTGTTGGTGTTTTATCAAGTTGTTTTAAGTTTTCTAATTATTTGCATGCCCAGAAGTAGCTCAAACATTATCTGGAACACTGGTATATCTTCTTGGAGCAAGGGTACAGTAAATGTGAGTTTAAAATCTCTGGAGTTGAGGTAAGGATGCTCAGATAGTGCCTTTGTGGATCCATTTGTGATCTGTCAGATAGTGGCAGTATCCAACCTGGGATCTGACTTAAGTCGAAGGTTGGATCCACATTATCAGGTCAGATCCTGGGATCCAGTGTCAGATCAGGGATCCGACATTGGATCCAGTGTTGGATCCAGGGGATCTAACCTGGATCCGGGATGATTGGATCCACAGTTGGATAGTACTGCTGTCTGACGGATCCACTATCTGGCCAAGTGTCTGGTATCTGCCAGTATCCTAATTCATAGGATACTATCGAGCAACACTAGTTGAGAGGTATGGTCACAGCTAGTGTGCATTACACAGTTTTTCAAGTCTGTATTTTTCAAAATTGTATTTGTCTCAAACTGCTCTGCTTAAAGATCACAGGAGAATTTTTGAGCTGCATTGAAATTTGTACTGCGACATCAGACTCACCAGGTGAGTATTGCCTGTAGAATTAGTCTGTGATGTTATGGACACTACTTACCCCTCCCCACCATTGATGTTAGAGATCCTGACATCATCGAGAAACTCAAAATCCATTAATTTATCCACCTTTCACTTTATATTTCATAAATGTTATGTCTTCTGAGTCCCATTTTCAGTGCATTAACAAGTGGCATTGTCTGCCTAGGGAATCTAGTCAATACAGAGACTATATTTGGGTTCAAAACACAAAGGATCACTTTAAGACAGTAATTGGGAGCAAGAAGGTGGTAGGAGCCATGGAAGGAGAGGATCAGTGCAGATTTGTACTAACAGTCTTTTCTGTCCCACCTCTGTGTTTCTAATAGTGTGAAAATAGGATCTCTGTGCCCTTGGCTCATCTGTCCTGCCTGCTTGTCTACCCCTGCTGTCACAATCCTCTGCTTTGAAATCCCAGTCTGCTGCTATGGGACGATTATGATGTCATAAATAGAGCAGAAGAAGTGTAGGGCCAGTGATTCCATTTTCGTGGTAATTTGCTTGTCCTTATGAGAAAGCAGAAGCTTGATGCACAGAATGTGTATCTGAAGCGAAAGTGTATCTATAAATTAGGTTTTCAAAATATCTCCAGGATGTCAGGGCTCTTTAAGGGCGTGTATCCTAGAGTTCTGTGCAGAATGTTCGCATCCCGACATTTTGCCTAAATCTGTAAATCCCATCGGTAGCAAATTCTGAAATTTCAAAGCAGAATGTTTTGGAGATTACATAAACAGTGGATTCCTTTTCCACAGGCCATGGAATATTTTTCTTGGGTTTTTGTAATCCATGGAAAGTTTTCAAGCAGTTTACCTACAAGTGCTTTTCAGAAGTCATAGAATTCAGAAAGGAATTCCTAAATGCATTTTGAAAGTGGAATCACCATTCCGCATAACTTTAGTGTTTATTAAAGTAAATTACAAAATAATATTCTGCTCTTCTGGGCCTCCTAGTCAGTTACCTTAATGTTGTAATAGTACTTGTAGGCAAAATAATCATTTTATATCAGGCCATAGAGCTGGCCTGCTGATCCGTTTACTTCCCAGTCTGCCCACTCTGCCCCGTGCTCAGACATTTTGTGACGTCTAACCAGGGAGAGTGTGGTGGCGTCCCCATTGAAATCTATGGGAAAGGTTTTCTCAACGTTTTTACAGATATGTAAGCAACATTTGGTAAAATTGAATCAAGGTTGCTTAAATATCTGTAAAATGTTAATGAAACTCTTCCCAAAATTTCAATGGGGCTTGCTACTAATGCTGTTCCTGGTTAGGCATCACAAAACATCTGAGCGTGGAAATGGAGCTGAAGGACCAGGAAGTGGAAGGGATCAGCTGGCCAGCTGTATGGGCCTGATTTACAGTCCTTCCTCCATTACTGGACACTGCCATTATTATTCTTGCCTAGAAGGACTATCACATCATTAAGGTAACAGGCTATGAAGCCCTACATCTAATCTTTGAAATTTATTTGAATGAGAGGAAAGCATCATGGGAGACAGCATGTCAAGATTACTGTCATTTTAGTCTGTCTAGTTCTACAGTACTGTCCAACCAATCAAGAGCAGAAAAAGGAGGAAGTCATCACTAAACTGGACTCCCTTTGGGGACTTCCCAAAAAACATTGTTATCACAGGTGGACCCTCAATATTCATTCAAATACTCTGATTCAAATCTGCTTCTCCTTTGGACTTCTAATTTCATTGGGGTCCATTATAATTGGCAGTTTCTGCCTAGTTGCTCCTACCTGGTTTGCAAAAACTAACTAAATAAATAGGGGATACATGATGGCCAGCTGTTGAATACACTGTTCATCTGAATGAATGGAGAGTGACCTTGGGTAACCTCACGCATGGCGGAGCATAGTGGAGTCATGCGTGATGGTCCAAGGTCACCTCACTCATTCAGATAAGTAGTGTATTCAATGGCTTCATCATGTATTCCAGTTATACAATAGTGCCCTCTATTGTTGGGGGTGGTTCATAAAAGTAACCATTAGTGCGGAGTAGTGTGATGGTATTCAATCGTGCTACTCTGCGCTAACAGTAACATTTGTATGGATCATTGAATAAATGTAATTTATTCCACTGCAGTGAGAATACATGTTTTTATGCAATGAGTTTATTTGCTCAGCCCTATTGTATAAATCCATATAATTAATAGAATAATAGGTGGTCAAGAGTGCATAACAAGGCTGTTCTCCACCAGGAGAACCAGCAACAAGACTATTGTCCCATACAGGAACCTGTAACAAGGCTGTTTCCTTTTAAAGGGAACACAGAGACATCATTCACACTTACATGGTCTACGATGTCGGGGTTTCCCAAGACGGAAACTCAGCCTTTTTGTGCACCTTTGATAATTTATTTTATTATTCAATGAACATAAAAACCTGTAACCTGATTGGGCAGCTGAGGTCTCTAACTGTGGGTAAATCCTGCAGTAACCCATGACTAAGGAAGGGCATTTACAGAAAATGCAATTAAGTATATTTGTAAATTTATTTTAGACATGGGTCTGTTGTATAATCATAATAAGACACTTTGGGACACGGTAATAGGCAGATTACCCACTTCTCATGTGGTTGTTAGCCTCATGACACACCAAACAAGGCGTGGGTAAATCCCTAAATAACCCATGCCATGCCCTGTTATGCCTTATGTAAGCAATAAGACAGAGTGTGGATTACTATTCTGAACTACACATCCATCTGGTTGAAGGCACTCCCCAAGTGCCTTCAGCACCTGAATGAGTAGTTCAGGAACTGTAATCCATACCCAATAGTGTTTTATTGCACTTATAAAATGGGTTTACTGTAAACAAAAAGCACTACTGTGGAACTACCTCCATTAGTCAGGAAATAGGGTTTTCCTACCCATTTTATAATGCTCAATAGTGCAGGGCTGGTCACTTTACCTAAGAAAAGAGCATCTATTACTGTCCATTTCAAGCAGTGAGAGACCACTTTGTTTAAATATTCATGCAGCCAAGGTCTGACTTCCATGTGCTGTTATACCATCAATCTGATGTCAGAACCATGGTACAACTGCATCCTGACATCACAACAATGCGACACCAAGCCTACGATGTCACCCTTTCCTATGAGAGAAGTGACCAACCGTACACTACATAATCATTTGCATCTCCCTGTCCTGCACAAAATATTTCATTTCCAGGAACAACTTTGTAGAGTGGAATAAGAATGTCCCAGTGGAAAGTACTGTAATAGAAAAAAATATTTATGACAGTGAACTGCTGAGTCCCAGGAACCATTTTTATGTACAGCATCTTTTACATTGTGACTTCACACAGCGAGACCTACTGTACTTACCATTTTCTCACCATGTCTGTTATCCTGTGTGTTTTCTTTCTCTTCTCAGGTGTTCTGTCTCTCAGATCTGAGCTCTGTCCCATCCGCCTTTGTACTAACAGTCTGTGAGGCTCCTGGTTTACCCATAATGCATCATTTTCTCTTTCACTTCTCTATTTCACCAACCGTCTTCCTAAACCTACAATCTTCCTAAAGGCACTTTTCCGTCCCCTGAGCGTGGCATTAATACTCCAACTCAGTTCCTCATACAGAAGAACATTTGCCTTTTAATATCTGCATGAAGGTGTTTGTTTTTGTTTTTGGTTAAGGGGAACTTTTTGACCTCAAAAGTCACTTTTGTTTGATTTTGTGTATGAAGACTCTTCAAGTCTCTGCTTTACTGGTGATGATGATGATGATGGTGACACCCACCCCTAACTGTAGCCCTTGTGGCTTTGAATCAGGGTCCTGAAGACTGACAACAGTTTTGGTCACAACAGATATCTCTGCCCCCCCCAACGGTCTCGAACGGATCACGGAGACAGTTTTTGGCAAGTTTTTGGAGAGGCTTTAGAAGACTTGGAAACTTGTGGACAGTCTGAACTCTTGAGAGAGATTGAGGTAACGGTCTATTTTATTTGTAACCAGTCTATTTTATTCCCAAAAGGTTATGAAGAGCAATTATACACTTCACTGTATGCGATCATAAACATGATAAAACTCCATTATCATTTACTAGTGAATACTTTAATGTGCCACATTACACTCCTGGGGATGATTTAACAGACTGTTATTCTAACTCTTGGGATGCTTTATTACTATTATAAACCAGCATTTGTTGATACTGAATGTTTGCTTGCTTTTATTTGTTTAGGTGCTCGACATTGATTGTGCAGAGGTGATAAATATAGGATAAGTGTGGGTCAGGGTGTGTAACAAGAGGTTTACACACACACACACACACACACACACATATAAGGGTTAGATGCTACATAATCCCCAAGAGCGAAGCTCAAGGGGTTTGTGCATAGCATTTAACCCGGTGTATGTAAACTTGAGTTCGCACACTGACCCATATTTTATTTTATATAATTGCTGGGTTTTCTTTTTGCCTCAGCAATTGTATGAAATAAAAGGTTGCTGTGCATCCGTGGTCCATTACCTTATAGGGCACGGTCTGCATTGCTTTCACTTAAAAGTTTTTTTTTTTTTATTGTATGGGTAGTCGATTTGGTAATCCTTCTGGTACATTTACTTTTATTTAAAATTACTTACTACCGAGTCTCAGCGGTTTTGTCTCTGTGTGGGTTTGCCTTTCGGGAAGAAGGGAGGGATAGCAGTCGGGAAGCAAGGTGTAACAGGGTGATAAAATGATCTTTCTCAGGTTCTTGTTGGGATGGCACAAAGGAAGAGACAACAGACAAGTGGAGCACAAGTAATAAATGTAATTTATTACTGGCAAATAATGATACAGGCTGACTACCAACAGTGAAAACACTGGGAGAGCTTCCAGTTTCCTTACTTACATAAGCTGCAGTCTCTAGTCTAGTCTCATCTCAAAGAAACTACATGCTGCAGAAGGTCTTATACCCTGATAATTACTATAGAAACAGCTAAAAAGATACATAAAATGTGGGTAATTGGCCAAAAACAGGTGGCCTGAGTAACTGTCCTAAACAACATAGAAGCTGCTTAGCTAGCAAAGATAACTGAATACAATGAGGTTCTGTGTGTCAAGGTCACTTGCAGTTACAGTGATGCACAAGCAGTAAAGGTGGCACTGTTGCCTAACTTATGATTATACAATAAAATATAATGGAAAGCTTCTCCCAGGACTAAGATTAATTTGTAAAACATAATGGAGCATAATATGCTTTAGTAAAATACAGTAGAACACAGATCCTGACACCTGTGCTTATATGATAAGTGTCTCTGCCCTAAGATTAGTACATGTACCTACATATATGTTGCTGTCTGTGAAGTGGGGGTACAGTTGGGTGCTGGACCATGGATAACAAAGGAGTTTGAGTGAGCACATGCATAGAGTGAGGTAAATCATGCACATGTTTGCCATAATAAGCACTCCTTTATTATGGCAAATAACGCCACAGTTTCCCTATGGGAAAAGAGGAAGCTAGTAATTGTTTAACAAATTAATAACATGAGTTATAATAATGAAATTGTCAGGCCAGCCCAGTTGTGTAGAGGCTGAATCATAATGCCTCATCGGCGACCTGTGTTCAGTGGTGAATGCGGGTTGCTGGGGGCCAACTAGGGAGGAGAGGATTGAGAATCTGGAGGACAGCTTTCCTCTCCCAGGGAGGTGCGTTGGCAGTCTCGCTGAATGACTGCTCCCAGGAGGAGGCCTGAAAGCAGAATGGGTGGGGACACCAATGAAGGGAGGTGCTGCAACGCATGCACTGAAACGTGCGCCCAGCAGTGGGGAAGGGAGAAAATCGGAAACTGGGGAGGCTGGCAGGCAACATGAAGGCCCCGACTGTGCTCCCGAACCACGGTTACCGCATCTGGATATGTGTCACTGGGGGTGGGAGATGGCCCTCCCTCCCTGGTTCCGCCATGGGGTAAAAATCCATGGGGACTTGCCTGGGATCAGGCGGCATCAGGAGAGAGCCTGCATTTGAGGTGGATGGAGCCCTCTCAAGGAGAGAGCTGGAAGTCGCCTGCCAGCAGACCCATGGGGAGAAAAGCTTGATTGAAAAAACAATCGTGAAATTGCCAAGAATGGGAAATGAAGAGGTTCACACATAACATTCTCATTTTCTTGGATTGTGACACTGAATTTTCAGAATACATTTTTTGTTTGTTTTGCCCCAGCATATGAACATGGTAGGGTGTCATTTATGAAATACAACCCAAAACATTGCTTTGTTGAACAACCACAAACAACAGGTTTTGGAGAGGATTTGACAATTGCACCTGCCATGTTCATTCGTTAGTTAAAAGCACAAGTTTGTTGAAAATGTGGGTAAAAGTAAAAATACTGCAAAGTTATGAGTAAAGCCTGACAAATCTCAACGTCTGTTCATAAATTTTTTTCTCCAATTTTGACCTCAAATGTTCAACAGTCTTTTATTACACCACCTTACGAACATGACAGGTTTCATTTATGAAATCCTGTCCAAAATATCATTAGTGTGGCACAAATGTGAAAAGATGTTTTGGGCAGGATTTGAAAGCTGACATGTTATGCTCATGACGTGGGTACAAAAATGTTTGTGTTGAAAATATGGGGTCAGAATTTGACAAAATAGCCAAGCTAGGAGTAATCATTGAAGAATTCCAACGTCTCTTCATAACTTTGTCATTTTTGAGATGTTGGCCCAAATTTTCAATATAATAATGATCTTTATTTATTATGCGCCTTTCAAATATCAAGGCGCATTACAAAGCTAAAACAATAATAAATACACAATAAAATCCAGAGATTAACCTTATTAGTCACAGTAAGCCCTGCTCCATAAATAGATCTTCCAGAGCCTGTTTAAACCCCTCACGGTTGCACACTCATGAAGCCGAGCGGGGTAGAGAATTCAAAGGGCTGGGGCCATGTACATGAATACCGGGTCCCTGAAGATTTTAAAACAACCCTTGAATCTCTAGCAACCCCTCATCTGCCAAACGGAGCAATCACAGGGGCAGAAAGGGACAGGAGCTCTTTCAGGTAGTCAGGGCCAAGTCACGTGAGGGCTTTATAAGTCAGTAATCCGACTTTGAAGGTGATAACGCCACTGAACTGGCAGCCAGTGCAGTTTCGCCTTTCCAGTGTAATATGGGATATCCGAGAAGTCCCGTCAACAACGGGCTGCAGCGTTCTGCACCAGCTGCAAGCAGCGGATATCAACCCCAGAAACCCAAAGTAAAGGGAGTTGCAGTAATCAAGGTGCTAGGTCACAAAGGCGTGGATGAGTGTGGGAAGATCACTGGACGGAACAAGGTGCTTGATCTTAGCAATGTTCCTCAGATGGTAAAGGATGACTTAGCGACAGCCAACACCTGAGATCAGTAGTGTCAGTCCATCATCAAGTATCACCCCTAGGTCTCGCACCCGTTCAGAGGCAAGGAGCTGGGAATCCCCAGGAAAAAGCCCATGGGTTGACCAGCCCTGACCCCCCATCTGGCGACCTGGATCCACAACCATCACCTCATATAGTCTTATTGTGACCCCACTTTATGATCAAAACAAGTGGAATTTTTTTAAATACCATCTGAACAGCAATTTTTGTGGAACAACTGAAAACATGTTTTGGAGGGATTTGAAAATGATACCTTCCTTGTTCATGAGGTGGGGTAAAAAGGGCTGTGTTGAAAAATCTGGGGTCAAAATCTGGAAAAATAGTAAATTTATGAGTAAACATTGAAGAATATCAACACTGCTTCATAACTTAGATGATTTTAGGATTTTGATTACATTTTAAACATATTTTTTTATATCGCCCCATCTTATGATGAAGATTGGTCACATTTTTAAATCCTATCCAAAGCGTGTTTTGCAGAGCAACTGTGAAAACATGTTTTGGTCGGATTTGAAAACTTTCATCTGCCTGGTTCATGAGATGGGGTTAAAAAGCCCAGGATGAAATGGAGTAATAGTATTAAGAAATTACAAAGTTAAGGGTAAAAAGCCATAAACCAAACTTTTGTTTTCAGGCACTTTCCTGTGGAGCTCAGAAGAAGCAAGTCATCCAAGAAGGACAGCGCTGGACCGGATAGGTAAGCATGTGGTGAAGGTGATTGGGGGTTGATGTGGGGCATGGGTGCGAAGTCATTACTGCACCATCTTCTTCTTTTATAGGCTTAGGCAGGGCATGGGGAAGGATCAGGAAGTGGGTGAGATAGTTGTGTAAGCCCCACCAAAATCTGAGGCTTACCTGGACTGCATCCACCAGCACTGGTGAGCCTACCTTCACCATCCAGTCCCCAGGACTGCAGAGGTGGGGACTGGCAAGATACTGTGTTAATATCCAGGAGCCATGGTGGAATGTGAATGAGGGCGCCACAGTAAGATCGGTGCAGCCATTGCCACACATTCCCACTGTCCTCGGGTCCATCCAGTGTTCACTGGGGCTGAGACAGGGAGCAGAAGAGGGACCAGCACCTATAAGAATTCCCTTTGCCCGAACTGTAGTGGCCGGAAAACTGACAAGAGGGACGTGGCAGCCATGGATGGACTGCCATGTATGTGCAGATGCACAAATCAGAGCTGGAGCTCTTACCAGGCAGTCGCCTGCTTCAGATGAGGATACTGGCTGCAGGGCAGGAAGCGGAGCTGGGATCAAAAAGTAAAACATGCGTGGGTGCAATCTGCTGTAAGTGGTTTCCCAACCCAACCCAGGTCAGGAACCAGAACAGAGGCATAGTGCGCATCTGCACCAGTAGGAGAGCAGCATGGATGGCCACATCCTACAACAGAGCACCCAATAGCAAAACAGGTTTGGTGCCCAGGGTAACAAACACATCCCTGGCCCCAGAACAGTCAGCAGGGCCTGGGCAGTTGTACATAACTCTGGGGACGTTCAAGCACAGAGGCAGCAAGCTTTCAAAGTTGAACTCTGCAATGTAAACAAAGATGGTGACCCTCATGAGTGACCAAACTGCAGAGCACCATGGGAAGGGGTTGGAGGTCAGGACCAATTTGCCTGAAAATTTCGGCTTATTGGAAACCAGCTCGTGTCAGAGACGTTTGCCTGTGAACAAGCCTGACCAATCAAGCTTCAGGTTTCAGTCCAGATAAAAGTGGCTGATTTCAAAGATCATAAGAGTTCAGTCAGATAGCCAAGTGAGTGACACTGTAACAAGGTGTGGGGTCAGTGTGCCACTGTCTTTCCAGGCACTGCAGGCCTGGCAGACTGAAAGTGTTTGGGATCCCACGTAAATTGTTTGTGTGAAGAACAGACATTTTCACTAAAACTACAGTTTTAAAGGCAAGTTGGAGCTGGGGTTTTCCTGACCCACCACAGAATTTTCCCTCTGGGAGGCGCCTCCTACAGCGTCCAGTCCAAAAGTAGTACTGCCTATTTCCAGGTCCTGAGCCTCAAAGACAGCACAAGAGGGAGATGTGAAGCTGAGATAAGACACCAGCAAGCCTGGGAAAGCCTGCATCCCAGCCGGGAGCAACCGCAGCCAGTCAGCCTGCCCTAGGCACCTGAACTAGTGGTATCGTTTGATGCATCAAAACCTTGAGTAAATCCTAGGGGTTTGACCATGCAACTTGGGAGAAAGTTTGTTCTATCAGGAGTTGCAGGGAGAAGTCATGGACAGGATTGTGCTAGTGTGAAAGGCACAGACAGAAGACCGTGGAGCATCTCTTGGGGCAGATGTTAGATTGTAGGCCCTCCCACTGATTTTTTGGGATAGGGCTAATATAATTAAGATGAATACAGTATTTTGCCCGTATACTAAATCCCTTTGGAATGTTGAATATAGTGTTGTCCCACACTTGGTTTCATAATTTTAATTGTACCTTACCTCTTTCTTACAGCGTGACAAAGCTATTCATAGAGCCTATATGAAATTGGTGGCCTTAACCTCCCAACTTTTATTTTACTACCTCTCATCTCATAGAAGTAAATATTTTAGATGGGGATTACTGCCCCCACACACACACACACGCATGATCTGCCTTTACTGTAATAGGTGAAGGAGCAGGACAGAGAAATGTACCGGTTAAAGCAGAAGGAAGCAGGAATGCAGTCAGAATAGCAAAGGCCCAAACCGAGGGAAAAGATAGTGAACTCAGTTAAAAGGGGATAAAACCTTTTATAGGTATATTGGTGGGAAGAAAGACCAAGGGAGGATATGATGCTTAGTAAAGCGGAGGGTGGGTGGGCAGAGGGGACAGTGAAAAAGCAGAAATACTGAATGGATACATTTGCTCTATTCACAAAGAGGAGGAGGGGGAGGTACCTAATCCAGTCAATAGAAACACTCTGGATATTGGGGGTCGATACAGTCCTTTCACAGAAGAAAGGGTTCTGAGAGAACTCCTAAAACTGAAGGTGGAAAAGCAATAGGGCCTGACTGGATTCACCCCAGAATTCTAAAAAGAAGAAGAATGAAGATGAATCAGCATTTATATAGCGCTTTTCATACACAGTATCCCAAAGCGCTTTACAAGCAATGCTAGACTGGTAGTGAAGTGACTGAATGTGTGGTGGCGGCCATATCACATCATCACCCACACAGCCTGGATAATTGCATGAACCGGTTTATGGGAAGGGAATGTTGGCCAGGACACGGGAATGTTTCCTGCTCTTCTGAAGAGTACCCTGGGTTCTTTTACTTCCACCTGGACACCACCAGGACAACACCAGGACGGGCAGAAGGGACCTCGGTTTAACGTCTCATCCGAAGGGCGGCACACCCAGCAGTACAGCACCCCCAATACTGCACTCGGATGCCAGCGATTTTAGGTGCAAGTCTATCCCGATGTGAGACTAGAACCCACAACCTTCTGGTCCAGAGGCGGATGTGCTACCAACTGAGCCACACTGATGCCTAAAAGAACTAAGGGAGAACTAGTGACACCACTGACTACCCTTTTCAACAAATCATGGAAGGATGGTGTGGTACCTAAGGACTGGAGAAAGGCAGATGTGATTCACCTTTACAAAAGTGAGAGCAAAACAGAGGCAGGAAACTACAGACCTGTTAGCTTGACCTCAGTGGTAGGGAAAATGATGGAATCACTTCTGAAAGAAAGAATTCTTGAGTACCTATAGGCCAGCAGGGCGCAAGACCCAAGGCAGCATGGAGTCACAGCAGGAAGGTCATGTCAGACAAATCTAATAGATTTCTTTGACTGGGTGACCAAAGTAGTAGATCAGGGAGGGCTGTGGACATGGCCTCACGGACATGGCCTACCTAGACTTTAGCAAGGCATTTGACACAGTCCCACACAAAAAATTAATAAATAAATTAGCCAGCCTAGGAGTGGATCCCAGGGTGGAAGCCTGGGTAAAAACTGGCTGGACAACAGGACACAGAGGGTAATATTAAACTGAGTCCATCCAAAGAAAGGGGTTACTAGTGGGGTACCGCAGGGTTCAGTACTGGGACTGGTCCTTTTAATGTCTTTATAAGTGACATTGCAGAGGACTGGAAGGAAAAGTAGGCCTCTTTGCAGACACAAAGATCTGCAACAGGGTTGATACACAAGGTGGGGTAGAAAGGATGGGAAGGGACTTAGCAAGCTTGGAGGAATGGCCAGAAGTATGGCAGGTTAGATTCAGTGCAAAGAAGTGCAAAGTAATGCACCTGGAAACAGAAACCAGGGGAAGAGTACCGGGAGGGGAGGGTATTAATGACAACAAAAATAGAAAGGGACCTGGGGTAGTTCTATCAGATGACCTTAAGGTAGGCAAGCAATGTGAGAAGGCAGTAAGGATGGCTGGGGATACTGGGATGTACAGGGAGAGGCATGATCAGTAGAAAACAGGAAGTTGTTATTCCTCTGTACAGACAGTTGGTGAGACCCCATCTGGAGTACTGCGTGCAGTTCTCAAGACCCCATCTCTGCAAGGATGGAGGCAGTCCAGTAGAGGACAACTAAAATGGTGCAGGGTCTGCAACAGAAGCGATTTGAAGAGAGACTAAAGGAACTTAACATGTATGCACCCTGGAGGAGAGGGGGGACATGATAGAAACTTTCAAGTACTTCAATAAAATCAACAAAGTCCAAGAGGGTAGCATCTTTCGGAAAGAGGTGCTAGAATAAGGGGACATAATTTGAAGATAAAGGGGACAGCTCAGGGGCAATGTGAGGAAGTATTTTTCACAGAGAGGGTGGTGGACACATGGACAGCCTTCCTAGGGAGGCGTGGGTCAAAAACAGTGGGGAATTCAGAATGCATGGGACAGACATAAGGCAATTCTAGTGGGTGGGTAGGAAGAAGTAGGCTTTTGGTTGACTAGGATCTGCAGCTTATCCATTAGGTAGGGAAATGAGCAGACCTGGTGGACCAGTGTTCCTTATCTGCACAGTGTCTGTTTCTATGTTTATCCCTATGTGCCACAGTGGTTAACTGTTGAAACGGTCTTATGTAGATAACTTTCTAAACATAGTCCTGGAACTTGGCCCTGTCTACACCTTGGACAGAGAGCACACACATTGGTCCTTAGGCCCTAAATCTTGTGTACCCAATGCTGCATCCATGCTTCATTATTAGCATTCTCATAAATACACCACTAAAGAACACACATTACAAGACTGCATGGCATGAAAAGACTGTACGCTATTACATGGATAAGGTCTCTTTTGACAACAATTATGCATAAGCTACCATTCTGCATCACAGGAACTATATTCTGGTTCTGTATGTTGGACACTGAGACATAACCAGCTTCATTTTAGACCCGTAGCCTTCTAAGCTGATTATCAGTATCCAGCTGGACAAAACCTATTCTACAGCAGCTGAGTTGGTCTGTGACCTTGCAGATCGAGGATTCAGATCGCCCACCCACAGTTGGGTAATTGAGGATCACCTGCAGCAATGCTGCCAGCATGCTCAGGAAACACTGCACTCAGCTGTGCAACAATTGAAGGAGCTTGGAGGCATGTCGGCAGACACTTGAATGAGTGCACAAACTTGTAATGGACTTCAATCAGACTGGTAAAGGGGTAAGTGGGAGGGGTCTGAAGTTGGCGAGAATGGGCCAGATGGGCTCACTGTCACTTTGGGTTGCACAGTTCACCCCTTTCAGCAGTAATGCTACAAGAGGCTGCACCCCCAGGAGTTTGGCAGCTGGGCACAGTAAATGAACCCTTCTCTTTCATCTGTGTGCATGGGTAGCAGTAGCTGGTGAGACCACCCTCCCGGGCAGCTGCAACATAGTTGTCCTTTGCTATAGCCCCATATTCTGCATTCTCACTTAGCAAGTATAGCGTATATCCCTGGATGCAGCAGGCAGCATGCAGTTTGTGGGGAGGGTACCAGACCTGTGTGCTTTCATTGTATCAGGCAGTTCCTGCCTTCCCATGCCTCGCAGCACTTTCACTGTTGAAACGGGAGTGACCACAAGCTCAATTATGCTTTTGTCCATCCAGCCTCCCATGTAGACTGCCCCACCACTACCCCTGTATATGGACGTTTTCCTCTGTACCTAGGGTTTCACACCAGCTCCATAGAGTATTCTCTTTTACGATCAGTTCAGTTTCTAGTCATGCTCTGCAACATGGAAACCATCTGAGCCTCCAGATACTGCATACAGCATTAGCATACCCCTTCCGAGCAGGTGTGTGAGTACTTTCTGAAGGACATTTTAGTTGTAAAATCTTTATTTTTATACAGGATTTGGTAGCTAAGCAATAGACTACAGGTTTCTGTAGGTTGTGCACTATCAACACCATTAGCTTTGCAAAGGGAGTACCACAGAGATCCATTCTGTGTCCCTTACTGTTATTAACCTACATAAATGACTGGCCCGCCCACCTTAGTAAGGTAGAGATAAAACTGTATGCAAATGATACTGTCCTAATAGGTAGGTAGCCTCCATGACTGACCTGGCACACACTCCACAATCATAATTCAATAGTTTACAGAAATGGTTTGTAAATTCAAACATGGTCCTGAGTACTCAGAAGACAGGTGGCGCTGTTCATGAACAGGGTGAAAAATAATCCAATCTATCTGTAAACATTGGGTCACTAAATGGCAAACTTTAACCAGTGTGAAAGAATACAAATACCTTGAGTCACGATAGACAATGCGCTAAAATTTAACATTCACATCAATAACACTTGTAACAAAGTAAACAAACATCTTGGAGTACTTAGAAGGAAGGCTCTACATTCTCAAAGACACTAGGAAATTAGTAGCAGTACAATTGTGATTACCCATACTAGAATATGGTAACCTAGCATATCCGCATGCTACCCAAACACTGAAAAAGTAGACAAAACATACAATGGCCTAGCAAGATTTGTACTAGGATGTGAATATGACAGACATCACTGTATAATGTATACAGAACTACAGTGGGATTTGCTAGGACTCTGGCAAGAAAAATCAAGAGCTTTACATAGAAACATAGACTTTAATGGCAGATAAGGGTGCTTGGCCCACCCAGTCTGCCCATTGTCCTACTTACTGGATAAGTTGCAGATCCTACTTAACCAACAGCCTACTTCTTCCTACTCCCTCCCCAACCAGAATTCTTATTTCTGTCCCATGCATTCTTGAATTCCCCACTGTTTTGACCCCATGACCTCAGGAAGGCCATTCCATGCGTACCACCCTCTCCATGAAAAATACTTCCTCATGTTGACCTTGAGCTGTTCCCCTCTATCTTCAAATTGTGTCCCCTTGTCCTTGCACATCTTTTCTGAAAGATGCTACCCTCCTGGACTTTGTGGATTCACGTGAGGTACTGACAGTTTCTATCATGATCCCCCGTCCCTCCTTTCCAAGAGGGTATACATATTAAGCTCCTTTAGTCTCTCTTTGTATGGCTCTAGTGCAGACCATGAACCATTTTAGTTTCCCTCCTCTGAACTGCCTCCATCCTATCTATATCCTTGCAGAGATGGGGTCTCCAGAACTGTCGCAGTACTCAGATGGGGTCTCACCAACGATCTCTACAGAGGATGACAACTTGTTTTCTACTGGTGATGCCTCTTCCTATACATCCCAGTATCCCCAGCCCTCCTTACTACCTTCTCACATTGCTTACTTACCTTTAGGTCATCTGATATGACTACCCCAGGCCCTTTCCATTTTTGTTGTTGTTAATATGCCCCATCCCCAACTGTGTACTTTTCCCTGGGTTTCTGTTTCCCAAATGGATTACTTTGCACTTCTTTGCATTGAATCTAAGATGTTCTACTTTTGGCCATTCCTCCAACATTGCCAACTTAACTGCTTACATACTGTACCAGGACCCCAATTAACCATCAGAAATCAATAAGGGTGTAACTGGAATACAAGCACACTGTCTAAGGAAGTTAAAAAAAAAAAAAAAAAAAAATTCTTGGTAAGACAAGTCCTATCAAACTCCTATGGAGAAATAAACTCAAACTGGTGGGCTACAATCCAATGGAACAATCTAACCCAGAGATTAGAAATCACCCACTGAGAAAGCATTTAAAAATGTTAAATCAATATCTGAATTATATATACCCGTCACTGATTGTATGATTTAGATTAATATGCTTGCTGCACGTTTAGTTTTGACATATGGTAGTATGTTATACTGTTAATCTGTAACTCCTTGTATTTTTCTTCATATTTAAGAAACTATGTACTTAAGCAGGACAACTTTGTAAACCGGGCTGCAGAGTCCTAACAGTTTTATCCTGTTGAAAAATAAAAAGAAAGTTGGGACCAGTGATCCTGTTTACAAGGTGGTCCTGTTACAACAATTTTAGAGTCATAAAAGATTTCAAATAAAATGCTGTTGCATACATACATTACATAAACTATATACACACACATTCTAAACTGTTAAGCGTACTAATCCTAGTCTTGCTAAATTTTTAATCCATCACACATACTGTATCGATGGACTGTGATCTCTTTTAATGTATTAATAAATAAGTTAGGGTTTCTGGCCACACTTTTCATGGAATCATTGAGCGAGTTCCATAAGGTTTAGTCATAAAAGGAATGGTCAGTTCTCCATATTTGTTTAAAGGCCTTGGCAATTTAAATTCTCTCAATTTACTGTTCTAAAGCAGTATTTTTTTTGTTTTCCAATTTTTCAGACAAGTATACGGGTCTGACAGAGTTCAATCAAAATCAATCAAACCAATCAATCAAAAATTTTTATTTATTCAGAGTGAACATCATTGAGCATAGCTCATTTACAAGATGGACCTGAGTGGTCATAACAAAAAGGTTACAAGTTGTATACAAAAACATGATACTGAATAAGCACAAATACAATCATTTATGAGTGAGATAGATGTACAAATATTTACATATATACAAGGCAAAGGACAGTAAACCTAAAACCTAATAAAGGAGAGAAACAAACAGTTTAGTAGGGATAAGGCTTGGATAATGGTACATGGGTGGGCATATATGTACGAGGTTTGATGGGGAAAGGCTAGAGGAATGATAGAAGAATAGGGAGGAGCTTTAAAAGAGGGGGTGGAGGAGAGGGGGTGTGGGAGGAGTGGGGGTGTGGGAGGACTAGGCCTTGTGGAAGCAGTTGCACGAATCTGGGAATAGGCTGGTGTACAGCTTTTGAAGGATGTTAGAGGAATCAGTGTATCCAGTTTCAATGACTTTTGAATAGAATTCCAGATAAGTGCCAGGGAATAGCTGATTGCAGCTCTTCCATACGGGTGCAGGTGATGAATCTTCAGCAGGATCAGTTTGTTGATCCTCAAGGTGTAAGGCCTGGATGTGATCCGGTTGAAGCAGTCTGAGATGTAGGAAGGAGTTTGTTTGTCAGAGCTTTGTAGATCCAGATAGCAGCATTTTTTTCTTCTATGTTGCAGGGATGTCCAACTGACTGCATTGTAGAGAGACAATGATGGGTGCTAGAGGGAAGGTCAGTAATGAATCTAATAGCTCTATGATACAGGGTGTCTAATTTGTTTAGATGGGAGAGGGAGCAATGACCATAGAGGAAGTCAGCATAATCAATGAGGGACAGGAATGATGCTAGGATTAATCTTTGTTTGGAATCTTTGGTCAGGTAGTGTTTGATCCTATAGAATAGACCAAGTCTTTGTCTTAGCTTTTTCAGGAGCTCTTCAACATGGGTAGTATAGTCTAGTTTATTGTCTATCCATACTCCTAGATATTTGAATTTGTCTACATATTCCAGATTTTCACCAAGGATGGTAGAGAGTTGTGGGAGGGTGAATGATGGGATAGTGGAAGAACAGTTCTTGGTGGCAAAGAACATAGCTTTGGTTTTCTTGGCATTTAGTAGTAATTTCTTTTCTAATAGGTTGTGCTGAAGGAGGGAGAATTCAGACTGTAGGAGCTCACAGGCTTTTGATGGTGAGGATTGCTCACATATAGTACAGTGTCATCTGCAAAAGGTGGATATTAGATTGTGAGAGATTGGAATCAATATTGTTGATGTAAATGGCAAAAAGGATGGGACCCAGGATGGAGCCTTGCGGTACACCTCTTAGGAGTGGTTTAGAGGTAGATAGATCACCTTCATTTTACCAGTTGTAATCTTCCGGAGAGATAGCATCTGAACCATTTAAGAGAGAGTGAGTCAAGGCCTATGGAGTTCAGAGAGGAGATTAGAGTTCATGATCCACAGTGTCAAAGGCTTTGCTTAGATCCAGAAACACAGCACAGGTATTAGTCTTTTGTCTAAGGCAGTCTGCCAGTCATTTGTGACTTTGCTAGTGCAGAGATGGTGCTATGCATAGATCTAAACCCAGATTGAGCTGGATTAAGGAGATTGTTGGTATCAAGGTAGGCAGTTAACTGAGAGTTTACCAGCTTCTCAAGCATCTTGGATAGTACTGGTAAGATGGAGATGGGCCTATAATTGTTGAGGTCCATGGGATCACCTGCCTTAAGTAATGGAAACACTTGAGCTGTTTTCCATATTGAGGGATAGAACCAGTGGCAAGTGATAGATTGAAGAGGTGGGTGAGGGGGTTAAGGCATGCAGTGCTACTTTTAGAAAGTAGGGGTCCAGGAGTCTGCACCTGCACTTTTGGTGGTATCTAGCTGGAGTAGAAGGTCTTCTACTTTGAAGAATATTGATTTGAATGAGAATGTGGAAGCAACCTTTTGTCCTCAGTAGATTGTAGGTTTAGTGATGATCTTAATAGGTTTGCAGGAGAGGTGAAAGCCAGGCCAGCTGTAGTGAAATGATCGTTAAAGGCATTCAAGATATTTTGCTTGTCGGTGATTTCAATACTATTTAGTTGAATTTTGGGTGGTAAGACAGGGGTAGAAGTTTGACCTAGGATGCCCTTTTGGTACCCCAGAACCTGGAAGTGTTGTGATAGGAGGCATCTAGTTCAGCTGTGTAGAAGGCTGCCTTGGCATTTCTTACTTGTTTTGTGCAGGAGTTTCTGGCTTTTCTGAATTGAAGCCAGTCATTTGGATCCTTTGTCTTTCTTGCCCTTTCCAGAGTTTGTCTCTGGCAAGCAGTCTTGGTTTAAGGTGGCAGAGAACCAGCGACAGGATTTGAGTTTGGTTCTGACACTGCTGAGGGTGCATGTGAATTGAGGGCACTTATGATTATATCATTTAAGATTTGAAGAGCTGTCTCTATTGAGGCTGTGAGATAGAATTCTTGCCAACGTGTGGTGTGGCACAGATCATGGAGATATCCTGAAATATTAAAGTTCTTTTTGACCTTCGTGGGAGGAATTTTGCAGGATTGGGTGGCTTGATTGTTGATCTAATGGCAGCTATGGGACAGTGGTCACTTATGTCACTGAATAGTACTCCTGCATAGGGATAATGATGAGGCTTATTTACCAACATAATATCCAGGAGTGTGCTGTTGAGAATATTCTTTGGGTTGATCCTTGTTGGTTCTTTGATTAATTGAGAGAATCCATAGGTGTCACAGAAGGTTACCAGGGTGCAGATGCATTAGTCAGCCAATTCAAGTTCATGTCTCCTAAGATGATGGTGTCTTCAGGGCCCAGATTAAGTATAGATCCTAGGTGGGATAGGAGTTTGAGGCCTGCAGAGGGGGCCTATAGCAACCAATCAGTTGAAGGATGATGTGTTGGGAAGGGTTATTTTAATTGGCAAGCATTCAATTCCTTTGGTTGTGATGTAGAATTGAGGCAGGATGCAGAGATGTTTGCTTTGACATAGATGGCTACCCCATCGCCCCTGGATAGACGGTCAGATCTGAAGAGCTGGTAGTTGAGAAGGTTTATTTCACTGTCTTTTGTTGCAGATTTGAGCCATGTTTCAGATATAACCAGAAAGTCAGGTAGGGTGTGTGCAACCCAGGCCTGTATTGATGAGAACTTTTTAGGAGGCTGCAGGCATTGATGTGAAGAAACTCAATCCATTTATGGTGGTTAGGTCAGTTGGAGAGATCGAGCTTTCAGTGGGGCCAGGATTGATTTCACAGTGCCAACACAGATCAGCAGAAAGAAGATTAGCTTGATGGGGCACTAGCGATAGGAGTAGTGAGCAGTCAGGCAGTTTTTTCTTCTTGCTTGGGATCCAATGTATAGTGGGTGATGATCCTGCTGCATGGTTATCGATTTTATCATAGAGTACCAGCTTAATGGACAGGCGTGGGAGTAATTGTAGTGCCAGTATGGTAGCAGGGGGATAGAGGAGTTCCGAACTGGTTGTGAGTTCAATGTTTTGTAGATCCGATTTGCTCAAATTACTTTCATTTTGTTCCCTAAGGGTAGCCATTCAAGGTGGTTGTACAAATTACACTGGCGTGTCCTAAAATTGCATCTTAGAATGAGTCTGTCCAAGTGATTATATAATACCTCTACCTTGTTGAACAGGGTTTTATTAGCAAAACCATATCCGTGGCTACCCTAGTCCAGTATAGGGACCAACAGTTGGGTTACAATGGATGTTCTCATTTGTTTATTAATACCTAGAAGGCCCTACATGGATTGAGTCATGGTTATCTGTCAGACCTTCTGGCCTGCCTGCCGCCATGCGCTCACTCCGCTCTTCATGAGAGCTTTCTTGTGGTTCCTAGGGCATGGCTCAAGACCTCTAGTGACCATGCTTTTGAGGTCGCTGGCTGGCCCTATGGAACTCTCTGCCATGATCTCTATGAGATGTGCCCTCTGTGGACAGTTTTAAATGTGGCCTTTAAAGCACACCTGTTCAAGCAAGCTTTTAATCTGGAGTAAGATTTTAATGGTGTTTTAAAGCTTTTATTATTTATTGCATGTTGTTATAACGACTTCGGAGATTGGGCTAGATAAATAAAACTTTACTTACTTACTTAATACAATAGCCAGTGTGTATAAAAGCTCTGGTTCTAAGTATTTTTGTCATTTCATCAGTATGATAATCACATTTTAGGTTTTCATCAATCCATACGCTCAGGTACTTATATTCTGTCAACTGAGCTAAGATTTCATTGTTCAGTTTTAATTTCATAACTTTTACTTGACCATTTTTGAGTACCATGGTTTTGGAGTTTTACTGTTTAGCACCAGCTTGGACCCAGATAGCCACGTACTGTACATATTTTTGAAAAATTGCTTTGGCGATTAAGTTCCATTAATTCATTATTGATACTAGTTGCCACAGTTACAGTATCATCCAGGTGTAGCCGAGTCCTGTGTTTATAGCTAACTCAGTAAGGTGGTTTATGTAAATTAAAACAGCATGGGCCTGAAATGCATTTCTGGGGATGTCCCAGTGAACTATAGCAAATTTTATAAGTCACTTTTTATTAATACTTGCCGAGCTCTATCTGTTAAATAAGAACTAAAACCTAGAATTTCATGGCAGATAAGGGCCGCTTGGCCCACCTAGTCTGCCCATTTCCCTACCTAATGGATAAGCTGCAGATCCTAGTTAACCAACAGCCTGCTTCCTCCTACCCCACTAGAATTGCCTTATGTCTGTCCCATGCATTCTTGATTTCCCCACTGTTTTTGACTCCACTACCACCTCAGGAAGGCTGTTCCAAGCACCCACAACTCTCTCAGTGAAAAATACTTCCTCACATTACTTCTGAGCCATCCCCCATCTTCAAATTTTGCCCTTGTTCTTGCACATCTCTTTTTCTGAAAGATGCTACCCTCTTGGACTTTGTTGATTCCCTTGAGGTACTTGAAAGTTTCTATCATTTCCCCTCTCCTCCTTTCCTCAAGGGTATACATATTAAGCTCCTTTAGTCTCTCTTCGTATGTCTTCTGGTATAGATCCTGCACCATTTTGGTCGCCTCCTCTGGACAGCCTCTACCCAGTCTGTCTTTGCAGAGATGGGGTCTCCAGAACTGCCGCAGTAATCCAACTGTCTGTACAGAGGGATAACAACTTCCTGTTTTCCACTGGTGATGCCTCTCCCTATGCATCCCAGTATCCCCCAACCCTCCTTACTGCCTTCTCACATTGCTTGTCCACCTTTAGGTCATCTGATATAACTACCCCTCAGGTCCCTTTCCATTTTGTTGTCAGTATCTCACACCCCATTGTGTACTCTTCCCTGTGTCATCTGCAAAGAGACATACTTTTCCTTCAGTCCCACTGCAATGTCACTTATAAAGACATTAAAAGGACTGGACCCAGTACTGAACCCTGCAGTACCCACTAGTAACCCCTCTTTCTGTACTCTGGACTCTGTTTATTATTACTCCTGCATCCTGTTTCCTGTTGTCCAGCCAATGTTTACCAGGCGCCACCTTGGGACCTACTGCTAGGCTGGCTAATTTAATTTTTTGTGCGGACTGTGTCAGATGCCTTGCTAAACTCTAGGTAGGCTATGTCCACAGCCCCTCCTGGTCTACTAATATGGTCACCCGGTCAAAGGAATATATTAAATTTGTCTGATATGACCTTCCCACTGTGAATCCATGCTGCCTTGAGTCCTGTGCCCCACTGGCCTCTAGGTACTCAACAGTTCTTTCCTTCAGAAATGATTCCATCATTTTCCCTGCCACTGAGGTCAAACTGACAGGTCCGTACGTTCCTGCCTCTGTCTTGCTCCCACTTTTGTGAAGGGGAATCATCCACCCTCCTCCAGTCCTCAGCTACCACTCATCCTCCTATGATTTGTTAAAAGTGTAGTCAATGATGTTACTCATTCTCCCTTAGTTATTTTAGAATTCTGGGGTGAATTCCATCAGGCCCCATTACTTTGTCCATCTTCAGTTTTAGCAGTTCTTTCAGAACCCTTTCTTCTGTGAAAGGACTGGTATCAACACCCTATCCAGAGTGCTTCTATTGACTAGATTAGGTACCTCCTCCTCTTCCTTTGTAACTACTGAGCAGAAGTATTCATTCATTATCCCTGCTTTTCACTGTCCCTCTCTGCCCACCCACCCTCCTCTTTATTCAGCCTCAGTATCTCCCTTTGTCTTTCTTCACTCCCTAATGTACCTATAAAGGTTTTATCTTCCCTTCTTAACTGAGTTAGCTATCTTTCCTCAGTTTGGGCCTTTGCTATTCTGACTGCCTTCCCGCTTCCTGCTGCTTTAACTGGTACAGTTCTCTGTCCTGCTCCTTCTGTGTTTCCTTATACTTCCTGAATGCTATTTTTTCTCCTAACCTTCCCCACCACCTCTTTTGAGAACCGTAGTGTTTTTCTTTCATTTTGATTTGTTTATTTGCTTCACACAAAGGCTTGTTGCTTCTGTGATAGCAGTTTTGATGTTTCCCCATTGTTGCTATACCCCTCCTTGCATGTTTCCTAGTTCTTTTCTGAGGCACTCTCCCATTCTGACAAAATCAGCCCTCCTGAAGCCAGTACCTTGACTTTTGTATGCTTGACTCTGCAGCTGAGTTTATCATGAACCACACTGTTTGGTGATCTTGTTCCCAGTTGGCTACCCACTTCTAGATCTGAGATCCTCTCTCCATCCCCATTTGAGGTACCAGGTCTAAGATTGCTCCCTCCTGGGTGGGTTCCAACACTAGCTGTCTGATGCATACCCTGGCGGTGTTGAGAATGGCCCTGCTCTTGGATGTGGCTGTAGCACAGGTGCTCCAGTTAACATCTGGCATATTCAGATCCCCCATCAGCAATATCTCCTTTCTCTGCCATCCTAAGGATGCCTTTATCATTCCTTGTCCATTTCCTCCCCTGAGATGGGGTCTGTATTCAACCCCTGTGCAGACTGTGGTGCCATTTCCAGTCTCAGGGTGACCCTCAGTGCCTCCTCTCCTCCCTGTTTACCCTTTGGTTCCATTGCTTTGGTCCCTTCCCTTACATAGAGAGCTGCCACTCCTCCTCTTCTACCCTCTCTGTCCCTCCTGTAGATTGTGTACCCTGGTATGTTGACATCCCATTTATGGTTCTCTGTGTACTATGTTTCTGTGACTGCCACAAAATATCCAGGCATTCCTCTTCCATCAAGGCCACCAGTTCAGGGAACTTGTTACTTAGACTGCGGGCATTGGTGCTCATTACCCTCCATTTTTTGATGGCCTTACCCTTTTTGCCCCATTCCTGTCCTTACTGCCTTTGTCTCCATTTACCCCTGCCCCTTCTTCCTATTGACTTCTCTATCTTGGTGTTAGCCCCACTAACTACCCTGATTTTTTTTTTTTTTATGGGGCCTAAGATTTTCCTTGTCCTTTTCAGTGCTCTGGCTAGTTTAAATGATTGCCAATGAAGCATTTAAACCTGTCACCTAGGATCCTGGTTCCCTCCTGGACAGATGCAGACCATCGCACCAGTATAGGCCTGCATCCTCCAGGTGGACCCCAGTCCCCAATGAAGCTAAAACCCTGAGTTCTGCACCAATTTTCAACTACTGATTGAATCCAGCTCACCTTTAAAGCCCTCGTGTCCTATCCCCATGAGCCCTATCAACTCCATTCGCGTGCTGCTGACCCTGATCAGCGCGGCTCGTCAAAAGCTACCCTAGTTATTCAAGAGCCAGGACCTCTCAAGGTCAGAGGGCATTCCCCTACACGCGCCCACTGGTATAACTCCCTCCTGCCAGTGTCTCAAACTCACTAACCTTAGCTTGCTTTAAGCCCAGGCTCAGAAACTTCCTGCTTAGCTCTCGAAATGCAACTGCCGCTAGCCTAGTGAAAAAAAAAAAAAAAAAAAAAAATACATATATACTCTTTGACAATGCTCACTGGCGGCTCCCCCACCCTTCCTTTCCCTACTAATTCCTCCTCCTCCCTCTCTTCTACTCCCACCAGCTCTCCCCGACCATAAGTTTTGCACCTTTTGTTATCTTGTGCTTCGTTGGAGATTGTATTCTATTGTAACAAAATTGTAATTGAACTGTAACTTTTTTGTTTGTAAGTACTGTGTCCCTTGTACTACTGTTCTGATGTCCTCTTTGTGACGAGGTACCTTTGTAAATGAGCCTCTGGCTCAAAGGTTTCTAAACTGATGTTTACCTAAAATAAATAAATAAATAAATCCCATCATACAGAGCACCCTAGCCTCACCCATACCATAGACAGGCAGCACCTCCAAAAGGTTACCATGCATGCTACTTATCTAAGCCTCTCCCAACTCTGCAAACTCCTCCTGCACTGCTCTGATCCTTTCCCAGCCAGGTCATTTGTCCCTAGGTGGACAATGACATCCAGCTCCTTCCCCATGCAGCTGCTCCACAATCCTGAGGATTCCTCCTGTCCCTCAAACCATGGCACCAGGCAGGCACCTACCACCCTCCCACCTCCTCCCCCAGTTCTCCCCTCCTAACAATGGAGTCCCCACCAGGGTTATTTCCTTCCCTGTGGGGTCCCATGCCACCCTCCTGTGGGTCTCCTTTGTGGAGGTTCCCAACATCCTCCTTGATCTCCACTGCAGGTGCCTCCATAGAGGAACCGCTCTCTGCTAGAATGGCATATGAATTGTGCAGAGGTACAACTGGAGAGTTGTGCCTCTGTTTCACCACCTAACCCTCTCTGAACCCACTGTGGTCCAACCACTCCTCTTTCTTGGCAACCTTTGGGGCAGCGGTGATGACCTCGTGGTCCCTGGGTGGGAGGGTCCCCAAATCCTGGCCAACTAAAACAATTTCAGGTTTCCTGTGAAATACCAATACCCAGTAGCCAATCAATCTGAACCTCGTGGTTCATGGTATTGGAAGCTTTGGACAGATCCACAGACACCGCACCCACCACCTATCCCTTTTCCAAAGGAGCTATTATGTCAGTCAGGTCAGTGAGTGCAGTGTCCATAGAGTGCCCTTCCGAAAACCAGACTGGTACCTGGACAGTAGTGAGTACATCTCCAAATACCACTCATTTGTCCCTGCACCAGTCTCTCAATTATTTTGAAACTACTGATAGAAGTGCTATGGGAGGGTAGATCATAGGGTCCATGAACAATCCGCTTTCATGTGTAGCTATGACTTTAGCCTTTTTCCAGGGTGACGGGAAGTTTTTCAGTTAGGCTCCAGTTAAAAATCTTTGTCGAGGCTGGCCTGGTGACGCTGAAGGTTGAGGTGCTGTATGCCACACCTCGCACCACACGGTGGTCCGTGTTTGGGAAAGAGCATGGGCCACCAGCAGTTGGCAGGGAGGAGAAATCGAACATCCAGAAGGACAGTTCTCCTCTCCTGGGAGGGAGGACTGGCACTCCTGCTGAATGACAGCCTCCAGATGAGGCCTGATGGCAATCACGGGACTGTGGGCACCATGAAGGAGGGGTGCTGTGGGACTTCGCCCGACATGTGCACGCCTTCATGTGTGCACATCCTGCGTGTGTGCCCCAGCATCAGGGAAGGAAAATATGAGGAAAAGCACCCCAGCTGTGGATGACGACCCTGACCTAAGCTCCGTAACTGGGCAGGCTCTGGGTAAGTCCCGGCGAGACCAGTGTGGACGGGATCGGGAGGTTGGTTAGATGGAGGCAGCTGGGGCAGAAAGGAGATAAATATCTTTATTATAAAAAATCTTTGTCAGTACAGGAGAAATTATATCAATTGAATCCTTTATGAAGCTAGCATCGATTCCATCCAATTCATATGATTTTTAGTATTTATTTTACTTCCTTGCATGTAATTCATTTAAATCTGAACCTAGGAATTTTGCATTGCTCTACTGTTTTATCTTTTAATTTTGTCTGTGCATTTAATTTACTTTTGAGGAATTTCAATATCTGGTAATATGAGAAAATATTTAATATACTAGCTGATGTTTTTGAATTTTGTATCAGTCTGTCTTTTTCTATCTGTATGGGAGGCCTATTAACAGATTTCTCAAAAGATTTTGAGTGACCAATATTGCCTTAAAAAGTTTTTGAGGATAGTTTTACTGTAATAACCTCGTTCAGCATTCCTGCTTTTTGTTTCAAAGTATTTCATACCACTTTCTATTTTTCCCAATCAATTAGGTCTAATGTTTTGTTAGCAATTTTTCATAGCCTATTTTATATGAATTATTTTGAGTCTTTTAGAAATACAAGGAACATAACTTTTCTTTCAAGTTATTTCTGTAAATGGCACAGATCATCGCATACAGTACTGCACTAAACCAGTTACTAAATTCCTATGCGGCCAAATCAAGGGATGGTATTAAAAATAGTCTGTCCCATTTCACCGTTGCCAGATTTTTGGGAACATGTCCTTATTGTAACTTTAGAGGATCTCTGCCTAATTTTTAGAACACTAGCTTTTATTTGATTCCAGTTCAGTGTCCAAGATCTCGAGAGCACAGCTGGAGGAGCTGTGTTCACCAGAGTTAGGGACTGCTTCCAGCACTCTTTGGATGCCACTGAAGACATTGCCTGGTTACATTTTGGTTGTACGCATGCATCCTCACAGGGCTTGAGCTCAGTGGTTCCATGTTAAAATCGCGATAATAAAATTGTAAAATGAAGAACAGCGAGCACAGTTTAGCGACGGCAAATCTTAGCACTTGTATATTTTGCCGCCAGATAATCGCGATCAGCTAACAAGCTTTGCTGGAAAGTCACCTGTCGTTTAAGCAATATACCATGACAAAGTGGGTGTATTGGTGGATTTACTGCGCCTGGTGTGGTTCAGTCAAGAGGCAGCTGAGTGACTTAACCACACTAGAAGTGGCAAATCCACCAATATACCCACTCCCCTGTCATGGTATATTGCTATTATATAATATTCAACTTTTTTGTTTTATAGTGATATAAAACTTTTACAGTGGGTATACTGGAGGATTTACCACAGTCATGTGATATGTTTTGGCCAGTGAGGTTACAGGATTTTCATACCCCATTGTATAATAGTCATTAGTCCTAATAATGCTGTGGCCCAAGCCTCACACTACATAATGTCAGCTAAAAGGTTTTATTCACCATTATTTTTCTCTGCTGTCCTAAACTTCCTTATTGCCATGATGCCATACCGCCCATACCATGTCCAATCGCAAGGCAGTATCTTTGCTGATCAAAGGTGTATGTAAAGCCTATTCAATTTTGTGACACTCTTGTTGCCAGAATGGAGATTGAACTGATCAGTAGCAAAAAAGGTAGGCCAGGGATATACTTGAGATCAACAGTAACCTTTCCTAGGCCTTCCTTAGCATTCACTCTTGGCTCTCCAGGCACAAACGTATACTCAGTGTTTGGGTAGCAAGGCAGGTTAGAGTCCTAGAACTGCAATTATGGACTTTGAAAAGTCCACAGGGAGAGCATTCAGTACATCCTTCCCCAGCACAGAAGTAAGAGGTTGATTTTTTCACTATGCGCAAGCAGTGTGGAGAAAATTCAAAAGTATCCTGCAGTACAGGAACAGTATATTGCAGATCCTGATTTTGCACTGCACTTGTGCATGTTGTTGTTTTGGCATTTGTTCCCATTACTGATGATGTGCATACTTTTGAAGATATGCGAGAATGGGAGTTTTTTTTTTATTAGAAAGCGGAGATGCTGCAACCACTACTTGATTATTTTGAGTCGACATGAATTGGAACACTGAGGGGCGCTCAGGGAGGAGAAGGCCTGCATTTTCACTGGAGTAATGGAATTGCCACAATGCCACCACCAGGGGACTTCAGCGCACCAATAATGCTGTCAAAGGTGGCATCGAGGATTCAACAGCCGCCTCGAGCATGTCATCCCAGCATATGGAGACTAATCCAATGCTTGCAGGAGCAACGCATGACTGAGCTGAAGATAGAGCAGATTGTGTCTGGCACAGGAGCCAGTGGAGCAAAAAAAAAAAAAACAAGGATGTGAATGGCGCATCGTTTCAATAGTTGCTGAATATGGCCAGAGAAGCATGTACGACTACCTATAAGGACTAGCGTACAATTTTCAATTTCAGGTCTAATTCAAGGATGCTGTTGTACTGGTCTGATTCAAGGGATGCTGTTGATTCACCCACTGCACTACTGTTTTAAAAATAAAGGAAGTATTCTGTTGTCTGGGAGCACACAGGATTACACGTTCGATTCACCCACTGCATTACTGAAGTATTCTGTTGCCTGGGTTCTATCACAACTGGTGATTGTGTTTTTTGTTTTTTTATTTAAAGCGTCAGTGTTTTGACTTCCTTGAATTGGACCCAGTCATGATTATGCTGGACTGCTATTTTAAACATCTAATAGCGGCGGCGCTATTGTTGTTATAATTCATATGTAGCGTTTGTTGGATTTGCCCTTAATTACTCATGATTATTTAGTTGCGTAATGGAGTCGCGATTATCATGGGTTATCAACTCGGTGGCTTCACAGCAATAATTGATTGATTGGCTGTGTCTATGCAACTGACATTTGTACCTCCGCCCCCTACTTTTTTTTTTCCCCTTTTTCTTTTCCTGATCTCTCAATTTTGGGACTGTTTTGGACCCTGGAGCCCAAGAACTTGTTCTTACAGTACTCAATGATGGTAGAGCCCTGACTCAACTGTCATTGGGCAATCTTTCAAGTCTTACCCCCTCCTTGGAAGCCACACTTGTGTGGATATGTTATTCGATCCACACTGTCTGGCAGGTTCCTTGCTGCTTTAAGATGGGTGAGGAAAGTGTTCATGCTGGCTCCACCCACCCACCCGGGTGGTAAAACCCTCGGCACCAGATCTTCCTTACCACTTGGAAGCTCAGGTTCCCTCCTTAGCGCTCTTGCGACTTTAGGCCTGGATCCTAATCCTTGGTTTTCTGAAACTAATTTTAAAATTCACAAGACTTAAGTCTTCTGTTTCTTCTCTTGTGGCTGGGATGGATTCAAAACCACTCACAGCTTCTGTCTCTGTGCCCTGGGCAGAGGATGTCTCGGACTGACCCGCATACCACATGCTCACTGCCTGGGGCTTGCCCATGATCCGCAGGTCTGCTATCTCTGCAAGTCTTTTACGGCTTTGGTTCTGGAAGACCAGGCTGCCTGACTCCAACTGGGGTGCCGAGAAACAGTTTCCACGGTGAAGTAGAAGGGCCCGTTGGCAGTGTCCGTGGCTGCAGGCGCTACGTGGAGCAGCTGGAGCAGTTAATGCGCCCTCGAGAGGAGGCTGCCCAGGCCACTTCTTTTACTTCCTGATGGATGATAAGCAGGTGGGTCACCTCCTGTAGATCTCAGCTATAGATTGGCTGGCATGGAGCCACCCAAGGGATAAGAGCTCATTCTACCTGCCATACCGCTGCTTGGTGGCTGCGTCTAGGGACGTCCCCATCCAGGAAATCTGCAGGGCTGCTACCTGGAAGTCAGACACCTTTATTTCCCATTACCACATTGATCTAGAGTCACCGGGATGCTGGTTTTGGGACCTCTGTTCTCCAGTCTTTATTTCCCAAATAGGTGTCGGTGGTGCGTGCCTTGCCTCCCTCCTCCCGGAGAACTGCTAGGCATCTGCCAGACAGTGTGGATCGAACAACATTCTCACGTCCTAGAATGGTTACTCACCTGTAACAGGAACTCTAGGAGTGGTATGTTGTTCATCCACCACCGACCCTCCGTCCTCCCAGCTTGGCGCAGCCTGGCTTCCAGTGGGCTAGATCTGGCATCATGGGGCAGAGCTAGGGTTTTACCACCCATGTGGGTGGGAGGAGCAACTTCAAGACTTTGCGGCCCATTTTAAAGTGGCAAGGAACCTGCCAGACAGTGTGAATGAACAACATATACCACCCTAGAACTCCTGTTATAGGTGAGTAACCTGTATTTCTGTACATAGGGCTGTTCCAGTGTCAACCAGCGGTTTTGATTGCCCACTTGGTACCATCACAGGGAGGCCTAATTGGTTGTTTGGTTTTAGATCTCTGCCTTCAGTTGGGCCCATTTGGCACCCCACTCCCTCCTCCCCAGGTTTTGGTTTGCAGCTTTAATACTAACCACAGTTTCTTTTGTGTTACTAAAGGTACAGGGTTCTCAGAGTGGCAGAGGGTATCAGGGATTAAAGGCATGGAAACACTATAATATGTACAATTTGGGATAATGTGATTATGTGGGCTATATTCCTAAAACTAGAGTCTGTCACCTAGGGTACAAGTACAATAGTATCACAGAACATGAATGGACTTACAGACTCAGTAAAATGTTCTAAAATAACGCATCATTAAAGAGGTTGAAGCCCATCTTTTCCTACTGCAGGAACACACCTCAGTAGTACAGAGTACTTTCAACTTACAAATTACACTATCTCACAGGTGGTAGAATTTGCTTATAAACAGGGATGCAGGTGAGATGCTGTCATCTTATTTCCTAGAAACTCCCATTTCAGCTTGAATCTACCTACTCGCCAGGGGAGGGTAGATTGGCTCTAGGTGTGGGGACTCTGTTTGCAGAGCTATTACAGTGGGAAATGTGTACAAACCCCGGGTACAGTTGTCTCCACCATTCTGCTCCTCTTGAACAAAATCCTAGAATGTCAAAGGGTGCTTTGTTATTAGGCAGTGATTTCAATTTCTTGATGGACCCAGGGTGTGGGACTCCACTAATCCTAAACTCAGCAGCTCACGCCGGGACAAAACCACTTAAGGAGAATGGTCAAAGATTTCAGCCTCATGGATTTATGGTGACATGCCCAGAGGAGCACTAATATATTTTATACTCCTACTCCCATAAGCAGTAGTCACATCTTGATGATTTCTTCATGAGTGCTGAGCATAGATACATAGACATTGTCCTCAGGTATGGGCCTATGTGCATGAGTCTGCCCATTTGAGCTTGTAAGTTCACTTCATGTTTTCCTAGAAGTTTTTGCCTTACCCCTGATCTCCAGAATTCCCTTATGTCTATCCCATGCATTCTTATATCCGTGATTGTTTCAGCCCGGCCCACTACTTCCTCTGGCATGGTGTTCCACTTTTCCACCACCCTTTCTGTGAAGAAATTCTTCCTCACGTTTCCTCTGAATTGCCCTTCCTCCAACTTCTTCCCATGCCCTCTAGTCCTGGAACATCTTTTTCACTGGAAAATGGTGTATTCATGCACCATGTTCCTCCCTGTAAGTACTTGTATGTCTCTATCATATCCCCTCTCTCCCTCCTCTCCTCCAGGAGTACATATTCATGTCCTTCAACCTGTCCTCATAGGACTTGTGATGTAATCCATGTACCATCTTAGTTGCCCTCCTCTGAACTTTCTCTACCCTGTCTATGTCCTTACATAGGTAAGGTCTCAGAACTGCACACTGTACTCAGGTGGGGCCTCACTAGTGTCTTGTATAGTGGAATTATGACCTCCCTTTTCCTGCTGGTGATGCCCTGCCTATGCATCCCAGCATCCTATTCTTTCCCTACCTTGAGGTCATCAGAGATGATAACCCCAAGGTCCCGTTCCTGCTTAGTGCATGCTATATCCTCACGCCCAACTGATACTGTATGTTGTGCCAGGGTTTTGTGCCCCATATGCATTATCTTGCACTTCTTTGCATTGAATTTCAACTGCCAAACCCTTAACCATTCTTCAAGCTTCTGCAGGTCCTCCTCATTCTGTCTACACCTGCTGGCATGTCTACTCTGTTACAGAGCTTCATGTCATCAGTGAACAGGAAAATTCTGCCTTCTAAGTCGGTCCCAGCACTGATCTCTGTGGTTCCCCACTGGTCACTCTTCCCTCTGTGGAGTGAGTTATTTACCACCACCCTCTGTGTCCTGCCACCCAGCCAATTGCCTACCCACTGCACTACTGTCCTGCCCTCCCATATTCCCCAGTTTGTTTACTAGCCTTCTATGTGGCACAGTGTCAGAGGCCTTGCTGAAGTCCAGATAGGCCACATCCACTGTCCTCCTGATCACCTCCCTTGTCACCCAGTGAAAAATTCAACGAGGTTGATCTGATATGACCTCCCTGGTGAAACCATACTGCCTTGGGTCCTGTAGTCCATTGGCAACCAGATGATCTTACTTTGAGATACAGCTCTTGCAGCAGGTAACACCATTGGACTGAAGCCGGCGGGCGCTTGGGACCCATGGAATTCTTCTGGCTAGCTATCTTCCAGTGTGGACAGCCCCGGCGTCGGTCCCGCCTCCGGCGTCAGGCGTAGTACATAAGGGGCAGTCCGCCCAGATTCCCCAGTTCTTTTCCCACCGTCGACTTGCATGTCTTGACCCTTGATCGCTTTCTAGCGCGACGCTTGGTTAAGTTCTTCCTTTGGGGAAAAGTTCATTTCTTCAGCTCAGTTGCTGTCTGATGTCCTCTCAACCTCCGTTGAAGGCCATCCCTCGAAGTGCGGCATTATGGAAACAATCCCGTTCAGGATCTGCATTTGGCCTCGTCCGGTGCCCTAAGCCCCAGACCATGACACCGGTCCTGCATTTTCTGCCAGGGTTCAACAGCGGACCGGATCCATCGCCAGAAGGCTCTGCAGGCGTTCCTGCTCCAGGAGAAAGTTAAGGCCATGGACACCTCCAAGGGAGTTCTGCAGAAAGCCTGGAAACATTCTGAGAAGCACAGGAGGAAGCTCCATCCAAGTCCCTGTCTAGAGCCTCCGACTCCTGTAGTTCCGGCTCCCGGTCCGACCATTCACCATCCGGACCCATTATCAGCCTCCCTCCGCTGCGGTGAAGAAACCTTCAGCCTCCTCTTCCTCCCTCGCAGGCCAAGACCTCCAGGCCCTCTTAGTCCTCTTCTTCCAAAGCCCTGGTTAGGTCGGGGACCATCATCATCACCACAAGTCGGGTTTCCGCCATTCGAACCAGTCAGGTCTGCCTCCTTGCCTCCTCCTCCTCCCCAGTGGAAGACCAAGGAGCTTACCCGGCAAGCGTCCGGACCGACGTCGGCCTCATCACAGGTCCCAGGGCCGTCCGACCGCCAGATGCCCATTGCCGGTCAGGCCTTCACCCTCCTCGGTCGTCCGGGCAGGAGTGGCCGACGTCCGCATGAGTTGAGAAGAGACCGCCGCCTCCCTACCGATGTCGGGTCAGGAGACCATCACGGAGGAGGAGTTGACGCAGCCCGAGGAACAGACGGGTGAACCCGGTCCTGTCGAGACTCCCCAGGGAACCTTCCCCGCAACCTGAGGCCCTGAGGAGCCAACGCCGGGAACCCGACGACCGCCACCAGCGCCCGGTCCGTCATCGGGCCTTTCCTTTTCTGAGGTTGAGGAGTTTTACCTACTGGTGGGATACCATTAAAGCGGATGTGTTTCCACCACCTCCTCTACCTCCTTCTCCTCCGCCACCTCGACCCCTCGGCCCCTACACCCCTTCTCCATCTGGGGCAGCAGGCGAGTACCTCTCCCCAGGAGCCTGCAGACCCTCCAAGGGAGACCAGATAAAGAGAGACCTCCGTCTAGATCCTCTTCAGGGTCACCCAGTCCTAAGAGACCCAGAAGCAGCTGTCGTTCACCTTCAATGGAGGATACAGGATGGAGTCCTCGGCAAGATCCAGATCCTCTCTCCCCTTCTAATCCTCTCCGGACCCGTGAGCTTCTAGATCTCCTCGGATGACCCATCGTTCTCGGAAATCATGAGACATATCCAAGAGAACATGGGCTGGGATGCAGAAGAGTTAGACCCAGAGACTACGCTTGCTAGATATCTTCTGCAGAAGGATCCCAAGCCTGTGGTGGTACCACCCTTGGTGGACACTTTGTGGACGTCACCAAGGCAGTGTGGAAAGCATCCACACTGGCTCCCAGCGATGCCAAGAAAGCTGACCGCCTGTACAAGGCCCTAAGGAGGACCAGTACTTGGCTCAACATCCTCTGGCCGAGACTCTGGTCATAACAGCCTCTCATGACCGGTCCCAGAGACCGCAACATTTGAGCACCCTGCCACGGACCCGGTCCAAACAGCTGGAGCGCTATGGGCAGGCGCCGTATGCTTCTACCTCGCCCATCAGATCCCTGAACTACTTGACCCACATGGTGCAGTTCAAAATGCCTTGTGGGAACAGGGACTGGATCTGGCAGAGAAATTGCCAGAGAGTGAGCAGAAGGGGAGATGTTGCAGCTCCTCGTATGGGTTGGGACGTGGGAACCCAGGTGCTGCGAGCAGCGTATGATTCCAGCGGACTCCTCGGCCAAGCGGCAGCTTCAGGGCATATGCCTCGGAGACACTCATGGCCGTGTCTCCGGTTACCCCGGACGTCCAGAAGAACATCATGGACGCCTCTTTCGAAGGAGAAGTTCTCTTTGGTGCACCCTCTGAGAGGTTCTCACAAAGCTCCAAGAGGCGGGAAGGCAGTGAGGTTGGTCCAGGCAATGTACCGACCAAGGCTTAGTTCCTTTCTCTTCCTTTGTTGTTTAAAGCCCACAAATAGATCCTTTGTTTGTTTTTGTTTCAGGTAAGTCTTGCTAAACCAACCTGATACAATATTATGGCTGGGTGACAGGTGAGCTGGATAAGGGCCATGCGGTGGATGTTCCTTACTTGGACTCCAACAAGGCCTTGATTCATTGCCTCATAGGTGACTTGGGGGAGCTAACTGGTGCAGGGTAGGGACAAAATGATGAACTGGATTACAAGCTGGCTGGTGGGAGGCTACAATGGGTGGTAATAGTAGTAGGGAGCTCTCAGCTGCAAGGCCAGTGATGGCGGGGTACCACAGGGCACTGTACTAGGACGGTATAATTTGGACTCTTCATATCTGACATTGCGCATGGGGTGGTGAGCAAGATGGAGTCTGTTCATGAACAACACCAAAATGGGAGCAGCAGAGAATGGAGTGGAGGATAGAAGCAGCTGCAGGGGTACCTAAGCAAGCTAGAGGAGTGGTCAGAGAGGTGGCAGCTAGGGTTCAGTGTAAAAGGTGAAGGTTATGCACTTCTGGGCAAAGAACCCAAGAAGAGAATACTGGCTGGGAGGGGTTAAGCTGGGGATCATTGAGAAGGACCTAGGGGTAATGGTAACAGGGACCATGAATAACACTGCCCAGTGCAGGAGAGTGGCTGAAAAGTGAACAAAATGCTGGGGTACATAGCAAGGGAGTTTCATCCAGGAGAAGAGAGGTAATCTTGCCCTCTACAGGTCACTAGTAAGGCCACATTTGGAGTATTGTGTGCAGTTTTGGAGGCCATACCTGAGCGTGATATCAGGTTACTGAAGGGGGTACAGAGGAGGGCAGCGAGATATGTGGAATGGAGGGAGACTGAGAGCAGACTGGGAGACCTGAATATGTACACCGTGGAGGACAGAAGGGATGGGGGGCATGATGGAGACATTCAAGTATCTGAGGGAATCAGTAAGGATGGGGCAGATGGGATCTGTAAGCTAAAGAGGGATAGACACCAGGGGCATGGGCTAAGAATGGGGAGAGATTCAGGAGGAAATGAGGAGACACTATTTCACAGAGAGGTGGTAGCAAAATGGAATGTACTACCAGAATGGGTGGTGGTATGTAAATCTGAAAAGTTTTAAAAGGACATGGGACAGGAACAGGGGAGAGTGAGGGTGGGGAAGTGGGAGGCGGGATTCGATGATGACAAATGGGAGGGGTGGGGCAGCTGCAAACTAGAGGTGCTAGCTGCACACTCAAGCAGACTTAAATAGACCGGTGGTCTGTTTCTGCTGGCAGATTTGTATGTTCGTATGGTGGGTTTGTAGTAGAATTAACTAATAACACTGATAATGTAGATAGCACTCTCTTGCTGTCTCTCAAACATTGACTGAAAGTACCCTGATTGCCAGTAGCCTAATTTACCCTCCTACAAACCTGGAGGACTCCCTTCCATATCTGGACAGACCAGCTGGGGTGATGTGGCTCCATATACTAGCATACAGCCCAACCTAAATCCCAGCATGGCTAGATCATTGCTACCTTTAATGGCTACACATGGGATTAATATACACCTTTTAATATTATGTAGAAGGTAGCATCAAAAGTTTTGAACTACAGGAAGACTATGGTTTAGTAAGTCTATTATTACAGATACTTACAGACTGGACACTATCTGGGGAAGTGCCCTAGGCTTAGCAGTGGACAGGTCTTCTCTCCACCTCTGGTCAGGTTGCGGGAAGAGTCCTTCAGAGGACAGAACTCAGCTCACTTTATCTCCTTATATTACCAGGCTCTCAATTCAAGTCAAAGGTCTCCACAGAGCAACTAAACAAACCTGGGAGGCAGAGTTGACCCTAGAATTATCAGACTGGGACTGGACATGAGCTTCATATAGATAGTAGGGAGGCAGTATAGTGTAGTGGTTAAAGGCACTGAGTTGCAAATCTGAAGACCTGGGTTTGAATCCCACAGCCCCTACTTGCATACTGTGTGACCTTGAGCAAGTCATGTAACTTCCTTGTACTCCCAGGTCACACCTGGAAAAAGTTCTGGCTTAGTGTGCTTTTCCTTGTTAAACAATTTCCCTTTCCATAGCACAAAACCGGGGGTCTTACACTTGGAGGAAATATGGCTGGAAAATGTCATTCAGTTTTTCAGAATACTGCAAATCATGGCCAAATATTCCACACATGCATGTCTGAGTGACTGTGGGCAGGAGGTGGCGACCCACATGCACATACTCTACTCTGGTTATGCCCCACTTGGTTGCCATTCTGGGGCCAGAGTGAAAAGGTGTTAATACAGTCATTCCAGGTTATGGGAAGCTACACCTCAGGCATCATTCTTGCTCTTGTATCCTAAGTATATTAAAATACAATTTTTCTACTCACAACAGCCAAAGCGATGGTGACCCTGCCTATGGTTAAAACCAGAATCCTCATCTTCTACACACTGGGAAAATATTGTCTGGGTTATACAGTATATCGTATGGAAAAATGATCACTCAGCTGTAAAACAAGGTTCCTCAAATACAGAAAAGGCGATGTAACAAGTGATGTCCCTCAGGGATCAGTGCTGGTACCCCTACTGTTAACATACAGAACAAGGAGCTTTGTGGCAGAATAGAAAACTGTTTGCAAAATCTGCTGACAATACAAAACTAGGAGAAATAGCAGAACTTCATTGAGGATATCTCCTCGATAACTCCTCCAGTGGGCCACACCTTTGGAACTATAAGTTGTCAGCGCCAGGATCACTCAAAGCGTTTGCCAGCCAGAGACCATCCACGACAATGCACGTTGTTAATGACTATAAAATGTGAGTGTCTCCATTGCTCCTTAGTATTTTCTTTTATGACACCGACAACTTGTTAGAATCTGCAGGAACAAACATCGCTAGAAATGTAGTTTCTTTGTTTTTAATAAAGTTTTTGCCCCTGCCGCCACCTTGCACCTTTCATTGGGCCCCATTCTCAGGACCCTCTCATCTGCCTCTCTACCCGCTGTTTTGTCCAGTGGGATCTACACAGGTGGGATTTGAGAGTACTAACGGCCATCAAATCGACGATGGGGACATGGTGTTTTCCCATTTTTTCTCTCCTTTCTCCCTGGGGCCACTGCAAACACTGTCATGCATGTGCGTGGAAGTGCAAGTGTGCTCAGGACAACAGCCCGCTCCACCCGCCAGACCGGTGCCAGCCCCCATTTGCTCGATGTTACCACCGAGCTCCACTCGTTACAGCCAAGTGCTGGAAAGGCTTGCCTCTACAAACTAGGAGAGGAGAACTGCCAAGCGGCTGCTCAACCTCTTCCAGTCCTTCCCCTCCCCGCCAACTCCTAGCGGCCCAAGCTTGTTCCCGAACTTGGATCATCTGCATGGGAGAGGTAGGAGAGTTTCTACATTTTATTTAAAACCATCAACTTTGTGTTGAAACTTTGGATCAACAGTTAATGTAACAACCATGTTCACACATCCATCATTGTTTTACTGCACTTCAACATTTTTCTTGAGGTAACTAACTTCGGTGGTATAAGGATTTTGTTTCACTCGATTGAAAAATGATTCAAGAAAATACTCGGTTTAAACTGGGGCGTGCAGCCGCTCAGTGAAAGATTTTGTTTCCCCTGTTGAGACGGGACTGGGCCTTCTGTTTTGCCTTGTGGTCTATTAAAACAATGGCTAGACTGTGAATATGCCTTAATTCAAAATAACCAATAGCATGTTATAGAAACATCAAAGGTGACGACAGAAGGTGACCAGAGATCAATCAAGTCTGACCGTGTGTTCGAGACCTAAGAGATCACAGGACCCCAGCCCATACTATTGCCCCCAGATTTAATTTGAGCATACTTTATTCCACCCCGCTTGAAGGCTGACACAGTCTTGGCTTCACCTCCTCCATGGGCAGCCTGTTCCACGGCTCTAGTATCTCTTCTGAAACAGTGTTTCCTAAGATCCCTTTTGAATTTTGCACCTCTCTGCTTCCATCCTATGCCCCCTGTAGTGAGCTGGATGCCTAGTGAATAGTTCAGAGTAGGGCAATTCCCCTCATGAACGTGAAAGTTCCTGTCTTATCCCCATTTCCCACCTTGTCTCCAGCAAGTAAATGTTTAATGCCTCAAGCCACCCTTCATCAGAATAGCCCTGCATCATTTTTGAGCCCTTCTCTATATGGGTTTTAGCCTGTCCCTCTCCTTTTTAAGGTGTGGGCTCCAAAACTGGACACAGTATTCCAGGTGGGGCCTCATCAGGGATCTGTACAGTGGCAGTATCACCTCCCAGTGCCTACTGTCAAATCTTCTCCCTATACACCCCAAAATTTTGTTGGCCTTTCAACCTACTGCCTCAGAAATCAGGGAAAAGGCTTAAAATAATCGGGATAAAGGACTAAAATCAGGACATATCTTCAAAACTGGTGGTATCCACTCAGGAAGCTGGTAGAATAAGGGTTTTGTGTAAAATGCATTTTCTAAGGAAAAACAAGTCTGTAATTTTAACGTTTGACAACCCCACTGGTTGGTCATGGAAACACGATTTTAGGAGGACAGAGTAACATTTTGAGGCAGAATCAGGACGCCCCTGAAAATCGGGACAGTCGAGAGGTATGTTGGCTATATGCTGCATTGCATTGGCTGGCTTGTTTTAGGGTGTCATATGATAACTCCCAGATCCCTTTCCCCTGTGAGTCACTGAGCTTGACCCCATTAAGCCAATAGGCTGTCCTCATGTTTTTCTTGCCTAGATGCATCACTTTACACTTCTTGATGTCGAACTTCAGCTGCCAGACACTAGACCATTTCTCCAACCTCTGCAGATCTTTTTGTAGGTTCCCATCTGCTTCCTCATTGTCCACCCTACCACCTACTGTAGCTTAGTGTCATCTGCAAATAGTGTAGTTTTGCCCTGATTACCTACTCCTATGTCACTGATGAACACATTAAACAGGACTGGTCCTAAGACCAAGCCCTGAGGACTCCATCTTCACCTCTCTCCTTTGACCTCTTCCAGTTGACAACTACTCTCTGCTTCCTGCCCCAGCCAGTTACCCACCCACTTAACAATGCACTTTGCTGTGCAGAAATCCTCTAGCTTTTTCAGCAGGTGGTTATGTGGCATGGAATCAAAGGCCTTGCTGAAGTCGAAATAAAGGAGGTCCACGGATGGCCTCTACCCAATTCCCTAGTTACAGAATCCTTAGGATGGTTAGATTTCTTCAGCGTCGATCTGGCACCACTGACTTGAGCCCCTTTAAAACATCATCATGATGCCAAGTTCGGCTTTGCACTACCATACCTACTATGGACAGTTTGAGGCCTGTGTCATTGGGTATTATCCCAGAGACACATCCTTTGACACATTATACGGGTGTTGTGGAGTCAACCTAATGCTGGTATTATCCCCAGTTGGGTTACCTTTCTCATTGCCATCATTAGGTACTGACTTAATAACATGGCTATTTCCATCAATTAAGGTTTCTTCTTGGTCGTGATTGACTAACTTACAAAACATGTCTTTATATTGTACGCTTCAACCTCCATCTTCCGTGGCGTTGGTGCATTCTTCCATCACCCCTACATGCATTAATGATGTATCTCCTTCACTGTGCATTACAAATGCTGCTTTGCATGATTCCAGTCCATGCCAGATCAATGACTGTGACCCTTGCTCTGATTTATTGCCTTTTCTCAAAAGCGAGGTCAGAATACAATATATTCTGGTTTCTACCATAAACTTCCAGTTTCTGTCCTATCCCGATCAGGATATATAGAGTATGGTAACAATACATACAGTCTGTGATATTCTTTCCTTTGTCTGGGAATGTTTTACCTGTCATTTTGGGTGGACTTCTACCCACATGATTTCAGAGGCTTTCACAGAAAGTCTAACACTTCCATGTATTGCATTGGAAATAAACCTTCCGAGTTTAGCAGTACAGCTTTACATTCCAGTGATTCCTACTTGATCCTTGCCTTTGCCTTTGCCAATAGGACCCTGGCCTGCTAGCTGTGGTACATAACAATTCTGCATTTGTTACTGTATTACAGAAATATGGTTTTGCTGTACATTCAAATGTTTAAGCTTTTCCTCAGTCCACTCCTGAGGTGGTACTATGACATCACAGAGTACTATAACCATATAACTGTATCCTCCTTGGCTTTGGTGAGACAGCACCTGCAGAGACATACAAACAGAGAGAGACAGGAATAAGTGTCTCAGCTGGAGCTTGAATCCAAGCCACCTGGAATATCATTTTGGTTGTGCTACCAAGGCAACTGGAAACTGGTCGTCGAGCACCTTGCTCTTCCTCCAATGCACAACCTGGTGCTGCACAGATAATTACATTTTCAATCACAAGAGTAGTATGCACATTTATGGAACACAGCACCAGGCTGTGCATTGGAGAAAGATTAAGGTTCTCCTGGACAGCCCAGTTTCCACTTGCCTTGGTGGCACAGCTGGTGGCACAATCAGAAGCTTTTCCGTTCTCTCTTCTATCTGTTCCTTAAATGTGCACACTGCAGTCTTGCGATTGAAAAGCACCTGTGGAGATAGTCTCTCTGCACCTTTCAAAATGGCAGGAGATTACCAAGGATCCATGGGTCATGGACACATATGCTTATGGCTATGCATTAGAGCTAATTTCCACCCCTCCTCCCTATCCTCCACAACCTGATTTTTTCCCCAGACTGTGAGACTATTCATCACAAGGAAGTTCAAATACTTTGTTATAAAACAGGCCAGTGAAACTATATTGAGTTGGAAAAGGGTACTGGCTTTTATTCCAGATATTTTCTGATTCCTAAAGGATCTGGAGGCCTACAGCCTATACCAAACGTATGTGAACGAAACACGCTCATAGACCATAAGAAGTTTTGTGTGATGTCATTATTGAAATTTCCTCCATATTACAAGAGTGTGACTGGTTTAGCACCGTGATGCTATAGATTTCTCTTTCATATCAAAATCAGTGAAGACCACAGACAATCTCTCCACTTTACATTGGGGTATCACCACTAACAATTCAGGGTACTGCCTTGTGTTCTGTCAGCTACTTCAGTAATTTTTTTCACACTGTTTTCAGTATGGTGGCTGCAACCCTCAAAAAGAAGGGCTTTATGCTTTCCCTTTTATGGATGACTGGTTATTGAAGCACCATCTAAAACTATGGCCCTGCATACCGCTTCCAGAACTGTGTCGTTATACAGAGATTTGGGAATAGGGATTAACAAATCTAAACCGTACTGGTTTCCTGTAAAACAAACAAAAAAAACAGTTTATTGTAAATCAATCAATCAAAATCTTTATTTAACCAGGTGAACATCATTGAGCAAGCTCATTTTCAAGATGGACCTGGAAAGAAGGATTAACAATACGATACAAAGGAATACTTGAATTTACGTCATAACTGGGTAAACAATATATACAAAATGAATTCACACTTACATAGTATTTACATAGAGTAGTAATTTTATACACAGGAAGTTTATAATACACATGAAATAGAGTATTAAAAGGCCATTAAGCTAAGGCCATGAAGAATATGCAGCTAAAAGTATAGCAACTGCAGTACAGTGTATACAGGTTAAATGTGCTAGCTATAATTAGTGTGTTATTTGATGCATCCTTGAACATAATTATTGATTGAAGGAGCTTGGAGGGTGGGAAGGGGATGCAAGAGGGTGAGTAAGGAGAGGATTACGGTACATGCCAGCAGGGCATGTAGTGGTTGCAGGGTGAGGGTGGCACAGTTAGGGAGTGGAAGCAAAACACCATGATGGTGTCAGGGGGTGAGCAAGGGTGAAGGTGGGAGCCAGGGTGACATGGAAAAGGAGCTAATAAGGAAAAAAACACGCAGATTAGGAAAGAAGCAGCAGACAGGTAGGTTCTTATAGGCTGTAACATTGTCCAAGAGGGTGGGAAAGAAGCACAAGTAACTGGCATAGATACTGTGCTGGACAGGTTTTCCAACCCCTGATATAGTGGACACCTTGATTTCCCAAACCACTCTGATTCATGACATCAATGAATTGTCAGCCCACATGATGATTCATTTATTGAGTCTGATGGCGTCTGCCATCGTGACAGTTCCTCTGGCTATGTCACATATGTGCGTCCACATTGGTTTCTAAGACTACATTGGTTTCAGTCAAGTGATAATCTAGAGACATTGTTTCATGTAACAAGCTCACTTCCAGAGTCTTTGAAATAGTGGGAGGTTCATGAAAATCTTTTAAAAGTATCCCTTCGGTGACACGTGATATGGGTGACATCAAAATGGTGAGTGTAGAATGGGCTCGTGCACTTAATAGCACAGAGCAAGTATGGAGATATTTCATCTGTAAGGAGGAGTAGTTCTACAGTATAGAAGCGGTATGCTGGTTGAGCCGTTCCTGAGCCAGCCATCTGGTGTGGTTAGAGTCACTACTTCTGTGTGTGACAGATATGGGTTCGGGACTGGCAGTGGGTTTTTGGGGGTTTCTTTTGTGTTCTGTAAAGCTGGTTTATTTATTTCAGTGTGTGTTGTTTTCAAGGTCCTATTCCCCTGCCCTGTGATCTGTGTCTCCCCTGCCTGCAGGTTGCCCCATAATGTTCTGCCCCTGCCAACTTTAGCCCCCTCTGAGTTTCCCCTTTCCCCAGTGTCATACCTCCCCAGAGTTGATCATATTAGAAATGGGGCTGCAGGGGTTTGCCCGCCACATTACATACAAGTGCTGTTTAAATTCTTATAGTTTCCTATTGCTAGTCATTTTGTGGTGATCGTGTTGTGTGGTTCGTCGCTTTGGAATTCGTCGATGTGTAGTCACCATTGTGTTCAGTGCCATTTTGTTGGTGCTGTCACATGGAACCTCCTTTCTACCCTCCTGTCTCAAATCATAATGACTGTTGCCTCTAAATCAAGATGGCTTGCCTGCCTAAGCGACCTTCATATCCAAAGATCATGATCAAATGGGAGTCATATAACATATATATTAGCGACTGAGTCTTTCTTTTAGTCTTCAGACTTTGGATGCCCACCTTCTCTCTGGCCCTTTACTAATAAACACTGAAAATAATGATCTAAGTTCTATAGAGGGAGGGTGGCAGAGTGGGTTCCACAAGGATCAGTACTGGGCCCAGTCCTCTTTAATGTCTTCATCAGTGACATTGCTGAGGGACTGGATGGGAAAGTTGTCTGTTTGCAGGCGACACAAAACTCTGCAACAGAGTGGACACACCAGAATGGGTAGATGAAATGAAAGGGACCTAAAAGATTGGAAGACTGGTCTAAGGACTGGCAGCTGGGGTTCAGTGCTAACAAATGCAACATCATGCATATGGGAAACAACAACCCAGATGTATTTCGACCCTAGGGGGCGGTAATTTCAAGTTCAGACATGAGTGAGATCTGGGAATCATCTCATATGACCTGAAGGTGGCCAGTCAATGCAACAAGGCAGGCAGCAAATGCTAGCAGGGTGCTGGGCTGCATAAGTAGGGGAATAACCTGCAGACAGAGGGCAGTGATACTCCCACTGTATAGACAACTTGTGAGGCCTTGCATCGAATATTGTGTCCAGTTCTGGAGACCCCCATCTTCAGAAGGACATAAACAGGGTGGAGGCTGTGCAAAGAAGGGCAACAAAATGGTGAGTGGCCTACACAACAGACCATATGGAGACAGACTGAGGGAGCTAAATATTTATTCACTGGAGGAAAGGGGGCATGACTGAAACCTACAAATACCTCACATGGAGAAACAGGGTGCAAGTAGATTCAATTTTCCAAAGAAAAAGTACTCTAGAACTAAGGGCCATAACATGAAGCTGGAGAGGGGAGGGCTTAGGGAAATGTGAGAAAATTCTTTTTCACAGAGAGGGTGGTGGATAATGGAATGGGCTGCCAGCTGAGGTGGTAGGGGCTGAAATGGTAACAGGCTTCAAGAGGGCATGGAACAGACACATAGGGGAGCTTAAGAGCGCAACATATGAGGACATTAGACTAATTGAAGTCTTACGGGTGCACAAAAAGCACTAAAATGGGTAATAAGGTGGGCCTATGTACCCTTATCTGCCGTCAACTTCTTTGTTCCTATATAACACAGCAGTGAGATATATTAATGGACAAGGGGTACATTCATTTCCCTCTGTCAATTACTTTAGAAATATGTCAGACTGCTTTGTCATATGACATTAGTTGTCTGCTGTGCATATGAAAAATGTTAATCCTACTCATCTACTCAGGGATCACGAATGGGAACTTCTGACTTCAGTAGCATGAGATGGGGTAGTTAAGGATTGAGCCTTTTTACATCGACACAAAATGCAAAATTACACCATTTTTTTTTCCTCTGACTCTGGGACATGGAGTTTTAAAGGAGATGCTTCCTCACGATACATGGATAGGAACATTTGTACATGCCTCCCTTCTGTTTTCTTTAATTCAGAAAGTTCTGCTTAAATTAGCAGCTGAATATGCTACACTTACAATTGTGGCCCCATTCTGACCTAGCCAGATATAGTTCCCTTGTCTTATAAATTTGGCAGTTGATTTTCCTGTCCGACTTCTTACATGCTGGAACTTGTTTTCTTGGGATAAAGGAATCTAGAGTACATCCACAACTCAGATCCCTCAGTCTGAGTGCATGGCTTCTGAGATCATATGCATACAACTGGTATGCAGTCTGTTCTTTATCAGGTCCTTCTACCTTTTTGTTCATAAGTCTCGTACATACAGTATGTATATCCACAGCTTAAAACACTGGTTCAAATCACAGAAATTCTGTATTTATTTATGAACATTTTCTGAGACTTGATTCAAAATAAATGTGTAGTGAGTCTTTTCTTAGTTATTTACTAACTCTTCTGTGAATATTAATGTTAAATTATTACATATAATTTATATTACTACACACTGTTGTGTCTTCCATTGCCATATGCAAAAATAACATATGATATAATTTTACCTCCAGTCTATAGGCGGGCTTGTCTGTTACACAGAAAGGTTGCTGATGATGAGAGACATTGAATAACTTTCAATCCCAAGATGTCTCAATTTTTTATTTTTAATTGTCTTTGGTAACAGGGTAGGCCCACTAGGCACAAGTGCCTGTTTCCAGGGTGACCTGGGAACACTGAGAAGGTTAAGTGACTTGTTCAGTCATACAGTATGCAAGTGGAGATTGTGGGAATCAAACCCAGGTCTGCTGGATGTACCAAGCTCATTCACATCTTGTTACTCTAATCTCTAGGCTATACTGCCAGCCTAATTCATGTAGTCTGTCACTATGTTGCAGTAGGCTGATTTTACATAATGAGTTATCCTGAGTTTATGGTTTAAAATCTTTGACACGTTATATTGTCTGCTTTCTTGATTTGACATACTATGTGATACTGCCTCTGTCCATTATATTATTGGTCAGGTAGTCTTTGATTTATGCATTTCTTATAAATATGTAATTATAAACTCCTGGGCCATACCATCTGCCTATGGTCTTTTTGTACTGCTTGGAAATCATTCCAAAGATGTGGCGCAATGGAGGAGGCATCCTCGACAAAGATAGAATTGTTCGTAAGAATCTACTGTAAGAGCAGATCTTCGAGAGACTCTCCTCCATTAGGCCACAGCATACCTCCCTCCTTTCCCCTATTTTGGAGGTCAGTCTCAGAAGTTTTCTTTCTGCATTACTCTGCTGAGTCCACAGTACATTTTCAGAGTATTCTAGTTTTACAATGCAAATCATTCTACATGCATGTCAACTACTGTCTATTTCCACTTTCCTCAGCTACTGGTTGTAAAAGTATATATACTTCTTGTCCCCTGCCTCTTTAGCGGCAGAGTACTGATATAAACTCCTAGTTCCTCCCGAGTGTAGCCTCTCAAGCTGGTCTGCTGTGGGGAACAGAACCACCAAGGAGCAATTGGGCCACTCAAGTTATATAGGCACTGACAATGTACATCATCAAGAATGGCCCGTGGCTGGCAAACCTTTCTGAGCACAGATGGCTTATAGTTCCAAAGGTGTGGACAGAATGGAGGAGATTTTTTCAAGATCTACTGTTATGGTAAGTTCTTACGTAACTGTTCTATAGTGAAGAAGAAACAGGAAGTATTCAAAGGGACTTAACAAATATTGCTGAGTGGGCACATAGATGGGACATAAAGTATAATGAGGGTAAGTGTACAGTGTTACATTTAAGGAAGAAAAACAGGAGGACAAGTTACAATATAAATGGGGTTGAATTAAAGAACATGGAGGAGGAGAGACCAGGGATAATGACTACAAAATTCAAATGGTTGCCCATGTGAATCTGTTTCAAAAAAGGCAGCACCAGTGCTAGGCTGCATCAAGAGAAATGTTGTTAGTAGATCCAGAGAAGTAATAGCTTCTTTATATAGGGATATGTTAGGCGTGACAGTTGGAATATTGCTGCCAGTTCTATAATGCATATCACAGAGGGGTGTGAACAGGCTGGAAAGAATCCAGAGAGGAACAAGAAGAATGATAGGTGAAGGCACAGTAGAATATGATGAGAACTTGGTACATTAAACATGTTACTTTGGAACAACACTGAGTAAGAGGCAACTTAATTGCACTAGTTACAGTAAAAAAAAAAAAATACATATTTGTTTAAGTTTTTCAGTAAATGTATGTTACAAATGGAATATTTACCACTTTACTCCATGTATTTGTATTTCACTCTTCATTAATTAAATCCAAACATCAAAATGTACTGTACTTGAAAAAATAAAATAAAAACATAAACGAGAACTAGCCCAATTAATATGGGGAGAAGTAACTTACTATACTTTGACAATAAAGTTCTAGAATGTATGAAAGTAAAACAGAAATACTATATTTACATTCCATTAAGTTATGAAAATGGTTTCCCTGCAAAACCTAGCCACTGAAATTAATACATTGTTTTATTCCCAGCTATTCCTAGTTATCAAACATTCCGTGGCCATAACCATTAGCTTGACCTCACTAGTCTAGAAGATCCTGAAAAGTATCATAAAAGAAAGACTGGAAAAACTAGAATCCTAGAAAATACCCAGCACATTTTTTCTAGAGGCAAATCCTGCCTTGCAAACTTTCTTTGTTTTAAGAGAAGGTCAGCAAAAGCTTGGATGAGAAAATACCATATAATGTTATACAGTGTGTGTGATATATTGACTTTGGAAAAGCCTTCAATACTGTGTGGCATGGCACTATCTCTGATAAGCTAGCCGAAAGAAACATAGGTGCCAAATAAGTAGTATGGCCACAAAATGGTTAGAAGAAAGAATGCAGAGGGTACTTCTAAATGGTTGCCTGACAGAAGAAGGCCAGGTCTGAAGTGATGTACCACAGGGCTCGGTACTGGGCCCATACATCTTTGCATATTTATTGCTGACATCTTAGATGGATCATTGAATGAATCTATCAAATATGATGATGACTTAAAATAGGAGGTAAATGTCAAACCACATAAATCCTAACTATTCAGGCTGTTCTAAATAGGCTTGTTGCATGAGCAGACAAATGAGGGATGCGTTTCAATATGGAAAATGTAAAATCATGCATTTTGGTCTAACCATGACTATTACCTGGACATCAGTAATTGTCCACAACTAAACTTGAGAAAGACCTTGGGGTATATATCACTGATAAACTAGATTCCTCAAAGCAAACAAATGAGACAATCAGTAAGACCAACGGGATCATTTGAACAACTAAAAATAATATACGTTCAAGAGATGAAAAAAATTCTGTCTTTCTACGGATCACATGTCAGGTCCCATATAGATTATTGCTCACAGTTCTGGTCACCATACGAGAAAGAGGATATCAGACAGCTTGAAAGAATTCAAAGATTTACTAAGAGCATTAATGGCTTAAAATATCTGAAGTACAGCGATAAGTCGAAAACCTTGAATTTAATGTCTCATGAGACTAAGAGGCATAGAGGTGACCTCCTCTTTGTTTGGAACATTGTTAATGACCCTAACATATTTGTGGGAATGGGTTTTCAGTTCAATCAAGATGTTAAAGAAACAAGGCATCACGCCAATTACATGGTTTCGACTTTAGAACAAACATCAGGAGGTTTTTCTTTACACAGAGGGTAGTGCATGATTGGAATAGCCTACCTCTTGACATAGTTATTAGCAAAAGCAAGTACATCTTTAAGCATTGACTGGATGACTGGTTACTGGCTGCAGGGTATTGTACTAGTTAAGGTGACTAGATGGGAACTAACTATGGGCATTCTGCCTTCAGTTCCCTGACTTACCGTAGTATGAACCGCAGTATAACACTGGTTTCTGTTTTGCATAATAGTTTTATAAATCCATCTTTTCCACTGAGGCCAGCAAGTCCTTATCAGAATCTGTAGGTGTAGCAGATACATCAGAATCGGAAGTTACAAAATAAAAATGCTGAGTTTATTCAACCAGCTGATCTACCTTGAAGGGAATTTTCACTTTCCATCTTTGGCAACCTTAACCTTTGAGAGGTGTAGTACAAAAAATTCAACACTAATTTCAAACACTTCTTGTCTGTAAGGCAATTTTTCTCTCTGCTGCTGTATTTGGAATGCGTAATCTGAGAATATGAAAAAATCAGATTTTGGTACTCTAATGGTCCTTTAATTTTTGCCAATTTAAATAATAAGTATCTAGTAGATTCAAAGGTTAAAATAACCATTATTTATTTGAATTTGATGACGGGTACTCAGCTAGGCCTATTGATACGAGAACAGTCTGTTTTTCAGGGATCCAAAGTTAGTTACAATCAGTAGGTATAAAATAACATCATAAATGGAAAAACACATGCCAGGTGAAATACATGCATTTACAAGGTAATTGGTTACAAACATTGGGTTGAGAATCTTGCAAACATTAGGCAACATTATTATTGAATTTTGAGTAGTAGTTGTGTCCTGATTTTTTTTTTTTAATGAACCTAAACACTTTGCCAAGCAGTGGGAGTTTCCTGGGGAGGATAAATGTAGTTATCAACACCCCTTCACAGGTTCTCTTATGGAGGAAAGTCTTTATCCAAGCTATCCGAGAGGCCAACAATTCTTAGATTATGCTATCTTAATTGATTTTCACTTTTCTAAATGTTTAACAGGGAATAGTTCTCTTGTATTATACCTTGCATAGTTGCCTATACTCCCAGGACTTTTCAGTGTCTTCCATTTTGACAGATAATTCACTTGCCTTCTTTTCCCCAAACCTTCCTTTCTTTCATCAGCTTTTATTCCTGTTGCAAAATTCCAGGCCCACATCTCCAACAACTCCTGGGCTTGTGTTAAGCTCCAGCCAAGGGCTACCCTCCAAGGCCTGCCATTATGGCCTGTGTTCTGCCCCAGCCCTCAATGTACCAGTGCCCCAGGACCTGCCCTTCATGCAGGCCCCCTATTTTGGGTGAAGCCACTCAGTTCCCTTTGCCCCAGGCCATTCTGCCACACAGAGTTGAGGGAGCCACTGCCACCGGCTTCCCTCCTGTAGACTCCAGCCATGGCCCCACAGCCCTGGTGGCCCAGGCTACACCTTATAGGGGTCTCTAAGGGCTCCTAACCTTCCTGGCCTCCAAAGCTGAGGCAGCGTAGTGCAGTGGTTTAAGGCTCTGAGCTGAAAATCTGGTGACATCCAGCAGACCAGACCTGGGTTTGAATCCCACAGCTTCCACTTGCATACTGTGTGACCCTGAGCAAGTCACTTAACTTCCCTGTGCTCCCAGGTCGGCTCCTGTAAAAAGCTTTCAACTTAGTGTGCTATTCCTGGTTAAACAACTAAAAAAAAAAAAGCCACCTACATTCCTGCCCCCAAACAATGCAGGACCTGGCTAACCACACTTCCCCACGAGCTCCATTCCCACCAGCTCCTCGTCAACCACAACGCTTATAAGGCCATCCTGTCTCAACTTTGGGGGTCCTCCACAGGTCATTCTGGACCGCAAGCTCCTACTTGCCCACCTAACTCTGCTCCTCCAGCCACTTCCCTTCCAGCCCCAGGTCTAATGCCCAGGCTGGAAAGGCCCAAAGCTTCCTGTCTGCTCCCTTATATACTCCCTAAAACCTCCTTTCTGCTGCCACCTTGAGGGCGTCCAGCAGCCAATATCCCCAGAACACTAACACATTCCCTAGCTGTGGGGTAGGAGTGGAAAGGGATGCATAAATGGAAGCACAAGCCCCATTTTAAAGGGGCTTACACTAAATTGCACAAGATTGTCAATTTCATGTTAGTGCAGTTTTGGAAAATTGAGCCAAAAGCTGGCATAATTTCATAAATGCTTTTTATTCAAATAGCAACATGCTCCTCCAAATTGTACATTTTAAAACTGAGTGTTCCTAAAATGTGCAATGTCTCAAATAGTTAAATTTTTTCCAAACAGTGCATTTTTAAAAATGTGATTTTAAAAACAAAATGCACAATTAACCAAATTGCAAATTTTAAATGCACTGTTCTAGTTCCTGAAATTGCGTGAAATTATGTGAAATGGTCACAATGTCACAGAATGTGTGCAAATGAAAGGTTTCTAATTTTGTCCCTTTCTAGTTAGCAGCCACGCTGAGAGCTTTTATCTGTCTTGAAGGATGCCTTGTGAACAGATGTAGGATGCTAATGGGGAAAAGGCAATCTGAATCGAACTTAAATAGTTCTTGTAGGAAAAGGAAACTGATTTAGAAACAGTACATGAAGAATTCAGATGTTCTGTCCAACCATTTGGATTATTAAATTTCTGATGAGACATGCAGTAAAAATGTTTTTTTTTGGGGGTTATACCAGGACATTTAACCTGTCCAGTCATATGCAGCCCAGTGCTGTAATAGATAAGTGTGGAAGTCCGGGTTCACATGCAGAATTGAGTGTCTGTGCAGAGATGAGACCCTGAGTTCATGTGGAAACACCTTGTGTTTATACTCTGTATGTCATATACAGTGTACTGGTATGGATGCAGCCACACACCTGCCTAGCCCGAGGTCCACATGTGGCCAGCTGTGGAAAGCAATGGTGGGGTATTTACATTCTCCCATCCCAGAAAGCCTAACAGATTAGCCATATTGACTGTCCTAATGTTGCCAGCATACAAACAGCACCTGCGGCAGTCGGATCCCGTGAAGCCCCGCTGGAAGGTGCAGTCCTCTACCGACTAAATTTTTTTTATTTTAGACACTCTCCTGTTTGGTTGTACCTGATTGGTTTAGCCTCAAGCCAGCTTACTCGTTTCTCTCTGCCTGTATTTTGTGATTTTACTACACCTTTGCCTCTGATCATTTGTATTTTTACCTACTTTTTGTCCCACCTGCTGTCCCCAGCCCCAACCTCTATTAAATTCACCCAAGTCCCACCCACTTTTAAATCTTTCCTTCCATTGGCTCTCGCTCAGCTATTTTTAGCACTCACTAAATCCATAATGTTGCCAGCTAATCTCTTACAGAGCCTGCTTTCCTTTCTTGTTCTACTTTCCTGCACTGGCTTCTCAGGGAGTACCAACCCTGCATATCCACTCTTGGTTTAATAAATGCCACTGTCAGTTTATGGGACTTATACAAGCAACATCGACCTGAATTTTAACAGTCAACTTTCTCCTGGACCACAGAACCTTTGGTTGCTCCTCTGTCTCTCTATGAAAGTCTCTCGTTCCTTAGCCTATCGGTATTAACCTTCACTCTACACAAGACAGGAAAAACTTCTGAAAAGGGCACCGCACACCATGGAAAATAGCTTAAGGCTTTCTCAAATGCCTAATACTGATGTTGCTGCTTATCTTGGGCAATATTCACCCAAACCCTGGACCCCACAGGTGGCGTCCAAGAATTCCTGCAGTTCTGGTACTCTATCCTTGGCTAGCATAAATATCTGCAGCCTCCTTCTGAAACTTGATACCCTCACTGCCTGGATCTCTCAGCACAACCCTGACATACTATCAGTCCTTGAGACATGACTGACCTCCAAGATTCCAGATTCCGCTATTACTATTTCCGGAAACAGTCTTCAGGCAAGACTGGCTTTCCAAGAAAGGTGGAGGCTGCACTTTTACCTAAGAGAGTCACTCATGGGCCATGTACTCGCCTTACCCATCTCTGGAAATGATATCCAGGTACTTCCGCCAAGGTGCTAGCCGCACTCAAAATAAGATACTGACCATCGCCTCAGTCTATATTCCACCCAAACTGACTAATCAGGGTCTTCCCTCCCTCCCTCCTTGACTGTATCAACTTCCTAGGTCACAGTGCAGAAGTTATTATGCTTGGGACTTTAATGTCAACTAGTTGGTCCCCATTGCGAACAACTATAAGGATGCCTTGGCAGCTGCTAACCTTGCACAAATGGTCCAGTCACCCACCAGGATGAACTACAGGACGGGACCTCTACTCTTCTGGACTGGTTTTACCAATCTACCTGAACACGTCTCAGAAAGAAAGTTCTCCCGGACACTATAAGTGACCATTCACCCATAGGGTCCTTCTGGTCTAACAAATTGGCAAACCCTCCGAAACCATTGTCAGCAGAATATTAGTGCCTGGTCACTTAGGTTTTCTTAAAACTCACCTGCACTCACTTGATTGGTCTCCAGTCGGCTGCCCAGGATATGAACACAGCCCTTAGATACTTTATTACTACCTTTAACTCTGCATGTGATGCTCATGCTCCCTTCAAGAAACGTAAGATTAAGGGTACTATTAACCCATGGGTGACCCTCGACCTCCTTGAACAAATGAAAACCGGGACCAGCTCTGGTACCGCACTAAAGTGACTGGCACTCTAGCTGACACTCAGGCCTACAAATCAGTGAGGAATGCCTAAACAAGAGAGATATATGCCAAGTGAAAGCCAACTACTATAGGGACACCCTTGCCAACACCTGGAATGAGTGTAGGAGGTTCTGGGGCAACCTCTCTGAAGTAACTGGGAAAAAACCCAAGATTACACCCACAATGCTCAACATTACTGGTTCTATCACCTTGGAAAAAGTAACCATAGCCAATGCGTTTCAACACCACTTTTACAGACCTTAGTCACGTGCCCCCAAACTTTTTTGATCCAACTCCTGCTGCAACCCGATCTGACATCTCCGATGCAACTCAGTAGCACCCACCATTTTACTTTAAGACAATCTCTGAAGGTCTAGCCAGAAAACACCTACTCAAAGTACTTAAAAGACTAGGCACAGTGGAGACTCCCTTGACCGAAACTCTTCGCCCTCACCATTGATAAAGTCCTACCCCCCTTACCAAAATCCTCAACTGTTCCCTTATGCTTTCCCAATTCCCCCATAAATGGAAGTCTGCTGTGGTAACCCCTATCCACAAAGTGGTGACAACTGTAACCCCTAGATGGCGCTATCCCAGGGCTACTACCCTGCCTGATTTGCCACTAACAGGTTGAGGCCTGGATCCAATGGCGGTGCCTCCACCCAGAGGTCAGGGTTTGCAATAGTTAAACTAACTTGGTCACAGCCCTCTGGGACACTGCAACCCCCTTTCTTCCCACTAGTGGCCCACACAATATATCAGAATTACCTTCACAGTATACACTTACCCCCAGGTCTGGTTCGGCACTGGGACCTCCTGTGAAATGAGATACAGTGCAACAATCACAGTACAGTACTTCAACATAGACAAATACCTCAGGCAGTATAACTTTGCTGAAACAAGCAGCTCTGATTTATTTGGGGGATATAACAAGGACAGGGAAATCGGGTTAATTAGCTTATCACTCTAATAATCTACCTATGGCTCTGTGCACAGGCCTATCCTATCAGTTACTGTCCCTGGGTACCCAAGCCCTAGTGGCTAGTCCAAACCGTGGCAGCTGGTAGGGGCCCTTTCACACAGAGAAAAGGAGAATTAAACAGTCAGCAGTACAGTAATTCCATTTGGATTTAATGTGGCAATTCAACAGGAGCGACCCTGAATTAGTACTCCGACCTCCAAATAAGATAGGGTCCTTCAATGTCAGCAGGGCTCACTTGAGGTACACAAACCTCTTCACACATTTATATAAAGAAAGCACTATACCAGGCAGGCTGCATCTGTATCCCGATCGCAATTACTGCACAATACCGGGAGAACACACAGCAGATTCAGTTCCTGACAGACCGAGTGCAATTTTCAGCAATTCTTCCAGTCTTCTACAGGGTGAGCCTGGTTTCTACTCTTCAGAGATCCTTTGATTCTTTTCACAGGGCGGATTCAGTCCTAACAAGCTGCAGACGGAACTCTGGGCCTTACACGTTTTTGACTAAAACTGCACACTGAAAAAGCACAGGGCTCCTTCCTTCTTCACTGCCAAAGCTCAACTCAAACTCCAACCGACAAAAACCGGGCACTTCCTTTGAGTTCCTCCCAGTTCTTGACTGGATTGGCTGTCACTCACAATAGACTGCTGCTGTTGGTCCAAAAGGCACTGAAGTCTAAACTACATCTCCCAGAGTCACTGCCCATACAATCCTCTTGTGGCTGGCTCAGATTATGAGTCCAAGTTCTGATTCGTCCAAGGCACCATTTTAGAGCTAGCTTACCCACACTGATTGGTCCAGTTCAGCAGTTCAAAACTAGAATGGGAACTAGCAGACACTGTTCTGACTGCAAAAGAAAGCAGGTTAGACAAACTGTAATTTCATTATTACTGTAAATGATTTCTGGCAAACAGTTACATCTTTCAGATAGGTTCCCTTTGCACTCCTAGTGACTGCAAAAATGGAGTGAATTGGCAGCAGCTTGAGTGGTACTCAATCAAAGAAACACACAGTCCCCCATACAAACTAATTATGTCTGCAAGCAGACAGCTCTTAAAGAGACAGTACCAGAGGCTCTAAAAACACTCACTGATAAATGGCTTAAATGCCAAACACCATTCAGGCTTGAAGCATTCAAGCAAGCTCCTGGAAGTCTTTTGGGAACCCCATTTGCAGGGTTACACCCTTCCTGGCCTGGGAAGCTTGGCGTCGCGTCAAGCAAGTACCCATAAGTTTCAACTGCAACCATATACATTTGCATTAGGCTCGCACATGTAATCATCAGTCAATATATTATTTTACCAAGAACACATTTCTGAAACATTGATACGTCACTCTTTACACAGTATTACATACACATTGTACCATAACTCAAGTTATTACCTCTTGTACATGAAACCTGAAGAGGGGCCCTTCCTATCAGTTACCTTGGGGCTGGGCAGGGCAAGGGCACCATATGAAGAGACAACACAAGTAACTTGGAGTTAGCACTGATGCTCAGTTTGGGCAATGAGCTGGGGACACATACACTCCTTTATGGACAACATTGAGAGGCAAATCCACAGGCCTCCCAGGGAATCATAACTGAGGTGCACCACAGGCTTTACAGCTCGACCAGTCTTTCTAGGGGAACTGTTACAGTCTCTGCACTCTGAGCCTCATTTTCAGCATTGTCCTCACTTGTCAGAGTCTCCATGGGGGTAGAGAGGCTAGAACTTGGGGCACTTTCAGCTCCAGGAGTTACAGTTTCTGAGTCCACAACATTTGGCTCGCATGGAGAGCTTGGACACTGGCAGTGGACTGTCAGGCACTCAAAATACTCTTCTTGTTCGGTGTATCACCAGTCTGCCCCAATCTATCATTTTCCTCCCCTGAAAGCTCAAACAGTTCAACCATGCACAATGATTCCATTTCATCTGATCTGATGCTTTGCACTTCACTTTCTGGGAGCATTGGCTCCAGGGATGAAGCTGGGGCTTAGACAGTCCAGAAGGCCCAGCTTTGTCTCCAGTATTGACTAGGGATTGCCCGAAACAATTGACTCAGTTAGTAAGAAGGATAGTATTCAAAGTCACTCTCACTTTCTTCTGATATGGACTGACAGTCATGCTCAACTGGGACTTGTGGAGGGAACACTTTAACTTTGCTTCTGTAGGTGCAGACTTTCTTGATCTTTTCTTAGCAGCAGCTCTAGTCACTGGTCAGAGGGGCATCTTCTGGGGGCTCAGACTCAATTAGGATTTGTCCAATGGGCAGTAAATGATTTCTATGCATTGTTTTACATCTTTTGAATTATTCTCAGGCCTTACTTTGTACACTGGCAGATCATCTAGTTTGCCCACTACAATGTGAGGGAGATGGTGCCATCTGTCAGCAATCTTGTGCCATGCAGTCCCAGATTTCTTAGCAATACCGATCTCCCTCCTGGAGTTCCTGTGCTTTCACCTTTTTATCATACCTTTCTTTGTTGGCCAGATTTCTTTTGGCAGCCATGGTTTGAGCCAGTTGAGTACGCATGAGTTAGCTGGGCCTTTAACTTTGCACATACTGTAAATAGTTGTCAGCTTGAACCCCATCAGGAGAGACCCCAAAACACACATCTACTGGTAGTCGAGCTTCTCTTCCAAACATCAGGCGGTAGGGGAGAATCCAGTGGCATCACTTTTGGTGCAGTTATAAGCATGTACCAGGGTGCTAATTTGTTGGCTCCATCTAGGCTTGTCCTTTGGGTGCAGGGTGCCTAGCATATCTAGCAAAGTCGGTTGAAACGTTCAGGCTGTGGGTCCCCTGGGGGTGGTAAGGAGTGGTTCTGGACTTCGCACTCCCCACAGAGAAAGCATCTCTTTGATCAGGCGACTCTCAAAGTCTCTCCTTGATCAGAATGGATTCTTTGGAGCCCCATAGTGAACAAAAGTTTTCTACAAGTACTTTGGCCACAGTGGATGCTTTCTGGTCTTTGGTGGGAAAGCTTGGGCATATCTCTGTGAAATGGTCAGTGACCACCAGCACATTACTGATATTTCTTTGATCTGACTCCAAACTCAGAAAATCAATACAGACCAGCTCCATGGGTGCACTGGTGGTGATGTTAACAAGGGACCCTCTGGGGCAAGCTTTCCTCTGTAAGCGACTACAAAGTTCGAATGTGTTGCTCCACATCAGCCCCCATCTTAGGCCAATAGAATCTGGATCTCACCAAGTCAAGTGTTCTGTCTATACCAAGGTGCCCCATGTGGTTGTGCAAGGACCTCAGTACTGAGTCTCGAAGGCAGTGGCAGCACTAGTTGTTGTTTGTCTACTTGTCCCCTCTGTCTACTGTTTCTCTGTGCAACAGTTTATTGATCAGTTTCAACTTAGGACCTTCTTTGTATAACAGTGCAGTTCTCAAATCAGTGGGCGTAATTTGGACACATCTTTTCCTGCATAGAGGCTTCTAAAGCTGCTTTGATCATGGGATCGCGAGTTGAGCCCTGAATACTGTCATTGTCCAGCTGAGGCAGTGCACCAATGTCTATTGCAGAAAAGTGGCAATAAGCAGCAGGTATGCAATTCTCAGAGGCTCCCAAGCAATCCACCATGCAGTCCACTCGTCCGTGGACATTTGTTCCTCCCTGTCAAACTTCGGCAGAGTGCCGAATGTCAGGTTCTGCCAATCGGACCCAATCATTCTGGGGAACAGGCCTCGGGAGAGCATCAGCATCTATGTGGTTCAGACCTGCTCGATTCGAGCATAGTCATATGTAGATAATGCAGAAAGCCACCTATGGCCAGTGGCATCCAACTTAGCTGAGGTCTGCACATAGGTCAAAGGATTATTGTCAGTTTTACTAGTATTTTAGCCCCATACAAGTACTCATGGAATTGGTCAACAATAGCCCACTTCAAAGCTAGGAACTCTAACTTATGTACAGGATAGTTCTTTTCGGATGGGGTCAGGCTTCTACTGGCAAAGGCCACTGGTCTCCAGGCCATTCTCGTGCTCTTGGTACAACACAGCCCCCAACCCTTGCAAAGCTAGCATCAGTGTGTGCAGGGCGTAAGGTTTTCTTGGATCGGCATAGGCCAGCACTGGAGCATGGGTAAGTTGATATATGATCTCATGAAAAGCAGTCTCACAATCAGAGGTCCAGCGGGCCCCAAATACTTCACTTGGATGAAAATACACTCTTTCAGTCTTGAGGGACGCTGACTTTTGGTATTTTTGTGGGTTGGGGATACCCTTGAGTAAGGTTAAGTAAAGGCGGATCACTCTTGAATAGTCCTTGATGAAGCGCCGATAATAACCACAGAATCCCAGGAATCTTTGCAGTTCTTTTAGATTTTGGGCTGTGGCCAGGTGGTCAAGGCCTCAACTTTACTTGGTCGGTCTCTATTCCTCGGTGGATACTATGTGTCCATACTTTACTGATGTTTGAAAGAATTGACACTTATCAATGGACAGTTTAAGGCCAAAGTCCTCCAGTCGGTCCAATACCTTAAATAATCTGCTTTCATGTTCCTCCAGTGAGCTGCCAAACACAATAACATCATCTAGGTATACCAGGCACTCTAGTAAGTTCATGTCCCCACCTGCGCTCCATCAATCGTTGAAAAGTGGCTGGGGCACCTGAAATCCCTTGAGGCATCCTCATGAATTCATAGAAGCCAAGCGGACAGATAAAGGCAGTCTTCTCACGGTCCTCTGGGGCCATCGGGATCTGGTAGTACCCACTGCGGAGATCCAGCACAGAGAACCACTGCTCCCGTTTAGGCAGTCAAAGCATCCTGAATGCGGGCATTGTGTACTGATCAGGGATAGTCCGCCGGTTTAAGGTGCGATAATCCACACATCCTTACTGTTCCATTCTTTTCCTCACTACCACAATGGGGAAGCATAAGGGCTTCTGGATTCTTGTATTACACCAGCAGCTAACATCTCTTGCAGATGCCGTCTCACATCATCTATGTCAGCAGGTGCCAGGCGTCGAGACCTCTCCCGAAATGGTCTTTCGTCATGCAGCGGATATTGTGCTCAGCTCCTTGCATGCATCACATCCCATTCCTTTAAAGAAAACACCTGGTCTCTCTGGGCAAGCTTCTCACTGATCCTCACTTTCCATTCAGCTGGCAGCGGGAGTCGCCGAAATCAAACAAGTCAGGCGTTACTCTGTCATTCTTCCTTGAACTCTTGCTGCTGGGTAGCACTGCAGTGTCTGCACAATGCACATTAGCCAGGATGCAACCTCTGTTTACTCGAATGTCTCTTTCAGACACATTATGAACTTGGACCATTACCCTTCTGGCATAAGCATGGGCTCTAGCGGGCAAAATACTGAGGCTTGACCAGCAGTCCCTCTGGCAATTTTCCATCGCCTGGTGCATCCAACATTAATATTTTATTCTAACATCCTTTCTGATACGGACCTCTCCCTGTAAGGTACACTGGGCATTTGGCGCCAGGATCAGAGACTCAGGATCCTTCTTCCATACAATTCCGACTGGTTCCTCTGGTTCTGTTTTTCAGCATCTCTCTGTGCCTCATAGGCCTTCTTAATTAAAGCCGGAACTCTTAAAGCTCTACTAGTCTTTGACCCTGTTTTCATAACACAACTGTGCCAGCCTTCCGAACATATGAGCATTTGTTCCAATCAACAAAGGGACACCATCATACAGTCCAGTGGGGGGACACACTAAGGCTAGGGTCTCTACTTGTTCGCCACTCCAGCCACGGAGGTGGGGAAAGACAGCCAAATTCGGATATACCGGAATAGGGTAGGCCTTCTCACTTAACCCCCATACATGCAGTCCTTCTAATGGTTGTAAGGGTACGCCTGACAAATGCTTCTGATACCAGTCCTGGAACATAATTGTCACTTGGGAGCCACTGTCTAATACAGCTCTTGTAGACACTCCATTCACCTTTACAGTGGTCTCCATGGAGGACCCACTATTCTGGACCAGTCTGGAGGCGTGTAGTGGGGCCTGGGCAACTGACCTTGCCACAAAGGGCGTGAATTAGCATTTTGGTGCCCTCACTGGGATCATGTCGTACCTCTTAACCACTGATTTCTTCTCCAAGCTCTCCTTGTAGCCTATATGCAACTTTGTCAGTGTCTTTGGGGACTGGCATTCCCTTTCATGTGCCCATCTTTCCCACAATTATAGCAAACATACTTTCTGGAGTTTGAGCTGGCCGAGGCGCCACACTGGGAGCCAGGGCGGGTATTACTAACTGGAAACCTGGTGCCATCTCTGTCTGCGGTGTGATAAGCATTTGGAGACATCTCGTCAGTTTCTCCACTTCCATGGTCAAGGAATTGAGTTTGGAGCTGTTATCAGCAGGAGATACATGGGTGGGTACCCCACCCCCATAGCAGATGCAGTCGGATATAGGTCAGGGCCGTACTTGCAGGCGTGGCCTTCATAAAGGACTGTTTTGAATTCCGGATCTCTCTCAACAGTTCGCCCCATTGTGGCATATCTTTTCCTTGTCAGAGCACTCATTGACTGTCAACCTCTGCCCCTGAACTTCACTTGATGGGTCACCCTCAGTCACTCGGGTCGTAGCCACAGCTGTTGGTGCAGGTACCTCCCGAGGTCGCCTTTTCTCAACTCCTCGAATTTCTCTCATTAACTCATCATAGGAGGTGGGGATTCCAGTCGATTTGCCAGGCGTAACTGAAGCAACAGCAGTTCTGAGAAGGGACAGACTTAAGGATTCTGTCCAGTCTGGTTCGGTCCAGTTCAATCGCTGGCAAACTACCCTTTCTGAGGCATTCTTGCAACAATTTTCCAGCGAGACATACACAGACAACAACTCCCTTGGTACTGTTGTGCATTTCTTACTCTCCACCATAGGTCCTCATCAGAATCTGGGCTCCCATACACATTCTCCAAGGCCTCAAGATAGGCCTGTGCAGTCGCTTCAGGGTTACTGGCCCGTTTAGCTACGGATGGTAGCCAGGGCAGGACCTCGGAGGCTCTCACTAACCCTCTTGCACCGCCTTCCGAGCATTGCCATTCTAGCACTTGGGGCAACATAGTCTATCCAGGTCTCCCAGTCATCCTCCCTTGGGGGGTGGGAGGGTGCCAGAGAAGATCCTCAACCTTGGTGGAGTGCGTGACTAATGGCAGGTGCAGAAATAGGAGTCTGCATTGGTTCAGCCACCATTACGGGCACTGGAGCAGGAGAGGGTGTTGGGGAGGAACACCCCAGGTGGCAAGAATAGTTTCTTCAAGTCCTCCACAGTTTTCCTTCCCCAGCAACCATTTAGCAAATTTCTCCTCAAAGTTTCAGATAGTGGTGGGGCTCATTCCCCGGTCTTTACTGTCCTTAGTTATCACTCTCCAAGCAGTGAGGGCTCCCTCTGGGGTAATGGTCTGTGGCACTTTGGAGCTATCTATGGGATCCTTAAACTCTACTAGGGCCAGGAAAGTGTGGGTGAGCAGATTAGCATGCCGACCCACCACCACAGGGTTTTGTAAACCTTCCACCTTGGAAAGTACTCCTGCACAGTGTCCGTATTGATACCCAGGGGATGTCCAGGATAAGCATAGCATTTTGGGGGTCGATCTCCTCCCAGTACACCACTCCACCAGCCGGTGCACAGCCACTTCTGTCGGGGTACCCATTTTTTTCTTAACAGTGGTTCAAATATGGCCACTAGAGGACACACAATCCAGCGGTGAGCCTCCAAGATGTAACCCCTAGATGGCGCTATCCCAGGGGCTACTACCCCTGCCTGATTTGCCACTAACAGGTTGAGGGGCCTGGATCCAATGGCGGGTGCCTCCACCCAGAGGTCAGGGTTTGCAATAGTTAAACTAACTTGGTCACAGCCCTCTGGGACACTGCAACCCCTTTCTTCCCACTAGTGGCCCACACAATATATCAGAATTACCTTCACAGTATACACTTACCCCCAGGTCTGGTTCCGCACTGGGACCTCCTGTGAAATGAGATACAGTGCAACAATCACAGTACAGTACTTCAACATAGACAAATACCTCAGGCAGTATAACTTTGCTGAAACAAGCAGCTCTGATTTATTTAGGGGATATAACAAGGACAGGGGAAATCAGGTTAATTAGCTTATCACTCTAATAATCTCACATGGCTCTGTGCACAGGCCTATCCCTATCAGTTACTGTCCCTGGGTACCCAAGCCCTAGTGGCTAGTCCAAACCGTGGCAGCTGGTAGGGCCCTTTCACACAGAGAAAAGGAGAATTAAACAGTCAGCAGTACAGTAATTCCATTTGGATTTAATGTGGCAATTCAACAGGGCGACCCTGAATTAGTACTCACGACCTCCAAATAAGATAGGGTCCTTCAATGTCAGCAGGGCTCCAGGGTACACAAACCTCTTCACACATTTATATAAAAGAAAGCACTATACCAGGCAGGCTGCATCTATCCCGATCGCAATTACTGCACAATACCGGGAGAACACACAGCAGATTCAGTTCCTGACAGACCGAGTGCAATTTTCAGCAATTCTTCCAGTCTTCTACAGGGTGAGCCTGGTTTCTACTCTTCAGAGATCCTTTGATTCTTTTCACAGGACGGATTCAGTCCTAACAAGCTGAAACCGGAACTCTGGGCCTTACACACGCGTTTTTGACTAAAACTGCACACTGAAAAAGCACAGGGCTCCTTCCTTCTTCACTGCCAAAGCTCAACTCAAACTCCAACCGACAAAAACCGGGCACTTCCTTTGAGTTCCTCCCAGTTCTTGACTGGATTGGCTGTCACTCACAATAGACTGCTGCTGTTGGTCCAAAAGGCACTGAAGTCTAAACTACATCTCCCAGAGTCACTGCCCATACAATCCTCTTGTGGCTGGCTCAGATTATGAGTCCAAGTTCTGATTCGTCCAAGGCACCATTTTAGAGCTAGCTTACCCACACTGATTGGTCCAGTTCAGCAGTTCAAAACTAAGAATGGGGAACTAGCAGACACTGTTCTGACTGCAAAGAAAGCAGGTTAGACAAACTGTAATTTCATTATTACTGTAAATGATTTCTGGCAAACAGTTACATCTTTCAGATAGGTTCCCTTTGCACTCCTAGTGACTGCAAAATGGAGTGAATTGGCAGCAGCTGAGTGGTACTCAATCAAAGAAACACACAGTCCCCCATACAAACTAATTATGTCTGCAAACAGACAGCTCTTAAAGAGACAGTACCAGAGGCTCTAAAACACTCACTGATAAATGGCTTAAATGCCAACACCATTCAGGCTTGAAGCATTCAAGCAAGCTCCTGGAAGTCTTTTGGGAACCCCATTTGCAGGGGGTTACACAACATTCTAGCAAGCAACTACAGACCTATCTCATCCTCTCCCCAAAAAAGCCTTTAAACAGATAGTTGCTGATCAACTTGTTGACAATCTGGAAAATATAACCTCCAATGTCCCTAGCAACATGGTATAGTCAACGTAGTTAAAAGGAAAAGGAGGGCTCAAACACCCTGGTCCACCTAGGGACCAATGACCTTGTTAGCTGGTCGCTGAAGAGGTTCAGGCACTTGAGCAGCTCGGAAGAAATTGATTCCATTTCCATCCAGCATTACATTCTCTGAGATTCTGCCTGTTTGGGAAAAGGAAAGAGCAGGCAGAAAAATCAGAGAATGAGATAAGTGAGCTCAACCATGCTCAAGGACACAAGGGCCCACTTCGTCAGAAACTGGGGAACTTCTGGGAAAGGGAATTCTTCAAATTGACAGCCTCCACCTGACTAAAGAGGGAGTCAGAACACTGGGCCAGAAATTTGACGTTCAAGTAGGACATTTAAACTAGCAGGAGGAAGATGACGGTAGCTCTAGGAGAAGCACATAGAGCCCACTGTCTCCCTCCAGCTAGCACCAAATCTACACACTCCAGAATAGCAAAAGCAGATAGCTGGGAAGATAAACCCTTCCGGCTCTGGCATTGACCATCACAATGGAAAAGGAGGAAGCATAAACAGGGAAAACTACAAAGGGATGAACAATAAGATCAAGGGAGGCATGACAAACAGTGACACAGCAAGAGTGGTCAGCACTATGCCTCAATGCACACAGTCTGGCTAATAAGATGACTGACCTCACTCCCACAATAGCTGAGGCAGGACTAGACTGGGTGGCTGTGACCAAAACATGGTTCACAAATAATCATGGTTGGGAGGAGACTATCCCAGGGTACAACTTGTTTGAGAGAGAGAACTGGGAAAAGGGAGGGTAGCTATTTACTGTATGTTAAGGATACCATCAAAGCTACAGAAATGCAGCAAGCACTAGGGAAACAAAGGATCACATTAGGGGCCAGAAGGAGAAACCCATTCAGGTAGGAATAATCTACAGACCTCCAAATCAGGAGGAAGCCAGGGATAAGGAAATCCTGGAAACCGTCCTCCAGATGTCAGGCAAAGGGACATGGTGCTGGTGGGGATTTCAATCTGCCGGACATAGATTGGAAAACCCACACTGCGACATCACAGAAGAGCTGGGAACTCCTACTCACACTACAGGAAGCAGGGCTAAGTCAACTAGTGACATCACCCACGAGGGATAGCGCAGTTCTAGATCTGATATTCACAAATAGCTGATAGGGTTATGGGCATCGAAATAGGGAACCACCTGGGCAACAGTGATTTTAACTCCGGTATGGTTCAGGGTAAAAGGACTGTAGACTCCACACACTCCAAACTGAAGGTCATTGACTTCAGGAGGGTAGACTTCACAAGCATGAAGGTCTGCCTAAGAGGCAACCTTAGTAACCTCGACAGAAGACAGCATTGAGGAATATTGGACAAGGTTGAAGGATGCAATAACCATGGTCACATCACAGTGTGCCCGTCAGGTTAGTAAGAACAAAGGAGGAAAAACCCACTATGGTTTTCCAAGGAAGTGGCAACCATGGTGAGAGAAAGCATAGCCCTCGGAGAGTACAAGGAGTTGGAGAACAAGGCAGATAAAACAGAATATAAACAGAAACTGAAAGAGACAGGAAAAGTGATAAGAAATGCAACTTAGGCTCAAACAGAGGTTAGGATAGCTCAGGCTGTAAAGGGTAACAAAACCTTCTACAGGTACATATGTGAAAAAAGGAAGACCAAAGGGGGCATTGTTAGCATCACAAAAAAGGCGGACAAACCACAGAGCAAGACAAGAGAGAAGGCAGAGGCACTCAATGAGTACTTCTGCTCAGTCTTCACACAGGAAGCAGACGGTAATGGACTAACAATAGGCATAAAGAAGTGTCCAATTGAAGGAACAGACATGGGTCCCTTCACAGAGGAAAGAGTCCTGGGGAAATAGACAAGTTAATGGTAGATAAAGCTATGGGGCCAGATGGGATACACCCAAGAATACTGAAAGAACTAGGAGGGAACTGGCAGTACTCAACAAATCATTAAGGAGCAGGGAGGTGCCGGAGGATTGGAAGAGTGCAACAGTAGTACCACTCCACAAGAGTGGAAGCAAAGACCAGCCAGGTAACTACCATCCGGTTAGTCTAACGTCAGTCATGGGAAAACTGATGGAGTCCCTGCTGAAGGAAAGAATCATAGCTTTTTGAAGCAAACTGGTCAGTTCAACAAAATTCAACAGAGTTTCATGGCAGGGAGGTCCTACCAGACAAACCTGGTTGATTTTTTCAATTGGGTCACCAAACAGTGGATCAGGGTGGGGCAGTGGATGTGGTTTACCTGAACTTCAGCAAAGCTTTGACTCCATTCCACACAGGAGACTAGTCAAAAACTGAAGAACATTGGAACTGGGCCCGAGGTTACAAACTGGGTCAGAAACTGGTTACATGGGAGAACTTCGAGAGTATTAGTGTAACCCTAGATGGCGCTATCCCAGGGGCTACTACCCCTGCCTGATTTGCCACTAACAAGTTGAGGGGCCTGGATCCAATGGCGGTGCCTCCACCCAGAGGTCAGGGTTTGCAATAGTTAAACTAACTTGGTCACAGCCCTCTGGGACACTGCAACCCCTTTCTTCCCACTAGTGGCCCACACAATATATCAAATTACCTTCACAGTATACACTTACCCCCAGGTCTGGTTCCGCACTGGGACCTCCTGTGAAATGAGATACAGTGCAACAATCACAGTACAGTACTTTAACATACAAATACCTCAGGCAGTATAACTTTGCTGAAACAAGCAGCTCTGATTTATTTAGGGGATATAACAAGGACAGGGGAAATCAGGTTAATTAGCTTATCACTCTAATAAATCTACCTATGGCTCTGTGCACAGGCCTATCCCTATCAGTTACTGTCCCTGGGTACCCAAGCCCTAGTGGCTAGTCCAAACCGTGGCAGCTGGTAGGGGCCCTTTCACACAGAGAAAAGGAGAATTAAACAGTCAGCAGTACAGTAATTCCATTTGGATTTAATGTGGCAATTCAACAGGGAGCAACCCTGAATTAGTACTCACGACCTCCAAATAAGATAGGGTCCTTCAATGTCAGCAGGGCTCACTTGAGGTACACAAACCTCTTCACACATCCATATAAAGAAAGCACTATACCAGGCAGGCTGCATCTGTATCCCGATCGCAATTACTGCACAATACCGGGAGAACACACAGCAGATTCAGTTCCTGACAGACCAGTGCAATTTTCAGCAATTCTTCCAGTCTTCTACAGGGTAAGCCTGGTTTCTACTCTTCAGAGATCCTTTGATTCTTTTCACAGGACGGATTCAGTCTAACAAGCTGTTACACAAGCTGCAGACCAGAACTCTAGGCCTTACACACGTTTTTGACTAAAACTGCACACTGAAAAGCACAGGGCTCCTTCCTTCTTCACTGCCAAAGCTCAACTGAAACTCCAACCGACAAAACCGGCACTTCCTTTGAGTTCCTCCCAGTTCTTGACTGGATTGGCTGTCACTCACAATAGACTGCTGCTGTTGGTCCAAAAGGCACTGAAGTCTAAACTACATCTCCCAGAGTCACTGCCCATACAATCCTCTTGTGGCTGGCTCAGATTATGAGTCCAAGTTCTGATTGTCCAAGGCACCATTTTAGAGCTAGCTTACCCCACACTGATTGGTCCAGTTCAGCAGTTCAAAACTAGAATGGGGAACTAGCAGACACAGTTCTGACTGCAAAGAAAGCAGGTTAGACAAACTGTAATTTCATTATTACTCTAAATAATTTCTGGCAGTTACATCTTTCAGATAGGTTCCCTTGCACTCCTAGTGACTGCAAAATGAAGTGAATTGGCAGCAGCTTGAGTGGTACTCAATCAAAGAAACACACAGTCCCCCATACAAACTAATTATGTCTGCAAGCAGACAGCTCTTAAAGAGACAGTACCAGAGGTTCTAAAACACTCACTGATAAATGGCTTAAATGCCAAACACCATTCAGGCTTGGAGCATTCAAGCAAGCTCCTGGAAGTCTTTTAGGAACCCCATTTGCAGGGGTTACATTAGTAAATGGCACTCTGTCTGTGGAGGGAGGGTGACTAGCAGGATTCCACGGGGGGCTCAGTTCTGGGGCCGATCCTCTTCCTACATATTCGTCAACAACATTGCGGATGAACTGGAGGGAAAGGTGTGCCTGTTTGCAGATAAAACCAAAATTGGCAACAGAGCAGACACAACAGAGGGACGGCAAAGCATGGAAGCTGATCTCCGAAAACTGAAGGAGTGGTCTAAGATCTGGCATTTGAAGTTCGGTGCCAAAATTGCAAGGTCATGCACCTGGGAAAGCGTAACCCAGGAAACTGTACCCAGTGGAGGGGGCAGCTGGTGGCTACCAGGCAGGAGCGAGACCTAGGGGTGATCATATTAGATGACCTCATGGTCAGTAGACAATGTGAAAAGGCAGCACTAAAGGCTAGCGGTATCCTGGGATGCATAGTGAGGGGCATCACAAGCAGAGGGATGAAGTAATCATGCCCGGTGTTAGTCCCTGGTCATTCCTCACCTGGAGTACTGTGTCCAATTCTGAGGCCACACCTCAGGAAGGACATAGATGGGCTGGAGATGGTACAGAGAAAGCAGCAAAGATGGTGCAAGGCTTGCATCAGAAACCGTACAAGACAAAACTGGATGACTTCAAATTATACTTAGTAGAACAGTGCAGGAATCATTGGGAACATGATAGAAAAATTCAAATACCTTAAAGGCAACAACAACAGGTTGCACATGCAGAACCTCTTTCTGGTAAAGGACTACAGCAGGACTAGAGGGCACAACCTTTGACTTAAGGGAGGAAAGTTCAGAAGCAATATGAGAAATTCTTCTTCACAGAGTGTGTTGTGGAACCATGGAATAGCCTGCGGAGGGGTGGTGGGAACTAAGACAGTGGGGAATTCAAGTGGGCATGGGACAGACACTATGGGATACACAAGCAGGCAGCCAAATAGGGAGGTAGGAAGCCAAGGGCAGATTTGATGGATCGTATGGTCCCCATCGACCGACAACTTCTATGTTTCTATTTCTAAAGGGCACAGCACCATTCCTGCTCTCCTTGATTTCACCACCTACATCCCACGCCCTTGATCACAACCAATTGGTCAGCGCTGCCTTCATTGACCTGATCAAGGCATTTGATACAATCAGCCACTCCCTGTTGACCAGAAAATTATCACATCTAGGACTCTTACCGATGCCACCCACTGGTTTCAAAGCTACCTTTGCGACTGCTCCCAGCAAGTTAGAATTGGAGAATCCCTCTCGACCGCCCTTCCAGTCCGGTCAGGTGTCCCCAAGTGTTCTATCCTGGGCTCCTTACTATTTAGCATCTTTTGAACAACCTCGCTGCCTCCTGCCACAACAGAATTCTCCTATACATGGACAACACGGTCATTTTCACGAACCACTCTGATTCCTTTCTCCTGCAGCTGCAGGAAGTTTTGCAAGTTGAAACCTGATCCAGATCGCACAAGCTCATCCTAAATTACTCAAAACCAAAACAATGCCGTTCCATGGTACCCACAACATACACAAAGACCAGCAACTTCTAATCAACAATAGTGGAGGCTCAGCGTTGGAACAGGTTGACCAGTTTAAATACCTGGGTGTGACCCTTGACTGCACTCTATCATACACCACTCATATTCATAACATTGCTAAAGCTGTGAACACCTACATAGGGCTGCTGTACAGACATAGGCACTGTTTGACAGCTGAAGCCTTAAATCTTGCTATCCAGAGCTCTGTTACCTCATTCATTTATTATGGTCTTGTAGTGTACGGATCAGCCACTGACACTGCCCTGCAGCACATAGCCCTAGCCCTTAACAAGGCATTTCGGCTCCTCACCTCAGCCGCTTGACTCTCCCACACATGTGATATCTTGAACAGGCTAACTGACTACAGCCATTGGGCAGACTAAAGTATCTGACCTGCATCCTTGCAAAAGACCTCACTGGACCTCCTGCCCCGGGGGTCTCAGTCTTTACTGACCCCTCACTGTGCCACCTGCCTAGCCATGAGTTCCGAAAGTCTAGCCTTCTGTTTCCCACTGCTGGACCTCACAAGGACAGTGCTTCTACAAAGTAAGGGCCTCTAACTGGTTCAACTCCCTTCCAGTGGAAATCACCAACACTTCTAATCTCAGCTCCTTCAAGCGCAAACTATGGCAGCATTTGGTGGCCAGTGCCTACTACAACTGCTTCATTAAACTGCTCTGCTTGCTCTCGTGCCCTCCACTCACACCACTGCACTCTCCCCACACCCTCTCACTCCCTGATATCTCTTTCCATATCCTTCAACAGCCTCCCAAGCCACTCCCTTTCCCTCTGTATCATCCCATCTCACACTGCTTCCCCTCACTCATTGAGCTCCTCCCTCAAACTCCCTGCCCCATCCTAGTTTTATCCTCTCCTCCTTTCCCCCCTATTTTGTTCTATTCCCCTCCTTTCCTCTTTACCCATTCTATCATGTTCCTCACCTCTCCCTCCTCACACACCTAATCCCTTGCGCCCCTCCTTTCACCACTGAACCCCTTTCCTTCTTGTTTTGTCTTCCTGCATGCCCTCCCCACTACTAAGTTCACACCCAAAGCTACCTCTGCCCTCTATTGCACTTACAGTATCTCTACCTCTCATGTAACTGCCCCAGGCATACTGTGTACAATGACTGGTAAATTGTTCAAACTGCTTTTCTTATTTAATCACATTTGATCCTTGACCAAGCCTTTGGTGGCTCCTTGTATGAAACCGTACTGTAGTGTTTACTTGTTATTAATTGCGCTCTTTAGTGTCGTGTCTTGTCCTGTGTCGATGACATGGAACCTTTGTAAAACAGCCCTGCAACTCAAAGGTGTTATCTGAAATGTAATAAATAAATAAGGTTTGGTTGTTAAATGGAATATTTTTTATAGAACTATAAGCCACTCATAAAATGGTACTTATTTTGGCTCTCTCTGGAGCACTGCTGCCGCTTTCCCTGCACGCTCCTTCACCCCCAGTCCTGGTCTGGACTGCAGCTGTGGGATTCAGGCTGTACTGGACACTGTTATTTGTTTTGTGGACTTGTTCAGTGCCTTTCTCACCATGGCGGCATGCCACCACCTCCTCTCTTCATGCAATCACTCTTTGGACAGCCTTTAGTCAGGAGCCCACAGCAAGGAGGTTGCTCAGTTTTAAGCAGCTCTCAAAGCTGCACAAAGTGCAAGACCACTTCTCCCATGAGAGCAAGAACTTTTGAGACTGGTTCAGTTCTGCAAAACAACTAAATTCGTACTAACCAGTCTCTGTGAAACTGACATCAATTTGGAACTCGGCTCTGCAACATAGCTCTGAATTTCAAGCTGCCCATCTGGACTTGTTTGCATACTTTTCCCTGAAACTGAGAGCCACTGAGAGCCAGGGGATGAGCATAATGAGTAATGCATAAGATACTAGCTACTGAAGTTTGATCCTCTGGATTTCAGCACAAGGAGAACCATGTGCAGTAGAGCAGATTTTGTCTTGGACAAAATTTTAGTCAACAGGAATAGCAACTCCAGATTTGTCTCAAACAAGCTTGAGATCCCTGAAAAAGTGGATTGATGCTGCTATAGTACTGACATGTTGTTGAATGTTGTTGATCAGGTAGATCTACTGAAACTATAAGTCCCTTTTTCAGGTGTGACCGGGGTGGGGGGTGGATACAGATGGTAACCAACTGAAACTGAACCAGATTAAGCTGTTGGTGGTATTTTTAGTGAACTTGAGCAGGGTTGCCTTGAAAACTGCTCTGCATCTGTTGGTGAGCCATGGTCTTCTGCTGCTGTTAGGATTTTATCCTGACAGGGGATCGAATCAGCAGAGGTCCCAAGTAACTGCCTGCCTGTTGGGGTGGGTGAAGCTGGGTGAATGCAAGTTCCTTTGTTGGGTGAAAAGGATTGTTGTCGTCCAGACATCTCGGTCCTTACCCCTCACCACTAGGAGTGTTAGACCCACTGCACCTGTATCCAGCATACAGAAAATGCTATCCAGCCATCATCTACATAAGCAGGAAGATGTCCCATGGAAGCCACACCGCCCTTTATCTAAAGGTCATGAGTATGGGTTTTACCCACAGAACATATCATTCCTGTTTAGCTGGCTACTGTAGATACTTTGTGGCCATTCCTGTACAACCTTAGAATCAAGCCCACGTTACTGGTTAGAGCCAGGTGTAACTGTTTTACTGGCCATCCAGTTGTGTAATTTGCCACTCAGCAGCTGTAGAAAACAACCAGATTTGCATGGTACCATACCAAGGTCCACGCATCACAGGCCTGCAACTCTGCATTTGTGTTATTTTATTACATGATTGGCTCCACTGAGCTGGCTCATTTGCAAGGAGGTCCTGGTGTGACAAGACAATTACAAAGAAGCGTGCATTTGACAGACATATAAATTAGCACATAGTATACCGTATTACAATGTAAAAGTACAGGGACAAGAATAATAGACCAGTATACAAGCTAGTACATAGGTAGAAATCTAACATGCTAATACATAGGAAGTATCTAACTATAAGGAACATACAATCTGGTTGGCAATTTTCATTTACAATTCTGCTACAAATCAGAGGAAGGAAAAGAGTTTAAGAGCATGGTGATTAGTATGTCAAGCCATTAGGGACATAATTCAGAATCTCTGGCTGTATAGTAAAACATAACACTATATAGTGAAATACATACTGTACATGATATAGTGAAATGCATACACAATGTAGTGGACCAACATACATGATCTACTGAAATATATACATCATATAGTGAAATACATATACTGTATACTGAAATGCATATATCATATAATGAAGCACATACATTATATAGTGAAATGCTTACACTATATAAATACATACACTGTCTACTGAAATACATATACTGAGTACTGAAAATCCACATACACTATATACTGAAACAAATGTACTATGTACTGAAACATACACACTACCTATTGAGATACATATGTCACAAACCCACTCAGCAGGTCAGCCCTTTACTCCCAAAGTGCCAACCTCCGAGTGCCCGTAGTCTGAGTAACAAGCTTTCTGAATTAGTGGCCTTGATGGAGGAGGAACATCTGGATATCGTGGCAGTCACAGAAACATGATACACAAAAACCATGACTGGGACGTAAACATACCAGGATACACTATCTACAGGAGGGACAGGGAGGGTAAAGAGGAGGAGGAGTAGCTCTTTACATAAGGGAAGGAATAAAGCAACAGAACAAAAGGGTAAACAGGGAGGAGAAAAGCACTGTGGGTAAATTTGGAGACAGGCAATGGCACCACAATCCGCACAGGGGTTGTATACAGACCCCTTCTCAGGGGAGGAAATGGACAAGGAAATGATAGAAAGTATACTTAGAATGGCAGAAAAGGGGAGCTATTGCTGATGGGTGATCTGAATATGCCAGATGTTAACTGGAGTGCAGTTGCAGCAGCCACTCGAAGAGTGAGGTTATTCTAGATGCCCTACAGGGGGCATGCCTTAGACAACTAGTATTGGAGCCCACTCGAGAGAGGGAGCAATCTTAGACCTGGTTCTCTCAAATGGAGATGGAGAGAGATCACAGATGTAGAAGTAGGTAGCCATCTGGGAACTAGCGACCATCGAACAGTATGGTTCACAATAAACACAGCAATAGAGTCAAGCCATACAAAGGCAAAAAGTACTGGACTTTAGGAGGGCTGACTTTGTAAAAATGGTGAGTGCCTAAGGAATGCACTAGCACATGGGCAGGAAGGAGGGTGGAAGAACAATGGGAATAATAAAAACTGCCATCACAGAGGTAACGAGCCTTTGTGAAACAGATAAACAAAACAAAGCGATGTAAGAAACCACTATGGTTCTCAAAGGAAGTGGCAGTGAAGGTTCAAGAGAAAAGAAAGCATTCAGGAAGTACAAGGAATCGCAGAAGGAGCAGGACAGAGAACTGTATCAGTTAAAGCAAAGGAGGCTGGGAAGGCAGTCAGAACAGCAAGGCCCAAACCGAGGAAAAGATAGCCAACTCGGTTAAGAAGGGGATAAAACCTTTATAGGTACATCAGGGAGTGAAGGAAGACCAAGGAGGGATAGTGAGGCTCAATAAAGGGGAGGGAGGTGGGCAGAGGAGACTGTGAAAAGGCAGAGATACTAAACAAATATTTTGCTTAGTATTTACAAATGAAGAGGGGAGGTACCTAAAACAAACAGTAGAAACACTCTGGATACAGAAGTTGATACCAGCCCATTTACAGAAGAAAGGGTTCTGAAAAGAACTCTTAAAACTGAAGGTGGACAAAGCAATGGGGCCTGATGGGATTCATCCCAGAATTCTAAAAGAACTAAGGGTAGAACTAGTGACACCACTGACTACCCTTTTAACAAATCATGGGAGGATGGGGTGGTACCCGAGGACTGGAGGAGGGCAGATGTGATTCCCCTTCACAAAAGTGGGAGCAAGGCAGAAGCAGGAAACTACAGACCTGTTAGTTTAACCTCAGTGATAGGGAAAATTATGGAATCACTTCTGAAGGAAAGAATTGTCGAGTATCTAGAGGCCAGAGGGCACAGGACCCTAGGCAGCCTGGATTCACAGTGGAAGGTCATGCCAGATGAATCTGATAGATTTCTTTGACTGGTTGACCAAAGTAGTAGATCAGGGAGGGGCTGTGGACATGGCCTACCTAGACTTTAGCAAGGCATTTGACACAGTCCCACACAAAAGATTAATATACAAGTTAGCCAGCCTGGGAGTGGGTCCCAAGATGACAGCCTGGGTAAAGAATTGGCTGGAGAATAGGACACAGAAAGTAATAGTAAATGGAGTCCACTCAGAAGAAAGGAGGGTTACTAGTGGGGTACCCTGGGATTCAGTATTAGGACCGGTCCTCTTCAATGTCTTTATAAGTGACATTGCAGAGGGACTGGAAGGAAAAGTATGTCTCTCTGCAGATGACACAAAGATCTGCAACAGAGTTGATGCACAGGGTGGGGTGGAAAGGATGAGAAGGACTTGGCAAGATTAGAGGAATGGTCAAATGTATGGCAGCTAGATTCAATGCTAAGAAATGCAAGGTAATGCACCTGGGAAACAAAACCCGGGGAAGAGTACACAATGGGGTGAGATACTAACAACAACAAAAATGGAAAGGGACCTGGGGGTAGTCATATCAGATGACCTAAAGGTGGGCAAGCAATGTGAGAGGGCAGCAAGGAGGGCTGGGGGATACTGGGATGCATAGGAGAGGCATCACCAGTAGAAAACAGGAAGTTATTATCCTCTGTACAGACAGCTGGTGAAACCCCATCTGGAGTGCTGTGTGCAGTTCTGGAGACCCAATCTCCCATAAGACATAGACAGGATGGAAGCTGTCCAGAGGAGGGCAACTAAAATGGTGCAGGGTCTGCACGGAAGACATATGAAGGGAGGCGAAAGGAGCTTAATATGTATAGCCTCGAGGAAAGGAGGGAGAGGGGGACATGATAGAAACGCTCAAGTACCTCAAGGGAATCAACAAAGTCCAAGAGGGTAGCATCTTTCAAAAAAGAGGTGTGCAAGAACAAGAGGGCACAATTGAAGATGAGAGGCGGCTCAGAGGTAATTTAAGGAAGTATTTTTTTCACAGAGGGTTGTGGATGCATGGAGCGGCCTTCCGAGGAGGTTGTGAGTCAAAATCAGTGGTGGAATTCAAGCATGCATGGGACAGTCATAAGGCCATTCTGGGGGTGGGGTAGGAAGAAGTAGGCTGCTGGTTAGCTAGGATCTGCAGCTTATCCAGTAGGTAGGAAATGGGCAGACTGGGTCGACTAGCGGTCCTTATCTGCTGTCAAATTCTATGTTTCTATGTTTCAGTCTTGTAAACAGTTAACAGAACAAGGTAACCTCTTGTCTGTTTTTGTGAATTCAAATCAACTTTTGGTCTCAAGTCTTGGAGGATTCAAACTGTGAACCTCTTGCTAGCGTACCCAATGACAGGCTCAGATAATTCTGTCTTGAGGGCGGATATCTTTGCTTATGGGCACCTAACCAGGTGTACAGAAATGAACCCTTAAAAACTGTAATAAAAGACCTCAGATTTAAAACGCTACCTTTTTCCAGTTTGGTATCACCATTCAAGCTTATATGCAGTGTCTGCTTTAACCATATATACTCTACTTGTGAAGGAAAGAAATCAAAGACAGACCAAGTAAGCTCTGAAAATAGAGTTTTACTACAATAGATAAAACAATATGTAACACATAAAATACAGAACTATTATCACAAAACATACAAATCTCTTAAAACAGGTTTTAACAGTGCAATTCCTACTACAGTACCTAGATTTCTCTCTCTCTAAATACCTGCTTAAAGTGCTCACAGATGTTTCTGTGTTAGTCTAGATAGAAGTGTCTCTGAAGGAAAACAGAATAATCCTTAAAGAAAACTGTATTTACAACCCTTTGTGTGAGGTCACCTAGCTCCTCCTCTGTCAGAATATATTAAAAATATATCTATACAAAACAGGGTGTCTTTACAAAGTATTAAATTCTGCAACCTCAGCATAACTCATGTTCTTCAAATGAGACTCTCTGATCTTATGATAAGCTTTCCCTTTCCAGGACATGAAAGCATCTATTATGACTTCGCACTAAAACATCACAACCTGCTCTTCTTTCTCTAAGCGTTATAAAAGTTTTGATTTTCCCTCTTAGCAACTACAGCTATAATTAACTTAAAGTCTGTAATTAGCTTGGACCTTCCAGGTAACACCTTGTATCTAAAACCTGTGTGTGTGTGTGTCATACTCACATGCTGTTTCAACATTTCTCAAGAGAGCAGTCCATAACCCATTTTATATTACAAAAAATGATATGGTGATCAGAACCATATGTCCAAGTGTCACAATTTCTCCCCACCTAGACTGAATTTGGGGCTCTATCCCTGCATGGGATGAGCTTCCAAATCAGTTCACTCCTCATAGACCCTAGTTAGCCCATCCGAGTTCTGATTTTTGGCTCCAGCCCTATGTAATATTGTCATATCATACCCTTGCAATGCAAGACTGCATCTTGGCAATCTACCATTGTTCTTTCCCATCTCGCCAGCCAAACCAGGGGTTTGTGGTCAGTCTGACCACAGAATGCTGCCCATATAAATATGGCTCCTAATTTCTTTAGGGCCCACACTATAGCAAGACACTCCTTTTCCACCATGGCGTATGCTTGCTCCCTGGGAAGTAACTTCCTACTCAGGTACACTACTGGGTGATCTGTCCCTTGGCTGGATGTCTGACTCAGTACTGCCCCAATACCCACGTCTGAGGCATCAGTCTGAACTATAAAGGTTTTGCTATAGTCAGGACTTGTCAAAACAGGAGCACTACACAGTGCCTCCTTTAGTTTGGAAAAGGCTTCCTCACAGGCTGGGCCCCAGGTAATTTTCTTGGGCATTATTTTCTTGGTCAGGTCAGATAGGGGAGCAGCCAGGGCACTGTAATCAGGTACACATTTTCTGTTGTACCCTGCTCTAGAAAACTCCTGACCTGCTTCTGTGTTTCTGGTCTGGGCCGCCTGGATTACCTCTATCTTTATTTGGTTAGGACGGAGATATCCCGCCTACCACATGCCCAAGGTATGCCACCTCTCCCATGCCACCTGGCATTTCCCGGCTTTGACAGTGAGCCCGGCCTTCTGTATCCTGCCCAGCACTTCCCTAAGGTGGGATAGGTGTTCCTCCCAGCTGGTACTAAAGATGGCAATGTCATCCAGATGCATACAGCATACTCCTCAGCACCATTTAACACCTGGTTCACCAACCTTGGAAAGTGGCAGGGCGTTCTTCATTCAAAGGCATTACTTTAAACTCAAATAAGCCTATTGGAGTGATGAAGGCCGACTTCTCCTATCTCTGTCTGACAACTCTACCTGCAATACCCTTGGTCAGGTAATAGTTTAAGGTAGGTAGGTCGCCCTCAACCTGTCCAGGGAGTTAAGTCCGTCCAGGGCATCGGTGGGCGTCTGATTTAATGACTCCATTCAGTCCATGATAGTCCACACAGAAATGAGTAGAACCATCTGGCTTGGGCACAAGGACTACGGGTGAGGCCAGGGGCTATGGGCTCTCTGGATTACCCCTAAATCCAGCATCTTTTCCACATCCCTCCTAATGTCCTTTTGGACAGCCTCTGACACCCGATGTGTGTCCGCCCGTATAGGCGCCTGTGTCCCTGTCTCCACATTGTGTGTCGCTAGAGGGTTAGTCCAGACTTGGCACTAAACAACGGAGCAAAGTCTGATAAAACCTCCCTTACTTTCTGGATCTGGTCCAGGGCCAGCTGGGGAGACAATTTTACTGCCTCCACAGAGGACTCCCGCTTACTTTCTTCCAGCAAATCTAGAAGGGGGTCTCCTTCGTCCGTCCCCTCCCATGACTACACACTGCAAACACCATATCAGCCCTATTTGCATATGGCTTCATCATGTTGACATGGTACATCCTCCTTTCTGTCTTCTGTCAAGTAACTCCACAATGTAGTTCACATCATTTACCTTCCTAACCACTTTGTACTGTCCTGCCCACTCAGCCTGCAGCTTGTCTTTCCGGACCAGAATAAGGACCATGACTTCCTGACCCACCATGTCTGGCGAGCTCTGGCTCTGCAGTTGTACCACACTTTTTGTTTTGTTGGGCAGCTGCTGGTTGCTCTGGGCTGTCCCCATAAGCTCCTTTAGCCTTTCCTAAACCTAAGGGCAGTAATCCACAATGGGAGTTCCCTGGGTGGTGTGCTTGCCTTCCCAGTTCTCCCGGATAAAGTCTAGGGGCCCACACCCAACATCCATATAAGAGTTTGAAGGGAAAATCCTATCGACTCTTGGGGCACCTCCCTGTATGCAAACAGGTGGGAAGGTATTTCTCGAAGTCCCTCCCATGCTGTTCAGCAAATGCCTGGAGCATTGATTTTAGGTACCATTGAATCTTTCCACAAGTCCATTGGCTTGGGGTGATATGGCAGTAGTCCATCTCTACCCACACTTCTCCCATAAACATTTCATCAGGTCCGACATGAAAGAACCCCTCGATTGGTGATAACCTCCTGTGGAAACCCAACACGGGAGAAAATCCCAAGTAAGGCATCTGCCACTTTGTCTGTCCTCAGAGAGGTTAGGGCAACTGCTTCTGGGTACCAGGTGGTATGATCCACCACAGTCAGGATGAATCTCTTCCTGAGGTGCTGGGAGTATTTAAAGGCCCCACAATATCCATTCCCACCCTCTGGAATGGCTCCTCCACTATTGGCAAGGGAATCAGTGCAGCTTGGGTTTTCTTGCCCACCTTCCTATTTCTTGGCACGGTGACAAGACCTGCAATACTCCTTCACCTGCTGGGTGAAGTTAGGCCAGTATAAATTCTGGGCCAACCACTGCATAGTGCCAATTCCCAGATGACCAGACAAGGAATATCATGTGCAATCTCAAGTAACTGCTCATGATACCCTGGGAATGACAAGTTGCCTGCCTAGCATCCCTCCCTCTGTCTGTACTGCCTGAGTATATATAAGTCCATTTGGCCAATAAACCTTATGTCTGCGTCACCTCCTGTCGCCGTCGAGGTCTGCCCAAGCCCTCAGCTTCTCTAAACTAGGGTCACTTCTCTGAACAGCTGCAAACCCTCGCACATTCCCAAGGCATGGGACAGGTGCCCTTCAGTCGCTAAACTAGGGTCCTAGCACTAGTGTCCCTAGCACTAGTGTCAGGGCTCTCAGGATTACTGTCAATCCCAACCCTCTGACAATGGGTCACGCTCCTTCTTCAGAGTAACCCTCTGTAGCTGTGTGGTTACTTGCTACTGGGGAAATTTCTACCCCATCTTCATTAATCTTCATATCAGGAGAGACAGGCTGGAGAACCAGCCTCTCGTGGTTTCCATAATGGCTTCTGTGGGGTTCAGGGAACTACAATTTTCCTTTGCCACTTGGCTACGGGTAACTGCACATACCATCCCCTGTTTTAGATTGTTGTCCAGGATCACATCCACTGCTAGCTTTTGGCTACAGCCACCTGTTGCACAGTTCCCCTGTTTCACCCCAGTCTAGGAGAACACTGGCCAGTGGCAATGTTTTCTCTTCACCAGTGAACCCTTGTACTGTGACGTATTTATTGGGCATAAAGCTGACCAGGCTGTACCAGATCCCCTTTACCAAGGTCAGGATGCCCTGTGTCCATTAACACCTGCATCTGTACACCATTCACCATGACTGGGTGCATGTGTTCCTTCATGTTCATTGGCATGCTTCCAGGGACACACAACACGCACTTCTTTCTAGCACCCTTTGTGTATTGCTCGCCTTATTGGGGCACTGTCTAGCAATATGCCCAGTTTCTCTACACAACCAACATTCATTTCTTTTCTCAGAAACCTGGGGCTAACTGGTTTTGTGGAGGCAGTGAGGGTTTTAGCTGCCCTGAATGGCGCTTTTCCCTTTCTGCACTGCCACGCCTGCCCCATTCGGTCTCAGAGCAGGTCTGCTCTTGGCATAGCAGTCTGAGAGTTCAGCAGCCTCTTGCACTGTTTTGGGATCTCGGTCCTCTAGCCAGGTTTTAGCTCTGCTGGGCATGCCCAATAAAACTGTTCTAATAAAATCACATTTTCAATTTTATCAACAGAGTTTGTCTCAGTTTCGCTCACCAACGTTTAAAACTGATGTCGTTTCATGGCTAGCTCCTCGTAGCTCATGTCAGGGCTTCTCCTGAGCTTACAGAATTTAGCTCTGTATGATTCAGCAGTTAATTCAAACTTTAACAGTGCTGCTTTAAGTTTGCTGTAATCATCACTGTCCTCATTGTCCATTTGACCCAATGCATCCGAGCTTCCGTAAGTAGCGGGTATAGCCGGAGCTCCAGGACTCTCTAGGAATTTTAGCCTGAATAAAATTTTCAAAAGAATTTAAAAGGCATCCATATCCTCCCCTCTTTAAATTCAGCTATTAATCTGTAATTCAATTTGTAACCCAGTCCTGTAGTCCCAGTTAAACCCAAGCCACTTACCTGCTTTGGTGCAGCTGGTGAGTCTTATCTTCTCCAGTTTGTGTTGCCTCTGTTCCTGCTCACTTACGGTCAGCACCTCTCTGTTCTCGCTCTGCCTCTCAGCATTCTCACTGCCTTCTCTCCTCTGTGGCTCACTGGTACTCATGCTCTGCCTCTCGGCGTTCGCTCTGCCTCACAGTCGCCTCTCGCTCCCTCTTCTCCTGGAACTCCAGCTCCATCCTCGCAACTCAATTTGCAGCCTGAGTACCTCTGGATCCAGGATACTGGTGACCTTCCCTGCTGCTGTGGCCCTTCACTGACAGTGGCCTGCTGTCATCCTTACTGGATCTGGACACAGCACTGGCCGCTAGCCCTGCCACACTTGAGGTTTGGTCCTTTTCAGTCATGGTCCGTGACTCAGCTGCTCTGGGTATTTGCTACCATCAGGGCATCTATGAGGTCTGCTTGCTGGCTTTCACCACAAATGGGACTTCTCTGTCCCGCATAACTGCTTTTAAGGTCTACAGTGTGCCTGCTGTAGTCAGAAGCCATCTTCTTCCCTCACTACTGCTACTCTGACTTGCACTTTAGAAAAAAATAAAACTGGTAGGAACTTGACTGTCGCCAAGTGATATAGTTCTGTTTCCTTTTAAAATAAATTACTGCATTTTTCTTTCTTTGCAGTGAGCTTATGGTCTCAGCTGACACACTGAACAATAAAAGCTTGTAATACCAAAATTATCTGCACCGCTGCCAAACAGTCTGTCACAAACCCACTCAGCAGGTCAGCCCTCTACTCCCAAAGTGCCAACCTCTGAGCGCAGTCTTGTGAACAGTTAACAGAACAAGGTAACCTCTTGTCTGTTTTTGTGGATTTTAATCAACATTTGGTCTCAAGTCTTGGAGGATTCAAACTGTGAACCTCTTGCTAGCGTACCCAATGCACAGGCTCAGATAATTCTGTCTTTGGGGGCCAGATATCTTTGCCTCACGGGCACCTAGCTAGGTGTACAGAAATGAACCCCTAAAAACTGTAATGAAAGACCTCAGATTTAAAACATACCTTTTTCCAGTTTGGTATCACCATTCAAGCTTATGTGTAATGTCTGCTTTAACAATGTATACTCTACTTGTAAAAGAAAGAAATCAAAGACTGACCACGAAGCTCTAAAAATAGAGTTTTACTACAATAGATAAAAATATGTAACACATAAAATACAGAACTATTATATCACAAGACATACAAATCTCTTAAAACAGGTTTTAACAGTGCAGTTCCTACTACAGTACTTTGATTTTCTCTTCTCTCTAAATACCTGCTTAAAGTGCTCACAGATGTTTCTTTGTCAGAGTCTAGATAGAAGTGTTTCTGAAGGAAAACAGAATAATCCTTAAAGAAAACTGTATTTGCCAACCCTTTGTGTGAGGTCACCTAGCTCCCCTCTGTCAGAATATGTAAAAAAAATATATATCTATACAAAACAGGATGTCTTTTCAAAGTATTAAATTCTGCAACCTCAGCATAACTCATGTTCTTCAAATGACTCTCTTTGATCTTATGATAAGCTTCCCCTTCCAGGACATGAAAGCATCTATTATGACTTCGCACTAAAAGCGTCACAACCTGCTCTTCTTCCTCTAAGCATTATAAAAGTTTTTGATTTTCCTCTTAGCAACTACAGCTATCATTAACTTAGTTTAAGTCTGTAATTAGCTTCGGCCTTCCAGGTAACACCTTGTATCTAAAACCTGTGTGTCATACTCACATGCTGTTTCAGCACTTCTCAAGAGAGACAATCCATAACCCATTTTTATATTACAAAAATGATACAGTGATCAGAACCAGCTGTCCAAGTGTCTACAACATACACTACAGACTGAAAAATCCACATAAACTATCTACTGAAACAAATACTCTATACATTGTAACACGTACACTATATATTGAAAAAATCTGCATACACTATATACTGAAACACACACTAGATATTGAAATACATACACTGTCTATTGAAATACATACACTACACATTAAAAATTCACATACACTGTCTACTGAAACAAATGCACTATATCGAAACATCTACACTTCATATTGAAATACATAACTATCTATTGAAATAAATACACTATGCATTGAAAAATCTGCATACACTATACACTGAAACAAATACACTATATAATAAACACTTACCCTATCTATTGAAACATTTTGCATACTCTATATGCTGAAAGAAATATTGCATTCTTCTGGCCTACCTATTCCCCTGTAGACCGATAGCCCCTAGAGCAACTACACCTCCTGTAGTGTCGTCCCTGCTTCCTCACTGTGGCAACCCCGAGGGATTCTTTTTTTTTTTTTTCAAACTCTGTTTATTCACCCACCCTGCCGAACTCTTCCAGCAACCCACCCACTGCACACTCTACCTCCCAGCGTGGCCATTGTGTCCTTCTCCGCTTCTCCCTGGCACCGGGCATCCCTGGGTCTGCCCTCCGGGAAGGTTGCCCCCACCCAGGTGCTCCTTCTATTAGTATTGAGCTACGGGCCAGAGAGGGAAGAGAAAGCAGAGGACCTGAGCCCGACAGCGGAGTCTGGACTGCGGTGGAAGGCACTTTCGCTTATCAGTGGAGAGGGGTTTTACATGTTTTCCTCCTCCCTGTGGAGCCTGGCTACCCTCAGGTTGCCTAGGTAACACATGCCGTGGCTCCACCCCTGACGTTATGCCTTGCGGCCTTCGTTTGGCTACCCCAGCATCTGCCAGAGGCGGCTCGTTGAGTGATCCGCAGCCTTAACTCTCCCGGGAAGAGAGAGCAGTCCTCCGGACGCTCAATCTCTTCCCTCCCTGCCGACCCCAGCCACCGGGTCCATTCCGAACCTGGGTCACCGGCATGGCACGAGGTGTGGCGTCCAGCGCCTCAACCCTCAGCACCACTGGGCGGCCCCTGGGGATTCTAATGTAGCATTGCTACCCCTCCTCCCCTTTGTGGTTTTTATCCCTCTTCCCACTATATCCTATGTGTCACTGCCACCCCTCATGCCTTGCTCACCTCCTGTCTCCAAACACACTATTATGAAGTAATTCTATATGTACACAACCTTCGCTATCTGAGAGGTGTTCCCAATATCACCTACCGGTAATGGTATTTTATTTATATTGTTTTCTTGCATGATATGTTTTGATATGCTGTCATAAACTGTAATTGGAATTTGTTCTGTGTGTCCAGGACCATCTTGCAAATGAGCTCGCTCAATGATGTAACTGCCTGGTTAAATAAAGTTTGATTGATTGATATTGAAATACATACACAGTATATTTAAACAATCCACATACACTATATAATGAAACAAATACACTACATGGTGAAACACATACACTATGTATTGAAATATTTATTTATTTTATTTATTAAATTTTGGTGACCGGATAGGTCCACTGAGCCGAAGGTCCCTTTTTCAGAGGCGACCCGGAAAACAATACATGTTTTAATGCAGAGGAAGACATTGTTACAGAAAACATATTCAGGTTTGCATGGGGGTTACTGCCATGGTTATCAACATGACACAGTTTTACCTAGTAACTACCTGGTGTGGATATATACATGACAAGCAATTTGCAGTTTTCAGGTGGAGAGCTATCTCCAAGACAAAAGCTATCTATACTACAATAACAAGACCAAAGTACCTTGGATCTTGAAGGGAGTACCTGGGTGGGCTCACTTTTGGGAGGGTTTATGTGGGTGGCGGGGCAAATTATGAGCCGAGGCAGTGGCATGTGCTGCAGTCAATCATATGAGCCTTAAGTCTGGTGCAGAAGTTCCTAAGTGGGAGGCCTCCTGCCAGTGGAGAGCTTGTTCCACAGGTTGGGGCTAGGTAAAGAAAGATCTGCCACTGGCGTTAGTCCTGACTCTGGGGACTTCCAGTAGAGTTCATCCTGGCGTCCGTAGGCTCCTGGGGTTATGTTTAATTGCTATGGTTCCTACTATGCTGGGTGGAGTAGGCAGCTTGAAGGCCAAGCCAAGCAAGGGATATTGTAGAGCAGCGGTCAATGAGGGCCACCGTAGCTGGTCCAGTGTGTCACAGTGGCCCTGGGTAGCTGAACCGAGCTACCTTGTTGTACAAAATTCACATCCTGGAGACCTCTTGCTTAGCCATGCCCTGTATAATCTGTGCAGCATAGGGTCGGGTAGGGAGCAGGACACTTGTGGCAATGGAGAGCCTGGCCTCAAGGATGAGCTGGTCCTTGAGTCTGTACAGGGTACCAAGTTTATGGTGTAAGATCTTGGTAACCTCATCCACGTGGTTCTTGAAGGTGAGACATTGGTCAAGTGTTAGACCTAAATATTTTAGGGAGGGCACTACTTGATGCCTCTTCCAGAGAGTGTGGTGAGTTGCAAGGATGAAGTCCTGTCATGACCCAGGGATCTGTGCCCAAATAGCACCACCTTGGTTTTGTCTGCATTTAGTACCATTCTGTTTTCACTCAGCCATGCCTCAAGTGATGTAAGGTCGCTTTGGAGGAGGGACCAAGACCTGCCACTTCACCCAAGGATGGGTAGATGACAGTGTCATCCACATACTGAATGACGAGCTACCCCACAGTGGGTATTTAGGTCATTGGTAAACAAGTAGAAAGGGAGGGGCTGAGGATTGAGCCCTGTGGTACACCCTGTTTTGGGGTTGTAGACCTGATCTGGCTCCCTTCCAGGTGACCCTCTGTGTCCGGCCAGATAAGTAGCCCCCAAACCACTTGAGGGGCAAGGGGTCAAGCCCACATTGTTCAGCTTCTGTAGCAGGAGTTTGTGGTCAACAAGGTCAAATGCCTTGGACAGGTCTATAAAGACAGCACCTGTGGGTATCCCATTGTCCATTGCTCTGAGTGCTTCGTTCGAGAAGTTAAGGGCTGTGTCAGTCCCATGGTTAGATCTAAATCCGTGTTGTGAGGAGCTAGGAGCTGATGAGCCTCCGAGTAGTCACGGAGTTGGTCGACTAGCCTTTCTTGTAGCTTAGCAAGTGTGCAGAGCAGGGAGATAGGCCTGTAATTGCTTATGTTTTCCTGGGCCACCTTTATGGATTGGGACCACGTTGGCCTGTTTCCACTGGTCGGGAATTATTCCTTCCCGTAGTGATCTGTTTAAGAGCCAGGTCAAGGGTCTGGAGATGGAAGGGGCTCCAGACTTGAGTAGCCAAGGGTTTATCCTATCTGGTCCCCTGAGCCTCTAACTTGCAGTGCCTTTAGGAGGGTTAGGACCTCTTTCGCTTTACCAGTCTCAGGTGGAAAGAGGGTCATTCATGGCATGTAGGCTCACCTGCGTTAGGAGCTGAGGTCAAGGGGACAGGCCCGCCTTGTAGGCCTCAAGGTCTGTGAAGTGGTTGTTAAGAGAGGTGGCTATTTGAGTGGAGTCACTAACAAGCTAACCATTGACCTCAATGGGGCCAGGTTCAGTCTTTTTGTTGCCCCTAATCAGGTCGTTGACATGATTCCAGAATTACTTAGGGTTGCCTAAGTTGGTTTTCTGGAGGTGTGTGACATACTCCTTTTAGCAAGTTTAATGGCTCTCTTGCTTTTGTTTCTTAAGGCTTTGTATGACACAAGGTCTGCGGAAGGGAGGAGAGCTTGAACTTCTAAACAAAATAACACAGAACATAGAAACATAGAAGTTGAGGCAGATAAGGACCGCAAGGCCCATCCAGTCTGCCCATTTCTTTTTCTACCTTATAAATGTGCCATCGGCCTTTGCTCTGTCAGTGACCTATCTATTCATAGTCATTTGTATTGCTACCTTATGCCTATCCCATGCCTGTTTGAACCCTGCACTGTATTCATAGCCACCACTTCTTGTGGTAAGCTATTCCATGCATCTACCACCCTTTCTGTGAAAAATTTCTCACATTCCCCTTAATCGGCCTCCTCTAATCTCATGCTGTGTCCTCTTGTCCTGCTATTTTTCTTATATTTAAACATGTTAGACTCTTTCACCTTGTTTATGCCCTTAAGGTGTTTAAATGTCTCGATCATATCACCCCTCTCCCTCCTTTGCTCAAGGGTATACATATTGAGCTCCTTAATCTGTCCTCATATGTCTTCTGATGCAGTCCCTGCACCATTTTGTTGCCTTCTCTGGACTGCCTCAATTTGGTTAATGTCCTTGTGAAGGTGTGGCCTCCAATACTGCACGCAGTACTCCAGATGGGGCCTAACCAATGTCTTGTACAGAGGAATTATTACCTCCCTCTTACGACTTGTGATACCCCTACTAATACACCCTAACACCCCCTAGCCTTACCTACTGCTTTAAAGGTCTGCTTGGATGATTTTAGGTCATCAGTGATGATGATGCCCAAGTCTCTTTCTTCCTTTGTGACTGCTAGCAACTCCTCCCAGCCTATAAGTGGCTTCAGGGTTTCTCCTTCTATGTGCATGATTTTGCACTTCTTTGCATTAAATCCCAGTTCCCTCTTCTGACCATTTTGCTAGTTTATCCAGATCTCTTCTCATTCTGCCCACCCCATCTGGATCATCTACTCTGTTGCAGATCTTGGTGTCATCTGCAAACAGACAAGCCTTGCCCTCTAGTCCATCTAAGAGGTCACTAATGAAGATGTTGAATAGGACTGGCCCCAGGACTGATCCCGAGGTACCCCACTTGTGACTTGCATCTCTTCTGACTGTATACCATTTACCACCACTCTCTGTTTTCTGCCAGTCAACCAGTTTGCCACCCAGTTGACCAACTCTGACCACCCGAGCCTACCTAGCTTATTTATCAATCTTCTATGTGGAACAGTGTCAAAAGCTTTGCTGAAGTCAAGGTAGGCGACATCAACTGCTCCCCTTGGTCCACCACTCTGGGTACCCAGTCAAAGAAATCTATGAGATTAGTTTGACAGGACCTTCCTTTGTAAACCCATGCTGTCTTGGATCCTGTGCCCCTATGGATTCCAGGTGTTGCACTATCCTTTCCTTAAGAGTGCCTCCATAATCTTGCCCACTACTGAGGTAAGACTGACTGGTCTGTAGTTCCCGCCTCCTCCCTGCTACCACTCTTGTGGGCGGGATCACATGAACCCTTCTCCAGTCTTCTGGGACCTCTCCTGTGCTCAGAGACTCGCTAAACAATTCTGCTAATGGCTCTGCTAGTTCCTCCTTTAGCTCCTTAAGTACCCTGGGATGTATGCCATCAGGTCCCATTGCCTTATCCACCCTGAGCTTAGCAAGCTCTTGTAGGACCCTTTCTTTTGTGAGGGAGTAGTGCTCACCTCCCTCCCCTGTGTCCATGATGCTGAGCTGTGGGCCCTGCCCTACCTTCTCTTCAGTAAATACTGAGCAAAAGTATCTATTTAGGATAGATGCCTTTACAGGGTGGTCCTCCTCACATGCTCCCTTTTCTCCATTAAGCTTAGCAATACCCCTCTGGACTTTCTCCTTTCACTAATGTATCTATAGAAAGTCTTGTCACTTTCTTTTACTGTTACGTGCTAGTGTTTCCTCAGTTTGGGACTTTGCCTGCCTTACTGCCTTACCTGCTTCCCTTAGGGCAGTTTGGTATGCCTCCCTATCTTCATCCGCTGTGTTCCTTATATTTCCTGAAGGCCAGCCTTTTGGCTCTGACCTTTTCTGCTACTGTATTTGAGAACCAAAGTGGTTTGCACTTCCTTTTCTGTCTAACACAATGGGATGTTGCTTCAAGTATTGTATCCTTAATGCTTGCCCACTTTGCCTGTACCTCCTCACCTGTGTTTCTTTTTGCCAGGGCTAGCTTAACTCTGTTGGCCATCTTATCAAAGTCAGCTCCTCTGAAGTCCCATATTTTGCCTTGGAATGGGATGATTTAGATGTAGTAGCCAAATTGAACCATACCATGTGATGGTCACTGGCCCCAGGTGACCTTCTACCTGGAGATCTGTGATCCCTTCTTTGTTAGTCAGTACTAGATCTAGGATAGCCCTGTCTCTTGTGGGTTGCTGTACCAGTTGTTTGAGGCCTCCCCTGCAGGGAATCCACTATGAGTCTAGTTCTGGCAGATGTTCCTGCTAGTAGTGACCAATCTGTATCTGGCATGTTGAAGTCTCCCATTATCAGAACTCTCCCTTTAGCTGTCATGTTTTGTATATCTTCTAACAGTAATGTGTCTATGTCCTCCCTCTGGTCTGGGGCCTGTAGACAACCCAGTTCTTATGGCTGTCCCATTTCCTGTTTCCAGGGTGACCCACAGTTCTTCTGGCTCCTTATTGTATTCTGAATTTCTGTAGCTTTGATATTTTCATTAACATACAGGCCCTCCTCCCCCTTTTGCACCTCGGTCTCTTCTGAACAATACATAGCCAGGTATTGAAGTCTCCCAAGTGTGGTTACTGGTAAACCACGTCCCACTAATTGCTACTATGTCCAGTTTAGCCTCTGACATTGTTGCCTGCAGGTCTGGGATCTTATTTCCCAGGCTGTGAGCATTGTGTACATGATTTTCCATTGGCCAGATTTTGGTGTGTTAGTTGTTGGGTGAAGTTTGGCATTACCCCTGTGCATCGATGGGAGACAAACCTTTCTTACCTGGTGATGCAAATGAGCGGCAAACACGCTGAATTCCTGTTTGACCACTAGCTGAGGGGAGGGTGTTCTTCCATTAAACGTATGGGTGCTGCACCTCTCCCCATTTGCTAGTTTAAATATTCTGCAAAGACATCAAACTTCTGCCCCAATGCACTGATCCCTCTTTAGTCAGATGCAGTCCATCAAATTTAAAGAACTTTCGCTCCCAGAACTGTTGCCAGTTCCCTACAAATCTGTGTCCTTTTCCTGGCACCAGTCCTTGAGCCACGTGTTTAGCTCCCTATCTCCCCTTCTCTGACCTTCCGTCCATCTGCTCCCTTCTCCCAGACTGGCAGGATCTCAGAGAAGGAGATGCCGGACGAAATAGATGAGAGTTTGTCACCCAGCTTAGTCAGGTGTTCCTTGGTCTCCACAACTGACCGGCTGGCGAGATCATTAGTCCCTATGTGTACTAGGACATCAGTGTTTTCTCCTGCTTTGTGAACAATTTTTAATGCGTCAGTGTCTCTCCATGCTGATGTACCTGGGAGACATCTGACCCATCACCCCTGGCTGGAGATGGGTATCAACTCCCGAATCATGGAGTCTCCTATGATCAGAGTTTTTGGATTTCCTTTGTGCTTGTTTAGTTTTGGTTCCTGATTTGGGTGAGTATTGTTGTGCTAGCTCCTGTGCATGATGTCCTGCTCTGCAGTGTCTTCTGCCTCTTTATTTGATTTCAGAGATAGAGGCAGATACCTGTTTGTAGTGTTTATATGGTTTTGGAGGTAATGTGTTGGAGAGCAGAGAGTGATGGGGCACCTGATTTGTTCTCCTAACCACCTGCCAACCTCCTGGACCAACTACCCTCTGCGGTCGAGGTTTTCTGTTGGATGCTGGGAAATGGCGGGTGGTTCTTATAATGTATTTCCTCTTCAATATGAAATTTGAGGCGTGCAATCTCTGCCCATGCTGCCCGGAGCTGAGACCTAAGATCTCCAAAGGCCCAGCATGTAGGACAGTGTCCTAAATCCTGTAAGACTGTCCTTCTGAAAATTGTTCCACAGTACCTGCAGTTAATGAAATCCATTCCAAATAAGTTGCTGGGTTTGTAACCTAGTCAGAGTAATTAGAAGGGAAAAAAAAGGAAAAAATGCAAGTAATGGTTTAATTGTGTTTCGTTTAACTTGTTATAACAAGTTAAATTACTAGTGCCCCTGTAATGAGATCACCTTGTGGAGGCCCCACTGATCCGCCCCTTCCTGCTCTGCCACGGAAATGTCACAACTGTGGTACCCTATAAAAGGAGTGTAGCGTGGGTGGTTGGGGATGGGGTGGCTGGGCCCTTCCCTGCCTAAAAAGAACAACCACGGACGAAAGAACAAGGAGGTAAGAGCAGAAACAATCAGTCAACAACAAATGCAGTAACCCTGAAAGCTTATCCTAATGTTAGATAAAACTGTAAAACCTGTAAAGCACCACCTGTAATAATTTCAGAGAAGATATACCCTGTAAAACACTTTGCTCCAGAGAAAAATAAAGCAGTAACAGAAGATATACCTTGCAAAAGACAATTTGAATCAGAAGATTACAGCAGTAATCTGTAGCACACACCTGTAGGCACACCTTGTAATAATGCAGAAGAAGGTATACCAGCAACAACAATTTGAATCGGAGAAAAATAAAGCAATGAAATGTTAGCAACAAACAGTAGCAATCCCTGTGAGTAAAAATAAAAACACCACCATACAGTAAATCTGTAGCCAAACTAAGTCTTAATCCTTCTCCTTGCTCTGGTAAGTTTCTCTACTCTGCCTTTCAAGCAGTCTTAGAAGGAAAGAGCTCAGGTGAAGCTAGGTGCCTTGGCCAGCAAACCAAGTCTTCTATCTCCAGATAGAAAATAAGATAAAACAATACATAAAGAGATAGAGAAGATAACCCTTTACAGTATGTTTTACTTTCTGCATCTTAAGAGGCATCGGCAGGAATTTTTAGTCAATTAGGGCCTCATTTTCAGAAGGTTAGCAGAGTGCTCAACATCTAAGCACTGTGCTATGTGGGAACAGTATGGCTGAACAGGTGCCATATATTTAGCAGCCCCAAACCTAACCTGATTATGCAGATGTGTACTGCTCCAGCCTTGCAAATGAGGGATCCCTCCTGCATACAGAGCACAATGCTATATAAAAGGTTTTGAAAGTGCTTAACAACTGAAATTGCAATACTGTTTACTGCTTCCAAAAATCCTGCCCTCATTTGAGCATACAGTGGTGCATATTGTCACCCTACCCCTTGTACCATTCTGATGCTCCCAAGTAGTATACCAAAATGATCATTGGTATCTAAAGGTTCAACACCCTGATCACAGTTTAAATGGCTCCAGATATTATTGTAAAATGATTCTTGTGTCTAGTCTCTCCCCATTGCATTTCAGATCACCTGATTATTATTATAATATGAGTGTATAATTTATTTATTTATTTACATATTTAAAAGTTTCACCAGGAAAGGCATACTAAGCTGGGAGCTCATTTTCAGATGCATTCTGGTGGAAGGGAACTTGTACAAGTGGGGCTTAGGTAGCACAAAAGTTCAAAACATAACGCACATGGTGGACAACCATTGACAGAGCAGAGTGGCACACAATCGAAAATTACATTGGGACTAATACATGCAAGACTTGAGAACTTGAGTGACAGGCAAACAATCGACAATGCATATACAGCGCAATCAGGAGCCACAAACATATGCTGGCAATCAAATACAGAGCAGTTTAAATCAACACGAGCTGTAACATAGAGCAGAAGCATACATGCTTAATTATAGCTGTGCCTAAACTGGAAACAGTCATAGGACAGCAGGAGGGAAAATTAGAGCAAGTGCAGGAGGGAGAGGTGAGACCCAAGTAGTTTGAAAGGATCCAGGGAGGGAGATTGGTGAATAGCTGGGCGAGGGAGTTCAGATTTTAGGAAGTGGTGGCTGAATCTGGCTTTGCCAATGGTCGTGGAGACTGAAGGGACTGCTAGGGTTTGAACATTTGAGCTCCTGAGGGTATGGCTGTGGGGGGATGGAGAGGTAGGAGGTGAGAAACAAACCAGAATTTTCCCACAAAGCTGGTACAGTGGGCATGGTGTCTGTCTACAAGAGAAGAAGAGAGATTTATACATAGAACAGTGTGAGTCCTAGGAGGACAGTCAAGAGTGTAATGGCAGAAATAGTTGAAGAGTGTGTCCAATCTGGCAAGGGTAGTGACTGGGGCTGCGCTGCAGACCACATCGCCATAGTCAAATGAGGATCATTCTCTGGATAATATCACGGTGTGCTGTTGGTGGGATACAGTCACAGTTCCTGTAAGTGCAACAAATTGGGGTGCAGCTTTTGACTATAGCATCCACTTGTTCAGAAAAGTTTAGGTGCTGGTCTAGCCAGATACCTAAAGGTAGTAACATCTCCACAGGGGAGTCATCCAGGGTATGGAAAGTAGGAAGGGAGGGAGCCTAGAGAGTCTGTGCCTTGTGCCAAAGGACATGGAGACAGTCTTCCTGGCATTGAGGAAAAGTTGATTTGTGCATAGCCAGGGCTGAACTTGATCAAGTCCAGCTGGAGTCTGTGGGCCTGCTGTGAAGAGGACTGTGTCATCTGTGTACATGTGAATGGATGCAGAAAAGCATTCAGAGAGGAGATCATTAAGAAAATGAGGAAAAGTAGAGGCTGAACACAGATCCTTGTGGGACTCCAGTGGATACAGGCAGGAGGAGAGAGGGGGGCCACCAATTTGACTGCCTGGGACCTACCCATTCGGTAGAGTGGAATAGCCAATGGCTGAGTCAGAGAGCCATGCAGCATGGAGTTTGGCTAATAATTGGGGTGGGAGACAGGGATGAATGCTTTGGCTAGATCAACAAGATAGCAGAGGTGAATAGGCTATAGCCTATGATCCATGCAATTGTGGATGAATTTGGTGAGCCTGAGCAGGAGATGGTGGTGGAGTGGTTCTTGTGGAAGCCAGACTTGTAGTGGGTGAAGAAGATAGAGGAGTCCAGAAAGGGGAGAGTTGTGACAAGACAATTTGTTCCTGTATTTTGGAGGAGGCAAGAAATGTGGTAGCTTGTTAGTAGCAGATGGGTCACCACCTTTTGGAAGAATAACGGTGGCAGTCTTCCAGTCAGCAGGGATGGAGGACCAGCAGAAAGAAAGGTTAGGGAGGCTAGCCAATGGGGAGGAGATTGCAGAAGCAGAGAGATGGAGAGCTTGCTATCCAGGCTATTTGGGCTCCTACCCTTGGAAGGGTTAAGGGAGGGAAGGGTGTCGGTGATGGAGGATGGAGTTACTGGAGAGAAGAAAATTAGGGAAAGGAAGGAGATGACTGTCATGCAGGCTGGCAGGGGTGAGATGGGGTGAGGGCAGGGAGAGGGAGGAGAGAGGAGGCAGGTGTAAAAAAAAAAAAAGGAAGTGAACCTCTGTGGTGGTGATGGAGGGGTTAGAAATAGGGTGTCACCCATTTTGAGGACAGGCCACCGGGATTGAGTGGAGGAGAAGAGATTGTGGCAATCTTCCAGAATTTAGACAGGTGACCAATGTTGGCACTGAAGGTGGATGTAAAATACTCTCCTTTGGCAAGCCTTATTGCCCTAGTACAGGTGTTGCAGAGGTGATGACAACTCTGGAGGCCAGGGGTTATGTTTATTTTCTGACCAGGCCAAGTCATGCACTTGCAAACAAGCTATGAGTTCAGCTGTGATCTAGGAGAGGTGGGGTACCTTTTCTCATGTCCTGCGCTGGGGAGGGGCATGGCAGTCCCATATTTAGATGAATTTTGTTTTGAAATACGTTAGCATGGCGTTGGGAGGAGGGCAATGAGATAGGAGACCAATCAGAGCGGCTTAGGTCACGGTGCAAGGGGTGAGGTCCAGGGATTTGAAGGAAAATATAGCAATGTTTTGGTGGGGTGAGGGGCTTTAGTTGAAGAGAGGCAGCAGAGGGTCATGATTATGGTGTCAGATCAGAAGACAGGGATTTCATGAGTGGAACGCCACAGGATCCTTCCTGAATCTTGTCCTCTTCAGTGCTCATTAACAACGTTTGAGAATGAATCTGGGGCTGTCTCTCTTTGAAGATGACCCCAAGCTCATGGGAGGGTAGATATTAACAGGGAAAGTAGGAAACTGCAGAGTGACATGCAAAGAGTAGAGAGGTGGCTCAAGGTTTGGCAGTTGATATTCAATGCCAAAAGTGCAAGGTGATTCACTTACGGAACAAGAACCCCAGGACAGAGTACTGGATAGGAGGGGTAGAGCTGAGCACTACAGCTGAGGAAAGGGACCGAGGAGTCATCATTAGTGACTCTTAAACAATCAAGCTAGTACAGTGAGGCATCTAGTAAGGCAAATGGGATGCTAGGATGTACCAGAAAGGGTTCTGATAGTAGAAGAAAAGAGGTTTACTGCCTCTTTATAAATTGTTGGTGAGGCTGTGCCTGGTGTACTGTGCCCAGTTCTGAAGACCTCACCTCAGGAAAGATAAGGACAGGCTGAAGACCATGTAACAAAGAGTGATCAGGATAATTCAGAGCTAACAGGACAGATCTTATGAGGATCTGCTCAAAGCACTAAACACGCCTTCACTGGAGACCAGACAAGAAAGGAGTGATATGACTGAGACCTTCAAGTTCCTGTAAGGAATAAACAAGGTGAACGGAGATCTACTACTTAGCATGAGTAACAGTTCACAGTCATGGGAGCACAAGTAGAAACTGATGGGAGGGAGGTTTAAGAAGGATACTGAAAGTTTTATTTTCCAGAAATGGTAGTGAAATGTGGAATATTCTGCCAACCGAGATGGAGGCACCAAACCATAAATGGTTTCAAGCATGGCTGTGACAAAGTGAAGGTATAATGGTTACTCAGGCTGATAGTAGTAGGGAGGGAACAGGGAGTGGATAGTGAAGGCTAGTACCCTGTATGGACAGTAGGTCCAAGATTTAATAGGAACTAGGGGCAGACTGGGTGTACCATTGTTTTTCTGCCATCATTGTCTATGTTTCTGTTTTCCATAATCCCTGACCTCTAGTAGCCCCACCTCAGTCGCACTGAGCCCCTCCCAAAGCCATCCAACTAGGTCTGTCCACACCTCCTCATTAGCCCCCATTTACCCAAGATTGCAGCCACCTCCCTGAGACTGTGATCAGTACCGCCTCTCAGCTCATTACCTTGGCTGGCCACTGTCTGAGTGAAAGAGAGTGAGTGCACACTTACTGTAGAACATCTGTTTCTATAGTACAGTAGGTGTGTGCTCACTCCTGTCACTCAGAAGGTGGTGGGCAGAGGGCTGGGCCTGTCACTGTTGCAGTGGGAGGGACTGGTAGCTGGGGTAATTTATGGGCCACCATGGGGAGGAGGGGTGGAAAGATCTTAATGGGTGGAATTTGGAGGGGTTCAGACTTGCAATCAGGGTGAACTAGATGCCAGGGATATACTAATCAGGAGCATCTGAATGGTCATTGGGGTGGGGAAATACTAGATGCTAGGATCATTTTACTAATCGGGTCATCTGAATGTGACTGGGGAACTTCTAGAAACCAGGGATCATTTTATTATATCATCAATGGCATCTGAATGGCGATCAGGAGGTGGGGGCTGGCACTGCTCTGTATAATTCCTCCATGAAGTCATGCATAGAGGCATTGTGCCGAGATGTTAATTAGCCCATATGGGCTGGCAAATGTCCCCATTAGCACCTTTCCTGCCCTATGGACTTTGCATGCTGAGAGTTGAAAATGACTCATGGGGTAAAGGTGCTATCCTATTTGGGACATGCTGCCTCCCTTTGCTCCTCTAAATCCCTGTCCCATTGGAAGCCGTGACCATGCCAAGTCATGTCACAGTGGGCTATCCGTGGGAACCAGTAATCACTGTACAGTGTGGTTCAACATTAAGATGGGTGCAGAGGCAAGCCACAAAAAGACGAGGGTCCTGGACTTTAGTAGGCTGGATTTTAAAGAAATGGGAGACTGCTTCAGAAGCAGCCTAGCAGGGAGGATTGTCAGAGAGGGGTAGAGGAACAGTGGAGAAAATTAAGTAACGGCATAGGGAAGGCAATCAGCATCTGCATGAAGGAAGTGAGCAAAAGCAGGAGGAAAAATGATCATTATGGTGCTGTAGGGAAGTGGCCATGAAGATGTCTGAAGAACATCCCCAAACGGTCTGGTTAAGCAACTCCTACGCTGTTTTGGAGGAGCGGATAGCCCAATGGCACCCACAGCTAAGACCAAGGAGGATGGGTGGATCCTCCAGGATGCAACACCAGGGAAGGGTGAAAGAGAACCCCAGAGGAAGAGGAAGCTCTCCTGGTAGGGGACTCAGTTGTCCGAGGAGTGAAGTTATGGGAACCTAGCAGGAAGGACAGAGGTAAAGTGCATTTCAGAAAGCACTGCATGGGCGGCCCGGTGGTGCTGAGGGCTGAGGCACTGGAAACCTTGCCTCGACCATGCCGGGCGACCCTTGTTCGGGAAGCGAGCACGGGCCATCGGGGTCGACTGGGGTGGAGAAGGCTCAAGCATCGGATGGACTACTCTCCTTCTCCAGGGTGGGGGTCTCAGAGGTCAGTGCCTGCCTGCTCCCTAGTGGAGGCTGGGGGACAGGCACCATGCTGCAGAATGGGAGAAGTCTGGGCAGACGCTTGGAGGGAGCTCGTGCGGACATGTGCACGCTTCTCTCTGCATGCGTCATTGCATACCTCAACTCCTGGGAAACCGCTTCCGGCCAGCCATGGCACTGGCCCACTGAATCAGTCTCCGGTGGGGGTTGGGGAACCTTGCTGGCTCCACCAGGGGTAAGCCCTGGGAGCTGAGACAGAGCTGGGGTGCCCTCTGGAAACAAGCTGACAATGTAGAAAGATATAACCAAAAAAAAAGCACTGCATGGCGGGATGAGAAGCAGATCAATAGGATCGCAAGGGTAATGGCAAGGAGGGAGAACTGGATGTTATCGTCCACCTGGGGATGAATGACCTGGCAGGAGACAAAGTGGAAGTAGCTAGAATCCAAAAGGATTTCAGGAAGTTGGGGAGCCTGAAGCAAGTAGAACACTCTGACTCCTTCTTGGAGGTGCTACCTGTCCATGGCAGGGGAGAGGCTAGGGCATAGAAACCTAGAAACATTGACTTTGACAGCAGATAAGGACCACTTGGCACACCTGGTCTGCCCATTTCCTACCTATTGGATAAGCTGCAGATCCTAGTTAACCAACAGCCTACTTCTTCCTCCCTCACCAGAAGTGCCTTATGTCTGTCCATGCATTCTTGAATTCCCCTTTCTGACACCACAACCTCTTCAGGAAGGCCATTCCATGCGTCCACCACCCTCTGTGAAAAAATACTTCCTCACATTGCCCTGAGCCATCCCCCATCTTCAAATTGTGTCCCTTTGTACTTGCACATCTCTTTTCTGAAAGATGCTGCCCTCTTGGACTTTGATTCCCTTGATGTACTTGGAAGTTTCTATCATGTCCTCCCTCCCTACTATCCTCAAGGGTATACATATTAAGCTCCTTTAGTCTCTCTCTCATATGGCTTCTGTTGCAGACCCTGCACTATTTTAGTTGCCCTCCTCTGGACTGCCTCCATCTGGTCTGTCCTTGTGGAGATGGGGTCTCCAGAACTGCACGCAGTAATCCAGATGGTGTCTCACCCACTGTCTATACAGAGGGATAATGACTTCTTGTTTTCTACTGGTAATGCCTCTCCTATACACCCCAGTATCCCCCAGCCATCCTTACTGCCTTCTCACATTGCTTGCTTACCTTAAGGTCACCTGATATGACTACCCCAGGTCCATTTCCATTTGTGATGTTGTTAATACCTCCTCCGCCCTCCCATTGTGTGCTCTACCCCTGGGTTTTTCTTTCCCAGGTGCATTACCTTGCACTTCTTTGCATTGAATCTAAGCTGCCATACTTTTGACCATTCCTCCAACCTTGCCAAGTTCCTTCTCATCCTTTCCACCCTCTTGTGTATCAACCCTGTTGCAGATCTTTGTGTCGCATGCAGAGGTGCATACTTTCCATGCAGTGCCTCTGCAATGTCACTTATAAAGACATTAAAAAGGACCAGATAATGGCCGCCCAGTGGCTCTGAGGGCTGAGGCACTGGCGCCTTACCTAGCACTATGCCAGCAACCCGTGTTCAGGAATGAGCACAGTCCTCCAGGGGTCAGCGGGGAAGAGAAGGATTGAGCGTCCGATGGACTGCTCTCCTTCTCCGGGAGGTGGGTTTCCTGTGGTCAGCACTTGCTCACCCCAGCGGAGGCTGGGGGACAGGAGCCATACCATAGCTGGAGAGGAGTCGGGCCAGATGCCTGGAGAGAGCACATGCAGATGCATGCGACTCCCTCTGCTGGCATCACTGCATGGCTCTGACTCCTGGGGAGAACAGGAGGAAAAAGCACTGCCATGCATAATGGTGAAGGGCGCTCACTGGCTCTGCTCCCGCTAGCTACACCTCTGGCCCACTAAACTGGACTTCAGTGGGGTTGGGACTCCCAGCCAACCCCTGCCAAGGAGGCAATCCCTGGGAGGTTGGTCAGCGTCGGCTGGTAGATGCTGGGAGACGGGCTGGGGCACCCTCCTGAGGATGAGCTGGCAGTGAAGGAGAGAAAATACTAACTGAAAAAATAAAAGGACCAGATAAAGTACTGAACCCTGCGGTTCCCTGCAGTAATCCCCTTTCTTCTGAGTGGACTCTGTTTACTATTATCCTCTGTGTCCTGTTGTCCAGCCAATTTTACCAAGCTACCACCCTAGGACCCACTCCCAGGCTGGCTATTTTGTTTATTAATCTTTGTGTGAGACTGTGTCAAATGCCTTGCTAAAGTCTAGGTAGGCCATGTCCACAGCCCCTCCCTGATCTACTACTTTGGTCATCCAGTCAAAAAATCAATTAGATTCATCTGACATGACCTTCCACTGTGAATCCATGCTGCCTTGGGTCCTATGCCCTGCTGGCCTCTAGATACTCAATTCTTTCTTTCAGAAGTGATTCCATCATTTTCTCTACCACTGAGGTCAAGCTAACAGATCTATATTTTCCTGCCTCTGCTTTGCTCCCACTTTTGTGAAGGGAATCCATCCGCCTCCTCCAGTCCTTGGGTACCACACTATCCTCCCATGATTTGTTAAAAAGGGTAGTCAGTGGTGTCACTAGTTCTCCCATTAGTTCTTTTAGAATTCTGGGTGAATCCTGTCCAGCTCCATTGCTTTGTCCACCTTCAGTTTTAGAAGTTGTTTCAGAAATGTTTATTCTGTGAAAGGACTGGTATCGACCTCCTATCCAGAGTGCTTCTATTGATTGGATTAGGTACCTCCCTCCCCTTCCTTTGTGAATACTGAGCAGAAATATTCATTCAGTATCCCTTGTAAAGGGCACTCCACATCCAGACATTCAACTCCTGGTTGAAGGAATGGTGGTAAGAGAGGCTTTGGGCTTCATGGGGACTGTGGACCCACCTAGATGGATGTGAGTCTGTGATAAAGATAATGGCCCGCATCCATCAGGAAGGGGACCAGAGTAAGACATTTGAATGCTTTATGACAAGCATTTAAACTGGCCGGGGCCAGAAGTTGAGGTGGCTTACTATCCCCCGGGCACATGCAGGAAAACAAACTGAAGTCTGGGACACTGAGAGCAGAAGGAGAGTGGAAGCAGTGAATTCTAGGCCACATGAGAAAGACAACTGGGAGGGGGGGACGAAGAAGAGAAGGGAGGGGGAAGGCAAGAAGAGCAGCAGCAAGGGAAGGAGGGGACAGGATACAAAACATGGACTGCATGGAAACAATGCCTGCAGCCTGGGAATAAAATCCCAGACCTGGAGGCATTGATAGGAGAGGCAGACCTGGACATAGTAGCAATAACTGAGACGTGGTACACTGTTAATCATGAAACATTGATGTACCAGGTTATGCTCTGTTCAGGAGGGATGGGGGTAAAAAGGAGGGGTGTGGCCCTGTATGTCAGGGAGGGTATAAAAGGCGACAGAGGTGCAGGGTAGATAGGGGAGGCTGAGGCACTGTGGGTCATCCTTGAACATGGCAAAGGCTCAGTAATATGCACAGGGGTGATCTACAGGCCTTCGGCACAGGGAAGAAGTGGACAGGAGCTTGTAGATGGAATACACAAGATGGCAACAAAAGGTGAAGTCATGCTGCTGGGGGATTTAGTATGCCAGACGTGGATTGGTCCACCCAGGCAGCGGTTCAGCCAGAAGCAGAAGCATCCTGGATTCCCTACAGGGGCAGGTCTTGGACAGCTTGTGCTTGATGCAGAAGAAAGGCCATTCTTGACCTGATACTGACCAACAGGGACAGAACCTAGATGTCTGTGTGGAGGGGCAACTAGATCCAGCGACCACCACATAGTGTGGTTTAGCATGGGAGCAGGGACCCAGTCCAGTCACACGAGGGCAAACTGTTTTGATTTCACGAGCAGACTTCACTGACATGGGAGATACATCAGTATAGCCTTCTTCGAAGCTTGTAAAAGGGTGGCATTCAGGAGGTATGAAGAAACACAGAATAATGAGGATAGAGAGGTGTACCAGGTAAAACAGAGGGAAGCAGGTAAGGTAATGGGGATCAAAGGCTCAGATAGAAGAGAGCATAGCCCAAGGTATCAAAAGAAGACCAGACTCTTTTCAGGTACATAAGCAAGGAAGGCAGGGGAGGGATTCTTGAGATTAAGGAGGATGACAAAGGAGACTGCACAGAGGGGGGACAGAAAAAGCAGACATCCTAAACAGGTACTTCTATTGTTTTCACAGTGGAAAGTGATGGGCAGACCACCAAGGAGCAGCATGAACATTGAGGGGAAGTGGACACAAGTCCATTTTCAAAGGAAAGAGCATTATTGAAGGGACTTCAAATTTTAGGGTGGACAAGGCCATAGGACCTGACGGATACACCCAAGGGTATTAAGGGAACTAGGCAGGGAGGTGCTTGCTGCACTGCTCATGGCCTTATTCAACAACTCACTGGAAACAGGAGTGGTTCCAGAGGACTAGAGGAGAGCAGACATAGTCCTGTTCTGTAAGAGCGCAGCAGGGAGGAGGCTAGCAATATAGTGTGGTCTGTCTTACTTGAGTCATGGGGAAATTAATTGAATCCATACTGAAAGAGAGACTGTTAGAGTATCTTGAATCCAGTGGGCTGCAAGACAACAGGCAGCACAAATTACAGGGAAAGGTCATGCCAAATGAATCTGGTAGATTTCTTTGACTGGATGACCAGGAAATAGATAAGGGAAAGCAGTGGACATGACTGATCTGGAGTTTAGCTAGGTCTTCAACACTGTGCCACACAGGAGGTTGATATAGAAAGTGACATGTACCTGTGCAGCTGGTTTTGTGCTTGTATAACGTAGATAATCTTTGGGTGTTCGCCTCTCTATCCATGGGACACACCACTCTGTATAGTTTCTGAAGGGAAGGAACCCTAGAGGAGGGTTCCACCCCTTGAGGTGCTGTGAGAGTGATTCCTTGGTTAAAGGTATCTTAGGAAAAGCCCATGGGAAAGAGAGGCATGCCACTGGAGGAGGACGGGTGGATAGAGGGCAAGGAAAAATGCTTGTGTGTGGAGTGAGGAGAGCAGCCCTTAAATGGGCTGAATGGGGTGGGGTCCTGTTGCACCGCACCTCTTGAATCACAGGCCGTAGCCTTCCAATTAGTACAGTAGCTAGTTAGTGGATAACAGACAGCGGGTGGAGGTTAACGGCACTCACTCTAATGATGGCAGAGTGACCAGTGGGGTTCCACAGGGGCTCAGTTCTGGGACCAATCCTTTTAAATGTAGGTGGACACTGCAGAACAACTGAAGGGAAGGTATGCCTTTTGCAGATATCATCAACATTTGCAATATGGTGGACACCCAGGAGTGGTGGAGAGAATGATCAGGATTTTGTGAATTTCAAGGAGTGGTAAAAGCATGGCAGTTGGTTCAATGCCAAAAGTGCAAAATCATGCACCTAGGGCATGGGAACCCAAGAGCCGAGTATAGGATGGGGGAGGTTATTGACAGTCAACAAACAGAAAAGGGATCTTGGAGTTATTATGCCTGAGGACCTCGGTGGCACTGTGATAAAGTAGTGGATAGGGGCTGGTGGGATGCTGGGGTGCGTAGGAGGGTATCTCCATCAGGAGGATGGAGGTGGTGTTGCCAGACCCCACCTGGAGTCTTGAGTAGTTTTGAGAACAAACCTCAGAAAGAACGTAGGCAGGGAGGAGGAAGTCCACAGGAGGGCAACTAAAATGGTGCAGGGTTTACATGAGAAGCCCTAAGAGGAGAAACAGAGGAATCTCAACATGTACACCCTAGAAAAGAGGAAAGAGAAAAGTGACATGATACAGGCCTACAAGTATCTCACAGGAGGAACAGGGTCCAGGGGAGTCTCTTTCTTTCAAATGTAAAAGAGCACCAGGACCAGGGGAATACAATGAAGTTGGGGTGTCGAGAGATGTGAGAAAATATTGGTAGATGCCTGGAACAGATTGCCAACTGAAGTGGTGGAGGCTAAAAACAGTAGGGGCTTCAAGCATATGTGGTGTAGACTTAGCGGTATATTGGAGAAGAGGCTGGGAGGTGGGAGGGTCGATGGAGACCAGGCAGCATGTGAGGAGGAAGATGAGGCAGGAAACATCTAGGCAGGCTCGGTAGGCCAAGCGGTCCTTTCTGATGACAAATTCTGTTTCTATGTTCTTGATCGCACACCTACTATAGAAACATCTTACTACAGTCGGCATCTGATTGTGAACTGTCAATCAGTTGGTGGCTGCTGTGATGTGAGTTGAGGGTCTGTGCTGGTTGCCGTACACCATAGGTTGGGGCAAGTGGGGCAGTTGTAGTGGTACTGGGTGGGCTGGTTGAGGGAGGTAGATATCATACTTATGGGGCAGAGGAACCACTCAACACCAAGGATGTGGTATGGAAGAATTACAGCCTTGCCAGACTACTAATTGGGGCATGCGGGGAACCCTGGTCTGGATATCAGGCAAATGGTACAGAGGAATTACTGATCTTATCAAGTGTCTGATTGGGCCCAGTTGATCAGGGGTGGGGGTCTGCTGGACACATGGGACAAATGTCTTATTACACAGGCATGCAATTTGGGGGCGGGCACTGGACACCTGGACAGTTATGCCACGCACCAGTGGGGGGGCAGGGCTAGTGGTAGTTCTGGCATGGCCAGGTGTTGGGAGGTAAGAACGCAGCCTATAACCCCTGGTTTGGGAACCAGTAACTAGTGTTGCACTAATGGATAGCTACACCTCCCAAACCTCCCAGCATGCCAATGCCTGTGTGCAAAGGTGCTGTCAGCTGCTTTTACATAGGTGAACAAGGATGGATTAGGGCTACTTACAAATGGGCTAGTGACTTGGTAACCAAGCAATCATAGGACTCTGTGCCATACTATCCTGCTTTAGAGGTGCAAATTGGGATTAGCAAAATTGATAACCTGTCTAACACTGTAAAAGCTTGAATATTCTGCCTTAGGGCCTTTTAAAACCACTGTAATCTGTTCAATGGTATTACATGAGAAAGGTGATCACTATTGAGTGCTTACCGAAAGGGCAACTTAATAACTGTGCCTGTTCTCACTGGCGAAGTAGGCAGGCGGTACGGGTATAGCGACATCATGTCGCTATATGTATAAGTGTGTGTGGGGGCAAGCAAGCCATGCGACGGGAGGGAAGGGAGGGTTTGTGAGGGTAGCATGACGGTGGCTGCCGAGCTGGCCGTGTGGCATGGCGGGTCTCGTGGCAGGTTATGGGTTGGAGGGTACCGGTCCGTGCTGGCACGCCGGATTTTTGCAGTGGCTGAGAAATTTTTTTTTTACATTTCACTGAAGGTGGATAAAGCAATGGGGCCTGATGGATTCACCCCAGAATTCTAAAAGAACTAAGGGAAGAACTAGGTAAAACCACTGACTGCCCTTTTAATAAATCATGGGAGGATGGGTGGTACCTGAGCACTGGAGGAGGCAGATGTGATTCCCTTCACAAAAGTGTGAGCAAGACAGAGGCAGGAAACATACAGACCTGTCAGTTTGACCTCAGTGGTAGGGAAAATGATGGAATCACTTCTGAAGGAAAGCATTGTTGAGTACCTAGAGGCCAGTGGGTCACAGGACCCAAGGCAGCATGGATTCACAGCAGGAAGGTCTTGTCAGACAAATCTAATTGATTTCTTTGACTGGGTGACCAAAGTAGGAGACCAGGGAGGGGCTGTGGATATGGCCTACCTAGACTTTAGCAAGTCATTTGACACAGTCCCGCACAAAAGATTAATAAAAAATTAGCCAGCCTGGGAGTGGGTCCCAGGGTGGTAGCCTGTAAAACACTGGCTGGACAACAGGACACAATGGGTAATAGTAAATGGAGTCCACAGTGAAGAAAGGAGGGTTACTAGTGGGTACCGCAGGGTTCAGTACTGGGGCCAGTCCTGTTTAATGTCTTTATAAGTGACATTGCAGAGGGACTGGAAGGAAAGTGTCTCTTTGCAAATGACACAAAGATCTACAACAGGGTTGATACGCAAGGTGGGGTGGAAAGGATGAAAAGGAACTTGGCAAGGTTGGAGGAATGGTCAAATGTATGGCAGCTTAGATTCAATGCAAAGAAGTGCAGTAATGCACCTGGGAAACAAAAGCCCAGGGAGGAGTACTAATGGGGGTGAGATACTGACAACAACAAAATGGAAAGGGACCTGGGGGTAATCATATCAGATGACCTAAAGGTGGGCCTACAATGTGAGAAGGCAGTAAGGAGGACTGGGGAATACTAGGATGCATAGGAAGAGGCATCACCAGTAGAAAACAGGAAGTTGTTGGCCCTCTGTACAGACAGTTGGTAAGACCACATCTGGAGTACTGTGTACAGTTCTGAAGACCCCTCTCTCAAAGACATAGACAGGGTGGAGGCTGTCCAGAGGAGGGCAACAAAAATGGTGCAGAGTCTGCACCAGAAGACAGGGAAGAAAGACTAAAGGAGCTTAAGATGTATAGCCTAGAGGAAAGAAGGAGAGGGGGACATGATAGAAACTTTCAAATACCTCAAGGAATCAACAAAGTCCAAGGGGCAGCATCTTTCAGAAAGAGATGTGCAAGAACAAGGGGCACAATTTGAAGATAGAGGAGGCGGCTCAGAGGTAATGTGAGAAGTATTTCTTCACAGAGAGGGTTGTAGATGCATGGAACTGCCTTCCTGAGGAGGTCGTAGAGTCAAAAACAGTGGAATTCAAGAATGCATGGGACAGACATAAGACAATTCTAGTGGGGGTAGGAGGAAGTAAGCTGTTGGTTAACTAGGATCTGCTTCTTATCCGTTAGGTAGAAATGGGCAGACTAGGTGGGACAAGCGGTCCTTATCTGCCATCAAATTCTATGTTTCTGTGTTTCACTTCCTGGCATGCACCCTCCTGGAGTCCATAATCTTTAGTGGGGGGGTGTGGGACCATTTTGCCGTCTTGAAGATTATACATCAATGAGATGTGTTTTCACCGATGTACAGTTGCCCTGACAGCGATCGCTGTTATCACATAGATCCCTGTTAAATGGTTTAAAAGATTTATTTCTATGTTTAGTTCTATGTATGTTCATTCTCTAGGATGCCTTGCTTGGTGTCATGCTAGTATGCTCTTATTCTGTAGTTGCTAATGTTTAATTGCTGTATGCTGCAATACAATAATGTACCTTCTGCTCCATGTTGATAATTTCACTGTACACTCCCATTCCCTTTCCCAGGATGCACCATAAGATGAGCAACTTGTTGTTCAGTGTGCCCTTCCTGGTGAAACATTTAAATAAATAATTTCAGACTGTAGCATTGTAAAAACCATACTACAATCCATGTTCTAAAACTGTGCTTAAACCCTGCTCAGAGGTGGCAAGAGCACAGTTTGGACTAACACTATTGCCGTAACCCATCCCATGCTGACATCAGTGTGGAAGTGATTTGTGTTGAAACATGGGTTAAGACAATCACAACAACCAAAATCTGTGCTTTCACAGTGGCCCCTCTCTGGCACCGCTCCCAGAGATGGCCACTTCCTGCCATGTAGGCCTGACCACAGTTTAAAGGACTTGGGTTCCTATATTTGATATTACTGGGGGTCCTTTCCCAAGATCAAAAGAAAATGGCGGTGCCACCAGAGTACATTTAAGTGGGTCTGAGCTCTACCAGTATAACGCCCTGTATTGTCGTATCAACCCATCTCCCCAACAGTTGCCCCATACATGAACTTACCAGAATCGAACATCTCACATCGTCCATCATTAATTTCTAGTACTAACATGCTTACTAAAATCAGGCTTTTGAGTCGGACCTTTTAAAACAGTAACAACATAATGTATTTACACTAGGAGGGTTAGGATGGGTTGAATGGAATAGAGGTTAAGCAACATTTTAAATTTGCATTTTAGAGATTTAACATTTTCCCAAACAGCATTCCCTCTTTGATTTTAACCCAAATCAACTTTTAATAATGCAGCCACTAAACTACCTGACTATCTAACTGCTGCAGGTATTATCAAACCCAAACCCTATGGTACCAGTTCAGAATGATGCCCAATTTTGTTCCTTGGTACCTAAATGTCAAGCTACAGGCCTGGGGTGCAGCTGAGGTTGGCAACACACCCACCTGAACCAAGCAACCCACCAACATATTCCCTTGATTGCTTTAAACCTTGAATTGGCTTTTAGTGCCAGTGGACTTGAACACAGATAACTATATATTCCCCAGGTACAGGGCACTCTTGCCTAGCTCATGACTCTGCCGCACTTGTCCTCGGATGGCACACACTGCTGAAGTCCTGAGGTAGATGGATCAGCAGACACAGAACCAGGCCTGATGCTTAACACTTGAAGGCATAGAAGATGCAGCTTGGATCTTCAGCACAACCAAAGGTCTTGCAGCCTGTCTCACCCCACCCCAGTCCACAGAGGCCCACTGCAGGGCATCATACAAGGCCTGCCAGCCGCAAGGGTCCCAGACACGGGAGTGTCCCCACAGCCCAACTCCCCACAGGTCAGAGCACCCCAGCATCCGGCACAATCCCTTGCTGCCAGCCCCACTTGATAGGGGTCAGTCGTGAGAGCTCCCACCTGGCACAGTGTTTAGGATGGATTCTTCAGATCATTTCCGTTCTTTCCTCAATTACAGTACCTACTATGGTGTGTAGTCAAGCAGTCTCAGCTATCTTTCTGAATATCAGGCTCTGGGGGACTGTGTAGAGTCTGAAAATCCAGGGGTTTACCACAAGTCTCCTGCCTTGGTGCATCTCCGAGCAGACAGCAGGCACCACCCAGACAGCACCCACTCATCTCCCTGCCCCCACAGTCTTTCAACTCCAACACAGCGACCACTGTTATGCTCTGGCTCACATGCAAGTTCAGAACTCTTTTCACAAATACTTCAAGAAAACCCTTTTCTCACTGTGCAAGTGCTAGTTAACTCCAGACAGAAGAGGCTCTCTCTCAACTTCTTAAAACCTGGGTTCCAATCCAGTTTTGTATCCATTTTCTACAATCCAGTTTTCTCTGCCAAAAACAGTCATTTAACCTTGTCTTTCCTTTTCCTGTAGATGCCTTGTCTTTGCCAGGTCAGGCAGAACTTTTACACTTTTTCTTACTTTTCTCATCAAAATCCTTGATCATCCATGTCTCAACGATGTGGCGCAGATGAAACTGAAGAGATTTCTCCCATCCTCTTGACATAAATCCGTCCATTTCCTTGATCCTTTTCTCAATCAATTTAACCTGTACTCTGAACACTTTCCCGCTGTGGTGCAATTTCTCTGGCAGCAACAGAATACTGCAGTTCTCCCTCTCTGCTGAGCTGCCTGCAAAAGCCTCCCTTTTCTCTCTAGATGGGAAAGGCACAACCAGCTCTGGGGACAGATCGCTGGCAGCCCAGGCACCCCCTCACAGCCCCACAACCCCACCTTCTCCCTAGGGCTGGAGACCCCTCCCTGTGGAGGGGCTCCACCAAACTGAACTCAGAAACCGAGTTCTTTCCCTTGGGAGCTCTGGCAGCTCCCCATTGGCAGAAGCCACTGTCCACAACCAAAATTAACATGTATGAGGTTGCCCCAACACCTCACTGGTTGCTGAAAAAGGCATCCAGATTGTCCCGGTATTTTTCCTCAAGAGTCTTCACTGAAGCACTACTCTTTAGCAGCCTCTTCCCTCTGGCCCAATACAAAATTTAGCAGTTTTAGTTATTTTCCAGCTGGTCGCTAATGCTAAAAATAGTTTCTCCAACACCAGACAGGCTGAGAAATGTGTAGTATAACAGCAGCAAGAATAAGGGATAACCGTTCTAGACCTACCTGGATTTGATGAGTGGGGACCACCAGACAACAAAGGAATTTTTTTTATTGTGTCCAGGACTGACTGTGTATGTGTGTGTGTGGGGGGGTGGGTGCTGGCAGGCTGCGTGTGTGCAGTTAAAACACAATTCCCAGAATCATTAACTAGCACTAACTAGGCAGTGTGTTAGCACTTCAGAAAGCATTTAATATACCTGTACACCTTATAGCATTGGATTAACTCCCAGTTGTATGGGCACCTGGTTGTAATTAGTAATCCTGTGCAAAAAAAAAAAGAGAATAGTGCCACGCTAACAGGTTAGCACTGCACAGAAGAATGCTTTTTAAAGTAGTACCAGCCATGCTTATCACAGTGCAATGCTAGTCCTGTTACAGTGCTACATAGGCCCCATTTTCAGAGCCAGTCATTAGTGTTGTGCACTCCTAAGTGCTGTACCATGGATAGCGCATAGCTAAAGCTACCAACTTTCTGAGGCCTCAAAACTGGGACGTCCATCTTGACCATGACCCTCCCCCACCGTGTCAGTCCCATGGGCACCACCACGATAATGCTGCACACAATCAATTACATTTTGTTGCTTGCTCTGGCCATGTTGCCCCACAGTAACACCAGTAGCAAACATTCAGATTAGAACAATACATCATTCTGCTGCAGCAAGTTCCAAATCATGATATACATAAAGTTCATTAGAAGCAAACCTGCATTAAATTGTGATCAGACATTCGAGCTGCATGTGTTGCTCCCCTGACCGTTCCATCCAACCCACTTACACTCACCTCATTTGCTGAGCAAACTTCACTTCAGAGACTCTCACCACCACACCAGATTTTCATCGCTTCCCTACAGCTGATCAGGTTCAGTTAGCTTAGTTCCCTGCTGCCAGTCGCTTCTCTGTCCCTCTCAGCTGCTGATAGGCAGACGTCCACATGTGCTTGTTTGCACTACTACCCAGTCTAATCTAACAGGAAGGAACATGCTTTACTGTGCTCCCACTGACATGCTTGCAGTCCAGCCCGAGCAGCGCCACAGTGGTGCTGAAATAACTGTCACTCGCGGATTAGCAGTCAGCAAAAAGGGACAAAACTGGGACAAGTAAGCAAAACTGGGACAAAAGTGACATTTTGCAAAACTTATGGGGACACTGGGACATGCTGCCAAAAATAGGGACTGTCCTGGGAAAATAGGGACTGTTGGTAGCTTCCTTTACAGCCACAGAAGGTGGTAGTAACTGCACTCACTCTAATGAAGAGAGAGTGACCAGTAGGGTGCTGGAGGGCTCAGTAATGGGCCAAGTCCTTTTCAATGTCTTTATAAGTGGCATAACAGAAGAACTGGAAGGAAGATGTGCCTTTTGCAAATGACACCACAATCTGTAATAGCATTGATAGGTGCAGATGGAAGAATGAGTAGGGACCTTAGAAAACTCAGAGTAGTGCAGGACATGGCAGCAGGTTCAAAGCCAAAAGTGCAAAATCAAGCATCTAGGGAACTGAGACCTAGAGGCTCAGTATAAATATAGGGGAGGTAGTGATGGTCACTAAGAAGGAAGCCTTTATATAGCACTGTGCTCTGTGGCAGGACAGGATTACTCATTTGCACGGCTGTAGTAGTACATATGCACATGATCAGGTTAGCATCAGGGATGCTGAATATGACGCCCATTCAACCATGCTGTTCCCACATAACGTAATATTTAACACTCGCTAACCTTCTAAATATAGGGCCCTGATTGACTAAAAATCCTGGCCGATGCCTCTTAAGATGCAGAAAGTAAACATAAAAGGGTTATCTTATCTATCTCTTTATGTATTGTTTTATCTTATTTTGCTTGCAAAACCTTTATCCGATTTTCAGAACATTTTGATATGACTTAAAATGTTTATAACAAACTAGTTAAAATACAGGGTTTTTTCTTCTTTCATATGAATGCTGTCTTTATTTACTTATAAAAACACAGTCTGGTGGGCTGGCCTAGCAGCTTGGTGGTAACTGTACTGCCTCCCATGCCAGTGGCCCAGGTTTGGGGTGGATCTGGGTTGCACAGGGGTTAGCTTGGGGGAGGATACGATTGAACATCTTGGGAATGCTCTCCTCTCGGGAGGGGAGTCTGACCACCCTGCTCTTCAACATCCACCTAGCTGAGAAGGGCTGGCAGGGCAGTGGAGTTGCATAAGAGAGAGGGCTCAGGCAGGCACAAAGCAAGTACATGCATTTACATGCACTAGCATCATTGCATGCTTGGCTGCCCAGGGGATGAAACCAAGGTAGAAAATCCCCAATAGAAGAATGATCCAATAACCTGCCACAGATTCAGTACTGCTAACCAGGCTCTGCTCCTGTCTGACTGTGTCTCCTTGTCAGTGGCCCTCCACCTCATAGCCCCAACACGGGGATATGTGTGTGTGTGTGTGTGTGTGGGGGGGAATCTCAGAGCAGGCAAGTCCTAGGGATGGTGGGTGATTGGGCTTGAGATGTCAGTGGGCAAAGGGTTGCAGGGTGACTAAGGAGAGAAAGATCTCTAGGGAAAAAAAGAAATAAAACACAGTTTGAGAAGCTCAAACCCTAAAACAGACTGTGAACGCCTCCAGAGAGGTATCACAGTAAAGTTATTTAGTATAGAAACATGCAGATTATATGCATATGCCAGCTAAGCTCCTGGCGAGAACTGGGCACTGGAGGATTGCAGCAAACATATATATTCTAGGAGCATAGATATGTTGTTCATCCACACTCTTTGCATGTCCCCTTCCACTTTAAATCTTGCTGGAAGTCTTCAAGTTGACTCTTCCCACCCACGCTTAGTAGTATATACCCTCGACCCCACCCCATGATGCCAGATCTTCCTTTCCGCTGAAAGATGTAGGTTTCCTCGTGCTCTCAAAGCATATCGTAGGCCCTGGATTCTACTCGTCAGTTTTCACGAAAATTATTCTCAAACTCATTCGAGTTATCGATTGCACTTTCACCGCATCGCCATGGAGAAAAATCTTTCCCCAGATTTTGCGGTGCCCCTACTGACCAGAAGATGTCAGGCACCGACCCCCACCTTATGTATCTTTACTGCCTAGGTGTCGGACATGACACCTTGTCATGTGGTTTTTGCCTGCCTTCCATCCCAACGTCCTGGGACGACCGCAAGCTGCGTTTGAAACTGGGAGACCGGAGAAAAGGAACCTGCCAGTGAAATCAAAGGAGGCGAGGTGGGCCATTTCCACGGCCGTGGGATCAGCTGAGCAGCTGGAACAAATTAAAAGCATTTGAGGAGGAAGCAGCTTGAGCTTCGCCAATCGAGCTTCTTTGTTCCCTCTGAACCTTGGCTCCACCTTTACGGGCTCCTCCAAGGAGTTGTGCCAGTCTCCCCACTCGGGTGAGGCACCCTCGGGCTCGCCTCCTCCAACTCTTGAAAGAGAGAAGAACTCCGTGTCTTCATCTTGGCGAAGATATTCCTGGGACCGAGAGAGGTCTGGGTCCCAGGAGCATCGGTCTCGACTTCAGTCGAGATCGCATCCTCGACCGCTGGCTTTATGGATCTTCCATTATGGCCAGGGGACCGAGGAAGTGGTCGATGAGGTCAGAAATTGTCCTCGACCCCATCGACCCCTTGTCGCCCGTTATGCCGATGACTGACTCCTTGGAAAGGACTCGGTCCTTGTCTTTCCTGATGAAGAGACCCACCTGCTGATGTCCCCATCAAGGACCCGGTTCCGGACCCTCAGTTTCACCGCCCCGGTGTCTCCTGATCAACTGAGTCAGCCTCCCGATCTCGGTCGGGTCCAGAACCCCCTCGGCTGAGCGGCTGAGAAAGAGCCATAAGCGCTCTAAAGAGACGTCGCCATAGGTCCTCATCCTCCTCGGAAGAGGAGAGAGAGGCCCGGAGGAAACTCCGCTCAAGGTGCTATGAAGACCTCATGTGGCAACAGCTGATTTTGACCAGGCAGAAGCTGTCTCCACCACCCACACCGCCATAACTTGGCTCCCGCCTCATAGGCCAACACCGACCCCTTCAGAACCAAAGCCACGGTTCCTCCACCCGTGGGGCGGTTCATCTTCCCACTCAACCTATTCCAGTCTTTCCACTGATCCTGGTGGAACCACTGCCTAAACAGCCTGAGGGAGGGGCACCTCGAAAGAGGACTGACAAGACACGGGATTCCCTGACATCTGTCGATAAGTCACCCCAGACCGCCCTCGGCATCGGAGGTGACTTAGGTGGTAGACCGCTCTACCATGACTCCTCAGACTTGGGCGTCACTGGCTTGCATTCACATCCGGGATGATGAGTTGACAGTCGGCGTAGGGTTGGAGGAAGGCTCTTCCTCCTTCCAGGGCATCCTCCGCCTTATCTCTGACTCCACGGAATGCCCTGGAGCACATCCAGAAAAGGCAGAGTACCCTCTTACTGATATTCTCAAAAGAGGGATACCCTGATGGAGGCCTTTCCAGTGGCCGAGGCCATCGTTGGCCTGGCCTTTGAACTTTGGCAGCGTCCTGCCTCCTGCTCAGCACCATCCGCCCGCCTTGGCCTGCAAGTATCACGGTGCCCATAGGGGTCCCTGCGGGGTTCACTGAACACCCTTGGCCGAGAACCTGGTGACCGCCTTGGTGTTCAGGCGTACGGGTAATTCAGCCAATACTGACCGACCCCGGACAAGGAGTCCAAAATATGGATCACTCTGCCCACAAGGTCTGTGCTGCCTCTCTCTGGGCCTTCGTCAGGCCAGCTCAGCTGTTATTATGGCACACTTCTCCCATGCCCTGTTAGGGTCATTGGACGAGCTCCTCCCTCATCTCCCAGCGGATGCAGACTACCGTCAAGCAGGTCCATGACCAAAATCATGCTGTTGCCAAACAGCAGCTCCAGACAACCTTGGATATAGGAAATTCTTGTGCCCGCTCATTGGCAGCTGCAGTGGCCTCTCACTACAGGGCTTGGCTGGGGCTTTCCTTCTTCCCGCGGATACCGGCATAAGCTGGGGACCAACTTGTTCAGTCCAGGAGTGGCCTGTCACCGTCAGCGTATAGAACAGTCCATTGCCACCTTGGATGCTAATTCTGCCAAGGTTCTTCGGCAAGAACCAGCAGAAGAGAAAGAAGAAGCCATTTCAGCATTCTTCCCTCGATCAAGCAGCCCTCCTATCAAGGAGGTCAGCAACAACAGGAGCAGCAGGCTCAAGCTTGGTGCCAGCGGCCCAAGCAGGGTCCTCAACAGCCCGTAAGGAGGCAGAGGCGCATGTCCTGGAGCATCCTCAGTGATGGGTTGGGGTTGCCACCCCTACACCCATCACGCCAGCTCTGGGTCCTCCTGTGGGGGTTGTCTCCGCCACTTGCTTTCTGCCTGGTCCGCTATCACTCCGGACAGGTGGGTTCTCGAAGTGGTCGGTCAGGGACTGCCTCTGGAATTTGAGCAGTACCTTCCCAGCTGAGCTCGGCCCCTCTGGAGGAACTGATCTCTGCATGCACTCAGTCAGTTCTTCAGATAACATGGCTCAGCTTCTCCACAGGAGCAGTAGCTCCAGTGCGGATCCTCAGACAGACCCAGACTTTGTTTCCAGGTACTTCCTGGTGTCTAAGCGGACGGGGGTTGGTGCCCCATCCTAGATCTCCATGACCGAATCAATATCTCTGGTCCCGCACCTTCGGATGGTCACTCTGAACCAGATAATACCATCCCTGGAGCGAAACATGTGGCTCTGTTCACTGGATCTGCAGGACGTGTTCTTTCACATCCCAATCTGTCCGTCCATCAGCGGTTCCTCCCGCTGAGGGTGAAGGACCCTATACGAGTCCCTGAGCCATGCCATTCAGCCTGTCATCGGCCCCTCGGTTCTTCACCAAATGCATTGCAGTGGTGGCGCCCACCTTCTGCGTCGAGGAGTCAGAATCTACCCTTATCTAGATGACTGGCTCTTGGCAGGTTCCTCCCTTCAGGAGGTGGAAATGTCCAGGATCTGGCCTCCAAACCTGCTCCCAATTTGGCCTCCTGATCAATGAGGCCAAGTCGAAATCGTGCCCTCTCAGGTGATGGGCTTCATCGAGGCAGAGCTCGACTCTTGTCAAGCCAGAGCTCGGCTCCCGGCAGACAGGTGGAAGTTCCTTCCTCCTTTGTCCAATCATTTCTAGTTGAGGCACTTGCGCCCTGCCCAGGACTTTCTCGCCTTCTGGGTTGCATGGCAGCATGCACCTCAGTGGTCCGTTGGGCCCGGTGGCACATGCACCCCCTCCAATGGGAGCTGGCTGCCCAGTGGACTCAGTGGGATGGTCACTTTGACCAGCTGATCTCCATAACCCAGAAAATGTGGGACGCTCTCCAATGGTGGACCACTCCAGACCATTGTGGGACGGGATCCCGTTTGTCCACCCGAGCAGACGGTCATCCTTATGACTGATGCCTCTCTCATGGGCTCGGAAGCCCACATGGGGGGCAACAGGGCCCACGGGTTCTGGACCCCTGAGAAATCCTGATGCCACATCAACCTGTTGGAGCTCAGAGCAGTCAGACTGGCACTGTCAGCTTGCTCCTCAGCTCCAGGGTCAAGTGGTTCAAGTCCAGACGGACAATACCACGATCATGTACTACCTCAACAAACAGGGCGGCATGCACTCCCGTTTGCTGTGCAAGGCGCTTCACATCTGGACCTCGTAAGCTGGTTGGAGGCAAATCTCCTAACCATCCATGTGGCAGGAGCCTCGAACCAGCTGGCGGATGCTCTAGCCGATAGGCCAGACATCCCATGAGTGGTCTCTCCATCCAGAGGTAGCTTACACTCTGTTCTCCCATTGGGGCAAACCAATGGTGGACCTGTTTGCCTCAGGAAAACACCAAGCTGAGGCTGCATCATGCCGCCCCCTCAGCAGGGCTCGCTGCAGGGGATACCTTCTCGAGGCTGTGGTCCCCAGGCCTCCTCTATGTCTTTCCTCCATTTCCCTTGATCCACAAGGTGTTACTCAAGGTGAGGAGGGACAAGGCAAAGTGATTCTGGTAGCCCCAGACTGGCCCACGCCAGTTCTGGTACCAGATCTCCTCAGCCTCAGCTGTAGGCCCCGGTGGCTTTGCACACACCCGGACCTGATATCTCTGAACCAGGGAAGGTATTCCATCCGGACCTTCAATCCCTACACTTCACAGCCTGGTACTTGGCGGCTAGAGTTCCAGGCTTTGGGTCTTTCGAATATGTCTACACCGTGGTGGAGGCATCCAGAAAATTGACCAGGAAATGTTATGTCTGGAGCCCTTATCCTGTTCTGTGGCTGACATTCTCGACTACCTTTGGTCTCTCGCCAAAGGGGTCTATGGTTATCGATCCTTAGAGTGCATCTGGCAGCCATTTTTGCTTACTGGGCACAGGCTGATCAGCCGACATTGGCACAGGAGACAGTGGTTGGGTGCTTTTTCAAAGGCCTGGATCACATATCCCTCCGGTGTGTGAACCTCCACCTCCGTGGGATATGTTGCTGGTTTGAAAGCTCAAGGGCAAGCCATTCGAACCCATGCACAAGTGTGAACTCTCACACCTGTCGTGGAAGATGGCCTTCCTGGTGGCTGTCACATCAGCCAGAAGGACAGGAGCTCCAGGCGCTCGGTGGACTCCCTATCTGGTCTTTCACAGGGACAAAGTTGTCCTGCACCCCCACCGAAATTCCTTACGAAGGTGGTGTCAGAGTTTCACCTTAACCAGGTATTGACTCTTCCAGTTTACTATCCGAATTACACTCGGACGCGAGTACAGGCTCCATATCTTGGACCTGAGACGTGTCTCTCCTATTACAAGGAGAGGACGGCGGAAATTGTGGAGAGGTTTGCCAGCTGTTTGTCACCAACGCTGAAGCTGCTTCTGGCAGACCTGAGCCAAATGGACCATTGCAAGATGTATTACATCATGCATAGGTCTTGGTATGAGTTGGTGGGCAAGGAGCCTCCCAGAGGGATGAGAGCTCATACTGCTGCATCGGTGGCTGCTTCCAGGGACATCCCTATCCAGGAAATCTGTCGGGCTACTACCTGGAAGTCAGCAAACACCTTCGCTCACCCACTACCACATCGACCTTGGGTCATGCCGATGCTGGTTTTGGGGCCTCTGTTCTCTAATCTGTGTTTTCTAAGTAGGGCATGTATGCCTTGCTTCCCTCCTCCCAGAGAACTGCTTGGAGTCTGCCAAACAGTGTGGATAAACAACATATCCACGTTCCTAGAAGAACAAGGTTACTCACCTGTAACAGTAGTTCTAGGAGTGGTATGTTATTCATCACATGCACCCACCTAGCCTCCCGGCAGGCGCAAAAGCCTTGCTTCCAGTGGGCTAAGATCTGGTGTCATGGGGCTGAGCCGAGGTATATACCACCCAGGTGGGTGGGAGGAGCCAGCTTGAAGACCTCCGCAAGATTTAAAGTGGAAGGGACATGCCAAACAGTGTGGATGAAAACATATACCACTCCTAGAACTACTGTTACAAGTGAGTAACCTGTTCTTTTGTTTCTTAACCAAGAAACATTTATTAAACAAAACATTAAAATAAAAACAAAAACTAAATCAAAATATAGTCCATAGAGTACAAACTAGCAAAGCTTTTGGCTTACACTATCACAGTTCCTTTAGTGCTTCCTAAGCATTCCGCTCAGATAAGTTGCTTGACTAATAATACAGTAATTAATTACACATAAATCTGATCAAAAATTTAACTTGGAAAATGCATGCAGCCCCTATGTTTATATTAGTAATATCCTAAGCATTAGCTTCCCATATAAATGTGTTTAACAGTAAATGAGGGCAGCACTTATTTAAAATGCCTCCTCATGAAGCTAGGCACGCCATTGTCCAACAAATGATTCTTCTTGTTTTCGACTACGGTGACATAGTCTATTCCACAGCCCCCGTGTCCGCTCTAGCCAGCCTAGACACCATGTTCCACTCTTTCTGCCGGTTCATTCTAGACTGTCTGCAATCCACACACCATTGCTACCTATACAGTTCCACTTCCCTGCTGTCCCTACATGAGCGTAGACAAATAAACTCGCCAGGTTGCTGCCAAATTCTGGTCCCACTCTCTCCCTCATATCTGGCCTCTACACTCTCCAAACAATCCCTCCGAGCTTACTCCCTCAGGAATAGGGACCCCAGACTGCTGCATGTCCCGCTTATGAGATCTGCCAAAGGCCAGGCTGCCTTTAGTTACCGAATCCCACAGATTTGGAATACACTGCCTGCCTCCATAAGACACCACAGAACACTACTAATGAAACCTTCTTCTTAGTACCCACTTCGCTTCCAGCTGTTCCTGTTATGACTAACTTCTCAAATTATTTTTGCTTGTTGCAATGCAAGTGTATAAGAAATGTATATTGACCTTGACACTCTGTAAAATGCTATTGAACCTTTGTCTGTCCTCTAAATCAAATGTTTACAAGTCTTTGCTTCCTAACTGCTCTGCTATTGTATATATTCCATGTATTGTTATTGGGTCTCGCCCCCAAGTCGCATCTGGAATCGAGCTTTTAGCTCAGTATGCTTTCCTGGTAAATCTAAGTAAATAAATAAATAATAAAAGAATAAATTGCAGCATTTTATATTAGTTCTAAAAGTTTCTTGTCTCATCACAATGTTCTGAAATTTGATTAAAGGTGTGCAAGCAAAACAAGATGGAAAATCCCCCATAAAGAAGTAGAATGAAAGATAGCCCTGTTTTTGTTTACCTTCTGCTCTGCAGCTTTAGATATCCTCTCACCAGGCCAGCAGCTAACTGAATGCAACGAAAATAAGTGCAGGGACAGGTCATTCAAGGGGAGGTCCTTTCAGAATGTAGTCCATTACAGTATATAGTTTGTTTCGTATATAATGTATTGGATTTTCAGTCTATAGTATATGTATTTCAATACATAGTGTATGTGTTTCACCATGTAGTGTATGTGGATTTTTAAATATACTGTGCATGTATTTCAATATGCAATGTATTTCTTTCAGTATATAGAGTATGCAGAATTTTTCAATAGATAGGGCAAGTGTTTAATATATAGTGTATTTATTTTCTTAAATAGTGTATGCAGATTTTCAATACATAGTGTATTTATTTCAATAGTGTGTGTTTCAATATATAGTGTATTTGTTTTAGTAGACAGTGACGTGGATTTTCAATGTAGTGTATGTATTTCAATAGATAGTATATGTATTTCAATATGTAGTGTGTTTCAGTATATAGTGTATGCAGATTATTTTCAATATATAGTGTATGTGTCTCACAATGTATAGAGTATTTGTTTCAGTAGATAGTTATGTGGATGTTTCAGTCTGTAGTCTATGTATCTCGATAGGTAGTGTATATGTTTCAATACATAGTACATTTGTTTCAGTATATAGTGTATGTAGATTTTCAGTACTCAGTATGTGGATTTCAGTAGACCGTGTATGTATTTCACTATATAGTGTAAGCATTTCACTATATAATGTATAATCATTATATGATATATGCATTTCAGTATACAGCATATGTATTTCACTAGATGATGTATTTATTTCAGTAGATCGTGCATGTGGTTCACTACACTGTGTATTCATTTCACTATACAATGTATATTTCACTATATGAGCGTATGTATTTCACTATATAGTGTATGTGTTTTACTATACAGCCAGAGATTCTGAATTATGTCCCTAATGGCTTGCCATAGATAAGTGCAATAGATGTTATTGAGGATAGCTGGCAGACGGGTGGGTGGGGTGAGGTCAGGGCAATAATGTTGGTGATGGATGTGCAAAGAAAGGGGAAAAAGGAAAAGATGGGAACAGGGTCGGTGAAGGATAGAAACATAGAATCTGTCAGCGGATAAGGACCATACAGCCCACCTAGTCTGCCCATTTCCCTACTTGGTTTGGCAACCCCTGCTGTTATCTGGACTGCCCTTCCCCGCTCTGCTGTACAGCGGAGTGCCTTTATGCTTATCCATTCACTTTTTATCTCCATTACTGCTTTTGTTTCCACCACCTCCGCTGGTAGGCTGTTCCACAGATCCACTCACGTGCTCTGTGAAAAAATACTTCCTAGCATTCCCCTTAAGCCTCCCTCCAGCTTCATGTTATGTCCCTTGTCCTTGTGCACTTTCTTCCTGAAATATGCTCCCCTCCTGTACCCTGCTTATTCCTCTAAGGTATTTGAAAGTCCCTATCATATCCCCTTTGTCCCTTCTCTCTTCCAGTGAATAGATGTTTAGTTCCTTGAGTCATTCCTCATACGGCTTGGGTGCAGTCCATGTATCATTTTGTTGTTCTTCTCTGGACTGCTTCCATTCTATGTCCTTCCTGAGATGTGGTCTCCAGAATTGGACACAGTATTCCAGATGAGGGCCTCACCAGTGATCTATACAGTGGCATCACCACTTCACTCTCCTACTGTTTATGCCCCTTCCTATGCACCCCAGCATTCTGTTTGCCATCCCCACTGAATTTTCACATTGTTTGGTTGACTTCAGGTCATCGGATATGATAATCTCCTGACTTGTTGTGGTGGCTAGAACCTGCTCCCATCCTGTATTCCTCTCTTGGGTTTCTGTGTCCCAGGTGCATTATCTTGCACTTCTTAGGCGTTGAAACTCAACTGCCAAACCCTTGACCATTCCTCAAGTAGTCTTGGGTCGTTTCTCATTTTATCTAGTCCCTCCTGTGTGTCGACTCTGTTACAGATCTTGGTGGCATCTGTGAACAGGCATACTTTCCTCAGTCCTCTGCAATGTTGCTTATGAAGACATTGAATAGAACTGGACCCAGCACGATCCCTGTGGAACCCAGAGGTCACCCCCCCTCTTCTGATTTTATGCCATTTACTAACACCCTCTGGGTCCTGCCTTTTAGCCAGTTTCCAACCCATTTTACCACTTTAGAGCCCACACCTGGATTCTCCAGTTTGTTAAGCAACCTTCTATGAGGAACAATGTCGAAGGCCTTACTGAAATCCAGGTAGGCCACATCCGCCTCCCTTCCTGATCCACCACCCTGGTCACCTAGTCAAAGAAATTGATAAGATTAGTCTGACAGGACCGACTCTCAGTGAATCCATGCTGCCTTGGGTCTTTCACTGCTTGACTCCAGGAACTTCACTCCCTCTCCTTAAGCAGGGACTCTATCAGCTTCCCCACCACTGAGGTCAGGCTTACAGGTCTGTAATTGCCTGCCTCCTCCTACTTCCAGTCTTGTACAGGGGACCACCTCTGCCCTCCTCCAGTCCCCAGGTACCTCCCCATCTCTAGTGATCGGTTGAAGAGGGTTGTCAGTGGAGCTGCTAGACTTCCCTGAGTTCCTTCAACACTCTAGGGTGAATCCCGTCTGGCCCCATTGCCTTGTCTGTCTTTACTTGTCCTAGTCCCTCCAAGACTCTATCCACCATAATGGGCTGGTGTCCACCTCCCTCTGCTCCCCGGCACATCTTTCCTTGTGAGCCTTGGCCCTCCCCTGCCTCTTCCTTGGTAAATACTGAGCAAAATATTTGTTCAGGATCTCAGCTTTTCAAGGTCAGCACCCACGCACCTTCTCCTTCCTTAGCCTAACAATACAATTTCTGATCTTCCTCCTCTTGCTAATATAACAGAAGAAGATCTTGTCCCCTTATTAATAGCCTGTGCTATTCCTTCCTCTGTTCTTGCTTGAGCCCTCTGACAGTTTTCCTGGCTTCTCTGCTTCTCCAGATATGGTGGTGACAAATAGCTGGATGGTGAGCAAGTTAACAAGAAATCTGGTTACTTATTGGAACAATGGCATACTACAGCAGTTTGAATTTGCACCTGATATATTCCAGACGCCTGTTACTGCTAGTATTCGCGCTTCAGTAAGCGGCAAATACTGTAATACTTGGCATAGTAGATAATCCTGCTCCAGTTCCCCAATTGATCTCCTAATCCCCTAATTGATCACGCATTCTTAAAACACTCCCTTGACCCACCCTGTATTGCTTACTTTCTTGGTTGCCATTCAGTTGCGCTCAGTGTCCAGACTCTCTGTTGCGCAGCATGTCCTTACTAAAATGGATAAACCCGTAGCCTGCAAAACGCATGATGCCCAGTCGATGCAAGCACCATTGGGTTCTGATCTGGCAGAGTTCAGGGGTTGAGCTTGGAGTAGCAACAGCTGTTGCAAAGAGCTTGCAGCAGCATCCCCACCACCGTCAAAGAGCAGACCTCTTCTTATGTTAATTAAAATCAGATATTAGATTTCAAGTGAAGTATGCGGGTTAAGCAGGGGTGATGGCTACTGTTCGCTACTATATGAGTACCACAGGCAACTCACTCAATGAAGGTACTGTACGTAGTTTCAAGTGCCATTACATGTCAGAGCTCCAAAAACACCTGACCCCACTACCATGTCTCCTCCTACCTCGCAAACCATGTGGGACGGCCAACGATTTAGAAGAACATCTGGAGGAGCAATTGAAAAACTTGTAAAATTGCTCTGTGCCGAGGAGCAGTTGTTAATGCCGGCGCCATTCAGGCAGTAGCAGTCGGCATTGTCAAGTCCAACTTTCCTCAGTTGCTAACTGAGAATGGGGCACCTAGAATTGTCTAGCAAATGGGCGGTTACCTACATAGAATTGGATCAGTAAAAGAAAAGGGACAAAAGCAGGCGAAACACCAAGTGACTTTCCTAATTTAAAGTCTGCTTTTTATCCAGACTCTCAAATGCCTGTGCACAGGAACTGATCCACCCACAACTGGTTATCAACATGTATGAGACAGGGTCAATATGATCCCTGTGTCAGTGGACGATGCAGGTAACTGGTGCTAGGCAAGTCCCTGTCACTGGACTGGGTGACAAAGACAAATCACAGTGGTGCTTGCCTGCACTTTAGGAGGCAGTATAGCGCAGTGGTTTAAGGCTCTGAGCTGCAAATCTGGAGGCCTGGGTTTGAATCCCACAGCTCCCACTTGCATACTGTGTGACCCTGAGCAAGTCACTTAACTTCCTGTGCTCCCAGGTTGCACCTGTAAACAAGCTTTCAGCTTAGTGTGTCTCACCTGGTTAAACAATTGGAAAAAAAAAAGGTCCCCCTGCAACTGATTTATAAAGGGTGCAGCCCTGCATCTCACCCTGGCACTCAACTCCCTGTGAGTGGAACGTAACTCACAGGAGAACCACTGGGCAAATGTAGAAACAACATTAGAATTTATTGATGAAGTTCTGGTACCACACATAAAACTACAGAAAGACTCACTTTCCTGCCTGATGAACAAAGACTCTCCTCATCCTGGATCTGTATAGAGCACATTCCACAGAGGTAGTCCTTAAACAGCTGGAAGCTAATGGCATCATTCAATATTCTTGCACCGATGCACTCCAGTCCCTTGATGTTTCTGTTAACAAAATCTTCAAGAACTACCTTAAGAAACAATTCACCACATAGTACGCTGGGAATCGTCTCAGACCGACTGGTATCAGGCAATGGAGACAATATAGGTGCAGACCTGAGGCTAAAAACCTAAAAGAGCACCACACTCGCTGGATCCAGAACAGCATCGAACAACTAGCTGCAAGACAGGATGACATTGTCCATGGATTTCAGCAGTCAGGAATTCAGGAAGTGCATATGAACTGCCTCACTGGGTAAGACTGTGACAGTAACCCTGTGACAGCCTGCTTTTTTTTACTACATATGGGCTTCAGGCAGTTATATTAAGCTTCGGTTATTTTAGCTGATTGTTGAAGTAATCGCAAATATACCTGCTATACAGTATCTTGAATGCATTTTTGGCCATGGTCTTGAAGCAATTTAGTGAAACAACCTTGGTTATCCATTTTGCAGGTAGTTTCATATTGATGGAAATACATGACTAATAGCACCTCTACCCTGCTTGGTGCGTGTCCTGAGGACATCCAGTAGGAGAAGGTCAGAGCTGCACAGAGAATAGGTGTTGTGTGTCATATGGACCATAGAGCAAATGTAATGAGGAAGCTTTCCGACAGTAACTTCAGTGTCCATTGACCAATGTGCAACATACTGAGTTGCTAGAGGTGTCAGCCTAGAGTAGAGGGAACAGTGGTGTGTCCTTGGCGTCATTGAGCACACCAAGCATGGCCCAATGGTATAGGGTGTCTAATTTAGGAGTGTGCATTGTGGCATTACAGTTGTAGATAATGTCACCATAGTCTACTAGTGACATAAATGTGACCTGAACCAGTCTATGCCTAGAGTCCAACATGAATAAGGATCTGTTCCTGAATGGGAATCGCAGCCTAGCCTTTAGTTTTTACTTAGGCATTCAATGTGAGCAGTGAAGGCTAGTTTGGAATCCAGACAGATGCCCAGGTACTTGAACTGGTCCATGATCTCGAGGGTGTCTCTGAAATATAGTTGTGATGGGTAGGACTGATTTCTTGTTAGTAAGAGGAGGCCATGTGTGTTGAGGTGAATAGCATCACTTTTGTCTTTTTGGCATTTAACAGGAGTTTTGAGCTGGCCAGACGGAGTTGCAGCTGGTTGAAATCGGCTTGTAGTTCAAGTGTACACTCGAACTGTAATATGGAAGCTACCAGAGGGACTGTGGGGTTAAGTGGTCCACCATTCGGGAGGGATGCTGAGGCACAGCTTATGGTGGTGGTGACTGCAAACTGCTGTCTTTATTTATTTTACCTTTGCTTCCTTATCCCTTGCCTTGTTCCCCAACCTCAAATAAACCCATTGGTTATTTATTTGCAACTGCTGATGTATTTTGCTATTATTGCCTTGCTGTTTATTTTGCATGCTTAGAGTGATGAGTGAGAGATGAATGTGTTAATGTGTTCCTGTCACAGAGGGTGGGAGTTGTAGTTATATCCTGTGGGAAACATCCTGGCAGCACTCTGTCATAAAGACCCCCATAGGAGCCGGCCTGGTAGTGCTGAGGTTGAGGCACTGAGACGCCACACCTCGCGCCATGCCGGTGGCCCAGGTTTGGGGAATACTCAGTCTAGGGGTGCCAGTATTGGGGCGGGTGAGGATCGAAAGCATCAACCCTCCTCTCCCGGGTGAGTGGGTTGCCGCCTGTAGTCCTGCCATCACCTGAGGTGGCAGGCATAGGTGGTAACAGAGCCCACTGGTAGGGTGGGCATCCCATAGGGTGTGACATGCTGGCGCCACCATACACGTGTATCACGTCAGGGCGAAAGGATTGGGACTGGGGAGGGAAAAAAGGCAACAAAAAGTACTTATGGAAAAGAATAAAGACCCACATAGGTGGAGGCACCATGCTACTTTCCAAGCCCATTTCTAACCCACAAACCCAGGTGCCATTCACTCGAAGGCATAAAAGAATTTGCCCTTTACCTTTAGGTGTCAGTGTGGCTCAGTCGGTAGCACATCCACCTCTGAGACAGAGGGTGAGGTTCTTGTCCCACACTGGGACTGGGCTCATACCTAAAATGCTAGCACCCAAGTACAGTATTGGGAAGTGCTGTACTGTTGGTGTGCCGTCCTTCAGAACAGACCTTAAACCAAGGCCCTTCTACCCATCTTGGTGCTGTCCCTGTGAGTGTCCAAGTGAAACAAAAGAACCCAAGGCACTTTTCTCAAAGAGTGGGAACATTCCCAGTACCCTGGTCACTATTCCGTTCCACAAAAAATGGTTCATGCACTTGTCCAAGGCTGTGTATGGGTGTTGATGTGCAATGTGGCTGCCACTACACATTTAGTCACTTCACTACCAGTTGTAGCATTGCTTTTTATAGTGCTTTGGGATACAATGTGTATGAAAAGCACTATTATAAATGCTGATGATTCTTCTTCTACCATCTCCAGGCTTAGTCAGCACACCTCATGGACTGGGGTGGTTACAGAATTAGTGTTAGTCAGTTCCTTGCGTGAATTTAAAAATAAATCACATAGAGTGCCACAAGCCAATCAGAATATAGGATTTAATACTCTCTCTCTCTGCTTATCCTGTGTGTAGGTGGGCTGTTTTGCATGCTGTTGGATATTTCCAGCCTTTATGACTGAAAAGGGAACTGGAATAATTAGACAAATTGTTATGAATACATTGTATTTTTTTTTAAGTAAAATATGCTTTTTTTCTTTTGTTTACCTGTGATTTATAATCCATTAATGGGATACTGAGATGCAAGTTTGTTAACCTCTCAGTGCACCAGTTCATCCAGCTGCAGAAATGGGTAGAAACAGGACCCCACTGGGACAAGATACATCTCAGCTGGGCTATCCTGGGTAAATGAATTGTAACAAAAAAAAAAATCACTGAAGGTCCTTATGCTAAAACTTGAACAAGATGATGCCCATTTATCATAAGACACAACTCTGCAGAAAAAGAATTGACCCATAAGGGGCTAGTGGCTCCTTGTAAATGATGGCGCATACATTCTGTCCCATATGTGCATCATTCTTAATGGAATTTTGGAACCTTCTAAACACAACTGGCCATGTGTTTTTGCTATTTATAAAGATTAAGGGCTTTGTTCCAATTTCTTCATAGGCCTCAATCATGTCTGGGAGCGTGCTAAGTCTGGGGATCGATGGAAGTAAGTCATACGGTGATTCCATGAATCAGTCCGCCTGAGCTCGCCAAACAAAGAAATTTTCACCGCTGTGAGGTAGAGAAGCGTGACTATCAAACAGGTTATGCCAAAGCAAATGAGAGGTCTCTGAGGTGAAGATTAAAGAGGAGATGCAGGACTGATGTTACCCACACCCTGGAACTGCACAAGGTATGTCCGCCAATCTTACTCTCACCCTGGAAGTACACTTGATCTGTTCATTCCACTTATTGTCTACACCCGTGAAACTCCATAATTCCTGTTCCCCACACTTATCCTACCTGCACCCCTTGACCTGCACAGTTTCTGTTCCTCTCACTTATCCTGTCCACACCCATAGAACTAAACAAGTTCAGTTCCACAACTTTTGCCTGCACCCCTAGAGCTGCACGAGATCTATTCCTGCACTTATCCTGCTCACACCCGGAACTGCACAAGGTCTGTTCCCTACACTTATCCTGCCCGCACCCCTGGAACTGCACAAGGTCTGTTCCCTACACTTATCCTGCCCGCATCCCTGAGCTGCACAAGGTCTGTTCCCTACACTTATCCTGCCCATTACCCTGGAACTGCACAAGGTCTGTTCCCTACACTTATCCTGCCCGCATCCCTGGAGCTGCACAAGGTCTGTTCCCTATACTTATCCTGCCTGCCCCTGGAACTGCACAAGGTCTGTTCTCTCACACTTATTCTGCCCGCACCCCTGAAATGCACAAGGTTTGTTCCCATACTTATCCTGCCCGCACTTTGGAGCTGCACAAGGTCTGTTCCTACACTTATCTTGCATAGAAACATGGAATTTCACAGCAGATAAGGACTGCTTGCCACCAGTCTGCCCATTTTCCCTACTTACAGGTCTGATCCACACCACTGGAACTGCACAAGGTCTGTTCCCACCCTTTGGCTGGTAGTATAGCCTAGAGGGTAATGAGCTTGTTACATCCAGCAGAACTGGGTTTGATTCTGATAACCTCCATTTGCATACCGTGTGACGGCTTGAGCACGCTTTCAACCTCACTAGTGCTCCCAGGTTGCCCCTGTAAATGGGTCACAGCCCAGTGGGCCCTACCCTATTACCAAAGAATAAAAAGATTTTAAAAATCCTGCCAGCATCCTTGGTATTGCATGGTCTGTTCCCACTCTTGCTGCCCACAGCCCAGCAACTGCACAAGATCTGTTCTCCTACACTTATCCTGCCTGCACCCCTGGAACTGTACATGGTATGTTCCCACTTCCTGAAATTTCACAAGGTGTTTCCCACCTCCTGAAACTTCACAAGGTCTGTTCCCCACACCCCTGGAGCTGCACCAGATCTGTTTCCCACACTTATCCTGTCCGCACCCCTGGAAGTGCACAAGGTCTGCTACCAACACTTATCTTACCTGTACCCCTGGAACTGGAGGCAGTATAGCAGTGGTTAAGGCTCTGAGCTGCAGATCTGAGACTTGCTGAAATCCCACAGCCACCTTTGAGCATACTGTGTGATCTTGAGCAAGTCACTTAACTCCTTGTGCTCCCAGATCACATCTGGAAACACGCTTTGGCTTAGTGTGCTACTCCTGGTTAAACAATGTTCCCTTTCCCTATTGCACAAGGTTTGCTCCCCAAACGTATTCTGCCTGCACCCCTGGAACTGCACAGGGTCTGCTCCACCACCCTGGAACTTTAGAAGGCCTGTTCCCACCCTTATCCTGCCCATACCCTGGAACCTTAAAAACTTTGTTCCTCACACCACTGGAACTTCACAGTCTGTTCCTCACACCCCTGGAACTGCACAAGTTCTGTTCCCCACATATCCTGCCTCACCCCTGGAACTGCATGACTTCGTTCCCCACACCCCTAGAATTTTACATGGTCTCTTCCCCACACCCCTGGAACTTCAGAGTTCTGCTCCCCACACTTACCCTGCCTGCACCCTGGAGCTACACAAGGTCTGTTCCTACACTTATTCTGCCCGCACCCTGGAACTGCACAAGGTCTGTTCCCTACACTTATCTTGCATAGAAACATGGAATTTCACAGCAGATAAGGACTGCTTGCCACCAGTCTGCCCATTTTTCCCTACTTACAGGTCTGGTCCACACCACTGGAACTGCACAAGTTCTGTTCCCCACACTTATCCTGCCTCACCCCTGGAACTCGCGTGACGTCCTGTTCCTCACACCCCTGGAACTTCACAAGTTCTGCTTCCCACACTTACCCTGCCTGCACCCCTGGAACTACACAATGTCTGTTCCTGCACTTATCCAGCCCACATCCCTAGAAGTGCCTCCAAGTTCTGCCCCCACAACTTATCCTGCCTCCACGCTCCTGAACTACACAATTCCTGTTCCCCACACCCCTGGAATTTCATAGTCTGCTCCTCACACCCCTGGAACTTAACATGGTCTGTTCCCACACTTTGCCTGCCTGCACCCCTGGAACTGCACCAGATCTGCTCCCACACACATCCTGCCCTCACCCCTGGAACTGCACAATGTCTGTTTCCCACACCCCTGGAACTTCACATGGTCTGTTCCCCACTTATCTTGCCGTACCCCTGGAACTTCACAAGGTCTGTTCCACACCTCCCTGGACCTTCACAAGGTCTCTTCCCCACACCCCTGAACTGCACAGAAGTCTATTCCCTACACTTATCCTTCCCACACCCCTGAATTGCACAAGGTCTGTTCCCTACACTTATTCCTGCTTGCCCCTGGAAGTGTACAGCGGTCTGTTCCCTACACTTATCCTGCCCACATCCCTGGAACTGTACATGGTTTGTTCCCTACACTTATCCTGCCCGCACACCTGGAAGTGCACAAGGTCTGTTTCTCTCCACTAATCAATCTCGCACCCCTGGAACTGCACAAGGTTTGTTCCCTACACTTATACTTTACACAGTCCTTGAACTGCACAAGGTCTGTTCTCCACTCTTATTCTTCACCCCTGGAAGTGCATTAGGTCTGTTCTCCACTCTTATCCTGCCCACAGCCCTGGAAGTGCACAAGGTCTGTTCTCCACCCTTATCCTACCCACACACCTGGAAGTGCACAAGGTCTGTTCTCCACTCTTATTCTGCACCCTGGAAGTGCACAAGGTCTGTTCTCCAGCTTATCTTGTCAACATCTCTTGAACTGTACAATGCCTGTTTCCCACACTTTTCCTGCCCACATCCCTGGACCTGCAAATGGTCTGTTGCCCTCTTATCCCTGCCCCACCCCTGGAACTGCACAAGTTTTGTTTCCCACGCATTTGCCTGTCCCACACCCCTAAAACTACACATGGTCCGTTTCCCATACTTATCCCTGCCCACAACCCCGGAGCCGCACGAGGTCTGTTCCACACACTTGCCCTGCCCACACCCCTGGAACTGCAGAAGATCTGTTCCCCACATCCCTGGAACTGCATAAGGTCTATTCCCCATACTTACAATACCTCACCTTTGACATTTCATTATGAAGTTAAAAAATGTGGAGTGTTGGGGTGAAATGATTTAAACTGAATGAATTTAGGTCCACAATAGATTCCTAAAAGCTGCTGTGATTTACAGTATAAGCCATCTATGAGAAATTGTGCTAAGGGAATATATTTTTGTTGTACCCTTTTGCCTCCTGTCAGCACCTATGGTCATCACAGCTGCACCCTTCCTCTGGCTGGGAGGGTGGTAAGCTGCTGCCTTAACACCTAGTGCCAGAATGACATCTTGGTCAAAGGGTATGGGGTACTGAATACTGGGACTTCCTCCCCTTCCTGCCTCCTGTAATGTCCTTATCAGCTTGGGGAGTGGGAGCTGTCACAATAACCTAAATTACAGTTCTGAAGGAGTAAGTGCTGGACCCTGGCACTGATCCTTGCATTTCTGCTCACAGAGGCAGTAGCTCCAGACATTCAGCTAAAGAGAAATTCTTGTTAATTGAGCTGTTTAGACTGAGCTCATTTAGTTTGCAAGTTGTAACTCAACTTTCACCACCAGATGGAACTCTGCATCATCAGATTGCTGTTTCCCTATATGCCTCCCCAGCAGCTAAGCACTTCACCTCCATAACAAGTTCATTCCCTCCCCAATACAGCCTTGCGTGAGATTTCAGGGCACACATGTGAACCTGGTCTTACAGATGGCAGTCCTCTGCCCTACCAACATGCCACTGGGCCAGTTCAGGCCCTGAGGAATTTTGATCGTCACTTGGGGCAAATAGAAACACCCAGCTCTTATTAGAGGATATCTCCCTCTATGAGCCACATCACGGAACTGTAAGCCGTCAGCGTCAGGACCACCTAGCAACTTTCTGCAGGGTGGGGTCACTTACATCACCTCGTTGGCGTCCTCATGCCTTAGTTCTTTCTCCCACCATCAACCACTAGTCGGTCCACCACTGCTGAAGAACACTGTTGATCTTTTGCAAGTATTTGCTATTGCTTTATACTGATGCCTGTTATTTTAAAACTAAATTTAATGCCATGATCAGACAAAGAACTGTTGTTCTGCTATTGTCCTTGTGCTCTGTGAAGGTTTACAAAGACGATAAAACTCCATTTGTATTTGTTGCTTGGCAGTGATTATTTATTTAGTACTAGGATTACAAATATCTTTGAACCAGAGGTTCATTTACAAAGGTTCCATCATATAACAATAAAAGTGTAAACACATCAGTATTAAACAAACAGTGGGTGATAACCATCAGTGCATATTAAATCATTCATAGCAGTAACAATGAAAAGGATAACAAGATTATAACATTAAGACCTGCAGTCTGCCTTGGTTTTAATCAGGTAACCAGGATATATCATAGAAAAGATTTAGAAATGTTTCTTTTAGTACCAGAAATCGAGAAGCGGGCTGTGGCTAAGGTGATTTCACTGTTTTCATCCACTACCACCCTGGTTCACCATCAGTCTCCAAGGTCAAAGGCAGCTGGTACTGACTCTTCTAAGAAAAGAGACAAAGCCGGTCCCCACAGCATACAGGGCTGAGGCACTGCAAAGCACCTTATCTCCTGCCACGCTGGTGACCCTGGTTTGGGAACAGACTCTGATCGTTTGGGGGTAGTCAGCTGAGGAGGAAGGCGATTGAGCATCTAAGGGACTGATCTCCTTTCCCAGGAAGGGGGGTGGCTTATCGTCACAGCATTGGCTGCCCCAGGTGGAGGCCCTGGGGGTATAGTGGGTCACGGATACAAAGTACAAGGGGACCTACAGAGAGATGTAGGATGGGCTTACCTCCAGGTGCGCAGTCCTATGTTCTGCAGGAGGGATGGAATGAGAAGAAAACGAGGAAAATGGATGGGGGGCTTTATGAACCCTAGCCTAGCTGTCTCCATGCACACGCGGGGCTGTCTCGTGTGAGTAGCTTGGTCCGGCTTGAACTTGATATCCTGGTGGGGTGGAGGATGGCCCTTCCCTTCTGCCCTGCCACAAGAGGGAACTCATGGGGAGAATATGACCAGGCACACATTGGGGGAGGCGGAGAGCGGCCTGGAGGGTTGGGGATCAGGCTGAGACCGCTGCCTCCTGGACGTGGGGCGATAAAAACCTATATAGAAACAAACAGAAAAGAGACCAGTCCAAGTTGGTGGCTAAACATTGCCCTGCTGAAAAAGAGAAGTGCCGAAAGGAGAAAGAGGCTTCTCCTGGCTGTTCCATTTACCACTTAGACAGGAAAAGACAGGACCCCGCTATGGCTGAAGGTCCTGCCACCCCTTGACTGTTTTACAGTCACCAAGGTCGGTGTCTGGCATCGGCTTCTCCTCAACATACAGGATTTGCAACCTGTTCTGCTGTTGGGCACTGTCCCATTGACACCCACACTAGGCTCCATTGACATGCAGGCTTTTATCAGACAGCGTCTGAATTGTTTAAAGTCAGCTTTGCCCTTCATTTTAGCAAAAGTAGGCAGTGTGCCTCTTGGCCGCAGCACTCAAGAGACATACAGAACACCCATATAGATATAAAAGATTAGGCTTTTTACCTGTTTTTCATTTTTTGCATAAATATCTTTTTGGGTTGGTAAGGCGCTTCAAAACCCCATAAGGCAGGGCACATCGAGTTGGGACCCGCACGTCTACCACAAGCGCTGTCGAATCACGATTTTTTCACAAAAAGCCAGTAGATTCAAATTGCCCCTGTCCTTATAGTTATTTTAAAGTTCCAGCTATCTGCCATTAAACCGAGCACTGGAAGTAGCATAATTCATATTTTAAAGCCACGGCCAAAATCCGCTCCATGCACACAAGATTCATGACTAAAATTCTCTGCACATGCGCAAGAGCGTGCCATTGATGTGCATGCACGGGATTTCAGCCACAGCTAAAAAATATGAATTGTGCTACTTCCAGTGCTCGGTTTGTGATGGCAGATCGATGGAGCTTTTTAGAATAACATAAGGGACAGGGCTATATGAATCTACTGGCTGTTTATGAAAAAATCATACTTCAGGACCGCTGCCATGGCAGATTTGACGATCCCAACCTGATGTGCTCCAGTTTGTGGGGTTTTAGCGCCGGAACGACTGAAAAGATATTTATGCAAAAATGGAAAAAAAACAAAAACAGTAAAAAGCCTAATCTTTTATATTTATAGGGGTGTTCTGAGTGTTGTAGCCAAGAGGCACAATGTGCTCGCTTTTGCCAGAAAACGAAGGGGCAAAGCCGCATTATGCCTTTTAAGCAGATAATGCTGTGATTGATCGCCTATTTGGCTATCAACGCCTCCTGTTGATCCACAGTCAGTGATCCCATCAATGATTCATTCTGTCCCTGTCTCTCAACTGGGTTCAGATGGCCAGCCAGCAATGAGTCATCAATCGATGGCAGCTCCTGCAGTTCCTCCACAGATTGTCAGCCTGCTAACTATGCTGGTGGATGTCAACAACGAACGGGAGTATAATCCAGAATACATGGAAGAAGAGGAAGAAGCAATGGAAGAGGAAAATATAGATGTGGTTGGATCAAGCTCCCTCTGTCCTCTTGCTCTGAAGGGAGTGGTGAATACAGCCAGGTCTGCAGCTGAAGATGCCTCATTCCAGGCTTTCCTAAAATGGTATTGGCCAAATTGGGCTATTAAGCTGAGGAGGAGGATTTCTACATGAGGAAATCTGTATGGCTTCTCTGGAAGTCTCTGTCACGAACCCACTCCTGGGGGCCAGGTCCACTGAGCTCACAGTGCCCACCCCAAGTGCAATCCATGACAGGAGGAACAGGAATACCCTCCACATGTCCTTCTAACGTGTTTCGAAGTGCTCACAACTGAACACTCACCACAAGGTCCCTGGGCTTCCTCTTTAAAATCTGGGTAAGGGTAAAATACAGTCTCAAGTCTGTAGCCAGGTGAGGACCCTCCTTTATTGTTGTATACTGTGGGAGAAGATGAACCCAGGCATCTACGACCTCTTTAGGACTGGCCTTCATAACCCTGATTGGTGTCTTCTCCCACAGTGGTAAAGTGACCTGTTCTCCTTATAGCCTCCTCCTGAGACCTGTGTATCTCCCCTACTAACTAAGGCACCCAGATTTTCCTTCCAGAATCCTATCTTTGGTAGTGACAGTGACACCTGCATTTAGCAGGTTGGTCTCAGATTTGAATAAACCTTCCCTTTTACACACACACACAAATCACTCACAGGCAGTTTTAAAAGCAAACATAAATTGCACATACCCCAATAATACAAAGCATCTTGGGAAGCAAATGCCCATGAATTAATTTGAACTGGCTCAATGTTAAGCAGAATCGCATGGTGCCAGAAGGCCTCATAATAAATCAGCAAAGGCTGAGAACAGCAGACACATGTTTTGTCCTCATTTGGACTCATCAGTGTGCCATATCTGTATCTCAGCCCAGGGAGAGGGAGCCAGCCACCCTATAGGGGATCTTATTTGATTGGGTCATGGGTAGCCCAAAATAGAGAGAGAAGAGAAGAAACATCACTAACCCCAGACTGTTCTCTCCTAAGACTGATTGGGCTGATGGTAGCTGCAATCTTCTTTTTTTTTTTTCCACTTTCTTTTATCCTCCTACCTTTGCTCTGGATCCCTCATTTGGAACTCCCACACTGTACCTTCTTATGTCCTGGCAGGACCAGGTAGTCTGCTCCTAGAGTATCACACACTTCATGCACACACATCAGGGCATCCAGATTACCCTCCGGTAGGGTGATATAGGCACTCCTCAAACCTCCCCTTAGTCCTCAGTGGAGTGTGTACACAGCAGAGTCTGCCTCCATTTATTGCCAGAGATGTGGTGCGGTGGTTCATCACCTAGATCCAGGGCAGTGAGTTTCCTCTGTTCTTGTGCACTCCCTGATTGCGTCAGCACTCGAGGAGCCAATGAGGCAAAGTCATGCAGAAACATGTTTCCACTCAGGACTGTCAGCTGGCCTAGCCCTTCCTTCCCAATGACTTCCCGACCGCACTGCCAATAGCGGAGGTTCCCCAGGAGATGGCAGTGTTCGCAGAGGCTAGCTCAGCCCTCCTGGAGAGGGAGAGCATCCAGTGGGTGCTTAATCCCTCTCCCAGCCAACCCCGGCAGCTCGAGTCCGTTCTCAAACCGGGTCGTCTGTGGTGCAAGGTGTAGCGTCCAGCGCCTCAACCCTCAGCGCCACGGGCTGGCTCTGGCAGCTACAATCTTGACAGTTCTTCTAGCCTGCCTGCACATGAGAAATTCACAGTGGTTTCTCGGGGTACAGTGGCTCACTGTTCAGATGAGTTGGAATGCCTCTTACAAGTCACTCCTCCTCCTCCTTCATCATTCTATCCTGTGGTGGCTAGGTGGATACAACCTGAGGAAAAGATCACTGTTCCTGTGGCCATTTCCACTGTTGGTAATGACCACAGATGCCTCAGGTAAGGGGTGGGGGGCATCTGGGGCCTTTCAGAACACACGGTCAATTGGTCCCTCTAGATATGATGCTTCACAGCAACAGTCTGGAATGGGGGCTGTTCTATATGGCCTTACAAGCCTTTGCCACCCTCCTTCCAGGGAATCATCTGTTAATTTGCACGGACAATATATTAGTGAAGTATTATATCGGTCGACAGGGAGGAGTTCACTCACATCTCTGCAGAGAAGCAATGAGAGTTTGGCAGTGGGTGGTGGAACATGGTATATTTCTGTCAGCAGTGTTCCTCCCAGAGACCCTGAACACACCTACAGATCACTTAGGTCGATCCAATGTACTGTGCCAGGAATGGGGAACTCTCAGACTTGTCGGGTGCAGTATTGAAATATGGACCCATCCAGACATAGACCTGTTTTGCCCCTCATACAATGCAAAACTGCCATGTTTCTGCTCGATTGCTTCTAGGCCTTGAGTTTTTTTGGCAAGATGCATTGTCAGTATCTTGGAAAGGAAGGTGTCTATATGATTTTCCTCCATTCCTCTAATATAGAGGGTGCTTGTCAAGCTGCGAGCTGAGCATGCCGTCCTAATTTTGGTGGCTCCTCACTGGCCCAGGCAAATTTTGTTTCCGCTTCTCCAGCAACTGGCAGTGGAATCCCTGGCCATGCTCCCTGAGCTGACCTGCTGATGCAACAGCAAGGTGCTCTGGTGCATTCAGATCTTTGTTCCTTTGCTTGGCTTCTGAAGACATGGAGCTTTCCCAGTGTGGGGTTTCCCGGCAATGGTGGATGTGCTTCTGGTGGCTAAAAACCCATCTGCCTAGTACTCGTATTCACAAAAATTGAAAATGTTATTGTTTGGTGCATAAAACATGCATTACACCTTTTTACATGTCCAGGTCCTAAACCTCTGGACTACCTACTATCCCTAAAGGACTCCAGTCTAGGCATTCCTCCATTAACGCCCACATAGCCACTCTGTTGGCCTTTCATGCCCTTTCAGAGAGTAAGACAGTTCCCCAGTTGGAGGTTTCAGGAGATTCTTAAGAGGTGACCTCCTTTTACTCCCCGGTCCCAGATTGGTTCTGGTGTGGGACTTGGTCTTCGAGATCCTAACTGTGCCTCTCACTGAGCCAGTGACTACCTGTGAGTTGCACTTCTTCTTATGGAAGACACTGTTTTTAGTAGCTTTTACATCTGCTTAGATGCATCTTGGAGCTGTGGAGTCTGGTGGCAAATCCTCCATTTATTGTCCACAAGGATAGGGTCTCATTATGCACCAGTTCTCATTTTCTTCAGAAGGTTGTGTCTGAAAGAACACTAAATCAGACCATAGACCCTCCTGTTTACTTTTCCTTTCCACAGATAGTGGAGCATTGTTTTACATATACTGAGGTCCATAGGACACTACATTGGTACCTGGATCACACAAAGGACTGTAGAAAATTCTCGCATCCATTTATTGCTTTTGCCCCAGAATGGTGAGCTCACCGATTTCTAAACAAGGCCTGACAAATGGCTGCCCAACTACATTGTTTTGTTACCAGAAGTGTGGTAAGTGACTTCCTGGTCCTGTTCATGCTCATTCTACCCAAGTGGTGGCTACCTCAGTGGCTTTGTTTTCAGAATGTCTGCTACTGACATTAGTGCTGCCGCCACTTGGAGTGCTGCTATTCTTACCATTACTAAACTCTACAGTCTGGACATCATTCTTGTAGACGTGCGGCTTTGGCCTTAATTAGAGGCAGTAGCATAGTGGTTAAAGGCACTGAGCTGCAAGCCTGGAGAAATGGGTTGAATCCTATCAGCTCCCACTTGCGTGTGACCCTGAGCAAATCTCTTAACTTCCTTGTGCTCCCAAGTGGCACCTGAAACAAACTCCACGGCTTAGTGTCGTTTCCCAGTTAAAATAATTTCCCTTTCCCTTTCCTTTCCCTTGATGTTCTACAAGGCCTCCCCACTCAGAGCCATTAGGTCCTGCCATCCCCTTCAGTGCTTGGTACTACTTGGGAATCATTCCATGACATGGCTCAATGGAGGGAGATATCCTCAAAAGATAATTAGTTACCTTTAGAGAATCTCCTCAATTGGGCCACAGCTCTCCTCCTGCCTTCCCCCTTCTCAGGTGACGGGAGACTGTACTGCCTGCTGTCGCAGTCTGTTTTCTCCTTTAGTGCCACTGCAGCAGCTGTAATCGGGTCTCCATATCCTCTCCTATGTGCCTAGTTTTGGTCATGGTTTCTTTGATTTCTGCCTTTCGATTATCCTCTAAGCTCGCCTGACAGGGGAACCTAGGCTTGCTGGGGACACCGATGTTATATGGGCACCGACAAGTCACATGGATGGGGTGGTACCAGCCTGCAAAAGTTTCCGGTGGTCCTGATGCTGATGGCTAGCAGTTCCATGATGCGGCTCAATGAAGGAGAGTCCCTGAAGATCTACCCTTACCATATGTAACTATTCTGTCCCTGTGCTGGGTTTAAAATAGTGAACTACCATATACTAGAAATGTTAAAAGGTAAGGCACACATTCACCCACAAGACCAAACAGGCACTGTGCAAAAGAAAATGTATACACAGTACTGGAGTTTCTGAGAATGGGCAGATTCTTCTGTTCTGTTTGGAATCCATTAAAATTTAGAAATTCCTGATTCTGAGTCAGATTTCAGTTCTATTAATACCTCAGAATCAACATCGGAATCCTAAATCTGAATTACTATTATGAACTGGCACTTTGTGACTGCTTTTACTGCACAGTGCCACTCCACATGTAAACTAAAATAAAGGAAAGCATCCCTCACACACACCTGACATACTTCAATGTCAGACTCCCTCCCACATGGGTATCACAGCTGGTCCGATTCAGCCATTGTAGTCAAAAGTGCTGTTGTACTGCTTTACTAGTGCAGTGCAATAAAATGACCAAAAGGAAAATGCCTCCCCAGATGCAAATGATTTACTTAATGGTCGGACTTGCCTCAGAGTCTCTGTCAACAAGTCACGCAAGTCAGGGTCTGACTTCCACGGTAGTCCTCGTGACAAGTACTGAGACACAGGGGCTCATGTTTAGGGACAACCAGTACAAACCCTCACACTACCTTGGCTGGGCCTTGTCTGAATGTATGAGCATATGCTGTCTCATTCATTCAGTCAGCACTAGCTGAGGAGGTGGGAGAATTTGTGCCAGTCTGCCCTCTATGCATAGGCCTCTCTGTTCATTCCCCCATCAAAGTGCTCAACAAATCGTCTAAGTATTTGGCCATATATGGGGCAAAAATGTTTCTGTACAAGAGAGACCTGAACCAGATATCTTATTTTGATGTAATATGGACACCTACAAATATACTGTATAATGTTCCGCTTTCTGACATCTGTCGAATGACATGTGCAAAATCTGTTATTTCTTAACATTTACAGTTGGCAAGGCTGCCTTCCACCATGGTTAATCAGAAAATGACCTATTAAAGTGGTACCAAATATTTTGTATGCAACATGAAAAGCCTTACAATTAACACACCCATTAACAAAGAACCTTTCTTTCTAGATCACAGTTCTCAAGGACGAGGAGAGTCAGGACTTTGGGTTCCAGCGTCTCAGATGGCCTCTTGGAGAAAGGTGTTTATGTCAACATGATCCGTCTGGATGGGCCAGCTGATCGAGGAGGCCTCAAACCATATGACTGCATTCTTCAGGTAAAGCAGCATTGACTGAGTCACCTTCTTGTTAGTAAAGTCCAAGAAAGCTTTCCCAGTGGCCTAGTGGTTAAGGCACTCACCTTCACATCAGGGTACCATGAATAAAGTCCTGAGCCTGAGGTCCCAGTCAGGAGTAGCAGGTTGGAAGAGCTGTCTGTTGGATGATGTTGCCTCTCTGGTGGGTTTTCCTGCAGTCCCCAGAGAGTGGCTGCCACCAGATACCCAGGGGTTGCGGAGCCATTTCTGAACCAGGTTTAGTTCCACCATAGTCTGGGATGCTGGGACTCTGGGAAGAGGTCTATTGGTGGAAGGGTGCTGAGGCACTTGCATCAGGCCCTGCTTGAATTACAGTACAGCGGTTGGAAGGTTGGCCCATGGTAGGTACAAAGTGCTCTCTCGGTGCCCGTCCAATGTGCTTGCACTGTAATGGCCACTAGTGAGGATTCCCAGCATGGCTGCTCAATACGCGGAGTTGCTATGAGTTGGGCAAGGAGCTGCTCCTCACTCCAGAGGCTGTACAAAATGTATAGACACAGACGGATGGCTTGCCACAGTGGAGTCCCTATTAGGGCAGGAGCATCAGGAAGGATTGGGGTGGGTAAGGGAAAAAGTGAAATGCCAAAGAAAGAGAGTGACAAAAATATAAAATAGGGGCCAAGTAGTCAAGAGCTTGGATTATTAATCATTCCTTCTGTTTAGATACTGAATTCCTGTTTATGCCATAGTTCTGTGATCTAGAGAGAGAACATGACCTACAGAAGCAGGCCAGTGCCAGCAGAGTTAGTGGCTCAGCAGGTTGCACACTTGCCTCTGAGGCCGGAGATCAGAAGGTTGTGGGTTTTAGCCCTGCACCAGGAACTTGGGGTGAAATCCCAGTACTGACACTGTAGTGCAGCATGAGGGGTGCTGCACTCCTGAGATGCCGACTTTCAGATGAGACCTTAAACTGAGGTCCTGTTTGCCTGTTCTGGTGGTGGTTGAGGTGAATATTAATGATCCCACGTACTTCTCAAAAGAGTAGGATATTTCCTGTGCCCTGGCAAAATTTCCCTCATTCACTAACATTACCACCAACAGCTTAATGTAGTTCAGTTTTCCATCTGTATTCCCACCCCACCCCGCGACAAGGCTGAAAATGGGCAAAAATATTGCCTAGTCCTCCTTTCCTGGTCAATAAAACTAAATAAAGAAAATGTTCACTGTGAGATTTATTCAACCTTACCAACAGAAGGAAAGACATTTTGATTTTATACAGTTCCTTTCAAACAAACTTTATCCCAAAATGCTTTTACAATCCAGCAGGGGCAAGGGATAGAATGTTTTTGCCATTGTAGGCAAAAAGTGAAAGTGAAAGATTACAGGGAGATTGTGACTTGTTCATTGTAAGTAGCAGTTGTGGGATTCAAACCTGGGTCCTCAGGTTCACAGCACAGCCGTTCTAACCATGATGCCAAAGTGTGTCCCATGGGAATTTGTTTGCCAAGTATTTCTTTCTCCCATGCAAGTGTTCGCAGCAAGGAAGGGATGGGAGTGGGGAGGCAGCTGTCACAGGGAGGGGTGGAATGGGTGGCACTGTCACAAGGGGTTGGAGTGGGGGTTTAGGTGTAGGTTGATGGGTAAACAGGAGGCACATCCCAGTATCCCATCCTGTTACCCCCAGTACCTTAGCTGCTCCCTCACTGATGTTCTGTTATATGGGGAGCAGTGTGGTAAATATTGCTCTTTTCGAGGACATCTCCTCCATTGAGCCACATCATGGAACTTGTAAGCTGTTGGTGTCAGGACCACCCAGACATTTTGTTAGCTGGGTCCAGCTACATTGACGTGTACTGTACTTGTCTGTATAACGCTGGTGGCCCCATCATGCATTAATTCTTTCTCCTGCCATCCACTGTTCATTGATCCACTATTGCTGAAGAACGCCATCACAATTCGCTAAGTAGTCTTTAAAGAGCTGATGACACATTCAGGACAATTTTAACAAAACATAACAACTGGGCACTGTCCAGCTTGTATTTCCCTTTAGTTCTGTATTCCTCCTCCCCATTATTTAGTGGTGAGGTCATTTGCATGAAACAGGATCTTTGCTCCTGAGAAGTTCATCTAGTCCTGCTGCATTCTCCTACCTGAAGTCATTGAGCACTGCTTGTGACCTCCCCAGTAAGTCCCATGGCAACAGATTGTGGTGTCACAGCAGAGAATTATGATTTGGAATAGGAGTGAGCTATAGGGCAGATGAACTTGAAATGAACTCTAAGGGGCAATGATCACATATTCATACACATTTCTTTAGTAATAAATTATTGGGAGGATAAATATATACAATATAAATGGAATGGAAGCAGAATTGCACCTAATTATTATGTTTTTTTACAGTTTTCTTTGAGGTGTCAGTAGCTCTTTAATTGTACGCTTTTCACTTTTTATTTTAATTTACTAAACAAGTTTACGCTGCTGACAATGAGTGTCGTAAGGTGCAATGCCGATTCCCTGTTCTTTCCTGTCCTGGCTGGCTGTCAATTTGCTGCTCCTGCAGTCAATGGCACCACCACCAGCAGAATGGATGAAACGGAAAGAAACATCTAATAAGTCAGCCAAAACCCACTGCCATACTGAAAAACAGCTTTGGGGAAATATGCCTCTGCTGCTCCTTCCACATCCTCGGTCGGTGACAAGGAAGAAGGTAAGTCTGTAGAAAAGACAGGACCCAGGCTGTAGTCCTTGGTTCTGCCCCCACCCCAACCCTGGGCTGTTTCACAGAGATGTTATTTATTTATTTTAATTTTGGTAACCAGGTGAGCCCGCTGGGACCATTCAGTCCCTTTTCAGGGGCACCTGGGCAGACAATACACAATACAATAGATAGAACAAGAAACAAATAACGAGCACCAAATGTTATGAACAGCAGATATACAATCAGTGAAACAGTTGCGAGGGCAGCAACCAATAATGAGGATAGTACATAGTTAGGGAGGTAGACATGGTAGCAAAAATGCAACAGTGAGTAAATAAAATGCATAAGTTACAAAGTTATATACAGTGAGATATACAGATTTACAGAGAAATGTACATATTTACAAAAGTTCAATGTAGTAGATTCAACAGAGGGTCCTTCAGCAGAATAAAGAAAAATAATAGGATTAAGATGTACATAATAGAGCAGAGAGAAAACATGTTTAGAAAGGTGCACCTGAAGTTACTGAGAGTAAAGCAGGTACAGAGAAAGCAGGAGTTAGCGGAAGCAAATGCAGGAAGGAGGATTACGCAGGGTGTGCAGCAAGCGCTTTTTTGAATCGTGATAGGAAGGGGCAAGAGAGGAGATGGGGTGGTAGCGCATTCCAGGCTCTTGTGTGGCAAAGTAAGCGAAAGATCGCCTCCCAGCGAGAAGGTGAGGTTTCGGGGTTGCTAGAATAGGTAATGTGATGTGGATGGCTGACTAACTTCTTTGTGATAGACAATTCCCCTTACACAAGGTGTATTGAAGAGGTTCACTAGTTTATGTACAAAACATATTGTGAGGTATTATAGCCTTGAGTCATAATCCAGCCAATGTTGGGTAGTCGTCATGTCGCAGTGGTGTTTTTCTAGGTATAGTTCCTAAGGCAAAGAGACCTATCCTATATTAGAGTTGTCGGAACCGGGTAATGGATGAAGGTTCAGCAGAGAGTAGTGGTGTGCCATAGAAAAGTGTAGGGAGTAGGGATATGGAAGCAATTTTCTGGCAGGAAGTGGCAGTTAAAGGGGACGGAGCGGTATAATAGACCTAACTTCTGGTTGATAGTTTTGGTTCGTTTTAGTTAGTAAGCAGACGTGGGTCTCTAAAGAGAAGCAGAGTCAAAGTGTAGCCCTAAATATTTAAAGGATTGGACTGTTTCTATGGAATTCCCAGATAGTGAGCAGATTTTGAGAGGACATGATAAAGAGGTTTTACAGGAGGGATTGTGGAATACCATGACTTTGTTTTTTGGTAATAAAATTACAGTAGATGGTTATCTGTGAACCATGATTCGAGTGTATTGAAATCTGAATTAAGACTCTGATTAAGCCAGTCCATGTTATTGGAGGAATGGAATAGAATGGTGGTGTAAGCGTAAAGTTGCACTGGCACGCACCACTGCAGAAGTTGGGAAGCTTGTTAATAAAGAGCGAGAAAAGTAGTGGGCCTAGGATAGATCCCTGGGGTACACCATGTGTTATAGGCCTAAGAGAAGACAGAGATCCAGATCATTTCACCCTTTGGGATGCCCCAATGAGAGAACTCTTTAGCCAGGTTAGCGCTAAACAATCGAGGCCAGGGAGGTTGTTTCCTTAGTAGGAGGTGGTGTTTGACAAGGTCAGAGGCTTGTCCAGTCATCAAACACCACTCCTGTAACAAGGCTTTGTCACTTGCATTGAGAATATCAGCAGAGACCTTTACAAGGGCTGTAGTCATACTATAGTTCTTTCTAAAGTGGTGCTGGCAGTCAGTGAGTAGGTGGTGTCTCCAAATAAGACTGCAATTGGTTATAAAGCATCCACTCTTGGATGTTAGCCAGGGGCAGGGATTGAAATATGTCTCTAGTTTTCAACAGCGTGGGAGCCACCCTTGTGGAGGGGGACTACCACAGCCACTTTCTATTTGCTTGAAAGGATCTGGAAAGGAAGGACCTGTTTATTAGATACAGATAGGTGCTGCAAATGTGCATGCCCCTAGTTTAAGGAACTTGGGCTCAGTGATATCATGACCACAGGAGCCCTCTTCCATGAGTTTTAATAACAATTTGAGAACTTCCTTTTGGTTGCATTTTTTAAGTGGAAAGCAGGGCCTAGCCTAGACTAGTGTGGGATGTACAGGGATGGATAAGTCTGAGGTTGGGAAAGATGCAAAGTGTACCTATCTAGGTCCATGAAAAATTGATTTATTCCATTCACGATGGAAGGGGTCTTCAAGAAGGTTGCCACCTGAAAGAATGTAACTAGGACACCGCGCAGAGGTTACCCTTGATTAAAAGTTAATCTGTTTCCAAACATCATTAGGCTTGCTAAGTTTTCTGTTTGGAGTGATGGTAAACTCTTTTGGCTCTCTGGACTTTGGATTTGCAAGAGTTGCACAACTGTCGATATATTATTCAGACGGTGACGACTAATCTGAACGATTTCCAGGCAGCATCCCTTCTCTTCATGAGGGACTTTATTTCCTTGGAAAGACAAAAGTATTGTGGCCCTCTGAAAGAGTTCAGGGTGCCAGGAAGGAAGGAGCAAGGCAATCCTCAAATTAGGTTTTTCTGGAGTTGTGTTTATAGCCAAATGTGTATTGTTAATCCAGCCAAGGGTAGGGTATGGTATTCCCCTGTGTGGAGTAACAAAAGCTTGTGTACTCTTATAATAGTAAGTGTTAATGTAAGCTTCTCCACAAGGAGCCACTATATCTCGTTTCCCTTTTGCAGTAAGACAGAGTATGACTTGGATTCACAGTAACCTAGTAAAGAGTAATCAGACGCCCTCTGTAGGTGCTTTGTATAGGCTGCAAACAGGAAAGTGGGGACTTAGTCACATGACTACAGCTATAAAAGAGACCAGCAGAGAGTGGTGGGTAGTGAGCCACTGCATAGCGCGGCAGGTAGAGCAGGCTCCAAGCTCACTGCACTGCAACTGGGTGAGCAGAGCTATGTGCTGTGTACAGGATCGAGCGCTGCACTTGATGGAAGGGAGCCACTTCTAGTACAGATGAAGCGGTGACATCAAGGTCAAGGCCTGGCACTGGCTTTAATCCCTTTGGGAGGACTTCGTAACTGGTTCTCTGAACATATGAACATACAAAATTTGCCAGCAGACAAAGGCCTAGTGGTCTATCAAGTCTGCTCAAATGCGCAACTAGCACCTCTTATTGTGCAGCTGCCCTTCCCATCCCTTGACCTCCCCTTGCCCTGTCCCAGCCCCTTTTGAAGTAGTCCGCTGTTCTACTGGATACCACTTCTGCCAGTAAGACATTCCACCCAGCCACCACCCTCCGTAAAAAAAGTGTCTCCTCATCTCCCTCCTGAATCTTCCTCCCTCCAGTCTCGTATCGTGGCTCTGGGTGTCCTTCCCTCCCTTACTTTGAACAGCCCCTCCATACCTGGCTTTGTTAATTCTTTCATGTACTTGAGGGTTTGTCATATCCCCCCATCCCTCCTCCTCCCACGAGTACATGTTCAACATCCTCTGCCTCCTCGTATGGTAAGTTCCCCAGCCCCTTTATCATCTTTGTTGCCCTGCTTGTGCCTCCTCCAGTAACTTAATGTCCCTCTTCAAATATGGGTACCAGTACTGCATGCAGTATCAGATGTGATCTAACTAATGATCTATACAGTGGCAGAATCACCCCCTGTCCCCAAGGATATACCCCTTGCAATGCATCCCAGCATTTTTGGCCTTTGCAGCTGCCTTCCTATATTAGATCCTATATAACCAGCTTAATCTGGTTCTAAGGTCAGTTGGTATTCATCTGTGTCCCCTCCCCGGTTGTGCCTGAAAATAGGCAGGATTTGTCTAGTGCACTTACCGGTCAACAAAAACTAAAATAAATAAATAAATAAAAATAAATATTGTGCCAAGTTGCTCGTTGACCTATAATGAGCACCCCAGATCCTTCTCTTCCTCTGTCATGGCTAACTGCACTCCCCACAGCTGGTAACTTCTCCTTGGTTTTCACCACAAAATGCAGCACCTTGCACTTTTTGGTATTGAACCCCAGTTGCCAGGTGTCAACCAAGTTTCCATTGCAGATCATCCTGCAACCCCTGCCATCCCCCTAGGTCATCCACCACTGTTCCCATCTTGGTGTCATCATTAAACAGGTTGATCTTGCTCTTTATGCCCAATGATATGTCTGTAGTGAGATATCCCAAACAACATTGGTCCCAACACAGCCCTCATGAACACCGGTCACTACCCTTGGAGATGAGAGCTCCCCACCCACACCACCCTCTGTTGCCTTCCCTGAAGTCAGTTCCCTACCCATCTCACCAGCTTTGCACCTGCCCTGTGCCTTCTAACTTACTTCCCAGCCCCCATGCGACACTGGGTTGAATGCCTTACTGAAGTCCAAGTACAGGACATCCACTGCATGGCCCCGTCCAGTTGCCTAGTTACCCAGTCATAGAAATCCACCAGGTTGGTTTGGCAGGATCTGCACTTACTAAGCCATGCTGTCTGCTATTCTGCAGTCCATTGGCCTCCAGGAGGGCCACCAGCCTCTCCTTCAGGATAGTCTCCATCAGCTTACCCACGATGAATGTGAGGCTCACCAGTCTGTAGTTCCCCAGTTCATCCTTGAAGCGGCTCTTGGGAGGGGCACCAATGAGCCATCCTCCAATCCTGAGGTACACACCCTGAGTGTAGTGGAGGCATTAAATAGGTCTGCCAAAGGTCCCATCAGGACCTCTGCCAGCACCTTCAGTACCCTGGGGTGGATGCAATCTGGGTCTGGCGCCTTGTCCACCCTCAGTGCCCTTAAACCCTCCAGAACCATGTCCTCCATGATTTCCCCATGTGTCACCCCTCATCCTTGTTTCTGCCCTCCCTCCCCTTGGGTATTACCCCTCTTCTCCTTAGTAAATATCGAGCAGAAGTAATCATTTAGTGCTTCTACCTTATCACCTGCTTCCACCCAACCCCTCTCCTTACTATATGGTCCTTACAGTTCCTTTTCTCCCTGATGTACCTGAAGAGTCCTTCTCCCTTCTTAATGCCCTGTGCCATCCTGGGCTCTGTAAGACACCTTGGCTGCCCTTACTGCCCTTGTCACCTCATTTGATTCCTTCAGGTATCCTCCTCCTCCGTTTTTTGTACCTCCTAAAGGCAGCATTTTTCCTCCTTACCTTGTCCATGGCCTCCCTGCTCACCCAGCTGGTTTCTTTGCCCTAGCCTTCTTGCAGGTTCTGGTTGCCTTCACTGTCCCCAGCTTTATGAGCTCCCACCTCTGGTTAGTGCCCATACTAGGTTGAATTCTGGCCAGGTACCCTTTACCACTGCACCCATCCTCCCAAAGTCATCCCTCCTGAAGTCCAGCACCCTTGTGCCAGATTCCACTCCTTCCTTGCCCATATCCAATGTGAGCCATACAGGTGGTGGTCACTCCTGACAGCCGGTTCTTCCACCGTAACTTCTCTCACCTGGTATTGTTTGCCAACTGAGGTCAGGGTATTTCCTAACCTGGTTGGTTCACTGACCATTTGCATCAGGAAGCTGTCCTGAAGGCATCCAGCAGTACCTGCTCCTTCTATTCCTGGTTGTTGGGTACTCCAGTCCACTCCTAGCATGTTGAAGTCCCCCACAATCACCACACTACCTCTTCTCACAGGTCCTCCTGATCTGTCCCACTAGTTCCCTGTCTAACTCTTCTGTCTGAGAGGGCAGCCTGTACACCACTCCCATCCTGAAAGTCCTATTCTTGGAACCCTGGTTTGCATCCATAGTGACTCTGTACTACCCTCCCATACACACTTCTATGCTTTCCCTCCACATATAGTGCCATCCCCCTCCTTTCCCAATCACTCTATCTCTACAAAACATGCTGTACCCTGGTATTGACAGGTCCTAGTCATTGTATTGTGGCCTATGTTTTCGGTGATGGCTGCAATGTCCACCTCCCCTCTGCCATGAGGTCTGTGGCTCTACAGTTTTCTTCCCAAGGCTCCTAGCATTCAGGGTCACCACCTTCCACCCCTTCCGCCCTCCTTTACTAGCATCACCACTAGTACTTGCCCTTTGTCCTTTGTCACTGTTATGGGGTGAGTCATATAGCTTTCCCAACCTGTGGTCTCTGCATGTCCCTTGCCCACTTGCCACCCCGCTCTAGTTTAAATTCCGGTTCCTCTATGTACTCCTCATCCTCTGTTTCAACACTTTCTTTCCCTCCTTGCTCCAAGAGTAGTCTATCCTTGGCATAGATACTACTGTCCTCCCAGGTCCCTCCCCACCTCCCCCACCAGCCCATACCCTTTAGCATGACACCAGGTTCATAGCCATTTGTTAAAATCCTTTATTCTCAGCTTTCTTGCTGTGCTTGCCCTGGACACTGGAAGTATCTCTGAGGAAGTTACTGATCTTCCTGCCCCTCACATAATTGTCCTAGTTCCTCAAACCTCCTCTGGACTATATCTACTGTCCTGTCAGCCAGGTCGTTCGTCTCAAGTGTATAATTAAATGAGGCTTCTCCTACCCTTCTAGCATATCTTGGAACAGATTGTCCCACCTTTTCTGCTGTCATTCGGCATGGCCCCCATCCAAATGCAACTATGCCTCTCCCTTTGCTACCACACCGATTCTTCTTCACATGGGTCCCCCAGCACTAAGATTTCACCCTCTTACTAACTGATTGCTTCCTTCTCCCACCTCTCACTCCTCACCTCCTCTTCCTCCTGCACAGTAGTTCTCCATCTGTCTCTGTTGTAATTCCCCAGCAGAACTGCCCCCCACTCCAGTTTAATCTGGACTTCTATCAGTTACTCCTCCAATATATCGCCTCCCTCCTCCTTCTTTCCCTCTAGTACTGCAAAACAATTTTCTGAAGACCTTCTCCAATGCTCACTTTCTCTCCTCACAGTAGCCCATTTCCTCCTTTCGACTCCATGACTATTGCCACTTCTCCTCCTCCCTCACCATTCCCTTTCTCCTCCTTCCTGTTATCTTCTTTCCATTGTCCTGGTTTCCCCGATGCTGTTCTTCTTGGCCTGGGCAACCGTCTCTGCTTCCTTCTTCTGACCATCTCCTCCCCCTGTTGGCCCAAACAGCCTTCCCTCTTCATCTCCGCTCTTCCCTCCTTCCAGTGTTGGGCTATAACCTCCTCAGTCTCTTTTCTTTCTTCGCTCCTCCTGCAGATCCTCTATCTTCTTTTAAGTTTCCCTGTTTGGTTTACACTAAACATGTCCCCACCCTCACACAATGTTTAGAAAGATTGGTGCACGCGGTGCAGCCTACCACCCTACCCTTTGCTCTCATTGCCCACCAGTGACCTTCACCCTTCAGATGAACATCCAAAACACTCCCCAGTCTCCCTCTCCCCGTCATTGCAAAACATTCTTCTCCTTTCTCAATTTTATTTACCCCCTTTGTCATACGCTTTAAAGAGAGATTGAGCAGCTGCCTTTAAGTTCCTATCCCTCCTGCCACACCCAAAGAAACTGTAAGCAACTATTGTACAGCCTCCCAACTCCTACTCCTCCTTTCCACAATGCAAGCACCAATGCAAACAGGTAAAAAATGAAAGCACCTTGTAGTAAGTTACCTGCCTTCCACAGAGAGCAAACACCTCTTCACTCGCTGCTGTTTCCTTTCCTGGACATCTGCTTCTGCTATGACAGGTGCATGTCCTTTGTCCTTTTGGGAAGTTATGTCGGAACCCCTGGTATAAAGAATTATGTATCTGTGGCATGTGGGGTGAGGGCAGAGGGAGGGACTAGCCGTGCCTTCCAGAAACAATCAGGTAGCTGAGGCCCCTGGCCAGACAATTAGCACCCTTCCTACTATGCAATAAACTTTGCAGCTAGTGAAGACAGCAAAAAACAACCACAACTCCACTAAATGCACAAAAATAGGTCTGATACCAGAAGAAACGGGTCTCCAATTCAAACAGCCTCACTAACACACCAAAACAGGCTTGAAATTAGAAGATATAGGTCTCCATTCCATCGAAACCACCCCACCAGAACTGCCCCAATAAAAGTACACTAAAATAGGTCTGAAATCAGAAGAAAGCAGGCCTCCATTTTAAAGAAATGACAGTCCCACTTAAAAGCACACCAAAATAGGTTTCAAAGTTTCAACAGCTCCCAAACAGTTTCCTGCTAGCCCTTTTAAAGTAAGAAAATCTCAGCCTGCTACCAATTGAAACAAAAGACAAATCAACCCACTTACAGCACACCAAAATACCCGTGAGGTTTCAAAATTCCAGCAGCCCCAAAACAATGCCCTGCCAGCCCTTACAAGTAGTAAGAAAAATAACCTGCTACCAAGTAGAAATCAACAAAAGCAATTTAAAAGCAGCAAGGAGCAGCTACTGCACTGAAATGGATCTGATCCTTTCCTTCTAATTTTTCTGATTCTGTCGGGTCAGTCATTCATGACTTGCAGTTGCTATTACGGACTGTCTGCACTATTTTTACAGCTCCTCCTTCTAGCTTTGCCATTGATGCCAAGCCCATCAATGCTGCCTGGAAGTTCATCATTGTCATCCTCTTGGCTGCTGGTGGTTCCTGTTATGGAACCACAACCTGGCCTAGGGATTCCTCCAACAACACCTTTGCCATTAATGTTTCTTCTCCTCAGGTGCCTCCTACTTTCAACCCGCTGCCTGCTCCCGTCAACAGAGAGGTGGGACTAGGGCATAATCCAGACCTGATGGAGAAAGCAAATGAGAAGAATAGAAAGGACTGACCTTCCTCAATTTGTGGGTTCCAGCTCCACTTTATCCCCTGCAGTGAGGATAGCTTCCAAATACACTGTTAGGTCCCTCCTGAGGATACCTTTTCAGGTTTTCCTCATGCAGATCCAGTCCACTCACGGCTTTACAGCTGAGGAAGAGGACTAGTCAAGAAGAACCTCAGTAAGAATTATGGAGGTTCCTTCATTTCCTGCATTGATATTTTCTCCCATCCATTTGGCTTTGGAGGATGCCACTATCGTTGCTTGGCACAGGCCTAGTATCCTGCCCGGCTGTTCCTTGAAAGGTGGAAGACAATATCCCGCCCCATCTGCCAAACCCTTCGCTTTGCAGCCTGACATAGACTCAGTGGCAGTAATGGCTGCTCATGATGGGTCTAAAGCTCCAGAACATATGAGCTCTTTCCTCCAGATAAAAATCCAGGAAGTTGGATGTTATGGGCAAGAGGACATATGCTTCTACATCCCGTGGCTTTAGGATTACCAACTACCTGGCTTACATGATAAAAGAAGTCTATGGCTTACCCTGGCTAGCAATATGCCCAATGGAACCACCAGAATTGAAGTCCTGCAACTATTGCCCATGGTTTGGAAGCAGGTAAGCACCTATTAAAGGTGGCTTTTGTTGCATCTGATGCATCGGCTGCTTCTACTGCTTTGAGCATTTGCCTTCAGGCATGCATTTTTACATGTGGCTGGCTTTGCAATTGATGTACAACAATCTGTCTTAATGCTTCCTTTAGGGGTAAGTAGCATTTTGCATCAATGCTAACCTCTAACATGATTCAACATTCCCTGTATATGCAGAATCCAAAGCCATGGGTAATGGCATAGATTCCTTTCATAGGCCCTATGTCCACCCTTGTACAGGCTATTCCAGAAGTCCCAGCCATGGATCCCGTTAGCCCTGGCCACCCATCAGGCCCTTTGACTCCTGGTGCCTATGTTGGGGTCACAAAAGTGCAGGTTTTGGTACTGCACAGGCTACCCCGGAGTCTTTTGGCTCCCTTTAGCCTCTCCCAGCTCCTGCAGATGAGGGTATCCTAGTGGGGAGGCTGCACATCCTCTTCCTTCCACAGTAGAGGGAGGTCACAACAGATGCCTGGGTGCTGGAGGAGGTTCAGCGAGAACATGCCCTGGAACTCCTCTCTGTCCTTCACCTTCTGGTGTCCCTTACTGAACAGATGTCCGCCCTCTTCACAAAAGGCCATAAAACCAGTCCTTATTGTGGAACTGAAGCAGGAATGTTATTTCTGATGCTTCCTAATTCCAAAAAGGATAGAAATTTACAACCGTCCTGAACCTTCAGGGTCTAAACCTGTTTACAGAATACAAATGGTTCTGGATGGTCTCTCTCCAGTCCCTGCTTCCCCTGTTGCTACAAGGAATTGGCTGCACATACTGTACATGAAGGATGCTTACCTTCATATCAAAATCCTCAGGTGCCACAGACAGTACCTACGATTTATGCTTCAGGACTATCACTGTTGATTTTTGTGTCTTGCCCTTCGGCTTATCCTCTGTACCATGTGTCTTTACCATATGCTTTGCAATGGTTACAGCTGCCCTCTGCAGGGAGGGCCTCTGTTTTCCCATACCTAGATGATGGGTTACTGAAAGTACCATCACGGGACGCTAATAGTTTACAGATTGTTCGTGCTTAGACAACTCTTCAAGCATTTGGGCATTCTAGTAAACGAGCCAAAGTTGGTGCTTGCTTCATGTCAGCAGCTCCAATATACAGGAGCAGTTCTGGACACTGGGGTAGGCAGGGCATTTCTTCCCACAGACTGTGCAACGGCATCAGTTGCCCAGGTTCAGCTGGATTCATCCAGCGATTACGTCTCGGTCAGATGCCTGTTACGGCTGAAAGGCCTCATGTCTGCTGCGATACTGACAGTCCTGTGACTCTACTGCTTATGAGGGACACCACAGTGATTCCTCCATATCCAGTGGGCTCAACACTGGGACAGTCTGGAGTGTCTCATACAGATGACTTCTTTGTCAGTCCTTGCAGTGGTGTTTGGACAATCCAAACCTCAAGACAAGGTCTCCATTTCTCCATCACTCACCTCTTTTAATGATGACAATAGACACTTGGGCTCCTGATGGGGTGCCCATCTCATCCCGTTCAGACACAGGGCCAATGGTTCACCTTAGGCAATGTTATTCATAGCAATACTCTGGAGATGAGGGTTGTTCTGCTTGGCCTACAGGCCTATCCAACCCTGCTTCAGGCTCCCCTCTGTTGATCCATATGGACACCATTTCAGTAATGTATCATATCAATTGCCAAGGCAGGGTGCATTCTTGCCCTCTGTGCAGGAAGCCATGAGGGTTTGGCATTGTGCCGTGGAACACAATATGTTCCTTATGACCATCTTTCTGTTCAGTACCCTCAATATCCTGGCAGATCCTCTCAGCCAAGCCCAGGTGCTGTGCCATGAGTGGGATCTCTTGGATTCCATCATGGATGACCTCTTCAGGAAATGGGGTTCCCAGACATTGACCTTTTGTGTCTCTGTATGTAACCCCCTGCAAATGGGGTTCCCAAAGACTTCCAGGAGCTTGCTTGAATGCTCCAAGCCTGAATGGTGTTTGGCATTTTAAGCCATTTATCAGTGAGTGTTTTAGAACCTCTGGTACTGTCTCTTTAAGAGCTGTCTGCTTGCAGACATAATTAGTTGTATGGGGACTGTGTGCTTCTCTGAGTACCACTCGAGCTGCTGCCAATTCACTTCATTTTGCAGTCACTAGGAGTGCAAAGGGAACCTATCTGAAAGATGTAACTGTTTGCCAGAAATTATTTAGAGTAATAATGAAATTACAGTTTGTCTAACCTGCTTTCTTTGCAGTCAGAACTGTGTCTGCTAGTTCCCCATTCTAGTTTTGAACTGCTGAACTGGACCAATCAGTGTGGGTAAGCTAGCTCCAAAATGGTGCCTTGGACGAATCAGAACTTGGACTCATAATCTGAGCCAGCCACAAGAGGATTGTATGGGCAGTGACTCTGGGAGATGTGGTTTAGACTTCAGTGCCTTTTGGACCAACAGCAGCAGTCTGTGTGAGTGACAGCCAATCCAGTCAAGAACTGGGAGGAACTCAAAGGAAGTGCCCGTTTTTGTCGGTTGGAGTTTCAGTTGAGCTTTGGCAGTGAAGAAGGAAGGGAGCCCTGTGCTTTTTCAGTGTGCAGTTTTAGTCAAAAAACGTGTGTAAGGCCCAGAGTTCCGGTCTGCAGCTTGTGTAACAGCTTGTTAGGACTGAATCCGTCCTGTGAAAAGAATCAAAGGATCTCTGAAGAGTAGAAACCAGGCTCACCCTGTAGAAGACTGGAGGAATTGCTGAAATTGCACTCTGTCTGTCAGGAACTGAATCTGCTGTGTGTTCTCCGGGTATTGTGCAGTAGTGCGATCGGGATACAGATGCAGCCTGCCTGGTATAGTGCTTTCTTTTATATGGATGTGTGAAGAGGTTTGTGTACCTCAAGTGAGCCTCTGCTGACATTGAAGGACCCTATCTTATTTGGAGGTCGTGAGTACTAATTCAGGGTCGCTCCCTGTTGAATTGCCACATTAAATCCAAATGGAATTACTGTACTGCTGACTGTTTAATTCTCCTTTCTCTGTGTGAAAGGGCCCCTACCAGCTGCCACGGTTTGACTAGCCACTAGGGCTTGGGTACCCAGGGACAGTAACTGATGGGGATAGGCTGTGCACAGAGCCATAGGTAATTATTAGAGTGATAAGCTAATTAACCTGATTTCCCTGTCCTTGTTATATCCCCTAAATAAATCAGAGCTGCTTGTTTCATGCAAAGTTATACTGCCTGAGGTATTTGTCTATGTTAAAGTACTGTACTGTGATTGTTGCACTGTATCTCATTTCACAGGAGGTCCCAGTGCGGAACCAGACCTGGGGTAAGTGTATACTGTGAAGGTAATTCTGATATATTGTGTGGGCCACTAGTGGGAAGAAAGGGGTTGCAGTGTCCCAGAGGGCTGTGACCAAGTTAGTTTAACTATTGCAAACCCTGACCTCTGGGTGGAGGCACCCACCATTGGATCCAGGCCCCTCAACCTGTTAGTGGCAAATCAGGCAGGGGTAGTAGCCCCTGGGATAGCGCCATCTAGGGGTTACATGTACAATGCAGAACCACTGTATATCTGCTGTCTCACTCCAGGGCCTGACGTTTTCTAATTCAAGCCAAGAGTATTCCTCTAGTGCATTTTGGTCTCTATATCAGCTAACATGCCCCTATTCCTTGTCCTGTGGCCACCCAGTTAGAGGTGTCCCATATTTTTCTTTTTCTGGAGGGTATCTTGCATATGAAGCCTCCTATCTATCATCCAGTCCCTGCCTTGGAACTTGCACATACCGGAGACATTGAAGTTGGTGCCTTGTGAGCCTGCGAGTTGTGGCTTACATTTACCTGTAATGGAAGATGTTATTTTAGTTGTTATCACTTCTGTTCAAAGGACTTCCAAGCTCATGCTTTGAGATGTGAGCCTCTTTAATTTTTCACAGTGAAAGAGTTTTTGTTTCATTCACCCCGGAAAGAGGGCACCCTATGTCATGCAATGCCTGTCAAGCTGACTGGTGAATTATATTATGTTTTTGGAAGTATATTAAGGAACTTTCTGGTACTGTTTGTGGTCACTCCATGAGGGTTTGGTCACTTCTGTTGTTTAGTTCAAAAATGTCCTTGATGCTGCTATATGGATTGACATCACATGGGGTGCTGTGCAGTCCTTCACTGAACATTACAGTCTGGACACTGTCTCTCATTGGCACACTGGTTTGCTTGCTGTCCTGCAAGGCCTTTGTGCTGATCACATATCAGGCTATGTCATCCTCCGAGTTTTTACTGCTTGGCAGTCATTCCAAATATGTGGCCTAATGGAGGAGATATCCTCGATGAAGATAGAACAGTTACTTAAGAACTTAATGTAAAAGTAGATCTTTGAGAGAATCTCTACATTAGGCCATAACATACCCACTCCTTCCCCTTTATATTCTGTTTTTTATATATATATATATATATAGCTGTTTGGCTCCGTTACCACCTCCTCCTACTGGCGACAGGACACACAGTTTTACCCCCCGGTTTTCTCCCTACACAAGGCGTGCATGTGGATGGAGGCACACACGCACACCGTGAGTGCCAGCGCAGCCCCTTCCGCCCACCCATAGCACTCCACCCTCCTGCCTATGCTACCCACCGGACCTTCACCCGTGGGAGCAGAACTACTGGGGAGTAACAACCCACTCCCACCACCCCCAGGAGAGGAGAGCTGCCTACTGGCTTGCTCGATCCCGCTCCCTCCCCCACGCCTGCACTTTGACTACCTGAGGTCGTTCCTGAACCCAGGTCACCATTGTAGTGCGAGGTAAGGGACCAGCGCCTCCACCCTCTGCGCCACCAGGCGGGCCCCTTTATATTCTGAGGGTTGCATCAGATGCTGTACCTAGGGCCTTACTTATGTATCCTGTTTCAAGTCCCATGCCTTTCCTTGTTTGCCTGGTTCTGGTTTGGTCTCCTGGTTCCTCATGTTTTGTGACCCTCTGAGGCTAGTCTCTGGTGGGAACTAAGAGTATTGGGCCACCCACTTTATATACGTGTCGGCACTGCATGTCATTGTGGGTGGCCCCTTGCTAGCAAACGCTTCCATGTGGTCTTTATATTGATTGCTTATAGGTCAAAGGTATGGCTTGATGGAGGAGATTCTCTCAAAGATCTACTGTTACAGTAAGTTCTTACATAGCTGTTCTTTCCTGATGGGGCCCCTGAAAAAGAAAAGTTCAGAATGTCATCTCTGCTGTCAGTTATCCCATCCCTGCAAAGGGGACTGGCTGGGGTCCCTGGATCTGAAAGATTCTACTTTAATATACCAGTAAGCCCATTAGCCACAGAAAATATTTGAAGTTCAGAGCAGGCCTTGCACAATACCAGTTTTCAGCAGTGCCTTTGGGCCTTACCTCATCACCATGAGTGTTCATAAAATGCCTGGCAGAGTGACTACACACTTGTGCAGGTAGGAAATAGAAATTTTCTCTTACTTGGACAACTGGCTAATATGTAGGAAAACAGTGGACTCGGTTCAAACTGTAAAGAGCACACTGCACAAATTGGGTTTCTTCCTGAATTTAGAAACATCTCACCGAGAACCGAGCTAAACACTGGGTTTCATATGCACAGAACTGAGCACAGTACAAGGGAGGGATATCTGCCTCATCAGAGGACTCAAGCATTTATTCAGTGTGAAAATTCATTCCAGGCAGGCCAGAAAATGTTTGTAGGTAATTTCCTACAGTGGCTAGGTCATATAGCCTTAACCACAGTAGTGGTACCTTGAGCAAGATTGCAACTGAGAGATGTTCAGTACCATCTGAGAAGGTTCTGGCACCAAAGAACTGCACCTCTGGAGCAACCCAGTACCAGTCACTCAGTATCTGGTGTGAACACTAGATTGGTGGAAGGAGGTAAGCAACCTGAAGAGGGTATTCCTTCAGCCCTCAGCAACAAGGATCTTAACAACAGATACCTCCCTTCTAGGATGGGGAGGACATCTGAAGATTTATACAGTAAACGGAGCCTTGGACTTGCAGAATTCAAGGAGCATGTAAACCTGTTGGAATTCATGGAAGTGCTCCTGTCCACTAAATTTTCTCCTCCCTGTTGCCGAATCAAACAGTTCTAATAAAGACTGACAATACAGCCACTGTATATTACATAAACAAAAAAAGGGAGGAGCACCAGATCCTCAAAATGCTGTACGATGGCTGTCACACATCAGCAAGAAAGTAAGCTGCAGGGATCATCAAGTTTCTTCATATGACTTAGACATTTTTAAGCAGTATTTTAGTGTATTACCATGCTGGCGCTACTGGTGATGGTCTTGCTTATTGAGGTCGAGGCGAGATCCAGGATCGTTATTTATCTTTTGTTGATCGAAAGGAGGACTAGACAATTCTGCCTATTTTCAGCCTTGTCCCGATGGAGAGGGTATAGATGAATGCCAACTGGCATTGACCCAGATTAGTTGTTGGTGGTATTTTTAGTGCATGGGAGAAATTGGCCAGGACACGTGGGGAAATTCTGCTACTCTTTTGAGAAGTGCCATGAGATCTTTAACATCTACCTTAACTACCATGAGAACAGGCAGATGGGACCTCGGTTTAACGTCTCATCTGAAGGCAGCACCTCAGGGGTGCAGCACCGCCTCATGCTGCATCACAGTGTCAGTATTGAGATTACCCCTAGTACCTGGCGTGGAATAGAACCCATAGCCTTCTGATCTTCCAGCCTCAGAGGCGGGTGTGCAACCTGCTGAGCCACTGACACCCTTAAAAGGGTCTTGTGACAATAACAAATGGGGCAGGCTAAAAGGATTGGGTTGTCCGCAAGCAGGCAGAAAACATTTATCTATTATCTTGTACTGACTAAACTCTTGATAATGGGTCACAATAAAATAAATTTTGTTCGTGTTGGAAATCTATTATGTTGGAATGGTTCTATGCCATTTAAATATCAAAGGAGGTACTTCTGCCACAGCATATTTAGTAATACTGGATCTGCTGCTAGTGAGCGATACCAGCAGTGTGTGCATCATAATCATAGAAACAGGCTAAAATACTGATTCAAGACATCCAAGGACATACAGGCAGTCTGATGATCCCTGCAGCTTAGTCACCACTTGCATCATCAGAGGCTGAGCATCAAGGGTCCTGGGAAATTTAGTGTGCCGACTTGGCAGGCAAATCGTTGCAGGATCAACAGATATAAAAGTGCATAAAACCAAAAGTAAGTGAAAGCTCCACATCCTCAATCCATATGTATGCTGAAGACATGGTCCTCTTCACCTCTTGTCAGTCTCCCAGTGAAGTTGCAGCCAGCCTCCAGCATGACTTTGACAAAGTTCAGCTCTGGCTTAGAAACCACCAGCTTTTTCTTAATGCAAAGAAGACAGCCTCCATGACCTTCGGCAGTAGGCAGAGACGCACAAAGTTCCCTGTTCTACCTTCCTTCCACACCCTTGACGGGACCACCATCGAGGACACCTCATTTAGGTGTGTCTTGGGGTCTAGCTCAACCAGCACCTCAACTTTTCTGGACATATGGATTCCATCCTGAAAAAACTGCCCCAAGCTTGCGCCTTATACAGGAACTGAAGCTGCCTACGCCACCTCTCAGCTAAGCGTGAAATCAATCCAGAAAATGACTCACTCTATTTTCGACTACTGCGATGTAGTCTACAGTGCCACTCCCAAGTCTTCTCTGGCCAGATTGGATGCTCTCTTCAATGCCTTCTGGTGGTTTGCTTTAGATGCTCCCACTGGCACTCATCACTATACACAGTATCGCTGCCTTGCTCTCCTCCTTGATAACAGGCGCCTACTCACTGTACTAAATTTGCTTCTAAATTCTGGTTTGGCTCCCTCCCTCTTATCTTGCCTCCTCTCTATTCAACCCCTCTGTTTCCACTCACTCTTTAAGATCTAATGACTCTCATACCTTGGTTATCCTCACCGATCCACCACTACATTGCAAACAGCGTTCTCTCACTGGATCCCCAAACTTTGGAATTTCTTGCCCTTACAAATCAGGCACTCCTCCTCCCCCACCGGTCCTCTCTCCACCCTACATAACTTTCTTTATCCTTCTTGCAACTGTCCCTAGCTTACCACCCCTTCTAAACCCTGATTTCCCAATCCTGCCTTTTTCTGCATTTAATTCTTCTGCCTGCATAGCTCTTATTTCAACAAATGTTAGCCTCACTATGGTATTGGCTTTCCAGCTTAACTATTGGTCAGTGCCGTACTGTATGTCCAACTCTCTATGTAAACTGTATTTCATGTATATACCTGTAAATTTCTGTTGATTCTATTTCAGTTGCTATCCTGTATAATGTATTAATTTGCTGTACTCCCAGTCCCCTTCTCCCCAGGACACACCGGAGACAAGCAACTAGTTTGTTCAGTGTGCCTTTCCTGGTGAAACTTTCAATAAATAAATAAAATAAATACTATCAAATGAATACTAGATGGAAAAAAGGCAGCAAGGGACTTTAAAGAAAAACTCAGGTATGCTGTGCAAAATGATGCTTGGGGTGTGCTTAGGGATGACAATTAATGAAACAAACAAAAGAGTAGCCCAGTGTACACCTGTCCCTCCTGGTGCTCTGGCCACAGTTATGCAGGTTCACAAAATTACAAAGGATGAACAGAGTAGAGTCTTCAGAGTTGTTTACGAGAACTGGGAGCTCATATACCAGAGGTACATTTACAGTTTTTTTTTTTTTTATTATTATTCTTTAACTGGGTAAGGCCCACTGGGCACAACTGCCTATTTTCAGGGGTGACCCGGAGCTTTAGGGCTGGTCAAGTGACTTGCTCAGAGTCGCATAATATGCAAGTGGAGGTTGGGGAATCCAACCCAAGTCTGCTGAACCAAGCTCATTCATAGCTTATTACTCTATCCTCGAGGCTATACAGCCAGCCAGGTTAGTAGGTGGAAGTTACGAAGTGAGGAAATACTTTACTTCATGACAGAGAGGTCGGAGGACAAAAGAACCAGTTTGCCTGACAGTGCTGTAAATACTGAATCCATAGTCTTGTTCAAATCCAGTTGGATAGAATCAAGGGGACTGGTGGAGATAATGGGAGGAATCATGGTCCCAGGAAGGGTCATCAACAGGATGTCTTGCTTAAAATAGAGGGGTGACTATGCTGCCATTAGTAGTTTAGGATCTTGGGCAAACTGAATTGACCTCAGGTCTCATTCTGCACCTCTCTGCTTCCAACTTCTTTATTCAAGGTGAATACATGGCATTTCCCAAAATAGTGCAGACTACCTGGCTACTAGGCGTCCTGATGCTTTTACTGTCCCTACATCGCTTCCTCAGGGGTGGCATGGCTAGTTAGCACAAACTGCCTTTTAGACTCTGTGTAGAAGTCCACATTCTTCCATGCCAGAGTGTGTGTCCGGTCTTAAAGGAGCCAGCACTGTTTTTCTGTTTCCCTTTCAAGTCAACTTAAAGCAATTGCTCAACTTGTCACATATTTAAACTCACCAGAATTTGTTAAATGCCAAAGTTTTATCCAGTATTATCAAATTCACTAAAACTACCGCCAACAGCTTCATCTGGTTCAATGTCAGTTGGCATCCATCTGTATGCCCTCCCAGGACGGGCTGAAAATAGGCAGAACTGTCTAGTTCTACTTTCCCAGTCAACAAAAACTAAATAACAATTACTGACACCATGAATTTTGAAATGACAGTGCAGAAAAGGAGTGGTTAAAAACAGATACAAGAAGCAGAGCGGCAGGGAGACATTTGAGGCCTGGACATAAGTTTTGGTCCACAAACCCTTTTTCATCGTTTTTTTCTTTTGTAACGCATCAACACTTATACAAAAAGAAAGAAGTGGAAAGAATTTTAAATCATCTTCCAGTAATAATATTACCAGTCTCACGGATACCTCTCTTGAGGGACTCTAGTGGACTATTTTATGTCTATTATAATAGTAGACCCACTTCTAACTTGAATAAAGACAATATCCTAAAGTGAAAAAGTAAAGGGAAAACTATTTTTCCTAGTTGGAGTGAGAGGTAGGGAGATTGGGTGCAAGGCCATGTTTTGAACAGTTTTATGGTTTATGTATTTTTGCATAGCCATGTATTCATTTTGAATAAAGACATTTTGTGAACCTGCATAAATGTGAGCAGTGCTTCAACTGGGACAGGGTGTGTGCTGGGCTATTTTTTTTTTTACTGAGTAACAGACTCTAAGGTACAAAGAGTCCTGTCGGGATCCTGTGAAAGAGGGGGTGCCAATGGAGTAGAAGAATATAGAAACAACCTAAATAAATATGTCATTCTCTTGGAAATAGTTTTCATTTGTAACTTTTTTTATTTTTATTCGTTAGTAACTAGATAAGGCCCACTGGGCAAAAAGGTTCATTAAGTGGTGACCTAGGAGCACAGAAAGGTTAAGTGACTTGCTCAGGTCACACAGTACGCAGGTGGAGGTTGTGGGAATCGAACCCAGGTCTGTTGGATGAACCAAGCTCATTCACAGCTCACTGCTCTGACCTCTATGCTATGCTTCCAGAAAAGTAATAGTATTGAAATAGCTGTATTAAATTCATAGATAATTCATGCAGAGGGGTAGGGTGTCAATGTATTAGTGAAATGTAGAACATGTGATCTTGTGAGTATGTAAACTCTTGTGGAGAGTCTTCAAAAAGTTGCACAAATAAAACTATAAAGTAGTTAACTATACAGCATTAGCTTCAAGTGCAGTTATAAAATGACTGCCCATAGGTATGTAGATGGCTACTCTTGTGTGGTTTAATGTATTCTGTTCAGCAAACCCAATAGAGCCAGCATGGGCAAATCCTACAAGGTTGCCACACACAGTTGTGGCTCACTGCTTAAAACTACACTACACCGAGTCGCTGAAAAGCCTTCCTAATGTATGTTTATTGTATGTATGTGTGACAGTATGTGTGTGTGTGTGTGTGTTACTTACTGAAGATACATAGATGTTGACAGTAGAAAAAGGCTCTTGGCCCATCCAGGCTGCCACCCTACCTACCTATTCTGTCTTGCCGTAGTAGCAAGTCTCCCTTTACTGTCCCCTCTTTTTCTTGCTAAACTCACATGCCTGTCAAATCCCTGCTTAGTTGCTGACTGATTTGGCCTGTACCACTTCCTCTAGCAGTTTCTTCCACTTATTCACTGGAAGCACCACATTTGTTGACAGTAAATCTGCCATCCTGCACAGCGATGGCACAGTGCGACACTCGGTATTGTGCCATCACTAAACAGTGTTATTGTGGGGCATCCTATAGAAACACATAGACTTTGAAGGCAGATATGACCAATTGGCCCACCCATTCTGCCCATTTCCCTACCTACAGGATAAGCTGCAGATCCTAGTTAACCAACAGCCTATTTCTTCCTACCCCCACAAGAATTGCCTTATGTCTGTCCCATGCATTCTTGAATTCTCCCATAGTTTTAGATCACACAACCTCCTCAGGAAGGCTGTTCCATGTGTCCACCACCTCTGTGAAACCCTACTGCCCCTGGTCCATCTTTTTCTGAAAGATGCTACCTCTTGACTTTGGATTCCACTGAGGTACCATGCAGGACCCCGGCATTTAAATATAATCAATTCCAGGTCAGAGTTGTTTCGGGGAGGGGGATAAAGACCAGGGAGAAACCACGTTAGTGAACTGCAGACCATTTCAGCAACTTTCACTGTAATGGTAGATCTTCCACGGAGTGGTCTCTTGCAGTAGGTAGTACTTTTGGGTATCCAGCAGAGTGCCTGTGGTGCACGGCAGCTCTGTTAGCAGTTTTTCACCAGGGACGCCCACACATGACATCAGGTTCCTGTTTCCTGTATAAGTGTGGGTGGTCCCTGGTATCCTCAGTTCATTCTCTCACCGTCTTCAGCTCACGCAGCTAGTGCAACTTCTGTGTAGCAGTCATCGACAAGAAATTTGGAACTAAGATGAATGTCTACAGATTCTTCAAGAAATAAGCTTTATTTCATTCCTGCCATTGCAGTAGGAAGATATGCCACTTTGACAATCATATACTTTGTGTAAGGTGTCTGGGACCCACACACGACACCAATTCCTGTAGTTTATGTCAGGGAATTTAATCAGACAACTCTTCGATGCCGGTTTCTTGAAATTCAACACCTTTTGATGGAGCAGATAATGTCTCTTGGAGAACCAGGGGCTCATTCCAAGGACTCCTCTACTGGTTCTCTTCTAGGCTGAAAAAGGGAAGGAGAAACCCTTCACACTCCTGCCTCGTCACCCGTTGACTGCCACCATTTCTGATATCCTCTATTGACGGGGCATCCTTTAAACATTTCTTCGTTGATGAGGGCTCATACCCCTCTCATCGACAACGCTTTCCAGCGCTTTAAATGCAGTTCAAACAGTAACTGCTCTGTCAACGAAGCTTATACCCTCTCATCGACGATGCTTTCCAGCACTTTACATGCAGTTAAATATACTGCTGCTCCATCGACGGGGCCTGTGTCGCCGACAGCATCTGACAATTTAAGGAAAATAACTAATTTCTTTCCACTGCAGGCCCATCAGTGAGACCCCACATTCTTCTGAAACCTATGGCTTATGCCTTATTGACTTTCCCTCCATCTTCACAGGTGGCTTCCTATAGGAGTGAGGCGGACAGAGATCGGGACCCTGGTCTTTAACACTAGGGACAAGACCTGCTCATGCTGTGAGTCCCATTATCTCTATCACCCCTTGTTTCCCAACATGCCCCTTCTCACTTCCCTTCCTCCCAAGAAAGGACCTCACCAACGTAGTCTGACAGGTCTTACATGCCATGCAGCATTCTCAGCCCTCCAAAGAGCTGGGTGATCTCATCGATCTCCTCTCCTCCTCCACCTAAAGGATTCCATGGTGACCAGTATACCATGCCACCCTGGTCTCCTCCTCCATTCATAGAGGACTATTTGTCAGATGACCAAGAATTGTCGCCTGATTTCGCGTGATCTTGAAGATGAAGAGTTTCAAGATTTGGATTTTCCCAATCCTGAATTCCCCCTATTCAGAAATCTCTTCTCTTCTCTGGATGAGTATCTGCCTCTCCCTTCGGCAGCCTCTCCCCAGACTACCCAACCTTAAGTGAAATGATGGCTCAGATCCCAAAGTTCATGGGATTCTCCACTACTGAACATGACAATCTACGTAAAAATATGGCAGAATACCTTGAATTACCTGAGGAGCCTGTTTTAGTGGTTCCCCGCTAATACCAACCTACCAGAATGCCATGCTGGCTGCTTGGCATCAGCCTTCAACTATAAATGTAGCCCGCTGTGACTGTCACCCATAAGCTTTGTCTCCCCACTGATACTCCTTGGCGGGCCCCTTTCTCCCCTTCCTCAAGCCTTGTTCCCCCTTCCCACCCACTCATCTCTCACCCTTACCCCCTACTCCACCTTGAGCCTTCCCCACTCCTACCTCTCACCTCTTACCCCTGCCCTCTACTCCTTCATTGAGTCTGCTCCTCCTTCTTGCCTCCTCTCCTCACCAGCTGCCCTCACACCCCCCTCCCAGTTTAATTTTCACTGCATCACTTGCTCACTTGGCACTTGGGCTCCTCCCTGCTCACCTTTGCACTTATCAACTGTCTACTAAACCTGTCACTGCAGACAACTGATTGGTACTCACCATCAGGCATCTAATGCCTGTAAGTTTGTTCTCAGCCTCCACTCCCCATATCCTGACTGTTTGTTGCTTCTTTATATAATTCCCTCTTCCAGTACTCTGTAATGTTGTACTACTCTGTAGTGTTCTACTACTCTGTTTGTATTGTGAACTTGACTAGGAACCTATGCAGAGAGCTCTGAGCTCAAGTGGTGTTATCCGAGATTGTAATAAATAAAATAAATTACAGCTGTCCCTCACAAAGCGATCATTTATTTCAGGCTCCTCTGGACCACCCTTTCTATTTAGTATTCCAGAGGCAGATTCTGTGGTCATTACTGCCACTCATGACCACACCAAAAACCCAACGCATGAGCTCCTTACCCCTGATGTGGAATCCCCAGAATTGACTATCTGGGGGAAAAAGGTACTTTCCTCAGGTGCTACGGAATGTCAGAATCTTGAACTATATGGGTCAAATGATTAAATATCGACATACCCTGGGATCCTCTGCCATTGAGCTTATCAATAAACTCCATCCGTCATAAGATAGAGATAAATTATTAGCTATAGTGACAACTAGTAATTCTATGTCCGTCACCTTCTCTGGTTGGGATATGATGCCGTAGATACCTCAGTCCGATTATCAGCCACTGGTATCACTATGCGTCGTCATGCCTGGCTTTGTGTTTTAGGCTTTGCACCTGATATACAACATAAAGTAGCTAATGCCCCCTTAATGGGTCCAAGCTGTTTGGTCCAGCTACTCAAACTTTACTGAATGACTTGCAGGTATCAGGCAGAACCCTCTGTACGGTCCATGGCATGTATCCTGCTCCAGCTACAATCTACCGTACTCAACACGCCTCTTATTCCAAAAGAGGTGGAAGATACAGAGGTAATAATAAAGGCGGCGTCAGAGGTCATGCTCAGTCCACCAGCGGCAACATCTCTGCCACCTGGGTGCCCGCTCCTGCCCTTCAAGTGAAGCTGCACAGCCCGCCTCAAGTGAACCACTAGGGATTTCTCCCTGCCTCTTCGACCAGGTCTTGGAGGCTGTGGGAGTCATTTTGCCCTCCATCTGGAGGCCTGGCAAATGATCACTTCTGACAATTGGATACTTTAGTTTATACAGAATGGTCATACTTTGGAGTTTCTGTCCACCCCACGCCCTTGCCCTCCACGGAAGATTCAATATCCTCCAGATCATATACCCATCTTTTTTTTTTTTTTTTGTAAACTGTTTCTTCGCCTCCAGAGGAAACTCTCTCCAGCTGCCTCCTATCCACGATCTCTGCTTCCACTGTGACTCTTCTCCTTACTCCCTGCTCCAGCCCAGCAGAATCCTGGATCTGAACCCTCATATGGAAGGGCCACCTTATCCACCCAAGGCGCTCTTTCTATAGTGTAGATCGCGGGCCTGGAAGCCAGTGGGGAGGCGGAAGGAGAGCCAACTTTGGGAGTATGGATCAGGGAGGTGCCTTCGCTTATCCCCAATGAAGGGGTATTTCTTACATTTTCTCCCCTGGGAGCTCCAGATGTGCAATGGCGGCTAGGCACAGCATGTCGCTGCCTGCCAAGCTCCTTCTCTGTTACCTTCTGCACCAGATGCCCTGAGCTGCACCCGACTGCTGCCAGATGTGGCTACAGAGTGGTGCAAGCCCCGAAACCCTCCCCAGGAAGGAGAGCTGTCCATCGGACGTTCAATCTCTTCCCTCCCTGCTGACCCTTGGCGGCCCTGGCTCGTTCCCCAACCTGGGTCGCGGCATGGCGTGAGGTGTGGGCCCAGTGCCTCAACCCTCAGCAACACCGGGCTGGCTCATATACCCATCTTACAGGAGGAATTGATGGTCCTCTTGACCAAACAGGCCATTGTACCAGTGCCCTTCTGGAACATCAGAGGATTTTACTCCCACTTCTTTCTGGTGCCCAAATGAATGGGAGACCTCAGACCAATACTGGATCTCAGACAACTGAATCTTTACATTCAGTACAAACATTTCTGTATGATCCTCTACCTGCCATCATGCCGATCCTGAAACAGGGTGATAGGCTTTGCACCCAGACATGAAGGATGCTTACCTTCATATTCCATCCACCCTGCCCATCACAGATTTTTGTGCTTCCACCTACTGGGTCAGAATTACCAATTTTGAACACTCCCTTTTGGCCTCTCATCAGCCCCCAGAGTGTTCACCAAGTGCCTAGCGGTGGTAGCAGCAGCCTTACGAAGAGAAGGGCACTTCATCTTTCCATATCTAGACGACTGGTTAATAAAAGCAGACTTCAAAGTAGCTCTGCTTGCCTCTCTAGATGCTACCTTGAAACTGTTCACAGATCTGGGAATCACAGTCAATTGGCCAAAGTCCAGTCCAAATCCAACGTCTCTCCAATACATTGGAGCTGTTCTAGATACAGTTACAGCCAGGGCTTACTTCCGCCTGCCAGCAGGACACACTAATAACTCTGGCATTACATATACAGACTCAAAACATAGTCACAGCCAGACAAATGCTCGCCTTGGTCACATGTCTGCTGCCATTCCTGTGGTGGCATTTTCCTGTCTCCACATGAGACCTGTCAGTGGACCCTTCAGAATCAATGGTCCTAAAAACAGGACACTTGAAGTCACCGTCTTTAAAAAGGGTGAGCCAGTGACCCTCGAACTATAGGCCTATAGCCATCCTGTCGGTGCTAAGCAAAATCTTAGAAAAACCTGTCACCACCCAAACCATAGAATTTCTTCTCAAACATGACCTACTAACAACCGCTCAGCACGGCTTTCATGAGAGGCCACAGCACCTCTACTGCCCTACTTAAATTTACCACAGACACCTCACTGCTATGGACTCGGGTCTTCTAACAAGGGCTGTTTTCATTGACATGACGAAGGCTTTTGACCTGGTGAACCACTCTTCTCCTTGCCACACTACAATCTATGGGCTTTGCATCTAACGTAGTCAGCTGGTTCAGGAGCTACCTGTCAAACCGGATCCAAGTTGTTAAGTTCAACTCATCCTATTCTGATAAGGCTACAGTGAATATTGAGTACCCCAAGTCTCTGTCCTAGGACCACTTCTTTTTTCAATATTCATTAATGACATTACCTCCAAACTCTCTGCCTCCTTCTCCATGCTCTATGCAGATGACATTGTCCTCTATGTCAGTCAGAAAATATAACTGACATCAATCTACAGCTCTCTGCTGACTTCCAACGTATACAAACCTGGCTCTTGGATAAGAAACTTGTTCTTAAATGAGACCAAATCTCAGTTCATGCTATTTGGTACCCCCTCAAAACTCAAGTCTTACCAAAACAAATTCAGGGTCTCCTGCTTAGATGGCTCACCCATTGGCATAGTTACCTCTTTTAAGTACCTTGGAATCACTTTGGATCAATCCTTAAACTTCAAACATCATATATTGAACATATGTAAGTCTGTGAACCCAAGCTAGGTGTAGTTTACCACACTAGCTATGTTCTAACCCCTCAGCAAGACTAGCTATTGCCAGGCGTACTCCTGCCGACCCTAACCTATGGGATATCTTCATTTGCCACCATACCTAAAACAAATCTATACAGGTAGGACATTGCCTATAATAATAATATGTCGGTATGCTGCCTCATCCCATAGGAGGAAACACCACTGCCTCCTCTACTCTGATCTTAATTGGCTATCTCCAAATGCCACCAGGTTCTATTCCATTGGCTCCACTATAGACAGTATGATGAGGTCTCAAACCCCAAATCACTGGTTGACCTGCTCACGCCACAGACCTCCAACTATGGAGTGTGCTCAACTGATAAATCCTTCTTATGTGCAAAATACACAACTACCAAAGGTTCTAGTGCTTTTGCCCACCACGCTCCTCGGCTGTGGAACTCCTTCCCTCTAGATGCCCGCCTAGCACCCACTCATGACACCTTTAAGAAAGCACTCCATCACCACCTCATCTCATCTGACCAATGCTCCAGCTTTAAACCTCCTTGGCTCACTGTCCTACTCCTGCAGCAGTTCTTAACTTGTTTCTGCTATAATACCATTTTAATGTCCCTTCCTTATGCTTCTCCCCAGGTGCACCCCTACTCGACAGGCCTGCATTTTTAAACCTCACCTATCATCAGCTTGCTTATCCTCGATCAATCCCCTTTGCACTCATTCACTCTGTTCCGTTTCCTCTGGATCAGTACAAATTTGCCTACCTACCCTTGTGAGATATATTCCCTCTCGCCTGTCCCAGCACACCCACTACTTGCCTTGGCTGATATCTCAGTTAACCCTACTCCAAACATGTATAACCCCAGTTGCCTATCCCCTGCATCTACCCCTTTGCACTTATCAGCTCTGTTTCCCTTATCTTCCTTGTCTGTCTAATTGTGTTCCTCCAGGGTCTTATCTACTGCATGTCTATCTTTTTGAATTGTTACCCACTGTATCTCTGATTTAGGTTTATTCCTTGTATTTCGTAATTCACACTGTCTTGCTCCACTGAAAATATGCCTCATCCCTCTGCTATAACTGTAAAATCTGTTCTGTACCGGCTCTCAACACCTTGTATCTTAATTCTGCTGCATAACCTGCTGTGTAACACTATTGTTTATACCTTGCTGTAACCACCTTTTGTTGTATATCTGTAATGTTTACGTGTAATCTCTCGGGTCGTGCCTGAAAATAGCCATCTCTATGGCTAGTGCACCTACCGGTAAACAAAAACTAAATAAAAGAAAGAAAAAATAAAATCGGGGTCCTCCTCTCTGAAGACTACCCTGACATGGTGGACAATCAGAATCAATCTGAATCAAGGAATGCCTTTCCAGCCCCCCATGCAAGCGTTGACCACGGATGCTTCCCTGCAGGGCTGGGGGTGCACTCGTCCTTATCAGACCCAAGGCCAAAGGTCCGCTTCTCCCCATCTGTCTCATGTCAGTCTCTTAGAGATGAAAGCAGTCCATCTAGCCCTCAGGCATCTCAGCCCTACCTCGAGCGAGGGATCATTACTGATCAATCAGACAACACTGCAGTAGTGTTCTACCTCAACAAGCAAGAGTGCAGTCTGCGCACCTATGCAGAGACCTTTGCAGTTTGGCAAGAAGCCATACAGCAACAATTTATGCTAACAGCTGTCCACCTACTGAGACATAGCAACTAGTTAGTTGACCAGCTGAGTCGCCAGTCTACAAATCACGAATGGACACTTTACCAGCAAGTGCTCCAAGAAATCTTCAATTTATGGGGCACTCCACAGATGGATCTGTTTGTTTCCCCAGAGAATTACCATCTTCCCAGATATTTTTCCATTATCCTGAACAGAAAGGGATGATCTATAGATGCCCTGTCACAACCCTGGACAGGTCTCTTCTTATATGCTCCCCGGCCCTCTCCTGCAGCGAGTCTACTGGAATCACAGTGGAACCGGCCACAATGATTCTCATAGCCCCAGTGCGGTGCCAGATGTGGTTTCCCCAACTCTATAACTGTCAGTATGGGACCCTGTCCCATTGCTGATCAGACCAGACCTCCTGACTCAGTGTCATGGGTTCTCCTACACCCAGCCTGAAGGCTGTACACCTTCACCTTGGCTCCTGAGGACGCTTTCATAACTTGACTACAAGTGTCCTCTCCTGTTGCCGTATACTCTTGGCCTCCCCGCAAGCCAGCAACAAGAGCAACATACAATTCCAAATGGAAACACTTTTCCATATGGTCAGCCTCTCAATCTTTGGACCCTTACTTTTGTCCACTGACGAGGTTCTGGACTACCTGGTCTCACTATCTGAGTCGGTTGAAGTTATTCTTCCATCAAAGTCCACTTGGCTGCCATCTCTGCTTTCCATGAGCCTCTGGATGGCAGGTTACTGTACCAACATCATCTAGCTAGGATGTTTTTGTAAGGAATGGTACATGTTAAACTTCCTATTAGAAGACTCACTCCTCCGTGGGATCTCAATTTTATGATAGAAAATTGATCCTTGAGCTTTTGAACCAGCAGCCACTTGTGAACTCCGTTTTCTTTCATGGAAAACCCTATTTCTGGTGGCTGTTACTTCACTTCGGACGTATTTCTGAGCTTCATGCCCATATGTGTAAAGAACCTTACTTGATTTTCCACAAGGACCGCGTGGTCCTTTGTACCAACCCTTCCTTCCTTCCTTCCTAAAGTAGTCTCCAAACATACTTTAAATCAGTCCTTGGAGCTTCCAGTCTACTATTCTGACTACTCCAGCCAGGGTGAACATCTACTACATACTTTAGATGTCCATCGTATACTACGCTACTATACTAATTGGACTCAATCGATTAGAAAGACGTCTCAACTGTTAGTCTCTTTTGCCCTGGGTCACAACAGCCTCCTGGTTGCAACATTGTATTTCATTTGTTAAAAAATACAGCAAGCCTTTACCTGGACCTGTCAAGCCCTCCACACTAGAGCCATGGACACCTGCTGCGGCTTACTTTTAAGGGCCTCCATTTCAGATATCTGCAATGCAACTACCTGGTCCACAATCCATACATTCACAAGGCACTACAAACTGGATATTGCCTCACGACGTGGATGGTCCTTTGGCCATGCAGTCCTAAGGTCTCCTATCATAATTGTCCTCCACATGGGCATTACTGCTTGGGATGCATTCCAAAGTATTACCTACTGCAGGAGACCATTCGTGGAAGACAGTACAGTTACGTAAAACTTACTGTAACAGTAAATCTTTGAGGACTGTCTCTTGCAGTAGGTTTGTTCCCACCCTCCATCCCCCTCATTCTCTGAGAGCAAGTTCTGGTCCGATGACTAGGGTTGGTACTCCTTTGGTACCTCAGCTTCTCCTCTGTCCTTGCTTTGCAAGCTGAATCCGACAGGGAAACTGAGGATACCAGGACCTCCACACTTGAATAGGAAACAGGAAGCTGATGTCATGTGTGGGCAGTCCCTGGTGAAAAACTGCTAGAAGAGCTGCCGTGCACCACAGCTACCTCTGCTGGATGCCCAAAGATTACCTACTGCAAGAGGCACCTCAGAGATCTACTGTTATGGTAAGTGTTCACGTAACTGTACTTTTTCGTCTTTCATGGTTTTGGTGTCACTTTACTGTGGGCCACCATTCTTTACCACTCTTTCTGTGAAGAACTCCTTATGAATGTTCTTTTGAATCCCCCACACAAATGCCAGCTTTAGTGCATTCCTCTCATCCCTGTGTTTGATCTCAAGAAGAAGAGTTCCTTGGTGGCCATACTATTTATTCCTTTCAGCTACTTGTATATCTTAATCACGCCACCCCTTTTCCCCTGTTCTCCAGAGTGTACATGTTAGTCATGCAGCCTCTCCTCGTATATATTTCTTCACAGTCATGGATCATCTTAGTTGCCCTGCGCTGTACTGCCTCCACCTTGTTGCAGTCATTCCTCAGGTGTGGGCTCCAGTACTTTGTGCAGTATTCCAGGTGTGACAATACCAGTGATCCATACAGTGCGAGGATCACCTCCCACCTTCTACTGCTTATCCCCCTCCCTATGCATCCCAGCCTTCTGTTTGCTTTGCTCCCTGCCCTGTTGCAGTGTGCAGATGTTTTTAGCATCTCTGATTTAATCACCTCTAAATTATTTTCTTCATTAGTGTTATCCAGCACCACAACCCCCATTTCGTATAGCACCAATTGCTCCTCCTCCCAATGTGCATTACTTTACATTTTCCAGCATTGACGCCAGCTGCCAAATCTTCAATAAGACCTCCAACCACCCCATATCCTCCCTTAGTTCCTTCTCCTCTCCTCCATGTCTGCCCCGCATAATTTATTTTTTTATTTATCTATTTGTTAACTGGTAGGGACACTGACAGATCCTTTTCAGGTCTGACCTGGGACATACAACAATTAACATTTAACAATCAACATACAACAATTAACATTTAGCAATTAACATGCAAAACACAGTCAGTTAACAATGACACTTAAACTGCTGTAATAAAATAACTTAAAATTATGCTTAAAACTAAAAAAGATGATGCTTGATGAGTGACAGGCAAAACATTTCAAACATTCTTTGTATCCTCTGTAAAGAGGTAGCTCTTACCCTTGATGCCTTCACTTGTGTCTTATATAAGTATATTGAAGAGGACTGGTCCTAGTACTGACCCCTGAGGTGCCCCGCTTGTTACCTCCCTCACCTCTGAAAACTCCCATTGACTATCACACTCTGTGTTCTATCCCTCAGCCAGCTCTCTGTCCAGTTTGCCATTTTTTCCTCTACCCCATGGTTCCTGATCTTTTGACCAGCCTCATATAGGGTACTGAGTCAGAGGGCTTGCTGAAGTCTTGGAATACTATAGCAGCTACCTGCCTCTTGCCTGGTGCCGTGGTTACCTGCTTGAAGAACATTACCTGATTTGTTTGGCAATACCCCTTGTGAACCCATGCTGTCTGGGGTCCTGCAGCTTTGTTCCCTTTTAGGAAGTCCACCAGATCCTCTCTGACTAGAGGCTTCATAATTTTCCCCGCTATAGACGCCAGGCTGACTGGCCTATAGCCCCTTGCTCATCCCTCTTCCAACTCTTGTGCAACGGACCCACATATGCTATCCTCTAGTCCCAGTACTGAATAGGACTGGTCCTCTGTTGGCAGTTCATAAGATATCAATTACTAGACATCAATATTAATAACTGTGCTTTTCTCCCTAGGTGAACCATGTTCGTACCTCTGACTTTGACTGTTGCTTAGCTGTCCCACTGATTTCGGAGGCGGAGGACAAGCTGGAGTTAGTGATCAGTCGGAACCCCTTGACACTTGCTGCACATGCTCAGAACGAGAGGGCTAAGAACCAGAGGTCAAGCACCTGGAATGCAGGGAGTACAAGCCTAGTGCTCTCAGACTGTGTAAATGGAGGAATCAGACTCCTTAATTCCTAACACATGATGTGTTTAAAGTGACAGAAAAACTTTTCTTATCCTCACAGATGAGGGAAAGCCAGTGTTTCCTGTTCCTTTTATTGTTCTGTGATTATGAAGACTTCCTCCATATGCCATGTAAGGTTGGAACTCTGTGGTCCCCATTTGCTGATCACTTTTTTGTTTTTACTTTTGAACAGGAATATTCATATATTTTCCTACTTGAAACCTTGCAGTACCATAGTAATCTATTACCCTGTGCAGTTAACTGGGGTGGAGCTGCAGTAACTTCTGGTCACATGTTCACTTGGATTCCGGAGCTGTGATCTTTCCAGGGCATCGCTCAGTATTCAGTGGATTACTGGGGCCACTGGCTAATGGACACAAGCATCACAAGTGAGGGATCTGTGATGGGAAATGCACTGTAGTTTGCACCAGTAGAGGACGCTCTATACTGACCTTAGTGTTTTTTTTATATTGATCTGTTATTTATTGCCAATCTGTTGCATTCTGTATATGTTTGTGAAATACTCCTCCCTACACACCTACCTACTTACATACAAAGGAAATCTTGCACATTCCTTGAAAGATACATAGTATTAACCTAGCTAAGGTTATCGAATTTTACACTGTAAGCACTTGTTCAGATCTTTTGTGAACTTTGATTTTTCTAAAAAAAAAAAAATTGAGTGACCCTTAATATTAACTTGTTTTTATATTTATGTGTGAGTTCTGTATTATCTGCAAAATTAATTTTTGTTTGTGTTCTCACTTTTCACTCTTTTGCCACTTTCTTAGGTTTGACTTCTCACCTTGATTTCTCCTTTGCACTTTCTACACGGTCACTTGCTTTTCTACTGTTTTAGGTGAATCGTGTTATAGTCACATTTGTCCTGTAGATGGCACTAAATGCAATTTTATTATGGTTATTATATAATTTACTTTTTTTAGCTGTAGCACACATTTCTCAAAGCGGAATTGTTTTATACTGTATAGTGCACCTTTGCATTTCTTTGTCCCAAGAAAATCATAATTTTTTTTTGCACTGCCAATTTAGTTACCAATTCTCCAAAAAGGAACACACAACACACACACACATACACACACACACACACTACCACTACCTTTCTTCTGCTTCATTTTTCCTTCACCTTTCAGGTGTTGTAAAGCCATTAACATGCCTTGAGGACTGGTATTGGGTGTGCCACAGCCATTCGATTACTGGCAGAGTGGTGGAGGGTTGGCACCACCTGTTTATAGGACTTAGCGGACTTCAGTATAATTTGCAGGTGTGCTGGGTAACTGCTGATTTAAGAACAAAAAGCACTCCTGAGACAATCTTGTCCTCTGCATGCAGTACAGTAAGTAGCTGAGTACTATGCAATACTGCAAGCAGTTATTTTCTTCAAACACTTCTCAGTTGCTCAGTCCGCTCCTGCCCTGTGTACCACTGTGAACACAAGTGTAAGGGATCCCACTCGTGTGTTGTGGGACTGGGTACATACCAGTGCAAGAGCCTCTTCACACCTGTAGCAAGCCAATCCTCCCCCAACTAGTTTAATAGCCACTTTCCATGTAGTCCTGTCCTTCAGCTTCCTACTTTTGTGTTTCGTCCCAGATGTGGTATGTTCAGCTAACTGCAGTTGATTTGTGACTGTCCGACTCTGCTGAAGTCCCCAGATATTCCTTGATGTTCAGAACAGGTTGGCTAATGGGGTGTTCTGTATGCTTCTCCTTTATCGTCCTTGTGTTAGAGGCTCAGCCACAAACAATATTTTAGCATTATTTTTGAAGAGGAACGGTTTCATTTTTAGGTCCTTTGGTCTGTTTTTCACTGACAATGCAATCTAAAACCAGTAGAGTTCCAATATATTTACCTCTCTTTCAAAAGTACCCAAGGAGCTAATATGGAAGAAATGTTTTTATTCTTGTTGGACTTACCATTGTATTCGCGTGGCCATCGTGTTGCTGATGGTAATTTGATTGGGAAGTGGCAGTGGGTTAGTATTTAAAGGGTGGTACTATTAAAGTACAATCCTAACTGTATTGAAGCAAGTATTGCCAATTTTAAAATTTTTATTGGTTTTGAAAGTAGAAAATGTACAAATAGATAGACGGAAGGATAGCATAGATTGCAATATTCAAGCAATACAGTTCTCTTACAAAGAAGTTAATGGAAGACACTTCCCTCATGATGCAACATAAGGGGAATTTCTGTCTGGTACACTGAACCCATAAGAAACCAATAGCATGCAGCAGGGAAAGTAGTTGGAGATCAGGCATAGGATGATGAAGTTTGACCCTTTTACAATGGTGACACTTTGGTCTAAAGATCTCTTATTAAATTGATAAGACTGTTTATTAGAAAATTCCATCAACTTCCTGGAGCACTTAAAATTGCAGTTTTGTAACATGAATACATATATAAATAGTTAAAAAACTTAACCTGATATCAACCTCCAGGTTACCAAAATGTGGAACTTATGACATCATGTGCAAAACAAGGCTGAAGACTAAAACCAGTCTGTTAGTAAAGTATTACCTCTAAAAATAGATGGAATGCCAAGAAGGTGAAATGATTATCTGTGTATGGAACAGATCATACTGAGGAAGGGCATAAGCACTGTCCAAACTGCTGGCAATCAGGATCCAAGGAGGCAGTTGCCATGAGGTTAAGCAAAGCACAAAGCAATAGGGAGACCATTCTAGAATGGAGGTTGAAAACCACCGTCGTACTAACAACATCAACAATGATCTTCTTCCTATTTTAATGTATATAATCCAGACCCAACCACAGACAAAATGCTAGCGCTGTATGTCTACATGTTTAGAAAGTTGTGCCATTTGAAACAGTTCAGTCCTAAGTTTCAGTACTTACTTACTCTCATGACCGATTATCACTTTCTGTCCAGCGATAGTGCTTCCCCTCCACAGGTTCCATGTCTGATTCTATATGCGCAACAGCTTTTGGCATCTTTAGGGTCCAAAACAAGAACGACTCTCCATTCGAGGTTGAATGCAGCTTGGCTGGTAAAAGCAGTTGTTGCTGTAGTTGAAGTTGTTGCAGGCAGCTCTGAATGTCATTAAAGGCCCTTCGCTTTTGTCAGTGCTACATGAGAGGCTGGGCAACAGCAAGACAGAGTCTTCAGCCATATTTCAGGGAACCTTTGTGGCAAGCTTCTGCCAGACCCTCTTCCCCACCACAGTGCACGCCACCATATAGGTCTGAGAGTTGCTGCTGCTGCAGCTGCTCATGTGAAGATAATACAAAAGACTTCTCAATAGAAATCAGAAATAGTGGTGTGCACTGTAGGCAGAATCATTTTTTGAAGCCCAGGCTATCATCCTCTTCTACCAATTCTGAGGGCTCCACCACATGAATGTTATGCTCCTGGGTTTGATTCTCCACCATTTCCAGTCTCTAGTGAAAGAGGGAATTCTCATTGGTTAGGCAGTTAGTGGTGTCTGCTGACTTTAACATAGATGTTTCCCTGCTCAGTAAAAGGACCAGCCCACAGTGTTTGAGTTTTAAGAGTGGTTACTCTTGAATGTGAAGCATGGCACTTTTGAATACGTCCTGAACTGTTTCTACTAGTTGGCACAACATTGCATTGCTGGTAAGTGGCATCACCTCTCCATGCAGAGTATCCACATGTCCCACGGCTTTCCTTGCTGCGTAAGCCGCTCATCCTGCCTCTGTCCTTTCCACTTAAAACTCACTAGCAGAGGCATTTATCGTTTTGGCTTGCCCATCTTGGTGTCAAATTGTCCACCAGTTGGTCAAGAAAGTTTTTGTTGGACGCTTTATATTTATTGATTTAATCAAAGCTTTCTGGGAGCCCAGCTGAGGAGCTGCTCAGCAGTGCCCCCATTATTGCTCTATTAAGAGTAACCTACAGTCATGCCTTGTATTCCCTTCAACAGAGTGTTGGCCAGTAGGATTTAGTTGATTTAAAAATAAATGCTTGGAAAATGGGATATTTCATTGCTGTTGGTTCCTTGTACAGTGATCTAGGTAATGAAATGATAAATATGTTTGAAGCACACCATTGATTAAACAGTGACATTGCACCTGGCCAACAGCACTCTCTTAACTCTGCATGGAAACTTGGGATTACCTTTGTGAGTTTATGTTTAACAGGCTTAGCTTGGCCTGCTGACCTCACTTGATAAAACTGGAGACTAAATTCCACATGCAAAAGAACACTATCCACTTTTTGTGGTTTCCTTCAGTTACGGAGAAGGTAAGGCAGAACTTGGGAGAAATTTCCATTAAGGTTGCCATTCCTCCAAAGGGAGCAGACACCCAGTGCTGTAGGGTTGCTGCTCGGGTAGATGGATAATTAGGCCATCTTGGTGGTGGGTGCTCTGGATACGAGGAACAGCATCAGGTCTACCAAGGCAGAATTTCTATGGAGCCATATGGAGGGAGGAGAGAGCAGTCCCTAGACTAGAACAGGTGTTAGTTAACTGTTTTGTTATACCTCTCTTCCTTTCTGGTGCCGAGAGCCATGAATTCAGGCTCTACCATGTAACCTACCCCCCACCCCCACCATAGTTTATTGTAAGACTACACATGCCACACACACAAAAAAAGTCATCTTGCCTGGGTGATAATCATGGTAGAGAGAGCGAGAGCGTGATCTTTAAAGAGGAGCCCTGCTCAACATCAAAATAAAAAGTTGTCATTAACAGAACTCTGTTACACAACATAAAAACAATCTGAATCGAGTCCTTCCTTTCTTTATTTAGGGACAGCTGAATCCCTGCTTGTAATGGAGTCAGTCTGTCACTCGGTGTGACTGTGACATCACAAGCATGGTGCTATGATGTCATCTCCTGAATATGCCCCAGCAATAAATGCACTGTCAGGGTCAGAGCAGCCGTCCTTAAAATATTCTTTGTAATGAAGAATGGAATGGTTTCAACTCCAGTTTTTTTTCTAGTGCACTTGATGTTCTCCTGATGACAACTGCAATTTTTAAAATCATTTTTATGTATATATATTTTTTGCCAATAAGTAAACCCTTCTAAGTTCTAACACAGTGCAGACCTAGTTGATATCTGCTCCACAGTTAGATCTGTGAATTCTTTGTATCTGATTGTACTTGATTTTAAAAAGTGGACACCACATCGTCTGTGCCTTTCAAGCCAGGAGCATAAAGTTATCCAGCACTTGACTAAAGCCATTGGGGTGGAGACCCATGAGTGTGTTTGAGCTCCAGCCAAGTCACTGTAACTGTGTCCCTTCCAGCTGTGTAAAAGTAGCCATGCAGAATTCAGCGATTTCAAATGGGCAGACTGCGAGCCATCTCCCGCAGTGTCGCTGGTGTATGGACATTTTTGACAAAAGTAATGCACCACAGCTGCCATACATATATACTATATGTGCCATAACTAATATTGTAGACTCTTTGTCTGCATGAACATGTTTTTATATGCAATATGAGATGGGCTGAAGCTCACTGCCACTTCTAATTTGCATTTTTAATGAAGACTTTTATTAACAGGCTTTAAAATAGTCCTTGTATCCCTCCTATGCATTTTGGATAAATAGTAATGGATGCATTATTATTATTAAATGTGTATTTTAACCGTGTAATATTACAATTGTATGCCTTGTAAAGTATTTTTATATGCAAAGTTTCTAATGCATCTATGAAAGCACAATTATTTAAAGGGTACATGACTTCAATAAATATTTTAGTCCTGTTTTGGAGAAGTTTGTAAATATTTTTTCTGTATTTAAAAGGGATTGCAATGGCTTTGTTTTTTATAAATAAAAGTCCTGAAATACTGTTTGATATTTTGTTTGTCTTCCAAAATGAAAATAAACATGGACGCACTGCTGTTTCATGAAGGTGCAGCTGATAGAACCACACAGGGCCCATGCAGTTTTACATAAAAAATGATGGCCATACAAGGAGGCTGAAAATCATGGGCAAGCATTTAATGACACTGGTGGTCAAACTGCTAATGCAGTTACATACAAGGCCCAAGGGTAAAAAGGCATTCTTTCAGTACAGAGACCAAGACCCCCCAGTGGTATGTTATGCTCTACTGCTTCATCTTTGTGTGTGTGTGTTACGTGCTCTGGCACTTTTTTCCTATGCTGATTCCTGCCTTACTCTAACTTTGGGAGTTCAAGTGTCATGATGCCATGATGTCCTCCTGCTGCAGCTTTTCTGAATGGAATAAATGTTGGACCAGTGTGCAGGGCTTCCGGTTTTGAGCTTCAGGTTTGCTGGGGAGAGGGGGCAGGGTCTGCAGAACCTGTATCTAGTCTTAGTTTCGGGAGGGCAGCAACACTAGTAGTAACATATAATTATTTAAGACTTTAGGGATCTGGCGCAGAATTGTGGATGGCTGAGGTGCTGGACACCTCACCAGCGACCCAGGTTCAGGGGCAGGCACAGTTTGCTGGGGGTTGGTGGGGGGGAGAGAATTGAGCATCTGGAGTAAAGCTCTTCTCTCCCAGGAGGGGAGGCATGCCATCCTGCTGTTGACTGCCACTGAGTGGAGACTTTGGCAGTGCAAGCATGGATGACACAGTAGGGAAGGTGCTGCAGTTTGATGCACAAAGCATGTCCTCTCATCCACATTGTGGCAAGGGGCATGGGAGAAAATGGAAAATGTGGTGCTGACCTCGCCAAGCCCTGCCTACCATCCCTGACCTGTGCCACGAACCTCCCCCACACTTTTGGATATGTTCACTGGTGGGGTAGAGGCCTCCTCACCAGGCTCTGCCTGTAGGGGTAATCTGAGAGGAGGGGTGGTGGTGGTTGGAGTGAGGTAATCACAGGGATGTGGTTGCTGCTTGGGGAGGCAGAGATGGGGCTGGTATTCTCTTGTTCTCTTGTGCCATGCTGGACGATAAAGCTGTGTGGCAAAAACTACCAGAATTCTACCCATTTAGCAAATGCTTATTCACAATGGGATCCCCTGCAAACCACTGACAAATGATTACAAAGGCATAATATAAAATACTGACACACAAAAGGTTAAAAGGAACATAAACCCCGTTGTTTTCATTTTACGGCTGTGGGTGGAGCCTACAGCTGTTTTGCTTTTGTAGCTTAAAACCGGCTGATCGTGGCACCTCCCATTGGACTTTTGGAAGTATCCTTCTGAAAGTCCAACGGAGCTTGTAACACTCCACCACAATCGACCGCTATGGAGTAATGGCTGCATTATTTCGCTGTTACTTCTGCATTTCAGGACAAGAACTGTGCATGCACGCTTGTGCACATGCGCAGTTCTGCTGGTGCTACCATGTTGCAAATGATATATTGCCATTCACTGCAACTGGCGCATGCATGAATGCCACGCATGTGCAGTTGTGATTATCACGCATCTTGGGATGGCACTCAAGCGGTATCAGCTTCTTTTCAGAATTTCTGAAGCTTGCTACAGCCTTGTCAGCTCTTGCTAGAGTTTGTTTAATATAATTGAAAACTTGGGCAAGTGTGAAGTCTAATTGCCCAAGTGTATTGTTTTACGTGGTTTGTTTTGAAATAGTTGCATAGCTGCAGAGGATGAGTGTCACACAAACCATCTAAAACTATTTGGACTCGCTTAAGTCGGATTGCAAAAAATGCCACATTAGAAATGCCACAAGAACTTCCCTGCTGAAAGAAATTGTTCACTGCATATCTTAATGGACCCAGAGACCCAAACCTTGAAGCAGATCTTTTGTTGTACTGGAAGTCATAGAGATCCATTTGGCAACCTCTTGTTCAAGCTGCTGCCCTATTATCTTGCTTGTCCACCCACCAATGTACCTTCAGAAAGGACATGCAGCACCACTGGTGACATAGTATATCCAAAAACAGAGCTACCTCTTCCCTGAACATGTTGAACAACCAACAATTTTAAGAGTCAGCTTGCTCACACTGAATTACAATTACTACAGTATATAACACACCTGCTACATTTAGTGCTCCGAGCACACACCTCATGTTCATGTCATCTTATTTTCACCACTGGAACACTACTGCTGCTGTTGTATTGTGAGTCACAAATATTCACTGTCTTTATTTTTACACTAATAATCGCAAAAATAAAAAAGTGAAAATCTCCTGTTTATATAGTATGACCTGCACTAAGCACAGAAAGATGAAAGAGTCGGATATCAAAAGACTAAGCAACTATTATACATGCTACCAAACTGTTCTCCTGGTTGGAAGATGTAAATGAGAAAATGCACTATAGATGCAAACTTTATTTAAAATCCTTAAAAGCTTTACTGCTGCCTGCTACTGCTGCTGAATTCTCCAACAAGGCACTAACTGCCCTGTACGATCACTCCGCCGCCAATGAGGGGTTGCTAGAGATTCTAGGTGTGCTTTGAAATCCTCCCGCAGAGCATTTATGTATGCAGCCCCTACCCTTTGGAATTTCTACCCCATCGGTTACGGAGCGCATAACTGAGGAGGGATTCAAGCAAGCTCTAAAACCTTTTGTGGGACCAGGCATTTAGTGACTGATCTTCCTTTTGAAATATGGTATATTGGTTTTAATGTTAATTGTATTGATGCTTGATTTGTTTTAAAACTGTTAGGTGCCTCGTTATGGATAAGGTGCCTTATAAATGAACTTATTATTATTATTATTATTATTATTATTAAATCACCTACCAGTGTCTCTAAATGGACCTTAATTTCTGACCCAAAACCGGTTCCCTTATTGAGCCAGGCAGATTTTTTCTGTTCATTTTATTGTGTGTGTACAACCTAGCTTCAATGATTTTAAGCTGACGTCCAGCTTCAGTGATATCTTGTTCTTCACATGCTGTATGTACATGACTGCTTGTTGTCTGTCTTTATTCTGTTCCTGCTGCTGCTGCACACCCAGATGTGACAGTCATTCCTCCTGTTGTCATTGTCACTGAAAGTCATTATAAAATATTCATCATACACACACTGGCAGCGTGTTAATATGCCCATCTCCTTCACTGATTTGGAAAAAAGTTTACATACCGTACTGCTTGTATCTATCTTTACATGTCTTCCACTCCTCCCTTATAGGTCACAGATCTGTTGCAAAGACCAGGTCACTATTACACGTGTGTGAGACTCTACCAGTAGAGCAGGGTGGGTGGGATGGAACAGATGAAGAAATTACACCACTGGTTCACATCAGCATTTTAAGTGCAGGAGATCCACACCTGCCGTGAGTGTAACACTACTGCTCTGAGTCATCCGCTTCTCTTTCTATTCATGTCATGCCAATTACAGTTAGATTCCTATGATTGATACTTTCCATCATAAATTCTGTTGCTGCCACTGCACGCCCAGACCACTGTTAGTCATCCTGTTTTAAATTGTCCCTCACGTGGCTCCTCTTCTCGTTTCCTTCATAATTTTGTTGCTGCCTCAGAATGCCCCTGACCACTGTCTGCCTTCCTGTTGTAAATTGCCGCTATGTGACTCATCTTCACATTTCTCTCATAATTTTGTTGCTGGCTGCCACTTGACACCCTAGACCTTTGCCACTCTTCCTGTTGTGAACTATCCCTATACGACTCTCTTCTAATTTCTTCATTATAATTCTGTTGCAGCCACTGCGTGACCAGACCACTGCACTGTCACTCTTCTTGCTGTATCTGCCACGGAAAAGCTGTAATACATAGTGATAGATGCCCTTTGCTGATTTTGAAAGAAAGTTACATACAGACAGCACTGCTTTAAGCTATCCATGCATGTTTTCCATGCCTGTCTTACAGGACAAACTTCTGTTGCACTGACCAGGCCAGTATTACACCTGTGTGAGACTGTACTAGTGAAGCAGGGTGGGTGGGATGGAACAGACGTACACCTGTGTGAGACTGTATTAGTGAAGCAGGGTGGGTGGGATGGAACAGATGGAGGAAGAAATGATGCCACCGGTTCACACCAGCCTTTTCAGTGCAGCAGAGCCACACCTGCTGTGAGTGTAACACTAACAACATTGCTGTGAGTCTTCTGTTTTTTTTTTTTATATTCATGCCACCATTATGCCAATTACTTTTAAATTGTCCCTATGACTCAATAATTTCCATCGCATTCTGCTGCACGTCCCATACCATTGGGTTGTCCTCGCTGCTGGATAAACTTGTGCAATGCTTAGCTCTGTTTGAATTCAAGTACTGGCTCAACAAGCTCCCAAACTATTTGTGCTCCTTCCTTCCCCGCACCCCATTGTGGGCACCACCTCTGCTCCCATGCTGGCAGTAGGTTTGGTGTTCTACTTAGGATATTGCCTTCTAGTCATATTCTTTCAATTTCAGTCTCCCTCAAGTGTGGAACAACTTTATCTTCAGCAGTAGTTCTCTTTCCTAACTACTGCCAGACTGCCAAATGGTTACTCAAAAGATGTATTGTATCCTACTGTGATTGTACCTGATTTACTGATTATTGGGATGCCCTGTATATCTTCTGTATATCTAAACAGATACAGTATTATTGCTGGTATATGTTTTATGTACTATGACTTGGGTAATGCCGCAATGGATATTAACAGGCACCTATCAGTGATATTTTGCTCACTCCAGACCTACCGTGAGGGAGAATATTGGAATAGTCTCACTCTAGGTCTCCAGGGACAACTATATTCTCACAGTAGGTCCTCATTGGCTGGCGTCAGCAGTGTAAGCAGTGTACTTTTACTTTCAGAACCTCCAGCTGACTCGCGTTCGACTCCAGCCAGCCTCTTTCTGTTCAAAATGTCCCTACAGTGCTGCCCTACTCACAAAAGGTACATCATAAAACTTGAAAACATAAAACCATATTATTTGAAGCACATTTTGGCATAACTACCTATTCTCACACTCACTGCTGTTCTTACCTTTCTCTCCTGACCGATCGCCACTCCAACCAGCACTTTCCTGCCGTCAGCCTCTTATCATACCCGAGTGTCTGTCCTGAGCATCCCCACCCTGCTAGGCCTCTTCCATGTCTTCCTTGAGCTGCTACATTCTATGCTGCCTCCTGACTCAAAGATACGCCGATTTATTTATTTAAAATATTCACCAGGAAGGCATACTGAACAGGATTGCTCATTTTCAGATGTGTCATGGGGGAGGAGGAAGGAAATACAGTTCATATCAGTAACAATAGATACAGCATTAGAATATGAACATACAAAATTGCCAGCAGATAAAGGCCTTCTGGTCTATCGAGTCTGCTCAAATGTGCAGCTAGCAGCCCTTATACTGCAGCTGCCCTCCCACCCTCCCCTTACCCTGTCCCATCCTCTTTGAAGCAGCCCACTGTTCTACAGGATACCACTTCCTTTGGCAGTGCATTCCACCCAGACACCACCTTCTCCATAAAAAGTGTCTCCTCATTTCCCACCTGAACTTCCCTTCCAATCGCAGATCATGCCCGCAAGTGTCCTCCCCTCCTTAATTTGAAAAGCCCTTCCGAGCCTGTCTTATTTATTCCGTCATGTACTTGACGGTTTGTCATGTCATCCGTCCTCCTTTCCTCCAGGGGTTCATGTTCAACTCCTCAGCATGCTCTCTTAGGGTAAGTCCCTAGACCTCGATCATTTTGTTGCCCTGCGCTGCACTGCCTCCAGTAACCTTCAGGTACAGTTGCCAGAACTGCATGCAGTACTCTAGGTGTGGTCTAACCAGTGACCTATATAGTGGCAGGATCACCTCCTCCCTCCTAGAGGATATGCCTTTGGCAATACAAACCAGAAACATGTTGGCCTTTGCAGCTGCCTTTCTACACTGTGCTGAGTGTTCGTTGCTCCCGTTATGATCACCCCCAGATCCTTTTCCTCCTCTGTCTTGGCTAGTTGAACTCCCTACTAGCTGACAGCTCCTCCTGGAGTTTTTGCACCAAAATGTAGCACCTTACATTTCTTGGCATTGAACCCCAGCTGCCAAGTGTCTGATCAGGCTTCCAGTTTTGCCAGATCACCTTGCAACCCTGCCACCCTCCAAAGTCATCCACTACTGCGCCCATGTTGGTGTCCTCTGCAAACAGACTGATCTTGCTCTTGATGCCTTCTACTCGGTGCTCCTCCTCCTCGGACCTTCCCCATTGATGATTGTGGTGCAGCCGGCCCTGACAAAGCCGCCACCGCACTTCTCCAGCTGCCTCTGAAGGAAGAGCAGAGGCCCCAATCCGGAGCTCCCTCCACCTATGGACCTTCCCTGTTGCTGATTTGCAGTGCATCTAGCCCTGACAAAGCCACTGCCCATGCTTCTCCAGCCACCTCTGAAGGAAGAAAGAATCGGTTCCACTGCACAGTCTATCAGCGACCGCACCTTTCTCCCCTTATATCCAATTTGTTACTTCATTCTGCAAGCTCCTCTGACTGGCTACCCCTGATTCTGTAGCTACCAGCAGCTCCTTTGCCACAATTTCTTACTGTAACTGCTGCTGATTTTAAATTTGTATCTTAGTGATTTTTTAGCCACAGCTAATGTTACATTTTTAGCATGCTGAATTGTTCTTTGATTCTGACTGTTTTCTACCTGCCTCCTTCCCCACCCAATTTCCTCCCAGTCTGCTCCTCATTGTTTTGCTAATTTTATCTCCTCCCTACCTTGTGCTGATTCCCTGTCCCTCGACCTGTCTGCCCCCTGCCCACCACTTTACTCTCTGACTTAATTCCTGCTCATCCTCTCTCCCTTTAGAGGAGGCCTGACTCGGGTGCTCCTCCTCCTACAGACCTTCCCTGTCACTGATTGCGTGCAGTTGGCCCTGACAAAGGTGCCACCAGCACTTCTTCAGCCACCTCTGAAGGAAGAAAGGTACAGTTGTACTCTGCCCACTCTCCACCCTCCTGGGTGCATTTCTTGTATAGCCCTCGTGTATCAAGTGTCGATGTTCCCATCTGTTCATTATACTCTAAATCCACTAGAGGGAGTCCTCAATCCACCCTAGCTCAAATTCCTTTCTCTAGATGCACCCTCCATTTTACTGGTGCCTCCCCATTGACAGCAGCTTAGTACTTGAATATGTCCATAAGAATGCTTACTGCTCTGTGCCTATGCTTAATACTCCTTCCTCTCCTCGCCATATCCCCAACCACCTTATCTCCTACCCTTTGATTCTCCTCCTTTCCACTGCCCTCCTTCCGTATTCACCCCAAGTTTCCCTAGTGGTGATTCCATTCTCCACCCATTTAAAATGGGTTCACTTAGTATCGGGCCACTTGCCACACTCCTGTTTGTACTGCATTCATATGTCCTATTACTGCAAATAATTACACGGCTGCTACCTCCCTTGCTCCCCACTCCCTCATGCCTTGGCTCTCACTCCCGGTACAAAAATACCAAACTCCATTTCTATTATCGTGTTGCTACTTCTTGCTGCTGGGATATTGATCCCAACCCAGGTCCTGCCCTACCACCGGTCCTCTGCCCATGAACTCGTGCTCTAACTCACCTCATCGCCTACTCTACTCCTCCCTCATGGCCTCAGGATCATTCACCTTAATATACGGAGCTTCTCCCAAAACTCAACCTGATCCCACCACTAGTCATTTCACTCAATCCTGGCATCCTCATCCTATCTGAAACTTGGTTAAACAACAAAATCCCTGATTACTACCATGTCCATCCCCGGCTATATGCTTTCCGACAAGACCATGCAACCCATGGTGGTGGCGTGGCAATCTCACTTCCTCCTCCTCACTCCAAGTCACCACTATCATATCTTCATCCATTCCTCAGCATATGAGGCACTAGTTATAAGACTAGCCCTGCCTTTCTCCATCCCCATTTATGTAGCTGGGATTTACTGCCACCCAGGCCTCAACTCAATCATTGCTGCTGAACTCCTCACCACCATTAAGTTTCAAGCTACTGCAGGTGAGCTATACATAAGGGGCGTATTTCAATCTTAACTGGTTGGCCTCCTCCTAAGGAAAACACACAGTGAACTAACTGCCCTAAACCTCACCCAGTTAATCCACAAACCAATGTGCCTCAACCATAAAACCCTTATCCACTCTCTGATAGACTGGGCTTGCACCCTCACTGAGTCATTTGATCAGGGCTACTCGGACGCTCTAAGTGATCATCATATGATCTTCCTGGTCTCAAAAAGTCACAGACCAAAATCCCACACAAAATACTGATGACCCAGTCTTACAAATCACTTGACCTTGCCCCCTTCATTATGATCGAACCCAAACTGACTGGTCACCAATCAGACAGCTAATTCTTTTGACCATGCATTAGCCTACTTTAAGGATAACCTCAACACTTTGAACAAGCATGCCCCACTAAGGTGCACCAGAGTTCACGGAATCCACCTCCACGGGTCACCCCTGTATGTTTGGCCTCTCAGCATGCCCATGATCATGCTTGGAAAATGAACAAAGTGTCCAAGCTGCTTAGTGACCTTGAAAATACGGGCCCTTCGCAAAGTATAGTTGTGAACTTACCGTGAATGGTAGATCTTCAAGGGTATCTCTTGAGCAGGTAATACACTTGGGTCATCGCTAGAGGGTGCTCTTGTGCATGGCAGCTTTCTTCTAGCATTCTTTTCTAGGGGCCGCCCACATGACATCATCATCCTGCACCTATATAAGAGTGCATGCATCCTCTGTAACCACCAGATTCCGCTTCGTTAGTGAGGACCGAGGTACCTTAGGTATCCTTATGTGTGTGTGTCTATATTTGGATCAAGTTCTCTCTACAGAAGGAGGAGCTGGAGACAGGGACCATACCTGCTGCTAGAGATACCCTTGAAGATCTACCGCTACAGTAAGTACGCAACTGTACTGTCCTCCATGGGATAATCTCTTGCAGCAGGTAATACACTTGGGATGACTCCCAAACAGTAAACACAGGAAGAGTGGAAAAGTTATGACAGAAGGTCTTAGGACAGCATGGCCAAAGGCTATCCTACGGCAAGAAGCAACGTCTAAATTGTAGTGCTTCATGAAGGTATGTATTGTTAACCATGTGGCTGCATTGCAGAGATCCATGATAGATGCCCTTTGAAGCAGGCCACTGTAGTGGCCATGGCTTTGGTAGAATGGGCTTGGACAGGTCCTGGTAATGGATTGTTATACTTTATAACAAAGGTTATACAATGTGCCAACCAGTTGAAGAGGGTCTGTTTAGTGACCAGAAAGCCTTCCTGGTTGGGGAAAAGGTAACAAAAAGCTGAGGAGTCTTCCTGAAAGATTTGGCATGATTTGTATGTCTCAAATGCGATGAACATCTGACACGTGTAGGAGGTATTCTCCTGAATTAGAATACACAGGGAGTAGACTGGCAGTTCTGTAGACTGTTTGGACTGATACAAAGGACACTGTTTTTATGGAAGATTAAGTAAGTTCTCTACACATTAGGGCATGAAGCTCAGAAATACGTTGAACTGAAGTGACAGCTACTAGAATAAGGTCTTCCAGGCTAGGAAGTGGAGGTTGCAAGTAGCTGCAGGCTTGAAGGGGTCGAGGTCAGCTTTTTCCAGCAGGAAATTTAAGTTCCAGTGGAGGGTGGGCCGTCTAATAGGAGGTTTTAGGTGTAATATACCTCTTGGAAACATCTTGGCAAGGTGATGCTGTTGAAAGGCTGAGATAGAGGCCCTCAAGGTGAGCAAAGCCAAGTAGTCTAAAACCTTAGTCAATGGACATGAATAAGGTCCAAAGACCAGGAAGCGCCCATATGGAAGTGTTTCCTTTTGGCATGATAGGTTTGCCTGGTAGATGGTTTATGTGAGGCCAAAAGAATGTTGGCCACTGGTAAGGAGATTTGAAGGCGGGCTATGAAAGCATCCTCAGGAGCCAAGTGTGAAGGTGTAGTGACTTCAGGTTGGGGTGAAGAAGGGTTTCCGATCCTGTGTCAACCGGTCTGGCCTGATGGGCAATGGGATTGGGTCCGCTACTGAGAACTATTGAAGTAGGGAAACCATCCTGCCGAGGCCACAGAGAGGCTATGAGAATCATGGTGGCAGGTTTGAGTTGTAGTTTCAGTAAAGTCTGTTGCAGGAGTGGGACGGGGAAAGCATAAAAGAACCCTGTCCATGTTAGGGACAGGGCATTGATAGACAGTCTCTTTCTGTTCAGGATAATGGAATAGTATCTGGGTATGCGGTGATGGTCAGGGAGGCAAGAGGTTGAGGCGCAGGGTCCCCACAACCAAAAGACCATCTGAAGAACTTTGTGATGAAGTGTCCACTTGTGCGTGGAGGTCTGGCAATTGAGAATGTCGGGCAAGGTATTGTTGCATCCCGTTAGATGGACGGCAATCAATGATAGATGTTTAAGTATGGCTTCCTACCGAACGCAATTACCTCCTGCAGACAGCACAGAATTTGGTACCTCCTCGTTTGTTCAGGTAATACACCACCGAGGTGCTGTCTGATTGGATTAGTAGAGGCCCTGGAGCGAGGTGGGGATAATAAGCCCAATGGGCGAGGCAGACCGCTCTCATTTCCAGTAGATTTATATGAGGAGGGATGGGGTACAGGGGCCACTTGCCCTGCACCTGTAGGGACCCAGGTGCACTCCCAAGCTGTTGGAGGTGCATCCGTGGTCAGTGTCTGCTGGGAGGAGGGACTGAAGGGCATGCTCCAAGATAGGTTGACACGATGGGTCCACCAGTCTGCTGCCAAGCATAGAATGGGAGTGACTCAGATTCTATCTTTGAAATCCCCTGTTTCTTGCCTCCGCTGACTTTGAAGATTCCTATGGATTGGTCTCATTTGCAGACAGGCAAAGGCTACTATGGGATGATCATGTGCCATATGTCCTAAAAAGGCATAACAGGTATCTGGCTTTGATAAACTGCTGATTTTGTATCTGGGAAGCCGGAGACAGAAGTCAGTCTTGTGTGTCTGTAGGTAAGCCCCAGCAGAGGTGGTGTCCAGAATGGCTCCTATATACTGGAGCTGTTGGGTAGGGGTTGAATTGGATTTGGGCCAGCTGACCGTAATTCCTAGGGACTTGAACAGAGTGTGGGTTGCCTAGAAGGACAAGAGCAGAGAGGATTTGGAATCTGCATTTATGAGCCAATCGTCTAAGCACGGGAAGACGAAATGTCCATCCCATTGTAAGGCTGCCACCACCACTAGGCACTTGGTAAAGACTCTCAGGGTGGATGAGAGGCCACCAGGAGTCCCTAAATTGGTAGTGTTGTCCTAGCAGGTAGAAGCGAAGGAACCGTGGTGGGTGGGGTGTATGAGGATATGTAGGTAGGCATCTTTCATGTCTAATGCACATAGCCAATCCCTTGTTTTAACATTGGCATGATGGATGTTAGTGGCCATTCAGAACCTTTTGTGCTGAATGTGTAGGTTCAGTTGTCTAAGGTCTAGTATAGGTCTGAGATCCCCTGTGCATTTTGGTATCGGAACAAATGGGAGTAAAATCCCTGATGGCACTCCAAAGAGGAACTAGATAGACAGCATTCTTATGAAGAAGTGCCTGGGTTCCTCTTGAAGAATGGCAATATGGTCAGGTGGGTGGGTGATAGAGGTGGAGGATGAAGGGAGGCAATGAGGTGAGTTCCAGTGTATGCCCCATCCGTATGATCTGAAGCACCCACTTGTTTGATATTATCGCTTGCCAGGCTTCTAAATGAAAGGCAAAGTGACACCCATGGCTTCCAAGGCCTGGTCAGGGAAGTTTGGGTGGCCCCAGTTGGTCACTGGGATGTGGGCTGCTGGCTTCTCTCGAGGAGTGGAGTCCTTGGAGGTAGGAGTGGTGGTCCCAATGTTGACTTAGAATGACCATGAAATCCACCTCTATAGGTACCTCTGTGTTTGCTGCTTCTCTTTGATTGAAAAGAGATTGTGAGCAGTACTGGTAAGAGGGTTGTGAAGAATGATACATGCCATGTACTGTACATAAAGTCTGACCTGAAGCTTGAGATCATCCAGAAGCGCCTGGATGCTTGGACCAAAAAGTCTAGATCCACTAAAGGGGCATTTCCACTGTGCTGCACATCTGCAAATTTGACACACGTGAACAAGCATGTTGTCTAAGGGTAACACCTGGAGCCGATATCTTTGGCAGAGGGTGTCCACCGCACTTTATACCCTTGAAAGGAGCAGATGTCGAGGGATGGAGTTGCTAGTTTAAATTGTTGCCAATAATTGGTCCTTCTCCTGAGGAGGGAGTTTATTGACTAGTTCTATAGCAGAGGACCACAGGGTACATTGGTATTTAACCATGTGTCCCATACAGTTTACAATTATGAGAGTCATGGTACCCACCTGGAATACCTTCTTCCCAAGGTAATCAAGATGGTGGGATTCCTTATCAGGGGTAAGGAGCTCATGTGCTTTGGACATTTGGTACAATCATGAGCCCTGTGATTACTACTGAATCAGCTTCAGGAGTAGTGGAAAGGAAAGGATGGTCAAGAGGAGCCTGGTATAGAAATCCACCTTTCTAGGAATTGTGGAACAATTGAGGCTGATTCCAAGCAGCCAGCACTGTATTTTGATGAGTTTGTATAAGTGGGGTACCACAACAGGTTCCTCAGGGAGTTCAAGAATATCCTGTTCCATAGTTGAAAACCCTGTGATTTTTGGAATTTGGACCATCATCTCATGGAAGGATGGGTCACCAGGAGAACAGGCAGCTGCTTGACGGGAGGCATCCTCATTCAAGGAGATGGTTGAACTAGAGGACAGAGAATGGGTGTCCAGGTCCTGGGCTCAAAATCTTCAAGATCTCCTGGAAAACCTTGAGGAAATTCTGCCTCTTCTGAGAAATATTCTTCCTCATAGGATGGGGGACCAAGCCAAAGAAGGTCCTGTAACACCTTGAAAGCATTTAGGTGGAGGGTGGGAGAACGGAAGGGCAACCCGCCTCACCTGGAGTGGAAGACTGAGAACCCGTCTATCACTTACAAAACCTGTTGTACCACGGTTGCCACGTCCATTGAAGTAGCAGTGGAGGGTGGGGCAGGTGGCCTCTAGGAAACAAGAGGAATCATGGAAGTGATTGGGCATGATGTATAAACAGGTCTGGTCCTGGGTGATAAATACCAGGGTCTCGGTCCTTATCTGGTTGGCCCTCTGAGAAAATGGTTGTGGAGGAGGAGGGACTGTGACCATTGAAAATCCTGTAGTCGTCCTCATGAAAATCTGACCTGTCATCAACGGGCAGTAAATGGGAAGGTAGTAAATGCTTAAAAGTAGCCATCGCCGATGGTAAATGAACCATTGTCGACGGGAGTCACCGAACTAACATAAGGTTCTGTAGAAACTGTTGAAAGGGCACTAGAAATGCCATCAATGAGAGGGTGTAAACTCCCATTGATGAGGTAGCGGTTCTAGAGGGCATCGTTGATGGTTGAGCATCAGTAACGTGGCCGCCAACGCAGTGTCTGCCTGATGAAGATGAGGATGATTTGTCCTTATCCTGCTTATGCTTTTTGTGTGAAGCTGTAGTGGAGGTCCCTTTGGGATGGGCCCTTTTTCTAAGAGAGACAATTTCTGCTCCATTAGATGTGATTCAATTTCCTGCAGTCGTCTGCATGTTGCCTGGGTGAATTCCTGGCAGTGCCTGCAGGAGATGGTGTCGAGTGGGACCCAGACACCTAACACAACGTTATGGTTGTCATAGCAGTAGATCTTCCTACTGTAATGACATGACTGAAAAAGTGATGACTTACTTGTAGATTCTTTAGACATTCATCGATGAAGATTGGAAACAGAGGAAAAATCCGTTCCAGCTCAAGTTTTCGCCGATGACTGCTTCACAAGCGCTAAACTGCAGCGCGAGCTGAAGACAGCGGGAAAATGAACTGAGGATGCCTGGGGTCACTTCTACCTTTATATAGGTGCAGGATGATGGCGCCATGTGGGTGGCCCCTAGAAAAAGACTGCTAGAAGAAAGTTGCCGGTGCACAAGGGTGCCCTCTGGTGACAACCCAAGTAGCTACCTGCTGCAAGAGATTATTCCCGTGGAAGATCTCATGTACTAAAGCCATCAGGTTGGCAAAAGAGAATACTTACTCTCCTCTTTTCAAACTAACATTGCCACCCTTCCAGGTTCTGGAAGGCCATTCACTCCTTTTCTCCCCAACCACCTGCACTGCTTCTAAAGGTAAACAATTCCTCATCTCCAACCACCTCACCATCTCTTCAGAATTCAACACCTACAGTACTTTACATCTTGTGCTTCTGCCCTCCTATCATCTCTCCCTCCCCTGCCCTGCCCCTGTATCCTACAATCACTCCATCCACCCCTGTCTCACTGACTGACATTTTGAAGCTCTCCTAGCTCTCAACTCAAAAGGAGTATCCGGGATGGTCTTGACCCTAAACTGTTATCACCCGTGTCCGCAATCTTTTTTTTAACTTTCTATTTATCCACCTTCTTACCCCAGAGCTATGCTTCTTGAGAGACACAACCACCACCCCACGACTTGCCTTAACTGATTCCCCAAGCCCCCCCATGGAGCCCGTGGCTATACCTCCCAGGCAGAGTACGGGATGGGACCGAACATCCAATGCTTCAATATCTCTGGTCCCCTGGTGGTCAGACAGGCAGTCGCTATTAGGGTCGGTGTCTGCACCCGCTTACCCATGCTCCGCCAGGTTTCTTTCCCTTTTCTGAGGAAGTGGCCAGCTCTGATGTCAAGGCATTACACAGACGACCGCCACTCCCAGCCCCTCTCTTGTACATGCTCCTGCACTTGCTGTTTCTCTGGCCTCCAGCAGGCCAGCCAAGCCAGGCAAATGCCCCCTAACTCCTGGGAGAGAGAGCTGTCCCTCGGATGCTCATCCTCTCCCTCCCTGTTGATCCCCGACGACCCAGTCTCATTCCCAAACCTGGGGTCGCAGGTGATGCGAGGTGTGGCGACCAGCGCCTCAACCCTCAGCGCCACCAGGCCAAGTACATCTGCTATCTCTTCACCACTATCTGACCTTCTAAACCCTCTCTCTCTCCCTAGCATCTGTCCCTTCTGACTGGAAACATGCTACTGCCCTCCCTCTACCTCAGGGAGGTGACTCTTCCACCCCAAGCAATTAGTGTCTGATTTCGTCTCTTCCAGCCCTGACTAAGTTCCAGGAACATCTGGTCCTCTCTCAGCTCACCTCCTCTCTCTCGACTCCTCCTTCTCTCCCTTCCGATCTGGCTTTAGAGAAAATCACTCTACCATGACCTCCTTCTTAGACTCACCGACTCTATACTCGCAGGGATGGATGGTGTCAAATTACTTCAGCCATTTTGCCGACTTCACTAAGGCTTTTGACATGGTCTCCACGCCTCCTCCTAGGTACCCTTACTTCAGCTGGCCTGTCTGACTCTTCTACCAGTTGGTTTTAGAGCCTACCTGGTAGGTAGGACACAATCAGTCTGGATAGTTGATGCAATATCCCTCTCCAAATACACACTGGTGTGCCACAGGGATCAGTGCTAGGCCCACTACTATTCTCTATCTTTGAAACAATCTCCTGACAGTCTGTTCATCTTCCTCCATACATATATATGCAGATGACACTGTCCTGTCCACCTCCGCCATTCCTCCTCCGATGCAGCAACCAGACACCAACTTGACTTCAGCAAGGTTCAACAGTGGCTTCTTTCCCATCAACTTTCCTAAACGCCAAAAGACAATCTCCATGACCTTTGGCACTAGTCAGAGACTCTCCAGGCTAAACTCCCTACCTTCCTTCCACACCCTAGATGGGACTACCATCGAGAACATCCTCATTTTGGTACCTTGGGGCTGGCTAGACCAACACCTCAGTTTCTCTGGACGCCATCCTGAAAAACTGGCGTCCAAACTCTCGCGCCCTGTAATGGGAACCATAGCAGTCTACCTCTTATGCTAGGCGCAAACTCCTCAGAAAATATTATCTATTTTTGACTACTGTGACATGGTCCACAGTGCTGCTCCCAAGTTCTCCCTAGCCAAACTGGATACACTTTTCACCTCTTTCTGTCGCTTCGCTTTGGACTCCCCACCCACCCACCACTGTAGACCACGCTCTCTGGCCATTGGACAACAGATGTCTCTCCCACTGCACCAAATTTATCTCTAAATTCTGGTTTGGCATACTACTCTTACCTTTCTTCCTCCCTTCCACTCCCACATCACTCTCTCAGATCAAATGATTCTCACTATTTTGCCTGTCCCCACTGCACTACAACAATAGGCCAGTCTGTGTTTTCATGTCGGTTCCCTAAACTCTGGAACTCACTACCTCCTCAAATTCATCAGTCCTCGTCCCCCTGTCCTTATCTTTGGCCCTACTAAACTTCTTCTCCCAACTGCAACTGCCCCTACACATTTTCCTTATACTCTCTCCATTCTGTCTCGCTTCTGACCTCTCCCTAACCATCATGCTCTCTAAGCCCTTAATAGCACTTAAATGTAATGTTCACATTACATAATTGATCAGCAGATAAGGACCGCTTTTGGCCCACCCAGTCTGCCCATCTCCTGCCTACTGGATAAGCTGCAGATCCTAGTTAACCAGCAGCTCATTTCTTTCCTACCCCCACCCCCAGAATTGCCTTTATGACTGTCCCATGCATGCTTGAATTCGCCATTGTTTTTGACTCACGACCACCTCCGAAGGCTGCCCATGCATCCACAACCCTTCTGTGAAAAAGTACTTCTTAAATTACCTCTAAGCCACCCCCTCTATCTTCAAATTGCCCCCTTGTTCTTGCACACCTCTTTTTTGAAAGATGCTACCCTCTTGGACTTTGTTGATTCCCTTGAGGTACTTGAAAGTTTTTATCATGTCCCCCCTCCTCCTTTTGGGATTACGTGTCTCCTGGAAAGGCCCTGGGGAGGGGGGTACAGAAGGGGTACATGCACATTGTGGAACTTATGTCCCTGCTTCATCAATTGTGTATTACCCTACTCATTTTCTATGAATTTTATACTGTATATATCCTGTATTGAATTTTATGTAGCCAGTATTGGCATATGTACATGTACTACCCTTCTGTACCCCTCCCCAGGACGCACCGGGAGACACGTAATCCCAATTGTTGAGTGTGCCTTCCTGGAGAAACTTTTCAATAAATAAATGCCTATGAGATGTCTGCTATGAAGATCCCAAACAACACTGGTCCCAGTACAGAGCCATGTGGCACCCCACTTGTCACCACCTTGAGAGATGAGTGCCCCCCCACCACCACCCTCTGCTGACTCCCTTGCAGCCAGTACACCACCCATCCCACCATCTTCGTCCCCAACACTGTGCCTTCCAATTTATTTCCTAGTCTCATGCGAGTTGTAATCAAAGGCCTTACTGAAGTCTAGGTACAGGACATCCACTGCATGGTCCTTATCTAATTGCCTGCTTACCCAGTCATAGAAACATAGAAGTTGATGGCAGATATGACCACAAGGCCCATCCAGTCTGCCCATTTCTTTCTGCCTTTATGAATGTGCCATAGGCCTGTACTCTGTCAATGGCCTATTTAGTCATACCTCTGTATTGTTCCCTTATGCTCATCCCATGCGTGTTTGAAACCCTGCATTGTATTCATTTCCACCACTTCCTGAGGTAGGCTGCTCCAAGCATCCACCACCCTTTCTGTGAAAAGAACTTCCTAACATTACCACTTAATCGGCCTCCTCTAATCTCATGCTGTGTCCTCTTGTCCTGCTATTTTTCTTATATTCCAATATATTAGACTCTTTTCACCTTGTTAATGCCCTTAAGATGTTTGAATGTTTCAATCATGTTGGGCTGGAGGAACGAGGTGTGAACAAGCTTGGTACATCCAGCAGACCTGACCTGAGTCTGATTCTCACAACTGCACTTGCATATACTGTGTCACTCTGAACAAGTCACTTAACTGCCCAGTGCTCCCAGGTCGCCCATGAAAACAGACACTTGTGCCTAGTGGGCCTTACCCGTTACCAAAGACTAAAAATAAAAAAATATCACCACTTTCCCTCCTTTGCTCTAGGGTATACATATTGAGCTCCATTAATCTGTCCTCATATGTTTCTGATGCAGTCCCTGCGCCATTTTGTTGCACTGCACTGGACTGCCTCCATTTTGTTAATGTCCTCATGCATGTGTGGCCTCCAGTACTGCTCGTAATACTCCAGATGAGGCCCTAACAAGTGTCTTGTGAAGAGGGATTATTACCTCCATCTTATGACATGTGATACCCTACTACACACCCCAGCATCCTCTAGCCTTACCTACTGCTTTTGTGGTCTGCTTGGATGATTTCAGGTCATCTGTGATGATGATACCCAAGTCTCTTTCTTTCCTTGAGATTGCCAGCAACTCCCTCCCAACCTATAGGTAGCTACAGGGTTTCTCTTCCCTATGTGCCTGATCTTGCACTTCTTTGCATTAAACCCTAGTTGCCACCTAATGACCATTTTGCCAGTTTATCCTGATCTCTTCTTATTCTACCCACCCCATCTGTGTCATCTACTCCGTTGCAGCTCTTGGTGTCATCTGGAAACAGACAAACCTTACCCTTCAGTCCATCTGTAATGTCACTGATGAAGATATTAAATAGGACTGGTCCCAGGACTGATCCCTGAGGTACCTCACTTGTGACTTGCATCTCTTCTGACTGTATACCATTTGCCACCACTCTGTTTTCTGCCCGCCAACCAGTTTGCCACCCAGTTGACCAAACTCTGACCCACCCTGAGCCTATCCAGCTTATTAATCAATCTTCTATGTGGAACAGCATCGAAAGCTTTGCGAAGTCAAGGTAGACGACATCAACTGCACCCTTGGTCCACCACTCTGGTTACCCAGTCAAAGAAATCTATGAGATATGTTTAACAGGACCTTCCTGTTGTAAACCCATGCTGTCTTGGATCCTGTGTTCTATGGTTCCAGGTGTTGCACTATCCTTTCCTTAAGGAGTGCCTCCATAATCTTGCCCACTACTAAGGTAAGACTGACTAGTCTGTAGTTCCCTGCCTCCTCCCTGCTGCCTTCTTGTGGAGCGGGATTACATGAACCCTTCTCTAGTCTTCTGGAACCTCTCCTGTGCTCAGAGACTCACTAAACAGTTCTGCTAATGGTTCTGCTAGTTCCACCCTTAGCTCCTTTAGTACCCTGGGATGTATGCCATCAGGTCCTATTGCCTTGTCTACCCTGAGCTTTTGCAGCTTTTGTTGGACCCTTTCTTTTATGAAGGGACTTGTGCACACCTCCATCCCCCGTGTCCATGGTACTGAGCTGTGGGCTCTGCCTCACCTTCTCCTCAGTAAACACTGAGCAGAAGTATCTATTTAGGATAGATGCTTTTCCTTGGTCCTCCTCCACACACTCCTCTCTCCTTTGATCTTAGCAATACCTCCTCTGAACTTTCTCCTTTCACTAATGTATCTATACAAAGCCTTGTCCCCTTATTTTACTATCTGTGCTAGTGTTTCCTCAGTTTGGGCCTTTGCCTGCCTTACTGCCTTCTCTTAGGGAAGTTTGATATGCCTCCCTATCTTCGTCACACCGTTCCCTTATATTTCCTGAAGGCCAACCTTTTGACTCTGATCTTTCTGCTGCTGTTTTGAGAACCAAAGTGATTTCCTCCTTCTTTTGCTCTTGCTTTTTCCCTAACACAATGGGATGTTGCATCAAGTATTGCATCCTTAATGCTTGCCCACTAGCCTGTACCCCTTACCTGTATTTCTTCTTGCCAGGGCTAGTTTAACTTTACTGACCATCTTATCAAAGTCAGCTCCTCTGAAGTCCCATATTTTTGCCTTGGAATGTGATGATTTAGTTCTAGTGGCTAAACTGAGCCACACCATGTGATGGTCACTGGCCCCAGGTGACCTTTCTATCTGGAGATGTGATCCTTCCCATTAGTCAGCACTAGATCCAGGATAGCCCTGTCTCTTGTGGGTTGTTGTACCAGTTGTTTGAGGCCCTCTCTCTGCAGGGAATCCACTACGTGTCTAGTTCTGGTGGATGTTCCTGCTGATTTTGACCAATCTGTATCTGGCATGTTGAAGTCTCCCATTATCAGAACCTCCTTTTAGCTGTCGGTTTTGTATATCTTCTAACAGTAATGTGTCTGTGTCCTCCCTGGTCTGTAGGCCTGTAAACAACCCCAGTTCGTATGGCTGTCCCATTTCCTGTTTCCACAGTGACCAACAGTTGTTCTTGCTCCTTATGTATATTCTGAATTTCTAGAGCTTTGATATTTCCATTGACATAAAGGGCCACTATCTCCCCTCCCTTTTTTGCACCTTGGTCTCTTCTGAACAGTACATAGCCGGTACTGAAGTCTCCCAAGTGTGGTTACTGGTGAACCATGTCTTGCTAATGGCTACTATGTCCAGTTTAGCCTCTGTCATTGTTGCCTCCAGGTCTGGATCTTGTTTTCCAGACTGCGGGCATTTGTGTACATGATTTTTCCATTGCCGATTTCAGTACGTTAGTTGTTGGGTGAGATCTGGCATTTCCCTGTGTGTTGTATGGGAGCTGGACCTTTTTCTTACCTGGTAATGCAAATGAACTACAAACATGCTGAACTCCTGTTTGATCACTAGCTGAGGGGGGAGAAGTGTTCTTCCCATTCGATGTATTGAGTGCTGCACCCCTCCCCATTTCTAGTTTAAATATTCTGCAAAGACATCAAACTTCTGCCCCAATGCACTGACTCCCTCCTTAGTCAGATTCAGTCCATCAAATTTAAAGAACTTTCACTCCCAAAACTGTTGCCAGTGACCTACAAATTTGTGTCCTTTTTCCTGGCACCAGCCCTTGAGCCACATGTTTAACTCACTCTATTTCCCCTTCTCTCTGACCTTCCATCCATCTACCCCCTCTCCCAGACTGGCAGGATCTCAGAGAAGGAGATGCCAGATGAAATGGATGGCAGTTTGTCTCCCAGCCTGGTCAGGTGTTCCTTGGTCTCCACAACTGATCAGCTGGTGTGTTGATAGTCCCTATGTGTGACCAGGACGTCCTTGTGTTCTCCTGCTTCCTGCATGATTTTAGCAGTGTGGTCAGTGTCTTCCATGCTGATGTACTTGGGAGACATTTGACCATTATCCTTGGTTGGAGGTAGGTATCGTCCTTGAATCATGGAGTCTCCTATGATCAGAAATGTTTTGGATTTCCTTTTGCTGTTTTGTTTTGGTCCCTGTTTTGGGTGAGTTTGGTAGCACTAGCTCCTGTGCTGCAATGTCCTGCTCTGCAGTGTCCTCTGCCCTTTGTTTGATTTCAGAGATAGAGGCAGATACCTGTTTGTAGTTTTTATATGGTTTGTGGAGGTGATATGTTGGTGAGCACTGAGTGATGAGGCACCCGATTTGCCCCTCCTAACCACCTGCTAACCTCCCAGACCAACTACCCTCTGTGGTTGAGGTGCTTCAGTTGAATATTGGGAACATGGCGGGCGGTTCTAGTAATATATTTCCTCCTGAATGAGATTTGAGGTGTGCAATCTCTGCCCATGCTGCCCAGAGCTGAGCTCTTAGGTCTCCAATGGTGCAGCATGTAGGACAGCGTCCTGAATCCTGTATAGCTGCCCTTTGAAAAGTGTCCTGCAGTACCCGACGTTAATAATATCCATTCCAGTTGAGTTGCTGAGTTTATAACCTGGTCTGAGTAATTAGAAGGAAAATGAAAGCAAAATATATTTTTAAATATTTTTTTTTGTTTTGTTTTGTATAACTTTTATAACAAGAAAATTAATTGTGCCCTGTAAGTGAGGTCACTGTGCGGATACCCTCCCCGATCCTCCCCTTCCTTCTTTGCTACAGGAAATGTCACAACTGTGCTACTGTATTAAAGGAGTGTAGCGTGGGGTGGTTGGGCCCTTCCCTGCTGAACAAGAACAACCACGGATCAAAGAAACAAGGAAGTAAGAGTAGAAACAATCAGCCAACAACAAATGTAGTAACCCTAATAGCTTAGCCTAATGATAGATAAAACTGTAAAACCTGTAAGCACCACCTGTAACAATCTCATTAAAGATATACCCTGCAAAAACACTTTGTTGCAGAGAAAATAAAGCAGTAACAGAAGATGTATCTTGCAAAAACAATTTGAATCAGAGAAGATTACAGCAGTAATCCGTAAGCACAAAACAGTGACAAACCTGTAGGCACTCCCTGTAATAAGGCAGCAGGAAGTATCCCTGCAACAGCAATTTGAATCAGAGAACAATAAAGCAGTAAAATGTAGGCAATAAATAATACATAGTACTCCACCAGTCTGGTCTGACAGGTTCTGCCTGAGACAAACCCATGCTGTCTGCCGTCCTGCGGCCCATTAGCCTCTAGGAGGAAACCAACCTCTCCTTCAGGATGGTCTCCATCAGCTTTCCCATGATGGATGTGATGCTCACTGGTCTGTAGTTTCTTGGCTCATTCTTGGGGTCGCTCTTGTGGTGGGTTACCATGAGCGCCATCCTCCATTCCTGAGGTACACTCCCGAGTCCAGGGAGGCATTGAACAGGTCTGCCAAGGGTTCTGCCAGGACTTTGCCAGTTCCTTTAGCACCCTCAGGTGTATACCATCTAGCTCAGGCACCTTGTCCACCCTCAGTGCCCTTAAGCCTCCAGTACCCTGCTCACCAGAATTCCCCATCTGTCACCTCCTCCCCTGCCCATCCTCCCACCTTCTTTGGGTATAGCCCTTTCTCTTTAGTAAATACTGAGTAGAAGTACTCATTTAATGATTCTGCCTGTTCTGCTTCTGTTTCCACCCATCCCTCTTGATCCTTATTATCAAGTCCTTACAACTCATTTTCTCTCTGATGTACCTGAAGAAGTCCTCATCTCCTCTCTGATGCCCTGTGTTAGCCCTAGTACACAACAGTTGCAAAAGATACAGCATTAGGATAATAACAATGCAACAGAATAATTGAGTTGCAGATTACAGTAAGTATACCATCTCAATATGGGACAGCAAAATAGCAATATTCAAGTAACACACTGTGGATAGTCACTCAGTTACAATTAATAGCAAACAATAATGGTAAGATTTCAATTCAATTTTTATTTAACCAGGCAAAAACATCATTGAGCAAAACTCATTTACAAAGATGGTCCTGGGTGAACAATTTAGAAAATACAATAAAACAGTGAAGAGATACAAATTAAGTAATGAGATTAACACAAAATTAATTTAAATACAATGAACAAAGACATAATAGTGCTAAACGGTATCATTGACTACCCACTAACATAACCAGAATATCCTAGGTGTAATTTAGACAGATAAAAGTAAGAGCTATAGGTAATGAAGAAGGAAGGGGTTTTAATGGGAATTAGATGGGGACGAGAAGAGGAAAGGTGGGAGGGGGTGAGGATGGGGAAAGAGCAGTGTGGGAAGGGGGCAAGGCAAAAGGCATAACAGTTGATAGCAAAATTGTGGGAGGGGAGAATGGTAGTAAAGGCTAGACAGGCTATGTAGAAGGAGTTTTAGGAGGAAGGTTGGGAACACAGGGACATAGGTTAAGCAGACAGGCTACACAAGGTGTGCTGACTAGGTTGTTGAACAGTTAGGGATGGCAGTTGCATGTTTCGTTTAGGACACTGTTTAGCAATGATTTGAAGGTGAAAAGTCCAGGAATATGTGTAAGTTTTACAGATTTCTGGAGCAAGTTCCATATAGGGAGAGGAGGGCAAAGCTGATAGATGGAGGCACCATAATGTGTTCTGACTTTCGGGACATCAAATATGACAAGGAGGAGCGCCTCAGGCAGTAGGACCCTTGTGCTCATTGGAAGAACTAGGAAATATATAAGGGCAGTTTATTTGAAATGGCTCTGTGACTCCACAGAGAGGCATTTCTCAGCCTCCTAGTACTGAGGAGGACCAGCCTAACATTGCATACAATGAGCAGTGGTGGGTATTAGGAGCATTTGTAATTAAACACGGGCATGGTGATATAACGTGTCAAATTTTGATAGGGTGGCTTTAGGACAACGGTTATAGAGACTCTATGAATATTGTATTCATTGATATTTATCAACTTATATTTATTAATATATAGATTCACATTAGGGTAGATGGAATATTTCTCAGAATTGGCTGTATCATTGTTAATTTTTAGCTATTACCATTGTTGTTGTTAGCATCATAATTGTCAATCCATTAGTTTATAGCTCCTAGGCCCTGTTCTAGATTATATAGATTATATAGATTATATAGATTGTATAGCACATAGGATTGATTATTAGCCAGATCTTTTTCGATAATTATGGCTCTTGATAATTAGATTTATAACAAGATATATTTATTTTGGTATTTTTGCACTTAGTCTATGTATTTGTATATTTATGTGTGTAATTTGTCTATTGGCCTTTTAAGCTTAGTACATATAGTAATCATACATATGTATATATTTATTTATAGTATTTATATGTGGTTGTTTACAGGTTTCTAGTAGCTTAGGTCATATATGTATAATATTTAGGGTGAGTATTTCTTTAAGGAAGCCCTTTAAAACATGTATGTTTAACTGACGTGGCCCCACCTTGATAAAGTATAAGCGCTAGAAACATTGGTGGATGGGTGTTGTGTGCTGTAATGAATCAGCTTTTTCTTTATTTGTAATAAGAAAAGAGATTTTTTTTGTACTTGACCTAGCTTTCAGGTCATTTTGTTGGGTCAGTCATCCTGTTGCTCTGCTTGTCTGCTTCCACTATACAGAATGTCCCCTGATCTATTAATAGAAGAAAGGTAGTTTGAACCAGTTTTATTTTTTCCTCATGGTTGAGAAGGTGTTTAATGTGATAGAATATACCCAAATGCTTACATAATTTTGTGGGTAGCTCATCAATGTGGTGTAGGAAGCTGAGTTTACTAAAGATCCAAAACCAAATATTTTGAATGTATTTATGATTTCCAGTGCCTACCTGAGGAGGGTTTGAATCTTCAAGTCATGGTAGTTCATCACAGATTTTATTGAAGGTGCTGAGAGAAGAACATGGCTTTAGCCATTTTTATGCTTGAAGAGTAGTTTCAACTGAAGAAGGTTGTGCTGAAGTATATCAAATTCTCTCTGTAACTCTGCACAAGCAAGTTCCAAGATGGGCTTAGCTGTATAGAGTACTGTGTCATCTGCAAAAGATACACATTTGCCATAGTGATTTTTGTGTTAATCTTATTTAAGAGGAGGAGTCCCAGTATTGACCCCTGTGACACCCCTTGAGGAAGTAGTTTGGTGGTGGGAGGTCCCATTGTGCCTGAACTTGTTTTCTGTCAGAAGATAAGATTTAAAACACTTCATGGCAGTATCATCTAGGCCAAGACAGTGCAGGGTGGATAGGAGCAACACATATTGACAGTATCAAAGGCCTTGCTTAGATCTAGAAAGTGTACAGATGTGTTTTTTGAGTCAAGTGCAGTTTGCCAGTCATTAGTTACTTTAGTGAGGGCAGAGACTGTACTATGCTTAGGTCTAAAGCTGGACTGAACTGAATTTAGCAGGTTATTTGATTCCAAGTATTCCCTCAGTTGGTCGTTAACTAGCTTTTCCAATATTTTAGATAGTATGGGCAACAAAGAAATAGGCCCATAGTTGTTAAGATCACAAGTGCCATCAGATTTGAAGAGAGGTACGAATGTGCTATTTTCCAGCATGCTGGAAGATCACCTAGGGATAAGGAGAAGTTGAAGAGATGTGTAATGGGTGCGGTCCGGAACAATAACCTATTTTTAGGAAAAGAAGCTCTAGAAGATGCTATGGGGTGGGTAGGAAGCTTGCTTGCAGGAGAAACATAGAATGCTAGCCCTGCCATGGCGAAATGGTCAAGTTGAACCAGGATGCCCGCTTTTTCAGTGAATATATAGTTGCCAGAGATAATTTTGGAGGGCAGTGGAAAGGAAGGCGATGACCTTGAAGTTCCTGAGGATGTTTCAGAACTTGGCAGCATTGTTTTGGGAAGACTCTAGATATACCTGGAAATATTTAGCTTTTTCAGCTCTTATGAGTTTGTACAGGTTTCTAGCACTTCTAAAGGCTGTCCAGTCTGAGTTGGATTTTGTTTTTCTTGCCCGCTTCCATAGCTTGTCCCTGTTTTTAGAGCTCCTTTTAGCACTGGTGTAAACCAAGGGCAAGATCTCTTTCTCATCTTAGTTTTTGTGAGGGCGTGTTTGTCAACCACCTTCATGATGAGGTTCTGGACAATGTTATACGCTTTAGAGACTGAAGGGACCAGGTAAAAGTCTTGCCACCTAATCTGGCCTAGGTCTAACAGGAATGCAAATTGGTTGAATAATTTGAGGTTCTTTTTATATTAAAGGTGGAAGTAGAGGTAAGCCTTGGTGTATGTCTTATACAAGCTACAGCTCTGTGGTTGCTTATGTCCAGACCCCTAGTGCTCTTCAGCAGCATTTTCTGATTTCTGTGGCATGATTTATTCATTTCTCTGGCAGAACACAATCCTGCCATTGGCTAAATATGATGTGATGTCATCGATGACATCACATGCTAGCGTAGAGGAGGGCTTCAGGATAAACGGATGGGAAAGAAAGCCTGACACTATGGAAAAACTGTGTATTTGAATGAAAATGCATGAAAACAATGAATTCTGTGGCACGTTATATATTCTGCAGCATGATGTAAATTCTGCGGAAAATTCTGCAACCGCAGAATCGCAGAATTCCAGGGGCCTTGCTTATGTCATTATGAAACAGTCCTGAATGAGAAATGTTGTGAGCTTGTTTACAAGTATTAGGTCAATGAGAAAGCTATGGGCAGGATTCTTAATATTTGGCCAGGTAATGTCAGGGATAATTTGAGACAGGCCACGCTTATTGCAAAAATCTGTAAGGAGTCTGGAACAGTGAGAGTTCCTGTCGAGTTAAAATCCCCATAATAATATATTCCGAGTTGGAGTTCTGCAGTATGTTATGGAGGTGGGGAGTATCTCAAGGCCCCTGCGTTGGTCTGTAACAGACAGATCTTCCACAATGGTAATCTCTTGCAGCAGGTAATACTTGGGACCTCACCAGAGGCGCTCTTCTGCAACGCTTCTTCTAGCAGTCTTTGCCTAGGGGCAGCCACACATGACATCATCATCCTTCACCTATATAAGTGTGGGTGGCCCCAGGCATCCTCAGTTCATTTTCCCATTGTCTTCAGCTCCCATGCAGCAGCTTAGCACTTGTGAAGCAGTCATAGACGAACTTGAGCTGGGAACAGTTTTTTCTCCATTCCTGATCTTCATCGACGAATGTTCAAAGAATCTACAAGCAAATCATCACTTTTTGATCATGTCTGCAGTAGGAAACTCTACCGCTATGACAACCATACCATTTGTGATAGGTGTCTGGGTCCCATGCATGACACCATCTCCTGCAGACAGTGCCAGGAATTTAACCAGGCAACACGTCAATGACAATTGCAGGAAACAGAATCTCATCTGATGGAGCAGACATTAGCTCTCTTAGAGAAAGGAGTTCATCCCAAGGAGACCTCTGCTACAGCTTCACATAAGAAGCACAAGAGGGATCAGGAAAATCATCCTCATCCTCTTTCGGCAGACATGCGCCGACGTCACCATAACTGATGTTCCATCATTAACCATGCCCTTCAGAACTGCTACTTTGTCGATGGAAGTATACTCTCTCATCAATGACACTTTTCAGTGCCCTTTCAGCAATTTCTACAGAACCTTATGTCAGTTCTGGTGATTCCTGTTGACGTTGTTAGCTTGCCATGGATGACAACTATTTTTAAGCATTCTACTACCTCCCTTCACTGCTCCATTGACGGCAGGTCAGGCATTCACAGGAGGAATATGGATTTTCCATGGCTATAGCCCTGCTCCATCACAGCCACTCTCACAGGCTAACCAGATAGAGACTGAGACTGTGGTATTTATCATCCAGGGACCAGACCTGTTTATACATCATGCTCAGTTACCTCCACTAGTTTCTGATTTCCCAGAGGCAACCTGCTCCGCCTCCACTACTACTTCAGTGGATGTAGCAGCCGTGGTACAAACAGTCTTGGAAGTAATGAGAGGATTTCAACCATCCACCCCAAGAGAGACAGGTGCCTTTCCTTTACTCCCACTCCTCCACCCTAATATTTTCAGGGTGATAGGGAATTTAGGATCCTTCTCCTGCTTGGTCCCCCAATCCTATGAGGAGGAATATTTTTATAGAGGAGGCAGAAATTCCTGAAGGTTTTCCAAGATATCTTGAGGATTCTGGCACCGGGACTCCCATCTTCTATCTCTACTCTCTCTTCCTTACATGAGGATGCTTCCCTCAGGTGGCTGCCTCTCCTCCTGATGACCCATCTTTCCATGAGATGATGGTCCAAATTCAAAAGATCATGGAGTTTTCAACTACAGAGCATGACAAACAAAGAAAGTACTTGGCAGACTACCTTGAACTCCCGAGGAGCCTGCTGTAGTGGTGCCTCCACTTATACAAACTTATCAAAATGCAGTGCTGGCTGCTTTGAATCAGCCCTAGCATTTCCGGCAATTCCTAGAAAGCTGGATCACCTATATCATGCTCCTCTCGACTATCCTTTCCTTTCTACTACCCTGAAGCTGATTCAGTTGTAATCACTGTGGCTCATGATCACACCAAACCTCCAAAGCACATGAGTTTCTTACGTCCTGATAAGGAATCCTGCTGTCTTGATTACCTCGGAAGAAGGCATTCCAGGTGGGTACCATAAACCTCAGAATCTTGAACTATATGGGACACATGGTTAAATACCAATGTACCCTCTGGTCCTCTGCTATCAAACTAGTCAATAAACTCCCTCCTTCTCAGAAGAAGGACCAGTTATTAGCAACAGTTTCAACTGGCAACTCCATCTCTCAACATCTGCTCCATTTGGGGTATGATCTGGTGGATACCTCTGCCTAATCTCGGCCAGAGGTGTTACCCTTAGATGGCATGCCTCATCCATGTGGTTTCACACCTGGTGCAGCACAAAGTGGTAAATGCTCCCTTGATGGGTCCAAACATTTTGGTCCAGGCACTCGGGCACTCCTGGATGATCTCCAGGCTTCAGGTTGAACTTTATGTAAGGTGCATGGCATGTATCATTCAACGCAACCATCATACCAGTACTGCTCACAATCCTCCTTTCAGTCAAAGAGAGGTGGCAAATCCAGAGGTACCTATAGAGGTGGCTTCCATTAACCTACATATACAATACAAGAGGTTTCAAATGGTCACTTTAACATCCATCATGCCAATGTTAAAACAGGGGATTAGCTATATGCACTGGACATGAGATGCCTATCTGCATATCCCCATCCACCCTGGCCCACCACAGGTTCCTTTGTTTCTACATCACTACCAATTTTGGACCTTCCTGTTCGGCCTCTCATCTGCCCTGAGGGTCTTTACCAAATGCCTAGCGGTGGTGGCAGCAGCCCTCACGATGGGATGGACAATTTTTTTCTCTTACTTAGATGATTGGCTCATAAAGCAGACTCCAAGACTTCTCTGCTTCTGTCCTTCCAGGTAACCCTTATTGTGTTCCAGTTCCCAGGAATCATGGTCAGTGGCCCAAATCCAACCCAAATTCTACCCAAGAGCTCCAGTTCAGTGGAGCCGTTCTGACACCACCTCCGCCAGGGCTTACCTACCTACTGACAGATAAGACAGACTTTTGTCTCTGGCTTCCCAGATACAAAATCAGCAATTTATCACAGTCAGACACCTGTTATGCCTTTTGGGATATATGGCGCAGCAATCCCGACAGTGGCATTTGCCTGTCTACACATGAAATAAAGTCAGTGGGGCAAAAAATGGGGATTTCAAAGACAGAATCTGAGTAACTCCGCTTTACGCTCGGCCCTCGACTGGTGAACCCATCATGTCAACCTATCTCAGGGCATGCCTTCAATCCCTCCTCCCCAGCAGGCGATGACCACAGATGCTTCTTCCGACAGCTGGGGGCATATCTGGGTCCCTACAGGACCTAAGGCAAGTGGCCCCAGTACTCCATCCCTCCCCATATAAATTTACTGGAAATGAAAGCAGTCCACCTCGTCCTTCAGGCTTTTCTATGCCACCTCACTCCAGGGCCTCTCCTGATCCAATCAGACAACACCTCAGTGGTGTATTACCTGAACAATCAAGGAGGTACTAAATCCAGCGCCTCAGCGGGAAGAAATAGTGGTTTGGCAAGAAGCCATATTTCAGCATCTAATGTTGACTGCCGTCAATCTACTGGGACACCACAATACCTTGGCCAACATTCAGTCACCAGTCCGCCACTCACGGTGGACACTTCATGAGGTTCTTCAGACAGTTTTTCAGTTGTGGGGAACCTGCATCTCAACCTCTTTGCCTCCCCTGACAATCACCATTTCTGCAAATACTATTCCATTATCCTGAACAGAAAGAGACTGTCTATTGATGCCATGTCCCAGTCATGGACAGGACTCTTCTTATATGCTCCCCCACGATCCCACTCCTGCTATGGACTCTGCTGAAATTTACAGCTTGAACCTGCACCATGATTCTTATAACCCCTCTCTGGCCTCAGCAGGTGTGGTTTCCTCTACTTTAACAGTTCAGCTGTCACTTCAGCTTGACATATCTCCAAACTTCATGCTTTAATGTGTAGGGAACCTTACTTAATCTTCCATAAAGACAGAGTGTCCCTCTGTACCAGTCCCTCCCTTTTTACCGAAGGTGGTCTCGGAACACACTTTAAATCAATCTATAGACCTGCCAGTCTATCACTGGCAGGCATGTCTACCCATCAGACCAGACCTGTTGACACAGGGTCGGAAAACTCCTTCACCCCAACCTGAAATCCTTACACATTCACGCTTGGCCCTGAGGACGCTTTCGATAGCTCGGCCTCTAAGTCTCCTCACCAGTGGCCAACATTCTTTGGCTTCCGCAAAACATCTACCAGACAAACCTCTAACATCAAATGGAAATGCTTCTCCCTATGAGCTGTTTCCTGGTCTTTGGACCTTACTCATGTCCATTGGCTAAGGTGTTGGACTACTTGGCTTTGCTCACCTCGATGGGCTTCAGCTATTCCTCTATTAAAGTCCATCTGGCCTCTATCTCGTCTTTTCATGAACGTTTGGAAGGGAGACTGCTTTATCAACACCACCTTGCCAAGATATTTTTAAGATGCATGTTACACCTCAAACCTCCTGTTAGACAGCCCTGCCCCTCCATGGGACTTGAATTTTCTGTTGGAAAAACTAAACCTCGAACCCTTGAGCCTCTGCACATTCTTGCGACCTCTGCTTCCTAGCCTGGAAGGCCTTATTCTTAGTAGCTGTCACTTCAGCTTGACACATCTCAAACTTCATGCTTTAATGTGGAACCTTACTTAATTTTCCATAAAACAGACTGTCCCTCTGTACCAATCCCTCCTTTTTATCAAGGTGGTCTCGGAACACACTTTAAATCAATCTTTAGACCTGTCAGTCTACTTCCCTTAATATTCTAATTCAGGAGAATTACTCCTACACACTTTAGATGTTCATCGCATTCTGAGATGTATATAAATCATACCAAATCTTTTAGGAAGACTCCTCAGCTTTTTGTTTCCTTGCCTGACCAGGAAGGCTTCCCAGGTGCTAAGCAGACCCTCTCCAACTGGTTGGCATTGCATAACCTTCTGTTATAAAATATAACATGCCATTACCAGGACCTGTTCAAGCCCCTGTACCGAGCCATGGCCACTGCTGCGGCCTGCTTCAAAGATGCATCCAGCACAGACATCTGCAATGCAGTCACATGGTCCACAATACTGTGCATACCTTCATGAAGCACCACAATTTAGGAGTTGCTTCTTGTCGTGGGGTGGCCTTTGGCTGCACTGTCCCATAAGGCCTTCTATCATAATGTTTCCACCCTTCTTAGGTTTACTGCTTGGGAGTCATCCAAGTGTATTAACTGCTTCAACAGATTACCCTCGTGGAAGATAGTACAGTTGCATACTCAAATCAAATCAAATCTTTATTTATCCAGGCGAACATCGTTGAGCAAGGCTCATTGCAAGATGGACCTGGTAAGGTCAAGGTTCAATTTACAAGAAATATAGCATTCAGAACATTTACAAATATAAGAATACAAAAATGTGAGTTATACAACAAATCCCAATTATATAACAATCAGATTATACACCAATTTGTGAAGACAGAAATAAAACAATAAATCAAACATAGAACACATAATTTGACATGTTAGAAAAACAAGGATATAATACATATGTACACGATTCATGAGGTAGCCAGCTCGCTAAGATAGGTAATAGGGGACAAGGAGGGTTTGTGGCTGACGGAGTGGCAGGATGGATACCTGCAGTAATGGTCAGGGTAGGGAACAGGGTGGGGAGGGAGAATCGTAAGAGTTGGTGCAATAAGAGGATCCAGAGTAGGTATAGGAGAAAGAGGAGAGGGTTAAGCGAGGTAGGAGGTGGTAGAGCATACTCACCATAATGGTAGATCTTTGAAAGGTAGCTCTTGCAGCAGGTGCGATCCGCCTTCCTTCTCTAAGAGAACAACTTCTAATCCAAATATATATACATGAGGGGCATCTAGGTACCTCAGTTCTCCTCGTGCACTGCCTCAAGAGCTGAACTGTGGGGAACTGAGGATGCCTGAGGCTGCCCACACTTACATAGGTGCAGGATGATGATGTCATGTTGGGTGGCCCTCGGCAAAGGCTGCTAGAAGAAAGCTGCCATGCAGAAGAGTGCCCTCTGGCGAGGTCCCAAGAGTATTACCTGCTGCAAGAGATACCTCTCGAAGATCTACCATTACTGTAAGCACATAACTGTACTTTATTGAGATAGCTTCCTTGGAAGATGTAGGCATCTTTAGGGTAAGACTTTCAAACTCCTTCAGGACTGTGGAGGAGTTAGTGACTGTTACAGAGAATTTATCCTTTATGACAATAGCGACCCCCTCCGGTGGGCCTATCAGTTCTGAATACATTGTATGAGGGAGGTTGATACTGTGGTCAGTTGTAGAGCCTTTCTGACAGGTTTCTGAGATCACAAGTACATCAGGCCTGGTGTGGAGTACCCACACTTGAGATTATATCCTGGTTTTTTTTTTTTTGTTTGTTTTTAGAAGGCTGCACACGTTTAAGGTGCAAGCTGATACTTTAAGAAGAGTTAGTTCTGAGGGGGCATCTATAGGAGTTGGTGGCCCAGGGTTTAATCTACATTCCCAGAGCATAGCAATATGAGTATAATAATTTGTCTAAGTCCTTCAATAATTCCCTGATAATGAAGGATGTTTGGCTTTTATAAATGAAAGTTTAGGTGATGGTGTGTAGGAGCGGAGTTGCTTAAATATTGCCAATGCTGTTTTGACTGAGATGGTAAGGTGGAGCATGGTGGTAGCAGGTTAGCCTTTAGAAAGGGAGTAGATATACTGCTTCCCAGGTGGTCTTTACCAGTGGTGTGATGCAGAAACGTGGAAATAGGAGTGTTGTTGGGATGTCACATTGAACATTGACACTACCATTATACTTTGACATATAAAGATTAACAATTAGATGATGGCAGATGAATAGGGGTGTCCTGGTATATACAGTGCTATGGTCCTTAGGTTAAGAGCAGGTCATTAAGATGAGGTAGTAGCAGAGCGAGGGCAGCTAGTGAGGCTTTTGTGCAGGGATCTCAAGGAGGAATAAATAGCCAGTTGGTCTTATTTAATCAGATATTGCTTAGAGTAGAGGGTGAAGTATATAGACAGCAATCAGCATGCTAAGCAATGGTTTAAAAAAAATTACAACTAAACGCTAAGCAAGGATTTGTGTCCTCTAGTGGCCACCAATATAAGCTGCCAATGGGAGACTAAGCATTTAGAAAAAACAACACTATATAAGAAATCGTTGAGTAGAGGTGGGCAGAAGCCAGCGTGAAGTGCTGGCAGGGTTAACTTGTCTGAGCTTTGCAGCACAAGGCAGTTCAAATAGCCTTTAGTATAGCAATTGGGGAGAAAGTATAGCACAGTGGTTTAAGGCTCTGAGCTGCAAACCTGGAGACCTGGGTTTGAGTCCCACAGCCCCCCACTTGCATACTGTGTGACCCTGAGCAAGCCACTTAACTTCCTTGTGCTCTCAGGGTCACACCTGTAAACAAGCTTCAGCTTTGTGTTGTCTCCTGGTTAAAAAATAAATAAAAATTAATTATGGGTTGTGCCGCACTTCTACAGTATTCAGGGCTGCACTTTAAAATTTAGTACAAGGCTGCAATTTATTTATTTTATTTATTTAGTTTTGTTTACCGGTAAGTGCACTAGCCATAAAATGACTATTTTCAGGCACGACCTGGGGAGAGTACAACAGATAGTTGGACAAATACATTGCATCAGTGCAAAACATTGCATAATAACAGGTATAGCTAACAGTGGAAAATAACACATATAGAGAAAATAACATATGTGAAAGATTAGAACATTGTACCGTCCATCTTTAACTTAGGGCTGCACTTTAAAACTCAGTACAAGGGTGCAATTAATTTCTAACCTGCTGTATGTGGTTATATAGTATTCAAGGCTGTGCTTTAAATTTAAAGACAAGGCTGCAGTAAATTCAACACAACTGGCTTGCAGTAGGGCACGACATAGGCAAAGTTAGAAAAACAAAGCTGCAGCATCCTGATCTGAGCGTTTAGCTGTGGTACAGACTGCAAGATTCAGGACATCTTGGGAGCCAATCAGAAGGCAGTCAGAGAGGCGCCACAATTCAAGTAGGGGCACTATTATTGTGCAGTCTGTACCTTTGTGTGGGAAGCTGGCTGGCTGGTAGTCAGAGAGGGCAATCAGTGGCTGCAGGAGGGGGAGCCGCACTGGAGGGTTGAGTAGGGACCACCCGGTCAGGGGCCTCAGACTTTGTGTGGGAAGCTGGCTGGCTGGTGGTAAGGAGGGCAATTGGACATCCTACTCAGCTTCATCTGAGAGAAGCCGGGAATTCATGCTAGCACTACAGAGGTGGGACTACACAACTAGTGACATCCCCACCAGAGAAGAAGCAATACTAGACATTGTGCTTTCAAACAGCAAAAGAATCCCAGATGTTCCTGTAGAGAACCCATCTGGAATCCAGCGACCACAGATCAGTCTGGATCACCATCAGGAAATCTGAGTAAATCAGTCATACAGAACTGAAGAGACCCGACTTTAGAAAGGCTGACTCCACCAGAATGAAAGAAATGGTAAAACCCTTGCTGGCACGTAATACAGGAGAAACACTGAAGAAAGCTGGAGGAAGATAAAGAATGTACTAACTCAGTAGCATCACAATGCACAAAGTTGGTCAGTAAAACAAAAAGAAGAGGAAGACACTCTGGTTCACAAAGGAAGTAGCATCAAAATCAAAGCCAAAAAGGGCATTTCAGAAATTTAAGGTAACAGAAAAGGACAATGATAAAATTATAGAATTAAACTCAAAGAAACAGGTAAAGAAATCAAAAAGCAAAGGCACAAGCTGAGGGAAAATTGCACAAGAGGTAAAAAAGGAGATAAATCATTTTACAGATATATCAGGAAAGGAGAAAACCAAGGGTGGGGAATCATCTGTCTGACTACAGAGGAAGACTACACACAGAGAGTGATGGGGAGAAAGCAGAGATCCTAAATAACTTTTTCTGCTCAGTCTTCACAAAGGAGGATCACAGAAATGGACTAACACTAATCAAAGCAGACAGACCCATGACAGGGGCAGACACGAGTTCATTACACTACAGAAAGAGTCCTGAAGGAACTGAAGAAGCTAAAATGGACAAAGCAATGGGCCCAGATGGGATATACCTGAGGATACTTAAAAAGCTAGCAGAAGAGTTCACTGCACCATAAGCAGCACTGTTCAATGACTCCTAAGCAGTGGTGACATATCACAGGACTGGAAAGAGGCCATAATAGTTCCCTTCAAAAAGTGGGAGCAAGGAGGTGGCTGGGAACCACTGCCCAGTCAATCTAACCTCAGTGGTGGGAAAACTGATGGAAGCACTCCTTAAAGAACGGATAGTGGAATACGTAAGGATCAGCAGGCAATTAGACCCCAAACAGCATGGTTTCATGGCAGGACGGTCATGCCAGACCAACAGGATCATTTCAATTGGGTGACCAAAACAGTGGACCAAGGTGGGCTGTGTATATCGTATATTTAGATTTTAGTAAGGCATTGAACTCTGTCCCTCACAGAAGGCTGGTTAACAAACTGAACCACACAGGTGTAGGGCCCAAAATCAATGGGACGATGTCTACAGAGGGCAAGGTGATCAGTGGGGTGCCACAAGGATCGGTCTTGGGGCCAATCCTCTTCAATCTACTTATCAGTGGAATCACTGAAAGGCTGAAGGGAAGGTATGCCTGTTTGCAGGTGACACAAAGATCTTCAACAGGGTGGACACACAGGAGGGCACCATGAAAATGGTGTTTGATCTCAAAAACTGGAGGAAAGGTCTAGAGGCTGGCAGTTGAAATTCAATGCCAAAAAGATAAAGTAATGCACCTTGGAAAACAAACCCAAAGGTGACATACACCCTGCTGGGGAGATTACGGAGACCAAATGGAACGAGACCTTGAGGTTCTAGTTTTGGATGACTTAAGAGTAGGAAGACAGTGTGAAAACAGCATATAAAGCCAGCAGCATCCTCGGATGTATAGGTAGAGGCATTACAAGCAGAAACGCAGTAATAATCCTACTATACAGATCCCTGGTGAGCCACATCTGGAGTACTGTGTCTAGTTTTGCAGACCTCACTTAAAAAGACATAAAACCACCTAGAACCAGTACAAAGGAGGGCTACAAAGATGGTGCAGGATCTACATCATGAGCTGTACCAAAACAGACTAAAACAACTACAGTTGTACTCACTGGAACAAAGAAGGGACAGAGGATATGATGAAGACCTTTAAATACATTAAGGGAAGAAAGGAATAAACTCAATGCACAAGGAAGACCTCTTCCACTCATATGAGACTGCTTGCACCAGAGGGCACTGCATGCGACTGAAGGGAGGTAGGTTCAGAAGCAACACTAAGAAGTTCTTCATGGAACGGGTTGTGGACACCTGGAATAGTCTGCCACAAGAAGTGGTGGAGTCTGACATTCAGGAAGTTCAAGATAGCATGGGATAGGTGCTATGGAAACCTGACAAAAGAATTAGCTGGGGTGGGGTAGCAAGAAAAGGTCAGACTAGGTGGACCAAAATGTCCCCTTCTGCCATCACGTTTCTTATGTTCTTATGTGTTTCTAAGGTTTTTGTATCTGAATAGCTGTGTGTAGGATTCGGAAGCCTTGTGGGCTTCCAGGCTTGGTCGAGAGCACACATGTAGCCCAACAATTCGGCTAATCCAGGGAGGTGTGATCTTCTTACCCTAGTGTATTTGAGGGGAGCATGCTGGTTCCAGATCCCCATAAATTTGGAATGGAAGTATAGAGGCCCTTTCCCCACTGGGAGGGAGGGGGAATCACTCTTTCTACTGCAGTTGCCAGTAGGAGATCTGACCTCTGACTCCCAACAGAATATTTTCTGTGGGGTCAGAGGTTTGAAACCCTGTTTCATAGAAACATAGAAGTTGACGGCAGATAAGCACCGCAAGGCCCATCCAGTCTGTCCATTTGTTTTTCTACCTTATAAATGTGCCATCGTCCTTTGCTGTCAGTGGCCTATCTATTCATACTCATTTGTATTGCTCCCTTATGCCTATCCCATGCCTGTTTGAAGCCCTGCACTGTACTCATAGCCACCACTTCATGAGGTAGGCCGCTCCATGCATCCACCACCCTTTCTGTGAAAAGAACTTCCTACATTACCCTTAATTGGCTTCCTCTAATCTCATGCTGTGTCCTCGTGTCCTGCTATTTTTCTTATATTGAAACATGTTAGACTCTCTTACCTTGTTAATGCCCTTAAGGTGTTTGAATGTTTCGATCATATCACCTCTCCCTCCTTTGCTCTAGGGTATACATATTGAGTTCCGTTAATTTGGTTGCCCTTCTGGACTGCCTCAATTTGGTTAACATCCTTAGGAAGGTGTGGCCTCCAGTACTGCATGCAGTACTCCAGATGGGGCCTAACCAGTGTCTTGTAAAGAGGGATTATTACCTCCCTCTTACGACTTGTGATACCCTTACTAATACACCCTACATCCCCTAGCTTTACCTACTGCTTTAGAGGTCTGCTTGGATGATTTTCCTTTGTGACTGCCAGCAACTCCTCTCCCAGCCTATAGGTGGCTTCAGGGTTCTCTTCCTGTGTGCATGATCTTGCACTTCTTTGCATTAAATCCCAGTTGCCACTCTTCCGACCATTTTGCTAGTTTATCCAGATCTCTTCTCATTCTGCCCACCCCATCTGGATCATCTACTCTGTTGCAGATCTTGGTGTGATCTGCAAACAGACATGCCTTACCCTCTAGTCCATCTGCAATGTCACTGATGAAGATATTGAAGAGGACTGGCCCCAGGACTGATCCCTGAGGTACCCCACTTGTGACTTGCATCTAATCTGACTGCATACCGTTTACCACCACTCTCTGTTTTCTGCCCGTCAACCAGTTTGCTAGCCAGTTGACCAACTTCTGACCCACCCCAAGCCTACCCAGCTTGTTTATCAATCTTCTATGTGGAACAGTGTCGAAAGCTTTGTTGAAGTCAAGGTAGGTGACATCAACTGCTCCCTTGGTCCACCACTCTGGTTACCCAGTCAAAGAAATCTATGAGATTAGTTTGACAGGACCTTCCTTTTGTAAACCCATGCTGTCTTGGATCCTGTGCCTCTGGATTCCAGGTGTTGCACTATCCTTTCCTTAAGGAGTGCCTCCATAATCTTGCCCACTACTGAGGCAAGACTGACTGGTCTGTAGTTCCCTGCCTCCTCCTGCTACCACTCTTGTGGGAGGATCACATGAGCCCTTCTCCAGTCTTCTGGGACCTCTTCCATGCTCAGAGACTCACTAAACAGTTCTGCTAATGGCTTTGCTAGTTCCACCTTTAGCTCCTCTAGTACCCTGGGATATATGCCATCAGGTCCCATTGCCTTGTCCACCCTGAGCTTATCGAGCTCTTGTAGGACCCTTTGTTTTGTGAAAGGAGTAGTGCTCATCTCCTTCCCCATGTCCATGGTGCTGAGCTGTGGGCCCTGCCCTACCTTCTCTTCAGTAATATTGAGCAAAAGTATCTATTTAGGATAGATACTTTTACAGGGTCCTCCTCCTCACACACACACCTTTTCTCCTTTGAGCTTAGCATCTCTCTGACTTTCTCCTTTCACTAATGTATCTATAGAAAGTCTTGTCACCTTCTTTACTGTTTGTGCTAGTGTTTCCTCAGTATGGGACTTTGCCTGCCTTACTGCCGTCCCTGCTTCATTAGGGCAGTTTGGTATGCCTCCTATCTTCATCCCGCTGTGTTCACTTATATTTCCTGAAGGCCAGCCTTTTGGCTCTGACCTTTCTGCTACTGTATTTGAGAACCAAAGTGGTTTCCTCTTCTTTTGCACTTCCTTTTCTGTCTAACACAATGGGATGTTGCTTCAGTATTGCATCCTTAATGCTTGCCCACTTTGCCTGTACTCCCTCACCTATGTTTCTTTTTCCCAGGGCTAGCTTAACTCTGTTAGCCATCTTATCAAAGTCATGGTTCCCCTGCTGTGTGGGAAATTTCTTGAACTGCAGGGTAAGTCCTTGAACCACCACCTCCAGCACCCACTTGTCTGTGATGATGTGCTGCCACTGATGGAGGTATGGGTCAACCTTCCTCCTACTGGGAGAGGGAGGCAACCTGAGCATTCCCATCAGTGGTTTTGTTTGGACTGGTCTTTAGGAGAAATGGTGGGGTCAGTTCCTTCTGAGCTCTCCTACCTCTTCCTCTGAAGAACTCTCTCTCATTTCAGAGTAATCCATGAGCATGGGCAATGGGGTAGAAGACTCTGGGGTAATAACCCTGCCTCTGCCTCCTCTTCCCTGGAATAGTCAGCCACCTCTTATGAGAAGTGGAGGCTGTCTGTTTAGCCACATTACTCTTGTAGGTGATTTTGTATTCCTCCACCTTTTTCATGTATGCTTCTGTTTTGTCCCCAGAGAGAATTGTTCTCACAGGGGAAATCCATAACTTTGGTCTGGGTATCCTGAGAGGCTGGTGGTTCTTAACCACACACCTCCTGAGTGAGATGGTTTGGGCCATGGACATGGAGGCAGTGTCATTGGCATCTGCGCCATGTGAAACTGGTACTTAGTGGCATCTAAGGCAGTTTTAACAGTTTCTGTCTGGTCAGCTGGGAGAAGGGCACCTTAACCTTATCATGTGCTGTAGCTTGTATCACGTCCTCTTGGTCAGGATGGGTGTAAAGGTACTCCGCATTCATTTTCTCCAGCTGGTACTTTTCTCTATTTTCTTATCCATCTGTGGAATAGAGGTTGGATTCTGTAGCAATTTGAAAGTTGCTCTGCTAAGGGACTTATGGACTGGGAGTAGCAGTTTCTTGGGAGGAGGAGACCCATCATGTCCAGAAAGTCTGCCTCCTCATCCTCCTCAGTAGTCTCCTGTATGGAGAGATCAAGAGTGTCCATCCGCTGGACAAATGAGTAATGGGAGGAAAAATTCTGACCATGTGAAGGAGAGCAAAATTCCTGGTCAGGGGATACATCAGGTTCTGTGCTCTCCTCCTCCTCATCATCATCATCATTGCCTTCATCATAATAAAACCCTGTCCTGGATCAGGGTCTGTGGAATAGGTGTGGAAGGACCAGATGGAGCACCAAATAGATTGCCCATAGCTTGAAAAGTCTAATAAAGTTGCCAAGCCTTTGCCATTTCCTCAGCAGAGGTCATGTTTTGTTGTGACATTGGTGTTTCCCTTTGCTCTTCAGGGGGCATTGATATATTTCTCTTTTGTTTCTTTTGACAGGCACTGGATCAGAAACCTGCTCTGTCTTTTTTTTGTTTAGCTTGCTCTGAATTATTTTTGGCAGACTTATTTTCTAAGGGGTCCTTAGAGGACCTATATTTAGATTTATGATGAGAGGAGGACCCTCTTCAGAAGGCTTAGTAGAGGGGATGCAGACTGAGAAGCCATAATGTCTATTTTTTTTGCTCTTTTCTTAACTGTTTTAGAGCAAACTTTGGTGCAAAGTTCAGTTATGATATGGCTCCAAACAGCTTAAACAAAGATTTTGGTCATCTGCCTTGGCCACGATTTTAAAACAACTAATGCAGTTTGTGAAACCTGTAGGTCCAGTTCTCTTTTTCAGTCTATCTGACATGCTATTATTATCAGAACAGTTAAAATTTGGTTCCTAAAAGGGAAAAATAACATTTTGTGGTTGGTTCCCAAGCACAACGGAACAATGAGTATCAGTTCCCAAATAAAATATAAAAGAAAAGTCAATGAAAATCGCAGTTCCCTAAAAATAAGGAACTGCTAAGAAACTAAAGTTTAAATATCAAAACTAAGAATTTTACCACAGAATGTAGTTTTTCAGTCAGGAAAAAGTGTTGGAACTGCAACGAAAACGCTTGTCAGGGGAAGTTTCCTTGGTCCTGGGAACCGAGGAAAATTCACAAAAATAATGAAAACCATTAAAAAACCCTAAAGGCAGCAGAAACTACAGAAATAAAACAACTTTAAGAGAAATACATTTCTTCAAGTGATGAGAAATGGAGAGCACTCTGGGGCCAACTTATTCCGGTGGCGGAGAAATGAATGACACTAGTAGCAGACACCTACAGGCAGCAATCATCAGCTATGATCTGATAATGCTCAGGCATCATTAGCATAAGCTCTGTCTCTGAGGTAGCTGAACCCAACTAGCAATACTGGACCTATCGAGTGTTGGAGCAGCTTGTGCGATTGGAGTGGAGGAAGCAGTGGCAGCCTGCAATGGGCGGTTACTGCACCCTTTGATTCCATTGCACCCATTCGTGCCTGTCCTTGTCTACTTGCTGGAGCCCTCCTCTGGAGTTTAAAGATCAAGGGGGAGGTTAGAGAGGTGCTGGGGAGATCTGGCCTGCTGGAGGACAAGTTGGCCGAGATCACATTATGTTGACTATCAGGATCTCCTGTAAGAAGGTGGAATATTTGTCTAGGGAGATTGCTTTGGCGAAGAACAGACTGGTAGCTTTTCCGCACAGTGGACAAGCTATTACATCTTGCCTGTCTCTGTGTCGGGTAACAGGTCCTAGCACTAGGTATGAGGAGCTGTCTGTATTCTTCGCTGACAAGGTGTCCTCTATCAGGATGGGGTCTCCTCGAGTACCTCTCGAAAGGGATGCAGGGTCCAGCCTGAAATGTGTCAAAACACACCTTCTGTCTGGGATGAGTTTGAGCTGGTTGGGGTGAAGGAGGTAGTGAAAATAACCTTGAAGCTGTGGCCAAACCAATGTGAACTGGACCAGGTCCAACCCAACTTTTGGTTGGATGCTTGGACCTGATTGGACCTGGGGTCATCTGGGTTCCTTGAGGAGTGGGGTCTTCCCAATGGCCTTGAAAGAGGCCTTGGTTAGACCCCTTTGAAGAAACCTCTTTGGACCCGGACTGCCTCAACAATTACAGGCCAGTCTCAAACCTCCCATATTTAGGGAAGGTTATTGAAAAAGTGGTGGCCATACAGCTCGAGAGACAACATGCCTCTTCCTCCATCTATGAGCCCTTCCAGTCTGGGTTTCATGCAGGGCATAGTACAGAGACCGCCCTGGTGAGGGTGCTAAATGATGATCTGATGGTGAGGGACAGCAGAGACCGGACCATCTTGGTCCTCCTGGACCTCTCTGGGAATTTGACACTGTGGATCATGAGGTGTTACTTGACTGCCTGTGGTTCTGGTGTGGCCTGTCTGGTAATGTCATCAACTGGTTCAGGTCATACCTGACAGGCAGAGTGCAAAGTGTGACAATGGGGTTAACCTCATCTAACCTGTAGCCTCTGTGCCGTGGGGTCCCGTGAGGGTTCGGCCTTGTCACCTTTGCTGTTCACGGTGTACATGCTGCCATTGGGGACATTATCAGGAGTATGGGCTGGGTTTTCACTGCTATGCAGATGATACCCAGCTATACTTGTCCTTTTGCCAATACCAAGGTGTCGGTCTCTGTATTTAACAGCTGCCTCGATGAGATCCAGGTGTGAATGACTCAAAACTGGCTTAAACTTAACCCAGACAAGCCAGAGGTACTGGTTGTGGATCCAGTTCATCGGGGGTGAGGGTTACCCTGGCATAGTTTTAGAGGGTGTTCTCCTTACCCCATCTAGACAGGTGAAGGATTTGGTGTGATCCTGGACGATGGTTTGATGCTTGATGCGCGGGTGTTGGCTGTCATCAAGAGTGAATTTACCATCTCAAGGAACATTGCACGAATCTGAGCCCTGGTCCCGCCTGAGATCTGACCACGCTGGTACATGTGTTCATCACTTCCAGGCTGGACTACTGTAATTCCCTGTACCTAGGGTTATCTGGAGGCAACCTCCGCAGACTGGTGCAGAATGTGGTGGCAAGATTGTTGACTGGGGTGAGACAAGGTGAGCATATCACCCCGACCCTCCGCGGACTGCACTGGCTGCAGGTCAGGTGGAGGATTGTCTTCAAGCTTGGGCTCTTGACCTACAAGACCCTACACAAAAGGAGACCTGTCTATCTGCAAGATCTGTTTGTCCCCTACTGTCTATCCGGGCACTGGGTTCTGCGGGAGGCCTCTTGGAGTTCCCAAAATTAGGCTGCTGCATTCTGGGGACAGGGCATTCTCAGTGGCAGCGCCTTATCTGTGGAACTCCCTTACTGGTTATCTAAGGAGGCTCCCTCAGTAGAAGTCTTTGAAAAGGGTTAAAGACATATCTGTTCCAGCAGGCTTTCACTGATTGATACACTGGTTTTAAGGGCCAGAGAGAATTTTAAATTTGTTTTCATAGGTTTTGTGGAGCTTTTGAAGACCAAGTCCATATGCTCGCCATAGCCTATGTGTATCCAAAAAATTTTATTAATCAAATATTGATCAACTTGGGCCTTGAATGTTTCCATTGTCCTACTGGTTATTATTTCAATTGGTAGCTTATTCCAAATATTTGTTACCCTCACTGTTAACCAACAGTTTCTCCTAACAGTTTTATATCTGTCTGGCTCAATTTGTTTTAATGATGAATTGCTGCTTATATGTATTATTGTTGCTGATTTTTACTGTACAGTGCCCAGAGTCTATGGAATTGGGCACTTTATAAATAAAATATCTATCTATCTGTCTGTCTGTCTATCTATCTATCTATCTATCTATCTATCTATTCTCCTATAGTCAAGCATACTGATGAATTCCTGGGGTTAGAAAACTCCTATTTCATTGCTTTCCTCACAAGATCCCTGTCTAGCTCTGGCAACAAGTACTTCTTCCCTTCTGCTTTTGCAGACAAATCTTTCTCCCTCTGCCCTGGCTATCCTTATGTTAGGTTTGTTAAGTATCCTCCTATAGTCCTTATGGGCTGACAGTATAGCCTAGAGGTTAGAGTAATGAGCTGTAAATGAGCTTTGTACATCCAGCAGACCTGGGTTTGATTCTAACAACCTCCACTTGCATACTGTGCGACTCTGAGAAAGTCACTTAACCACCACACTGCTCCTGGGTCACCCCTGAATACAGGCACTTGTGCCTAGTGGGTCCTACCCAGTTACTAAAAGAATAAAATTAAAATAAATAAAAAATAGTCTGGATCATATAGGATACTTTACCCTGACCTGCTCATCAGAGAGGCACCTGGACAACCCAGCTGTGTTCAGGGCTCAAACACCTAAAGTTTCTATAGGCAAACAAGTACCTCTTCTGTCTGTTTTTTTTTTTTCTCGAGGTTACAATTCCATTAATCCTCCATTCCTAGCTTGCAATGGGAGCAAGTTAGTTCCTGACACACACCATGTCTGAGCCCAGGATCCTCTGTGTGTGTGTGTGTGTGTCTTTTCTGTCTCTCTTTCATTTTTCTATTCTTTCTGTCTCTTGGCCTGCTCAGTGGTTCTGTTATCTTTGTTCTATAGTTCCCTGCCCAAAATTATTTACCTTTTATTTTCTTGTTGGCCTTATTTTTGGTTTTCATATCCTTTCATTTTCCCATCCCTTGGGCTACCTTGCCCATCCCTTTCATTTCTCTTTCCTTGTTTCATCCTCTCCTGTGGACAGAACTGAGGAGGTGGGAGGCCAGTGTCAGTTACTGGCCAGTCCATGAGCGCCATGTGTACGTCGACCTTGTGGGCGGTGCCATCCTCAATGCTGACTCCCGCCTCTGAATACTTAAAGTTATACGCTCCCACAGAGTCCTGTGCCTCTGAACAGAACCCACCTATGATGAATGGTGAAGATATCTTGAAGATCAAGAATTACAGTGAGTATGTAATTCTCATTTTCAGCTACTACATCTAGTGGCCCCTAGGTTGTTTACCATACAGCATTTACCAGGGTGAAAACTTGTTGATGCATGTGGCACTTCTCTGTAAGCAAAAAGCAGGTAAGGTATGTATTGGTCCCAATCTTTCTCTTCACCTTTCATAAACCTTTTAACATGCATTTTAGGTTTGATTAAAATGCTCAACAACCATCTGTCTGAGGATGACAAAGGGAGGTTCTTATGGCAGTGATACCTAGTATTGAGTGTAGCTCCTTCAGCAATGCAGCACCAAAATTACTACCTGATCAGTAATAATTTCTTTAGGCATGCCTACCTTGCTGAAAATGTTGGCAAGTTCTGCTGCCACTTTGGGGCTGTGACTGTATGCATTGAACTGCTTCTGGGTATCAAGTAGCACAGTCACATACTACCAAAATGAATCAGTTGTCCTTTCTACTTCTGTATAAGGGGTAAACCACATCCATTTCAATTCTCTCAAAAGGCACATCTATCAAGGGTAGTGGCACCAGGGGTACCTTGTCTTTTTAGTTACTGAGGCTACTTTCTGACATTCAGCACAAGAACTGCAATAGGTAGCAACATCCTCATGAATCCCAGGCCAATGAAATCTGTACAGCAACCTGGCAAGGTGCGATCCCTACCTGAGCGACCAGCCATAGGACTATCATGTGCTATCTCTAACAACTCTGTTCTATACTTCTTGGTATGACCACTTGTTCTATCTGTTCCTGCATCTGATAATTCAAACAAACTCTGTATAGTAGCCCATTACATTTTTTAAACAATGGTTCACCCTCTTTTTTTTCACCCCAAGTTGCTTAAAATAACCTTGAAAAGGAACATGTTTTTGTTCAGAAACAAATCACAATCAGTTATCAATTTAGTTTTAGCATTTTCATACATCAGCCCCTTGTGACCATCAGTCTTTTGTTGCCCAGTTTTTTCAGGTGTCTTTCTTTCTTTCTTTCTTTCTTTCTTTCTTTCTTGACCTTCTAGATCTTGGAGCTGGGCTCAAACAAGTCTGCATCAAAGTCACCAAAGGAAAAGAGTCCTCAACATCTGTGATTTTCTTTGCCTGTGCTCTGGTCATCACAGCTACTGAAACACCAGTGTTTTTCTCTCTCTGTGATTAACTTAGCAAACCCTATAAAGTCACTTCCAATAATCAATTCAATGAGAGATTAATACCCAACAACTTGACCTGTTCAGGTATTAACTATTACGTTCCATGGGTAACCTTGTTGAATCACCATGGAGCCGTGGATATAGGAACTAATAATTTAGTCACATTAATCTTACAGTCAGACAGCCACCGGGAAGTTATCAAGTTGACCAGATGTGAGATTGATTGTTGCAGCTTAGTAAGGGTTAAAGTGATGTCATTGTCAAAGGCATACTTTTAGTTCTTCCTTCATGTGGATGCTAGGGTGCTGGAAGATGCCTTGCAGAAGGTGTTCCAGTGTAGGATAAATAGCAGTGGGGAGAAATGACATCCTTGTCTGGTGCCCTCCTCATGGGAAAGTTGGTGGAGGAGTTCCCATTTGTGATGACTGCTGCTGCTGTGTCTGCATACAGAACTGAAATCCAACTTAGGATTTTGAGCCAAAGCTGAAACACCACAAGGCACAAAACAAGAAATCCCACTCCAGCCAGTTGAATGATTTTTCTGTGTCTAGTGACAGCAGGACCACTGAGGGGTGGAGATGTAACACACACCAAATTAAGTTGGTTAGGCACCTTCTGTTGTCCATGCCCTGTCTGCTAGGCATGAAACCTACTTGGTCTGTGCCCATCAAATGTGCCACCACACCTTTAAGCAGTGCTGCAGTCATTTTGCAAAGATTTTGCAGTCCACTGTGATCAGAGTGATGGTCTGTAGCTACCACAAAGCTATGGATCTTTCCTGGCTTTGGGAGCAGGGGTATCTATGTTGTACAAAGAAAAACAGAAAGCCATCATGCACTGCACATCTACAGTGCAGACTTCAGAATTCTGACACCAGCAACAAAAAGAAGTAAGCTACAATAGCTAATCAAAATATATACTTTATACAACTAGACAAATACAAATGAAGCAAACTCTCCTTTGCTGAGTACCCCATGCACATTTGGAGCTGCTTCTTCAGGAGCCTATTGTATTTGTCTCATTTGTATAATTAAAGAACATATCTGTTCGGTACGCATGGAAGGTGATAGTTTGCCTCTTGCACAAGGCACTTTCAGACATCCATTAGTTGACTCATGAGGCAGTCTTGAAATTTTGCATAAAGTTCAACTGGTAGACCATCACTCCCCAGGGTCTTCCCTGCAGGCATACTACCCAGTGCTGATGCTAGTTCCTTACTTGTGAAGGGTTTGTCTGGCATGATTCTCTGGTCCTATGAGAAGGGTGGGCCAGGAGGGTCTGCAGTGAAGAAATCCAGCTTTTTCTGAGGAGGAGAATTCTGAAGTGTATAGCTGCATGTAGAAGTCCAAGAAGACCTTGTTTATGCCAGTCTGGTCCTTAAAAACAGAGCCATTTGTTACTCTGGTACTTTTGCATCTGGTAGGCCACTAATCTCCTGGCTTCTCACCTACTTCCCAAAAGCTTGGCAAAGCCTGAACAGAGCAAATTCAGCCTTTTGATGGAGATGCATGTTTGATTTAAACCTGTGCCCACTAACTTTGCCAGGAGCTCCTGGTCTCCACAACCGCCTCCTGAATTTGGCTTCTAGGTCCTTGATGAGAGCTTCCTGTTCCTCAAGGTCCTTCCCTTTGTTTTTCACTCATGAGGCATTGTAATGCATTTGCCTCATGTGAAAGCCTTGAGGAATACCACCTGATGGTGTATGAGATGTCTGAGGATGATTGTGCCTAGGAGCTCAGTGATGTCCTTGGACAGATTTGCACAAAATTATGGGTCTCTGATGAATACAAAGTTGAACCTGCATTTACCTCAGCTTGGTCAGATAGTAGCCACAAGCAGACTAAGGGGTTGTAGTCTGAAATAATGGCTTCCTCTATCCTGGCATCATTGGTGTCTTCCACCCAGTTAACTGGTGTTAGCTAGATACCAGCTGTACAGAAAACATTGTAGGGGTTTGAGTAGAATTTATAATCCCTCCCTTGGGGTGGATTGGGCACCACACATCCATGGAATCTATTTTGCTTGCCAGATCTTGTAGGCCTACAGATGCCTGTGATCTTGTGTCAGTTTGCTTCTATCCAGAAACACATCCAGTAAAGTGTTTTTGCCCATTCCTACCAACATCCGCCCTTGCCTAGCTCCACTAGTCTCTGGGTGAGGGCAGTCATAAGGAGGCATCTGCCTGGTTTGGACAACATACACAGCAAAGAGTAGTTCCTAACCTATAACAGTTCTCCCACAATGAAATACCTCCTTCAGGATGAGCGTGACTGAAAGGGGCCTTGAAGTCTCACTTCCTTGTGTATCAAATGGCCACCCCTCTGCTCTTGGCATTAAAGGAACAGCTGAAGGTCTGGGTGACCCATTCTGATTCTACTTTAGCCACTGCAGGTTTTAATAGATGCATCTTTTGAAGGAAGGTTATCCTATTCTGAACTTCTGAGTTCAACCAGATCATCCCCTTCAGAAATAGTGAGGGCTTAATTAGGAGAGTCCAAGTAGCATGCTTAGCTTTGGTATCTAAATTGTCCTGTTAGATAAGGATCATGCATATGTGTAAAGACAGATTGACCAAAACTGTTTAGAGGAAAATACTGTCTGGCTGGACAGGAGCTCTCCTCTCAATGGCTAAAACCTATAGTGGAAACCCTGCAGAAATTAAGACTCAGACATCTGTGGAAAGATTATACTAAGGGATACAAGTTTCACTTACCAATATAGAAATAATAAAAGGTAGGCTAAAACAAGAATCCTATGAGCAAGATATGGCAAGAATAAGAACATTAAAAATACACATCTGGTTCCCACAAATAAAATTAACCACGTGCTGGAGCCTTACTTGTTGCACCTCACAGATAAAAGGATAGAACTCTATTTCTAAAGTTTAGATTGGAGTTCTAAATTTTGAAATATATTCATTCTAAAGATAAATTTCAGTCTAGGGACCTATGTTGCGATTGTGGTACAAATGAACTAGAAACCTTGACACATTTTGCTGTACTGCCCCAAATATAAAGAAAAGCGAGCCATTTTATAGATCAATACTTCCAAACAAACACACTGTCAAAAAGGAGGTTCTGTGAATACTGATGAACTTGCCAATGGAATTTATCACCACAGATTATGATAAATGTTATGATGTGGATACAGGAGAAATTGTTTAACCAGGAAAGGCACACTAAGCCAGAGCTTGTTTCCAGGTGCTACCTGGGAGCACAAGGAAGTTAAGTGACTTCCTCAGGGTCACACAGTATGCAAGTGGAAGCTGTGGATTCAAACCCAGGTCTGGTTTGCTGGATGTCACCAGATTTGCAGCTCAGAGCATTAGACCACTGCGCTATACTGCCTCCATAGAATGAAAATATATATTAAAAATGCTACTCAGACGGCCTGAGACCCCTTTACTGATCAAAACTGTTTTATGCGATCAAATGTCCTGTGATGCAGTAAGAATTATTTTACATTAATATGACTGTTTGTTTTCTCAGATATTATGTATAATGTTTTAATATTGCACTGTGTACTTTATTTTGAAATTACTAAAATGTCGATCAATAAAGAATACTGAATTGAACTTTGGAGGTGATCTTGAATTTTCCTCCTCCTTATGGGGAATTAGTACCTTTAACGTTCCATGACATAAATTTGGTGGGTTTACTAGCTATATTCTCAGCTAAGTGAGAGCAGGGGGTGACCATCATGATGTCATTCTAAAATGGCTAGGGTGTAGATGTTGACTTTCAGCTGTATCGCACCCCTACCTTGGAGGTGGTGCTCTCATGTTAGGGTATTTGAGGCATTGCTGCAGTGTATGCACTTGGAGTTGGTGCCACTGGCATCTGTGTCCAGGGGTAGAGTATACAAATGATCTTAAGTAAAAACAGGTTGCAATGGTATCCAGTGATATGGGTGACTCAATTTGAGTGCCTGTGAATAGAGTGAGTGGGGAAACTGTAGCGATCCTGTGAATAGCGAGGAAAGGTTGACAACAATGGTGACAGACTAGAAAGAGTGATGGTAGGAGGGATCTCGATGCGGAAGTTATAGCATGTAGTGTGGGATAGCAGTTCCAAGCTGGTCATGTGGGTTAGTGGAGACAGTGTATATGTCCGAGCTGGAGGGCCCAGGGTCTAACCTGGGCAAGAGCTCTACTTATTTTTGTTTTGTTTAAGTGTGCATTAGTTATTTTTGTGTTTTGCTCCCCATGTGCACTTACTTTTTCGTGTTTTGCTCCTGTTCCCCTGCCCTCCTGGTGGTTGCTCCACCTCACCCCGAAAAGCTCCGTCCCAAAGATTACCTATACCCCAGTGTCAGGCTCCCCTCAGAGTTGATTAGAACTGTTAGGGGCTGTGGGGTGCAGTCCCCAGATGGAGGAGGTGGAGGTGTAGCCCCCATTAAAAAGCATGTAAATTTGCCTGTTCTGTGAGGTCTGGGCCATCGCCACTTATGGTCCTGCTGTTGTGCACATTGCTTTGGTGCTGTGCACTTACTCGTATGGCGATCACTATTTTGGTTCACTCATGTGACGAGGAACCAGTCGCAATGAACATTAAACCATAAACTACAGAGCATATCCAGTTTACCCCTGATGCTACATCTCTAAAAGCAATGAACTGTAAAAACTAGAAGACAACACTCATCCTAGAGTAAATAAGATATACTATCACTTGAAGTATCAAAACTTGCCTCTTTATTAATTCACAAGAAGTGGTGATACAAATAGTTTAAAAATGCTTGCTAGCGTGGCTGTCAGCATCTTGTGGCTGACCTAATATTTCACAATAGCTTTGTCAGAGGTGCCATGCACCAGTGCTCTCTCTGTTTAAAGGAAAGTTACCTCAAAGATCAAATGCACACCTATTTCATAAAAGCTTGAATTCACTTGAATACATATCCCTGTGTCATGATTAGTGTTTACTAAAACAGCATGTTGTTTGGTTTGTGGTTTCTTTAAATCAGCATCTGTAATGTGCTCTGCAGTAACTGAAACAGTGAAGATGTTTCTGTCCCTGTCAATGAGCAATGACATCATACCTGTCCAGCCTGCTGCTTCACCAATTAAATTCCTGATTTACTGAATAAGTTGTTGCAGTTCCTAGTTAGAGCAGTCTGTAGAGCTAATTGTTTTACTCAGAGTTTATTAGCCTATCTGGCTTGTTTTCAGAGAGAGATGCTTAAAATCTATCTTTCGGTTCTCATAAAAAGTTAATCATTTGGGGTGCAGTGCTGAATTATAGTAGCATGAATGAATGTCTGTGAGAAATTACCTTGTCTGTATTACAGGTGTCAGTTCTCTGTCATCAAAACTCTGCATTCTGTTCTGGCTATATAACACAGGGTTGTTTAATGGATATAAAATAAATCTGCATTCCGTTAATTCATAGAAGCAGTGTGTCTTTGATGTAACCTCAATAAATAGGTTCACATGAGAACAATTTTGTTTTTATGTCAGATTGACAAAGCGTGTCTGCCACACTGCTATTTCAGGAACATGTACTGTATGAACTCATAAAATTCAGTTCTTTGTGGGGTTCTGTGTGAAATACATCATGTATGTGTATAACTAGAAATACTATATGGCATCCTGATGCCCCTGTCTCCACCTGTCAGTTGAGGCTGCTGCACCCCGCTTCCTCTGTCCCCCACCCCCACAGTCAGGGCCAATGCACACTATTGCCTCCTTTTCCTGTCTCCACAGACAGGGCTGCTGTGCTCTGCTAAGACCTAGAGTCCCAGGGCTACTGCCTTCACAGTTTGGGCTGCTGCACCATGCTTCCCCTGGCCACCAAAGGTGTGGCTTTACTGCACTGCTACCACTTCCATTGCTCCAAATGGGCAGGGCTGCTGTGCCCTGATTCCCCAATGAGTCATGCAGCACAGTCAAGGATTCTGTCACCTGACACCATTGTGCCCTGCTGCATCATAGCACTTATTGCCTCCACAGTTAGAGTTGTTGCACCATGCTGCTCCCTGCCACTAGAATTGGATCCTTGGTACACTGCCCAAAACTATTTGACAAAAAATACAAAAATACCTTTATCTTGTGTTCTAGGTGGGGACAGAGGGTAGCAGGGTGTGGCAGTCTAATTGTTGTGCAGAAGGCAGCAGGGTGCAGCAGCCCTGACTGTGTAGAAAGACAGTGGGCAGCAGGTTGCAGCAGCCCCATATGAGGGCAGGAGATAGGGGGCTTTTGGGGCAGGGGAAAGGTGAAGCAGAGATCTGCTGCCTCAACTGTCAGGCAGGAGACAGGGGCACCAGGATGCCATATATTATTTCTAGTTATACACATAAATGATGTCACACAGAAACCCTCAAAGAACTAAATTTTATGAGTTCATACAGTACATATTACTGAAATAGCAGAGTGTGTCAGACACAGGTTTGTCAATCTGACGTACACAACATTGTTATTACAGGAACATATTTCCTGAGGCTACATCAAAGACACACTGCTTCTATGAACTAATGGAATGTAGATCTATTTTATATGCATTAACAACCCTGTGTTACATAGCCAGAATAGAATGCATAGTTTTGATGACAGAGAACTGACATCTGTGATACGGACAAGGTAATTTCTCACAGACATTCATTCATATTATGCCAGTTCAGTACTGAACTCCAAATGATCAACAGTTTGAGAACAGAATGATTTTAAGTTAATCTTTCTAAATGCAAACCAGATGGGTTAGTAATAGAGATTATCCCCACAATAAACTCTGAGTGAAAACAATTAGCTCTACAGACTGCTCTAACTAGTAACTGCAACAGTTTATTCAGTCAATCAGGGATTTAATTGAAGCAGCAGGCTGGAAAGGTATGATGTCATTGTTACTGACAGGGACAGAAACATCTTCACTGTTTTCAGTTACTGCAGAGCACATTAACAGATGCTGATTTAAAGAAACCACAAAACCAAACAGCCATTATATTTTCAGGAAACACTTATCGTGGCACAGGGATGTGAATTCAAGCTTTTAGGAAATTTGATCTTCAACCTATTTTCTGTATACCTGTGTAGTTTGTAGGTATGAACAATGATTTCTCTTTGCATCCTCTTAATTTCACCCTCATTTGGATGCTTCACCTGTTTTGCTCTAGTATGAAAACCTGTTCATCTCTTGCAAAGGTCATAACCCCAGTCATGTAAGGCATCATGCATACCTGCAGAAGCCAGCGGAAGTGTTGCTCTCATTCAGTTCTGTTACATGTCTTGTGACATTTCTGAATTCTCTCAAATCTTTTTTCAACTCAGATACACTTTAAACTACAGAAAACAGCAGAGCACACCATAGTATGACAATACTCATGGCCAGCATAAGGCAAGAACATAGGGACTGCAGAGGACAGCAACAGTACTGATTACAACTACTACAGGTTTTAGCTCTAAAACAGCATAAAATTCCAGGATGTCTTAATGAGTTTAATCATAACCTTTGTGATAGAGCCCAGCAGGTTTTCACACCAGATTTAAGTAACTTCATTTACATCCTGATGAAATTTAATTTCAATCAGTGTTCATGCCTACATACTACACAGGTAAACAGAATAAAGCTGAGGAACCTGCCCTTTAAAAAGTTCATAATTCCATGTTACTCACTAATAAGACAGCTGGTGGCATCAAAGTGATTTGCAACAAACCTTATAGTAGGGGTGTGTGATTACCTTATTTGCAATAGAAACACTGACAGTGATGGCAGAAAAAGATGAAAAGTCTATCCAGTCTGCTCAAGTTCCTTATTTAGCCCTGGGGCCTACTGTTCCACTAGGGTTCTAGCCTCCCAACCCTCCATTCTCCTTCCCAGTTCTGATATGCTGAGCAACCACTATACCATTCATCCTGTCCTAGCCATTCTTAAACCACATACAGTTTTTGCACCCACCACTACAGCTGGCAGCCTATTACATGACTCCACCACCCTCTGTAAAATAGTATTTTGTCATGTCCCGCTGAACCTCCCTCCTGTTAGCTTCCACTCATGACCACGTGACCGCGATTTGGTATTCACATTAAATAGTTCCTTGCAGTTCTTTAGGAATTTGAAAGTCGCTACTATATCTTTCTCCTCCTTTGGCTTCCAGTGAGTATGTGTTCAGCGTTTTGAGTCACTCCTCATAGGACATGCCCTGTTGGCCTTGAATAATTTTTGTTGGCCTGTGTTACACTGCTGAAGCCTATCTCTATCCTTCCTGAGATGCGGACCCCAGAACTGAGCGCAGTACTCCAGGTGTGGCCCCACAAAGGATCAGTATAGGAGAAGTATTACTTCCTTTTCTGCTGTCAGTACCCTACTGATACATCCAAGCATCCTATTTGCCTTGCTATAGGTTTTGTTGCACTGCCTCAGTTGCTTTAAGGAGTAACTGATGATAAACTGTGCTACTGAGTCTCACCTCCCATCCAGGGTTCTTGTTTCCTAGATGTATCACCTTGTGCTTTCCAGCATTGAATTTCAGCTGCCAAACCCTTGACCACCCCTCCAGCTTTTGCAAGTCTCTACATTTCCTTTATTATTGGACGCAGTATGGTGCAATGATTTATGGCTCTGAGCTGCAAAACTGGAGACCTGAGTTTGAATCCCACACCCCACTTGCATACTGTGTGACCCTGAGCAAGTCACTTAACTCTTGTGCTCCCAGGTCACACCTGAAAACAAGTTTCAACTTAGTGTGCTTTCCTGGTTAAACAATTTCCCTTTTCCCTTTATTCCTCACCACTATCCACCCTCCCACAGAGCTTAGAAGAGACACAACCTGTCTTGGATCCCTCGCCAGTGTCACTGATGAACATGTTTTTAATGTCTTTTTCCTCCGGTCACAGCCTGTGGGGCCTCTCTCAGGCATCCTGGCCTGATCCTGCCCACCAGAGGTCTCCTATCCCGAGCCTCCTCTCCCTCCTCCTGCAGCCAGTACCCTGGCTTGACCCTCCAGGGTGAGGCCACCTCCTCTTGAGTGCTGTCTTATAGACTGTCCAGCTGCAGGTGAGGGCCTGGGTGAGGAACTGGAAGGCTGGGTGGGTGAGATCCAGTGGTGGGCATGGTCCAGGTGCCATCACCTACCCCTCAGAGCTGGTTGTTTCCTTGTTCTGTTGCACCTTCCCCTCCTGAGCATTGCATGCAATGACACCATGGCGATGAGCAACCCTGTTGGCATCTGCCGTGCTCCTCCACATCTTTTGTCCACTTTCTGCAGCACCCTGATCTCCACCGGGGTCGCTGGACACCGGCCAACCCTGTAACCCTCCCCCTGAGAGAGGAGAGCAGTCTGTTGGACCTCAATCCTCTCCCTCCCTGCTGACCCTCGGCGCCCAAGCTCGCTCCTGAACTCGGTTCACCGGCATAGCATGGTGTGGCATTCAGCGCCTCAGCCCTCAATGCCACTGGGCCAGCTTACTGATGAACATGTTGAAGAGGACCAGACCCAGGAGGAGATCCCTGTGGAATTCTGCACATGACCTTCCTCCCTTCTGATTTAACCTCACTGATCACTACCCTCTGCTGCCTCCCTTTAGCCAGTGACTTATCCACTTTACTATGCCCTTAGCTACACCTAGGTCCTCCACCTTCTTGGCAATCATCTTCAGAATTATTTCTTGGCCTTCAATAATCTGTGTGGAGACAATTGTTGTTCAATTTTACATTTCCCTCCTTGTTTTCTTCTTGTTTTTCCTCCTGTGCCCTTGCTTGGATTTGTTTGGTTGTTTGAATCACAGGTATTGAATCCTGACTGGTTATCTGCTGATCTTTCTAAAAAAGTAACCTCCTTGCTGTTACCTTCATTTGTAGTGCCTTCTGAGTCACTCAAGTGGATGGGTACCGCTTATTATTTTTAGGTTTGATACATGCAACAAAACATTATTATAAGTGGAAGGGTATTTCAGAGGTGTGTTTCTGTGAGCCTATTGCAGTTAAAACTGTAGGGACAAAGTAGTCTACACCAATAACCATGCACGTTAACTGTGACACCACTCTTCTTCTGCAGAACGCACTTCAAAAGAACCAAGCCAATAAATTAGAGGGTTTCAGTCCTTTGATGTGAATGAAGCTATTCAACAAACAGCTGATGGCTGTCAACACAGCAGCCTGTCATTAAAATCAGCAGCAGTGACAACCTGAACAGACTACATCAGAAAATTGAGGGAAGATCTACAGAAAGTTTGAACTGTGTTGTGCCAGTCCTTATTATTTTATTACTGTTAAAGATTTTCTACTTCTCTGCCTAGTCTGTAGGCAGTTTGAAGCTGGCCATGATGTTTCAAATTACAGCCTTTTTTCTCCTAAACTAGCAAGTCTCCTAAAAAATTACCTTGCCTGCCTCTCTGTAGAATGGAAGTTAGTCTCCTTACTCTGGCAACTTTTAAATATAGGGAAAAACTAATAATATACTTCCTTCTCCACCAGCAAGTGTATATTGCAAACAATGTTAACCTAGGCAAAGACACATATTTATTCTAAACGTTTGTGTCTATATTACATGAATACCATTTGAAAGGTGAACCCACACTTATAGAACTGTGGGTATATGGATGTCACCAACTTTTGCAATCCTCTCCTACTCCTCCCATAACTCTTATGTTCCCTCCCATGCCATAGTCATTCATACCCTCCACTATATGCTACCTTACCCTCCCTTTAGCTCTTGCATACATACCAAGACCTGCCATGATCTGAGTGATGTATAGATCTTAACATGGTTATATTACATATATTGAAATTCAATAAAAGAATAACTTGCAGATTCCTGCATGTATTCTCTTTTTCTTGTGCACAACTGTTTTCCTTTCCATCCTTCCTGCAGTGATCCCAGTATTTGCCTTCTGTTCATGTTGATCCTCTGCACCAGCTGTCTCCTAGCCTCAAGACAGTTATTATTTTCTAAATGCCCTGTCTATTCAGTACCCTTGATATCTGTCTAGGTGTAAAAAAATGGATTTTTTCCCAAAGTGAATCCTGCACTCTGTTGTCCATAGCATCCTGTAAGAGAGTTGTTTGTCGTACCTACATTTCTTGCACTCTCAGCCCAGGTGCCCATGTAACATCTAAGGATGTACTGGTGCAAAGCATCAAACCTTCGGCATTGACAAATGCTTGTTCTTCCTTTGCTGAGATTTCGCCTTGAACGGCCTCTGGTTTTGACCTGGAATGAGCTGCCCAGTGATTGAACAGAGTTATTAAGATAGTCACCTTCATCATGTTCAAATTTGGTTTGTTTTATTAAGATTACCTCCTTTTCTGAATGACATACTTTACTGTTTAAATTTTCACCAAAGCTCATAAAATTTTACAGTCTTTAAACTCTAGTAGGGCACCTTGAATTTCAGCAGTCTGTTTCTAACATCAACTAAATTCAGTCTGTCCTCTTCTAATTAAGATCTCCAAAAGTTCCACTGAACATTTATTCAGGGCAAGTTCTCATCTTTTGTCTAAATTTAGTATGATCAGTTGATTGAATTCATTACTCCTGAACCCTCTTGATATTCTGGAGATCTCAACATAGTGTGCCAAGGTAGTTCAATTGTAAATCAGGTTAGTTTCCTGGATTAAAAGTTTTTCCACTTTAAATAGCAACTCATTTACACTAAAAGTGTCACTCTCATGCTCAGTGTTAGTAGCTCGTTTATTTGAACCAAAAGGTCAACAGCATTCCTTTTGGACGTGCCCTGCTTCAGTCATCTGGAGGCAGAATGGCTGAGATGCCATGCTAGTATCCATGGTTGTTAACATGTTCTTCCCAGCTAGGGGCTAAGCTGCAATAGCCTCCTTCCAGTAAGTTTGTCCTGATGTCAGTGAGTTAGACACATATCCACCCAGGTCTGCCGGGCATCACCTTCACAGCTTCTGGGATGCAGAGGGTTTGCTTGTTAGGAACATCTAAGCTGGCAGTTCTAAGACTAGATGATTTACTTTTCTCAGATCCCTTGGGAGGGTGGTTCTCCAAGGGAGTGAGGTCCATGGAATGATGAGCTGGATTCTGCTGCCACCTCTGTTGCCAGTTGTTAGGGTGAGGGACCATGAACTTCTTATGATCTCTGCCCCTGGTCCTCTTCAACCAGGTTGGTTACCATTCCATCTCAGTGGTATCTCAGGCATTTTGAGACTAACACAGCTGCTGTGGACCCTGGGAGGTGATCTTCAGTTGGGAGGCTGTTTTCTGGGGCTAATGGCTTTTCTTGAGACCCACGGATCTGGCTTTCTCAGCCCAAAGTCTGCAGATAGCCTGCTGCCTCTTCTAGAGAGTAGAAGGTGTTACCACCGCATTTCTTACCTGTTGTCAGTTTGGCAGGGTATTGAAGCTGATGGGAATCCCCAGATCCTGAAATGTCTCCAAACTGTAGTAAATTCCTTTCTTTTGTGGTTAACTCAGCTGAGTAGTCATTAAAGATGAAGATGCCATGGGTTTCCTTGGTCAGTGGTCCTTTTCCCTTGCCAGAGCAAAAATTATTTTCTTCTCAGGAAATCACAGCAGTTTTGCATCAGATTGATCGGGGCCTCCCCAGCTTTGGTTGAGGGGGGACTTGTGTTCTGTAGCCCTTTCTTCCAGGGTGGCCTTCAGTTGTATTGTAAGATTTCTGGTAGCTGTCTCTGTAAAAGATGGTAGTGTCCAATATCTCAGCACCCTCAGGGAAGCCAAGGATATGGATATTATTCCACATCCCCTGTTCTACACATCTTCTGCTCTATTCCACAAAAGTCCCACAAGCCTCTCCAGTTCTTAGATTTGGGCTTCATGCCTCAAGTCTTTGTCATCAATATAAGTCAAAAAGTGTCCACATCCCTTTTCTTATGTAGAAGTGTTTAACTTTTTCCTGCTGGTCAGCAACTGAGTTTTTAAAGGAAGAGATTTCATTGAGCACCTGCTGAAGCATCCAATTGGGATTGATCCAATCATTTGCTGACATGGAAGCCACTGGCACCAACCGCGTGACCATCTAACTGCTGACAACATTCCTGCTGAGGGTGCCAAGTTTCGATGATGATATCTCCACTTAGTGCTGAAATCAAGTTTGTTAGAGTAAGGTTTTATCTAATGAATTCTGAAATTTGTAGGCTGTAACTTTGGGTCTGATTTTGGGTGTTTGAGGATAACTGAGTTGGCCATCTGGAGCTGCAGTTAAAGCTGCCACACTGTAGCACAGCTCACACATGCGCTGGTGTCAGCTTTATACCTTCATCTGTGGCAAAACAGTGGCCCATCTTCAGGTTTTTCACAGGTTCTTCATAGGTACTCTACTTCTACAACCCACAGTCTATGATCCAGTACCAGTGTGGGTATTTAATTTGCTTCTGTGGACCCTTACTGTGTCTCCCTTTGAGCCTATTACTATAGTACTTGTGAGCTGCGCTTCCTCTCTTGGAAGACACTGTTTTCATGGCTATGACATCTGCTAGACACATATCTGAATTACAGGCTCTGGTTGCAGAGCCTCCTTTTCATATTTTCCACAAGAACAGAGTTTCATTGCATACTAATTCTTTTTTTGCCAAAGGTCATGTCTGAGAGAACACTAAATCAGACCATTGACCTTCCTGTATATTTCTCAACTCCCACGGATCGTGAGGAATGTCACTTGCATACCCTGGATGTCCAAAGAACACTGTGTTGGTACTTGGATCATACCAAGGGTTGTAGAAAATCCTCCCAACTGATTTTGGCTTTCACCCCCCAGATTGTGGGCTCCCCATTTTGAAGCAAGACCTTTCCAAATGGTTAGCCTGCTGTATTTCTTTTACCAGAATGCAGTAAGCAGCTTCCTGGTCCTGTCTATGCTCACTCCACCCGTAGGGTGTCTACTTCAGTGGCTTGTTTTCACAGAGTGTTCACTGTTGACATATGTGTTGCTGCTGCCACTTGAGTACTGTTCATAACATTACAATCTTGACATCATCTCACATAGACTTGCTGGCTTTGGCCTTACTGTCCTGCAAGGCCTCCTTACTTAGGTTCCTTAGATCCTGTCTTCCTCCCTTAGTGCTTTGGTACTGTTTGGGAACCTTTCCATGATGTAGGTAAATGAAGGGATATCTTCAAACAAGATAGAATAGTTACTCACTCTAACTGTAGATCTTCAAGAGACTCTCTTCCATTTAGCCACAGCTCTCTTTCCCTCCTTCCCACTTTTATGGGTGGCAGGTGATGATCCTGCCTGCTCTCACATGCTGGTTCTCCTCTACTGTCTAATTTGGCATGTATACTCAGGTTTCCATATCCTCTCCTGTGTGTCTGGTTTAGTCCTAGTTGCTTTGGTTCCTGCTCATCTGATGATCCTCCAGGCTTGTCTGCAGCAGGGAACTGAGGAATGCCAGGAATGCCCATGTTATATAGGTGATGATGAGGCATGTCAATGTGGTTGGCCCCAGTCAGCAAAAATTTCTGGGTGATCCTGACACCAACGGCTTACAATTTCATGATGTGGATCAGCGGAAGAGATTCTCTTGAACGTCTACTGTTATGGTAAGTATCTATTCTTTCCATGATTAATGCAAAGTCTGAATTTTAGTCAGATTAGTGGTGGGTGAAGTGGTCTCAATCTGCTTCACAAGCGATTCAGCGGAACAAAGGCGGATCCGTGGAGTGCTCTGCAACTCAAGTGGAGTATTAGCATTATAATGAGGAATGCAAAGTCCATTAGAAACAATGACTTTGCGTTACTCTGCTCCCATGCCACTACTCTGCCATTTTAAATGAAGTGTATTGCAGGCAGCGCGTTTCTCCTCGCTTCACCTTGTTTTGAGCTCCAAAGGTGAATTTTGCATTGATTCATGGGATTTCAGGTCACGCGGCTCTATATTGATCTGCACAGCCTCAGTTGGGGTAGTATGAGTAGGAAGGAGTAGAGATGGTGTCTCTGATAGCTGTCTGTGATAGGAATCTTGTAAAGCTGTTCAAAAGCATTTTGCTTTTTGGGGATCCAACTTTCATTCATCGATTGTAGGAAACCCTCCTGTGCTCATATCATCGAGCATTTTGTTTTTGTGTTGATTTTGAATGTTAATTTACAACATTGAGTGGGTGTGGTGAAAGCCAGTGAAAATGTGCTTTGGGGGGCGTATCTGTGGTATAGGTAGATTTAAGTTGGAGAAATAGTGATTTCTTTGTTTTTGGTTATATTTTGTTATATAACTGTGTGTTAATGTACACATAGTAATAGTGTCAGTAATAGTAGAAATTTTCTTGCTGTTTGTTGTGTGGATGTGGTGTAGCAGTTCATAAGTTCAGGTTGTTTAAATTACAAATTTACAATACGTAACTTGGCGTAGTACTGAACTTTTGCATTTGTGGCATTCCTCGATTCAGCATTGTACATAAACTGTTCTGTGTGTGTGTGTGTGTGTGTGTGTGTGTGTGTGTGCAGTTGCGTGATCAAATAATACACCTTTATTGTGCCACAGACCAGTGTAATTGCAAGTGCAGCAGTGTGAACCTGCTATCCACTGCAGCTGCCTGATTTTGTACTGCGATCGTGGTATCTGTTCTTAGTTTTGCTGCTTGTAGTGCAGTAAAAATCAGCACTGTCTGTAATAAGTGCTCCTCTTACCCTCACGCTCAAAAGGTATTTTTACCAGATTGGATTGTTTTTGTGACCTCATCAGCACCACTCGTTACTGAAGTTGTTTTAATTCCATGACAGTCTCGGAGTAGTCTCTTATCTGTTGCTGAAGCCACAGTTGTTTATTTGGCTTCACATCCAGCCAGCATCCCTCCAATTAGAGAGGAACATATCAAAATCTGAATTTGGTTATAATGTTTGTGGTTGATCCCCAAAATGCCTGCAAAGAGAGGTGCAAGCAAAGCTGTTTCTGCCATGGCATTGTTGGCAATAAGATGGTCTGTGGGCGTGGTAGTAGTACGCAGACCCAGAAGTGCATTGTTGATGTGAGGAAAGGTATTTCCTGCAATGTTTTTTATAGCCCAATCAGTAGCTTCACCTGTAGTTGGAGGAGATGATGTTTTCCCAGTCGGTGGTGTTAGTGTTACTGGTGTTAGTGATGGTGAGGTAGTATTTGTATTGTTGCATCGAATTCTAATTCTGACCAGTGTACCATTTCCAAAATATTGAGTTTGAAGCAGTGCAAGTGAGTGGCATCATAGATGATGTCATACTTCCAGTAACTGAACCTCAGGATTCTGATGATCATGTCAATGATAGCCTACAATGTGATATTCTGTCCACCGTGGCACTTAACGTCATGCATTTTCCACGAGTGATTCACAGTGTGGTGAAAAATATCAGGTGATGGTGGTGTAGATGCTGATGATGAATGTGATGATGATGTTGCTGTTGTTGCAACATGCAGTCCACATGCTAGCATCCAAGCAGAAGATGTGGGTGTGTGTGATGTTGATGAATAGTGATGATGATGTAATTGAACCCAGTTGGAGAACCGAGAAAAGAAATTCAAAGTGGCAGTGTCTGAGTCTGTTTGCAGAATCTCCCATAAAAACTTTGAGATCTACCAGTTTTAGTTGATAATGATGACGACCCAGTAATCAATATGATAGGTAGTCATGGTGGTCAATTGCAGTCCAGGTGTGCAGTGCCCGAAACATCACGTGCCCCCACTTCAGTGCTTAAAATAACAGACTTAAATAAGCCACATCATCATGGACATGTTAAAAGCAGAGCATCACACTCCTTGTTTGGGATTTTTTGCTCAAGATGCAAATGATGATTCAATTGCAATCTGCCAAGTTTGCCAAGTGCGTGTGAGTTGAGGTAAAAAGGGAGCCATCTGGGCACAGGAGGATAGCATATGCATCTTAAGAACAGGCACTTGTCACTGTGGACCCAGCACAAGCTGGCAGCTAATACCACAGTGGGACGTTCACCCATGTCACCGTCAACCATAGCCAGCATATTATCCTCTTCCATGACTGTTAAGCCCAGTAGGAAATTAAACGTGTGCAGTAGTGCAGTAATAAGAGCAGAGGATTACTACAGGCATGATGAGGTGGAGGACCATAATGACTTTGAAATGTTGTCCAGTGCTGGTGAGAGAAGCAGTTTTGGTGGTGGTGGTGAATGCAGTATGTCTAGTGCAAGTGGTACATCAACCCCGGTTGGCAAATCTGGCAAAATAACATCATTTCTGGGTTTTCATCATCACCTGTGCAACTGTCTTCATCAAATGTCCACACTCCACCCTGCCAATGCCATTCATCACAGAGCACAACCATTTGTGATCAACACACCACTTGTAAAACGTTTAAGTCAGCCCATGTTACAGAGTGTTTTTGACATAAGCTGAAGTACCTCTAATCATACAGTGTTATGTGAACTCAATGCTGCTGTAGTGGAAATGCTGGCAATTGATCTTTTGCCCTTCTCCTTTGTGGAGAATTCTGGGTCCTGGTGGTTTGCTGCACGTGCCTGTCCAAAATGGAAAGTTCCATCCAGGACATACTTTTCTACCCGTGTTGTCCCCGAAGTTGTTCCAAGACTGTGTCTGACTCAGTAAGACACGCCTTCAACATTCCTCCTCTCCATTCATCCATTTAAGTATGGATATGTGGACAAGTGGCAAAACAGTGGGAGTTCATATCTGTGTATAACTGCACACTGGGCGAGGTGCCGGGGTTGTTTGTGATGTTGGTAGTGAATAATCAGTGCAGTAAGGTGGATTGTCATGCAGTAGCAATCTTCCTGGAATTCGACAGCATGCAATGATTGCTATACGCAGTGTGACCTGTTCACACACTGGTGAGAACATGTTGGACATGGTACTAACTGAAATTGACAGATGTCTAAACCCTCTGTCCCGAGAGCTGGGTTCATAGCAAGTGACAATGGGTCAAATGTGGTGAAATGCATCACGAATGGTGGGTTTTTTTCATGTTCCATGCATGGCCCACTGTTTAAATCTTGTGGTTCAGGAGTTTCTGCAGCACCCTGATATAAAGGAAATGCTGACCATTGTATGACATATCTGCTCTCACTTTTCAAGATCTGGAAAGGCCTGTGACCAACTGCAGCTTGAGATACAAAACAGCCTGCCTCAGCACTGCTTGAAGCTGGAAGTTGTCACCCAATGGAACTCCACTTTATACATGGCAGAGAGGTTGTATGAACAATACAAAACCATCTCAGAATATCTTGTGATGCCCACTAGCTGTGACAGTTCTGGGGCCTCCATGTCTATGAAGACTGAGCGGTGGCGCCTCATGGACTCTGTAATAACATTTTAGGTTTTGAACATGCCACACAGGCAGTGAGTGGCAAGTCTGCCTCCATTAGCCAATCAATTCCACTGCTGCGGGTGCTGAGGCAGACATTGGTGAATGTGCAGCATGGCCTTGATGCTGCTGGAGACAGTGGTAGCAGTATGTTGCTGCAACACATGCTGACAGTATTCGACCAGAATCGCACATTGTGAGCATTCAGCGAGTGGCAGCTGACAACAGTGCTGGACCCATGATACAAATGTGGAATTGCATCAGTACTGGAGGAGGGCCTGAACAGGTAAAAATATCAGTGGTCAACTGGTGCGCTTGGTCTCATGGGGCACAATAGTCATGTGCCAAGGTCAGCAAACCTCAGCAGCATAATCTGGCTGAAGGTGTACCTGGAGGACCATCAAGCATATCCTGCAAGGGGAGGGACTGCAGTTCCAGGTGGTCTGTCATCCAAAGTGGCTGGCGTCAACCCGCTTTGGGAGGCTTTGTCCCAAGTAGGGATTTGTGAAATAAATGATTCTGGGAGAACAGGATGATGCATCAACAATTGGACTTAGTGTGGCACAGAGAATGGTTGAGTTCATATTTGTCTGAAAACAGGCATCTGACAAAAACTGAAGATCCTCTTTTGTACTGGAGTGGAAAGGACGGTGAATGGCCAGAGCTGACTGCAGTGGCACTGAAGTACCTCCATGCCCACCCTCCAGTGTAAGTGTTGAGAGGGTATTCAGCTCAGCAGGTGCAATAGTCAGGGATCGTTGGACAAACCTGTCTCCTGCAAATCTTAGTTTGCTAACATTCATTAAACTGAATGAGAGGTACATACCAGCATGGATTGCAACCTCTGTATTTGTACCACTGCCTAGTCATGGTGGTTTTGGTGATGTGGAAATGGACCATCCTGGTGGCACTGGCAGTGGCAGCCTGAAACGGCCCACCAGTGACTGTAGATGACAACACAATGGAGAAAGAATTTCCAGTGGTCAGACTTCAGACATGATAACTGTGAGGCAGTTTTCTTTATGAGGATGATGATGTGGTTAATGTTGGCAGGTTTTAACTGAAGTTTTTAAAGGTGGTGTGCCCTCCCGGACCACCACCACCACCAGGACTGATGTTATCCAAGTCTGCCACCATGAGTCTGTCTGCCCCGGACCACCACCACTGGGAATGATATTATCCACTGCCACCATGAGTCTGTCTCCCTGGACCACCACCACCGGGACTGATGTTATCCAGTCTGCCAAATGAGACTGTCTGCCCCCGGACCACCACCACCGGACTGATGTTATCCACTACCACTATGAGTCTGTCTGCCCCGGACCACCACCATCGGTACTGATGTTATCCACTGCCACCATGAGTCTGTCTGCCCCTGGACCACCACCATCGACTGATGTTATCCACTGCCACCATGAGTCTCTCTGCCCCCAGACCACCACCATTGGGACTGATGTTATCCAAGTCTGCCACCATGAGTCTGTCTGCCCCTTGGACCACCACCACTGGGAATGATGTTATCCAAGTCTGCCACCATGAGTCTGTCTTCCCCGGACCACCACCACCGGACTGATGTTATCAAGTCTGCCAAAACGAGTCTGTCTGCCCCGGACCACCACCACCGGGACTGATGTTATCCACTGCCACCATGAGCTCTCTGCCCCCAGACCACCACCACCACTGGGACTGATGTCCAAGTCTGCCACCATGAGTCTGTCTTCCCCAGACCACCACCACCACCAGGACTGACGTTATCCACTGCCACCACTGCCACCAAAATGAGTCTGTCTGCCGCCCGGACCACCACCACGGGACTGATGTTATCCACTGCCACCGTGAGTCTGTCTGCCCCTGGACCTCTGCCTCCATGAGTCTGTCTGCCCCACAGACCACCACTGGGACTGATGTTATCCACTGCCATCATGAGTCTGTCTGCCACCCCCAGACCACCACCACTGGGACTGATGTTATCCACTGCCACCATGAGTCTGTCTGCCCCTGGGCCACTGCCACCATGAGTCTGTCTGCCCCGCAGACCACCACTGGGACTGATGTTATCCACTGCCACCACGAGTCTGTCTGCCATCCCCGGACCACCACCACTGGGACTGATGTTATCCACTGCCACCATGAGTCTCCCCTCCCCACTGGATCACCACCACCAGGACTGACGTTATCCACTGCCACCACTGCCACCAAAATGAGTCTGTCTGCCGCCTGGACCACCACCACCGGGACTGATGTTATCCACTGCCACCATGAGTCTGTCTGCCCCTGGGCCACTGCCACCATGAGTCTGTCTGCCCGCAGACCACCACTGGGTCTAATGTTATCCACTGCCACCACGAGTCTGTCTGCCATCCCGGACCACCACCACTGGGACTGATGTTATCCACTGCCACCATGAGTCCCCCCACTGGATCACCACCACTGGGACTGATGTTATCCACTGCCACCATGAGTCTGTCCGGACCACCACATCCATCAGCCAGAGATGGACAGCTTAATATTTAAACCATATAGTGAGTATGTGTACTCATGTTTGTTATGCTGCTTCACTTCCTTTAGTTGTATGTTTTGTTTTCTGTAGCTTCAGAGCCACAATGATAAAACACATACAGTACACTTCTTTGTTTCTTTTACAGGGTAAACAAAAGGCTCCATCGCTAAAACTCATTGGGAATGGTACTGTAGCTGTACCATACAGAGAGAAAGTGATGTAATATCCATGTGAAATCCATTCTGGTAAGTATGAAGATTTTATTTCATCCATTTCATTATTTTGTAAATTCTGCAGCAAATATTGCACACAGGCGTGTAGTTGACAAGATGTGGCTTTGAAATGTAACTTGACTTTAAGGATTGAGATTTGAGAACCAGGGAGGGACACATAACAATTAAGTTGTAAGAAGTCATTCATTTCTTTTTAGGAAACTTCCAGATGCTTTGTTGTTCTGACAAAGTGGCCTATCCAAACAAGTTCTTCAACATCAGGCACCCCTCGGCTGGAACAAACATGCAACACACAGAAGTTGTTTCGTTAGATGACCATGACCATCATTAACAACCAGACTTTCGAGAGGATCTGGATGAAATCTGTGAAAGTAAGAAAATATGAAACCATTACAGACAAACCTGCAAATATGCTTCCCCCACAAAAAAATACTTACCTTCATGTGCTTGACAGTTATCCATTGCAAATTTCTACACAAAAGTTCTAGTCAAGCAATCGGAATGCGCATACCAACAGTATCTGTGACCTGTGAATGATACAGAACAATACCATGAGTACATGTCCATGTCAACCCCTCACCTACAAAACACAGAAAATATATATCTATACATATCAACTCACCAAGGTTACTATTAGTGTACAGACAAAGGGCACCTTTCCATCCAGTTGAGATGATCACATTGCATTTGCACAATTGCAGTCACACATTGGACCAGCAACAGTTTGCTCACGGTCATCATTTTATTCTGGGGACACTGCGCGCATGAGTGACTGCGCAATAGATTCTGGGGGACTTTGTATGGCTGAAACAATCCCATTTCACTTCGTTACCACTGGTCAATTTTCTGCACACAAGGAGGATGCATTTTGAGCTTGCAGAAAAATCTGGGGACTCTGTGCCACCACTGCTCACATGATTGAGTGAGCCATTAATTCTGGAGGGCTTTGTATGTGCTGAAACAGTCCCATTTCACTTCGTTACCACTTGTCAATTTTCTACACACAAGGAGGATGCATTTGAGCCTGAAGAAAAAATCTGGGGACTCTGTAGCCACCACTCGCAGCGCATAACTGGGTGCGCCATTAATTCTAAGGGGACTTTGTATGTGCTGAAACAATCCTATTTCACTACATTATCACTTGTCCATTTTCTGCACATAAGGAGGATGCATTTTGGCCTACAGAAAAAATCTGGGGACTTCTGTGCCACTTTTGTGCGCATGACTGAGTGCCCCATTAATTCTGGGGACTTTGTATGTGCTGAAACAATTCCATTTCACTTCGTTACCACTTGTCCATTTTCTGCATGTAAGGAGGATGCATTTGAGCCTGCAAAAAAAATCTGGGGACTCTGTGCCACCACTCACGCGCATGACTGGAGTGCACCATTAATTCTGGGGACTTTGTATGCACTGAAACAATCCCATTTCACTTTTACCACTTGTCCATTTTCTGCACACAAGGAGGTGCATTTTGGGCCTGCAGAAAAAATCTGGGGACTCTGTGCCACCACTGTGCTGTGACTGAGTGTGCCATTAATTCTGGAGGACTTTGTATGTGCTGAAACAATCCCATTTCACTTCGTTACCACTTGTCCATTTTCTGCACACAAGGAGGATGCATTTTGGGCCTACAGAAAAAATCTATGGACTCTGTGCCACCACTGTCGCATGACTGAGTTGCCATTAATTCTGGGGACTTTGTATGTGCTGAAACAATCCCATTTCACTTTGTAACCACTTGCCAATTTCTGCACACAATGAGGATGCATTTGGGCCTGCAGAAAAATCTGGTGACTCTGTGCCACTCACTGCAGCATGACTGAGTGCGCCATTAATTCTGGGGACTTTGTATGTATTGAAACAATCTCATTTCACTTTGTTACCACTTGTCAATGTTCTGCACACAAGGAGGATACATTTTGGGCATGCAGAAAAATCTAGGGACTGTGCCACTTTTGTGCACATGACTAAGTCGCCATTAGTTCTTGGGTACTTTGTCATTGCTGAAACAATCCCATTTCATCGTTACTACTTGACCATTTTCTGCACACAAGGAGGATGCATTTTGGGCCTTCAGAAAAAATCTTGGGACTCTTTGCCACTTTTTGTGTGTTCTGTGATTGTTGCTGTGAGCTCATGATGTCATACTGACATTTTACAATTAAAGCAGCATTGCAAGAATGTCCTCACAGTTCTGAACTGTACTTTTATGCTACTTTACATTGCCACAGCCACCACTACTTACCTCAAAGTCATGACTTGAATGATACAATTATTTTCACAATTTATGTCTGCTTTACTTGACTACTTTTTCATGTATGAAAAAAATGAGCACGTCTTCCAGTATTGTTCGGACCAGGTTTGTATTTATTTGCAGCTGCTTTTCAATAACTATTGTTCCGTGGTGTCATAAAACACTACATGATGTATAACTGTTAATTAACAACAGAAGTGATATATAACAACTACTTGATGTGATGGAGAAAAGCAGAGGAAAAGCATGACAAAGACCTGGTCACCACCAATTTAAAAGGAATGCTCCTTTCATTATTTCACACATGAAAAAGGTAGTACAGCAGAGTCAACTACTGTAAATTCTTGTATCATTCCAGTCAATCAGGATGTAAGTAAAGGAAGTTGTAACATAGCATTAAAAATATAGGTCAGAGTTATCAACAGATTGTTGCTCTGCTGCTTTGCAGACATTCACCTCATTACATAGCTATGGTGATGCACATAAACCAAGTATGTGGGCATTACTGCCACTGGAATACTCTTGCTCCACAGAGTGCAATATATTTCAGAAATCACCCATAACTTCATTACAGTGAATCATGTGATGGAGGAACTACCAATCAGAAGCCATCCACATTCTGTCATCCTTTCTCAGCAACATTAGGATGTGATGCCAGGGGAGCAGGTGCATGCTCCACTATAGTGAATGTCCGCAGCTATCCCAATGTTTCCTTATGTTATAAGTTCACTTTGTGGTGAAATGTGGATGTTTCACTAACAAGGCTCTTCTTACTGGAAACGTGGCACACATTTCACCAAAACTGACCATTATAACAGAAACATTCAGAAACCTGCCAGACAATCAGATATTCACTGTAAGGAGCATGCAACATGCTCTCCCTGCCTTCACATCCTAACGTTGCTGAGAAGGAGGCGGAATGGGCAGATTTTCAGAATGGAATTCCTCCATCACGTGACACACTGTAATGAAATTACAGGTGGTTTTCACAAAATGTATTGCACTATGTTGTGAAAGAAAGATTCCCTGGAAGGAAAATGTGTATGATTAAACAATAAAAAAAAACACACAAAAAAGTACAACACAGTAGTGTGGTGGTGGGGGCAGAAAACAATTCCCTCACTTACTATGGCCATTGGATGTCGTGGTGGTCCAGCAGCAGGTGCAGCATTGAAATTATTTGCTGCTGCTGTGCTCCACTCTGTTCACCTGCTGCTCCAAAGCATTGAACCACTCATTATTTTCTCTAAGAGCTGCCCACACCAGGCCATGTCAGACTGGGTTGCAGGGACTGTGGCGGGGTCCACTGCAGCGGGAATCCAGGTAGTGGGGCTGGTGGTGGACAGGGTGGTGCTGGTGGCTGTGGTGGTGGTGGAGAGCAGCTGTAGTAGCCTCCTCCTCCTCCTGCTGCTGGCAGTGACTGCAAGCACATCTCCCACCCCAGCAGCACATCTGCCAATGCCATGGAAGGGCCAGCAGGTGGATGCCTGGCCCCTTCCATGGCAGCCAGCCACTCTGCCCTGTGGTGATTCAGCATGGGTGCACTGGCCACCGGTCCCCAAATGTGTCCCAGGGGCCACGGCCCAGCACCACACACATGGCACTCCACCACTGTGCTGTGTCCCCCACACAATTAAAAACTCCCACACTGGGGAGCAGCGGAGGGGACCAGATACAGTCTCACACATCTGGCATGAGTCCCAGCCACCACCACCACCACCATTTCTGGAGCCACCTCCTGTGGCTGTGGAGGTGGTGGAGGGGTGCTGCTGGAGCCCCAACAGCTGCTGCTAGTGGTGGTGGTAGTGGTGGTAGTGCAGCAGAAGGTGGACTGTGCTGCTGCCAGTGCGTGCTGCTGCTTCAATAGGGAAGCAACACCAGCCAGGAGTTGGGAGCGGTCCAACATCACACGACTGCCCCACCCCGCAAGGGTCCAGCACTCCTCCCTCCTACCGCACCCATGGGCCAGTGACTTGCCTTCTCCCACGTGACCATCCATCCTCCAGAAGTCCAGGGCCGACACACACACAGACAGTGGACACACACACACAGAGTCAGTCACACACACAAAACAAAACTTGTATAAAAAATTCACTAAAAAACACAAATACAATACAAAAACTAAATAAAATAGCTTTTAAAAAGCTGTTTGTTTTGTTCTGGCACTGAAAAGCAATGAAAGGCAAGCAGTAACTCCTCCTGTCCTCTCACAAATGCTTTCTCCCTACAAATGCAAAGGAGAAAGTGAAACTGCTTCTGTGACTCACTTCCTTCCTGCCTAGCTGAAGCATGTGACTTACAGTACTGCAAGCCATGTGATGTGCCTGTTTTCTTCTCACTTCACCTTACTTGCTAAGGCATAATGGCAATGCGAAGTGGTAATAATAACGTGAAGTGAGCACTTTACAGGATCCACTTCACGCTTGTGCTCATGGATGCAAAGTGCCCACTTTGAGTCCACTTCGTGAGCAGATTAATAATTCGCTGCATCTCTAAGTCAGATAGGAATTGTTGTCACACCAGACTGAGAATCTTTCCAATTTTGAATTGTAAGTTTTCCTTGTGGATGGCTTTCTAGTCAATTTAAGGACCTCCATAAGCTTGGTGGAGAGATTTAGTTCAGAAAACACTCCCTTCAAGAACCATGTTTTCAGGTGAAGGGACTCCATGTTTGGATGATTCACCTGGTCTTTTGAGATTGCCAGAAGATCCCGACAGAGAGGCAGGATGCAATACATCTGGGACATCTAAAGCAACAGAGAATACCTAGTTGTCTGGTTCAGTCTGGCGTGTCAGAATAATGGTTACATGGTCCACCTTTCTTTTTTTTTTATTACTCTTATTTCTGCGCCCAGATGGCCCCCATCCTACTGACTCCCCAGCCCCGCCCCGGGATCGCTGGGCTTACCTTACACCCGGCCTGGGAGCGGCGCCTGTGGGGAGTCAGTCGTCATCCTGCCATCAGTATTTTTCCTCCTGTTTTCTCCTGAGGGGCCCAGGAGAAGGATGCATGCATGTGGAGGCGGCATGCACCTTGCAGCCCCATTAATGACCCCCCCATCCCAGTTGGCCTAATGCCTGGCACCCTACAGCCTGAGCTGTGCCCTGGCTCCACCAGGGGACAGCAGTTTGCCGAGGGATGCCCCCTGCCACCCACAGAGAGGAGAGTTGCCTGCCGGCAGCTCCATCCAGCTCCCCCGTGCCGACCTCTGATGACCCGGCTCGCTTCTAACCCAGGTCGCTGCATGCTGCGAGGTGTGGCATCCAGCCCTCAACCCCTACACCATCAGGCCAGCCCCGTCCACCCTCACTTTCAGCAGTACTTTCTGTATCAGTGGAAAGGTAGAAAGCATGAAGAAACCTGTTACCCCAGTGCATGCTGACAGCATTTTCTGGGACTGTTCCTTGATATAGAGCTCTGCAGTAGAACAATGGTAATTTCTTGTTCTCACATGACATAAAAAGATCCACCTTTGTAACACAACCCATTCTGCCGAGTGAGTTTGCTAAGCATGGCCATTCTGCTGAATGAGGTCTACAGCAGAAGAATGGTAGCTTCTTGTTCTCCTATGAGGCAAAAAGATCCACCTTTGTAACACCAAATTTTCTGAACTGAGCTTAACAAGTTCACTGATGTACTCTGTATGGCAAGATAGTTGCATACACATGGGCCTATGCCATACAGCATATCTCATCGCCATTTTGATGAATCGAAGTGAAACCAACAAAGCTGGTTTCACTTTCAGCCCATGGATCACAAAGGTAGACTTTTGACTCATGATAAAATATGTATGTTGTAAGTTTGGTAAGGTGAAGGATGACACATGACCCAAGTCTGACCCCAAACACCCTGCAAATAGCAGACACCATGGAGGTCTGTGCTGGGAACTGCTGAGTCTAAACAAACTCTAGCCAAAGCCGAAAGGGCTGTGATGAGCTGCCAATGACCAAAGTTACACGTGTGTGAAGAAATTATTGAACGCTTGGGTGTAACTTGGCCATTTTTGAGGTGTTAGCACCAAATTTTAACATGGCTTTTGGGGTCCCTCCTCATGAAGAGTGCCAGTGTTATTTTGTTCACTTATCATGAAAGGTGATTTCGTAGAGCGATCGCGCCAATCTGTGCCACAGGTGCGAAACGCATTTTGGGCAGGATATGGAAAATGACAGCTGTACTGTTAAAATGGAGGTGTGCACAAATGGCAATGTTGAAAATCTGGAGTGAAAATATTAAAATTGGCGGTTAGAAACATGCACAGAAACTGCACAATGCATGCTCGTAATAGTATCTATTTTTTGATTTTTTCACCAAATTTGCAACATGGTGTTTTGGACTTAACCCATGAACAGTGTCATTGTCATTTCATTAATCAGTCCCAAAAGGTGATTCCTGCAGCGACCACAAAATCACCTTTTGGGATTGAGTAATGAAATGACAGTGACTGTGTTCATGAGGCGGGTCCAAGAACCCCATGTTGAAAATTTAGCCAAAATTCCAAACAAGGCTGATTTATCAAGATAAGTTGAACACCCTATTGAATGCCATTATAGCATGCTTACCTTTGGTTCTTCAGTTTGTGGTTCAGCTTTGAAGAGTGCAGACATGTCCCAGCCCAGAGAAGATGACAGTGCTGACCTCCAGAAGTAAGTATGGGTTGGGGGTGAGGGAGATGGGTGCTCAGTGGGAGGGTGGGGATGAGGAAGGGGGACTGGGGCACAATGAAGGACCATTTTATTTTTACAGGTTAAAAACACACCAGGGTCAGTTTTCTTTGTTGACAGGAAACAAAAACATATATTTGGGCTCACTGGGTGGGCTCTCAGTGTGCCACAAGAGTTGGGGTAGGTGGAGATGATGCCAACATGGGGATTGGGCACCCATGTCGGCAGAGGGAAGAAAAAAACATACATTTGGGCATGTTGGGTGGGCTCCCAGTGTGCCACATGAGTTAGGCACATAATGCCAACAAGGGATTGGGCATCCTGATATTGGCATGAGAAATACCATTTGGGCACACTGGGGTGGGCCTCAGTGTGCCACATGAGTTGGGGCTGCATAATGCCTACATGGGGATTAGGGACCTCAATGTCAGTCCAGTGACTGGAATGGAGTGACCGGGAGGATAGCAGCTGTGGGGAAAGTGAGGGGGTTTTCTTTGCTGCTGGTGCTAACAGCAGTGAGCTGGTGTGGCACATGGGCATGCATAGTTGCAGTGAATGGCAATTTGCCATTTACAACATGACGATGCCAGTGGGAATTGCATATGCGCAAGAGTCGCATGCACAGTTCTTGCTCAGAATGTGGACGAATGCCAAAATAATGCAGCTGTTATTCCCATAGCGCCGATCGTGGAGGAGGGATTCAAGCTCCTTTGGACTTTTGGAAGGATACTTCAAAAGTCCAATGGAAGTTTCACGATTGGCCATTGTTGTAAGGTACAATCATCCTCAGAGGGTTGTAGGCTCTACCACAGCCTAAGAACTGCAATCGGGCTTTGGATTGTTTTCACTAGCACACCATTGAAGAGCTGAGCAATATGTTGCAATGCAGGCAAGGTTTTTAACCCTTTCACAGTAGAATCCTGATTTATATGGAGAACAAGGATATTGAGTCAGTTTCCACCCAGATTTTGTGCATTACATGAAATTTTCCAAAATATATTTATGCCCCAAAAGCTAAGGCTCTGCTCACAGTAACCACATATATTGAGGGATGCTGCATAAATAGATGAAACAGATTTAGACAGTTTAATAAAATGTGCATTTACAAAATGACTGGCACTGAAATGACAAACTGCTCTGGCAGTGAAGGTAACACAGTCTGTTGTGGGGGCCTCTTGTGGGTGACATGACCCATTCTGCTGAGTGGATTTGTTTCTCTTTCCTGCAATATGAACTGTAAAGAGACCTACCCTGAGAGTATAGGCCAGTTACCAGTGCTTCTTTCTATAGTTTTGAGGCTCTTGCCGCCACAGTGTTTATGTAATACATTATTTACTGTCTTATCTGCAGAACTTGGTTCTTGACTAATGTTGAGAAGGACTTCAGAAATAGAAACACTGCTCTGAGCTCCAGCAGACTGATGGGTTTCTGTCTCTGCTGGGTTCGACTCCTTTAATGTGTGGGCTGTGATACGCCTCTCCATCCTGCGGTAATCATCAAATTGTGTAGTGCTAGCTGATAGGAATTCCTTTATTTAGGCACTGTAGGTGCTGCCATCACTGGAGGAATCTACAAGCCTGTTCTGTACTGGGATTAGGGCATTGAATCAGTGAGTTGAGACTGGTATTCTTTAAGGATCCACTGAACGCCTCTTGGGTGCTGCCTTGCCCATGGTACCACAGTGGTTGTGGTTGACATGAAACCTAATAGTTTGAGGATTCCTGTACAATCCTCCTTGTCCCAGTGTGGAAGGAGGCTGCATAACACACCAGTGTTTGGATCATATGCTGTGGGAGAAAAGCCCATGCTTACACTGTGTCCAGTTCTACTTCAATGATTTGTAAGCTTTGTGTGAGTTCCAGGTTTGCCATGTCTAAATTCTGGGCGAATCCCCTGTTCTGCCCCACACTAACCAGTTAATATGGATATACTATCGCCCATTTCTTTGAAGTGTTGCTGCTGTACAACATCAGGCACTTTGTGACTACTCTCAGGGCAGACGCAGTCTGAAGGACATTGCCCTGAACTGGCACTGACCCATACATACTCTGTAGCATTGTTACCATAGGTGCTGGCAGCACAATTCCTATGGCTTCCAATACAGGTTTGTTCAATGGCTTTCAGCACCCCACTATAAAAATTGTTCCAGTGCCACTGATAGTTACTTTCTGTGTCTTGCTTCTATTAGAATATGGAAGTAAACATCATTCAAATCCAGTGAGCATACCCAGTTACCTTGCTGCAAATATGGCATTACTGTTTGCAAGGTGTCCATTTTAAATGTCTTTATGTGTCTGTTTAGGCATCTGAGGTGGAGGATAAGTTGCCACTCTCCTGATTTTTCTTTGCTATAGACAGTACCTTGAGAAAACCCCTTTCCCATTTCTTCTGTTAACACCTGCTCCACAGCATTGAGAAACTGCAGTTTTGAACTTTTAATTGTAATTACTGTCTCGTACAGTGAATTTAATTTGAAGACTTGAACTTATTTTTGTTTTGAATTGTACCAAAAGATGTTCTTAGGTTCTTCCTCACAATCAGTCCAAACAAAAGGTGCAACAGGAAATCACCATGTGTCCTTCTGCTTAGCAAGTTGGGTAGCACTGGTGTACTCAGACAGTCAAAGTAGATTGTGGATGTGCACACTGCTTTTGAGAAAAGCACCAGAACAAACATGCAAATGACTTCAAATAGTCTATTGACTTGATATCATCCCAACGTTTTACCTAATGGCTTCTTCTTGGGACTTCTAAAACTAGAAATGAAAAATTCATTAAGCATTTTAATTACATCAAAGTTAATATACAGTTATAATTACTGGTGACTTCTTTTAATACATGGACTAGAGTGATGTTTCAAACACTGTAATAACCCATAGAATGGGTTATTATGGCTGTTTGTGTCACTCTTCTTTAGCGCCGCTATCTCATTGGCTCTGTCCCATGTTTGGGCAGTTGAAGAGTTGACAAGCATGGCGTCTGCGTTTTTATGTTAAGAGGACCGCGTGACGACGCTTGCCTTTCAGTGTCCTTGCAGGTAAATTGGTAAACTTTTCAATATTTATCTGGTTGATCCTCGTTTCAAGTTTAAAAATCTATCTGGTTTATCCTGCTATTTGTGCCCTTCATGGGCGCTTCTGGAGTCAGCGACTGTGATCGATAACAGACCTGGCTGATTCTGAGTCTGACTAGTCTCCTCCTTACTCATTGAGAGTTCACAGTTTAAATTAACAGAACAAAAAAAATAGACTGGTGTGTGTGTGTGTGTGTGTGTGTGTGTGTGTGTGTGTGTGTGTGTCCTTTGGCATTCACTCCCTTGCACCAGTAATGATAAAAATGCCTTGTTGTAGGAATAAGATTTTACACTGAGGTGTGATAATCCATAAACCCTTCACTTTGGGGGTTTATGGATTATCACACACCTCGGTGTGTGAAAACTCATAACACACACCCTACACAAGCATCATTCTCTATATATGCCTTCTAAATTGGAAAACACTTACTGTACTCTTATGCCTGCAACTCATAAATCAATCCCCTACTTTCTGCTTTCTTCTATAAGTTTCTTTCATGGTTGTCTAAAATATGTAAACAAGACAGCCATTTTACTTTAAACACAACATTGTTTAACATAGTACACTTTATATAGTTGCTTTACTAATTATTAGGTATCACTGTACCATCACATTCATCAAAACTGCAACATATAACAAGCTAAATAGCCCTTCCATTTTACCCACATAGGATGCTCTGTACCCACCCCACCAGGGTTCTAAACTTTGAACCCTTAAGTTTGTATTAGTTTCCTAAATATGTAAGAACAAAAGTCAAGTGATTATAAGGTTATTGTATAAATCATGGTCCTGTCATATAACTAAAATAGGTGTTAAAATTGTTTTCTCAACAATTGTTTATACTCCCTGGCCAGGAGAGCTTGGTCTCCTTCAGCCCTGCCCACCCATCCCCACCATCCTACATCTTCCCAGGACGTACCTGAAGGTGGGGATACCCCATGGCAAGGTCAGGAAGGGAGGACTATCCCAAAGAACATATCCAATTTCCTGGTGACGGTATGGATGAGGGATTGGACAGCAGGGCTTCAAACAAGCTCTGTCCTCCCATGCTGGAGCAAGCTCATCAACATATGCGTGTGGAGGCATACATATTCTGTAGTGTCCCACAGCACCACCCTATTTCTACCTCTCCAATCCACACTGCCACCAGACCTCCACCTGGTGGCACAATCTGGCAGAGCCAGCAGTCTTCCCTCCCCAGAAAGGAAAGCAGTCCCTCAGAGGCTCAACCCCACAGCCAGCCCTCTGCAACCTGTGCTCATTTCCAACATGGGTTGCTGGTGTGGTGCAAGGCATGGTGTCCAGTGCCTCAACCTCAGTGCCACCTGGCCAGCTAATAGTTGTTAACATTTAAATTAAAACATATTATTTTATCTTCGTTCATACTTTAGCACTTATTCTTCTCTATTTATTGAGCTGCTGTTTAAATGGACACACCACATACTTCTACTGTATTGGTTAACTGCAAAAACTGAAGCTCATTAGTACCATTTATTTAAAGTTATGCATGAATGGCAGTTTTAATGCTTCATGACTTTGTCGTTGAGGCACAGATCAGGAAGCATAATAGGAAAACAAGGAGCAGTTGTAAAATTCACAAGAGTTTTATTATATCAGTAAAATAAATAAAATTGTTTAGTATAACTATTTACAAAGGCAGTATAAACAGGAAAGTCCATCTGGGTTTCTTCTCAATTTCCAATCTCAGTCTCTGTGTCTCTCTTGCAAAACATTGCAGCTCATTTTCATAAGTCTTTACAACCCTCGGCCATTAAGAAAACAGCATGCTTCACACAGTGTTCTTGTAGGTTTCAACAAGTGCAGCAAAAGTGCATTGTGACCCAGAACTAACCTCTTGCTTACAGCTTCTGCAAAAGCTTAAAAATTGCATCTCAGGTTAACTCATTGAGTTTCAAATAGCTTTGCAATCATTTCAACAATATAACTGTATATAGTTTTAGCTTTGCAATCATTTCAACAGTATAACTATATTGTTTTAAACAATTTCCACAAAAGATTCATATATATTTCTTTATAACTGCAGATATGCAAGGGGAGAACAGACAGAACAGTAAGTGAGAGTAGAGGATAGCAAGAGGCAGAGAATTGCAAGACCGGTGTGGTGATCAAGTCCTAGGTCTCATGAGAAAATGTTTTTTCCCCAAATGTTAAAACAGGAGTAGCACACTAAGTTGAAAGCTTGTTTACAGAGTGTGACTTGCGAGCACAGGGAAGTTAAATAACTTGCTTAGGGTCACACAGTATGCAGGTGGGGCTATGGTATTCAGACCCAGGTCTTCAGATTTGCAGCTCAAAGCCTTAAACCACTGCGCTATACTGGTTGCAAAACCAGAGAAGAGACAGAAAAGGAGAGAATAGAACAGATCCTTGCATTTAAACTCTTTCTCCTAATAACTGGAACAGGGCCTTGGTCAACCCTGTCACACTCTTTACCTGAAATTGCATTCTTTATGCCTCCTGTATAGAGATGCAGCAAATTTAAATCTGCCAATGAAGTGGATGAAGTGGCCACTTCGCTTGCAGAGCACAACATGAAGTAGGCCACCATAAAGTGCTCACTCGCTTCTCATTATGACTTCGCATTGTCATTCCACCTTAAGGTGAAGTGACAGCAATATAGGCAGCCCTCCACACATCACATGGCTTACAGTACTGTAAGTCACATGCTTTAGCCAGGCAGGAAGGAAGAGATCCAGAAAAGCAGTTATTTTCACTTTCTCCTTTGCAGTTGTACAGTGAGGAAGCCTGTTTGGTAAGAGAGGAGAGCAGTTTGTTTCCTAGTTGGATCATTGTTATTTTGAGCAGAAAAAAAACAGCTTTTTAAAGCTACATCTTTATTTTGTTTTTTCATTGTCTTTTCTACTGAATTTTGTTTTTATAAGTTTTGTTTTGTGTGTGTGTGTGTGAGAGACTGTGTGTGTGCATGTCTGAGGGTGTGAGACTGAGTGCAGGTGAAGGTCATATTATTGAGGTGTCGGTGATAGTTGGAGACTTGTGTGCGATGGACCCAGGACAAGGAGGGCTTGTGGCCCGTGGGCGTGGGCAGCAGAGGAGAGAGGCGTGCACATGGGGTGGTTGGGTGTTACTGGACCACTCCCGACTCTTGGTTGTTGTGTCCCTCCCTTGGAAGCAGTAGCAGCAGCACCAGTGCCACTGGTGGCTGTGCATCTACCTAGTCCACCACTACTACCACCACCACCACCACCAGTCGTGGCTGCAGGGGCTCCAGCAGCACCCCTCCACCGCCTCCTCTGCTGTAGGTGGAGCCCCAGGTAAATGTAGGTGGTCCAAGCAGTGTATCTGGCCCCTGCAGCTCTTCAGTATGGGAGTTTTTAACTGTGTTTTGGGAGACAGCACAATCATGGTTTGCCATCTGTGTGATGTTCTGATGTGCCGTGGCTCCTGGGGACACATTTGGGGACCAGTGGCCAGAGCACACACATGGCAAACCACCACAAGGTGGGGCAGGCTGCCACTGAAGGGCCAGGTGTCCACCTGCTGGCCCTTCTGTGGCAGTGGCAGAGGGTGCTGGGGTGAAGTTGTGTCTCACCGCCACAGCAGGAGGAGGGCAACTGCAGCAGCCACCAGCACCCTCCTCTCCACCACCATCACTACCTGGCTTTCCAGCTGCAGTGGACCCCCACAGTGCCTGCAACACAGACTGACATTGCTCTGGTGTGGGCGGCCTCGAGGAAAACAATGAGAGGGTGAGTGCTGTGCAGCAGCAGGTTGATCAAATCCAGCAACAGCAGCTGCAAATAGTGAGAATGCTGCACCCGAACACCATGGAATCCTCCATTAAGAGATTTTTTCTGGACCCCCTCCACTACTGTGCTGTACTGTTTTGTGCATTTTTGTTGTTGTTCAATAACAGACATTTGCCTTCTGTTGTTGCAGTGCCTCAGTAATGTTGACTTTGTGTTGTGGAGTGCTTGTGGACAAGCTGCTGGGAAGGCAAGTATGATGTGCAAAATTGCATGTGTTCAGTCAGTGTTGTTTCTGTGTGTGTGTGTGTGTGTGTGTGTGTGTGTGTGTGTGTGTGTGACAGCAGACTTTGTGCAGCATGTTGTAAACATATATTGCTGTTGCTGATTTGTTGCAGTGTTTATGCTATAAAGAATAGCAGCAGAATAACGTATATTTTATTGTCACCATCATCATCAGTGAACAAAGTGATGCAATACTTTTCAGATGTGTCTGGCCAGAGTGCACCTTAGTCATATTATACTATACTGCACACATAACTTTTAGGAGACCATGTGCTTTTTGTGCTATGATCTCCGCAAGTCATGTGTTCACTGTCGCCCCCTGGCATCACGTCCTAATGTTGCTGAGAAAGTGGGGCAGAATTTGGGTGGCTTTTCTGAACGGGAATTCCTCCATGACGTGACACACTGTAATGAAATTATAGGCGGTTTTCACAGAAGTGTATTGCACTATGTAAGGACATGTGGAGTAAGAAAGATTCCCTGAAAGTAAGATGCACACATATTAGGTGCAACACCACAACTATGTAATGTGGTGAAACTCTGTAAAGCAGCAGTGCAACAGTCTGTCAGAACTCTGACCTATATTTTTAATATAGAACCTATCTCCCCACTTTCCCATTTGCAGGTTATACCTGCTGGCCACTAGAGGGACCTATTCTCCCTCGCTGCTTCCTACTCCTACCTGTACAGCACTACTTCCCTGGGATCTTGCTCATCACAATGTATTGGCCCTGCCTCATGCTCTGCCTCCACTAACATGAGCCATGTTAGTCGAGCAGTGTCTTTCATTAATCGCCAAGTGACCACTTTGTAATTTAAAATGAATTCAAAATCAAGCCCCATACTTCGATGCAGTGCGCCCCTGTACTCTGCCTGGCTACACGCCATTAAGTGCTTGAGCTGGAGCATGGCGTCAACCAGGACAAACTGCAGAGGGCTCCACTATAGAAATAAAAATTATGAGGCATATCGCTCAGGTATGCATTCTTTTATCAGTAAAACCAGGATAGAATGATGGCTGATGAGGACAGCCACTACCATGTGTGAGTGGCTGCTTTACATCGGAAATTTCCTTTAACTTCCTTGTGCTCCAAGATCGCATCTGGAAACAAGCTTGGCTTAGTGTGCCTTTTCCTGGTTAAACAATTTCCTTCCTTTCCATTTCCTGCTCCACATGTTTGGTGGTGGTAGACAATCAGCTGAACTGTATCTCGGTGCCCAAGAAGAAACAAAGACTATAGTGGAAAATGTCATAGTGGTAACAACAATTGCAGTGAAGGAGTAGAGTTTCCCTAAAGTTCTACTGAAGACTTTGGAAAAAAGACTCCCAAATCCACTGGGAATCTGGCATGTTACAAGGAAATTGACCAGTTTAAAGGGAAATTGTTCCTGTAGGCTTTCATTGGTTATCTGGAAAACAGAGCAATTCAACTTCTACAGGAAATAATGTAATTCATGAAACTGAGGAAAACTGCCCTGTAATTACAGGAAAAATACCAAACCAATCTGAGAGCACTGAGAATGCAGGTAAGGGCTTGCAATGACCGTCTGCTGGGTTTCCGGAAGCAAACGAGGGTGACTCTCACTTTGTTTCCTAACAGATTGGTTTTGGACAGTGTGTGGAGGACACAGCTAGGTTGGCTGTTAAGCCCTTTATCAGATTACACCAAAGTGTGCTGCATTGTCATATAAGGGCCATGGACCATAATGCTAGTGATGGTCGAGTGCCACCAGAGACACGCTTCTTCAGGCAAATAGATGCAAAATGGCTGACATTTAAAGTGGTTAAAACTCCTGTTTTTCAGACCGCTCTTATGCAACTCAGGAAAAAAAGAAAATGTTTTGATGGAGTTAAAAGGAAATTAGAAGAATCTGAGGTACCCCATCATACATTATTTTCTACCAGGCTACATGTAACTGCTGGAAAAAATTTGTTTCTGCACTTTATACTAGTCATCATGAGGACGCGCAGCTAGAGGCAAAATTAGATAGGGACAGAGATTGTGACAATCAGGTGGTGCTTTCTAGGAAGATAAGAGGAATAATTTGTGGCTATTTAGCAATGAACAATCTGCTGCTGAACAAAATGGAGTGTTTGTTCAATAGGGGATCCCCAAAATTTCCTTGGATCATGGACTGTGGACTTGCAATGCCACATCTTGCTTCTGGACTGACTGGAGATTACTGGCAGCTGAAGGTTTCTCACACCTTTCAAGGGGTTGTTTTGTTTACGGGAGAACTGCTTGGGACAACTGTACATTTTTTTCTCTTTTATTTCTTCTATAATCTTCAGAATTTAGGATTACCAGCTCTGTTTAAACCAACATGAGGTAAAGTGGTGACTGATTCACTAAGAACTATGTGGGGTGTCTATATGCATGTTATAGTCATTAAGCTGTGTATACTGGGGTGTATGCTGAAGTGCAGGTCACCTATGTGCTGTGGATTGCAGTGAGTAGGGACCCTATGTCCCTGAGCCACACACTAGGGATCTCACGGATCCCCTGCGGTATGTATACAGGAGGGGTGCACGTCTTTTCTGCACCGGATCCCTGGCTGGCCAATCCAGGGTGTGCCTGCACACTGCACCATTCATGAAGCTGCAGAGTGCCAGGCAAGAAGGGCACAGTATATGGCAGCAGGGTCCCTGATGTATCCTTTACATGCCCCTTCCCATGACACCCTCCAGATAAGGCGGGATAGAACATCTGTCCACCATGCTGCCCCAAACCAATGGACTGACAAGGAGGGCTGGGAGCAGCCACTCAGGTACTTGCCCATACATATAAAATCAACTGCCAGAAGAAGCCAGAAGGTGAAGGAAAGAAACATATTCAATTCAGTGCTTCAGAGAAACTGGTAACTGGTATTTTTCTTTTAAACTTAGATTGTAGGCTTGTAGTGACACTATACTTTCTTTCTGTGTTGTCTTTACTTATAATTGTTTTTGGGCTGTTGAGAATTTAAAAAATAGTGGTGGTGTAATTCTGTGCTGTCTTTAATTCCCACCCCTTCCCCCAACTCTTAATTATATGCCCTGATAAATCTGATTGACAGGAGCTAAACACAGGGTATAGTAAGAGGTGTGAAGTAGGAGGGGCACAAGGGGGAAGAAGACCACCCTCAGCACGACAAGTGTTTTGACTCATTTATTTATTTACTGGTTTCTTTTTCCTTAAAAAAATATATATCTGAGGATCAGTTACAGGATTTTTAGTACTGTAAATAAATAAAAAGAGAACTAAGAGAGCTTCAGTAGCAGATAAGTAGTGGAATTGCAGTATAATGTGGGGAGTGGTGCAGTAATGCGGTGGCTGTGGGGCAGCCATATTTCAAGGCAGACCTTCTGGACACTGAGGTGCTGCCCTATCTGCATGCATCTCTCGGGACTGCGGGATGAGGTAGCCAGACTCAGAGCGGAAGTAAACTGGGTCAGGAGTACCATCACCCCTGTCCAGGAACCACCCAGTCCAATGCAGCTGCCTCAAAGGATGCCGAGCGAGGAGCACTTGGATGACAGTGGGCTCAGGGAGGGTTAGAGCAGTCAGGCAGGAGGCACATCCTAGATCCTATTCCACTCAAGAATCTGCCACACTGGCAAATGAGGACAACCAAATAGAGGTACCCAGGAAGTGGAAGGAAAGGATGTGGAGGTTAGGCAAGGAGGTGACCTCAGTGGGGAAAGCAGTGGACCCCAGGAGAAGGAGGAAGGAATCCTGGTGGGGGACCTACCATCATAGAGGGATCCAGCTAGGAACACAGGAGGGGAGGACAGGGAGGTGAGGTGCCTACCAGGTGCCACGGCATGGAGGGATGGAAGGAAGATACTGGGGATCACTGGGAAGGCAAGACAGGAGGGTGAGCTGGATGTCATTATCCACCTAGGTACTAATGACTTGGCAAATGGGGAATGAGAGTTCAGGAAGAGTTTAGGAAACTGGGGAGGTCTCAAACAAGTAGCTACTTCTGTCACTTTCTGAAGTACTACCTGTGAGAGGCAAGGAGACATAGGAGTGCATGCACTAGAACTTTAACTCATGGTTGAAGAACTGGTGCTGTGAGGAAGGGTTTGGATTCATTGGTGACTGGGGACCCATCTGGAGGGATGGAGGTTTGTTCAAGCCTGACGCCTGCATCCATCCTGGAGAATCCAAGCACTCAATGATAAGTTTGATGCTACATTGACAAGCATTTAAACTAGCAAAGGAGTGGCTTGGCCAGCAAGGATGGTACCGACTGCTCACCCACAGCTAGTAATGGAACCAGTGAACCAGAGGAGTGGCTATCTCTGCAAAGCAGTGTGCAAAGTTGGAGATTAGTGTCCAAAAGGTGGATGAGCAGAAAAGGGGCAAAATTCAGCAGAAGGGCAGACAGCAAGGAGAACCAGGGATAAATGACAACCAAGGAAGGGGCTGGAGTAGAACAGTGAAGCAGTCTAGGAGGTCAAATCATGGAAAGCCATGTGCAAATGCCAGGAGCCTTAGCAACAAGATGGAAGATCTGGAGGCTGTCGGTACAGTCAGACCTGGGACATTGTAGCCACTCACTGAAACCTGGTGTAATGATAACTATGACTGGGAGATGGCCATACCTGGCTACAACATATTCAGAAGAGACAGAGCAGGCAGGAAGAGGAGGAGTGGCACTGTATGTGAAAAATGACATAAGGGCCACACAGATCCAGGAGGAACAAAATGGGGAGAGATACTGTGGGTTAAGCTGGAAAGGAAAATGGGGCCAGCCATCTCAGAGTGTGGTCTATAGACCACCAGCCCAGGAGGAAGAAACAGATAGGAGTTGATGCTAGCCATCCAAAGGATGGCAGACAAGGGTGAGGTAGTACTGGTTGGAGACTTCAATATACCAGACGTGACTGGAGCATCCCAGCAGCAGCATGAACTAGAGCAGATTTATCCTGGACTCCCTTCAGGGTGCCTTCCTCAAGCAACTGGTCATGGAACCAACTCGGCAGAAGGCAATACTGGACCTTGTGCTCACAAACAGGGACAGTGTGATGGGGGTAACAGTGGGGGAGCACCTGGGTAACAGTGACCACCAGTCATTGTGGTTTGAAATCACAGAAAGAGCAGAAGCAAACCACACAAAAACACGTATCCTGGATTTTAGGGGCAGACTTTGGGAAAATGGGGAGATGCTTGAAAGAGGCATTAAGGAATGGGACAGGAATCAGGGTTGAGGAACAGTGGGCAGTATTTAAATGGGATTATAAGAACAACAGAATTATGCATTAAGCAGGTTAGCAAGAGGAAAGAAAGAGGAGACCATTATGGTTTTCCAAAGAGGTAGCAAAGAAAGTGAAAGCCAAAAAGATTGCATTCAGGCAATACAAAAGACACAGGCAGAAGGGATAGGGAGAAGTACCAGGAGAAACAAGGGAGGCAGGGAAGTCAGTAGGGAAGCCAAAGCTCAGACAGAAGAACACATTGCAAAATCAGTGGTTAAAGGGACAAAACCTTTACAGGTACATAAGTGAAAAAAAGAAGGACAAAGGAGGGATAGTGAGACTGAAGGGGAGGATGGGATCCGCGTGGAGGATGACAACAGTAAAGCTGACATATTGAACAGGTATTTCTGCTCAGTCTTTACTAAGGAAGAGGGGTAATGGGTCTGAAGGGAGTACAAGGGTAAGAATGGTACAGAAATGGACACAAGTCCCTTTACACGAGAAAGGGTCCTGAAGGAACTGGAAGTAATAAGAGCTGATAAAGCAATGGGCCAGATGGGTGCACCTAGGGTCCTAAAGAACTAAGAGAGGTGGTGGCTGAACCTCTGGCTATCCTGTTCAGCCAATCACTGGAAACAGGGAGGTACCCAAAGACTGAGGACAGCAGATGTAGTCCCCTTATACAAAAGTGGGAACAAAGAGGAAGTAGGGAACTACAGACCAGTCAGCCTCACCTCGGTAGTGGGAAAGATCATGGAAGCACTACTGAAGGAGAGATTGGTGGAACATCTGGTTGTCAATGGACTACAGGACCCAAGGCAGCATGGTTTCACCAGGGGGAGGTCATGTCAGACCAACCTCATTGAATTTTTTGACTGGGTGACTAGGGAGGTGGATCAGGGGAGGGCAGTGGACATGGCCTATCTGGACTTCAGCAAGGCCTTTGACACTGTGCCACATAGAAGACTATCACACAAACTGGGGAATATGGGTGTGGGCAGGACAGTAGTGTGGTGGGTAGGTAACTGGCTGGGTGGCAGGACACAGAGGGTGGTGGTAAATGGCCGTCACCCACAGAGGGAAGAGTGACCAGTGGGTACCACAGGGATCAGTGCTGGGACCGGGTCCTATTCAACATCTTCATCAGTGACATTGCACAGGATATAGAAGGCAGAATTTCACTGTTCGCTGATGACACAAAGCTCTGTAACAGAGTAGACACACCAGAGGTGTAGACAGAATGAGAAGGACCTGCAGAAACTTGAAGAATGGTCAAGGGTTTGGCAGTTGAAATTCAATGCAAAGAAGTGCAAGATAATGCATATGGGGCACAAAACCCTGGCACAATATATCAGTTGGGGGGTGAGGATATGCATGCACCAAGCAGGAAAGGGATCTTGGGTTGTCATCTCTGATGACCTCAAGGGTAGGAAACAGTGTGACAAGGCATCAGGTAAAGCAAATAGGATGCTGGGATGTATAGGCAGGGGCATCACCAGCAGGAAAAGGGAGGTCATAATTCCGCTATACAAGACACTAGTGAGGCCCCACCTGGAGTACAGTGTACAGTTCTGGAGACCATACCTATGTAAGGACATAGACAGGGTAGAGAAGGTTCAGAGGAGGCAACAAAGATGGTGCATGGGTTGCATCACAAGTCCTATGAAGACAGGTTGAAGGAACTGAACATGTACTCCCTGGAGGAGAGGAGGGAGAGAGGGGATATGATAGAGACATACAAGTATCTTACAGGAGGAACAGGGTGCAGGAAAACACTATTTTTAAGCGAAAAGATGTTTCAGGACTAGAGGCATGGGATGAAGTTGGAGGAGGGCGATTCAGAGAAACATGAGAAAGAATTTCTTCACAGAACGGGTGGTGGACAAGTGGAACACCCTGCCAGAGGAAGTGGTGGGGGCTGAAACAATCACGGATTTAAGAATGCATGGGATAGACATAAAGGAATTCTAGAGGTCAGGGTAGAGGAAATGAACTTCTAGGAAAACAAACTGAACTTACAAGCTCAAATGGGCAGACTAGGTGGGCCATAGGCCCTTATCTGCTGACACTGTCTATGTATCTATGTATCTATGTAACTGGTCTCATGCCATCCCATAATCCTCTGCTAGCATGGAGCAGTGGATTCACTGCAGGACCCAGGATGAGCATCTGATTGGATGCCCACCTGTGACAACTCAAACCACCCTCGAAGAGCTGCATGTCAAAGGGGTGGGGCCGCGGGCAGGCAACTTGTAGGTGTGCGCAATCGTGCATACTGCACCTGTCCCTGGGTGTGTAGCTCCACGGTGGGATATGTTGAATCATACATACCTGGCCACACCTTCTAGTGTAGGCCCCATTGTAACTACTGACTATATTTCTTTAATTAGTTTGAGGACAGTGCAGTTCCGGAATAGAGTAGGTGCTATTTCTGTTTTATACCTAATAATGGTGAGGAGGGAAAGCAGAGGATGCCTATCGATGTGTTACTATGGTCCGGAATGTTGATTTTTATAATTTTAAAATGGGATCTCCTCTGTGGTCTTTGTCTATATCCTCTAGGTCAAACCTTGTAGCTCATATGAGCAGTATCATTGTACTCTCCATTAAAGAATTTGGAATTGTCTGAGAAGGTAAGTATTTCTAAACTTTCCTTCTATTATATTTTATGGGAGATTGTATTTATGTAATTATTAGAAGCCTTGCTTTTTTCCTTTGTCACAGGAATCAATGTAAGAGGCTGCAATGTGTGAAGACCTTTACCTTAGTATCATATGCTACTAAGTAACTTAACCTTTGGCATATAGCAAAGACATTTAACTGGCTGGAATTGAGCAATGGGTGAACAGAGAAGTAGTTAGTTGTGGGGATTGTGGGGCACTTGTCTCCAAGGTTATGCTTTAGAAAAGCGGACACTGTCCTATCTGCATGACCTTCAGGGAACTCTATGCTCAGCTGGCAGCAGCTAGGGAGAAAATATTCCAGCTGTGACTCCAACTAAGCTTGTGCCCACCGCCAAATCACCACCTCCTTAGAGGTCACTTGGCTCCGGGGCGGGGAGCGTGGAGATCAGGTGGCAGGGACAGTCACATAACACTCAGCTCTTCCTATGAGGTAACAACTGAAACCACTTTGTGCCCCTAGAAGAGGCACATGGGCCTGAATTGGGTAGTAGTGATCATGGGTCAGTTGGTGCTGACAGAAAGGGAGACGTGGTGACACCCAGGGTCAAGAGAGGGCTGATGTTAATATGGAGGCTAGGAAACAGCACAGTGGTCTAAGGCTCTGAGCTGCAAATCTGGTGACATCCAGCAGACCAGACCTGGGTTTGAATCCCACAGCTTCCACTTGCATACTGTGTGACCCTGAGCAAGTCACTTAACCTCCTTGTGCTCCCAGGTCGCTCCTGTAAAAAAGCTTCCAGCTTAGTGTGCTATACCTGGTTAAACAACTAAATAAAAAAAAAACAAAAAAAAACCAACACTTTGTTAGATGGGTAAAGAGGGTGGTAGGTAAGGGGATTAAGGGGAGAGGGGGATCAGATGCCTGCCTGGAGCATCAGACATCCAAGATTGGGATAGAATAGGGAACACAGAGAAGGCGGGTGGGAGGTGCAGGCAGTGCTGGTACACCTTGGTAGCAATGATCTGGGTGAATCAGCCTGTAGAGATGGTGAAGGTGATCCAGGGCTGGGGGTCAGACTGAAGAAGCACTTGGCTTTCTTAGACTTTTCTGAGGTCCTTCCTGGATAGGAAGAATACAGTAAGGAACATAGAGCTTGAGACATTCAACGGGTGGTTGAAGAGGTGGTGTCGGAAACAGGGCACCATTTTTACAGGGGATGGAGGGCTTCTGGGACAGAAGGCTCTTCAGTGGTGATGGCCTTCACCTGACAAGAGAAGGGACTAGCACATTAGGGCAGAAGTTTGATGTCTGCAGTGGCAGATGGTTAAACTAGCACTGGGGAGACTGGGGATTCTAATGTGAGGCAGGAACAGCAGTGAACCTAGACAAGACCCATCTTGGGATTGGGGTAAGGCATTTAGGAATAACAGACAGGAGGAGTGAGTGCAGGGGACATGGCAGGGTAGACACAGTAGCTATGAAAGGAAGGGAAACACAAAACACCAGGGTTATCAGGCAAGGGTGCTGGTGGTAGGGCAAGAAATTTATTTATTTAGCTTTTGTTTACGCGGTAGGTGCGCTAGCCAGCAGGTGACTATTTTCAGGCATGACCCGGGAGTATAATACAGGATAACACAAGGAAGCAACATTACAATTGAGGCAATCAGTACAGAGTACATTCATTACAATACAGAGGCAATTTCAGCTAGGCTAACATGGTGTAGGCTAGTCTAGGCAGTGAGCAACAGTACAGTACAAGGAGGTTACAGGGGAGTGTTGGTACTAGTAAAGCGTAAAGATCAGGGAGTCTGAGAGCCGTAGGGGAAACTTACGGCTTTACCGGAAAAAGCACTAAATTTTAGCGGTGTGTGGTTCCCCAGCTGGGCAAGATGGAGTGGAGTGGCAGGGAAGGGTACAGGCAAAGAGATTGTGGTGGGGGTAGTCAGCCAGAAATGTGGTATGGAGGAGGGGGGTGAGCCATATCAGGGGAGATAATTAAGACACCCAGCAGCGAGTTAGAAGGCTAAGTTGGGTAGGAAGGAGCCGTAAACTGGCGAGCAGCAGCAGGCAGCCCGTGGAATTTGAGAGATATACCAGTGGCTTTTGCGGCGGCAGGCTAGGGGGACGCCAGGTTCATGGTCCCACTGTTGGGTATGAGAGAATGGGAGGCAGTGGACGGGAGAGAAAATACTGCGCACATTACGGCTTCAGCGGTAGTAGGTGGGTATGTGCAGCCAAGCTCGTGGTTCCGAGACTGGGCATACAAGCCGGTAACAGTCCCTGGCTGTGGGCGTTCGGTGGTAAGGAGGGAAGTAGGGGAAAGGGGAAGTGAACCTTACAGTACCAACATCTGTCTGTAGTCAATTTAGACAGTGCCCAAGAAAAAAAAAAGATGATGGTTAAGAGAAATAACACATAGCAGTTAAATAAGGCGATCATTCACAAAGACATATCTATATAGTACATTTGCATCAAATGGACATTTGATAAGAAGATAAAAGATAAAAGATAGGGGGGCTTAAGGAAAGGGGTAAGTCTTTGGAGGAGAGAAGTGAGGAGACAGGTAGCAAGGGGAAGGAGTAGAAGCAGGGGAGATGTGGAGATCAGGTTGGGTCAAAGCAGGTGCATTGATCTAGGGTGGCCAGGTGAAGTCTCAGCCCACGCTTGAAGGCAGGGTGCGAGGGTGCATGTCTGAGGTCCAGAGGGAGCTGGTTCCACAACTTAGGGGCTGCATATTGGAAGGAGCCGGTTCCTTTATTTGTATGACAGCGGGGAACATCCAGAAGGGCTTTGTCTGCTGATCTTAGCTCATGGTTAGGAATTGAACGAAGAAGTAATTTAGCAAGTGCAGCAGGCTGTCTTTATCTGAGAACAGAGTCATTTAGACAGCCCAGGTAGTAGCTCCTGGTGGCCGAGGGGGAGAGCCACCCAAGGTCAGTATATAGCTGGCAGTGATGTAGGCAGTAGAAGTCGTGGAGCTTTAGCAGCGTAACGGCATATATTATTGTAGGTTACATCCCATTTGTGCAGTGCAGATTTGTGGGCAGAAGTAAGTATGGGCGCACAATAGGTAAGCGTAGGTAGTAGGATCCCCCTGGCTATGGCTAGCTTAGCAGAAGATGTAAGCATATAGCTCGTTCTGTAGGCTGCTCCCAACTTGCAGTTAACATTTCTGCATGTGGTTTGGATGTGTAGATTTAAATCAAGAGATTGGTCCAGTAGGATGCCCAGGTAACGGAAGGAGGTAACCACCTGTAGAGGATTTCCATTTAGATCAAGGATATTCAGAGGGGTGGTACACGATCGAAGCTTTTGTGTAGTGCCTAGTAACATGGCATTTGTCTTGATGGAATTGAGAATAAGGCGGTGGGAGTTTAACCATTTCTGGACGCTGGAGTAAGCTCTATTTAGTGATATGTTAATGTGCTCAACATTGTGTGAGCTGGCATAGATGACCAGGTCGTCTGCATAGAGAAGCGAGGAGTAGGCAGGTATTTCATCTGGGAGGTTGTTGATAAATAGTGTGAATAGAAGAGGACCCAGAATAGAGCCTTGGGGAACTCCGACGCTCGTTCACTGTGGAGGAAAAGGCTGAATTGAACTTAACAGCCTGAGACCTGTTTGTCAGGTAACTCCTAAACCAGTTAAGTACAGGGAGGAGCAGCCTATTTTCCAGAGGGTGGACAGGAGCAGGGTGGTCCACAAGGTCAAACGCCTTGTAAGGTCAATAAAGACAGCCACTGTGAGCCTTCCTGATCCATGTCAGAGAGGATGTCTGTGGTGAACTTAGCTAGAGCCGTCAGTGTGTGGTTTTCCTGAATGCATGCTGTGCATCATTGAGCTGCTTAGTAATATCAAGGAATCCCAGGATCTGTGTGGCAACCAGTTTTTCAAGGATTTTGCTAAGTGGGGATAGTATTGCAAGGCCTGTAATTAGAGATGTCATTTTGTTCCCTTTTTGAAGATAGGTGAGATCCTGGCTATTTTCCATAGTTCTGGGACTATGCCACGGTAAGGACAAAGTGAAAATTCTTGCTAGTGGTTTAGAGATAAAATGCGTAGCTAGTTTTAACAGGTGAGGTTCCAGTTGGTCAGAACCAGGACTGGTATATTCCGATATTTTCTTTAGTAGGTTCAGAACCTGAGTGCTAGTAATGGCTTTGAAGTAAAGGGGTAAGGTTTAGGGTTACTGGGTGGGAGGCAGAGTCAGAAGGAGGCACATTGTTGGAAGTGGGGTTGCTGAAGGCAGTGCACTGGTATAGGATGAGAGGTCAGAGAACATATTGTTGAAGGCATTTGCTATGGTGATGGGGTTATTACAATGGGAGCTAGTATAACCATATCAGAGGGTGTAACTGATTGAGGTGTCCCCAGGAAGGTTTTATGTGCCCCAAATTTCGGGATCATGGGCTGGAGTTTTTAGCAAGTTCTGATAGTACAAGCTTTTAGCTAGCCTTATGTTCTTTCTGCAGGAATTCCTTTGCTGTCTGTATATTGAGTAGTCCCTAGGCAACTCAGAGCTTTTGAAGATTTTCCAGAGTTTGTCCCTGCGTTGAAGTTGTTGTAGGAGATCTTTCTGGAGCCATCTGGTTTGTTTTCCCCTGACTCTTCACGTGGCTATTGGAGCATGCTTGTTTTGCACAGGGAGAAAATGCAGTAGAAATGCATTTAGGGCATCTTCTACATTCACTGCATGGTGTATGTCCAATCAGTCAATGTGTGATATATCCAGGAGGAAGGAAGGAATTTTCATCCAAGTTTCGTGAGTTCGTAAAAGTGACCAGCCAGGGGGCTGACCAGCGCGCCATTGACAGTAGATAGAGAGTGGTCAGTGATGGAATCAGCCAAGATCCCTGAGCTAATCATATGTTCAGGTCTGTTCGTCAGGATCCAGTCAATAAGTGTACCAGACTTCGGTGTTGACAATCTGGTGTTTTCCGTTTTGCTGGTGAAAATGTAAGCCTTGCACTAATGAAGCCAGGGTATTGTGAGAGAGACCCAGCCAGTTCAGGTTAACGTCACCAAGGATGACAGCTTCATTTTCATTGATGTATTTTAGAGTTAGCTGGAGTGCTTCCTGGAGCCCGTTCACTCCTCCTGAGGGTGGATTGTAAATACAGATTATATGGAGTTTTTTTGAACCAAGTGACAGGAGCGCATGCATTGATTCACACGTAGTTGGGGGGTTTGGGTCAGAGATTATACTGATGTTCAGGTAAGACTTATGGTAGAGGGCAACACCTCCACCCTCTTTGACCCTGGTCTGTCCCGCTGAATAAATGAGTAGCCAGGTATGGTGCACATGGTATCGGGGGTTCTAGGTTTCAGCCAGGTCTCCGATAGGCACAGTATGTCGGGATCGTGTATTTTGAGCCATGCTTCCACTTCAGGCAGGTGATACAGTAGGCTTCTGATGTTCATATGCGATATGAGTAGTCCTTTAGTTTGATTAGTTAACACTTTCAGGGGAGCCCACTGCAGAGGGGCCTGGATTCAGTTCAATATCACCAGAGAGTTTAATCAGGAGTGATGCTAGGAACATAAGCGGTGTGCTGAGGAGGTCTAGGGCACTCCTACGTATCTCCACTTATTTTGAGGAAAGACAGAACTCGATAAGTGCAGCCTTTGTTGAGGAGAAGGTGTACCCAAGAGGGTTTGGGTCTGAGGTCTGCAATCATGAGGTTAGAGACTAAAGTCAGTGGCTGGGGGTGGGGTTGAGAATCTGCAGAGCGCAGTGTCAGAGAGACTTGCTCATGCCCCAGAGGAGAAAAAGGCAGATTAGGATAATAAGCCCATTTGGTTTGCCGTGGAGGACACTGTGCGAATGTAGGTGAGGAAGACATGTTTCCCATCTATGTGCCAAGATCCTTTATTTGAGCAGCTGAAAGCTTTTTCCGGTAGGGTTGGAGGAGAGGTAAAGCTGGAGCTAGGTTCAGAGAAAAAGAGCTAAAGCAGGTATGAAGAAAGAGAAGAAAGCAAAGGTAACACTAAAGATATGGGGAAGAGTTTAATGGGGGTGTAAAAGAAAAGCTGATGGTGTGCTCTGTAGGAAGGAAATAGATCAGGGAGGACTATTTGTCGCGAAGGAGATTATGAACTTTTGGCAGACGTTGAGGATAGATCACCCCAGCGGTGAGAGAATATAAGGAACCAATGGGAAAGTGGGCACTTAGTCATATGACGCTCAGAGTACTATAAATCTAAAGGGTCGACCAGGGTGGGTGAGGTGGGGAGGGTGGGGAGCTGGCGAGCGCGGCAGGACAAACTGCACCGAAGGGGCTGTATCACTTAAGTCTTGTGACCGCTCTGAGTTAACCTAAAGTGGGTAGGGGAGGCACTTTGAGTGGCGCCCAGTCCCAGGTCGAAAAGTTCCCCAAAGTCAGCGAGTTCAGGTGAAAAGCCGCTTTTCCTGAGAGAGTACAGCCAGGCAGCACTTCAGACTGAGCTGGAGGCAACCGGCAGCTGGATTCGTGAATAAATGTACCTGGCGACCTTTACTGCCTTTAGCGGGTCTAAGGACCAGGGTGCGGCCGGGCTCCTGGTTCTGCTTCTGGGCGTGAGTTTCAGTGGGCGGCCCCTAGCAACAGGCGTCCTGGAGGGGCAAGGCGCAGAACTTTGGCGGCTGCGGCAGGGCAGGCGGATCTTCAGAGGTTCCTGGGCAGGCAGCGGAGGGTCCATGGCAGCACTGGGGGTTGAGATGGAGGGTTCCTAAGCCCCAACGGGCCAGGAGAGGACCTCTGTGTGTGGGTGTGGGTGCATGTTGGAGGGTGGTATGCCTCAATGCCAGGAGTCTAGTTAAGAAGATTAGTGAGCTTCAGACTTTGGTGGCAGATTCTGGTCTGGATCTTGTAGCCATTACAGAAACTTGGACATTGCAAACAATGATCGGCACAGCAATCCCAAGCTACACCTATATAGGCATGACAGAGGGATGGGTAGAGGTGGATGGGTGACCATCTACATCACAGAAGGAATCGAGGCAGTAGAGGATGCTACCAATTTTGGGAAAAGGTGAGGTAGAATCACTGTGGATTCAGCTCACAGAGTTGCCAGGTAGTAAGACTCACATAGAGGTGGTTTGAAGGCCACGGGGCAGGGAGAAAAGAGAGAGAGAGAGAGAAAAGGAACTGGGTACCAAAGTAGGGAGGGGGCAGCAAAGCATGGGAGGGGGTTGTAATACTGGGAGAGTTCAACCTGTCAGACATTGACTGGGACATCCCAGTGACTAGTACTGCGAGAAGCCAGGACCACTACACAGCCATTCTAAATGCGGCACTCACCAACTTAGAAAGAGTAGGCAGATAAGGGTCAGGGAACCACTGGCATCCAGCGACCACCATACTGTATGGTTGGAGGTGGACCTGGGCACCAGCAAGCCCATGTCTAAGGCTGATGAGTTCAACTTCAGGTGGGCAGATTTCAACCAGATGAGGGAAATTGTGCTGGACAGTTTAACTGAGGTAGACAGCTGCAGGGAAGTGGAAGAAAGGTGGGAGCTGTAAAATGGCCATTCTAGAGACAACGAAACATGCACAAGAACAGTTATAAAGAAAACAAGTATAAGAGATCAGTTTAGTTCAATGAAAGGATCAGGGAGCAATCAGTGCTCAAATGAGTGCCTTTATAAGATACAAAAAAGCAAGGGAATGAAGACTGGGACAGTACCAAGAGAAAACTAAAGAAGCCAAGAGGGCAGAGACAGAGCCGCATAATGCGAGGGGTAAAGGAGGGAAAACAGTTCTTTAGATATATGAGAGAAAAAGATGGTAGGGGTACTTGTCAGACTAATGGAGGGGTAGGTACTAGAAGAGGACGGGCGGAAAGCAACTGTGCTGAATGACTACTTGGGCTCTCTGATCACTGGGGAGAACAGCGGGCCCTTGCCAGAGAGGGAATAAAGGCAGCGGAGAGAGGAGTCCCAAAATAAAATGTAATTTACTGGCAGAAGTGTAGAAAAGGGCTAGCAGCCCTGAGAGTAAACAAGGCCCTGGGGCTGGATGGCATGCATCCGAGGGTGCTAAGGAACTGGCATCGGTGTTAGCTGAACCTCTAATGAGGCACTTCGATTGGTCTGTGCAGTAAGGGGTGATTCCCAGGGACTGGGGATGGCAGTGTGGTTCTGCTGCTGACGGATCTATCATTTCTCAGCTGCTCCTTGTCCCTACAGAGGAACAGCTGAGAAATGATTGATCTGTCAGCTTTACCTCTTTGGTAGGGGAAATTGATGGCGACATTAGTTACAGAAGATCTAATGGAATACATGGAGAAAACAGTCTTAGGATAGTAAGCAGCACTGATTTGTGACAAGGAGGTCTTATCAGACCAACCTGATAGTATTCCCTGACTGCATAACCAAGGTGGTTATTTATTTATTTATTTAGCTTTTGTTGACCGGGTAAGTGCACTAGACAAATCCTGCCTATTTTCAGGCACGACCCGGGGGAAGGGGATACAGATGAATGCCAACTGACCTTGAACCAGATTAAGCTGTTGGTGGTATTTTTTACTGAATGAGGGAAATTTAGCCAGGACACCAGGGAAATTCCCCTACTCTTTTCGATAAGTGCCATGGGATCTTTAACATCCACCTGAACTACCACCAATCCAGGCAGATGGGACCTCGGTTTAACGTCTCATCCGAAAGACGGCACCTCAGAAGTGCAGCACCCCTCTCATGCTGCACTACAGTGTCAGTACTGGGATATTAACCCAAGTGCCAGATGTGGGAACTGAACCCACAGCCCTCTGATCTCCCAGCCTCAGAGGCGAGTGTGCTACCTACTGAGCCACTGACACTGGCATTGATAAGGGCCATGCTGTAGATTTACTCTGCTTCGACTTCAGCAAGGCATTTGACTTGGTGCCACATCAGGCTGCTGAAGAAGATGGGAGACCAGGAACAGCTACAGAAGTAGTAAGATGGGTAGGGAGTTGGTTGAAAAGAAGGTAGCAGAGGCCCTACAGCATGGATCTTAACTACCTTGGTTGCCCAGAGCCACCTATTCTTGCATGTTTATTTGTTTCACACTGTTCACTGTCTGTATTTCACTTTGTTGTAATATTGTCATACTGCTTGTAAAACCAACTCTTGTAATCTCCCGGGTCGCGCCTGAAAATAGGCATTCCTTATCTAGTGTGCTTACCCAGTAAACAAAAGCTAATAGATAAAGACACTGAACCCCGCAGTTCCCCAACCCGTACTCTGCCTACTCCTTCTGAGTTGATGATTACCACCTCTGTAATATCTGACTGTCTAGTGGGATCCTGAACCGTCCGTACTCAACATACAGATCTGCAAGACATCAAGCAGGGCCTGGCTTCTGGCACTCCTAGACACTTGGATGTCCCAGTCAATGTCTGGCAGGTTGCGATCTCCCTCTTACTACAACCTCCCCCTTTGCCACCCCTTCTCTACTTTCACACCCAGTTACTTATCTTTCTTTTGCCCCTGCCCTGGTGGCCTGTAAACCATGCCTATGCAAGTCTTCCTACCTAAAAACTCTGTGAGCTAAACCTACACTGATTCTACCTCCTCTTTTCCCCCAGTGGTTGTCTCTAGGTTAAGTACAGTCCTCTGTGACTCTACGTAGCCCAGGGGAGGACAGGGGGACCAGAAAACAAAGGCTCAGAGGCAACGTGAGGAAGTATTTTTTCATGGAGAGGGTGGTGGATGCATGGAATAGCTTTCCTGAGGAGGTCATGGGGACAAAAACAGTGGGGGAATTCAAGCATGCATGGGACAGACATATGGCAATTATGGCGGTGGGGTAGGAGGAAGTAGGTTGTTGGTTAACTAGGTTCTGCAGCTTATCCAAAAGGTATGGAAATGGGCAGACGGGGTGGGCCAAGCTGTCCTTATCTGCTCTCAAAGTCTATGTTTCTAACATACGCAGCAGGCTATTGACTGTCCCACTGTTGCTGCAGCCCTCCCTTGATGTCAGTTGCAGAGGATCTGGGATGTGTAGTTACAGAAGGCAAAATCAGTCTGGTATCATGTACTATACTATAGTGAACAGTAAGTAAAATGTTTTTGCACACAATGTGCAAATTGGGACTCTCAGTGCTGACTGTTAACTTTAATGTCAAGTATTGCCGGTTAAATACCCTTTCTTTCAGATGCATCAGCCATTTGTATTTTCATGCCTATAAAATCAGATGCCAAGTATTTTTCCCTGGGAGTGGGGCTCTTAGTGTTGTCTGTTTCCTTTAAACATATGTTTGTGTATCATGTATAATGTATTGTTCTGTTTACTGTAAGTGTGTATGTTCATGTATAATGTATTGTTCTGTTTACTGTAAGCGAGTAGGCTCATGTAAAAAGTACTGTTCTGTTCACTGTAAGCATGTACGCCATGTATCGTGTATTGTTCTGTTTACTGTAAGCATGTACACTCATGCATAAAGTATTGTCCTGTTTACTGTAAGCGGTATGCTCATGCATAATGTATTGCTCTGTTTACTGTAAGCATATAAACTCATGTATAATGTATTGCTCTGTTCACTGTAAGCATGTACGCCATGTATAATGTATTTTGCCAGTCCACCGGCCAGCGGTTGGATTTCCGCAGAGGCTAGTGACCTGGGTCTGAATTGACCCGGTAGCTGGAGGGCCTGCCAGGAGAAGGACTAAGCATTCCCAGGACTGCTCTCCTTTCCAGGGGAGGGTTGGGGAGTGTGTCCACCATGTGAGGGATCCCTGACAGAAGTCAGAAAACCATGCAGCATCAGCGCCAAAAAAGTTGAGGGGTGGGGCAGACGCTGGCCATCATTACATGACCCCTGCCCTGAGGGCTCACACAGAAAACCACTGGCCATCATGGATGACGGCCGCCCTCAATGGCTCCCTGCCTCTCCATGGCATCTCTCCGGTCCCAAACTCCACTCTGGGGCAAGCCACAGAGACAATGCCAGTTAACACTGGTGCTCTTCTCCTGTCGCAGACAGTCCCAGAGGATGCTGTGGCTCTGCCCTGGGGTAAGCGGGAGAACTGTGGGCATGATGATTAGGGAAGCAAGGTAGGTGTCCGAAGAGGCAGTGCTGAAGGAACAGTGCCCAATACAAAAAGAAAAATGTATACTGTATTGCTCTGTTTACTGCAAGCACGTACGCTAAAGTATGCTGCATTTATCTGTTTACCATAAGCATGTACACTCAAGTATAATGTATTACTCTGTTTACTGTACACGTGTACACTCATGTATGATGTATTGCTCTGTTTACTGTTAGCTTGTACGGTAACGTATAATGTATTTTTCTGTTTACTATAAGTATGTATGCTAGTGTATTGCTCTGTTTACCTGTAAGATTGTACACTGAGTTAGAAGGGGTGCCTTTTGTCTCTCCAGTATAACTCCCTTGCTCAGACTCGTGTACATGGTTTTCACCATGACCAGTGAAGCCAGGCAGTTTCTCCGAGAATTCCACTGGTTGAGTTTGGCATCTTTCCAAATCATCTACCATTTGGGCCAGGGCAGCATAAAGTTTGCTTGGAGTGGAGACATAGAGAGTGGGCATACTGGCACCTGAATCCTGACCCAGGGCTCCTGCCACAGTTATCTCATCTGACACCTGACTGACCAAGACCATTTGATCTCAGTCTAGGAAGGTGCTGTGTTCATTAAAGTCTATTATACAATGGCAAGAAAGAATCCTGGACTCTGATTGGTCAGTCTTTGGCTGGACACATGATGTTATCCCAGTACAACATCATGGGTCTAGTCTCAGCACTGTGAAGCTCCTGACTGAACCGATTTGCATCTTTTGCACCTTTTACATCTTCTCTTAAGAAACAAACATATTTTTCCACACTAACAAAAACATTTTCAAAATTATTTTTTTTTATTCTGTATAACAACGAGCTATTGTATAGTGGCAATAATGCTCTCCAGGGTGTGTGTCGTGCTGGGATAACATCACGCCTCAGGTACTGGACGCACTCCACCTGCGGCCTCGTGCCCAACCACCTGAGGTGTGACATTATCCCAGCACAACACACACCCTGTCGGGCATTATTGCTTAAATGTTTCCTTATGGACATGTTTATTTGTCAGTGGACAATGAGTCCTTTCTAGTTCTTCAGATATTCTTATATTTACTTTAAAATCATCCGTCTGTGCCTGGGACAGTCATATATCTTACATTAGTCTGTTTTATTAGAATCGTTGATACACCAACCCAAATATTTATGCAGTAATTTTGGGTATAAGAAATCTCTACGTCTAATCATATGAATATATTCTGAAACTGTTAAATCCTAAGGATACTGACTTACTCTTAGGTTATTATTTTCTAAACTAAATGTTCTAGGCTTTATAATATTAAATTGAGAAGGAATACCTAAGTCAGAATTCATGGTTAAAAATGTTTACTTTTGATATGGATGTTTAAAAGTTACAAGGCAGTTTTGCAGTAAAATGAATAGACAAATCACTGTTTAAACAAAGTCACAATTTAAAATGCAGTTACAGTTTTTCTGAACAACGGTGCAAGCAGAAAATAATTTTTTTGTCGCAAGTAAAAATACGTCACAGTAAAAAAAATAAAAACAAATGCCAGGCTTGTCAGCCTTAGGTCTTATGCCTAAGGTGAAGGTAACAAAACTCACCAAACCAGTACAAACCGATGTCCTCATGAGATCCTGGGAGCTGGGCTGACCTGTGGTTCTCCCTCTGCGACTCCTTACCTTGGTTGGGCTGCTGTATGTTTATATACTTTTCAAGGCAGAAAATGAAGATCCAGATAATTTTAATTGCTTGGCCTAACAGAGTAGGAAAACTCAGATAATCTTAGCTATTTCTGTAAGACAAATAATTACTAAGTGAATAAGCAGATGCTGAAGGCTGAAGGCTGTTAGTAAACAAGGTGCATCTGACTGATATAGGGAAATATCTGGGCTGTAACCTGCACCTGACGTCATTAAATCTGTGTCAGTGATATATTTTAAAAATGTTCCTTATTTGCTAAGGACCAAGTTGTTGCTCAGGGTGAGGTACCTTACTTTGAAAAGAATCAGATTTTAGACAGATGTGTGAACAGCTGGACACTAGTTGTGGTTAGTTATTTCAGTTAAACAAGGTTGAATGCTCTTGTGGTCAATTACTTGCTCGAGTGGACAGGGTTGACCACTCGTGATTGTTCATACAGCCAACATTCCCTGAGTACAGGTGGTATTCGTCAAGCTCAACATGGTTGATCGCGCCGCTGACCTTTCGGCCAGTCTGGATAGGTAAAATAGGCTGCCTGTGTTTATCAATGGAACGTACTGAAGATCTCGCTTACAGTTCATGAAGACACAGTTTGTCTGGAAAGTGGCAAATTCACTCTCAATACTTAATGCTACTTAAAGTTGCAGAGTAAATAAAAACTTAGTACATGAGTTTTAAACTTGTAGAAACAATCTATCAGGTTATAACTTGTTAATCGATCAGTACAGAATTATGCACACCAAAATCCATTGCTGATTATGAACTGGAAAATAAAAAACAGAAACCTGAGCCTTGCTGGCTTGGTTATATTATTAGCGTCTGCTGGGTGGAATGTCAGCAGCAATCCCTCTGGTCACTATACCCTCGACCTCTGGGTCCAGTTCCTCAATCACTGGGGGTAACAGGGCAGGTAAAGCCCGTGGAGCAGGTAGTCTGAGCAAATGGAACAAGGAGAGTCAATGATGGGCGACATTCCCTGCCAAGGGGCATGAAAGTTCAATGGCATAGGTAAGTTTGGTGGAACAGGTAAATTTAATAGGGCAGACAGTGCAGGCGGAGCCAGTCTTGGCAATGGATGAGCCTGTGGTGGCAATTTCTGTAATGGGGTGGACCTGTTTAGTGGAATGGTCAATCTAATGGAGCAGGTGGACCTGGGACAAAGGCAGACCTGGTGGGGTCAGCGAGATGGACTGCATGTAGAGCAACACTAATATTTAAAGTAGTGCTGTTTATCGTGTGTGTACCTAATGTTTAATGTATTGCTCTATTTACTGTAAGCTTGTTCGCTTATGTATAATGTTCTGTTTACTGTAAGCTTGTATGCTAATGTATAATGTATTGCTCTGTTTACTGTAAGACTGTATACTGTTTAGTGTGTTGTTCTGTTTACTGCAAGCTTGTCCACCAATGTGTAATGTATTGTTCTGTTTACAGTAAGTCCGTATGCTAATATATAATATATGTACAGTACTGTTTAAGGTGGCAGTATAGCGAAGTGGTTAAGGGCACTGGGCTGCAGACCTGGAGACCTGGGCTTGAATTAGGACTGAGTGGACTGTTCTGCGAGGGATCCCAATCCCCGGATCGAACCTGAAATCCACGGACCTGGATAAATATGAACTTCACCACAGAAGTCCGGTGTGGGTCTGTGGAAGTGGCAGTTGTGCCATTATGTGTATTGTTGCCATGGGGATGCTGACAGAACACTCACTCTACATATAGACAGCCAGCGTCATCCAGTCAGGTAACATATGGTCACGTGACACACTCACAGCATATTTATTTAGCTTTTGTTGACCGGGTAAGTGCAGTAGACAAATCCTGCCTATTTTCAGGCACGACCGGGGAGGGATACAGATGAATGCCAACTGACCTTGAACCAGATTAAGCTGTTGGTGGTATTTTTAGTGAATGAGGGAAATTTGGCCAGGACACCGGGGAAATTCCCCTACTCGCAGTCTGAGTGTGGATTGCGATGGAGGAGGACGTGCAGACAGAGACTCTGCAGAAGGAACGTTCTGAGTCTATGGTGCAGGCGTCACCTGCTACAGAGCTTACCACAGAGTAGTATTCTGGAGTAATGCAGGCTACTCAGCGTGCAATCAGGAGTTGTGAGGAGGATGATGTTGTTGTTTCGCGAGTCGCGCGGCAGGATGCCTTCACCATTTTGACTTCTTCGGGGACGATGCTTGATGGGGATTGCGGTCCCCTTTCGATGCCGGATGCACTACGGACTGCAGAGCAGTCGGAACCCTCAGATATCGCGAGGGTAGCGTCAGTGGATGAGGAAGTGGTCGAGTCGGTTGAGAAGGAGAGACGCACTGGTGGTGCAATGATGGAGTCTGTTTCTGTTACAGACTGGTCCGAGGAGGTTGCTTTGTCGCAAGCTGGGTGGATGCAGCAACTGAATGGGCGATGGATTCTGGATCCCACCTGGCTGTCCTTTTCACCAAAGGAATCGGGTCCCCCAAAGATTATGAAGGAGGGTGAGTCGTCTTGTTTGGGAACTGAGTCTATGTTGGGAGGCCTTCTGATATACCTGGGAGTGCTAACTCTGACAGTGTTTTGGGGGCAGGGGTGGATATTCCATTGCGACGTCTCTCTGTGCGATTGCAAGAGGAGCAGGAGACTAGGAAGGGTCCTCGTTTGCAGACCTCTAAACGTAATAAATTGAACAGGCCCGAAGGAATGCGGTCCGTCTCTTTATAGGGTGGTTTACCTGAACACCGGATCGGCTTTATGTGGCAAGAAACTGTTATTGGACTCTATGCAATTTCTTCCTGTGGATATTTATGTTTTGATTAACATTTCGGGAGGATATTCGATGTTAGCTTCAAACAGGTGGCTGGTTTGGATAAGTTTTGGCTTAAATATGAAAGTTGTAAATCCTTGCCCCTATGGCTACCTTTCTGGGCTATTCCCATCACTAAACCTTTATTTAAAACTGTTAATGTGATGTTTCGGAATGAGGGGGTTAATGTGGGGGATATTTTGTACTGGCTGGAGCATAAATGTATGGTTCTGGGCCCTCCTGAGCCGATTTTGGATACTGAATGGATTTGGACTGGGACATGGCGTTTTAAGGTTAAATTACATTAGATAAATAATGAAATCCTACATGTTCCAAATAGCTTTTTGGGTAAAGACGAGTGTGTTTCTATCCAGGACAACCTAAAGCATGTTATTGGTGTGGTAGCCGAAGACATTTAAGCAGTGCATGTGACAAAGTTAAATGTGCACTATGTGGGAATTTGATCATGATAGTGAGGTATGTAGAAATGTGTTTCATGTAATCTCTGTGAGGAGTCTGGCCATGCATATCATCAATGTCCGTGGGCTGGCCAGAATAAACAGGGTGGTTTGAATAAAGAGGAATTGATATCCCAGGCTCAGGGTAGAGGCCAGTCTCATCGGGCCCCTCCTCAGAGCAGGGAGAATGCTTCTACTGCTGGTAGAGGTCAGTCGATGGTCCATGCAGACCCAGTTGCAGACCCAGTTGCAAACCACTGTGAAGTAGAAAATACTGGGATCAATCGGTACTTTTGGCTCCACAACAGACTTCCGCCCTCACACAGCTCTGAGCCCTCTGTTTTACATCTTCCTGTAGAGACTCCTGTGGTGGGGCCCACTTCAGATGCTCTTTCCAACCTCCTAGGAGAGTTACAAGGGCCAGTAGGCCTCAGGTGGGGATGGGAGGGTCTGCCTTCCAGAATTCTTTTCAGCTTTATCTGACCTCGAGGGTGAGGTTGGTACTGAGTTGCTGAAATCTGATGAGGCTTCCAGCATGGAAATTGAGGATGATGGGGGTACAGAGTTGTTGGAGGGGAAAAAGAAAAAGGGTAGAAAGCGAAAAGATAAACCCTGATTTAATCATCTTTGTGTTTTATGGCCTGTTTGAACATTGTATCTCTTAATTGTTGTAGCATTAAGAGTTTCAGGAGACGCTTAATCTGCCTGCAGCAGTGTAGGGATTTCAATGTCGATGTCATCTTTTTACAGGAGACGATTTATCTTCTCTGCTTGAGGTGACTCAAGTTAAAAACTCTGGTGGGATGGCCCTTCTTTTGGTCATTTGGGAAGATGCTGCGGATGGGGTGGGCATTCTGTTTTCACACCTTCAGTTCACGTCACACAGTTAGTTGATATTCAGCCTGGCCGAGTGTTACTTTTGGACTGTTTATTGCATGGCTTTAGTTTTAGATTGATTAACACCTATGCTCCTCAAACGAAGACATCTCGTATTGCTTTATTTAACCAACTCAAACCTTATTTATTCACCCTAAACATGTGGTTTTGGGGATATGAATTGTAGTTTGATTTTCGGATTAAAATGATACTCAGCAAAAACGACGATGTATTCTCATGCTCTTTCACAGACGGTTTGGTGGCTAAACTGAAAGATGCTTTCAGGGTCTACATACCTCTCCTGGCTTTACTTACAGATGGGCTTCTTTTCAAACTAGAATTGACTATCTTTTCTTTCTCAATATTTAGTCCCTTTGGTTTGTTCAGTTTTGCCTTCATATTTTTCGGACCATAGGGTTTTACATAGTAAACTCAGTTTACATCAAATTCCTGCTTATTTTCCTGCTTTTGCTAGTAGATGGATGCTGAATTCTTATTGTCTGAGGCTGTTTTTGGCCCAGCTGAAGGATTTCATGATCCTTAGGAAATCAGTGGCTGTGTTTTTCTGATTGGATTACATGGTGGACAGACACCAGTTAGCACTAAAGGAATTTTTTATTGCTTATGGTAAACAGAAATGTTCTTGAATATTTACAATATTTAGATTTCAGGAATCAATATTATAAATTACAGTCACATTCCCGGTCTCGGGATTTGGAGGTTCAGTCTCAGCTGAAGTTTATAAGCAAAATATGCTGCAGTATCAATATCAGAGGGCTGCTTCGCTTCACGCTGGACTGAAATTTGGTATCCAAAAGCAACCCTTTCAGGACCCGTACATGGCATGTAAACATAAGATTGAGAAGAGGCTTATGACAGGGCTTTGGGATTCTTTTGGTAGTTTGAAAACTTCCTTAGCAGAAATGCTGGTGGTTGCTGAAAGTCAGGTTTCCTCACAGTTTGGTGTGGAATTTATTCCGACTGCATCTTGGGAGGATGTTCTGCATTTTCCAGTCCCTGCTATTTCCCAAGCTGATGCTGATCTACTACAGGGGCCATTACCTCACTGGAGGTGCATGCAGTTATTGGCTCACTCCGAACTGGGGTTTCACCAGGTGTAGATGGATTGACGAATGAATTTTATAAAGTTTTTCTGAAGATATGTGTGTCATATTGACAGCTGTCTTTAATGAGATTCTTCATTTTGGTTTTGTGATTCAAAGTTTAATTTGGCCATTCTAACATTTATTTTAAACCGGCGATAGCTGATTTCGTAATTGGAGGCCTATTAGTCTCCTTAATACCGATTATAAGATTCTTTCTACCATATTGTGTAAACGGCTTCAGGTGGTGGCACAAGGTGTGTTTCATCTGGCACAGACATGTTCTATCCTCACCGCTCCATTCAACAGAATTTGAAACTATTGCAAGATGTGTGTGAATTCGGATCTCAAAAAAAGCTATCAGGTTTTATTTTGGCCCTGGATCAAGCAAAAGCTTTTGATTCTGTATCCCTTGATTTTCTTTTTCAAGTCTTAAGTAGATTTGGGTTCCCTAGGATTTTAATCCAGTTCCTTAGCACTTTATACACCCAGGCAGGCTCTTGCCCGCTTATTAATAATTATTTAGGATCAGAACTTCTGTTGAAGCGCGGGGTTCGGCAGGGTTGTCCTGTCAGCCCTTTATTGTATGCTTTTGTTTTGGACCCTTTACGGAAGATTGAATATAACAGGTCTATTCAGGGTTTATCTCTTCACTTACTTTACCTGCCCAAAAATTTCTGCATATGCGGATGATATTTGTTTATTGTGGAAGATGCCTCTTCTGGGTTAGAGGCACTACAAGTGGTTACCCGTTTCTCAGCCTTAAATGGCACTAAACTAAATTATGGGAAATGTAAATGTTTGGCTATTGGAGATGCTCCAGGTCTTCGTGATGTTGGGGGTATTTTAGTCTCCGATTCCCTTACCATTTTGGGTCTCCTTTTTGGAAGAGGGGATTTAGCCTTTTCTAATTGGGAGAAGTGTCTTGTTGCAGGAGAACGGAAGGTACAACAATGGAAATCCTGAGGTTTCTCGAAAAAGAAGCCGGTATTGATTGTTAAGAAATTTTTATTACCCATTTTTTTACATGTATGTTGGTGTGGGGTAGTCGTTTGAACCTGATTAAACGTGCTTTTACTTATTTAAAGTTGAATCAAGGGTGATTAGGGATGATAAACCCTATCGTGTTTTATCATTCCTTTTTCATGATTGCTTCTTTTCAGACGAAGGTCATGCCCCAGGATCATCCTTGGTCGGCGTGGACTCAGTTGTTGTTTCTCCTTTTTGTCCCATTGGGAGGGTGGTGTTCCTAAAAGAATATGGCAACTGCAGCACCTTCCTATGTTGACTCTGCAGTTAGAAAACTGCGGAATGGAAATTGGGTAAAGCAAATTACATGAGGTGCCAAGAAAGGACTTTTATTTGGAAATTATGAGGAATTTTTTCTATGTTCAAGTGGATTTCCCTTTTTGTACCCCTACTAATCTCTCACAGGTCCTTCGTCTATTAATGGACCATAGGGTACCTCCTAATATGTGGGATGTACAATGGCTTTGTTGTCATGGGAAGCTGGGCATCCGGGGTAACTTAAAACATAAACCAATTACAGACAGAGTGTGCCTAAGATCAGGTTGTGTTGAACAGATTGAAACATTGAACATTTCCTTTTACTCTGTCCCTATTTTACCTCCTTTTGGTCGGACTTGGCCATTCGTGGGGCTGGAGTGTGTTAAGACACATTACATACCAGAGCTTGATTTTGGGGGATTATTCTGGTTTTCTAAGCAGGTATCATCCAAGTACATTGAATGTGATTTTTGCATGTATTAAATATCATTTATGGCAAGCCAGATGTCAGTTCTCCTTGCAACACACCGTTCTTCCAAATAGTGTTATTATTCATCGTATAGAATTGGCGTTAGGAAAGCAAAAGAGTTTTGAACAGCGAACCTTGGATAATCAAGTTTTCCTTAGTTTCTGGAAAAATATTATTTGGCTTTTATGACTGCTGTAAAATATTTTCTTTCTGTCTGACTATATAGCAGTTCCTCAGGAGTTATGACTTCTGTTCAGGAATTATGTTGTTCCTATTTTTTCCTACTGTTTTTTTTTTCTGTTGTTTTCTTTATTGATGTATGGTTTGTTTTCAAAAAAAATTCCCCACTCTTTTCGATGAGTGCCATGGGATCTTTAACATCCACCTGAACTACCACCAATCCAGGCAGATGGGACCTCGGTTTAACGTCTCATCTGAAAGACGGCACCTCAGAAATGCAGCACCCCTCTCATGCTGCATTACAGTGTCAGTACTGGGATATTAACCCAAATGCCAGATGTGGGAACTGAACCCACAGCCCTCTGATCTCTTGGCCTCAGAGGCGCGTGTGCTATCTACTGAGCCACTGACACTGCATATAATTGTGCTGAGTGTGCAACGCACCTCAGACGAGAGGAGGATGGGTCGGAGGAGCACCTCGCTTACTGCTGCAGCTACCAAAAGAAGAAGTTGCTAAAAAAGCAAAAAAAAAAAAAAGCACAAAACTGTATATATATATATTATATTGGCGCGGTCGTGCCACTATAGTTAGGGTTCACATGTCACTTCTATATTAAACTCAAAATTTTGTGCATTAATAACTTTGGACCCATTCAACAGATTTGCCTGAAATTAGAATGCATGGTAAGGCATGGTAGATCTCTTGATTTGCCAAATTTAGTTTCGGTTGGGCTTATGGTCTTTGCGAAGCAAAACGCTGAAAAATGCAAAATTATCCATTTTTGGAGCTGCTTTTGGGATTTTGGATGTGGGCCTGAGCAGCAAAGTGTGGCATGCCACTCTACAAGATGGCTGATTTGAAAGAGCTTTGATGGACGAACATGCCGCTTTTGTTTGGTGAAAAAATAGTAAGGCATTCAAAAGTTATGCCAGTTTTAAGTTCCCATTATAAGTCAATATGAAAATGTATATGTATGTTTTGTGAACAAAGAATGGGGTTCTGGCTATCTGGTCCCGCTTGGCGATCAAAGAATTTGCAGCCTCATGGTTCAAAAATCTTTGTCCCCGAGATTTAAAAAAATATTTGACCGTGAGGTTCACCATCTTGTTTTCGGTTTTCCAATCGGAAAAACACAAATATCTCAGCTCAGGGGACACTCCTGAAGTAAAACCTGGATGGGTTTTACTCAGGGGCTCCGATCAATTAAGCCATGTCTTTGGTTTCATCCAAATTGGTCAAAAATAGAGTTATAAGCTTTTAAAATCTTTGATCGTGGCTCGCTAATGATCTTTGATCACGAGCCTGGAAATTCTTTGATCATGAGATTCTTTGATCGCATCCTGCATCGCAAACTAAATACACAAATATATCGGCTCAGGGTGGGCTAGGGACACAAATTAGATTTTGATCAGAAGGCTGCATTCTATCGAGGCATGCTGTTGGTTTTGTTCAAATCAGTCAGAAAATTGCGTTCACCATTTTTTATTCTTTGGTCGTGAGCATGCAATTTTGATCACAAGCCTGCAAATTCTTTGATCGTGAGATTCTTGGATCGCGATCATGCATCGCGAGCGAGGGACAAGATGGACGGATTAAAATTTTAATTTTCAGCCCTGGGGTGTCCTAGGAAGACAAATGAGGGTGGGTTTTGCTCAGGGGGCTTCATTTTGACTAACCATGGCGGTGGTTTACCGCAATTCTTTGTATTTTTTAAATTACAGGACTTTTTATTCTTTGATCTTGAGATTGCAAATTCTTTGATCTCGAGCCTGCAAATTCTTTGATCGCGAGATTCTTTGATCACGATCATGCATCGTGAGGGAGGGACGAGATTGCCAGATTAAAAAATCTATTTTCTCAGCCCAGGGGTGCCCTAGGAAGTCAAATGAGGGTGGGTTTTGCTCAGAGGTCTTCGTTCTGTCGAACCATGGCAGTGGTTTACTGCAATTCCTTCATTTTTTTTTTATTTATAGCATTTTTATTCTTTGTTCATGAGCCTGCACATTTTTTGATCGTGAGCCTGCAAATTCTTTGATCGTGAGATTCTTTGATCGCCATCTTTGATCGTGAGGGAGGGACAAGATGGCCAGATTTTTTATAATGGAATATATATGGAAATGTTACCAGTCTTTGACATTGAATATCTCAGAAACATGTTGGTCTTTTTACTTGAAATTTGGAGGGTGCATGTTGTATGGATGTAAATTACAATGTTTACATTTCGGAAAAAATTTTTTTGTGGAGATATAGCGTGGCACAGTTTACATTCTGCGGACAGCATTTTGCTTGTGGTGGTGGCTTGAAATTAATAGGATACCTAGCCTTAATGTCATGAATGTAGTTTTCAGTTGTGTGTGTAAAATGTCAACAGGTGTGGAACTGTGCTCCTCTGACGAATGAAAATGTCAAACTTTGACATGTTAGGTCTTGGACACGGTTTGGTCTTTTCACTTTAAATTTGGAGAGTGCTGACAGCATGTACTGTAGATGTGAACTGCAGTGTTTACATGTTGGACGATATATTTTTTGTGGAGATATTGCGTGGCCCAGTTTATGTTTTGCGGACAGCGTTTTCTGTTGTTCTGCTATATTAACATTTGTTTGGTGGCTGCCCATGCTGTTGTCAATGTACTTTTTAGTCATTAGGTGTGTAATGTGGTCCAACACTTACATGTTGGTGGGAGCGCTCCCACCAACTTGTGCAACTTTCTACTTTTCTATTCTTTCTTAAAAAGTAAGGAAATTCTACATAAAAACTTTGTTAATGCATCAGTTAGGGTTCTTCTACAGTGACAAAAGTGAGGAAATTCAACATTAGGGTTCCCACCCCTTGAACCCCACCCGCCCACCAACAGGCATCGGGGTGTGCGTTGGAGTCATCGGCCTAACTCTCATCCCATTCTTCTACACTGCACCACCTCAGCTTGTTTACATGGGATGGGGTGAGAGTTAGGGCTGACGACCCCAACGCACACCCTGATGCTTGTTGGTGGGGAGGGTGGGTAGGGTTCAAGGGTGGAACACCAATGTTGAATTTCCTTATTTTGTCCCTGTAGAAGAACCCTAACTGATGCATTAACGAAGATTTTGCATAGAATATATATATATATATATATATATATATATATACACACACACACACACACACACACACACAATTTTGGAAGGGAGGAGAAAAGAGAGAGAAAGGACTCGATTTACTGGAAGTAGTGGGAGAAAAACTGATCGTCGGGGAGGGTGATGGGTGGGACTGGAGAAAGGAGGAATCCAGAGGGACTAGGGAGATAGTACTGGCCTGGGTGCTGTTGGGGGAGGCAAAAGCAGGCAGTTTGACTGTGTACATGAGTAAGGGCAGGCTGGCAAAATCTTGACTTGTGGCATGAAGATCCAGAGGAGAGGGAGAGACTACTGAGGCCCAGAGAAATTTTTACAGTTGCAGAAAATAACAAATTAAAGTTTTTTTTTCATTTCTTGGCCTCATACAGTGTACCTGTGTGTACATCAGCAAGGGAGGGCAGGCTGGCAAAATCTTTAACTTGTGCCATTCCCAATCCAGATTCAGAGGAGAGACAGAGAGACTACTGGGGGCCCCAGAGAAATGTTACAGTTACAGAAAATCCCAAATGAAAGTATTTTTCTTTTCTTTTCTTGGCCTCAGACAGTGTAGCTGTGTACATAAGCAAGGACAGGCTGGCAATATCTTTGACTTTGTGCCATTCCAGATCCAGAGGAGAGAGGTAGAGACTACTGAGGGCCCAAGAGAAATTTTACAGTTACAGAAAATCCCAAATGAAAGTTATTTTCTTTTCTTGGCCTCAGTGCAGCTGGGTACATGAGCAAGGGCAGGTTGGCAAAATCTTTGACTTGTGCCATTCCAGATCCAGAGGGGAGAGGGAGAAACTACTGAGGAGCCCAAGAGAAATTTTACAGTTGCAGAAAATCCCAAATAATCTTTTTCCTGGCTGCTGTGTGTACAGGGAAAGGGCAGCAGGTTGGCAAAATAAATCTTTGACATATGCCGTCCAGAGGAGGGAGAGAAAGAGAGAGAGAGAGACAGTAGGGGGGCCCACGAGAAAAGTAACAGTCCCAGAAATCCCAAATAACATTTTTTTTCCTGGCTTCAGTGTGGCTGTGTGCACAGGGCAAGGGCAACAGGTGAGCAAAATAAATCTTTGACTTGTGCAGTCCAGAGGGGAGAGAGGGAGACTGCAGGAGGGCCTACAAGAAATGTAACAGTCCCAGAAATCCCAAATAAATTTCTTCTCCCCTGGCTTCAGTGTGGCTGTGTACATAAAGGGCAGCAGGCTGGCAAAATAAATCTTTGACTTGTGCCATCCAGTCATGATCACTTGTTAACGTTTATTCATGATTTCATGAATTAAAAAAAATACCATTCAGACAAACAACACACAAGTTGATGCACCTGTGCTGCTGGCTGTGGGTGGCCCAAGGGATAAAATCTGATTTTGTGATTTGTAGCAGGCTGTTTACAGTACAACACAAGTAAAGTACAACTACACACAAGTGTCATCATCATCACTCATTCCCATTATTTCTCCTTATTATCAATAGTTTTTATAGTATGTCACGTGACATTATGTATAAGCATTAACCAACCCCAGTGTGGGACTGTGCTGCGTATGGCTATGCACTAGATATGTCTGCATCTCCAATTGAAATTCTGAGGGAAACTTAACAGTAACTGTACTGTAGGAGTCAGTCTGGTAATCTTGGAAGTAAGTGGTGGAGGACTGCTGTGCCGTGTACAGTCACGAGTCATGACAGTAAATTTGTCCCTAGCCTGTGGGTGGGAGTCATCAGAAGGACATCATGTTAGTTAAAGTGATCTTAGTTGTTTTACAGGTTAGAATACTAATGATATAGGTATTTGCATCTGTCTCTCTTACTCTCTCTCCCATCTCTCTCTGTTTCACCCACCACACGCCACGGATCCAAGCAGAAAATGCCACCACTACAGCCAGCCATGAAGGGCTAGAAGTGACTGAGTGCTTTTTATTTAGCAGTTTTACATTAATTTTACACAAATAATCAATTAAATTATTTCCTTTGGGCCTTGGTGTCAAATGTAACTGACTTTGGCCACTTTTACGCATTTTTCAAATATCTGTCAATAAATCAGAACTAATCAGAACAAATCAGAACTTCACCATGTTCCAGTTCTTATTTAATAAGGTCAGAACTTCACTGAGTTATTCTAGCCCTAGTTTGAATCCCATCAGCTCCCACTTGCATACTGTGTGACCCTGAGCAAGTCACTTACCTTCCTTGTGTCCCATATTGCACCTGGAAACAAGCTCCAACTTAGTGTGCCTTTCCTGGTTAATTAATTTCCCCTTTTCCTTTACTGTAAGCATGTATACTACTAATCTGTAATGTATTGCTCCCTTTACTGTAAGCCTGTATGCTAACGTATAATTAATTGTCCTATTTATTGTCTGCCACAGTTGGGTATGGCTGAAAATGGGTCTCTGACTCAGCCACCTCCTGGAAAGGTAAATAAAACAAATATTTAACAGCTGATCTCCATTGGAGTACTAACTGCTACAGTTTGGCACCAGGAAGTATTGTGAAGCCACCAAGAACTGGAAGGACTTTCAATATTTGATCCCATGGAAGATTTTGACTTTACTCCAAAACAGCAACTACTGTAACTCATAACTGCTTCGTTTGCAGAGTTAATATTTTGCTAAAAATAAATAAAAATATATTGATTGGATTGTATGGGCCACAAATCATTGATGAGTTTATCATAAGCATAGGGACTTTGCAGTTCTTAACCTCACATGACATGATCATCAGAACTTAGCATTTTAGAAAGACACCTTAGCTAGCAAATTCTCTCTTGTTCAGCCTTTATATTATCCTGATTACGTAACTTTTCAATCAGTGATTCACCGATTCAGCAGGCAGCTGATGCCTTCAGAACTTTAACAAAGCATAATATTTGTCCTCAATTCATCTTACATTTCACATCAGCTCTGTATTTCTCCTCCAAACTATTACTGAGCGCATTTGACATAACAGGATTTTTGTCCCAAAGAGTCATCTACTCCTGTTGCTTATTTCCTACCTGAGCCTGTAATGCACTGCTTGTGACATCATAGTTACTTCCATGGCAACAAACTGTCATGTCACAACAGAGGATTATAACTTGAAGTAGGGCGTAAGATATAGAAGCCGATGAACTCTAAAAGATTATGTATTCACTCAGATTTACTCAGTAATAAATAATGGCGAGGAGAAATCAAGAGATATATGGAATGCAAGCTGAACTGTATCTAAATAGTCTGTTTTTTCAAGTGTTCCCTGAGGCATCAGCAGCTTTAAGTATGGGGCAATAATAATGTGCTCGCATTTAAGTCACTAGCTATGACATGATGATAGGTACTACTGGTAGTCACAGGACTGTAATAGGTTTGCAGGAACTGTGTTAAGTACTGTTGGTAGTCTAGGACTGTAAGTGGTTTCCAGGAACTGTAAGAAAAGTACTGTTGGTGGTCTAGAACTGTAAGTGATTTTCAGGAACTGTAAGGTAAGTACTGTTGGCAGTCTAGGACGGTAAGTGGTTTGCAGGGACTGTAAGGTAAGTACTGTTTGTAGTCTAGAGTGTAAGTGGTTTCCAGGAACTATAAGGTAAGTACTGTTGGTAGTCTAGGACTGTAAGTGGTTTGGGAGCTGTATGATAAGTACTGTTGGTAGTCACAAGACTGTAACAGGTTTGCAGAAACTGTAAGGTAAGGACTGTTGGTAGACTAGGACTGTAAGTGGTTTCCAGGAACTGCAAAGTAAGTACTGTTCATAGTCTAAGACAGTAAGTGGTTTGCAGGGACTGTAAGGTAAGTACTTTTGGTACATAGACAAAGGAATTCTGGAGGTCAGAGGTAAGGGGCAACAGACTTCTAGGAAAACATAAACTGAACTTACAACCTCAAATGGGCAGACTGGGTGGGCCATAGGCCCTTATCTGCCGACACTGTCTATGTATCTATGGTAGACTAGGACTGTAAGTTGTTTCCAGGAACTATAAGGAAAGTACTGTTGGTAGTCTAGGACTGTCAGTGATTTTCAGGAACTGTAAGATGAGTACTGTTGGTAGTTTATGACTGTAACTGGTTTGCAGGAACTGTAAGATGAGTACTGTTGGTAGTCACAGGAGTGTAATAGGTTTGCAGAAACTTTAAGGCAAGTACTGTTTACCTAGGGCTACCTGAGGTGGATGTCACTGCTTGCAGCTGGTGCAGAACGCTGTGGCCTGGTTATTGACAGGAACCCCCAGGTCCTGTCATATTCAGTGCTGCGCGAACTGCACAGGCTGCCAGCACAGTGGCGGATCACCTTCAAAGTCGGACTTCTGACTTATAAGGCCCTACAGAGACAGGGCCTGGGCTACCTGAAAGAGCTCTGGTTCCTTACCACCCTGTTTGATGGCTCCGCTTGGCTGATGAGGGGTTGTTAGAGATTCCAAGGGTTTGCTTAAAATCTTCCAAGGTCCGAGCATTCGTGCATGCGGCCCCTACCCTTTGGAATTCTCTACCTCATCAGCTATGGGAGTACACGACTGTGGAGGGGTTTAAACAGGCTCTTAAAACTTACCTATGGAATCAAGCATATGGTGCATGACCCAATTATTGCTTACTGGTTTTATCTGTATTTTATAACATTTATAAAGTGTGAATGTGTGATTAATTTGTTTTAACTGTTTGTGAGGCCCTTAGTTGTTGAAAGGCACCATATAAATAAAGAATATTATTATTATATTATTATTATTTCTGTTGGTAATCTAGGAATGTAAGTGGTTTTCAGGAACTGTAAGTAAGTACTGTTGGTAGGTGTAGGACTGTAAGTGGTTTGCAGGAACTGTAAGATAAGTACTGTTGGTAGTCTAGGAGTGTAAGTGATTTTCAGTACCTTTAAGTTAAGTACTGTTGATAATCTATGACTAAGTGGTTTGCAGTAACTGTAAGATAGGTACTGCTGATAGTCTAGGACTGTAATAGGTTTGCAGAAACTGTAAAAGTACTGTTGGTGGTCTAGGACTGTAAGTGGTTTGCAGGAAGTGTAAGGTAAGTACAATGGGTAGTCTAAGACTGTATATGATTTGCAGAAACTGTAAGGTAAGTACTGTTGGTAGTCTAGGACTGTAAGTGGTTTGCAGGAACTGTAAGGTAAATACAGTGGGTAGTTTAAGACTTACATGATTTGCAGGACTGTAAGGTAAGTACTGCTGGTGGTCTAGGACTGTAAGTGGTTTGCAGGAACTGTAAGGTAAGTACAATGGGCAGTTTAAGACTGTACATAATTTGCAGAAACTGTAAGGTAAGTACTGTTGGTAGTCTAGGACTGTAAGTGGTTTGCAGGAACTGTAAGGTAAGTACAGTGGGTAGTTTAAGACTTGCAGTACATGATTTGCAGGAACTGTAAGGTAAGTACTGTTATAACATGGGGTGGGAGTAGGGAGAGGTGACTGGTGCAGGGTGATCACATGGTTGTGCATTAATTCTCCATACATGCACAGCAAGTAGTGATGAGTCCCTGAAATGTAATTAATGAGCCCTCTGGATCTTCTCCCATGTCAAAATTATAATTACAGGCAGCTTTTTTTTTTCTATGCTAGCGCTATTACTCTGTGCCTTCCCACCCACCCACCCGTGGATCTCTGTGAACTGTGTGCCTCCGCCTTCCACCCACCCACCCCAGTAATTAGGGGAACATATGAAGAAACGAGAGAGAGAGAGAGCGGAGATTGAGTCCCTCCTCCAATCCGGGATGATTCTGGCAGCAGCAGCAGAAAGCGAAAGTTATAGCGAGCGAGAGCGAGAGAGAGAGAGACCCAGTGTCAGGTAAACTGGGAGATATGCAGTGCCCTCAGTCTGTGTAAATGTGTAGTCCATGACTACCCACCCCACCCTGTGGATGTCCAGCTACCAGGTGACACAGTGAAGCCCGCTGTCAGCCGCTCACTTGATGTACACTGCCTCTGCTTGGTTTGTGGAGGGAGCTGTCCTGTGAAGTGGAGAGAGAGAGAGCGACAGACACACTGACAGGGTGAGCAGCAACAGAACATACAGAAGTAGACCAGTGTCCGCCTTACTGTGTTGCTCAGTTCCTCAGCTCCTCTCTCGGCTCTCCTGCTGTCAGTATTTGCTGGGCATTGACTGAGTGTGCTTCTCATGACTCCAGTGCCCCCGCCTCCAGTCACCCTTTCTGTAGGACAGAGTGACAACATGGGAGTGTGATCTACTAGCGCACAACTCTCTACAGGAAGCCACATTCCCATCTCCGCTGAGAGAAAAGCAGCAATGACAGCGGGACATATAATTTAACAAATCCTACACTATCCTGTGCCTTGTGCCCCCAATATGGTGAGCAGCACTGCAGCAGAGGCTATCACTGCCAGGGTTCATTCCATGAACGAACGGAGCCCGCTCCCACCAGAGAGACAGAGTGACACAGTATGTAAGTGTTCCGTCGATGGCAACTGCATCACCTCTATCAGCCTTCAAGTGATGTCTTCTGTGTCCTGCATGTTCCAAAGTTAAGAGTATCTGCCATTATGTGTTCTTTACTTCATAGTTATACTCATGCACATTGAAAATTGCTGTGTGTTCAGTTAGCCGCTTCTTATGATGACTACCGATGGCTGGATGTTGAATGTAGCAGTTCTGTTGGCGGCAGAACACATAATAAAGTTCATTTCTTTTAAAAACATTTTGATGCATTTCTCCCTTACTGTTCATAATATTTTTTTTTTTTACTGACTTCATGTTATAAGTGCAATAACCCACTCCAGGGTGTGCGGTTACTGAGCCTCGTGCCTCACAACGCACCCAGGGTGTTGGTTAATCTCCAGTAACTGCACACCCTGTCATGGGTTATTGCTTATGTAAGTGATTTGCAGGAACTGTAAGGTAAGCTATGGCCAACAAGATACTGGAGTGCATTGTGAGAGGAATCTCATTCAGAAATAGGAATGTGATCTTACCGCTGTACAGGTCACTAGTCAAGCCATATTTGGAGTACTGCGTGCAGTACTGGTGTCCCTTTCTGAAGAAGGATGTCAGATTGCTGGAGGGTGCAGTGCAGGGCAACTAAGATGATCCAGGAACTGAAGGGCAAAACCTACAAGGACAGGCTGACCGAGTTGAATATGTACACCCTGGAGGGAGGAGGGATCAGAGGATATGATTGAGACTGTCAAATATTTGATGGGGATTAACAAACGGGCATAGAAGGATATCTAAGCTGAGGAGAGGAAGGGACATGAGAAGGCATGGTCTAAGGTTGTAGGTGGAAGATATCGGAGAGAGATGAGGAGATAATTTTTAACAGAGGGTGGTGGAGAAATGGAACACTCTCCCCGAGGAGGTGGTATCCTGTAGGATGATGGGCAGTTTTAAAAGGGCATGGGACAGGGTGAGGGGGGGCAGCTGCAAAATAAGGGTGCTAGCTGCACATTTGAGCAGACCGACTAGATAGGCCATAAGGCCTGTTTCTGCTGACAGATTCGTATGTTCATATGTACTGTTGGTAGTAATGTATCTGAAGTTCATTGTATGCTTTTGTGGCATGCCTTTGGCCTTTTATTGCTGTTTGCACCACACAGGGTCTACCACCCTTTCAGGAGTGCTGTCAAGACACTGGAACCCTCTTGAAGAGGGTTCCACCGCACGGGTGCCATCCAGATGCTGGTCCCCAAGACTGTAGGCCCCTTAAGGAAGATGTCCAGAAGGAAAAAAATGAGTAACCAGAGGAAGAGGACAGGATGGTGGGAGCAAAGAAACAGACACGTATGGCTTGCACCTTTATGTAGAGCTCGTGGTGGTGGTGGAGGGTGTGGCATCGTCACCCACTGCCAAACTGAACTCCAGGTTAAACCATTGCAAATAAACAGACGTGTACAGCACTACTGTAGCAACAAGTAGCCTAGCTCCTGCCATTGACCCTCCTTGTATGTTAAATATCCATCCCTTTGAACATTCCATCTTGACCATCTTCAACCTGGATTTAATCCATTATAGCTACTTATATACTTGCATGAAAATATTTCAGGCACACAAATTGGCAATTTAAGCAACAGAATTTTTAAAAGAAGAGTGGCTAAGTTTTTGGAGAAGGAAGGACTTGGAGGATACAGATCGTACACACGTGGTCACACTCAGGTTAGGAAAAAAAATCACGTATTTGTATACTCTCTGTGCCAGACAGTTTTTTTTATTAAGGTGGTGCAATATAATGTTCTGATGCATATTGTATATGACCTAATAGACAGTACAAGGAGGTGGGACTTAGTGTGCCATTTGGTATTCTCCATCCCCCAAAACTTCCCATGTTCCTGTGGAAACATTTGCAGCTATCTATAGCAAGTGCACGGCCCAATAAACAAAAAGCGCCAAGTCCAAAGTTAGATAGATAAAACCTTTATTTTTTGACATGAGGTAACCTTTAGGACTGTGAGGCCCTGTTTTACAAAGTTGTCCTGTTGACAGCTTATGGTTACTCTGAGAGAGTTCTACACTTGGGTTTGTCATGGTTCCACATAACAAGTAAACAACTGAAGCATTACAATTACTTTAAGATAATGTCAGATTTAAAGTTGTTGCATAGTGGTAATGATATATCTGAAGTTCTTTGTAAGCTTTTGTTTTTAACAGACAACTGAAACATTAATATGCATATGGTAAGACTAAGTTTCTACAGTTCTAAAAGGACATGCAGGTATAATTTAAGGCATACATCTGAGTTACTAAAAGGAGAATGTTTTTATTACAATCATTCCTTACCTCACCTAACCCCTCCCCACCCCACCCCAAAATTATAGAACAAACTTTTAATCTTTAGGAGGAAAGTGATTTCTTACAGTCAACCCTTAACTCACCCCCTCCAACACATATGTTGTAGACTTTCAGTTGCACCGAGGTAAAACCTCGGTGTCTACTGTTACCACTTAAAGGGACACTGTCAACCTGTTTTGCATCATATTATTTCTAGTTAAAAACCTACATTTGATGATAGCTTACCTTCTCTAAAATTCACTGATGTTGCTGTTTGTTTTGTCTGTCTCCTTGTTAAGTAGAACTGAAATGCATGCTAATGTATATTTAGAAACAACTTTGTTTTGTTTACAATACTGGATCTGTTCTTACTGCATACTTACTGAGCATCAGAAACACACTCAGACAGTGCAGTCACTCCTGAGGCAGTAGCCACCTAAACCCCCACTGCGTCATGAGGGGCTAGACGGTGTTGTGGTTGTTCACAGATCCAGGAAATATGCAGTTGGAGCTGATCAAGGAATGTAAACAAACATGTGTTGGTGTGGTAACACCAGAATGGTGAGCAGTCTGTTTTTCACTTTTTAAAAGAAAAAAGAATCTGAATCAAACTACCAGCTACATCAGCAGTCATTACAGAATGCTGGCAGTCATAAAATGTGTTTTTATGTTGCTTGCACGCATGTGTAAGAAACATAGTGCCATCATCAGAGATTTCGGAGGTGTGTCACCTCCTCCTCCAATTCAGTCATTGTGCTGGCAGGCGCGGCCCCTGCAAGCCAATGCATTTTGGAGCTGTCTATGACACACTCCAAAATGCAGTGGCATACAGTTGAAAGGGGGAGCTACGCTTCAGTGAGCACCGATAAGATATCAGCTGCTCACGCGCAGCTCCCCCCCCAGACACACGCAGGCGTGCACGCCCCGGCACGCACTGTATAGCCGACAGGGTGCCCAATCCCCGTCGGCTGAGCTGCGCCCCCAGTAGTAGGTGCCATGCTGGAGCCCACCCCAGCGTGGCAAGCAGTCCTTTGGCCGGCGGGGTGCCCAATCTCCGTCAGCTGAATGCCCCTGTCCTTGTGCTCAGCTGGGAGCCCACCCAACGTGGCAACAAATACTCATGGCCGACGGAGATGCCTAACTTCGCCGCCGGCTGAACACCCCTAACGTTTTGTGCCACGCTGGGAGCCCACCCAGCGTGGAAAACGCCCACGACGTTTTTTTAAACCTGTAAATGAAAACGGTCCCGCGCGTGTCGCCCAACTTCCTCTCCCACAACCCGCACCCACCCACTGCACCCAGCTTCCCCACACCCCTCCTCACCCCATACTTACCTCCGGACTCCGGCGCGACGATCTTCGGTGGACCGGGAACACGTCTGCACTCTTCAAAGCCGACCGCGAACTGAGGAAATGCCGGTAAGCTGTATAATGGGCTAGATAGGGAGTTTCAACTTTGTTGCATATCTCAGGCATTTTTGAGAATTCTTGCACCAAATTTTCAACATGGGGTTTTTGGGACCCCTTCTCATGAATGATGTCACTGTCATGGCGTTATTCAGGCCCGAAGGGTGATTTTGCGCAGTGACTGCAAAATCACCTTTCAGGCCTGAATACCGCCATGACAGTGACATCATTCATTAGAAGGGGTCCCAAAAACCCCATATTGAAAATTTGGTGCCAAAATTCCAAAAAAATGACTGTTTTACGAGCGTGCGTTGCGCAGTTCCTACGCAGGCTCGTAGGTTAGCAAATTTTAAATATTTTCACTCCAGATTTTCAACATTGCCATTTTACCACACCTCCTTATGAGCAGTACAGCTGTCATTTTTCACATCCAGCCCAAAACGTGTTTCTGCCCACATAGCACACAATGGCGCAGTCGGTGTGCGAACTCAATGTATGGGACACATTAAGAAAATCACAGTGACACTGATCATGAGCAGAGGTCTTAAAATGCCTGTGTTGAAAATTTGGTGAAAAAATTCCTATAAATGACTGTTTTACGAGTGTGCATTGCACAGTTCCTATGCACGCTCGTAAGTTTGCAAATTTTCAATATTTCCTCCAGATTTTCAACATTGCCATTTTACCACACCTCCTCATGAGCAGTACAGCTGTCATTTTTCACATCCTGCCCAAAACATGTTTCCGCCCATGTAGCGCACAATGGCGCAGTCGGTGTGCGAACTCAGTGTATAGGACACATTAAGAAAATCACAGTGTCACTGTTCATGAGCAGAGATTTTAAAATGGCAATGTTGAAAATTTGGTGAAAGAATTCCTAAAAATGACTGTTTTACAAGTGTGCATTGCACAGTTCCCACGCACGCTCGTAGGTTTGCGAATTTTCAATATTTCCACTCCAGATTTTCAACACTGCCATTTTACCACACCTCCTTATGAGCAGTACAGCTGTCATTTTTCACATCCTGCCCAAAATGTGTTTCCGCCCACGTAGCACACAATGGCGCAGTCGGTGTGCGACATCAATGTATGGGACACATTAAGAAAGTCACCATGACACTGTTCATTAGCAGAGGTCTTAAAATGGTTATATTGAAAATTTGGTGAAAAATTCACAAAATGGCTGTTTCTGATAGATTGCGCAGTTCTGCGCTCGTAGGTTTGCGAATTTTCAATATTTACTCCAGATTTTCAACACTGCCATTTTACCACACCTTCTTATGAGTAGTACAGCTGTCATTTTCACATCTCACCCAAAACGTGTTTCCTCATGTAGCGCACAATGGCGCAGTCGAGTGTGTGAAATCAATGTATGGGACACATTAAAAAATCACAGTGACACTGTTCATGAGCAGAGGTCTTAAAATGGCTGTGTTGAAAATTTGGTGAAAAATTCCTAAAATGACTGTTTTACCAGTGTGCATGCACAGTTCCTCACGCACGTCGTAAGTTTGCGAATTTAAATATTTTACTCCAGATTTTCAACATTGGCATTTTATCACACCTCCTCATGAGCAGTACAGCTGTCATTTTTCTCATCCTGCCCAAAACATGTTTCCGCCCATGTAGCGCACAATGGCGCAGTCGGTGTGCGAACTCAGTGTATGGGACACATTAAGAAAGTCACCATGACACTGTTCATTAGCAGAGGTCTTAAAATGGCTATGTTGAAAATTTGGTGAAAAAATTCCTAAAAATGGCTGTTTTACAAGCGTGCGTTGCGCAGTTCCTACTCACGCTCGTAGGTTTGCGAATTTTCAATATTTGCACTCCAGATTTTCAACATTGCCATTTTACCACACCTTCTTATTAGTAGTACAGCTGTCATTTTTCACATCTCACCCAAAATGTGTTTCCGCCCATGTAGCGCACAATGGCGCAGTCGGTGTGTGAAATCAATGTATGGGACACATTAAAAAAATCACAGTGACACTGTTCATGAGCAGAGGTCTTAAAATGGCTGTGTTGAAAATTTGGTGAAAAAATTCCTAAAAATGACTGTTTTACGAGTGTGCATGCACAGTTCCTACGCACGCTCGTAAGTTTGCGAATTGTCAATATTTTCACTCCAGATTTTCAACATTGGCATTTTATCACACCTCCTCATGAGTAGTACAGCTGTCATTTTTCACATCCTGCCCAAAACATGTTTCCGCCCATGTAGCGCACAATGGCGCAGTCGGTGTGCGAACTCAGTGTATGGGACACATTAAGAAAATCACAGTGACACTGATCATGAGCAGAGGTCTTAAAATGGCAATGTTGAAAATTTGGTGAAAAAAATTCCTAAAAATGACTGTTTTACGAGCGTGCGTTGCGCAGTTCCTACGCACGCTCGTAAGTTCGCAAATTTTCAATATTTGCACTCCAATGACTTCCCAAATACCTAAACAGCACATAGAAGCAAGCAACATTCGGCATTGACAAATGCTTGTTTAAACAAGGGACACTTGGAGGCCTAAAGTTGTTGACAGTGTCCCTTTAAGGATGCAGATATGTGTTCAAAGTTAATTTGCAGAGGGAGGAGCAGTTTATTATGGTCTTCCCAAAGATTACAAAGAAATCCTTTTTATACTATACTAGGCAGATGCATTTATCTTTCCACATTGTATTTATGCCTGCCTATATTACTTGCATTGCAAATTTCAGGATCTATCTCAATCCAGGTCTTTGAAAGATAATACTTTTAATTTTTTTTTTTTTTAGTTGTTTAACCAGGTATAGCACACTAAGCTGAAAGCTTCTTTACAGGAGCGACCTGGGAGCACAATGAGGTTAAGTGACTTGCTCAGGGTCACACAGTATGCAAGTGGAAGCTGTGGGATTCAAACCCAGGTCTGGTCTGCCGGATGTCACCAAATTTGCAGCTCAGAGTCTTGACCACTGCGCTATACTGCCTCCTTCCTATTGCCTATACTTTCTTTGCATTTTACTGTATACATTATTCTCAAATGAAATAATCAAAATCTGTGTTTTAAATTTCTCAGATTGTATTTGCTTGAAATCTGTTCAATTTTGGCTTTATTTGTACCCTTACCTCCAAAGCCCCCAGCACTCCAGGAACTATACATTGAGAAAAGACTTGCTTGCTTCTGTTGGAAGCTAAGAAACTTGCTATACTGCAGAGAACAAACTAGAACGCATTTGAGGAATTGGGAACCTGGTAAGACATAATATTGTTGGGGATTTGTTAGGAAGGTAAGCTACGCTTTCTACAGAAAGTTTCATTTTTTCTTATTGGCATTAAGAAGAGAATTGCAGGATTCCATTAAAGTGTAGTCATTTTATAACCAGAGGGGGTGAAATACAACTGAAGTTGCTTGATTCCTGTGCTTGAGACCTAGGATTTGTAAGGATATTTGTGCAACATTTTAGAAGTGTTCTGCTGGCTAAAGAGTGAGTTCATTTTTATCCCTGGACTCAGTAGAGTGGTTTGTGTAGGAGCAGTGGTCTAGTAAATTGTGGTGTTAGCTGACTTACTATAAAGGGCAGTACTCACCAGGGTGGTGGAGCAGTGGTGTATTTGATTGTTTCTAACAGTCACCAGTGGTTGTGGCTACCCACCCACCTTTCCTCACCCCGCCCCACACAGGTGTGGCATTTTATAACCAAGGTTCTGACATCACTTCCTTGACAGGTCTTGGGCAGAACTGTCATATTCTTAATAACCCAGCACAGTGCATAAAGGGTAAGTACACACCAAAAAAAAAAAAAAGATATTGTATATATTACTCATTGTATATTATAAGGAAGAGAGACATGTGGGAGTGGTGCAATGCACTGGTTGGGCAGCAGTTTTCTGGGAGACATTCTGAACCTGTGTTGCTGCCCCATTTGCAGGCAACTGTCAGCTCTGAGGGAGGAGGTTGCCCACCTCCAGGCTGAACTGGCAAGGACTAAGGAGGCCTCCCCACCCAAAGAGCACCAGTTCCACAACCACTGCCTCAGAGGTTGTCAAGTGTGAAGAGCAAATGGACCACAGTGGGTTCTGGGAAGGTGAGGTTGGTGGAACAGAAGCATAGCCCCCTAGTTATACCTCTACACAAATCATATGTCAATCTGGCAAATCAAGGTTCCTCTATGAAGACACCCTCAGTGGAGACCAAGAAGAATGCTGGGGACATCCACAAGGGAGAACCACAAAAGAGTGGCAAGGGACGCCGCAGGGGAAAGAAACAGCTTCTGACAGGGGACTCAGTTGTTAAGGGTGTAGACCTAGGGAAGGGAGAAGAGAGGGAAGAAAGGTGCCTGCCTGGTGCCATGGCTTGGAAGGACAGGAAGCTAATCCTCAGGATTGCAGAAGCAGCATCACAGGAGAGGGAACTAGATATCATTGTCCACCTTGGGACAAATGACCTAGCTAGGCATGAGATCAGTACAGTGCAGGATGAATTTGTGGAGTTGGGGAGGGGCCTCAGACAGGTAGCAAGCACGGTAACCTTCTCAGAGGTGCTGCCGGTCTATGGCAGGGGTGAGGCTAGGGTACTGCACACCATGCAGTTTAATGAATGGTTGCAAAACTGGTGCAGAGCACAGGGCTTTGGCTTCACTGGGGACTGGGGTCCACCTGGAAAGATGAAGGTCTATACTGGCATTATGGTCTGCATCTGTCCAGGAAAGGAAACAAGCTCCAGGTGACAGGTTCCCCCCCAAAAAACATGGCAGGTAGTAGGGTAAACACTGAGGTACAGAGCTTGACAGAGGGCAGGACAGGGTCAATGGAAAAATTGACAAGGGCAATAAGAGCAGGGATGGGGTAAAAAAGGATAAAGCCAACATTAAATGGAGGGCAATGAGTACCAATGCCCATAGTCTTGGAAACAAGCTTCCAGAGCTAGTAGCCCTGATGGAAGAGGAACACATGGATACTGTGGCAGTCACAGAAACATGGTACATGGAGAACCATGAATGGGATGTCAACATACCAGGGTACACAATCTACAGAAGGGACAGGGAGGGTAAACGAGGAAGTGGAGTAGCTCTCTACATAAGGGAAGGGATCAAAGCTACAGAACTAAAAAGTAAAGGGGAGGACAAGAGGCACTCTGGGTCACCTTGGAGACAGGGAATGGTATCACAACACACAGGGTTGTATACAGACCCCCATCTCAAGGGAGGAAATGGACATTAAAATGATAGAGGGCATTCTCAAAATGGCTGAAAAGGGAGATACTGTTGATGGGGACCTGAATATGCCAGATGTTAACTGGACGACATGGACTGCAGCCACATCCAAGAGCAGGGTCATTCTCGATGCCTACAGGGACATGTCTTAGACAGCTAGTGGTGGAACCCACTCGGGAGGGAGCAATATTAGACCTGGTACTCTCAAATGGAGAGAGGATCACAAATTTAGAAGTCAGTAGACATCTGGGAACAAGCGACCACTGCAGTGTGCTTCACAATAAACACAACCATGGAGACAAGCCATACAAAGACAAGGATACTGGACTTTAGAAGGGCTGACTTTGGCATAATGGGTGAATACCTGAGGAATGCATTAGCAAATGGCCAGAAAGGAGGGGTGGAAGAACAATGGAGAAAAATCAAAACTGCCATCATGGAGGCAACAAGCCTTTGTGTGAAACAAATAAAGAAAACAAAGTGGAATAAAAAAACACTATGGTTCTCAAAAGAGGTGTCAGGGAAGGTTAAGGAGAAAAAGGCTGCATTCAAAAAGTATAAGGAATCACAGAAGGAGCACAACAGGGAACTGCATCAATTAAAGCAGAAAGAAGTGGGGAAGGCAGTCAGAAAAGCAAAGGCCCAAACCGAGGAAAAGATAGCCAACTCAGTTAAGAAGGGGGATAAAACCTTTTATAGGTACATTAGGGAGCATAGAAAGGTTAAGGGAGGGATAGTGAAGATTAATAAAGGAGAGGGGAGGTGGGCAGAGGGAGACAGTGAAAAGGAGAGATACTGAATGAATACTTTTGCTCAGTATTCACAAAAGAAGAATAGGAGGAGTTACCTAAACCAAACAATAGAAGCACTCTGGGTAGTGGGGTTGATGCCAGTCCATTTACAGAAGAAAGACTCCTGAAAGAACTCCTAAAACTCAAGATGGACAAAGCAGTGGGGCCTGACGGGATTCACCCTAGAATCCTACATGAACTAAGGGAGGACCTAGTGACACCACTGACCACACTTTTTAACAAATCATGGGAGGATGGGGTGGTACCTGAGGACTGAAGGAGGGCAGATGTGATTCCCCTTCACAAAAGTGGGAGCAAGGCAGAAGTAGGAAACTACAGACCTGTTAGTTTGACCTCAGTGGTGGGGAAAATGATGGAATCACTTCTGAAAGAAAGAATTGTTCAGTTCCTAGAGGCCGGCGGGGCACAGGACCCAAAGCAGCATGGATTCACAGCAGGAAGGTCATGTCAGACAAATCTAATCGATTTCTTTGACTGGGTGACCAAAGTAATAGACCAGGGAAGGGCTGTGGATATGGCCTACCTAGACTTTAGCAAGGCATTTGACACAGTCCCGCACAAAAGATTAATAATCAAGTTGGCCAGCCTGGGAGTGGGTCCCAGGGTGGTAGCCTAGGTAGCAAACTGGCTGCACAACAGGACACAGAATGTACTAGTGAATGGAACACATTCTGAAGAAAGGGGAGTTACTAGTGGAGTACCTCAGAGCTCAGTACTGGGTCCAGTCCTCTTTAACGTCTTTGTAGGTGACACTGCAGAGGGTCTGGAAGGAAAGGTATGCCTCTTTGCAGATGACACAAAGATCTGTAACAGAGTCAATACACAAGGGGGGGGTAGAAAGGATGAGAAGGGACTTGGCAAGGTTAGAGGAATGGTCAGACATATGGCAACTTAGATTCAATGCAAAGAAGTGCAAAGTAATGTACCTGGGAAATAAAAATCCAGGAGAAGAGTACACAATAGCAGGGGAGGTACTAACAACAACAATAATGGAAAGGGACCTGGGGGTAGTCATATCAGATGAGCTAAAGGTGGGTAAGCAATGTGAGAAGTCAGTAAGGAGAGCCAGGGGAATACTGGGATGCATAGGGAGGGACATCACAAGTAGAAAAAGGGAAGTGGTTATCCCTCTGTACAGACAGTTGGTGAGACCCCATCTGGAGTACTGTGTGCAGTTTTGGAGATCTCATCTACACAAGGACATAGACAGGATGGAAGCAGTCCAGAGGAGGGCAACTAAAATGGTGCAGGGTCTACATCAGAAACCATATGAAGAGAGACTGAGAGAGCTTAATATGTATACCCTTGATGAAAGGAGGGATGGGGGGCATGATAGAAACTTTTAAGTACCTCAAGGGAATCAACAAAGTCCAGGAGGGTGGCATCTTTCAGAAAAAGAGATGTGCAAGAACAAGGGGGCACAATTTAAAGTTAGAGAGGGGATTGCTCAGGGGTAATGTGAAGAAATTATTTTTCACGGAGAGAGTGGTGGACACATGGAACCGCTTTTCTGGAGAGTTTGTGGGGTCTAAAACAGTGGGGGAATTCAAACATGCATGGGACAGACATGAGGCAATTATAGTGGGGGATTGCAGGAAGAAGGCTGTTGGTTAACTAGAATATGCAGCTTATCCAATAGGTAGGGTAATGGGCAGACTAGGTGGGCCAAGTGGTCCTTCTCTGCCAAAGTCTATGTTTCTATGTCTTTGTTTCTATGATAACCAAGAACCAGTTCCAGAGTGCTGGAAAAAAATTTGCTACTGCAACTGCTGTCCTGACTTGAGGCAGAGAGAGGAAGACAGCTTAAGAGAGTACCACCACCGCCAGCAGCCAGAAGCCCAGAAGCAAGCTGGACCTTCCAGATCCACCACCAATACTGCTGGTCTGCTAACTACTGCTGATGCTGCTAGCACTGTAATTCATTTAATTTAAAAAGAGCTAAGCAGCTAGCAGCAGCGATTCAGTCTGAGCATTGCCAGTGCAGACCGTCAGTGCCTAGAGCAGATGAGGAGAGACACAAAGGACAAGGACTACATTCCTGAGAGACCAGCAGGGCCGGCTTCAAGACTTTGGGGGCCTCCATCAAACTCAATGACTGGGGCCCCACAGATAGGGCCACCCTGACCCCCCAGTAATCTTTCTACATAGCCCATATTTTATGAGATTAAAATACTAATGCTTACTTAGGAGCTAAATTGCATTTGGAAGCCTAGGGACAAGACCTCTAGGTTTATAAAAAATAACCAATTGTACTCTGACCAACTAGAAACCAAATCAAAAGTAAATAATATGATAAAACTATAGCTGTGGCCCCCCCCACCACCAAAATCTCACTTTTGTGTGCCAGCACTTTAGCTAGGGGACCGGAGCAGCATTTAGAATTTACACTGTCCTCTAAATTAAAAACCAATACAGACTTTAAAATATGTCCTCTAGTTGTCACTAATTTTTCTTGCTCTACTGCTCCTCAGCTATGCAATCTCCTCTTGACTCCCACTAGTAGTGCACTAATATACTATATGTAACTGACAATAATTTGGACTGAAATAACAGTTTAGACTAGAGCCTCAGAAGACAGATACAGACGACTAGAGTCACTCAGTTATTGGCTGTGTCATCATGTGTATGTTGTTGTCGGAGACAGAGACTAAAGGCTATTCTAAACAATTAAATATTTATTTAAGTCAAAATTATGGTCCAGTCCAGTCAGACCATTTAATCTCCTAGTTCATCTTACTAATTAGTATCTACTTAAAAAGAAGCACAGCAAGACCCTGAATGAAGAATAAGCAACACTAATCTAGAAATACATTTGTAAGTTATAATATACTTGCAAAAAAAAATTATCCTCCAGCTGTCACTAATTTTTCTAGCTCTGCTCTCTGTCTATGCGGTCTACTCTCGAGTCCCATACAGGGTATACTACTATATATGTAACTCTTAACTGACAATAATTTGAACTAAAATAAATGTTCGGAACAGAGCCTCTGACAACAGATACACATGATGATACAGTCACTCAGTCACTGACTGTCATCATGTGTATGCTGTTGTCAGAGTCAAGAGAGTGAGACTAAAGGCTATTCAAAGAAACATTATTTTTCAGTTCAAATTATTGCTTTGTCCAGACCATCTCATCTCCTAGCCCATCTCTTAGTTATATCAATAAGATTACTGACAGACAGCAGTATTTACATGCACATACCTTAAAAAAAGAAGCACAGCAAGACACTGGTTTGTCTCTGGGTGGGTGTGTAATCCTCCTCTTCCTCTGGGTCTCTCCTTAACTCCATGCGCCAGTAGTTTTCTATGGCTAGCTTGGAGACTTGAGGGCAGCTGACTGACTACTGACTAAGCTCTTTAAAAAAATAATAATAAATGATTTACAGCCTTGTTTACAGGCAGCAAGTAGCAATAGCAGGCTAGCAGCAGGTTGGCAATGGCAGTCAGATCAGGAACCACAATTCTGTAAGGTCCGGCTGGCTTTTAGCTGCGGCAGTGGGTGATGATTCTCTCTCCTCCACCAACTTCAACTGTAAATTTCTCTCCAACACTCTGGGACTGGTCCTCAGCTGCATAGTTGGAGGGATCGCAATTGGGGGGGGGGACAGAAATTGTCAGGTCTGAGTGGGAGAAGGTGCAATAATAGTGAGGGACCAAGTGGAGCCCTGTGATTGGCTCCAACAGCATCTCACACATCAGCATGTGCAGCACAATAGGGAAATGTGGGGAAACAGCTAACAAAGCTCAGAGTGATGGTGAGCAGTAGCATGGCACGGACTGGCTGAGGCCATCTTGGTGGTTTACTGGCATTTGGGAAACTGTGACGGCAGGCGGTGGCCAACAGGAGATTTTAGTGAATCTGAACAGCAAGCAACAGCCAGCCAAAAATCAGCGGGGCCCTGATAGATGGAGGTATGAATGTGATGGCGTAGACTGTGAACAGATAACAGGACAATGTGGTGGTTCGGCATTCGCTGCTCAGGGAAATCGGGCAGGCAGTGGGTGGGCCGGTGGGACCAGGGCAGCATGAGTTTTAGTGAAGGCAATGCTGAGCCTGTTTGCTGCTGCTAACGACTGGTCTATATATCATGTTGACTGGGAGAGTGCTGTGGGGGGGATTTGGCTTGGGAACATTACATTTGGACTTGGTTGGTTTTAGTCTCGCCTCGCTGAGTGCTGAGGCCCACTCATTTCAAGTGCTGACTGTGCCATCACCTGCCACCACCACTCACTATATTTGGGGGCCTCCTGCAGCCGCGGGGTTCGCAGGTGCCTAACACTGGCCCTGAAGACCAGTGCCTTGTCTGACTTCGCTTCCCTTTTAGGTAGGTAATACAGGATGGTAGAGCATAAGATGGTCTAGATCATGAGTTGTGCTAAAATAATTTTAAATGTTATTATGTGTGTTTAGCTAGCCCTAGTAGCTTCTGACAACAGATGCAGACACTGACACAGGCGTTACAAATAGTAGTGTGAGAGACTACAGGAGACAGCCTAGGTAGAGAACAGCACAGCTAGAAAAATTAGCAGCAGCTGGAGCAGTGTTTTTTTGCAATTATTATACATGATTTTACAGCATTCCTAGAGGGGCTCCTCTGAGGAGCCACACTAGAAATGCACTACATTTACAGTACAATTTGCAAGGAAGAGCCTCCTCAGGTAACTGTCTGTTAGCAGGAGCAGCAGTTAAGATGATTTTTTTTGCAAATTATTCAATTCTATTATAAATTATTTCTTATATTTATATGTAACCCCTAGATGGTGCTATCCCAGGGGCTACTACCCCTGCCTGATTTGCCACTAACAGGTTGAGGGGCCTGGATCCGATGGCGGGTGCCTCCACCCAGAGGTCAGGGTTTGCAATAGTTAAACTAACTTGGTCACAGCCCTCTGGGACACTGCAACCTCCTTTCTTCCCACTAGTGGCCCACATAGTATATCAGAATTACCTTCACAGTATACACTTACCTCCAGGACTGGTTCAGGCACTGGGACCCCCTGTAAAATAAGAAGATACAGTGCAACAATCACAGTACAATACTTTAACATAGACAAATACCTCAGGCAGTATAACTTTGCTGAAACAAGCAGCTCTGATTTATTTAGTGGGATATAACAAGGACAGGGGGAAATCAGGTTAATTAGATTATCACTTTACTCATCTACCTATGGCTCTGTGCACAGGCCTATCCCTACCAGTTACTGTCCCTGGGTACCCAAGCCCTAGTGGCTAGTCCAAACCGTGGCAGCTGGTAGGGGCCCTTTCACACAGAGAAAAGAAAAATTAGTTAAACAGTCAGCAGTACAGTAATTCCATTTGGATTCAATGTGGCAATTCAACAGGGATCGACCCTGATTTAGTACTCATGACCTCCAAACAAGATAGGGTCCTTCAACGTCAGCAGGGCTACTCTTGAGCTCCACGAGACTCCTCACACATTTATATGACAAACTGCAACAGGCAAAAGTCCTTTAATGGCAGCAGGATTCACTTGAGCCACACAAGCCTCCTCACACATGTATATGGTAAAAAGAAAGTGCTATACCAGGCAGGCTGCTTCTCTATCCCGATCGCAATTACTGCACAATACCCGGGAGAACACACAGCAGATTCAGTTCCTGACAGACCGAGCGCAATTCAGCAATTCTCCAGTCTTCTACAGGGTGAGCCTGGTTTCTACTCTTCAGATATCCTTTGATTCTCTTCACAGGACGGATTCAGTCCTAACAAGCAGTTACACAAGCTGCAGACCCGAACTCGGGGCCTTACACGCGTTTCCCGACTAAAACTGCACACTGAAAAAGCACAAGGCTCCTTCCTGCTTCACTGCCAGAGCCCAACTGAAACTCCAGCAGACAAAACCGGGCACTTCCTTTGAGTTCCTCCCAGTTCTTAACTGGATTGGCTGTCACTCACAATAGACTGCCCCGTTGGTCCAAAAAGGCGCCGAAGTCCAAACTACATCTCCCAGAGTCACTGCCCATACAATCCTCTTGTGGCTGGCTCAGATTACGAGTCCAAGTTCTGATTCGTGTCCAGTTCAGCAGTCCAAAACTAGAATGGGGAACTAGGCAAACACAGTTCTGACTGCAAAGAAAGCAGGTTAGACAAACTGTGTTTTCATTATTACTCTAAATGATTTCTGGCAAACAGTTACATCTTTCAGATAGGTTCCCTTTGCACTCCTAGTGACTGCAAAAATGGAGTGAATTGGCAGCAGCTCGACTGGTACTCAAGCAGAGAAACACACAGTCCCCCCATATAAACTAATTATGTCTGCAAGCAGACAGCTCTTAAAGAGACAATACCAGAGGCTCTAAAAACACTCACAGATAAATGGCTTAAACGCCAAACACCATTCAGGCTTGGAGCATTCAAGCAAGCTCCTGGAAGTCTTTTGGGAACCCCCATTTGCAGGGAGGTTACATATAATTGCTGCATTTCTAGTGTGTGCTCTTCAGGTCACTGTGTCTGTGACACATTGTGCAGTGGCTGGAGCCTGGAGCAGCTGGAGGAGCAGGTAAAGACGTTTTAATGTAGTAAAATATGGGCTATGTATAAAAAGATTACTGAAGGCCCACTGTCTGTGGGGCTCCTGTCACTGAGTTTGCTGGAGGCCCCAAAATCCTAAAACCAGTCCTGTCCCCTGCAGCCAACTCTCTGATGACATGCATGATGGGCTAAGCTGTAGTGGACTTCTATATGCCTAGGGGCACCATTTGGGTGGGCAGTTACCCCCCCACTGCAGCCAGGCTGGTGTGTTTTTTCTGCTGCCCCCCTGCTGCACTGCAGCCAGCCAGTGTCTCCAGCTAGGGTCTTTTTTTTTTTAAATAAATGTGCCCGCCCGCACTCATCATCACCCCCCCAATAGGCAGCAACAACACCGGATTGCATCTAACCAGTCCATCCAATCCTCCAATGGCTCCTTCCTTGAGTTCTCCCAACTCCAGGATCAAAAAACTCCAAGTCCCAGTGTGCATAGCACTAGCTGCCTCTAGGTGCACATGTGTGGAGGCAGGACTTGGCTAGCGACTGGCTAGGGAGGCCAGGGGGCTCAACAAGTCACAACATTGACCTGATGTCACTTGTAAGCGGAAGAAGCCTGTAGTAAGTGAGAGCAGGACCAACCACTGCGTTTACTAGCTGCCAGTGCCTGCCCCCAGTAGTCCTTGAGGTGGGAAATGGTCAGAAGTCTAGAGTAAGTGAGCACTGTCTCAGCGTCCTCCTCATCATGTCACGATGACACTCAAGCCAAAGTTGGAGGGGGAGAGTGGTGTTTGTGAGCTCAGCTAGCTCTGAGAGAGCTCTCTGTCTGCAACAGGCAGCCGGCAGTGATGCAGGGTTCACACCACATGATAAATCAGTCACGATGGGTCAGGTTTGGTCAATCAAGGCAGCCAGGGCAGGGGGCACTGCAGACAGATTCAGAGAGCTACTAGCGGAGATTGGATCCCTGAGTGAGAGTGGAGGACCAGGCACCAGCGTCACGACCAGGAAAACATTCATTTAAAAGTAGCAGGTATGCATGAATTTGCTTGTTGATGATGGCATTTTGGGATGTGGGATCAGTGGGGCTGGCAGGGTCTTTTTTTTTCTCCAACAATTTAATATGAAAAAAAGTGTGCAAGGTTGAATGCTCATGAGAGCCATAATGAAATGATTGGTCCCCTTCCCACTGCCCAAAAGTTAAGCAGTAAGTAACTGCCCTATCAGCAGAGCAGCAGGACCAAGCTAAAACCCAGTCCAGCACTGTTGGCTCTGAGACCATCCTAGAGTGAAGTCCCCTTAAAATTAAAACAGACATAAAATAAATGGTGCCAGCTTGAAGGCTTTAATCAGATTTCTGTACTTTACTTGTATTTATTGTGTGTATGGGGTGGTAGGGTAAGTGCAAACATCTTCACATTAGTTTAACTTGTTCTGAGTGGCCTGTGCCAAAAGGGTGCCATGTACTATAAATACAATCTGTTGGTCTCTTTCTGTAAGTAACCTTAAATGTACTGTCTGAATAAGTGTATGCCTGTTGTTGTCTTCTTCCTCCTGGGCTACTCATGTAAACAAGGCATTGCCCCTGGAGTTATTGCCTGACAGAGCTTGATAATCATGTCCACAGTGCACAGAGCTCACCTCAAGAGAAGGGTGAGGGCGTACAGAAATGTAAATGCTGGCTGGTCTGGGCATGGGCAGCAGGCATGGCCAGTCCCACTCAGTCCCTCCCTGTTAGGAGTGAAACAGGAAACAGAACATGTGTTGTGCTGCCAGCTTTTGGGGAGGGTGGGGCATGATTGCCTGCTAGATTCTGGGATGGGTATCTCCCAGTTTTACTCAGGAGAGGGGAACACTGAAAAACAATTCTGCCAGCTTGGTGGACTACTCTGAGTCACCCTCAGACTATGAGGACATTAATTCCACCACCAGCTTGGTCACTCACCATCTCTGGGTCCCTCACTGAAGATGGGGAGATAACAAATATTTCCACTGCCTTTGTGGCCATCTCTAGGACCTCCTCTGAAGAACGGGACCTGTCTCTTAGCACTGAATGGAATTCTGACAGCTTAGCATCAGTCTCTGAGCCCCCCTCAGGTCAGTAAGGAAGACATGACAGTGTTTATACAGCTGTCCCCGATACAAGCACCACAGCCTACATGCCCCTGACCCCGCCCCATTCAGCAACTGTCCCCGTCCTGTTCAGTCCTTGGCCCCGCCCCCACTCAGCCCATGGCCCCGCCCCACAGCCACAGCCCCTTTGACCAGCTGTTGTTGCCCCCCCAATGAAATCTGAAATGGCGCCCACAGCTTAGCCTATCGTGCATGTTATCAGAGGGCTGGTCATGGGAGATTCTAGGACTGATAGTTGGTGATACTGGCCAGATTGGGGGCACAGGAACAGCCAGATAAAAATACATACTACAGGCTTGTGAGTTATTGACAAAATCTAAATGCTTTGTGTTTTTGCTACTTGGGACCTATTGGTCCCACTTTTTGCTTTTTAAACAATGGGAACCAATTGTGAGACGCGAGACATGGCAGGTCTATACTGATCTCTCTAAGAGTTTCCAGAAACCTTTCAGGATCTCATGAAGAAAATAGTGAGACGTTGGAAGGGGTAGCAGCACTGTACTGAATGGAGAGGACATGGTGAGATGTTATTCAACTCCACCCCATGGAAGCAGAAAGGCTGTACTGCATTAGGAATCATTCTAGACATACCAGAGCCCTCTTTCTCTACCAACGTAATCACAATACATCAGCATAGCTCTGCTATGCAGTCATAAAAAACAGGATTTACCTTTTTGTAATGTCATCCCTTCAGTAGTGCAAATCTACAGTAATTAGCAATAAAGCAGTGAAAATGGCGAGTCTCAGCTTTGTCAGATAATAGACACAGTGCATACGCAAACAGTCCCCACTCACACTAGGACCCCCTAACTTGTTCTGCACTAACCAGCATTTTCTCAAAGGTACATACCCAAAGAGGAATATTATCAGAGTGAAAAAAAAAAAATGATGTACTTGCTCTAAACAAATTGCTAATTCAGAGACAAAGGCTCTGTAAAAGTGACTTGGGAGACCATCCAGGCCGGGCGAAGTATTAGCCTGTAATGCTTTAATTGCTCCTTCTGTTTCCTCAACTATAATTTTATTTTGTAGGTGAAGTGCCTCCGCAGGGAAAGCTGGGGCGTGTATGCCCTGTAAATAATCCTGAATGCTGTGGTCCGTAGGGGGATCAGATGGAACCAAAGACTGATAATGTTCCTTCATAATATTTTCTTTTCCACTAACAGCCTCAATCTTTTCTCCATCAGAATTAGTCAAATATTCTATGGTCATGGTATCATGCAGTTTTTTTGCATGCTTCAAAGGGGTCCCCCACTGGTATTTTCTGGGTTCCTCCATAAAGCATTGCCTGAATCAATTTTGCTCTATCATATTGATAAGCTTGCATGTCCTGCTTTAATTGTGGAATCTGGTCAGTATAGTCCTGTGTAAAAAAATAAGTTATTGTATAAAGATGTTGCAATTGTCTGCGCAAAGATGAATATTTAAGGAACATATCATTTCCAGTTTTTCTCTCATACTTAATAAACCAGGCCTTTAAATCCGTTTTAATATCTGTCCACCATTCTCCGGTATCGTAGTACAAAAACTGAACAGATAGTCTGGCTCTTAAAAGGGACAGAATATGCTTTTTAACATGGAAATCTGTTAACATCGAAGTGTTCAACTTCCATCTATTTTTGATTTTAGGAACACCATAATTGGCTGTCAGAGTCAAGACCAACATCAAGTGGTCCGAGAATTCAATAGGGACTATACTGAAAGTCTCTTTAGGCAAATTACAGGAAATAAATATATGGTTTGTAACCCCCCTGCAAATGGGGGTTCCCAAAAGACTTCCAGGAGCTTGCTTGAATGCTCCAAGCCTGAATGGTGTTTGGCGTTTAAGCCATTTATCAGTGAGTGTTTTTAGAGCCTCTGGTACTGTCTCTTTAAGAGCTGTCTGCTTGCAGACATAATTAGTTTGTATGGGGGGACTGTGTGCTTCTCTGCTTGAGTACCACTCGAGCTGCTGCCAATTCACTCCATTTTTGCAGTCACTAGGAGTGCAAGGGGAACCTATCTGAAAGATGTAACTGTTTGCCAGAAATCATTTAGAGTAATAATGAAAATACAGTTTGTCTAACCTGCTTTCTTTGCAGTCAGAACTGTGTTTGCCTAGTTCCCCATTCTAGTTTTGAACTGCTGAACTGGACCAATCAGTGTGGTTAAGGTAGCTCTAAAATGGTGCCTTGGATGAATCAGAACTTGGACTCGTAATCTGAGCCAGCCACAAGAGGATTGTATGGGCAGTGACTCTGGGAGATGTAGTTTGACTTGCGCCTTTTGGACCAACAGGAGCAGTCTATTGTGAGTGACAGCCAATCCAGCCAAGAACTGGGAGGAACTCAAAGGAAGTGCCCGGTTTTGTCTGCTGGAGTTTCAGTTGAGCTCTGGCAGTGAAGAGGAAGGAGCCCTGTGCTTTTCGTGTGCAGTTTTAGTCGGGAAACGTGTAAGGCCCAGAGTTCCGGTCTGCAGCTTGTGTAACTGCTTGTTAGGACTGAATCCATCCTGTGAAGAGAATCAAAGGATATCTGAAGAGAAACCAGGCTCACCCTGTAGAAGACTGGAGAAATTGCTGAATTGCACTCGGTCTGTCAGGAACTGAATCTGCTGTGTGTTCTCCCGGTATTGTGCAGTAATTGTGATCGGATAGAGAACCAGCCTGCCTGGTATAGTACTTTCTTTTACCATATAAATGTGTGAGGAGGCTTGTGTGGCTCAAGTGAATCCTGCTGCCATTAAAGGACTTTTGCCTGTTACTGTTCACCATATAAATGTGTGAGGAGGCTTGTGTAGCTCAAGTGAATCCTGCTGCCATTAAAGGACTTTTTGCCTGTTGCAGTTTGCCATAAATGTGTGAGGAGTCTCGCTGAGCTCAAGAGTAGCCCTGCTGACATTGAAGGACCCTATCTTGTTTGGAGGTCGTGAGTACTAATTCAGGGTCGCTCCCTGTTGAATTGCCACATTGAATCCAAATGGAATTACTGTACTGCTGACTGTTTAACTAATTTTTCTTTTCTCTGTGTGAAAGGGCCCCTACCAGCTGCCATGGTTTGGACTAGCCACTAGGGCTTGGGTACCAAGAGACAGTAACTGGTAGGGATAGGCCTGTGCACAGAGCCATAGGTAGATGAGTAAAGTGATAAGCTAATTAACCTGATTCCCCCCTGTCCTTGTTATATCCCCCTAAATAAATCAGAGCTGCTTGTTTCAGCAAAGTTATACTGCCTGAGGTATTTGTCTATGTTAAAGTATTGTACTGTAATTGTTGCACTGTATCTTATTTTACAGGAGGTCCCAGTGCCTGAAGCAGTCCTGGGGTAAGTGTATACTGTGAAGGTAATTTGATATATTGTGTGGGCCACTAGTGGGAAGAAAGGGGGTTGCAGTGTCCCAGAGGGCTGTGACCAAGTTAGTTTAACTATTGCAAACCCTGACCTCTGGGTGGAGGCACCCACATTAGATCCAGGCCCCTCAACCTGTTAGTGGCAAATCAGGCAGGGGTAGTAGCCCCTGGGATAGTGCCATCTAGGGGTTACAATTGTGTTTGGCAGCTCACTGGAGGAACATGAGAGCAGATTATTTAAGGTATTGGACTGACTGGAGGACTTTGGCCTTAAACTGTCCATTGATAAGTGTCAATTCTTTCAAACATCAGTAAAGTATGTGGGACACATAGTATCCAGCGAGGGAATAGAGACCGACCCAAGTAAAGTTGAGGCCTTGACTACCTGGCCACAGCCCAAAAATCTAAAAGAACTGCAAAGATTCCTGGGATTCTGTGGTTATTATCGGCGTTTCATCAAGGACTATTCAAGAGTGATCCGCCCTTTACTTAACCTTACTCAAGGGTATCCCCCAACCCACAAAAAATACCAAAAGTCAGCATCCCTCAAGACTGAAAGAGTGTATTTTCTTCCGAGTGAAGTATTTGGGGCCCGCTGGACTCCTGATTGTGAGACTACTTTTCATGAGATCATATATCAACTTACCCATGCTCCAGTGCTGGCCTATGCCAATCCAAGAAAACCTTACGTCCTGCACACTGATGCTAGCTTGCAAGGGTTGGGGGCTGTGTTGTACCAAGAGTACGAGAATGGCCTGAGACCAGTGGCCTTTGTCAGTAGAAGCCTGACCCCATCCAAAAAGAACTATCCTGTACATAAGTTAGAGTTCCTAGCTTTGAAGTGGGCTATTGTTGACCAATTCCATGAGTACTTGTATGGGGCTAAAATACTAGTAAAAACTGACAATAATCCTTTGACCTATGTGCAGACCTCAGCTAAGTTGGATGCCACTGGCCATAGGTGGCTTTCTGCATTATCTACATACGACTATGCTCTCGAATACCGAGCAGGTCTGAACCACATAGATGCTGATGCTCTCTCCCGGAGGCCTGTTCCCCAGGATGATTGGGTCAGATTGGCAGAACCTTACATTCGGGCACTCTGCCAGAAGTTTGACAGGGAGGAACAAATATCCACGGACGCAGTGGACTGCATGGTGGATTGCTTGGGACCCTCTGAGAATTGCATACCTGCTGCTTATTGCCACTTTTCTGCAATAGACATTGGTGCACTGCCTCAGCTGGACAATGACAGTATTCGGCGGGCTCAGTCTCGCGATCCCATGATCAAATCAGCTTTAGAAGCCCTCTGTGCAGGAAAAGATGTGTCCAAATTACGCTCCACTGATTTGAGAACTGCACTGTTATACAAAGAAGGTCCTAAGTTGAAACTGATCAATAAACTGTTATACAGAGAAACAGTAGACAGAGGGGGCAAGAGACAAACAACAACTAGTGCTGCCCACTGCCTTCGAGACTCAGTATTGAGGTCCTTGCACAACCACATGGGGCACCTTGGTATAGACAGAACACTTGACTTGGTGAGATCCAGATTCTATTGGCCTAAGATGGGGCTGATGTAGCAACACATTCAAACTTGTAGTCGCTGCTTACAGAGGAAAGCTTTGCCCCAGAGGGCTGCCCCTTGTTAACATCACCACCAGTGCACCCATGGAGCTGGTCTGTATTGATTTTCTGAGTTTGGAGTCAGATCAAAGAAATATCAGTAATGTGCTGGTGGTCACTGACCATTTCACGAGATATGCCCAAGCTTTCCCCACCAAAGACCAGAAAGCATCCACTGTGGCCAAAGTACTTGTAGAAAACTTTTTTGTTCACTATGGGGCTCCACAAAGAATCCATTCTGATCAAGGGAGAGACTTTGAGAGTCATCTGATCAAAGAGATGCTTTCTCTGTGGGGAGTGCGAAAGTCCAGAACCACCCCTTACCACCCCCAAGGGGACCCACGGCCTGAACATTTCAACCGCACTTTGCTAGATATGCTAGGCACCCTGCACCCAAAGGACAAGCCTAGATGGAGCCAACAAATTAGCACCCTGGTACATGCTTATAACTGCACCAAAAGTGATGCCACTGGGTTCTCCCTACTGCCTGATGTTTGGAAGAGAAGCTCTGACTACCGGTAGATGTGTGTTTTGGGGTCTCTCCTGATGGGGTTCAAGCTGACAACTATTTACAGTATGTGCAAAAGTTAAAGGCCCAGCTAACTCATGCTTACCAACTGGCTCAAACCATGGCTGCCAAAAGAAATCTGGCCAACAAAGAAAGGTATGATAAAAAGGTGAAAGCACAGGAACTCCAGGAGGGAGATCGGGTATTGCTAAGAAATCTGGGACTGCATGGCAAACACAAGATTGCTGACAGATGGCACCATCTCCCTCACATTGTAGTGGGCAAACTAGATGATCTACCAGTGTACAAATTAAGGCCTGAGAATAATTCAAAAGATGTAAAACAATGCATAGAAATCATTTACTGCCCATTGGACAAATCTTGATTGAGTCTGAGCCCCAGAAGATGCCCCTCTGGACCAGTGACTAGAGCTGCTGCTAAGAAAAGATCAAGAAAGTCTGCACCTACAGAAGCAGAGTTAACGTGTTCCTCCACAAGTCCCAGTTGAGCATGACTGTCAGTCCATATCAGAAGAAAGTGAGAGTGACTTTGAATACTATCCTTCTTACTAACTGAGTCAGTTGTTTCTGGGCAATCCCTAGTCAATACTGGAGATGAAGCTGGGCCTTCTGGACTGTCTAAGCCCCCAGCTTCGTCCATGGAGCCAATGCTCCCAGAAAGTGAAGTGCAAAGCATCAGATCAGATGAAATGGAATCATTGTGCATGGTTGAACTGTTTGAGCTTTCAGGGGAGGAAAATGATGGATTGGGGCAGACTGGTGATACACCAGAACAAGAAGAGTATTTTGAGTACCCTGACAGTCCACTGCCAGTGTCCGAAAGCTCTCCATGTGAGCCAAATGTTGTGGACTCAGAAACTGTAACTCCTGGAGCTGAAAGTACCCCAAGTTCTAGCCTCTACCCCATGGAGACTCCCCTGACAAGTGAGGACAATGCTGAAAATGAGGCTCAGAGTGCAGAGACTGTAACAGTTCCCCTAGAAAGACTGGTCGAGCTGTAAAGCCTGTGGTGCACCTCAGTTATGATTCCTTGGGAGGCCTGTGGACTTGCCTCTCAATGTTGTCCATGAAGGAGTGTATGTGTCCCCGAGCTCATTGCCCAAACTGAGCATCAGTGCTAACTCCAAGTTACTTCTGTTGCCCTCTAGTATGGTGCCTTGCCCGTCCAGCCCCAAGGTAACTGATAGGAAGGGCCCCATCTCTTCAGGTTTCATGTACAAGAGGTAATAACTTGAGTTATGGTACAATGTGTGTAATACTGTGTAAAGAGTGACGACTGCAATGTTTCAGAAATGTGTTCTTGGTAAAATGATATATTGACTAATGATTACATGTGTGAGCCTAATGCAAATGTATATGGTTGCAGTTGAAACTTATGGGGGTACTTGCTTGACGGATGTCAAGCTTTCCCAGGCCAGGAAGGGTGTAACCCCCCTGCAAATGGGGGTTCCCAAAAGACTTCCAGGAGCTTGCTTGAATGCTCCAAGCCTGAATGGTGTTTGGCGTTTAAGCCATTTATCTGTGAGTGTTTTTAGAGCCTCTGGTACTGTCTCTTTAAGAGCTGTATGCTAGCAGACATAATTAGTTTATATGGGAGGACTGTGTGTTTCTCTGCTTGAGTACCACTCGAACTGCTGCCAATTCACTCCATTTTTGCAGTCACTAGGAGTGCAAAGGGAACCTATCTGAAAGATGTAACTGTTTGCCAGAAATCATTTAGAGTAATAATGAAAATACAGTTTGTCTAACCTGCTTTCTTTGCAGTCAGAACTGTGTTTGCCTAGTTCCCCATTCTAGTTTTGAACTGCTGAACTGGACCAATCAGTGTGGGATAAGGTAGCTCTAAAATGGTGCCTTGGACGAATCAGAACTTGGACTCGTAATCTGAGCCAGCCACAAGAGGATTGTATGGGCAGTGACTCTGGGAGATGTAGCTTGGACTTCGGTGCCTTTTTGGACCAACAGGGGCAGTCTACTGTGAGTGACAGCCAATCCAGCCAAGAACTGGGAGGAACTCAAAGGAAGTAGAAGACTTGGTTTGCTGGCCAAGGCACCTAGCTTCACCTGAGCTCTTTCCTTCTAAGACTGCTTGAAAGGCAGAGTAGAGTAGAGAAACTTACCAGAGCAAGGGAGAAGGATTAAGACTTAGTTTGGCTAAGCAGATTTACTGTGTGGTGGTGTTTTATATTTTACTCACAGGATTGCTACTGTTTGTTGCTTTATTTTCTCTGATTCAAATTGTTGTTGTGTATAACTTCTGCATTATTACAAGGTGTGCCTACAGGTGTGCTAACAGATTACTGCTGTAATCTTCTGATTCAAATTGTCTTTGCAAGGTATATCTTCTGTTATGCTTTATTTTTCTGAGCAAAGTGTTTCTTACAGGGTATATCTTCTCTGAAATTATTACAGGTGGTGCTTATTACAGTTTTATCTAACATTAGGATAAGCTTTCAGAGTTACTGCATTTGTTGTTGACTGATTGTTTCTGCTCTTACCTCCTTGTTCTTTCGTCGTGGTTCTTCTTTTTAGGCAGGAAGGGCCCAGCCACCCAGCCCCATCCCCAACCACTGCTACCTCCTTTTATAGGGTACCACAGTTGTGACATTTCCTGTGGCAGAGCAGGAAGGGGCTGATCAGTGGGGCCTCCACAAGGTGATCTCATTTACAGGGGCACTAGTAATTTAACTTGATATAACAAGTTAAACAAAGCACAATTAAACCATTACTTGCATTTTTTTCCTTTTTTTCCTTCTAATTACTCTGACTAGGTTACAAACCCAGCAACTTATTTGGAATGGATTTCATTAATGCGTGACTGGGAACAATTTTCAGAAGGACAGTCTTACAGTATTTAGGACACTGTCCTACATGCTGGCCTTTAGAGATCTTAGGTCTCAGCCCGGCAGCATGGGCAGAGATTGCACCTCAAATTTCATATTGAAGAGGAAATACATTATAAGAACCACCCGCCATTTCCCCAGCATCCAACAGAAAAACCTCCGATCATAGAGGGTAGTTGGTCCAGGAGGTTGGTAGGTGGTTAGAGGAGCAAATCAGGTGCCCCATCACTCTCTGCTCTCCAACACATTACCTCCAAAAACCATATAAACACTACAAACAGGTATCTGCCTCTATCTCTGAAATCAAATAAAGAGGCAGAAGACACTGTAGAGCAGGACACTGTGGCACAGGAGCTAGCACAACAATACTCACCCAAATCAGGAACCAAAACTAAACAAGCACAAAGGAAATCCAAAAAACTTCTGATCATAGGAGACTCCATGATTCGGGGAGTTGATACCCATCTCCAGCCAGGGGTGATGGTCAGATGTCTCCCAGGTACATCAGCATGGAGAGACACTGACCGCATTGCTAAAATTGTTCACAAAGCAGGAGAAAACATTGATGTCCTAGTACATATAGGGACTAATGATCTCGCCAGCCGGTCAGTTGTGGAGACCAAGGAACACCTGACTAGGCTGAGTGACAAACTATCATCTATTTCGTCCGGCATCTCCTTCTCTGAGATCCTGCCAGTCTGGGAGAAGGGAGCAGATGGACGGAAGGTCAGAGAAGGGGAGATAGGGAAGCTAAACACGTGGCTCAAGGACTGGTGCCAGGAAAAGGACACAGATTTGTAGGAACTGGCAACAGTTCTGGGAGCGAAAGTTCTTTAAATTTGATGGACTGCATCTGACTAAAGAGGAGTCAGTGCATTGGGGCAGAAGTTTGATGTCTTTGCAGAATATTTAAACTAGCAAATGGGGAGAGGGTGCAGCACCCATATGTCAAATGGGAAGAACACCTCCCCCAGCTAGTGGTCAAACAGGAATTCAGCGTGTTTGCTGTTCATTTGCATCACCAGGTAAGAAAAAAGGTTTGTCTCCCCATACTATGCACAGGGGTAATGCCAAACTTCACCCAACAACTAACACACCAAAATCTGGCCAATGGAAAATCATGTACACAAATGCTCACAGCCTGGGTAATAAGATCCCAGACCTGCAGGCAATAATGTCAGAGGCTAAACTGGACATAGTAGCAATTAGTGAGACATGGTTTACCAGTAACCACACTTGGGAGACTTCAGTACCTGGCTATGTATTGTTCAGAAGAGACCGAGGTGCAAAAAGGGGGGAGGAGTGGCCCTGTATGTTAATGAAAATATCAAAGCTACAGAAATTCAGAATACACATAAGGAGCCAGAAGAACTGTGGGTCACCCTGAAACAGGAAATGGGACAGCCATAAGAACTGGGGTTGTCTACAGGCCCCTGACCAGGGGAGGACATAGACACATTACTGTTAGAAGATATACAAAACATGACAGCTAAAGGGAGGTTCTGATAATGGGAGACTTCAACATGCCAGATACAGATTGGTCAATACCAGCAGGAACATCTGCCAGAACTAGACTCATAGTGGATTCCCTGCAGGGGAGGGCCTCAAACAACTGGTACAGCAACCCACAAGAGACAGGGCTATCCTAGATCTAGTACTGACTAACAAAGAAGGGATCACAGATCTCCAGGAGAAGGTCACCTGGGGGCCAGTGACCATCACATGGTATGGTTCAATTTGGCTACTACATCTAAATCATCCCATTCCAAGGCAAAAATATGGGACTTCAGAGGAGCTGACTTTGATAAGATGGCCAACAGAGTTAGCTAGCCCTGGCAAAAAGAAACACAGGTGAGGAGGTACAGGCAAAGTGGGCAAGCATTAGGATGCAATACTTGAAGCAACATCCCATTGTGTTAGACAGAAAAGGAAGTGCAAAGAAGAAGGAAACCACTTTGGTTCTCAAATACAGTAGCAGAAAAGGTCAGAGCCAAAAGGCTGGCCTTCAGGAAATATAAGGAACACAGCGGGATGAAGATAGGAGGCATACTAAACTGCCCTAAGGGAAGCAGGTAAGGCAGTAAGGCAGGCAAAGTCCCAAACTGAGGAAACACTAGCACTAACAGTAAAAGAAGGTGACAAGACTTTCTATAGATACATTAGTGAAAAGAGAAAGTCCAGAGGGGTATTGCTAAGCTTAATGGAGAAAAGGGAGTGAGAGAGGAGGACCCTGTAAAGGCATCTATCCTAAATAGATACTTTTGCTCAGTATTTACTGAAGAGAAGGTAGGGCATGGCCCACAGCTCAGCATCATGGACACAGGGGAGGGAGGTGGCACTACTCCCTTCACAAAGAAAGGTCCTACAAGAGCTTGCTAAGCTCAGGGTGGATAAGGCAATGGTACCTGATGGCATACATCCCAGGGTACTTAAGGAGCTAAAGGAGGAACTAGCAGAGCCATTAGCAGAATTGTTTAGTGAGTCTCTGAGCACAGGAGAGGTCCCAGAAGACTGGAGAAGGGGTTTATGTGATCCCGCCCACAAGAGTGGTAGCAGGAGGAGGCGAGGAACCACAGACCGTCAGTCTTACCTCAGTAGTGGGCAAGATTATGGAGACACTCCTTAAGGAAAGGATAGTGCAACACCTGGAATCCATAGGGGCACAGGATCCAAGACAGCATGGGTTTACAAAGGAAGGTCCTGTCAAACTAATCTCATAGATTTCTTTGACTGGGTAACCAGAGTGGTGGACCAAGGGGAGCAGTTGATGTCGCCTACCTTGACTTCAGCAAAGCTTTTGACACTGTTCCACATAGAAGATTGATAAATAAGCTAGGTAGGCTCGGGTGGGTCAGAAGTTGGTCAACTGGGTGGCAAACTGGTTGACTGGCAGAAAACAGAGAGTGTGGTAAATGGTATACAGTCAGAAGAGATGCAAGTCACAAGTGGGTACCTCAGGGATCAGTCCTGGGGCCAGTCCTATTCAACATCTTCATTAGTGACCTCGCAGATGGACTAGAGGGTAAGGTTTGTCTGTTTGCAGATGACACCAAGATCTGCAACAGAGTAGATGATCCAGATGGGGTGGGCAGAATGAAGAGATCTGGATAAACTAGCAGAATGGTCAGAAGAGTGGCAACTGGGATTTAATGCAAAGAAGTGCAAAATCATGCACATAGGGAAGAGAAACCCTGAAGCCACTTATAGGCTGGGAGGGGAGTTGCTAGCAGTCACAAAGGAAGAAAGAGACTTTGGCATCATCATCACTGATGACCTGAAATCATCCAAGCAGACCTCTAAAGCAGTAGGTAAGGCTAGGGGGGTGTTAGGGTGTATTAGTAGGGGTATCACAAGTCATAAGAGGGCGGTAATAATCCCTCTGTACAAGACATTGGTTAGGCCCCATCTGGAGTACTGCATGCAGTATTGGAGGCCACACCTTCAAAAGGACATTAACCAAATTGAGGCAGTCCAGAGAAGGGCAACCAAAATGGTGCAGGGACTGCATCAGAAGACATATGAGGACAGATTAACGGAGCTCAATATGTATACCCTTGAGCAAAGGAGGGAGAGAGGTGATATGATCGAGGCATTCAAACACCTTAAGGGAATAAACAAGGTGAAAGAGTCTAACATGTTTAAATATAAGAAAAATAGCAGGACAAGAGGACACAGCATGAGATTAGAGGGAGGTCGATTAAGGGGGAATGTGAGGAAATTCTTTTTCACAGAAAGGGTGTTAGATGCATGGAATGGCTTACCACAAGAAGTGGTGGCTATGAATACAGTGCAGGGCTTCAAACAGGCATGGGATAGGCATAAGGGAGCAATACAAATGACTGAATAGATAAGTCACTGACAGAGCAAAGGCCAATGGCACATTTATAAGGTAGAAAAAGAAATGGGCAGACTGGATGGGCCTTGCGGTCCTTATCTGCCGTCAACTTCTATGTTTCTATGTTTCTATGTTAAGTGCCCTGTTTTGTCTGCTGGAGTTTCAGTTGAGCTCTGGCAGTGTAGAGGGAAGGAGCCCTGTGCTTTTTCGGTGTGCAGTTTTAGTCGGGAAACGTGTGTAAGGCCCAGAGTTCCGGTCTGCAGCTTGTGTAACTGCTTGTTAGGACTGAATCCATCCTGTGAAGAGAATCAAAGGATATCTGAAGAGTAGAAACCAGGCTCACCCTGTAGAAGACTGGAGAAATTGCTGAATTGCACTCGGTCTGTCAGGAACTGAATCTGCTGTGTGTTCTCCGGTATTGTGCAGTAATTGCGATCGGGATAGAGAAGCAGCCTGCCTGGTATAGTACTTTCTTTTTACCATATAAATGTGTGAGGAGGCTTGTACAGCTCAAGTGAATCCTGCTGCCATTAAAGGACTTTTGCCTGTTACTGTTCACCATATAAATGTGTGAGGAGGCTTGTGTAGCTCAAGTGAATCCTGCTGCCATTAAAGGACTTTTGCCTGTTGCAGTTTGCCATATAAATGTGTGAGGAGTCTCGTGGAGCTCAAGAGTAGCCCTGCTGACGTTGAAGGACCCTATCTTGTTTGGAGGTCGTGAGTACTAATTCAGAGTCGCTCCCTGTTGAATTGCCACATTGAATCCAAAATGGAATTACTGTACTGCTGACTGTTTATCTAATTTTCTCTTTCTCTGTGTGAAAGGGCCCCACCAGCTGCCATGGTTTGGACTAGCCACTAGGGCTTGGGTACCCAGGGACAGTAACTGGTAGAGATAGGCCTGTGCACAGAGCCATAGGTAGATGAGTAAAGTGATAAGCTAATTAACCTGATTTCCCTGTCCTTGTTATATCCCCCTAAATAAATCAGAGCTGCTTGTTTCAGCAAAGTTATACTGCCTGAGGTATTTGTCTATGTTAAAGTATTGTACTGTGATTGTTGCACTGTATCTTATTTTACAGGGGGTCCCAGTGCCTGAACCAGTCCTGGGGGTAAGTGTATACTGTGAAGGTAATTCTGATATACTGTGTGGGCCACTTGTGGGAAGAAAGGGGGGTTGCAGTGTCCCAGAGGGCTGTGACCAAGTAAGTTTAACTATTGCAAACCCTGACCTCTGGGTGGAGGCACCCACCATTGGATCCAGACCCCTCAACCTGTTAGTGGCAAATCAGGCAGGGGTAGTAGCCCCTGGGATAGCACTATCTAGGGGTTACAGGTATATCCTGATTTTAAATCTATTCTGGGTGTATGTAAATTGAGGACCCTCATTATATACACTGCAGTCAAACAAGCCTGCAGTGTTTATAACCTTAGTTAGCATGTTGGAGTCACAATAGATTTTTTTCCTCTTCCCATTAGGTTTTTACATACGAACATATGAAGAAGCTGGCAGAAGAAGGCCATTTGGTCTATCAAGTCTGCTCGCGTTGCACAGTCCACAGCTTGAGCTAATGTCCCTGCCTCCTCCCCCACTCCTCCCATCCTCCCTACCCATGATCCTTACCTTCCCCCCATGCCTATCCCATCCTCTCTTAAAGCTGCCCACTATCTTCAATGAGATGACCTCTTCTGGTAGTGCATTCCAAGTGTCCACTACCCTCTCTGTGAAGAAGTGCTTTCTGACATCCCTCCTAAACCTCCCACCCTCCAGCTTAAGACTGTGCCCCCTTGCGATATGGTTGCCCCTTAGCTTAAAGAGACTCTCCTTATCAACCTTATTTATCCCTTTCAAGTACTTGAATGTCCCAATCATGTCCCCTCTTTCTCTCCTGTCTTCCAGGGAGTACATGTTCAGTGCCTTCAACCTCTCTTCATATGCCTTGCCCTGCTGACCGGCTATCATCTTTGTAGCTCTCCTCTGTACCTTCTCCAGCAGGTTAATGTCCTTTTTGAGGTGTGGGCACCAGTACTGAACACCATACTCTAGATGCGGCCTTATCAGTGACCTGTACAAGGGCAGTATAACCTCCTCTCTCTACCCTTAGCTATGTATCCCAGCATCTTGTTTGCCTTTGCTGCTGCTTTCTTGCACTGCGTGGAGTGCTTCAGGTCACTTGTGATCATCACTCCCAGGTCTTTCTCCTCCTCTGATGCAGATACTCTGACTCCACCCAGGTAATACTCTGTCCTGGGATTACTGGCTCCAATATGCATAACTTTGCATTTCTTGGCATTGAAGCCAAGCTGCCAGATCCTGGACCACCTCCCCAGCTTTTCCAGATCTTCTTGAAGGTCCCATATCCCTTCAGCTGTGTCCTCTCTCCCACAGAGCTTGGTGTCATCTGCAAATAGGCACATTTTGCCTTTAATGCCATCCCCAATGTCATTGATAAAGACACTGAACAACACCGGGCCCCAGCACAGCCACGTGGGACCCCACTGATTAACTCTCTGGTGCCAGATAACGCTCCCCCACCACCACCCTCTGGGATCTGTCCACCCGCTGAATGTCACAATTTAAATCCCCCTCCAAATGAAAATGTTGTAAGAGGTAACTAAATATGGCTGAATGGTTTGTAAAAGTACAACTCAGTCAGCTTTTATTTGTGGACAATGTGTAGTAATAAAGTGGCAAGCCATGGATTTCCAAATATCATCTATTAGGAGAACCCTACCAGGAATAAGGTCCACTAGTTTATTTAAAGAAAAATCATAAGAACCAAACAAAATTCCCACCCCATCAGCACAGTCAGGGCCAAAGGACCAATATGAAGGTCCCCATAGCCATTCTCTTACAACCATCACCTGTTCCCTAGAACACATCCGGGTTTCTTAAAGAAAAAAAAAACATTAAAATTATGTTCATGAACATAAGTGAAAACAGCCTGTTGCTTTGCACCATTTAGCAAACTATGGATATTTAAAGATCCAATGGAAAAGGAAACCATCAGTAATAAAAAATAATGGACAAACTATACAGTCTTCTTTCGTTTTTTGTTTTTTACCTTTATAGTCTCCTTGTTCTACTCCCTAGGGGTTGATCTAACCTACTGATTGAGAGTCAGAATCACCCTGCTCCATCTTGGAGTCACCCTCATTTAAAAACAACGCTACATAAGTATTATCAGACTCAAAAGATTCTGGGGGGAGGGAGTGATTTAGGTTTTAAATTCCTGGCACACCACCATCTAGGTAAAGGCGATAAAACAGTGGTGTTCGAATGACCTCCTTCTGCGTTATCAGGATCTTTAAAACAGACAGGGCCAGCAACACAGAGTTAGCCAAGTCACTAGGCACAGGGTCCTTCTGAAGGGGAGCCTGAGACAGGTCATCGGGAATAATCACAATTTCTGTCACTTCTGGGGCTAGAGGAAGGAGAGATGGGTGGAATGATACTAAGACAGAAGAAGGAGGCCTATGCCGAGGTAAGGAAGCTGAAGCTGTGTCCTGGGCATGCTGAATCAAAAGCTCAGAACTAACATACAAGAAGCTTTATTTCTTGCAGCTCAAGGACATTCTCCGAAAACATGGCCGTACTCCTCACAGAGGTCACATCTGGTGCGATTAGTACACTGCATGGTGATGTGGCCTAATTCCCCCCCCAGTTATCTCAGCAAGCCTTGTCACAGCTCCTGGATACATGGGTCCTGGAGCCACATTTATAACAGGCTCTGGGTTGTCCAGCGTAAAAGCACACACCCCGATCCCTACCAAGCACAAAAGAATTAAGGATATGCTCCATGCCGGCATCAGTCTGTCGCACCTTAACTTTGTACTTCCATCCCCCCATCCAAAACATTTCGAATCCAATATGGTTTCTGGCTCACTTAAGACATCACACCTTTGGGACAACCAATACGTGATGTCTTCCACATGACCCCTCATTCTGAAACATTATGGTAACATATTTTATAAGAGGTCTGGTTAAAGGAATTACCAAAAAGGGGTCCATGTGGGAGAAACTTTTACCTGGGATAATGCTCCCAAAATAATTCCAAGGTATAAGTGGTTCTGAAACTCACATCATAGTTGTCCTCCCCTGATACATTAATAAAAGCATAAACCTCTCTCACTGAAGAATGCAGAGTCCTTTAACAGGTTTTCCCCCACTAACAGCCTATCAGGTCTATCAGCTAGCCCTCCTTTATAACGGATACGAACTGCATTCCGCCTAGGAGTTGCCTCTTTTTTTTATTTAGAAAACAATTCAGAAAGAAAAGGCTTCAGTGGAGGAAGTTCCTCAGGTGGTGCCTCATGTAAGGCAGACAAAGGTTCTTCAGCTGTAGTAACCTGTTCAGGCTGCTGAGGCGTTTTCGCATGTTGCCGGCCTACTTCTTTTGGGCCCAGAGGCAGTTCTTGTGCGACCTGTCCTACTCCCCCCATGGTGGTACAGATGGCAGGGGGCTTGGGCCCAGAAGATCCTGAGATGCTGTGATCTGAGACTTGTGGCCTCCACTCAGGAGAAGTTTGTGAAAAATTCAATGTGGGGTCCCAATCCGGATTGGGTAACCAGTTCCCTTTGGGCATCTGCAGTCAGCCTGCATTTTGTACAGCTTTCTGAGGGGACCAAGTAACATCAGATAAAATAGGTAGAGGGTAATTTACTGCAGACTGTACTGCTACACCCTGTGGATCTTCAGCTGTGTGAAAAACCTGCCTAATGTCAGAATCAGTCCCAATATTTCTGTAAGCCAGGGTGATGGCAGCATTTCCCCTTCAAATCTTCAGATTTAACCTTTTTAACTGAAGGAGTTTTAGCACAAAAGGAAAAAGTAGTAACCTCCTCCTGAGACTCCTTCTTTGTTTGATACAGAATCATCTGAGCAGTGGATATGGGGTTCCTTACCCCCACTAAGCCTGAGGGCTGCTTGAAAACAAAGCCAGTTGCACTCATCATATGGTCTGTACTTTGAACCTCCAATCCATGTTGCAAAGGTATAGAGCTCCCCATCCTGACTGTAATTCAATGGGGGAGTCAGGCAATACATCAGCAGTGATAGGTGCATGACAAGGAAAGTCCGAATTAGAAATGTCAGGCTCAAGGCACATGCCCGTTGAGGCGTTTAAACTGCCAGCCCAGGCAACACTATCAGTTTTAAGCACATCAGTTACATGATTTATTTCTGGAAATAATTCAGGCTGTTGGCACACGCTTTCAGCAGCGCTCAAAATGCCAGCCTGCAAAGCAGCCGAGGTAGCAGTAGTATCTGAAAAGAAAGCATTCCGACAGGGTGACTCACTCAGCCCAGGCAGGGCCTTTGAGCGACTGTGTCAGTCTCTAGTTTGACAGGCGGAGCAGGAGCTCTAAACCCAGTAGCAGAAGCAGAGAGAGAGTTTGCACTGAGCTCGCTTTGCATTTTCAAATGCCTTTCTTCTTCTTCATGAAGTTGTAGCATTACTCAGTCGATTGCTGATGTGTCTTCTGCGGCAGCAAGCAAACGGGCCTCCATGATCAAATCCCCTGTAGATACAAAGATATCACTAATTTCTCCCTCAGTTTCAATTATTTCAGGCACATCCATTGAAATACTGTCAGTCTCTTGCGTACAGAAGGCAGGAGAAGAGACCAGCTCCTCTACCTCCACAATGTCCATTCTATCTGGAGTCTCATTCCAAGTGGCCATCTTCCAACTGACGACGCCCCGTCAGGTGAGAATTTCCCCGGTGTCCTGGCCAAATTTCCCTCATTCACTACAAATACCATCAACAGTTTAATCTGGTTCAATCTCAATTGCTTAGCATCTGTATCCCCCCCCGTCACCCCTGAAAAAGGGACTTATAGGCTCAGTGGACTTACCAGGTCAAAAAATCTTAATATATAAATAAATAAAATGTCCCCCCTCTCTCTCTTCTGTCTTCCAGGGAGTACATGTTCAGTGTCCTCAACCTCTTCTCATATGCCTTACCCTGCTGATCGACTATCATCTTTGTAGCCCTCCTCTGGACCTTCTCCAGCAGGTTAATGTCCTTTTTGAGGTGTGGGCACCAGTACTGAACTCCATACTCTAGATGCAGCCTTACCAGTGATCTGTACAAGAGCAGTATAACCTCCTCTCTCCTACTACTGACCCCCCTAGGCATCCAAGCATCTTGTTTGCCTTTGCTGCTGATTTCTTGCACTGCGTGGAGTGCTTCAGGTCACTAGTGATCATCACTCCCAGGTCCTTCTCCTCCTCTGATGCAGATACTTGGACTCCACCCAGGTAGTACTCCTGGCTCCAATATGCACAACTTTAAATTTCTTGGCATTGAAACCAAACTGCCAGATCCTGGACCACCTCCCCAGCTTTTCCAGATCTCCCCTGTAGGTCCTGTGTCCCTTCAGCTGTGTCCACTCTCCCACAGAGCTTGGTGTCATCTGTGGATAGGCACATTTTGCCCCTAATGCCATCCTCAATGTCACTGATGAAGACATTAAACAACACCAGCCCCAGCACCGAGCCCTGTGGGATCCCACTGGTTACCTCTCTGGTGCCAGATAACTCTTCCCCCTATAACCACCCTCTGGGTTCTGTCCCTCAGCCAGTTTTCCACGCATTTCCTGAGTGCCATCTGCCACCTCTAGCATCTGGGATAAGCCACGTCCATGGCAGGGCCAATCCTCGGCAGGACTGGGAACCCAAATTCTCAAGGAGGTGGTAGTGGGGAGGGTGGGGTCAGTTTGGACATTGGGTCCACTGACATAGGCACCCAGCATCTGGTACCATATGCTGGCATAACATGTTTCCCCCTCAGCATCCTGCCCACCACCTTCAGTGGCATGCAGGTGCTATGCTATCCTGAGGAGGGATTTGTGGTTACCCATGCCACCAACTGTTCCACCACCAGGGGCTGCAGGAGAGCAGTGTATTGTACAACCCTCCACATGGATGCTTCATCACTTCCATGCCAGACTCCATTCCTGATGTCTGGGGCTTGGGGCACAAACTCAGTTTACCATTCCATTCATTTGTATTCAGTAAATTACCATGAAAACAGGACTTTGTTTCCCTCTTGGACTTTGTCTGCCCTGACACAGATTCTAGCTGACATCATAACCCCCTGCTTGAAATGCCATAATTTGTTGCTGTTGAAATGGCTGTGACACAACATACCAAAGATTATAACCACAGTTAGAAATCAGTTTCTGGAGCAAATGAACTCTAAGGGGCAAAAAGCTCCTGCTTTTTGTTTTTTAACTTCTTTTATGTTCCTCTCTCTGCAGCTTCCCCCTTCAAGTGGTTAACACCCAGCCCTGTATCCAGCCTCTCTAGCACTTAACTCCCTTTTTCAATCCCTGAATTACCTCCTGTGGTGGGGCTCATCTGGATGGAGGGGGGGAGTTCTCAAGGTGTGGTGTTGGTTCTCTAATCAGGACCTCCAGGGCATGGAGTGGCTGGTCAGCCAGGCTTGAGCCTGAGTGTGCCCCTTCATCTAGCCATTACTCCAGGGTCTTTTCCATGTTCTTTAGTCCCTGCCCCTCTAGAGGATATTGGCACATGAGCAGCACCAATCTGCATGTGCACACAAGTGGGCCCTATGCATGACGCCAACGCGCTGCAGAAACTAGGCACGTTGGCATTGCTATGACTGAATGCTGTGGAGGGGGGTCCCATGAATCCCATGTGGAATTCACAGATGAGATGCGCTGCTGTAACACGCCCAATCCCCCAGTCACGCAGACAGCAACACACCAGGGCAGGGGCGTGGCTGCGGTAAACACCATTCACAGTGGTGCATGGTGCAGGCGTGAGAGGCACATGATACGGCACACGGGACCCTGCCATAGCCAGGTGTGTGCTCCCATGGACGTCCCTCGCTGGTTGCGGCGGGATCAGGACTCAACCCCCCAAGAGCCACCCCTGCCTACAGGGCTGAAGAAAGGAGTCAGCCATCTAAGTGTGTCTGGCCAATGGTGCCATGAGCGCCATGCCGTACATATGCACGGCACAAGCACTGATGCCCTAGGGGCATGAGGGATCCACTCTGGGCCTGGGTCAAGCATCCCATTGGATGCCTGCCTGGGACAGAGACTCTGCCCTCGGTCTTCCTGCAGAGTCCTGGACGCCAGGGGGCAGGGCCGTGGACAGGTGGCAGTCGGTAATGCATACCGGCCAGTGCAAACCTGTCCGCGGGTGTGGACCCATGCAGGCAGGGTACACACACTTTGCGTACCTCCGCCCCATTAGTGCATAGGTGCCACTGTGTGCATAATACGATTCCCAAGCCAGCATCCTCCCTGTCTCTCCATACCTCATGTCACCTTGCTACATTGCAACCTGTGCTTACATAGCTGGCAGTATTGCACCAACGATGCCATTTCTCCCTTCCCAGGGGGGTATCCATTGAGATGCTCGATCCTTCCTCCTCTGCTGGTCCTCGATGCCTCAGGCTTGTTCCTGAGCCTGGATCATCGGTGTCGCAAGTGTTGGCTGTACCTCTGTTCTGATGGGCCAGCTCAAAATTCCTCTTTTAATTCAAATGCCCTTTTGAGTAATGAATAGGGTGACCTGAAACTCAATTTTCAGGTGAAGTTTGTGTAACTGAGCTCTGCTAATCCCAAATTCGACTTTTTGCTGGTGGTCAGGTCTGCTCTTCAAATCTTAACTCATAATTAGACATTCTGTGATGTCCTTGTCCTTATCCTTCATTTTGCCTTCCCCAAATGAAATCTATTTTGGGTAAGCCATGCGTCCCTTATACTACCGTTAGGACTGGAATGCTCTTCAACCTTATCTGAGAAACTGTACCAATTTCAACAACTTTCATTTCTTCTTGGAGATGTCAACTCTTGCTTACACTCAGCTGTACCTGCTATGAATAAATTCTGGTCTTTTTTGTATGCATTTATTCTTAATAAGGAGACTCTGTTCCAAGAATCATTCTTGTTCAAAACAGAATGAATGAATGAATGAATACATGGCCACCCCCAGTTATCAGCAATTGTCAGCTTTACTGGTTCCCTGTATCATAGTCTTTTAAGGTTGCACTGTAGCTCCATGTGAGTGTGTACTACATTTGTAAATGACTTAATAAGAGGATATAAAGTACTTCTTCCATTATGCAGATACAGTATGCAGATGATGCCTAGATATATAGAAATGGGCTTATGTAAGGTAAAAAATAATCAGGTATCTAAAATCAGATTACCTCTGTGTGCAACTGTCCTCCCAGTAGTCTGCACAAGGGATTGGTAATGCATGTGTTGTCACTTTACAGAGCCTCTGACTTCTCATAAGGGACTCTGACAAAACAGGCAGTAATTTGTAGATGCAACCCAGTCTAGATTGATATTTCATCTGTATTTAGTTTTCCTTTTTCTCTTTATAACTATAGTTAACATGGAAACAGAATCACTGTGCCCTAGACATCATCTGCATTGATTGCATCTCTATACCACTTTAGCGGATACATGCACACACTGCTTGTTGAGTATCAGAGCTGAAAAACCATTCAGTAGAGTGGCCTAGCCCTCTCTCGATCACACACTGACCAAGGTCTGGTTTTAATTCTGAATGTCAAACATATGTCAGGGCACACTCTACGAACTCAACATCTTGTGTCAAGACTAATAGCCATCTCTCCTCTCTGTCACTGTTACCTAGTGGTAGGAGACACTGATGTGCGCTATCTCCACTACTCTTTATTCTTTATGTAGAGCCGTGGATTCAACTGATTCAGCAGCGTCCAAGAATTCTGGGCATTCCCATAGGCATAGATACTCTTAAAATATTTTTCTACGTAGATGGTTAGCTAATACATTTGACAGACCCCACATCTTTCTGCCCTATTCTATGGAAAAGCTTTGAATACTATGGAAATTTAGCAGGCTATAAACTTAATAGGGGAAAAACATAGTCACTTAAGTCCCAAATCGGGGATTACTACAAATTCAGATTTATGTGGAATAAAATGTAGATAAAATATCTAGGAATGCAAATCCTGAATGGTATATGTCAGTTAGTGAAACTAAATCCACCCCTTTGAACACCTCTTAACTCAGTTTTGCCTGGGTGGCCATTTTGTATCAAGGTTAAGTAATGGAAAGCTCAAATTTCAAAAAGCACTCCAGGTAGTAAAGATTTAAAGTCTAAATACCATGGTCCTATCTTGTGTAAGCAGCGTAGGGCAGTCAGCTGCCCATTTTCTAAATTTACTTTATTTGGTTTTATTTTATTTTACAGTTTTTGGCTAGGAAAGAACACTAAGCCGAGGCTTGTTTCCAAGTGCATCCTAGGGCCATAGAGAAGTAAAATGACTTGCTCATGGGCATGCAGTATGCAAGTGGTGGCTGTGGGATTCAAACCCAGTTTTTCAGATTTGCAGCTCAGTGCTCTTAACCACTACACTATACTACCCTAAAAACACCACAAGGCAGGCGTGGGCTACAACAGCCCTACAAGGCACTGCAGCTCCTGGGGTTCCAGTCCTGTAGCCTCTGAAGGAACTGCAGCCTTTTTTCTCCACACAGCAGTTCTGCAATCCTGCAGGGAATTGCAGCCGAGTCCAAATCCACAGAAATGCTGCCTTCAGAGTGCAAAATCCACTTCAGTATGCAATAGTAAATAGACAGAATGGAGAGACTATCCCTACAGAGCAGTCTGCTCACCAATCCATAATACCCATAGCTGCTGACAGGTTCAGTACAGTGACTGGCAAAGACCCTTCACACACTACCTTGGCTGGTTACCACCTGACTGACAGGGAGCAGGCACATGTGTACTGTAGAACAGCTGATTCTACAGTACATGCATGCAAGCCCTGTCAAGTCAGACAGTAGCCACCCATGGTAGCATTTTGAAAAAAGCAGGCTTTTCCAACTGGCACCCCACAGATACAAGGAAGTTAACTGCCAGCATGTCTACACACTGCTTAGAGAGCAATATCATTTGTTCCTGCACATTTTATGACAGCAAGCTATAAACACAACAGTTGCTCAGCATGTGGTCTGTTTTAGAAACAAATGGACAACTATCTCTGTTTGCATATGAACTGCAGAATCCATTTTTTTTGTGACACCCAGTCAGTCTATATGATTGAGGAAACAGATACGTAATCAACCAGACTGAGCTTAGATGGCCTGAGACTGAGCAGAGTGTGAGAGGGGAACCTGTCTGTAGTCATACAAACTGACTGTATGTATGACACAGAAGGTGAAGACACTGGTATAATTAGGAACTCCAAGAGGCAGAGGATATTTCTGTTGCTGTCCTGAAAGGTATCATTTGTTATTTTCACCTAAGCTTAGTATCTACTGTAGCATGAGAAAAATGAAGATTTGCATTTCTGTATAATCAACTTTTTCTTCTGCATGTATTTTCTTGAAAGCACTTTTTTAAATTCTTGCCAATACTTAATATGCTGTTTAAATAAAGTAGTCTTTTATTTATCATAAAAGACTGATGGGTGGTGCATTTTAAAGAAGGTATATCTGTGAACCTCCGAGGGAGTCATCATTCTGAAGTGAGAGGCCTTTCGGCACCATGCAATTCTGCTTAAAGTTGGACCAGCATAACATTCTGTGGTGATGTGCATATGCAGCCCATGATGCTTTGCATTGTGTGGGCATGTGTGATTTTGTATCGTTCTGAAGTGACATGCGGTCCTATTTTAAGTAACTGGAGCAGCAGAGTCCTTCATGATACAAGAAGCAATTTAGGTACATTTCGTAAGACAAATACACACTACAGCTGGGGATTGAACAGTTTGCCTTGGCTGGATACGGGGGGACTAGTGGCTGAGCTCAAAGGACCAGGTGTGTTGGGTATGCTACCTTCACAGACACTTGAATGGGAGTACAGGATGCCTTACATGGTTAACCAGGGTGAAGGTCTGCTGCAGCGAAGGATGACAGGGGTGCTGGCTGGGGGGTTGGGAGTTGTCACAGGTAGCAAAGCTAAATGAAAGTACAATACTCCTGGCTGGGGCACCACAGCTGGACCAGAACCAGAAGTATTACCTCCCACCTCATCGGCCCCCACTGGGCAGAGGTCTGAGAAGTTCGGCAAACTATGCTTTTAGGTGTCAGCATGTGCTTTACAGCATGCTGTTCTGAGCACCAGAAGAGTTCAATACAAGACAACATGGTGACAAAGTCCATTGTTCCTCTCAGAGTAGCCCTCAGGATTTTACACACAGTTTCTTCTAACTGTTTTCTAGGCAGGCTGTACCCATTCAGAGACTGCTATGAGAATGGCACCTCCATGATTCCCTTCATGTTGGTATTCTCCTTTTCTCACAGAACTGGAGACAGACAGCAGGTACTAGGAGAAGTTGGCAGCTCAGTGTCCTCTCACCAGCTGTAAAAGTCAAGCGTGTCTTATGCTGTTGCAGTAAGCCTTGTCCCCTGGCAAGGACTGTGACTCCAGCTAAGAAAACATTAACCCTCTGGGGTCTGCTATACTGTACAGTGTATGCAATCACTGAATGACAGTTCAGTCAGCACCGCCATGGATGTGAAAGGAGGGCTGTGCCGTGCTGACTCTGTTATGGGATGGGTGGAGTGATGGGCACTACCTGCTGGGGTGGGGGGCCACTTGATCACCAATGAATGGTGCTTGAGATATGTGATTTAATAACAGGGACACTGGGGAGGGGGGAACACTGGATCACCAATGAAAGGGCTTGAGGTGTTTGATTTAATAACGGGGACATCAGAGTTCGGTGGGGCAACACTGGATCACCAATGAAACAGGCTTTACTTATTAATTTAATAACGGGGACATCAGGGTTTTGGGGGACGCTGGACTACCAATGAAAGGGGCTTGAGTATACTGATTTAATAACGGGGACATCGGGATTCAGGGAGGGGGAACACTGGATCACCGATGGAATGGGCTTAACTTATTAATTTAATAATGGGGACATCAGGGTTAGGGGATGGGGCCACTAGACCACCAGGGAAGGGTTATTCTTTATTTGACCCGGGTATCGAGGGTGGGGTGACTGCTTGCATTTGCTGCAGGAGCCTGCATCAAATCCCTCCTGTGCGCTGTGTGTTTGTTGCATGGAGGAGGTTGCTTAGGCACAGGGAACCCTCTTGTAACAGAATCTGGTGAAGGGTCCCTGGTGCACTGGGCTTTGGTAAAAGCTGCTGTTTGCTGTGGCTTGCGCCGATCAAAGCCCCCTTTGAGAATCGAGCCCCACATCTTCAGAACACTGGTTGTTACTAAAAATCAAATAATTAAAATATCAGATTCATATTTGTTGCCAACTTTAACCACGTTACAAAGCCCACTGCTGCATATATACCATATTTTTTATTATACCATGTACCCTGAACAACAACCAATGAGACGGGCAGGATGGCACCTTACCTCCATTGTAAATCTACTGATAATAACCGCAAAAGGTGCCAGCCAGCCGTGTCTTAAAAAAGCAAAACAATCCGATGCCAAAATCACGGAACTGCGACCACCATGTTCTTTTCCCGTTAAGTGGACACGATAAAACAGCAGCTCCGTACATTGCAAAAACAAAGCAAAATAAAAACACTAGCTCTCTGTCCTACTCTCTCTCGCTCTCCCTTTCACACATAGAGCACTCACTGTTCCCGTCTCCGTGTCCTGAAGCAGTCCTTTAGCGGTTGTTCTCTCTTGCGCTCTCTCTGTCTCTTGGTCACTGTTTGAAGTGGTGGGCGTTGGACTCTTTGTTGCTGGCAGTGTGACGGTGAAGGGATTACATTTTGTGCATTACAATAAAGTTTAAGAAAAGTATTCAAACTGCAAAAACACTGTTTTCTTTCTTTTAAAAAAAAAAAAAAACAGTACTTGGTATAATCACAATAAGCCACTCAGGGAATGTGGGTTATCGGGGGATTTACCACGGCTGGAGAGGATTTACCCACTCAGCTGTGCCTTGTGGACAAACTACACCAGCCGTGGTAAATCCCCTGATAACCCACACCCCCTTGTGGCTTATTGCTTAATTATACAATCGACAAGAATGTCACTCTCCGATTAGTTAGTTGGCGCCTCTTGCCCGTTGTAAATCCTCCTCAGTACCAGTGGGAAGAGGTGCCAACCACCAGTGAGCCGCATCAAGACCTTCCCAAAAATCACTCCGACAAACCCCGCACTAACAAAAAAGACAGCAACGATCACAAAGTGAGATCGTAGTCTGAACGTCCAGCTAATGGAGCCACAGCAGATTCCGACATAAGCGGCATTTGTTTTTCTAACAACTAAAAAAAAATGCACAATTACAATTAACACCACTACACCTTTCCTCAGCAAAATGTTGCCCAATTATTTACCCCGTACTGTACCCTCGATCTCTGCAGTCTCCACAGCTCCACACAACATGCTCCTTCAATGTACAGTCTCACTGCATCAGTCACATCCCATTTCTAGAATCCCTCCCAAACAAAAAGAATAAATAAAAATGAGTTCCCAACTACAACACCACAGTGACCTCAGAAACCAGACCCTGACGGTGGTCTTTTAGCGCTAACAGAAAAAAAACACGTGCTCAACTTCCTGTCATGCCACACCACACAGAAAACCAAAACAAACACAACTGAAAGCAGTAACTCCAGCGCTCACTATACTGGCATTATTGTTTCACAAAGCCATACTATAAGAACTACAAAACTGATAAAAATAACCTAAGCCTCGCGCACACACTGAGGAGCTGGAGGCTGGTAAAACTAATAATATATAGTAAGAAACATATGCCTGAAAAAATATAAAAACTTTAGCCTGCCACACATTTGGGGGGGATACATAATTAGCAACAGGAAACTATTTTTCCTAGGGTAATAATAAATGTGATAAAAATTATTAAAAATGGGGAAATATCCACATTTTTATTTATTTTTTCACACAAAAACTATAGGAGACATATAATCACAATATACCATGCCAGGATGTGGGTTAATGCTAGGATTTACAACGCCTGGTGTGTTTTGCTCACTCAGCCTGTGGCCTCGTGACCAAACAACACACCAGATGTTATAAATCCTAGCATAACCCACACTCTGTCATGTTATATTGCTTAAATATGCTAACATCACCCTCAGAGAAGTCACTAGGTAAAAGGAACAGAGTCAGGAGCCACATGACCATAATTGGCCTTGCCTGTTAATGATAATATAACACATTTACTACTTTTACCCAAACTATACCATAGGTTACACCTATAGCTATTTATTAACGTCAACTCAGTCAGCCTTTCCCAGTCTTCTACATAACATTCCTTCTGTGACATTTGACCTACACAGAACTAGAGTTTTTAAGAATGTTACCTCATCTCTGGTTGTGCTATCTAATTACTTCATTAATCTGTAACATTCATGTGTAAAATTTTTACGCTCTGGGTATTTTAAAGACAGCTCTTCCAAACTAGAGTTTTTTTTTTGTTTCATATGTTTATTATTGGACAGTTATCCATATACAGTTCATAGCCAACAACTATGAAAATCCATAATACAGTCATATACATTTGCCACAGCACTTAGACAATTATATTTCAGACTTCATTCCACATTTCTGTTCTTTTTCTATTAATTTTCAACAATTCCCCCCCCAACCCACTACCCCCTAACAATTAACTATTAATTCGGTCTGTGTCCCATCTTTCTATCTCATCCCTACCTTACCCAGAGGTCCACTCTCTCACAGTTAAATAATCCGCTACCCTCCAACAACATTCTTTCCCCCATATTCAGAGCACCCAAGTATTCTGCATAAGTTCTCTCAAATCTATCTTCCCTCCTTTTTAAACTGTATGTCAGCTTGTCCACTGCTAGGACTTTTATCATGAGTTCTTTGCATTGGCCCACCGTAGGCCCCACAGCTGTGGTCCAAACATTTTGTATTCCTATTCTTGCCACTGTAAGTAGCACCCTTATCCATCTAGGGTAGAGAAACCATTCCCCATTTTCTTTTCCTTCTACCCCCAACAACAATGATTTTTGGGAAATCTCAATAGGCTTTCCTCTCATAGATGTGATTTCTTTAGATACATCTTGCCAGTAGGACTTTATCACTGGGCAACTCCAATAATAATGTTGGTAAGTGCCCCTATTTATTTTGCATTTATTGCAAAATGGAGAGAACCCCAGACAAAAGCTGTGCACCATAGCTGGTGGGTAGTATAGCCTCTGAATATATTTGAATTGGGCTTCTTTATACTTTTTACACACTAGCAGTCCCTGGTGGGATTCTAGCATTAGCTGCCAATTGGCCTCACTGATTTCTTCCCCAATATCCAGCTCCCACCATACCTTCGCCTTCTGGGGAGGGGCCTGAAAAAAACTTTTCCTGTCCAGTCTCACAGCCTTCCCTATTAATCCCTTCTCACGCCTATTGGCCTCCATTATCTCCCTTTCCACATCCTCCATCAGTCTCCTTATTTCCTTGGGCCCACTGAGCCGTATATAATAGTCCCTTACCTGGAAATATCTATACATATGTGAAGTGGGTACATTCACCCTCTCTCTCACCTCCTGGAATGTGCATATACTCCCCCCAGATGTCAAGGTCACCAGACATTTTACCCCCCTGTCCTGCCATAGTTTAAATCCGTCGTCCTCCAGACCTGGCAGGAAGTCTGGGTTCCCCACTAGCGGGACCAATAAGGTCTGACATGACTCAATGCCTTGTCTCTTTTTAATTTTCCCCCATGCGCCCAGGCCCGCCACCACCAGCGGATTAGGTGCATCCAGCTTTTTATACCGCCTGAGTCCTTCTTCACATAGATAGCTCGAAATTCTCCCTGGTGCCCAGTCTTCTTCAAGCTCGACCCACCCGGAAACCTCCTGTCTGTGTACCCAATTTTGTATGTACTTGTATTGTGTTGCCAAAAAGTATCCCATCATATCTGGGAAATTTAGCCCCCCTTGCTACTGGTGCTTTTAACCATTTCAGACTCATTCTGGAGTGCTTGCGCCTCCAGACAAAAGTTGTAAATGCACCTTCCAGCTTTTTTATATTCTGAGCAGTCAGGCCAAAAGGGATCATCTGCATTTTGTATAAGATTCTGGGCAAAATGTTCATTTTTAGGAGGTTGATCCATCCCATCCAGGAGATACTCAACTCCCTCCACCTACTCAGGTCTTGTAAGATGTCGCTTATCAGTGGTCTATAATTCACCTCATAAAAGGCTTCCCACTTACTTTCCCACCTCAATTCCCAAGTATGCAAGTGTGTGTTGTACTCTTTTTAACCCCCAGGCTTCCTTCCTGTTGCAACCTCCTAAGAACATAATTTCAGACTTCTGTACATTAATTTTACACCCAGAAAAAACTGCAAATTGTTCTATTACTGATAACACTTTAGGGACCGACACATCTGGTTCTGTCAGAAACAGCAGAACATCGTCTGCATAGACAGATATGACATACCTCCTCCCCTGTCTTCCCCTGATACCCTTTATGTCATGCTCATCTCTAATTTTAATAGCCAAGGGCTCTATTGCCAGTGCGAACAGTATGGGTGATGGGGGCAGCCCTGCCTTGTTCCCCTATATAATCAAAGCTCTGGGGTTGTTATCCCATTAACTAATACCTGTACCTCGGGTATGCATAAAATGCTCCTACCATCTTTACAAATTTTTCCTAGCCCGAATCTCTGCAAGATATGCAGCATATATTCCCACTCAATTCTATCGAAGGCTTTTTCAGCGTCCATTGAAAGGACACATGCCTCACCTGGGTGCCTCTCCCCCCACCAAATGACATTCAATAGCCTCCTTAAGTTGTGGTAGGAGTGCCTTTCTTTAACGAACCCCAGTCTGATCCGGGTTAATTAGTAAGGGGAGTACCTCTTCCAATTGATTTGCTAACACTTTAGTCATGATTTTGCAATCATGGTTCAGGAGCGAGATCGGTCTAAAGGATCCACATTCCTCCAGATTCCTTCCTGCTTTGGGCAGAACAGTGATCAAAGCCTGGCAGCACGTGTCAGGGATTCCCCTCTTCCCTGGCCTCTTGTAAAGTATTACACAGTGAGCCTGACACTTCCTCTTTCAGCAGCTTGTAAAACTCCGCCCCCAGTCTGTCAGGTCCTGCAGCCTTCCCATTTTTCAGCTGACTGATCGCCTTTTTAATTTCTGTCACCGTTATTTTTTCCCCCCAACTTTCCCTTTTGTACTTTATTTAGACTAGGTATTTTTATCTCCTTAAGGAAGCCGTCCCTTTCTCCACCTTTCCCTTGACATTCAGCCCTATATAACTCCTCATAAAACTCCTTAAATCTTTTGCAGATTTATCCTTCTTCCTTTAGTATTTTCCCCTCCTTATTTTTAATTTGTACTACCCTATGGCTACTTTCCCCTCCCTTCATAAGCCGGACCAAAAGGGGGCCTGCTTTATTGCCCCACTCATACATCCTCTGTTTTGCAAAGAATATGTTGGTATCCACTTCCTTCCTTACCCAGAGTGATATTGAGCAGTTCCCTTGCCAACCTAAGTTCTCTCTGTGTTTCTTCTCCTCCTCCCCTAGTTACTTCCTTCTCTAGATCCCTTATTTTGATTTCCATATCCCTTTGCTTCTGCCTTTTTTCTTTTTTGCTTAGCTGTATATCCGATTATAACCCTCCATGAATGCTTTACCAGCTTCCCAGTATATGCCCTCACTTTCCACTGTACTCTTGTCTCCTCGTAAAATTTCCATTGTTCTTTTACAAAGTCCTGAAACTCCTCCCTCACCAGCATATATATAGGAAACTTCCATCGACCCCTTTGTAAGTCTTTCTGGCCCAGGACAATCTCCATTTCTACCACGGCATGGTCAGACAGAAATATTGGGCTATGTCCCATTGCTCTAGTATATTGATATAAATCTCTATGAATATATACATAGTCCAGCCGTGACCAGGAATGATGTGGGTTAGAGAAAAATGTACATTCCTTTACCCCCAGGTTGGCTGTTCTCCATCCATCAATCAAGCCTAATTCTGTTAGTCCAAGCAGGCATTGTTGTATTTCCCCGTCTGTCCTGTCCTTATTCCCTGAATAATCCATTTTGGGATCTGCCACGTAATTAAAATCCCCCCCCCCCCATTATCAGATTTGTAAATTGTTCCTTAACCAGAACATCCAACACCTTCTGGTAGAAGCTCCGGTCCCCATCAGCCAATGCATATAAATTTCCAAACGTGATCATTCTGCCCTCAAGCTCTCCCTCTACAAAAACATACCTCCCTTCTATAGTGTCCCTCACCACCCTCAATGTTTTAAAGGGCAGGTATTTATGAATTAGAATTGCTGCCCCCCTCTTATGTGAGTTATAGGTTGCTGCGTGACACTTCCCCACCCAACCTCGCACAAGTTTTTGTGCTCACTATTTGATAAGTGCATCTCTTGCAACATAGCCACTGAAACCCTGCATTTTTTAAGGGCCAGTAAGATCTTCACCCTTTTTGCAGGAGACATAAAGCCTTTTACATTCCAGGAGACTATTTTGCAGACAACTCTCTGCCCTGAGAGAGGAAGTTGCCCGTCTTCAGGCCACATTGGACAGTAGTAAGGGAACCTTCCCCCAGGCCACACTGGACAGTAGGAAGGGAACCTCACCCATCCAGGGAGCACCAGAGCCACCACCACTACCTCAGAGGTTGTGAAGAAAGCACAGCAGTTGGACCACAGTGGGCTCAGGGAGGGTGAGGATGGTGGAACAGAGGACACCCAGTCAGTTGTTCTACTCCACAATCCATACACCACTCTGAGGGAGCAAAGCCTCCATGGATGCACCCACAGAGGAGACTAAGGAGGCTGAGGACAACTGTCACAAGGGAGGCCCACAGGAAGGAGAGAAGAGGACACCACAGGAAAGGAAGCAGCTCCTGGTGGGGACTCAATTATTAGGGGATAGAACTGGGGGAGCAGGGAAAACTGAAGTAAGGTGCCTGCCTGGTGCCATGGCTTGAGGGACAGGAAGCGATCCTCAGGATCACAAGAACAGCTGCACGGGAGTTCGAGCTGGACGCCATTGTCCATCTAGGGACAAATGACTTGGATCATCATGAGTAGAGCAGTGCAGGAGGACTTTGTAGAGTTGAGGAGGGCCTAAGACAAGTAGCACACACAGTATCCTTCTCAGAGGTGCTGCCTGTCAATGGCATGGGTGAGGCGAGGTACTTTGCACCATGCAGTTTAATGAATGGTTGAAAAATGGTGTGGAGCACAGGGTTTGGCTTCTGTGGGACTGGGGTTCCACCTGGAGGGACACTAGTCTATACTGGCAGGATGGTCTGCATCTGTCCAGGAAGGGAACAAGTCTTTTGAGCAATCAGTTTAAATGCTTCATTGGCAAGTTTTTAAACTAGTCGGGGCACTGATAAGCAGCTGGAAAATCCCAGCCTCTCCCTACAAAACAGGGTACTAAATGAGAAAAAGACCGAGGTAGAAAGGTCAGTGAGGGGTGCTGCAACAGAAGGTAAAGCCATCAAAAAATGGAGAGCAATGAGTACCAATGCCCGTAGTCTGAGTAACAAGCTTCCTGAATTAGTGGCCTTGATGGAGGAGGAACATCTGGATATCGTGGCAGTCACAGAAACATGGTACACACAAACCATGACTGGGACGAAACATACCAGGATACACTATCTACAGGAGGGACAGGGAGGGAAAGAGGAGGAGGAGTAGCTCTGTACATAAGGGAAGGAATCAAAGCAACAGAACAAAAGGGTAAACAGGGAGGAGAAGAAGCACTGTGGGTAAATTTGGAGACAGGCAGTGGCACCACAATCCACATAGGGTTGTATACAGACCCCCTTCTCAGGGGGAGGAAATGGACAAGGAAATGATAGAAAGTATACTTAGAATGGCAGAAGAAGGGGAGATATTGCTGATGGGTGATCTGAACATGCCAGATGTTAACTGGAGTGCAGTTGCAGCAGCCACTTCAAAGAGTGGGGTTATTCTAGATGCCCTACAGGGGGCATGCCTTAGACAACTAGTATTGGAGCCCACTCGAGAGGGAGCAATCTTAGACCTGGTTCTCTCAAATGGAGATGGAGAGAGGATCACAGATGTAGAAGTGGGTAGCCATCTGGGAATTAGCAACCATCGAACAGTATGGTTCACAATTAACGCAGCAATAGAGTCAAGTCATACAAAGGGAAAGGAAAGGAAATTGTTTAACCAGGAAAGGCACACTAAGCTGGAGCTTATTTCCAGGTGCGACCTAGGAGCACAAGGAAGTTAAGTGACTTGCTCAGGGTCATACAGTATGCAAGTGGAAGCTGTGGGATTCAAACCCAGGTCTGGTCTGCTGGATGTCACCAGATTTGCAGCTCAGAGCCTTAGACCACTGCGCTATACTGCTCTCCTCAAAGGCAAAAGTACTCGACTTTAGGAGGGCTGACTTTGCCAAAATGAGTGAGTGCCTAAGGAATGCACTAGCAAATGGGCAGGAAGGTGGGGTGAAAGAACAATGGGGAATTATAAAAACTGCCATCACAGAGGTAACAAGCCAAACAAAACAAAACGATGTAAGAAACCACTATGGTTCTCAAAGGAAGTGGTAATGAAGGTTCAAGAGAAAAAAGAAAGCATTCAGGAAGTACAAGGAATCACAGAAGGAGCAGGACAGAGAACGGTATCAGTTAAAGCAAAAGGAAGCGGGACGGCAGTCAGTACAGCAAAGGCCCAAACTGAGGAAAAGATAGCCAACTCAGTTAAGAAAGGAGATAAAACATTTTATAGGTACATCAGGGATCGAAGGAAGACCAAGGGAGGGATAGTGAGGCTTAATTAAGGGAAGCGAGGGTGGGCAGAGGGTGACTGTGAAAAGGCAGAGATACTAAACAAATATTTTTGCTCAGTATTTACAAATGAAGAGGGGGGATGTACCTAAAACAAACAGTAGGAAACACTCTGGATACAGAAGTTGATGCCAGCCCATTTACAGAAGAAAGGGTTCTGAAAGAACTCTTAAAACAAGGTGGACAAAGAAATGGGGCCTGATGGGATTCATCCCAGAATTCTAAAAGAACTAAGGGTAGAACTAGTGACACCACTGACTACGCTCTTTAACAAATCATGGGAGGATGGGGCGGTACCCGAGGACTGGAGGAGGGCAGATGTGATTCCCCTTCACAAAAGTGAGAGCAAGGCAGAAGCAGAAAACTACAGACCTGTTAGTTTAACCTCAGTGATAGGGAAAATGATGGAATCACTTCTGAAGGAAAGAATTGTCGAGTATCTAGAGGCCAGAGGGGCACAGGACCCAAGGCAGCATGGATTCACAGTGAGAACGATCATGCCAGACGAATCTGATAGATTTCTTTGACTGGGTGACCAAAGTAGTAGATCAGGGAGGGGCTGTGGACATGGCCTACCTAGACTTTAGCAAGGCATTTGACACAGTCCCACACAAAAGATTAATACACAAGTTAGCCAGCCTGGGAGTGTGTCCCAAGATGACAGCCTGGGTAAAGAATTGGCTGGTGAATAGGACACAGACAGCAATAGTAAATGGAGTCCACGCTGAAGAAAGGGGGGTTACTAGTGGGTACCGCAGGGTTCAGTATTAGGACCGGTCCTCTTCAATGTCTTTATAAGCGACATTGCAAAGCGACTGGAAGGAAAAGTATGTCTCTTTGCAGATGACACAAAGATCTGCAACAGAGTTGATGCACAAGGTGGGGTGGAAAGGATGAGAAGGGACTTGGCAAGGTTAGAGGAATGGTCAAATGTATGGCAGCTTAGATTCAATGCTAAGAAGTGCAAGGTAATGCACCTGGGAAACAAAAACCCAGGAGAAGAGTACACAATGGGGTGAGATACTAACAACAACAAAAATGGAAAGGGACCTGGGGTAGTCATATCAGATGACCTAAAGGTGGGCAAGCAATGTAAGAGGGCAGCAAGGAGGGTTGGGGGATACTGGGATGCATAGGGAAAGGCATCACCAGTAGAAAACAGGAAGTTATTATCCCTCTGTACAGACAGCTGGTGAGACCCCATCTGGAGTACTGCATGCAGTTCTGGAGACCCAATCTCCGAAAAGACATAGACAGGATGGAAGCTGTCCAGAGGAGGGCAACTAAAATGGTGCATGGTCTGCACCAGAAGACATATGAAGAGAGACTTAAGGAGCTTAATATGTATAGCCTCGAGGAAAGGAGGGAGAGGGGGGGACATGATAGAAACTTTCAAGTACCTCAAGGGAATCAACAAAGTCCAAGAGGGTAGCATCTTTCAAAAAAAGAGGTGTGCAAGAACAAGGGGGCACAATTTGAAGATAGTGGGGGGCAGCTCAGAGGTAATTTAAGGAAGTATTTTTTCACAGAGAGGGTTGTGGATGCATGGAACAGCCTTCCGAGGAGGTTGTGGAGTCAAAAACAGTGGTGGAATTCAAGCATGCATGGGACAGTCATAAGGCAATTCTAGAGGGGGTAGGAAGAAGTAGGCTGCTGGTTAACTAGGATCTGCAGCTTATCCATTAGGTAGGGAAATGGACAGACTGGGTGGGCCAAGCAGTCCTTATCTGCCGTCAAATTCTATGTTTCTATGATCCCCCCATAGGCTGCGGTGTACCACTAGTCATTTCTCCGGTATAAACATCCCTTAAACGTCCTGGTCACAGCTCGACCTTTTACCTCTAGTAGGTACCATATGAGACAGATCATTCTGAAAATGATAAAATGCAAGTGAACAGTTGAACAATAACAAACTGTATAACAATAACCCCAACTTTACCCACTCCCTCCCTTGATACATTTCCAAAAGCGACCCATTTTTATCCCTTCCTCGCCTGTGTTGGCCCTCCCTCTTCCCTAACCCCAACTGCTCTCCCCCCTCTGCATATACTGCAGTCTCCAGTATATAATCACTCCCCTCTGCATATACTACAGTCTCCAGTATATAATCACTCCCCTCTGCATATACTACAGTCTCCAGTATATAATCACTCCTCTGCATATACTACAATCTCCAGTATATAATCACTCCCCTCTGCATATACTACAATCTCCAGTATATAATCACTCTTCCATACACACTACTCCTGCTCTGCCTTTCTCACCCCAAACTTATCCTTATGCTGTATTTGCCTCAGAGTACCCCAACCATCTATTTTCATATTATTTCTGTACTACCCGTGCCTCCTCAAAATCGGTGTCTGCACCCCATCTCTGCCCAGGCCCCCCTCCCCAGACCCTCCCCTGACTGGCCACCATGATATCCCTTTTTTCTCCTCTCCCCTTGATGTATTTGCCCTTTATGCTGTCGCCAGGCACTTCATCCCCCTGGACTCTTACAGAGCCTCATTCCAAGTGCCTACACAAAGCATTCCCCCAACCCTCAAGACATCTCCATGATGTCTCCCTTAATTCAGGCCTCATGTGTGTCCTTACGCTTTCCCATCTTAGCTCTCTGTATCACCACGGGGGAAGACAAGAGAGGGGTGGACGCTCGCATCCCACGGTGCCACATGCTCCTGGCAGAGAAAATGTTCTGTCTCTAGTCCACACTCGAGATGCTGCCAGCAACCCTTCCCCCTCCCCATATGAGGCTCTATAAGCTTGTAGCATGATCACCCCGGAGAGTAGATTGCCTATTTTAGGAGCTCAGTTCTGTCCCTAGTCCACATCAGACGAGGCCTATAGGGGTCATATCCCTGTCGCACCTTAGAACCATGTTGTGATTCACCAACATTCCTCCTGCGCCATCCACAGATCCTTAGGAATTTGCATCTAGTAGCCACCCGTGGGATTGAGGAAAAGGGCGACCGAAAACAGGTACATGAGGCCCTGCAAGCAAATTTCTGGCTCCTCTACTTTTCTCTTCCCTCGCTGTTTATTCCCTGTCAGGTACAGACACCGATCTTAATTCGTTGATCACCAAAACAACCTCCATCTTCTCACCACCCTCTACACACTCCGGTCCCGCTCACATTTTCCCATTCTTCCTGTACCAGTCCTCCAGAAATGTTTGCAGTTTCTCCAACACACAAAATGAATATGTGGCCTCCTCGATTTTTACTTTGACTGTGGCCGGATATACCATAAAGAAATCAAGCCCCCGTTGTCTCATCCCACCCATCAATGTATTAAACTGCTGTCTTTTCTTCTGTATTCTTTGCAACATATCTTGATGTAGTATTAGCTTGTGGCCTTCGTATATAAGCTCTTTCTTATTTCTAAAGGCCACCAATAAGGCCTGCCTGTCTGGGTAATGATGCAGCCAGAAGATCACCTGTCTAGGGGGTTGCCCATTCTGAGGCCTCGGAACCAAGGCCCTGAGTGCTCTCTCAACTTTAATCTTAGACTTCGGCAGTCCATGTTTAGCAACTTCGGCAGAGTCTCTGAGCAGAACTTTAGCAGTTTCCCTTCCTCCGTTCCCTCTGGCAGGAACCTGATGTGCAGATTATTTCTCTGGCTGTAATTTTCCTGATAATATAATGCTTCTTTAAGCTCCTCTACCTCTTTTTCTAGTTTTTGTATTTTGGAGGGGCTTTCACTGCTTTGGTCGTCGAGGTCTGAGATTCTTTGTTCCACCTCCGCGATCTGCCTCGTATGCTGCTTCAATTCTTGTGCTAGCCCCTTCAGAGTGTGCTCCAGGCTTTCCCAACATGGTTTAAAGTCGGCTAGAAATTGCTCCAACACTGCCCTGCCGATTGCAGCTACCTCTGCTGCCAACAGTAAAACTGGGCCTGGTCCACCACTTATGCTTCCCTCGTGGAGTGGAGTTTTCTTGGCATTTTTACCTGCTTGGCACGCTGACTTGCCCAAGGTGATGTACTCATCCATCTCCCCAGTATTAGAGCAACTCTTTTTAATTGATCAAGTTATTAATTTACTTAATTAAGCACTTTTATTTTCTAGTGAAGACGGAGCTCCGGAGAAGTGCGACCAGTCCAATCAGCTGCTCATTAGCGTGCCCCCAAACCAGAGTTTTTAAGAACGATCTCTCACCTCCAGTGCCGGTGTTTAGCACATGCGAGGCAAGTGGCCGCTTGGGGTGCCAGCAAGGGTCCATGACTGGTGGGCGCATAACAAGATCCAAATACCGATGAAGATATTTTAATCTGGCATTCAGATCCTGGCGTCTGGAGACCTTGCGAGTCCCACCACAGTGCACAGTAATATTTAGTGGCTTGCAGGAGGCTAGATGCCGGCTTTACACACTATTGGCTGCTGTGTAAGGTCGGCTAGCCAATACGAATGCTGAAAAGTGTTGCAACCCTCCTCGCGGTCCTCTACCTTTTCCAGTCAGCTATGCGAGAGGGTAGCGCGAGCTCACAGCGGGAATATTTGAGAGGAAGAGGTGGCTTTTTCGAGAGTCTTTGCAATCATTGAGGAATTGACACTGATATAGGATACATGATGGGCATGAGTAGATATGGAATATTGTCACTCTGCAGAGTGAGCTCTGGATATCTCACGAGTGCCGAAGGCATGAGTGAGATATCCAAGCTCACGATGCAGGAGTGACAATATTTGCCATAGCACACAATCTTCCCATCATGTATTCGATATATACAATAGGGCCAAGAGTGTCAGAAGTTTTGTTATGTTGTCTTGTGTTCTGTTCCTGTTAATGTGTTTGCTCATTCTGTGTGTGAGCTTTTCTGAATGGGCTGGCAGTGTTATAAACTCTGAGAGACACATGGGTGTGTTTCGCAATGCTAAATGAGTTAGTTTTAGATAGGAATGAGAAACATACTATTGTGAAGCTGTATTGTTTAGCAGTCTGGCTGCAGTGAAGTTAAAAGCATTACAGTAATTGTAATGAACTGAGAGGCAGAGTGTCAGAACAGCTGATACTGTTTTCAGTGGTATTAGTTAGCTGCAGAGTGTTCTGTGAAATTGTGCTCTTTAGGATTCGGGCTGCAGTGAAGCTGAAATTGTCACAGTAATTATAATGGGTGATAATCAGAGTCTGAGGAACAAGTGAGAATGTGTTTCAGTGGTAGTTGAGTTAGCTGCAGGCAGTAGTTTAGACTGTTCTGTGAAGCTGTGCTGTTTGGAATTCTGGCTACATCAAGTTGAGAGCATCACAGTAATGAGCTGGAAGTTGGGGGGGATAGGTGTGTTTTGTAATGCTCACTGAGTTAGTTGTAGGCAGCAGTGAGACCTCTCAGGTAGTTCTGCATTTGTGTCTATGGTAACAGCACAGGTGTTTCTTGCATGCTGAGGGAAAGCTGCCTAGGGTGATGATATCAGTGACCTTTGTGACCTGTGTGTAAATGTCTCATATCATCACAGTAGCGCAGAGGTAAAAATATCACACTGCAGTGGATGATACACTGTTTTATCTCACTCATTTACCACTCACCCTAATATATATATATATATATATATATATATATATATATATATATATATATATATATATATATATATTTATATATGTATACATAGTTGTTTTATTTAACCTAAAAAGTTGAAAACTGCTTACTAGGTAATTTTAAATACCAGCACATTAGTTTGATTTTATGGTCTGTTTAAAAAGTATTCTGTAAGTTTTGTATGCTATCTGCTATAGCAACAGCACCTTCACTCTCATTATGAAGTTGTTCTCCTGTCTATTGAGCTCTTTACTTGTTTCTCTCCGTCCCTGGGACAGAGAGAAACAGAGTGATAGGAACAAGACAGGATAGGATGGAGAGACAGCTTCATGTTGCCAGTGAAGGTTACTTCTCAACACACAGAAAATGTAACTGTCATTTCTCTGAGTAACAGGGCTACAGCCTGGGGCCCCCAAAGTTGAGAGGCCCTGTCCCGTTCTTTTCTGCTATTTTTTTTTAAATTATTTGTTAAGTGTATATTTGACCTTCTGTGTGCTTAAATAGTGTACTTTTTAAATGAAAAAAAAAATATGACCGAGGAACTTCCTCATGTTCTTTTTTTTTTTTTTGTTTATTTAAAAGGCACACTATTTAGGTACAAAAGGAACAGTGTTAAAAACCTTGCACTGAATATTAACATTGGGTCACAAAACTTTTCCATCAATTTAAATTGCTGGCAGCATTATTTCTAGGTGGTGAGACTGTATTATTTGCAGTCTTTTCATTGTGATGTATTCAGTGGCCATGGGGGCGGGGGCAGCCTGAACAACTATCTTGGGACAGTAGCGGGAGAGGGGACCCTCGAGCTTCAAAGTAAAAATAAACTATACCGCAATGTGCTGAATAAATTTCCAGACAATTTCTTATTGGCAAGACACGGACTCGCACAGAGTCAGATACGAGGTACAGCCGACCAAGGTTGTTCAGTGGGTGCCTGTGATTGACTGCCTACCAGCCCCCTCAACAGGACTATGTGACACATTAAGTACATTTATGCGAGCTCATGGAAAAGGTATGGCCCCCACCAAGCACCACCACCACATACCACAACCCTGCATGCTGATTCTGCCCTGTGGTGAATGCTCAGCAGGATCCAATGCATAGCTTCCATAGGAAATACCGTTATGTACATTTGAGTGTCCTCATTCTTATTCATTGGATCATCATACCATATGCAAATATTTGCAGGATGGCTCACGACAAGGGCAGGCAATGGCATGGCAAAATTACCTCGTACTAGTTATTTTAGTTTCATACTGAAAAGCCAGGTAGTGATTCTTGACCGCTAGTCAGGGAGAAGGATACTTTTTTGGGACAATTTTGTCTGCTTTTCAGAATCCCCCTCCCCCTTTGCAATTATTATTTTTTTCCTCCCTTATATTCATTACTGTGTTTGTCGAATTCCTTTGTTTGTTTCTCTTTCCCGTGACTGCTAAGAGGCAGGCGCAGGCAGTTTGGCATTAAATCCTCAGAAGTGTATTGTGTGTGTGAAACCTATTATTTACCTGTGACAATGAAGTTTATCAATAGGCAAGTTTTCTCTGCTGTTATGCATCTCAGTGAGATGATCGCACTCCAAAAACTGGACTCAGACAGGGGTCAGGTGTAGAAGTGCCAATGTCTCAGTTCCAAGTTTCACTACGAGATGAACAGCTGACTAGAATGTGATCTGTCAGCAGACCAAGAGCAACATGTGGCTAGTTGTGTTAGAAAAATATTTTTCAAGTTCAATTCGGATACATCCACAGTCTGTCTGCATGTGCACTGCAAAACAAGTACAATGATAATGAGAATCGGTTCCCCTACTTGTACAGACCTTGAATGTACATGCAGCTGCTCATGACAACAGCTGCTTTGTAAGTTTTCAGGACAGTCTGGAACTGCTTGAGTTGTGGGAGCAAGTTCTATTGACTACTCTAGACGGTTCGAGTTTTAAATTCATACCTACTGTAGTAGGTAGGTAGGCAGAAATACATAGATCCCACTTTTGGTTACAATTACACCTGACATCTGTAGAGCTGGTTTTGCAGGAAGATGTAGGTGAATGCCGTCAGGGGCTGGAGATGAGGTGCCGAGGCTTCATTTATTTCATTTGGGTCGGGTCACTTGACTAGTTCCCAAGTTTACAGAAGGGGGTCAGCAGTGGCAATGTGGATGACAGCCACACCAAAAATCACATCGAAAGCAGCAACCCAGGACAGTCATCAGCCAGCCTGCTATAATACCCATTGGAGGCACTCTGCATGGCTTCTAGCCTTTCACTTATATCCTAGTCAATGGGTGGGCAGCAGCTGGCTCATTCATTTTTTGCCAGCCTGTTGATTCCGTAGCCTGGGCTGTACTAGTCCCCCCCCCAATGCAGGAGCAGGGTCCAGGGCCATTTGAGCAGGGCACATCTGGCGGGCTGTCGGTGGAGGCCGAGTCGGAAATGTGTCAACTTTTTTTTGTACTGTGTTCTCAGATTATCAATCTGATCATCTGCCCTGAATCGGGGAATCTCATGATTCATTTCTGTTCAAGTCAGGCTGACATTTACTAATGTGTGTGTAAAATCGATAATTTTAATAATTAGGATTGCGACTGTATGTCTGTCAGTCAGAAGACAATCCCAACTCCTGGCCAGACCGCAGCACCCATGAAGCTGCCTTCGGTTTGGCTATAAACGCAGTGATATTTAATTTTGCCCCTTCACTCTTGTTTCCCAGAGTTTCTCCTCTTCCACTGTTATGCCCTCATGCTCATCAGCTCTGTGCAGCAGCGACAGGAGTTGGCCAATCCAGAAAATTACAAATTACCTGTTTTTATCACCAGCCAGATGAAAATGAGGAGTGCAAAAAATGACCACAAAAATCTTATTTTCACTGAAATGCAGCAGGGGCCCAAGTTTCCCCTTTAGGCATCTCATCTGAATTTACTGACTTTAAAAAAAATATTTTTAAAAGATCATCCAATTCCTGCTGTAGTTCACTCTTAGCAAAGAGCTTTTAGAGTATATGATCCACTGGAGTGTGACTGTGGGGATGAGAGTCTCTCTCTCTCCCCCGCTTCCTCTCCCTCTCCCGCTCGTGCATCCAGTTCTGAACAAAATTCAAATCAATCTTCCACCCAACTCGGAGTGATCAGTCAACAGTCTTTGTCTTTCTGTAGCTGCTCTACTGGACTGAAGGCTGCCCCCCCCGACCCATTACCTGCAAACGGATTGGATCCCGATCCTTACCATTTGCAGTTCAGCCTGCCCTAAGTATCTTTTAGCTGCCACCTGCCTAGCACACAGTGGCCTCCCTGTGTACAACAAAAGGAAGCATGCAAAGCAAAATGAAACAAACCAGTAATAATAATAATAATAATAATAATGAAATAATTAAAAACATACTCACTGTGTAATACTGAACAGCGAGGCTGTTTTATTTCAGGTTTTTGACGCAACTGTGTGATAAATAGTTATATTCAGCATGAAGAATACACAATAAACCATGTTAGAGCATAAACTGCTTTCCTGTCCCCTTTGAATGTGCACGTGTAGCCTACCGATTCGCTGACTGCATCTTTTACCTCTTTCCTCGGTATTGTCCTTTTTGTCAGTAGTTTCAGACACAAATGAGACCTGAAATAAACTTAACTATGATGATCTAGAAATAACCCTGTCCCCTTACTTGACAGCCATATTCAAAGTAGATGTTTCAATTAGTCCTCACAGACGATCACTGTCTTATGAAAATCCCGTCCATAACTGCATCTCCAGCCGAATTTTGTGCAGATGTCATTATTGCTCGTTTTATGAATTGCATTATTAAAATGTGGGTATATTTATGTTATTGTTCTACCTCTTTGCCCATCTCTATTTACCATTTTTAAGCCGACTGTTTGCCACTAGCGGTTGTATCTGCATGATCAGATGTGGCAAATACCATTTCCATCGATGTTCATTAAGGAAAACTACTCACGGTGCTTGTGTTTTACAATGTGGCTGTTAGACCTATTGCTAGTTGAAAAAAAAGCTAGTATTTTACTTATTTTGAATCATACTATAACATGGTGATATTCTGTGTTACAATGACAGGCATTCATTTGCGGTCGTAGTGAGTGTGGACCGACCTCTCAAACCCTGATAAAATAACTGAACTGGTGTTTTTTTGTTTCATTTATGGTTCAGCCACTGTGCTCTCATATAGCGCAGGACAAATACAGGGGCTAGAAAGGTCTATTCCACTGCCCAATACAACCACAGATGAGAATCTGTCATTAAAAGTTAGCATTTCACCAAATTACAGAATATGATACCAGGTTCCTTTTTTTTCCCCCCTACTAGCAATAGCTAACAACCACAGTGTAAAACACAGGAGGAGATCCACTTAATAAAGGTAGGCAGACATAGCAGTTACCACTGAGTGGTTCCTGTCAGAAACTACAAATAACATCAGATGATTTGCACAAACTTGTCATTAAATCATTACATTATGATGCCGGTGTACTGAATTTGCTAAATATTGTAAAATTATTATGGATGTTACCCAACGATTATCAACACCTCAGCAATCGCCGTCCACACTCCCCTATGATATGCTTTTAAAAAGTACAACTACAGCTCCATGTAGCATCACTATACTGTACTTGGAAAAGTGAGACCGTGTGGTGGAAAAGTCTTTTGTAGTTATTATGGCTGTGTCACTGTAATTTAGAATACCCTTTATTTGTTTACCTCATACTACCCCCCCCCCAACTGAGTTGTGGATACCTTGCAGATTTGCTGTGCGACACCGCACCTGTACCTTATTTAGGGAGGTTGCACTTGCCACTGCACTGGTACCCGCATTTGTGCATCTCAATACTGCATGGATCAGTAATGGGTGGAGCCTGATTGTTTAAACCATAGTGCTCACTTTATACACATGATTCAGTGCCCATTACTGAAAAGATATACAGAACCATATGATGTTCTGCACTCATGACCCATAGTCAAATTTGCACATCCAGCAGTTTGTCAGATATGTGGACAGTTAGATTGCAATAACTGCAGTGTGTCTGACCTTGATGGTGAATGAGTACTCCTGCAAGGCAAACGCACCCTCAACCGGGCTTACTTTGCTAATTTGGTGAAGGTCAACTGTCAGAGCAAGGGAAACTTCACACAGCATTTTCTTGCAAATGTGTTACTATTTAGTGGCATGGCCAGTTAGTGATTTGTTTATCAGAAGAGCACAACTGTCATTCTAACACGTATTCATTTATTTTGCATTTTGCAGCTCATTGCAGGCAATCAGTCACTCACTTGGGTTAATCCTTAGCCATATTTTGTACGACTAGTATCACTCCTACAGAGTAAGAGACTAAAGAAATGGAAAGTTCACAGAAAAGGAACACTGAATCTGAGACTTTGGTGTTTTACCCTCACATGCTGCCTTCCTCTTTTTTTTTTTTAATTGTTGTGATTATGCGTTGATTTATGCTGCTGATGCTGCATTCTCCAACTCGAGCAACAGGTTATGGTCTTATCTATATTGGATACTGTATATTAAAACACCTTTGTCCCTCTGCTGGATTACCTTCCTGTCAGTCAACTCTGTAGAATATGTAACCCTTTGATAATCACCACTGCTTATAGTTGAAATTCTTAAGGAAATCGAAGATAATGCACATCTATCTTTTCATTTGATTTCCTTGTGCCATGTGATAGTCAAATGGCACACAAGGAAACCAGATTACTCAGATCTTCTGCAAATCAGTGTAGAGCTCTACCCACAAATTTACACAAAGGTTACTTATACATTAAAGTGAATTTGCTCAGATTTTATCAGTGTCTAATTCAGTGTATAATTTTATGGTAACATTGTGATATTCGGAGTTAAAAATGACATGTTCTCACTTGTGGTGGTATAGGTCAGTGGGACGGTCCTCTGTCACCCTAACGCAGTAAATGTGAGTGTTTTTTCTCCTTTGATTTTACTCTTAATGGTACAGCCACTCTGCTCTCACACAGCTTATGACATACAGTGTGACGGTGGCCTGTCCCACCATCCCACTGACCATGTATGAGAACCTGTCATTGTAATAGAGAATATCACCTGTTTTTGCTGCTGGGACAGTCCCTGATTCCAGCAGCGAATCACAGCCTGCCTTGTCTGTTGTCCCATTTCAATAAACATGGTGGCAGCTGTCGCCGTCCTCCTCTCATGGTCCTGTTGGGGTGGGGAGAGTGGGAGTGCAGGTCCACCAGGGTGGGGAGAGGGGCTGTTCAGCTCTGTTGGGGTGTAGAGAGGGGTTATTTTATTTATTTATTAGAATTTCAGTTAAATACCTTACAGCCAATGGCTCTTTTACAAAGGTTCCACGTCAGTATACAAAGAATAGAAGTACAGTTTGTGTGAGATTAGTAGGCAAGCAGTTCGAATACAAAATTCAGTACAGGGTATACATGGTCTAAAAGCTACAGGTGATATAAATAACTGTTAGAACAACATAATCAGGCATACATTTAAGAATGATGAGTCACAACAAATAATATTTACATGAATTAAAGCTGCCAGAAGGGCACTGTCAAAGGGAAAGGTAGAGTGGAAAAAACTGAGTTGCTGCCAATTGTGCCATGTGTAGCGAGGGAAAGTGGAAGAGAGAGTGGGTGTAGAGGGGTAACTGGGAGGGAGGTAGAAGGCGAAGTGGGTGGGAGGCAAGTATCGGGGAACAAGTGCAACACTGGGTGGGGTGAGCAGATTAGATAAGGGAGAAAAGAAGAGAGTTGAAGGAGGGTAAGAGAGGAAGGTGGTGGACCTGGGCTAGGGAGAGAGTCAGGGGTAGATATGGGGAGGGTGGTGGCAGGCAGCGGTGGTGACAGTAGTTAGGTGCGAAGAACAGAAGAGACTACCTGGGAGGTTAGGAGAAACAGGGGTGATGCAGGTCTGCGGGAGTGGGCCGTGCAGGACTGTCGGGGTTGGGAGAGGGGCTGTTCAGGTCCATTGGGGTGAGGAGAGGGGCCGTGGGGAAAGAGAGACAGTTCAGCTCCATTGGGGTGGGGAGAGAGACCATTCAGCTGTTTTAGGGTGGTTTTAGTATCTCTGGCTGAATTTGATTGGACTCCCATATAGTATATAGGTGAAATAAAGGTGAACAAATGTTTTTAATTTAATACTTTTTTTTCTTTCCCCTCAGAACAGAACAAACAAGATACGTTCAGGCAGGCAAGATACAGCAGTGATTCATTACAGTCAGAGCAGCATACTTTGTGTGGGCTAGGCTGGATAGTACATTTGAGGTCCTATTTTTTTTTATTTAAAATTTCTTTGTATCTGTATAGTATGCTGTCATGTATTAGAGTGCTGCTGTAAGCTATTAGTTGCTGCAAACCTGATTTTCCCTTTCTTTAATGGGGCAGGAATTAAAATCAGGGTCTACAAAATAAAAATGCGTTTCACTTTTAACTGTTGAAAAGGAAGTAGTACCATATGGGTTCATCATGTCCTCATTTAAAGACAGTTTTAGCATAAAAGAAATACAGATGGTGACTCAACATCCAGCATGGTCTACATTTTTGTAGAATAGACATAGAGTGTACTCACTCACTCATGCACAGACACACACACACACACACACTTTTGTGAATAGGGACAATCAGGTGATTGCTAGGCATACTGCTGCCCACTCCAATGTCAGTCAATCCCTACAGGCCCCTGTCATGGTACTGTGAGTGCAGCTCCCTTAGCCAATCTGCCCTACACTTAAGAGGCAAAGCACCAGGCAACCCTGCAGAGTTCTGGTCGGCTGCCAGCCGGCCCTGAGAGAGTAGGCCACTTTCAATGTGACCTTATGTTGTGGCCATCCAGCCAGTAAGAACTAGTTACCTTCTGCCATGAGATAAGGCTACTGACCAGCAATCACAAGAATACAGCATCACAATTAAACCATACAGGCAATCATCATGTGAAGAGAAGGCATTAGGAAGAGGAGTGATTGAACATAATTACAGGAAAGTGCCTGAATGAGGACAATTTAAATGTTTTTTGTATGCACTATGAATTTTGAGGGAGGTGGAGGGGTCAAGGATGTCAAGTCCGATTATTTATGCTCACGTCTGGATACTGTGATGTGATGTGATTGTAACAGCACAGTGTGGCACACCATAAACACATGAATTAAAGGGACACTGTCAAGCTTTTTTTCATCATATTACTTCTAGGTAAAAAAACAAAATTTTATGATTGCGTTCTATCTCTAAAATTCATTGATGTTGCTGGTTCTTTAATCTGCTTCCTTGCATGGGAATGTAATGCTATACATAGCCTTGTTTTGCTCTAGGAAGGCTTTGCTTGTGGTTCAGTGTGAGAATAACTCCTCCCACAACCTCTACTTAACCGCATCATTATCCTTGCTTAGGAGTGTTTTTCCCTGGGCTCCTGTGTGGCTCTGTGGCTGTGCTATCTCTGCTCCTCCTGCTGCACTGGTTCGTTCCTGTCCCTACTTCTGTGCTTCCCCACCCTCCTACTGTTTGCTTTCTTTTGTGTCATTTGTTTGTCTCACCCAATGTCTGTGTCCCTCCTTTTCATTCTCTAGTGCTATTCTCACCCTTGATTGTGGCATTTTATCCCATACAAATTCCTACCTACATACCTACTACTCAAGCGTGGGAAAAGAGTAAAGCCACAAAAAGTACTACAAGTTACACAAGCACTAATACCCCATCGCTATTCTCCAGACATTGAACAACTTGTTTACCTAAGCTTATTGCATACTTCTCGAACATTAGAAACACCCTCAAACAGTGCTGCCACTCATGATACAATAGTCTCACCTACTCCCACTTCATAATGAGCAGCTAGATAGTGTTGTGTCACTGAGTCCAGGATAGAGATGCAGTGAATTTAAATTCTGCCGGCGAAGTGAACGCGAAGTGGGCACTCTGCGTTGCCACTCTGCTACGTAGAATGGGCAATGCAAAGTGCTCACTCCACCTTGTCATTACCATCATGCGTAAGGCAGAATGGCAATGCAGGTAAGGCGAAGTCATTGTTTTAATGGACTTCACGTTCCTCATTATGATTCTAAGTGATCCACTTGGTGTTTCAGATTTGGCAGGCCCCCCCACATCACATGGCTTACAGTACTGTAAGTCACATGCTCTTTAGCTAGGCAGGAAGAAAGTGAGTCATACAAGCAGACACTTTTACTTTCATCCTGTGCAGTCGGAGAGAGAGGAGTGTGTTTTGTGACTGCTGATACTTTGAGATCAGAGCGAAGAGGAGATTTAAACTTTGATTTAGACCCAACAGCTTTTTTAAAAGCTACATTTTTTTTGTCTTTTCTGTACTCTTTTTTACTTACTTTGTTCTTTCTGTAAAGTTTATTTTTCTTACTTTATAAGTAGTTAGTTGTTTGTCTGTGTCTGTGTGACTGTGAGCGTGTGTTGTGTGACAGTGTGAGTAGTGATTGCTCGGACTGAGGGAGCTCAGTAGGAGAGATGGACCAGGGTGAGGGAATGTTTGGGGCAGGGGCAGCTCTGGGAGAGCATGGTAGTGGTAAGCATCATACCATGCGCATGTGTGTGGGGCACGGGCGTCCATTCCTGTTGGACCGCTCAAAACTTGTGAGTGCCCCCCCGAAGCAGGAGCACCGCCTCCTGTCCTGACTCTGAGGCAGTTGAACCACCACTAAGTCTAGCACCAGGTCCTCTGGAGCAGGATGTGCCTGTTTCCCCCAGGCCCAGGTGTGGATCCCATCCCTGTTCAGCACCGTGACCAGCTGGCTGCCAGCTCATCTGGCCATCCCCTGCCTGTGCCTGGTCCTCCCCGCACCTCCATTGTTTGGCAGTTTTTTTGACTGTATCGGGGGAACAGCAGTGTGGTCAACTGCCTCTTATGTGAGGTGGAGGTGCACCGTGGCCCCCGGGGGCTCACCTGGGGACTGGGGGCCAGCAAACCCATATGCTCAATCACCAGCAGTTGGAGTGGCAGGCTGCCACAGAACAGACCATGCCTACACCTGCTGGCCATTCTGTGGCAGAGGGTGCAGCTGTGCATTGCGGTATCCCTAAGAAGAGGAGGGCCATAGCAGCACCTGCTGCTCTACCTGCACCCCCACCACCACCACCAGCAGGTCAGCCTGTAGAACATGTGGACCCCAGAGAACTGCGTGTAACACAGGCTGACTTGGCAGTTCTCTGGAGTGCTGTCGAGGAGAACAACGAGAGGGTGAGTGCTGTAGAGCAACGGCTGGATCGCATAGAGGAACATCAGTTGCAAATTATGTCCATGCTGGAACTGCTGCTGGATCACCATGGGATCCCACATTAGTTTGTTTTTCCTCACACCATGTGCCCCCCCACACCTTCCTTGCTGTGTTATAAAATGTATTCCTCCACCATCCCCGACCCTTGTATGTAATTATGCCCTTTTTTTGTTGTCTTCCGTATGCGTGACACTTTGTATTCTGAGCAGTGCAAGTATACTGTACTAAACTACATGTGTGCAGTCAGTCTTCTTTCCAGTCTGTGTATATACTGTAGACACTGTCCAACTCCCTGACTTAAAAACAAACATTATACAATGGCAAGAAAGAATCCTGGACTGTGATTGGTCAGTTTGGGGCTGGACCCATGGCGTTATCCCAGCATGACGCCACGGGTCTAGTCTCAGCCTCACTGTGAACCTGCAGATGAGCATTTTATGGAGCATTTGATTGATTGTTTCATCTTCTCTTAAAAACAAAAAATATTTTTCCACACAAAAACAGATTTAAAATTATTTTTTTTATTCTGTATAACAACAAGCCATTGTATAATAGGAATAATGCACTCCAGGGTGTGTATAGTTTGAGATAACACCACACCTGGGGCATTGAAAGCACTCGGCCTGCGGCCTCGTGCCCCAACCCCCAGGCGTGGCGTTATCCCAGAACGACACACACCCTGTCGTGCATTATTCCTTTATTAATGAGTACAATGGTGGGTTGGTGAAGCATGGAGAGATACTACAAAACAGGCTTACGATACATCCAAGTAACTATTAAAAAAAATTAATGTTGTGATTCGTGATGTGATCGTAAATCATTATTTGTGACTGCATTTGTGACCATGATAAAGAAGAAACATGAATGCCTATGGTTGTACTTCCCTGGGCCCCAATGAGGTGTGGCACAAAACTCCCGACTTAAAAACAAACATTAATGAGTACAGTGGTGGGGTGGTGAAGCATGGAGATACTACAAAACAGGCTTACAATACATCCAAGTAAATATTAAAAAAAATTAATGTTGTGATTCATAACGTGAATGATTGTGAATCGTGATTTGTGACTGCATTTGTGACCATGATAATGAAGAACATGATTTGGTGTCGATGGTGTGAGATAACCAGTATGAAACTGTATTCGGAACGTGAATGCCTATGGCTGTACTTCCCCGATGAGCTGTAGCTTAAAACTCCCAGACTTAAAAACACGTATCAATGAGTACAATGGTGGGGTGGTGAATCCTGGAGAGATACTACAGAACAGGCTTACAATACATCCAAGTAACTAGAAAGAAAATGAATGTTGTGATTCGTAACGTGAATGATCGTGAATCGTGATTTGTGACTGCATTTGTGACCGTGATGATGAAGAACGTGATTTGTATCACGAGTGACTCGTGATGATGGTCCTGACTTAAAAACACATATTAATGAGTACAATGTTCATACAGAATTAAGCACCACACCTGTCTAGTACTCTGAAGGGAAGCCACAGAAACAACTGTGACTTAAGTTACAGATGGAGATTGGGCCCTAAAGAGATGCAAATGCACATACAGATTAAGATTGCACTGTGCACTGAAGAGAAGCAGACACAAAGGCACAACACCTAACCAGTGCTCACCATCAGAAATTAAAATCTGGAAAGAATACCTTTGCCGGTTGGGAGCGGGCGCACCAGGGTGGGGGGGGCAGTGAACTGCACTGCTGTAGTAACAGTCACTAGTACTAGTACCAGTAAAGATACCACAATGAAGTACAAAAATCACACAGCTGCAGTGGATAGCAGCTTCACATTGCTGAAATTATTATGTGGCACAATAAAGGTGTCTGATTTGATGACATGCATCACACACATACTCATACACACACTAAGTAATGCATATCAAATTGAAAACTTCAGTAATATAACCACATATTTTAAACAAACTGAAATTATGCATTGCTGCACAACAACAATCAGCAAAAAAATGGCAAGAAATATTGAAAATATTACTGTGTGTACATTAACACAGTTATACAAGTAAAATATCACCAAAACAGAAAGCACTGTCTTTTTCTCCAAGTTAATCTACCTACACCACAGATACGTCCCTCCCCCAAAGAACACTTCCACTGTCTCTCAGTACACAGACTGAATGTTGTACATTAACATTCAAAATTCATACACAAACAATAAACGCTCGATGATATGAGCACAGGTGGGTTTCCTATAATCGATGAACTAAAGTTTCGGCAAAAAAATGACTCAAAAAGGCTTTTTTAACAGCTTTTTGAAGGTTTGAATCGCAGAGAGCTCTCACAGCAGATTGTCTCCTACAGCTTCCTACACACGCTACCCCAAACTGAGGCTGTGCAGAACAATTTAGAGCCCATGTGACCTGAAATCCCATGAACCACTGCAAAATTCGGCTTTGGAGTTTAAAAACAAAGCGAAGTGAGGCGAAGTGGAAGGTGGAGTAACGCAAAGTCATTGTTTTCAATGGACTTCGTGTTACTCATTATAACGCCGTAAGTACTTCACTTTATGCTATGGAGCACTCAAAATTCGGCTTCACTCTTCGAATCATTTCATGAGCTTAATTAGGGCCACTGCCATCACTAGTCCAGGAAAGATGCAGTTGTACTTAGTCAAGAAATGTAAACACACTGTACATGTTTTGGTGTGGTAACACCAGTTTGGTTGACACTCAGTTTTTCACCTTTTAAAAAGAAAAAGGAGTATGAATCAAACACCCAGCTACATCAGCAGTCTCTATAGAATGAGAACAATCATAACATTTGTTTTTTTAAACTGGGGACACTTTGAGTCAAAATGGGGTTGACAGTGTCCCTTTAAAGTTTTGCTTCAAAGTTGCTGTATACAGCAATCCTGAACCACCTCCAATCCCACCCCCCCAAAAAACAAACTACATTGCGTGTTACTATAACAGAACATCTTGCTTGCTGTGTCATTGTCCAATCAATTATGATGTATTATATGTCTTAATATAATGTGGCAATTACATTGTCTCTACTTGTAGTGGTATGGGGTCTGGTTCATTATTTGTGCATGCAGGCTGTTAAATGTGTTGCACTGCCATTTTATGAGGGTGGGTAGGTAGAATGGTGCGTGCTGGTTTCTGCTGAGCTGTCTGATTAATCCAGATGTTTTGTTAGTATAATTTTTCTGTTGCCATGTACAATATATAGTACAGCAATCGTGCTACTGGAACATCGAAGTCATCAGTACAGCAGGCCTGAATGCTTACGCTGATGAATGATGTTTCAGAGGAAGCGTTACATAGCATGACTGTTTCATTGCTATCTGATCATCATTTAAGCTAATCTGTTCTTCACTTTACAGTGATATACATGACCATCCAGTTCAGTCTCAACACGATGAAAAAAAACAAAACTATCTGGAGCACAGTTCCATAAAAGAAGAGCTGAGGAGGCAAGGAAAATTGAGCAACAGTCTGGTGCCTTGCTGAAATTCGTCAAAGTACCAAATAAAACTGAAGAAGAAGATGGCCAAAAAGAACACAATTCATGTCTGCTGGTGTCTACTTATGTTATAGTCTTACCAAACTCAGCTGAGGAACCAGAAACAGAGATTGTGGCAGAGCAAGACATTCAAGATGCATAACCTCAGGTACAGATGGAAACACAATTTAAAGGACACAATGAAGAACCGTCATCTGCGACTCAGAATTCACAATCACTTATCATGACCCCAGTAAATGGGCAGTATTTATTAATGATAATATCAGAATAATGTTAGTAAAGAATGGTCCAGTGATGGTCACCGATTATAATTTCCCCCATTCTGATGACAAATGGAAGAGAAGATTTAATCCGACACATTACAAGCGAATCCTTCCTAATGGTGAAGTGTGTGACAGACGTTGGCTTGCATACTCCAAATGCTGCAATGCAGTGTTTTGCTTTTGCTGCAGGCTTTTTTCAGCATATAAATCAAGCTTGACAGAAGGTGTTTTTTCAGACTGGAGCAACTTAGTACAACATCTTGCCGTACAAGAATGTTCAGCCAGGCACACTGAAAGTGCAACAAGATAGTTAGAGCTAGAAAATCATCTGAATAGTAAACAGACACTAAACAAAAGGGTTCAGGAACAGATTGATAGTGACGCTCATTACTGGAGCAACGTACTAAAAAGACTGTTGGCCATTACTATGTTTCTTTCTGAGCATACTCTTGCATTCCGTGGCTCTGTGGAACAACTTCAGTCTCCAAACAATGGAAACTTGCTAGGCTTGGTTGAAGTTCGGGCTAAATTTGATCCTGTTATGCAAGAACATGTGCGACGTGTAACAACTGGGAAAGTGCACAACCATTACTTAAGTAAAGATATTCAAAATGAACTGATTCAGCTCATATCTGGAAGAGTAAAGAGTAAACTCATAGAGCTTGTAAAGTTAGCAAAATATTTTTCTATTATTTTGGACTGCACACCAGACCTGAGCCACAAGGAACAAATGTCGCTGACGATTCGCATAGTAGAAATTGAAAAGGAAGAAATCCAAACTAAAGAGCACTTTTTGTGTTTTTTAGAAGTCGATGATACAACTGGCCTTAGTCTTAGCACAAGTTTCCTTCAGGAACTGAATAAACTTGGCCTCTCCATTCAGGATTGTAGAGGGCAAGGTTATGACACTGGTTCTAGCATGAAAGAGGAAAAATTCAGGAGTTCAACACAGAATTTTGGATTTAAATCAGAGGGCTTTTTTCATGCCATGTGGTTGCCATGACTGGAATTTGGTGTTGTGCGATGCTGCTAAATCCTGTTGTGAGGCTATATTCTTATTTGATTTACTGCAACGTATCTATGTTCTTTTTTTGGCTTCAACTCAACGATGGCAGATCTTCAAAGATCATGTGCCTGACTTGACTGTGAAACCCCTTTGTGATACAAGGTGGGAATCAAGAGTTGATAGCATCAAAGTTCTGCGCTATCAAATTGGTGAGGTTTACGATGCTTTGTTTGCTCTGTCAGAGGACCCAGGAACATCGGATGTCCAGCATGAAGCTATAACATGGGCCAGACAGATAAAAAAACTTTCCATTTTTAGTGTCTCTTGTTGTATGGTATGACATTTTGTTTCGAGTTAACCTAGTCAGCAAAAAATGCAAAGCGCCTCATCTGACCTTGCCTCCATTGTTATACTAATTGAGAATACTTACTCTTCTTGACTGACTATCGGAAAAATGGGTTTACAAGTGCAAAGATCTCTGCCAAAGAGCTTGCCAATCAGCTGGAAACTGAACCGTTGTTCCCCCAGGCAACTGAGATAAGACCACGATGAAAGAAACAGTTTTCATATGAGGCTGTGGATGAACCTGTTACTGATCTAGAACCTAAGTTTAGGGTGTTTTTTTTAATGTCGTGGTGGATATGGCACTCAGGTCTGTGAAAGAACGATTTGAGCAAATGCAGAAGCACAGTGACAACTTTGGTTTTCTGTAAGACATCAGCAGGCTAAAGGAAGTGGACACTGATACTTTGCTGAAACATTGTAAAGATCTTATTTAATCATGATGGCTCCTCTGATATAGATTCATTTGAACTGTGGATGAGCTAAAAGCACCGTCACAAATGATGCCAGAAATCCTCACCTGTAAGTACACTGCTGTTTATCTGTGCACAGAACTACATGGAACTGTACCCAAATGTGAGTATTGCAGTGCGTATTTTACTGACCATACTAGTCACAGTTTCTTCAGGTGAAAGGAGCTTTTCCAAACTGAAGCTGTTTAAGAACTACCTTCACACTTCCATGACTCAGGAAAGACTGACAGGCTTAGCATTGATATCAATTGAAAATGACATTGCAAGGGATTTGGACTACAGAGACCTAATACATGAGTTTGCCAATAAGAAAGCTAGAAAGGTACCATACTGCTGACTGTGTGCCTAAGCTGAGGAGAGTGAGGACAACAGATCAACAATCATTCACTACTTAGCATTTTTTCCATTCTGCTTTCAATTCCCTTACTCAAATATTTATCATCCTGCTAACTGTTATCACAAGTTGTTTGATGTACTAGTAGACATTAGAAAATGGGCTTTTTATTTGCTGGGCTCTAATTGGCTGATACCCCTGCCGGGGGTACATTAACTTTCAATAGATAGTTTAATAGCATGTTCTGGAACTGTAATTGAAACATTTTAAGCATGTTGATATTTCGTTAAACTCATTTTCAGACATTCATCAACGGTCATGCAGCTTATGACCACAATTGAATGCTTACTGGTTTTATACTATTGCTGTTGTGTAGGCCTGCCCCTGTATGTTTTTCCAAATATTATTTTGCATCTCTAATTCCTTAAAATGAATAAAATTTAAAACAATCTGAAGTGCTGAAATATTTTTCAATGTTATGTTACGTGATCATAAAAAGTGGTCTCTGACTTAGTAGTCATTGCACAGCTCTTCTTTAAAGGGCTTTGTGTAAGTACTTGAAATCAGTTTTGTTGTTGTTTTACCTGACATTTATTTAAGCAATAAGGAACTCCGGGAGATAGATTAACAGTCTGTTAATCATCTCTTAGGGGTGTAATGTGGCATGAGGTGCAGCCAAGTGCCATATTGCCATATTGCCTCTAGGGGTGATTAACTGACTGTTAATCTAACTCCTGGGAGTGCCTTATTACTATTATGACAAGCATTTGTCAATGCCAAATGTTTGCTTGCTGGCATTAGCAGTGGAAGTGCAGGAGTTAGACAGATGCAGTATAGGAATGGCACTGAAGTATTGAACTGATGCCAACTCCAACCTCATCCTGCAGAGATGGACAGGTACTGGAGTGTGCTTTTGGGCCGTCACCCATGACGGTCATGACATTTCACCTCACCCTACCCTTCACACACTGACAAGTGTCGAGGTGTGCCTTGGGGTGTTTGGGCTTTACATTCACTTCATTCCAAAAGGAAATACGCTGAAATGGGTGCAGTATAGGAAAATGGGGTGAACTCTGGGGCATAGGGTCCAAGGCACACCTCAATGCCTGTCAGTGGTTGCAGGGTGGGGGTGGAATGGCATGAGCATTACTGTTGACAATCCCAAGTCACACCCCTGATGCCTGTCAGTCCCTACAGGGTAGGGCACTATGGTCGAAAACCCTAATGCCCTGTGCGTTTCTTGGTATTTTTACTCCAAGTTTTCCACATGGGCTTTTTGTGAACCCACTGCATGAACAGTGACACTATCAGTTCATTAGGCGAAAGGTGATTTTGCACATCAACTGCGCTATTTGGTGTTAATTATACTTTTTGAATGTTTTCTTCATTTAGAAGGAGATTTTTAATAAAACAGTTATTCCACCAACAGTTTCAGAATGCTGGTTCAGATTCAGAATGCATCATTCCACTTATTCAGAGGATGGAATGCTGACAGGAAGACTCTATGTCCATGGTGAACAGGCTGTACATGACATTTTAACAGGGACTAATGTAAGGCTGTTGGAATCCTAACAGCTAATCAGATTGCAGCATTTCTGAGACCCTTTTTACAATCAATATTTGTTTGTCTCTGTGACTGCATGATGTAATGGCTATAGGTAATATTTTTTATTATCTACTCCATTTATTTGACTCTTAGGACATCACATACTTAATAAATATAATACTGATATAAAAAACTAACATGGGGTTGCTGGATAAACTAAGGAGATTGATGGGACTCCAAAGGTCTATACTATGTGTCCATATCTGTCTGTGGTGGGATGACACGGAAGCAGCCCTGAGGTTGTCAGGACTATGTTCTAAGCAGCATTGATAACAAATTAATCATGCCTAAAAACTGAATGCATACCCTGTGACAGCAGTTGATGAGGTGGGGACAGCCGAGTATTCAAGGGAGGGGGACTAGGGCACAGCTTACTGTGCTTGTGGAGGGCTGGAGGCTATACATTTCACAGGTGGTTAGGCTATGGAGAGGGTGGCTTGGGCACCATACTGGTCAGTGAGCAATCTTAGGAAGGGACTAGGGTGCAACTTACTGGGAATGGGGATAGGGCAACAAGGTTGAAATCTCTTAGTTCAATTACCCCAAAATTCACAGAAATGTATCCGAATGCACCAAAATTTAAAAAGATTTTATGTGAGCCTAGGCGGACCCCAGACCCCCAGCCTGTAATTTGATGGGGGCACCAAATGTTGGCTTGCTTGGGGTACCATAAAGTCTAACACCATCCTTGCTCACCTCTGGTTGTGTTCTTATCTAATTACAAGAGTTGGGTAGTAATGCATTACTGTAGTTAGATTACAGTGCCAATTTTTTTGTTTGTTTGACCAGGAGAGACACACTAAGCTGAAAGCTTGTTTACAGGTGCGATCTGGGAGCACAAGAAAGGTAAGTGACTTGCTTAGGGTCACACAGTATGCAAGTGGGGGCTGTGGGATTCAAACCCAGGTCTCCAGGTTTGCAGCTCAGAGCCTTAAACCACTGCACTATACTGCCTCAAGTAACGTATAACTGTAAGTGATTACTTGTAGGAAGATGTAATATTGATGACTTACTTATTACACTTTCATACAAGTAATGCATTACTTGTAATGACATTTTCATATTACTTGGCTGCAGCTGAAAGGAAGCGGGATGGACATGGATGATAATGATAAAGTGTCAAATGAATGGCGTGATGTAATTAATTCTCACAGTGTTCTGTGTTGCAACAGGCTCCTCTGCCCTTTGATGTTCCCCAGGGTGCCCGCACCACCAGTCAGACAAATCTGGACCTAGTTCAAAATTTACAACTTAAATAAAAACAAATGAAGGCAGATTTATGGCACCCAAACCCTGCTATCATGCCAATATCATGCCTTTGCTAGCATAGCTGATGACTATGGAATGAAGACAAGAGACACCCGCAGCAAAGACGTGATAAACATGTCTGTTCCAATAATTAACTTATGGGCAAGAGCCCTTCTTAAGCTAAATAGACAGGGGGTGGTGCGGGGGATGAGCACTGACAGTAGGCTCTTTAGTTGGCATGGCTTTGAAGTATTTACACCCTTAAAATGAGATGCTGTGCCAGCTCCCTCTGCATTTAATGTGTTCAGTTCTGTGAGATCCTTCTTTATCTTCCTTCGGGCATTTGAATTTCTGTGAGCCTTGTAGGTCGAGGATGGAGAACTGAAAACTTAAATTCCTAAAATTACCAGGAGTGGGGTACCCTGCTGTATGTGGCTGACTGATGGACAGTGACATCAACCCCCACTCCTGGAGTCTGATTTCCCGAAGAAACTTGGAACCCGAGAAAAAAAAGTAAGTGTATGTTGGGAGTAGAACAAGGCAGGACATAATACAACAATAAACAGTGCTCTCCCGGAGCATATCAGTAGTACCAACCTGACTCTGATGCATAATAATTGTCCTGTTGTTGGCGTGGCAGTAGGAGTTCTGGCAGTGGCAAGTGGAAGTGGTGAGGCAGGCAGGGTAGCCAGTAGGTAACAGCAGTAGTTTAATAAAATTAGTTGATCTCTGCACAGGTAAAAACATAAAACAATCTCCCTTACAGTAAATTTGGAGGAGAGGTATCTACAGCTGCAGTGTGATCTCTTGTAAACAAAATGCTGTTTTACTTTGCTCCACAGGAGGTTAACATAAGCACACTTCATGTAACAGCTGCCCCATGAAGCCATGGCTAGGATTCTACAAAATGAAGTTTAGTGTAAACTCCATAAAAAAATTATCTCTGTAGGGGGTTAAAAAAAAAAAAATCTGCCCTATAACAGACAGTCGATCTCCAGAGATATTTGGGGGTTGGGGGCACAGTTTTCTTACAGCCACTGTGTTCTTGTGCAAAAAAAAATGTTTTACTGTGCTTAGTGAGAGATTTTTATAAGCCTACTTCATGTAATGATTGATCTAAGTGTTTTTAGAGCTGTTTCTCCGTATCACACAGTTACTTACACTGTGACTTTTCCCTGATGTTAGTAAAGTGTAGTAGTAGTAGTTAAACCATTGCACAGTATGTTCTGATGTGCTTGATGTTAGACTTTCAATCGCTGACATTTACCTTTCTTGATGTGACTGATTTTGAAAGGGACTAATTTTCTTAGCTGCTTCCAGGGTCAGGGTGTTGTGATATAATTTTTGCCTCAGAAGCGCTTGCTGGTCTGTGAGGTGAGAGCGAACAGTGTCGGAGGCAGCTTTAAAGGTGAAAATGTAATCTTATTTAGAAAAATGTATCACTGCATAGCGTTTTTTAGGTATGTTAGTGTCCTACCGAATTTTGTACATTTATGGCGTGCCTTTCATTAAAAACATGATTTTGGCAGTTCATAGCCCAGTTGAAAACTACCGCTTATGTGGAGGGTCGCGTCAGTGGCTCCTCACTTGAATACTGAGCCACAAGACAGAAGATATGTGTCACAGCTTCCCCTGCCAAACCAAGCTGTGTCAGACACATTCAGCTAACAGATGGAGCTGGCTGGGGTGGGAATCATGGTCCAGATTTTACTCACACATGGAGGATAAGCAATGCGAATGTGAATATGGCAGTAACTGAAAGGTGCCTTTACCATTAAAATACAGTCACACTGCAGGGTTGTGATCATTTTTACTAGTCTACTCCAGCATAATAGTGTGAGGAACAAACATTATTTTCAGTGTTCTCACTATGTCCATAATCAAAACAGCATCAGTGTTGTACCATACCCCTGTTCAGTATTTGCAGAGATAAATATGACATCCTGTTATGATTTATTAGCAAAATTCACCAAAGGCAGCTTCACGCGTAAAGCCCTCATACACACATACTGGGCTCAATCAGACCACTGACAGTCTGGGAGACAGCCATAAAGACTGACAGTCACATAAAAAATACATGTAGCAGGCTTAGCCCTTTCATTAAAGTGGCAGATTACAAAGAGGAATCTTTAGCCAGTTGAAATTATTATTATGCAGTCTCTCATAGCTAGAAAAATTAAGTGGCCACAGATAGAATCTCATTACCGGCTGCCATCACTGCCAACTAGCCTGAAGCACACTAGGTAGGATCTGCAGTTACTGCAGATTACAACAGTAAAAAAAAGATCCCAACCCTGCAGTGTGGCTATATTTTAAAAGGTACAGGCACGTTTTAGTTACTGACCTATTCACATTCACATTGCTTATTCTTCAACGCGTGAGTAAAATCTGGACCACAATTCCACCACAGCCAGCTCCACCTGTCAGCTGAGTGTGTCTGAAACCTCGGCTTGGCGTGGAGGCTATGGCATATCTTCTGCCTTGTGGCTCAGTATTCAAGTGAGGAGCAGATGACCCAGCCATCCACATAAAGTGATTTTCAACTGGGCTATGAACTGCTCAATTTTTTTTTAAATAAAGCCCTGAGCCCTCCCTACATTACCACAACACCCTATCAATCCACCAAATACAGACTGTAACCATTTTCTAAGTAATTTTATTACATTTCACCAATATCAAGCACATCAAAAAACATACCATGTTTGAACTACACTAACATGAGGAAGTCACAATGTAACTGTGTGACAAGAAAAGCATACTCAAAAATGCTGCAAATGATCTTTAATAATAGTGCCTTCTGATGCCATAGCTGCGATTCTGGGAAAGGGAGTTTGTAGTATAAATAAAAAAATCAGTTGATCTCTGTAGGTGGTGAAACAGAGAAAAAAACCCTCTCCCTACAGTCAATTTTCAGGGGGGGGGGGGGGCATGGAGCGCACTGTATCAGACATAAAGAAGTTTATGCAGTGTATACATGCATTAAGGTTTGGCAACTATTTTTTGTTTTGCTTTACTGCACAGTTGCTTGCATTTCCAGGTAAGTAAACAACTGAATTAGATGGGATTACAGGTTTGGTCACCAGTGCCTCGCCTTATTTTTTCATTATTATTGGTAGTGCTGTGCAGTCTGTCAGACCATCTATGGCTCAAACTCCCATTCAAAGTCAGCTGCTCTAGCATCCAGCTTAGACAGCAGCAAGGTGGGTGGGTGAGTGCCTGACAGGCAGTGCCAGTAAAAAAGGAAAGACCAGGTAGGGGAATGTCCATGCAATCAAGGCATTTTATTCAGCAAAAAGCTAGGCACAGGCATGGAAGATGGTACTGAGGGAAACAAATGGTAAAACATGATGTGTTTGGTTGGACTGGGGACAGGGGTGTTTGTTCAACTGTCCAGACAAGATAGTGTTCATGGTAGCACAATCGTTCTTTGCCCGATACCCCATATATCTACCCTACCAAAGTTGGCAGCTGGGGTCAGAGACTGGTGTTGGTCAGAAGGTGGGGGGTTGGGGGTGCACTGCAGCCTGCGCATGGGCACAGCAGACACTGGAACGCACTCATCATGCCCATGACACATGGCACAACCGTGGCACACACAGACACGCAGGTGGACCTGCAAATGTAGCACAGGGTGGTGACAGGGCTGCAGTGGGGCAGTTGCCTGCCACACACACTGCCCCAGGCACCACCAGCAGGGTGTCTGGTACACGCAAGTGTGACATGCCTCCACCATAGGACCGGGGAGATGGGCATCACAGGGTGGCAACCCTGGCTGCCATGGACACGGGGTCAGCCTCTGCCATGATAGGTGGTGGTGGGTGTGCCACCACTGGCCACAGGGGGAATAGCCAGTGCCCAGCAGTGGTGCTGCAACAAGACCATGAATGGGTGCTCAGTGGTGTTGCCAACCCATGGCCAACATCCAAGCCATGGACATTGGGCGTGGAGGCCAGCGGTGACAGTGTCAGCAGCAGGGGGTCCACCCGGTGCCGTCACCGGTGTGTGCAGGACGTGCCCCATGGCATTAGACTGGATGCCCGATGTCCACGGCATGACATGGAGCCAGCCGCCGCCTCTGCAGCAGTTGTGATCCACTCCACTGCTGCAGTCATGTCCACCCACATGAGGCATGCCTCTGCCAACATCTGTGCATGCCAAGCAGCCACAGACTCATGCATCGGGGCAGGGTGTCACAGTGAACAGACCTGATCCATTAGCCTGGGAGCAAACCAGCCATGGGCAGTCAGTGGCAGTGCACAGCCATGGCCCAGCTGTTCACGGTCTTGGTGCAGCACCACTGCTGGGTCGCTGGCTACCCCCGGCCAGTGGTGGCACACCCGCTGAGATGTCCATGCATGTGGAATGATGCTGTTTTAGGCACATTGTCTGTGAATTGCAAAACTGCCCCCAGCTTATCTCACTTTACAAGGAGCATCTCTAATTTGTGCCCATTACGTTACAGCGCATCTCTGGCACATGCGCGTAGCATTGGATGCATGTCCCTGAATCAGGGGCAGTCTACATGGTGCATATGTTGCGCATGCGCCGCTACCATGTTCAATGGCACAGCCACCCAATATGCATGGCTACAATGCTTTTCCGATGCGCATCTGCAGGGCTGCTGGGGATTGCGCTGTGCACACTATTGTGCAGTGTATGTCCACATGCATGATACATGCAGCAACAGGTGGTACTACTGGCCGTAGATTGCGCAATGTGTGCAATAGGTTTCCATAGTGCATTCCATGCACAACATGGCTGCTGCACGCGCATCACGCATACATGACCTGGAAGCCAACCTCGCGCGCCTTTGCGGTGGTCACTGTGCATGCGTGGCGGTGTTGCCTCAGACCTATTGCACTTTACACACTGTGCGCAGTGTACTGCACGTGCCTCATACTATCCCACGTGGTGCATCTTGTGGCCTACATCGTGCATTACCATGCTGCCCAGTTGTACTGTGGTCATCTGTGTCAGAATGCCTAGGGCTAGAAGACAGACACCTAGGGCCATGAACTGGTACCAGGTGGAGCTGCTGCACCTGATGGCACAGGTGATGTCTATGGAGGGGCATCTGTTTGGGCAGGAAGACCTCCATGTGCCCAGAGCTGAGGTGTGGGTCTCCATTGCCCATAGGCTTGTGCAGCATACCGGGATGCCACACACACGGGAGCAGTGTAGGCATTGCTATGGCAACCTCCAGAGGCTGGACCCTGAGAGACTGCAGCGGCTGTGTCGTCATGCACGCAGGGGTGCACTGCCACGGCCAGGTAGGTGTTGCTCATCTGGCTGCTTTTGTGGCATGTACTGGGTGTGTGTGTCTCTGACCTCATGGAGCACCCACATGGGTCGCAGTCATCCTGCACACATGACTGTGGCTGCACATGCCCAGTGTAGCCATATCATGTGTGCCACTGGGGGGGGCAATAGGCAGTGCTGTGTATGCATGCAGGCCACTGGGGACTGCATGGCTGGATACCACTGTGTGGTGCATGTATGCTGGCTGGCGTCTGGGGGGTGGGCACTGTGGTTGTGCGTCCAGCACAGTGGCAGTGTCTGGCTGTCCCTACACCGCCTGTGCATATGGGTGTTGTGGTGTGTTTTTGGCACTGCTGTGTTGACTCATGGTGCTATCTGTTGTGTTTTGCAGGGCCGGAGGCCAGGCAGCAGGCCACAGAGGTGCAGAGGAGAGGATTCGCAGGTGCCAGGCATGGTGCCCATGCGGGGGTAGGTAAGCAGTGCATTCTGCTATTGCTGCATTACTGTTGCTCTGGGTTACTTCTAGGTGGGGGTGTTGTCTATGTTCTGGCCCTCAGTGTGTGTGTTTTCTCTGTCATTGCTGTAGGTCTCCAGGATTGCCATGCTGTGGTCAGGGGTGCTGCTGTATGTGACCTGGACCAGAGATTCCATGGGGCCATTCGCACAGCTCTGAGGCCACTGTACCGGACGGTGCAACACCTGACAGCTGCCCTGCAGGGCATCCTGTGGCTCCTGCCTGTCCGTGGCCGTGTGGGGGTGTTGCATGGGGGTGCACAGCCAGTTTCCTCCTGTCTTTTGTAAGGGCCACCCTTTGTATATAGCCCCCTGTTCCTGTCCCCTTCCTGCCTTCCTTCTGATCCCTGACATTCCCACCCTGCCCCTTTTTTATTCTTGTTGTTGTCTGTTGTTCTGGTTTGTTGATGTACAGCTTCTTTTATCTGCTTTTATACTTCTATAAATTGTTGACCTCAGCACCTATGTCTGTGAAATTTCATTGTTCCAGCTTCCTTGTTGCTCCCTATTGCCCTGCTGGTTGCTCCACTTGCTCTGAGTTGCCCCTGTGTGACTCAGGGCATCCAGGATCTTGGCGCATCTCCAGTTCTGCTGTACTGTTTCTCAGCGATTCACAGAGGGCTGCACTCAGCGCATCCATTGTGCATGCCTCTGTGAATTGCTCTGTCTGTGCTCGGTATATCTTTTTGCACGCGCATCTGAGATATGCTCAGTGCATCTCTTTTGTGAATCCTGCACATAGTCTTTAGTCACAGGAGTAAGTGAGTCTGTGTGTATGTAAATCTAAATGTTTAAATGTTATTTAAAAAGAGTCAGAATTCTTTGACAAGTACTAAACTATCTGTAATGGGTAATTTGGAAAGAGTCATGGGTGGAGAAGGGAAGGGGGAAAAAGATCAGTTTTGATAGAAACACTGTCCATCCGGGGCCAAAGGCTGGGGCTGCTGCTGCCTGGGTTGGGTGGAAAGGGTTCTCTAAGACTTCCATCAGGATTTCTGGAACCTGTGTCCTTCTCAGCAGTCCAGATTCCTGGAGCAGCCACTGACAACTGCTCATACAACATTACCTTTAGGTTTCATTTTCTTTTTTAAGCCTTTTCCGAGTTTCCTGAACACAAAATGTATGTACTGAATGTTTACTAAGTGTATATAACAAATTAATCAAAACTAATATAAAGTAATATGGAAAGTACAGTTACAAATTACTTTTTATGCAAAAGTAATAAGTAACTGTAACTGATTACAATAACATCAGAGCAACTAGTAACTGTAACTGATTACTTTTTAAAAAGTAACTTACCCAACACTGCTAATTACTTCATAAATCTGTCACATTCATGTGTAAGATGTTTATGCACTGGGTATTTTTAAAGTGAGCTCTTCAGAAGTAGAGTTTTTAAGAATGTTTTCTCATCTCTGGTTGTGTTCTTATCTAATTACTTCATTGATCTGTCACATTCACGAAAATGTTTAAGCTCTGGATATTTTAAAGGTGAGGTGCCGTCTCTGGGGTTCCAGTGTTCCTTCATTATGGCTCCCTGAGGAAAACCTCATCATTTGAGTATAATTTTAACCTGCTCACTGAAAACATAACCTTTTAAAATGATCCTACCATTTTGTTATTCATCCTTGTTCAATATTTACCCACACCACAATACCCACTCCACCCAGAGTTCTCTTTTCCCAATGACATGAAGAGGTGTATAGGGGAATAGATCGCTGTGCTAGTATGCAAGAAAGGGTAGCCTCTTGTGTTTTTGGGAAATACGCCCCCATTAAGATTTCTATCGTTCCATGATCTTTTCTTTTTTTTTTTAGTTTCTGTACCAGAGCGTACAGCTATAATAGAGAATGACAGACAGGACCACTCACTCTAAGCTAAGGCTACACAGAGAAGTTCTCTCACGATGTCCCCATGTATTGCTGATGTCAATGGTTGCTAGTCTACTTGACAAGGATGTCCTTGGTGCAGTTGCTAAAACTGCATATTCAGGAGGAAATATATTATAAGAACTGCCCACCATTTCCCCAACATCCAACAGAAGTTGCTTCTGTTTGCCACTTATTCGACCACTGGGTAAACTTGCACCATTGAAGGAGAAGGTTAAGAGATAGGGGAGCTAAACATGTGACTCAAGAGCTGGTGGCAGGAAAAAAGACACAGATTTGTAGGTAACTGGCAACAGTTTTGAGAGCAAAAGTTATTTAAATTCAATGGACTGAATCTGACTGAGGAGGGAGTCAGTGCATTGGGGCAGAAGTTTGACGTCTTTGCAGAATATTTAAACTAGCAAAGACGTCAAACTTCTGCCAGTTACCTACAAATTTGTGTCTTTTTTCCTGGCGAGATCGTTAGTCCCTATGTGTACCAGGACATCGATGTTTTCTCCTGCTTCCAGTACAATTTTAGCAATGTGGTCAGTTTGATTTTGGAGATAGAGGCAGATACCTGTTTGTAGTTTTTATATGGTTTGTGAAGGAAGAGTCAATTAACTTCTACAGCTGCCCAAACTGCGAAACAAAGCTATCACTCAGCAAGTGGCTAATTACAGGACGACTGAAGACATTACAGCAGAGGCTTTGAGCGGGGGATTCATGTACCAGCTGCATGTACTTGTCATACTGTTCTGTATCTGTTTTCATGTGTAAAAATCAATGAAATACATTACATTTAAAAAAGTACAGTATGGAGATTAGTACGTTTACACATACCACTGGGTAAACTTGCACCATTGAAGGAGAAGGAGTTGATTAACTTCTACAGCTACCCAAACTGCCGAAACAAAGCTATCACTCACCAAGTGGCTAATTACAGGACGAATGAAGACATTACAGCAGAGGTTAAAACTGCAGATTGTGTGGTAAAGGAGATCAAGCTTGCCTCTCCCTCCTCCCAGTGAAGACAAACTGACTACACACGTGTACTTTTCTTTGCGCTATAATAAATATAACGGAAAAAAATCTTTTCTGTTCAATTAATTTAGCGGACTAGTAGGGGGTGCGAACATAGCAAGATTTTTTAAACAGCAAACATTTTCAATTCTACAGTAGATAACTTCTGCTCAGTATTTACTGAGGAAAAGGTAGGACAGGGCCCACAGCTCAGCACCATGGACACGGTGGGAGGGAGGGGTGCACAAATCCCTTCACAAAAGAAAGGGTCCTACAAGAGCTCACTAAGCTCAGGGTGGACAAGGCAATGGGACCTGATGGCATACATCCTAGGGTACTAAAGGAGCTAAGGGTGGAACTAGTAGAGCCATTATCAGAACTGTTTAGTGAGTCTCTGAGCACTGGAGAGGTCCCAGAAGACTGGAGAAGGGCTCATGTGATCCCGCTCCACAAGAGTGGTAGCAAGGAGGAGGCAGGGAACTACAGACCAGTCAGTCTTACCTCAGTAGTGGACAAGATTATGGAGGCACTCCTTAAGGAAAGGATAGTGCAACACCTGGAATCCATAGGAGCACAGGATCCAAGACAGCATGGGTTTACAACAGGAAGGTCCTGTCAAACTAATCTCATAGAGTTCTTTGACTGGGTAACTAAAGTGGTGGACCAAGGGGGGAGCAGTTGATGTTGCCTACCTTGACTTCAGAAAAGCTTTCGATACTGTTCCACATAGAAGACTGACCAATAAACTGGGTAGGCTTGGACTGGGTCAGAAGTTTGTCAACTGGTGGCAAACTGGTTGGTGGGCAGAAAACAGAGAGTGGTGGTAAACGGTATACAATCAGAAGAGATGCAAGTCACAAGTGGGGTACCTCATGGATCAGTCCTGGGGCAAGTCCTCTTCAATATCTTCATCAGTGACTTTGTAGATGGAATGGAGGGTAAGGTTTGTCTGTTTGCAGATGACACCAAGATCTGCAACAGAGTAGATGATCCAGATGGGGTGGGCAGAATGAGAAGAGATCTGGATAAACTAGCAAATTGGTTGGACAAGTGGCAAATGGGGTTTAACGCAAAGAAGTGCAAGATCATGCACATAGGGAAGAGAAACCATGAAGCCACCTACAGGTTGGGAAGGGAGCTGCTGGCAATCACAAGGGAAGAAAGAGACTTGGGCATCATCATCACAGATGACCTAAAATCATCCAAGCAGACCTCTAAAGCTGTAGGTATGGCTAGAGGGATGTTGGGGTTTATTAGTAGGGGTATCACAAGTCGTAAGATGGAGGTAATAATCCCCGTTTACAAGACACTGGATAGGGCCCATCTGGAGTACTGTGTGCAGCACTGGAGGCCGCACCTGCACAAAGACATTAACAAAATGGAGGCATTCCAGAGTAGGGCAACCCAAAATGGTGCAGGGACTGCATCAGAAAACATATGAGGACAGATTAACGGAGCTCAATATGTATACCCTAGAGCAAAGAAGGGAGAGCGGTGATATGATCGAAACATTCAAACATCTTAAGGGCATTAACAAGGTGAAAGAGTCTAACATGTTTCAATATAAGAAAAACAGCAGGACAAGAGGACACAGCATAAGATTAGAGGGAGGCCGATTAACGGGTAATATGAGGAAGTTATCTTTCACAGAAAAGGTGGTGGATGCATGGAGCGGCCTACCTGAGGAAGCAGTGGATATAAATGCAGTGCAGGGCTTCAAACAGGCATGGGACAGGCATAAGGGAGCAATAAAGATGAGTATGAATAGATAGGCCATTGACAGTACAGGCCTATGCACATTCATAAGGTAGAAAAAATGGACAGACTGGATATTCCTTGCGGTCCTTATCTGCTGTCAACTGCTATGTTTCTATGGTTCTATGTAAAACTGCTGCAGCACTCATTTTCTGCGTCGCTTGCCTCCAAGGTGGAACTCTATATTCAGTAGCATTTCTTCTGGTCGGTGCCATTACGCTGTCTGTTTATGTTTACTGATGTTTCCTGCACGCTTGAAGCTCACGCTCATGTTGTAGAGTTCAACTTTGGAGACAGGTGATGCAAAAAGTAAGTAGTGCAACAGTTTTTTGTTTCAGCGACTGCACAGAGGGCATCCTTGTCAAACAGGCTAGCAACCAATGACACTTCAAAAATCCGTAGGGATGCTGTGGGAGAATTTTGTATTTCGGGTGCACAAAACGTCTCCACAGTGTCCCATTGCCTGAAGCTGAGAGCAAGCGTTCTAGCTGCGGCTTGCTATGATAGCTGTGCAGTCTAGTAGAGAAACAAACAAAAAGAAAAGTTTGTGAAATGGGAAAAATCTTAATGGGGTGTGGAGTGGGAGTGTATTTCCTAAAACACAAGAGGCTGTCCATTCTTGCATACCCACACTGAGATCTATTCCCTATTAGCTTCTTCATGACACCTGGAAAAAGCAGCCAGGTGGAGTGGGCATTGTGGGTAAACATGGCGCGAAGATGAATAACAAAACGTTTAGATAATTTTAAAAGGTTTTGCCTTCAGTGAGCAGGTTTAAATTATTTCTTAAATTATGAGATTTTACTCAGAGAGTCATAATGCAGGAACACCGGAACCCCAGAGATGGCACCTCCCCTTTAAAGTGAGCTCTTCAGAAACCTGCCATTTTTAAAAAAGGGATGTTGCATGCAGACAGAGACAAAGGTCTCTAAATCGGCTCACATCATGGACAGGGGTGTTTGTGTATATGTGTGTGTGTGTGTGTGTGTGTGTACCTGTGTGGCACTCTGCTAATCCTTTCCTGGTACATTAACCTTTTCCTAGTCAGTTTGCAAAGAAGCAGTGCCTGTGTGTTAGTGTGTCAGAGTGCTTATCCTAAATACAATAAAAGTTAAGGTTAGCTGTATAAATAACTAAATGCCATATAAGGCAGTGAATGTGTCATTTCTCAAATAGCAGTTAAATGAGCACAGACACTCCCTCACCTTTCACCAGCAGGTAGTACACAACCATGATGGGTGGCACGTCGCCCCTCTGAATTCACACAGTGCTTCTAAGCATCACTCTCCCGTGTAGGCAGTCCCTTACCTTTCACCAGCATACAGTACTCCGCCATGATAGGTGTCATGTCCCCCCACTGTGTTCATTAAGTGCTTATTAGCATCACTCTACAGTGCAGGCAGTCCTTGCCTTTCACCAGCATGCAGTACACAGCCGTTATGGGTGCCATGTCACCCCACTGTGCTCGTGCTTCTGAGCATCATTCCCCTGTACAGGCAGTCCCTCACTTTTCACCTGCAAGCAGTACACAACAGGGTTGGGTGCCATATTGCCCTGTTGTGTTCATGCAGTGCTTCTGAGCATTGCACCCCAGTTCAGGACGTTCCTTACCTTTCACCAGCAAGCAGTATGCAGCAGAGATGAGTGCCGTGACTCCCCACTGTGTTCATGCAGTGCTTCTGTGTATCGCTCCTCAGTGCAATCTGTCCCTGACCTTTCACCAGCACAAGTACACAACTGTGATGGGTGCCTTGCTGCAACACTGTGTCCATGCAGTGCTTCTGAACATCACTCCACAGTGCATGCAGTCCATCATCTTTAACCAGCATGCAGTACACCACCGTGATGGGTGTCATGTTGCTACACTGTGTTCATGCAGTGCTTCTGAGCAGCACTCCACAGTGCAAGCAGTCCCTAGCCATTCACCAGCCCTCATTACACCACCGTGATAGGTGCCATGTCACACCTGACTGTGTTCATGCAGTGCTTCTGGGCATCGCTCCTCAGTGCAGGCAGTCCCTGAGCTTTCACCAGCACACAGTACACAAGCTTGCTGGGTGCCATGTCGCCCACTGTGTTCAAGCTGTGCGTCTGAGCATCACTCCCATGAACAGGCAGTCCCTTATCTTTAACCAGCATGCAGTACACCACCGTAATGGGTGTCATGTTGCTACACTGCATTCATGCAGTGCTTCTGAGCATCACTCCACAGTGCAGGCAGTCCCTAGCCATTCACCAGCCCTCATTACACCACCATGATGGCGCCATGTCACCAACTGTGTTCATGCAGTGCTTCTGAGCATCACTCTGCAGTGCAGGCAGTCCTCACTTTTCACCAGCACACAGTACACCACCGTGATGGGTGCCATGTCACCCCCTAGTGTTCATGCAATGCTTCTGAGCATCGCTTCCATGCAGGCAGTCCTTCACCTTTCACTAGCATGCAGTACACCACCATGACAGGTGTCATGTTGCCCCTGTGACCATGCAGTGCTGATGAATATCACTCCCTTGTGCAGGCAGTCCCTCACCTTTGACCAGCACGCAGTACACCACCATGATGGGTGCCATGTCACACCCGACTGTGTTCATGCAGTGCTTCTGGGCATCGCTCCTCAGTGCAAGCAGTCCCTGATCTTTCACCATCACACAGTATACAAGCTTGCTGGGTGCCATGTCGCCCACTGTGTTCAAGCTGTGCGTCTGAGCATCACTCCCATGAACAGGCAGTCCCTCATCTTTCACCAGCACGCAGTACACCACCGTGATGGGTGCCATGTTGCCCCACAGCGTTCATGTTGTGCTCCTGAGCATCACTCCACAGTGCAGGCAGTCCCTCGCCCTTCAGCAGCACACAGTACACCACCATGATATGTGCCATGTAACCCCACTGTGTTCATGCATTGCTTCTGAGTATCATTCCACAGTGCAGGCAGTCCCTCACCCTTCAGCAGCACACAGTACACCACCATGATAGGTGCCATGTAACCCCACTGTGTTCATGCAGTGCTTCTTAGCATCACTCCATAGTACAGGCAGTGCCTACCTTTCAACAGCACAGAGTATGCGACAGGGATGGGTGCCGTGATTCCCCACTGTGGTCATGCACTGCTTCTGAGCATCGCTCCGCAGTGCAGCTACGTGTGTGTGTGTGTGTGTGTGTGTGTGTGTGTGTGTGTGTGCACATTTTCATGGGGGTGTGTGTGTGTGTGTGTGTGTTTGTGCACATTTTCATGGGGGGGGTGTATGTTCAGAACCAAAAACACTTTTCACTGCATTACCTTTATGTTTACAGGTTTTTCTTTCTACTATTGTGGTGTAAATGTAGACATAATTGTCCTCTTTTTCTTTGTTCCATTTTTTACATTCCTATGAACTTCATATTCTGTATTTTTGTATCTGTTATCTCTTCCTCTTTCCCCTTTCCCCAGGACACATCCGAAAAAGAGCTGTTACTAGCTCAGTATGTCTTTTCTCATAAAACCTTTGAAATAAATCTCTTATCATATCAATGCATTAGCAGCCATTGTGACTCTGACCAGAGTATGTTAGGAACTGTTTCTGCATGGGTCTGCTGTTTTCAGTAAGTCTGTGCTCTCGTGGGCTGAGCCGAGTTGTGTGTGCTGTGATGTAGAGGAAAACTCAAGCATCCAGGAGGATGGTCACATTCAAAAATCACAATACCAGTAAAGAACTTCACAATGTTTGGTTGTAAGAAAATGACCCCCAGGGGATTAAGGGCATTTGCCTTTGGCTCATCATATCATTAAACAACAGAAAGCCAGTTTTTATACACGGAACCTTACAGAGCACATTCCAAGTGTTGTAAGTAAGCAATAAGACACGAAGGCGTATGTATTAGACACTTCTAACGCAAGGCCAGGGGTGTAGTTAGGCACGAGGCTGCAGGCTGAGTGCCTTCAGTCCCTGGCTGTGCACAGAAGTGTCTAATGCACGCCTACAGTGTGTCTTATTGAACTTACAAAATGGGGATCTGCATTATATATATATATATGTACAAATTTACATTTGTTGCTTAAAATACTAAAACAGGTAACTCTTGTATGTATTTTGACCTAAAATAGTTCCTCCGCCTGTTTAGAGTGATGTCATCTTTTTTTTGCTACTGTGGCCTCCATACCTGTAGTTTTTTTTAACAGCACCAAACTGGTTATCATGCCCCCCCCACACACACACAGTTCTGGGGTGCCTCCCTCCCACACATAAATCCAGTGTTATTTAAAATTAGATTGCCTGTTTGCCCCTTGTTTTTGTTTAAATTCATATTGTTCTTTTTTGTAAACTCATGAGTGCATGAGTGAGCGAGCGTGCTGAGACCATTGGGTACAATGCAGCTGCACTGTGCACAGCCAATTCCTTTATTGTTTATTTATTAAATTTTAAACTATGCTTTCCTTTTACTTATATAGGGAGCAACTATGTAACTCTAGGTATTAGTGGAGCGAGTGGAGGCAAGTGCAGTCCACAGTACATACCGGGTAAAAGTACCAGGAACTGCTGACAGCTTCACATTTGATTTTGTATGCACAGTGCGATCATCAAAGGAGCGTAGAATACAAAATATGTTGACTTGGCTCTTCAGCTTGTCTGCAAACAAGTTGATCAGCTGTAGTTTGGATGGCATGTGAGAACTGTGAGTTGCAGTGGCTTGACAGAGTGAGGCAGTCGAGAGTGGGAGTTAGCATGCGACTTGATGGAACAGCAGCGAGAGGACAGAAATGGGAACACAACTATTTTAAATAAGAAAATGGGCTAGATTCTTTAAAACAGTACAATTAGAGGAGTTCTGTTTGTTTTGCTGAGACCAGACAGAGTGCATGGAGAGGCTGGATGTGTAGTGTAGGGCATTCAATGCTTGGGGACTGCTGGCAGCTCACGTTAAGAAGTGATCAATGGAGCATGCAGTGGTGGGACAGTGAGGATGAGTGAATGGCGGCTGGGGAGAAGATACAAAAGGGTGTCCAGCGATGATAAAAAATTATTGTGTGACACAAATTTGTCTGTGCAGTATGTCTCCTCATCGTTACTCAGGCAAGCTTCATTCAAGGAAGCAAAGGGGGCAGCGGCTTGTAAAAGTACTCTCTCGCTAAGCGGGAAAGACAAATGGCAGCTAAAACACTTTCAAAATTCTATTTGCCCAAAGATTTGGTCTGTCCTGAGTCCTGGATGAAAGCACTTGTTTTTAGCCTTGTATTAGACACTTCTAATGCACGGCTAATAACCAATCAGGACGCAGGATTTTCTCTCCCCATTTTATAAAACAGATTAGAAGGCACTGTTGTGGCTGGCTTTCAAGTGTAAACCTCACTTCAGCTGTTTTAAAGTAACACTACTATAGTTAACCAGAATAAAGATGCAGGGAAAGGGAATTTGGCTTTCAATAAATTAGTGCCTTTCATGTCATGCATTCTATTTCTATCACAACCAGCCAATTCATCTATTAGATAAGCACACTGTGAGACTGAGGAAGGTTGAGAGAAGCGTGTTTGTTTTAGTAAGCTAAACTACTTTTCGAGGAACTGGTAGTATTTTGCAGGGTTCAGTAGCTGTTACCTTATGCAAGCTCAAACATCGAAGAATAGTAATTCTAGTTGTGTGCTGCTCTGCATCTTTGTATCTGTATCCAGTCTCTACTCTGTATCCAGTCTTACCTCTCAACTGTCCCTGATTTTCAGGAATGTCCCTGATTTTGACACAAAAAAAAATGCTCTTAGTCCTGCATAAATTTTCTCCGTTTGTCACTGAAACGTGGATTTGAAGCATAAAGTATTGCCAGACATTAGTGCTACAATTGTTTTTCTCTTTCATAGAATACTTATATCACACTAAGCCCCACAATATCGCAAGCTTCTTCAGCTGATATTTCCATCTTGTAGATGTGTCCCTGATTTTGTCATTAGTCCCTAATTTTTAAGCCCTGTCCCAGATCTGCAAGTCAGGAGGTTGAGAGGTATGCATCCAGTGGCAAGCCTACCTATCTATGTCTAAGGCTGGGGTTGGTTATTTATGCACAGATCCCAAATTGACTAGTTTTGGTCACTTGGCCTTGAGTATCAGGCAATTACAGACAAGGAAATCTGAAAAACTGTTGTTTGTAGATGAGATGAAAAGCAGCTAACAGCAAACTTTAAAAGGAGTTTGGGATTCACTTGCTATTTTTATTCAGACAATGGCTTGCTGGATTTATCCTGCTTTAGGATATTAAAGCACTGACTAACTATATCAATGTGTATGGTCCTCTGGGGTAAAAGGTACATTTCACTGTGTACTATATATCTATATCTATCTATTAGAGAGAGAGAGCGAGAGAGAGGAGAGAGTCCAAGCCCCCCCAAAAAAGGGGGGGTGGGGGCATCCCGGTGTCGGATTATACATAAAATTATATACATTAATAAATAAATAAATACACTGCCACTGGGGACTGGGCCCCCCCGTGTGCAGATACAATTTATGAAATAAAAAATGCACTATGGGGGAGGGCGGATCCGACACCAGAACTGGGCATCTCAGTGTCGGATTATACAAAAAAAAATATTAATATAAACAAATAAATACACTGCCACTAGGGATTGGGGCCCTCAGTGTGCAGACAGACTTTATTAACACAGCACAGTCAGGATTGTGGGGCTATAATGATAGCAGCCCTATCCCTGACCCATTAGTCACGACACTGCAGGAAATGCATTATACGACACCGTTAATAAATAACAGCGGTGTTGTATAGTGCAACCAGCTGTGTTGTAAAAATTTAGTTATCCATAGAACATTGATTTTTTTAACTGCTCATGTTCAGAAATGGAACATTTTTCTTAAATAATTTAAAAACTACTTAACAGTTGAACCTAAAAACCTCAAAAGCACATACCTTGGACCAAGCTTTATCAAACCTGAAAGTTTCAGATTTCAGCCTCCTGTTTATTTAGTTATCCGATGGCAAACAAAAGTCTTAACATTTTCAAAAACCAAGACTTTCCTGTTTTGTTTGCACCTCTGTAGCTTGCCCCAACTGAACCAATCTACATGAAGGTTTCAGGATATAGAGACCCTGTCACAAAGGATGTGCTTTCCAAATTTCATGTTACTCTCGGTTGCATGAGGACAAAGTTATTAAGGTTCAAAAACTGGGGTTTAACATGAAAGTGATTACTGAACTCTAATATACAGGCACGACTGCGCCTGTATAATATATTCATCGACAGGTCAATCAGTTCACCAGTTTGTTGGGAGTACTGTATTGGACTGTGAAAGAGATAATAAAAATGTGTTTATTCAAATAGGTCTGGATATTCAGCATGTGCCAGGCTGTGGCGCAAGCCTGGGCGCAGGGCAACTTGGCTGCACAGGGGCGTTGACAGGGTGATATTCAATGGAGCTGCGCTATGGCGCAGCATCGCTGAATATCGTAGCCTGGCCACCCCACAGTGCGCAAGGTGCAGTGGCATTGTGCCAGTGCAAGTGGCCAGAGTGGAGCAGGGGGATGCGCTAGCGCAAGTTCCGTTGCACTAGGTGCAACAACCGCGATATTCAAAGGTGCACATGCAAATGGGGCCATAATACATGCAAGGCACAAATGGGGCCATTTGCATGTCATTATAGCCCCATTGCATGCAGGTCGCCAATCGTCGACTTAGCCTGGCGCCCTGCCAGGCTCGCAACCGTCGGGGACCGGCGCCCCCTGAAGCGTGAAAAGTGCCCCCACCCAATCGTTGGCATCTGTAGAATATAAACACGTCTAATATCCCTGAGTGGTCAGTGGACCGCTCACCGCCCGATCGCGGGCATCTATAGTACATACACACGTCCAATATCCCTGGTAGTCCAGTGGACCGCTTACAGCCCAATCACGGGCTTAAGAATGAAATTAATCATCCCATATCCCTGGTGGTCCAGTGGACCACTCGCAGCCCGATCGCGGGCATATGTTTCAATTTAAATGTCCAATATCCCTGGTGGTCCAGTGGACCGCTCGCAGCCCGATCGTGGGCGTCAGTAAAACATAATGCCACAGCAACCCAACCCTGGTGGTCTAGCGGTACCCCCCTCCCCACCTGCCCACTCCTAAGGAAGGTGGCCAACCGTCGATGCTCTGGATCCAGCTCCTCCATACCCTAGCCATTTAACTGCTGGATGTTCCACATTACATCCATGAAGAATGGGTCATCAGGTGAGGAGTGAGGGGTGTCCTTGTTGCCGTCGTGCTTCGACGGGAGGTCCGAGTCCATGCGGCCTGAAGAGGAGGAGGAGGAGTAACCATCCAGGTCCTCTGAATCTGGTGAAGGGGAGGGTGAATGGGGTGCTTGTGTGGCAGTTCTTTAGGAAGGGGGATATTGCTCCCATCCAGCACTGGAGGGGCCCCCTTGGTGGAGGGGTTGGCAGGCAATCTGGAGGCTTGTCCTGTGGTGGTCCCTGAGGGGCAGGCTTGGAAGGTTCCTTAGGGCCTCTTTATCTTTAAAATAGGCCCACCAGGCCACAAAAAGCTTGTTCAAAACTTGAGGAGCATTGGGCAGTGGGGCTGGCATGTCCAGCACCAGGGGATGAGGCTTGGAGGGTCCTGGCATCTGGTTGTGAGGCTGGGGTAACTTGGCGTCAGGGTAGGCTGATCTGGGTTACCGGGTGTCAGACCCAGAGGAACAGAACCATTTGGTGTCAGATGGTCTGGACCCAAGGTCCGGCCATCAGGCGTCGGGCCTTCAGGCATCGGCTGGGGGGGGGTGGAGTTAGGCCCAGCTGGCGACTTTGGAGGATTAGGTGCTGATGGGTTGTCCCTAGGTGACATTGGGGAAGCCGACATTGAGGGCATCAGTGTAGGCTGAGGCTGGCTGGTGAATCTGCTCACAGCCACCTAGGAGGAGTTGTCTGGATAGGGGAGCTAGCTCCCAAATGGGACAGAGGCCCCAGATTCCAGGAGGAAGATGGTGTCAGTCCTGGGCATTGCCTACTGGAGCTGGCCCCTGAAGTCAGGGAGGAATCGTCAGACACTCTGGCCGGGACAGTGACAGGCAAGTGCCTGTCGCCTGAAGACCAACTGGCTGAGCTGCTCGGCTTAGAGCCTGCTTGGACTATGGGCTTAAGCTTGAGAAGCTGAGAGGCTGGGGACCATGTCCCACACCCTGAAGCACCTTCTTCCATAGCGGTGATAAGGGAGAGGTTTGCCACCAGGAGCCAGGAGGAGAAAGGGCAGCCATGGAGGAAGGAGCTGACTCCCGGGGAGGGTGACCCAACAGAGGTCACTGACTTGGTGGGGACAGCGAGCAAGAGTCCAACCAGTATTTCTCCTTATGCTTCTCCCACTGCTTATGTTTGCAGCTCAATTTCCTCTCCTTATGGGAAGGAGAGGAGGTAGAGACCACAGAAGCTGAGGAAGATGAAGAGCTTTTCCAGTGAAGCTCCTTCTCCATCTTGGATAGCTTTTTGGAAAGGAACAATGCTCTGAGGGCCTTCTGGTGATGAAGTCAAGTGCGTTGGTTAAAGTCTTGAGAGTGATGGCAGGCCTCTATGTTGTGGTCCTGGCCTAGGCAGGAAAGGCAGGCCAAATGACCATCCTTGTGATGGATCTGCTTGCTGCACACACAATTCAATCACCGCCCCTCGATTGAGGAAGATGGAGAAGAAGACACGCATGCAAGATGAATCTCTGAAGAAATCGAAGGAACTGAAGGAAATAACAAAACGCGGGTAAGTGTGATGCAAAATGGCAATCAACTAGCTGAAAGCATCAGCGAAGTCCAACTTGCATGGTCCACAGTGGGAAAAGAACTGGGGATGGGCTGGGAGACCGCACTTTTTATATCATACGTGACGTCGGGGGTGGATCGATGTCAGAAATGGTCCCCAACTGAATACTACTAGCTAGAAGTCTTCTGTGGGTCCTGGCACCTGCTGTCTTCAATCCTAAAGGTGTTACCTGCTGCAAGAGCCCCCTTGAAGTAAGATCTATCATTACTTGTATGCCTGAAGCAAAATTGGAGATACTGACAGAAGTATTGATAAGCTACGTCTCCACCCAAACTGATCTATTATTTTGCACAAATGTGCCAATGATGTGGGGAAGAGTGAGACATTTGTTCTGATCTTTTGAGCCTGGGAATGAAATTAAAAGACAAAGGGCATAAAGTTGCTATCTCTGAGATTTTTGTCCATCCCTGTAACATAACCAGAAAAGAACGCAACGATACTCAGGATACACAGCAGATTATCCAATTGGTGCAAACATAAAGACATTAGTTTGGTTCAAAACTGGGATTGCTTTGCACAGAAAAAGGAACTGTTTTCAAAGGATGGACTTCACCTAAATAAGTTGGGTGCAAAACTCCTAGGGATAAACTTTGAGCACTTTCACTGAATCTGATTTAAACTAATTGATCTGGAGGAGGAATATAGTCTCTCATCTGCTGTATCAGACTAGTCCAAACAAACAAAATTACGCACACAAAACAGGAAACTAGCAGGCTTAATTTCATGTTACTGAGTGCTAGATGCTTAACTAATAAAGCAGATGAACTAAAAGTGTGCATTGCACAGCAGGATATAGCAATTACAGCAATCACTGAAACATGGCGGGATGACAAATCACCATCATCATAGGATTTTCAAGCTGGCTGGGCATGACGTGCATAGATACAACCGTGTATCCAAAAAAGGTGGTGGTGTAGCACTGATAATAATAAAATAAATTTGGTCAATGTGACTGATAAAGTTAAAAAAAAAACACACTCCCTGAACACAGAAACTATACAGGTTAAACTCTTTCTAGATCAGGCAGATTCTTTTTTTTTTTTTAATTTAGTTGTTTAACCAGGTATAGCACACTAAGCTGAAAGCTTTTTTACAGGAGTGACCTGGGAGCACAAGGAGGTTAAGTGACTTGCTCAGGGTCACACAGTATATGCAAGTGGAAGCTGTGAGATTCAAACCCAGGTCTGGTCTGCTGGATGTCATCGGATATGCAGCTCAGAGCCTTAGACCACTGCGCTATACTGCCTCCCTTTGGGAGGTCTTTGATTCTAGGAGCTTGTTATCTCCCCAACCCCGATTGCCCAAGTGACATTTGTAATGCAATCTCATTAGAAATAGGAAATGCTGTTGATCTGGGTAATACTACCATCATAGGAGTTTTTTTTTTTTTTTTTTAATTTTACTTTATCTCCTTCGGCCAGGGCATCTCTCAGATGTACCCACTCAATCCGCCCTCTACTCCCCACCGAGACCCTTCTCTTAAGTCCCCCCCACCAGAGCTCCTGAGTCCCCAGATCACCCCCCCCAAGGGAGGGCCCACCTCACCTACCTGGCGGCTCTTTCTGAAGTTAGAGGGTACGTCCTGTGGGTGGCGCCTGGGGACTGTCAGAGGAACAGTCCAGTACTGGGATGTGGGCCTAGATCCCTGGGGCCCTCGTCGCCTCCCCGGTCCTCCAGGGTTTTTTCCATAGGTTTCACCCCCTCTGAGCGCGGACGAGCAATGGCATCCATGGCGTTAGTGTGCCAATGCCCGCCAATGCTCCACCCCCTGCATCTGCGAGCGATGCATGTTCCTGGCACTGCCCCGGTCACAACCAGGAGCCACACATGAGTGGCGCTAACCCCAAATCCCTCCCTAGGAAGGGAGAGCAGTCCTCCAGATGCTCGATCCCTTCCCACCCTGCTGACCCCCAGCGGCCTGAGTCCATTTCCAAACCTGGGTCACCGGCGTGGCATGAGGTGTGGCAACCAGTGCCTCAACCTTCAGCGGCACTGGGTCGGCTCATCATGGGAGATTTTAATATGGGTGAAATTAACTGGCAAAATGATACAGCTCCAAGTCCCGGTGGTAGGAAACGTCTATCAGTTTGTGAGCATTAATTTGAAACAACATGTAAAACTGCCCACCCGACGTGATAACATTTTTGATCTAGTATTATGCACAGATAGTTTGTCTATTAATAAATGTACTATTACTTCCCCGTTGGGCAACAGTGACCATAATACCATTGAGTTTAACTACTTACAGGACTTCACTCTATAATCCGAGAATTCAATAAATAAATACATTTCAATATGGCAAGGCTAATATCCAAAAAGTCAATCAATCACTTAGCAGTATTAACTAGAATAAGGAATTACAGAATTAAACAGTGAGTGATGCTTGGGAGTTTGTAAAAAGCACTATATCATCTCTATACAATAAATATATTCTGACAAAATATAAATATTCAAACAATAAGCAATACCTAAAATGGATGAATACAAACATGAAAAGGGCAATAAATAAAAAACACCATGACCACCTCCTCCAAAAATCTAATACATCTTGGGATACATATGCATCTATACATAAAATATATAAGCCGGCCCGCCGGCGCAGTGGTTGGATTCCCGCTTGCGACACCAGCGACCAGGTTAGAGCGGCCGGGTCACTGGAGGAACGGCAGGGGAGAAAGGATCGGCGTCCGCGACAGCTCTCCTTCTCTGGGGAGAGCAGGGGATAAGTCCAGTGCCTGCTGGCTCCTAGCGGAGCTGGGAGGAGTACGAGGTGTATGGCCTGAGTTACCTGGGGGAGGAGCATATGCCTTGATGTCACCACACTGCCCCCTGCAGAAAACCGGAAAAACTGCTTGCTGGCTGCCTAGATGATGGCTCCCTGTTCCCCGAGCACCTCCAGTGCCTGTCCAGGGCCTTCTGCTCCTCAGCAGCATCCCCGGGCCCTAATGTAGTGTGTGCCGGGGTCTCCCCTTCCACACCGGTGCCCTTCCCCCTCAGAGGAGGGGGAACCGGTGATAGGGATATGCCGGGATATCCCGGAGATCGGCTGCGATATGAGGACCTGAGGAGGGCTGGATAAAGGTCATTGGGGGTCGAGGGGGAGCTTGTGGAGCCTGAAGGAGTGGGGGCCAGTGTAGCATGGGGTAGGCAGTATAAACATATCATGCAAAAAAAACAATGTAAAAGGGAGATTAGGAAGGTGAAGAGAGATTATGAATATTATTTAGAAGCTAATGCTAATAATGAAAACGGTAAGTCTTTTTATGCCTACATGAACTCTTTAAAAGAAAAAACATAAGTTGGACCAATTGTGAACAATGGTGATTTGATTCATGACCATAATAAAATGGCTGATTTGTTCAATAAAAACTTTTAAAAATATGGCCCAGAACAAAGGGCACAGGGTCAAAACAGCTAAGCCAATAACAGCGCGGTCCAATACCGTGCAGCAAAAACAGCGATGGCAAAGGTAGCGCTTGGTAAAAACAACAAGCGATACCACCATGAACAGTACACACAAAAACAAACTGACTGTTTATGGGGGCTCTGCCCCCCATCCCCCCAACTGAATATAACTACCGCTGGGGGAAGGCATCTCGGAGACAGGGAGAAACATGGGTGGGGGAGAGGATTGTTCTGGAGCGGACGTGGAACCAGCAGGACAATTGGGGGCAAAAGATGCAGGGTGGGAGACAGACACACAGAGGGTACTTTTTTTTTTGGGGGGAAGAAACACCCAAAACAAACAAAAAAACAAACAAACAACTGTTCTGGGACCAGGAATTGTACCGTAATCCACCACCCTCCACTGCCTGTGGCCTATGCTCTGAGCCATGGCAGCATCGTGGCCTCAGACCCAGCAGCAGAAGCTTTCTTCCTATCCCCCAAACAGCTACAGGGATAATGCTAACTTTACCTGCATGGTTATGTCCCTGTAGCTGTTTCATTAACTGTTTTGACATCGGTTCTGACCCACTATTGAGATTTCGACAGTTTGACCTGGTGCTAGAACAGAGTAGTACCACATGCTCGACCATCTAAACAACGCATGTCTCATTTACGTTAGACCAAATAAAGAAAAACATCAAAAACAAAGGGAAAAACAACACTTGGCCTGATGGTATAACAGGAGCGTATGTTATACCTGATGTCCGATCGCTGGTGTACTCTTTGAAACTGCTGTTTGAAGTTTGTCTTAATAAAGGTTCTGTGCACATCAACTGGAAACTTGCACATGTTGTCCATATACAGTGCCTTCAGAAAGTATTCACCCCCCTTGGATTTTGTCACATTTTGTTGTGTTACTACCAGAATTTTTAATGCATTGAAATGATTTTTCCCCCCTTGAGTCACACAGCATACTCAACAATTTAAAGGGGCAAAAATAGTTTTATTGTGTAACAAAAATCTATGAAACATTAAAAACTGAAATATCTTGTTTACTTAAGTATTCACCCCCCTGAGTCAATACTTTGTAGAAGCGCCTTTGGCAGCAATTACAGCTTTGAGTCTTCTTGGGTATGTCTGTATCAGCTTTGCACATCTGGATTTAGGGATTTTCGCCCATTCTTCCTTGCAGATTTGCTTAAGCTCTGTCAAGTTGGATGGGGAGCATCTGTGAACCACAATCTTTAAGTCTTTCCACAGATTCTCAATGGGATTCAAGTCTGGGCTTTGGCTGGGCCACTCAAGGACATTCATCTTCTTGTTCTGAAGCCACTCCAGTGTTGCTTTGGCTGTATGCTTGGGGTCGTTGTCCTGTTGGAAAGTAAATCTTCAGCCCAGTCCAAGGCCTACTGCAGACTGATGCAGGTTCTCCTCAAGGATGTGCTTGTATTTGGCTCCATTCATTGTTCCCTCTATCCTGACAAGTGCCCCAGTCCCTGCCGTTGAAAAGCATCCCCATAACATGATGCTGCCACCACCATGCTTCATGGTAGGGATGGTGTTACACGGGTGATGAGCTGTGTTTGGTTTGCGCCAGGCATAGTGCTTTGCCTTCAGACCAAAGAGTTCAATTTTTGTTTCATCAGACCAGAGAATCCTTTGCCACATGGTCTCAGAGTCTGCCACGTGCCTTCTTGCAAACTCCAGGCATGCTATTATGTGGCCTTTTCTCAGGCGTGGCTTCCATCTAGCCACTCTCCCACAGAGGCTACATCTGTGAAGTGCTGCAGAGATTGTTGTCCTCTGGACAGGTTCTCCCATCTCAGCCATGGAACTCTGTAGTTCTGTCAGGGTGGTCATTGGGTTCTTGGTTACTTCCCTGACCAAGGTCCTTCTTGCCCGGTTGCTCAGTTTGGGAGGATGGCCTGCTCTAGGAAGAGTCTGGGTGGTTCCGTAATCTTTCCATTTCCTAATGATGGACTTGACTGTGCTCCCGGGAACTTTCAACACCCTAGAAATGTTTTATACCCCTCCCCAGATCTATGCCTCCTCACAATTCTATCACAGAGTTCTACGGACAGCTCCTTGGTCTTCATGGTAGTTTCTGCTCTGACATGCACTGTCAATAGTGGGCCCTTATAGAGGCAGGTGTATTTCCTCTGAAATCGTGTCAACCATTTGAACTGACCACAGGTGGACTCCATTCAAGTTTTAGAGTGATCTCATAAGGAAATTGGATGCACCTGAGCTCAATTTGGAGTGTCATAGCAAAGGGGGTGAATACTTATCAAATCAAGACATTTTAGGTTTTTATTTTAAATTACATGTACAAAAAATTCCAGAAGTTTCATTCCACTTTGACATTGTAGAGTAATTTGTGTAGATAGGTAACAAATCCCATATAAATGTATTTTAATTTGAGTTTGCAACATCACAAAATGTGACAAAATCCAAGGGGGGGTGAATACTTTCTGAAGGCACTGTATATCTATATATATATATATATATATATATATATAGAATGAAACTGCACATGTTGTCTATATATATATATATATATATACTGTATATATAAATATATATATATATATATATATATATATATATATATATACACAGTATATATATATATTAATAGATAACCCACTGTAAGTTGTGGGGTCGTGCTCTTATATGCATGCACCCTTGGTGTGCATTCAACCACCCAAGGCGTGCGCATATCAGACCATGACCGCACACCCTAAAGTGGGTTATCTATCTTCTAAAATTGCTAAAATGGTTTTGGAGGGGGTGAAAATGCAGGCATATGGTCGCACTCAGATATTCGCATGGTCATGTGGTGTGTTTCAGTCAACCAGCAGAGAGTATTTTCAATATCCATTTATAAATACAGTATATATATATATATATATATATATATATATATATATATATAGTTAAAAGGGTTCTAGACAAGAATAGGGCAATTACAGGCATATCAGCCTAACATCACCTTTATGCAAAATTTTAGAAAACCTTATAAAACATGAAATCACACCTGAAATTAACACTAAAGATCTTGAGCAATACGGTTTCAAGCAAGGTCAAGGTAGTCTTACTAATCTAATGTGTTTCTATGAAAACATAAGTGACTTGCTTGATATGAAAATACCATGTGATGTTATGTTTCTTGATTTCATGTGTTCAGTAAAACCCTCTGTACTAACAACAATGAAAAAGATTTAGGTGTATTTACATCAGATGATTTAAACAGCACACAACAGGTTAGTGAAGCAATTAACAAAACGAATAGAGTAATATGGTCCATAAAGCATAATATTATATCAAACGGCACTAGGTTCGAAGAGCGCCAACAGCAACAGTGCTGTCAATAATGGCACAGTGTAAACAGCGTTGTCAAGAATAGCGCCAAGTAACAATGTCGTTCTGCAAAACAGCGCCAATGGTAGCGGTTGTAAACCACACTGATGACTGCTACCATTGCTAAAACTCACATTATTAACTTTTGTTTTGTAGAGGGTCTCTGTCCCCCACACCCCAACTGCTCCCCACACTCCCAGACATGGCTCAGCCTCACCCACCCATACTTTTATAACCAACTCCAAGGGGGAGGTGGATCTCGGGAAGAGGAGAGACTGGGGGATTTTCTTGCATGGCTGATGTAAAAAAAATGTCAGGCGGAGTGAAAAAGTGTACCTGCATGTGTTGGGAGACCAGGAACAAAACTCGGTCTCCCATTCTATGCCGAGCTGCTGCTGGCAACCCACTGCATCACGGGAGCAGCTCGGTCATCTAGTGTACTCTTCCTTTACTTGGGTACCCTCAACATCCCCTGAATAACGACAGGGGCAGCGGTAGTTGCTATACACTATTCTACCCCTGTCGCTATTCAGGCACTACACATTCCTGACAGCGCTGTTTAGATGGCGCTGTTCAGGACACACTATTCTAACCGGGTCTGCATCAAATGATGCTGTAGTGTTGATGCCATTGTTTCGAGCACTTTAAAAAAAAATCACTACTGCAAATTGCTCGAAAGGTACAGAGGAGATATACAAAACATATTTATGGCTTAAAAATAGACCCTATGAAAATCGGATGGAATTATTAAATCTCATGTCTCTCAAGGCTAGAAGAATTAGGGAAGATTTACTTCTCTTGCATGACATCATCAATGACCTGTACCTAATGTCCAAACTAGGGACTGATTGCAAAAGCACTTTGAGGGATACTAGAGGGCAGCCACTGCAAATTACTGATAGGCCTTTTAACACAATGAAAAAATATTTTTTTACCCTTAAGAGTGGCCAACCCCTGAAATTGCTTACCATTAGAATGGTCATCAGCAAACAAAAGACAATAACCTAATATTGCACATTTAGCTAAATAAAGCTATTTTCGAAAAAAATGTTTGTGGCCTATTCATATGTTATGAGCCAAAGACTGAGAATAAAAGCTCACAGAAGGTCACATGAAGGTTTATTTAAAAGTCTGGATGTTATTTAAAGAAATAAAGCAATAGTTCCTGATATTTATTTATTTTGCACTCACTACTTCACTGTACTGTGTGTATTTATGGAAAAAAATCAGGAATTTTGAAATTAGTTCATATGCTGAAACAACGACGAAGTGTCAAGGGCAGACACAGGCAAAACAATGAAAAATGCAAGGCAAGTGTGTGTTGTAGATGTGGACTGCTGTAAAGGTGGCAAAGGCACTGAATATGATAATAATGTCAGTCAAATTATTTTTTTTTTTACTGTCCTAAACTGTTATTCTTCGCATTACTCTAAAGTTGAAGATGATTCTTTGTCCGGGATTCCATAATCCTTCACTGCGTGGAATAATTTGAAACACCTTCCAACACAAAGTGGAACATTGCAGTCAGGACAGCAGTAGCGACTCTCAGGTGCTCCGCAACATGATTCTCTTTTTCATTTAGATCCAGTGGCTGTCAGGGCACGTGAGGCCTTGGCTGAGCAAACCCTGCGAAGTCTGGTCGGGTTCTTCTTTTTTGGCACAGGAGGGGTTTTAGGAGGGAAGCGTCTGCCAGTAAGGCATATGTCTGTCTCTGCACTCGACACATATCTTACATTTGCAGGTAAGCTTCTGCAAGTTGTTCTATGAGCTTTGCAATGTACTGATATTGAGTGCCTTTACCACCCTTACGCTTGTAGATCACAAATGAGTTGAAGGCTGAGATATCCACTAAGTGGAAAAACATTTTTTTGTACCATTTTCTTGTTTTTCTGACACATGCATAGTTTTTGAGCCTCTGGTCACTAACATCCACTCCTCCCATCTTACTATTGTACTGTAGTACCGCGTCTAGTTTGATCTTTGGGGTTCCATCATGCTTGTTGCCACACGTTACCATGGCCCCCGCATGCACTGTGGTCAAAATGTGTACAGTCTGAGTTTAATTGGGCCTTCCACACCACATGATGGCTCTTATTTTGGGACAGTCCTCCGCAACTAGAGAAATACTATCCCCTACAGCCAGCTGTGCCTCTCGAAACTGTTGTGGCAGTCCTAACTGGGCTTTGTTGACAGTTCCACAGATCTCGGTTTTGAGGTTCTGTAAGTGTCGAACAAGCTTGGGGCTAGAGTAGAACCTGTCTGTGAACAATATATACCCCTGACCAGCAAGTTCTCCTAATAACTTAATTACAATATCATGTGTGGTTTGCGCTGTCATTGTAGTTGATACATCATTCCTGACCTCTGCTGTTACTTCAAGATTACTGCAAGCAAGTGTATGAGCATTTAATTCAACATTTTCTTCAGCACTGTGTGTGATAGTCTGATCAACTATAACATTTTGTACAATGTTTGTACCGGCGTTCACCATGAAATTCCACACATACCCTCCCATCCCACCATTATCTGAATAGCTTTCACACAATTCATATGTTTTTATTCCAGATCTTGACTATTTCAAGGGCATATATTGTTTGAATCCTAGACGTCCTTTGAAAAGTAGAAGTGATTAATCAATGCTAATGTATCAGTCAGGGGTACATGATATCACACTTCGTATTTTCCTTAGCTTGTCTGGTGATTCCGTGCATATATCATTATCTACGAAATGTAGGAACTTTAGAATGTTCAAGAACCTGTCCCTGCTCATAAGTGAGTGCACAATAGGTGTGGCGAGAAATGGGTTAGTGGACCAGTAATCTGACAGTTGAGGTTTTTTCAACAACCCAGTCAACAAGAAAATGCCTAAGACGACATACATTTCTGGGGGACAAACTGGTTTCCAGGAAGAAGTACGTGAGAATTCAGACTGAGTTTCACTAATCAGAAATTGTTTGGGATATCTGTTACTTTCTGTGTAGATTAGTTTTATAATGCCGTCACCATCATCAAGCTCTATCTCTAAGAAGAATATTTTAAAACACTCAAGTGGTGTTGGGTGATCAGTCAGAGGGACATTAATGCCAGGGACTCCAGTGAACTTGAAAGGTTCTACCTGCTGTTCACTTTCATGCCACAAAATTTTAGACATAATTCTCTGGTTTACCCCTGTAGCATTTGTTGTGAGATTTTGCTGGGCTTGTTTACTAACTCTGCCTCTTCCACGGCCTCTTCCTCTACCTTGCATACTTGATATACCCCTAGACTTGTTGTATCCCATTTCTAGCCCCCTCCTCTCTTCTGATGCTGATTCTCCATCGCTTGAGGATTCCTGTACCCATTCAGTCTAGTTCCTTTTCACTGTCCGCGATTACTTCCATTACAGTTTGCATGTCAAGGTCAGATTCGGAAGCTTGCACTGTGATTTGCTCTACCTCAATAGATGTTGCTGGCCTGCTCTCAAATGCCATTTCTGGATCCATAACACATGCAGTGCCTAATCTGTATTCATTGTTTTGCCTTATTTATTTATTTATGTTTTTGGTAACTAGGCAGGTGCACTGATCCAGAGGATCATTTTCAGTCACGACCTGGGCCACAACGTGGTGGCAAGAGACATAGCAGTATACACAGTATACACATATGGTTACACTTTACAAACATTTGAAGTTAAACTGCACAACACCGAGATGGGCATTGAGACATCTGTTGATTACCTGTGGTATACAATCATGGTAAATTAAGGTACCGTGAGACATACATGCAGCAGTACAAAGGTAGGCTCAAAGATGGACAACTAGCAGTTGTCTAAGGTGCCATGCCAGATGATCTAAAAGAGAGGGTTGAAACGGGGCATTGTGGTGGGCACCATTATTCCCTTTATGAAAGCCAGTAATATGACGTTTATTCAGATGTACTGATCAGAAAATGAAATACTAAAGCAGCCAGGTACAGAAGGACTACTGTCTCCTGTGATCTTTACTGAGGGAAGGAGCTCAAAAGTAAACACAAAACTGTCTTCCCCCCCCTTATGAAAGGCTGCAGTATGATGATATTGTTTTTTATTGAGCTGTAATGATTAGCATATGAAATGTCTGAGCAGCCAGGTACAGAAGGACTGCTGTCTCCTGGTGCTTCTTACTGATGGAGAGCTCAAAAGTAAATACACAACTGTGTTTTTTTTTCACCCTTATGAAAGGCTGCAAATGGATGTTATTGTTCTTAGCAGTCAGACACGGAAGAACTGCTGTCTCCTTATGCTCCTTATTGAGAGATCAAAATAATTCTGAAAGCTCCTCTTTTCTGTAACACTGAGATATGAAGAAAAAAAATGTTTCTGGTGTCTACTAAAAAGGGCTAGCAATAATAAAGCTGTTGGGGGGGGGGGGGGACTGCAGACTCCTGTGACTACTGACTGATGGCTGTAACTAAAACTTCACAGTTTGTTTATTTATTTATTTTTTTTATGGTTATTCCGCATGCTGCAGTCTGATACTCTTTCTGAGTTGCTCTTGGTGTATAACTTATAAAATCAGCAATTACTGTGACACCACGTGGCTGAAAGAAACAACTGAGACAATGGCTGAAATTGACAAGAATGCGATGGGCTCCTGAGAGAACGACTCTGACTAAAACTGCACACTTGTTTTTTCTCTTTATGTGTTTTTTTGATGCCGTTTACTCACATAGTCTTTCTGGACCCCTCACAACACAAAACCTGTCACTTATTTTGACAGAAAGACAAGTACTGCAGCCACCTAGTGATTCAGCCTCACAGCTGACAGAAGCAGAAAAAACAGCTTTTTTTGTTGATTTGCCTTACTGTTACAGTAACAGTATGATATATATTTTTTAACATGAAATAGTACCCGAATAGTGGTAGAAAACAGCCAAAAATCAATCACTGTGAAAACACAGAGATCGGTGACAAAGCTCCTCACGTCATGACATGCCGCCGAAAACTGACGTGACAGCTTCAGACCTATGCTTTTGCAGATGTCCCTAGAAAGGCTAGACTGCATGACATATGGCTACATGTCATGAATTCAACAGATCACATGTGGCCATGAGTCACAGTTAATCTTTAACTGTCAAAACAAGCACCTTTCCGGCAGCAAATTGAAGGTTCATGTGAAAGACGAGTATACTCGGCACCCGAGGTCACACTACATTAGGAGTGCCCCGAGTATACTTGGCACCCGTGCATAAAGGGTTAAAAAATGTCTGGATAAATATACTCCCTCTGGAGGAAATTTGCAATATTACTCAGATTAAAGTGATAGGGGCAATTACGGGCGATCCTGCCTTCTTGCTCCTCAGTCTCCTTGGTATGCACCTCTGTATGCACCTTAGGTAATCTGGCTTCCTGTCCAAACATTAGGCTGTAACGAGAGAATCCTGTAGCATCATTTTTCATGCAGTCTGATTCAAATTGTCTTTTGCAAGGTATATCTTCTGTTACTGCTTTATTTTTCTCTGTAGCAAAGTGTTTCTTTCAGGGTATATCTTCTGTGAAATTATTACAGGTGGTGCTTACATTTTTGTGACTTTTTATCATTAGGCTAAGCAAAATTACAGCTTGCCCCTATTTTATTAATTTATTTTTGCTGAAAAGGTTTTTTTGTCTCAGATGTGTTGCAATCTCCTTCTCGCATTGAAGAAGCTAATTGCTTTCCTCCCACAGCTCTTCCAGGGGATTAGGTGTGTGTCTGGGGTTGGAGCTGACAAACTGCCAGCAACTTCCAACAGAAAGAAAGGTTAAAAGGTCAGGTTAGTTGATATCTTGGAGGTGGAAGGCTAGGTTTGCTGGCCAAGGTACCTAGCTTCACCTGAGCTCTTTCTTTCTAGCTTTCTTGAAAGGACAGAACTAAGAACCTTACCAGAGTAAGGGAAAGGATTAAGACTTCTGGCTTGGCAGATTTACTGTGTGGTGTTGTTTTTATTTTGTACTCACAGGGATTATTACTGCTTGTTGCTAACATTTTATTGCTTTCTTTTTCTCTGATTCACATTGCTGTTGCTGGGTTTACCTTCTGCTGCATTATTACAAGGTGTGCCTACAGGTGTGTGCTAACATATTACTTCTGTAATCTTCTGATTCAAATTGTCTTTTGTAAGGTATATCTTCTGTTACTGCTTTATTTTTCTCTGTAGCAAAGTGTTTCTCAACAGGGTATATCTTCTGTGAAATTATTACAGGTGGTGCTTACATTTTTGTGACTTTTTATCATTAGGCTAAGCAAAATTACTGTTTGCCCCTTTTTTATTTATTTCTTTTTTGCTGAAAAGGTTATTTGCTCAGAGGCGTTGCAGTCTCCTTCTCACATTGAAGACAGGGAGACTAAGAAAGCAGCCACAGCTTCCTTGAATCAAGGAGGTTAATTTCCAGACTACACTGAACTGAATTATTACTTTTTGGACCTGTGTAAGTAAGTAGTATTGATTCTGTTTTGGGGTGGACTTTTCTTAGCTTTAACTTTAATTTGCCTGGGAGGAACTGTAGCTGGGAGATATTTGCAGTCAGTTGTGACTAGACCTGTTACTTAGCCTTTGTGAAATTGGTGTCTAAAGGAAGGAAGGCACTCCCGGGTGGAGGAGTGTAGGTGATTGTTTCTGGACAGTAACTTGAAGTGGGTAGCCATCTGAGAACAAGCGACCACCAAACAGTGTGGTTCACGATAAACTTAGCTGTAGAGTCAAGCCACACAAAAGTGAAGATACTGGACTTCAGGAGGGCTGATTTTGACAAAATGGGAGACTGCCTCAGAAAAGCACTAGCAAACAGACAAGAAGGTGGGGTGGAGCAACAATGGGGAAACATCAAAACCGCCATCACAGAGGCAACAAGTCTTTGTGTGAAGCAAATAAACAAATCAAAACGAAAAAAAAACACTATGGTTCTCAAAAGAAGTGGCGGGGAAAGGTAAGGGAAGAAAAGATAGCATTCAGTAAGTATAAGGAAACACAGAAGGAGCAGGACAGAGAACTGTACCAGTTAAAGCAGAAGGAAGCGGGTAAGGCAGTCAGAATAGCAAAGGCCCAAACCGAGGAAAAGATAGCCAACTCGGTTAAGAAGGGGGATAAAACCTTTTATAGGTACATTAGGGAGAAAAGAAAGACTAAGGCAGGGATACTGAGGCTGAACAAAGGGGAAGGTGGTTGGGCAGAGAGCGACAGTGAAAAATAAGGGATACTGAACGAATACTTCTGCTCAGTATTAACAATGGAAAAGCAGGGGGAAATACCAAATTCGGTCAATAGAAGCACTCTGGATAGGGCGGTTGATATTAGTCCTTTCACAGAAGAAAGGGTCCTGAAAGAACTCTTAAAACTGAAGGTGGATAAAGCAATGGGGCCTGATGGGATTCACCCCAGAATTTTAAAAGAACTAAGGGAAGAACTAGTAACACCACTGACTACCCTTTTTAATAAATCATGGGAGGATGGGGTGGTACCTGAGGACTGGAAGGAGGGCGGATGTGATTACCCTTCACAAAAGTGGGAGCAAGACAGAGGCAGGAAACTACAGACCTGTCAGTTTGACCTCAGTGGTAGGGAAAATGATGGACTCACTTCTGAAGGAAAGAACTATGAGTACCTAGAGGCCAGTGGGGCACAGGACCCAAGGCAGCATGGATTCACAGCAGGAAGGTCATGTCAGACAAATCTAATCGTTTCTTTGACTGGGTGACCAAAGCAGTAGACCAGGGAGGTGTTGTGGACATGGCCTACCTAGACTTTAGCAAGGCATTTGACACAGTCCCGCACAAAAGATTAATAAACAAATTAGCCAGCCTGGGAGTGGGTCCTAGGGAGGCAGCCTGGGTAAAACACTGGTTGGACAACATGACACAGCGGGTAATAGTAAATGGAGTCCACAGTGAAGAAAGGAGGGTTACTAGTGGGGTACCGCAGGGTTCAGTACTGGGGCCGGTCCTTTTTAATGTCTTTATAAGTGACATTGCAGAGGGACTGGAAGGGAAAGTATGTCTCTTTGCAGATGACACAAAGATCTGCAACAGGGTTTATACGCAAGGTGGGATGGAAAGGATGAGAAGGGACTTGGCAAGGTTGGAGGAATGGTCAAATGTATGGCAGCTTAGATTCAATGTAAAGAAGTGCAAAGTAATGCACCTGTGAAACAAAAACCCAGGGGAAGAGTACACAATGGGGGGTGAGATACTGACAATAACAAAAATGGAAAGGGACCTGGGGGGTAATCACATCAGATCACCTTAAAGGTGGGACAGCAATGTGAAAAGGCAGTAAGGAGGGCTGGGAGAATACTGGAATGCATAGGGAGAGGCATCATCAGTAGAAAACAGGAAGTTGTTAGCCCTCTGTACAGACAGTTGGTAAGACCACATCTGGAGTACTGTGTACAGTTCTGGAGACCCCATCTCCGCAAAGACATAAACAGGGTGGAGGCTGTCCAGAGGAGGGCAACCAAAATGACACAGGGTCTGCATCAGAAGACATATGAAGAAAGACTAAAAGAACTAAAAATGTATAGCCTTGAGAAAAGGAGGGAGAGGGAGGACATGATAGAAACTTTCAAATACCTCAAGGGAATCAACAAAGTCCAAGAGGGTAGCATCTTTCAGAAAAAGAGATGTGCAAAAACAAGGGGGCACAATTTGAAGATAGAGGGGGCGGCTCAGAGATAGTGTGAGGAAGTATTTCTTCACAGAGAGGGTTGTGGATACATGGAACAGCCTTGCTGAGGAGGTCGTAGAGTCAAAAACAGTGGGGGAATTCAAGAATGCATGGGACAGACATAAGGCAATTCTAGTAGGGGGGTAGGAGGAAGTAGGCTGTTGGTTAACTAGGATCTGCAGCTTATCCGTTAGGTAGGGAAATGGGCAGACTAGGTGGGCCAAGCGGTCCTTATCTGCCATCAAATTCTCTGTTTTCTATGTTTCTAAGTAACATAGCAGAGTTCCCCTAGCATAACAAACAGCAGATAAGCAAAATAATCTCCTATGCTCTACTGGTGTAATTGGGAACACACCTAAGTGTTAGAAAAGAACTTCTTTTTATCAATTTTTAACACGTCATAATACCAGTCTACCCACTTCCCATCATTTCGTGCCTGCTTAACTGCCTGCCTCGTCTGTGCACTGACATGCTTATTGGTTTCCTGTCCGAGATACCTAGTCTGTCTATAAATGGGCAGGCAAAGCAGCAAGAAGGGAAACCCCACAAGGGGAGCCTTAGAATACACAGAATTAGCAAAACCACAAAGGCTGCTCAGGGAATCATGACTGGAGTTGCAGCATAGGCAGTCTACACATAAAACAATATAGTCAGGCTAGCAGTCGAAGAACCAAACCACAACTTGATTGCAAGATAAACCACATTTGTGTGGACACAGAAATATGGAATTTGTCAGCAGAAAAAGATTGCTTGGTCACCCAGTCTGCCAAGTTGTTCCCTGCCTAGTCTGTTCAGCAGACTCTAAATGGTCTCCAGCAACCATTCCCCCTTTTGTTTACTAGTATTCCCGTATAACCATCCCATGCATGTTTGAACCCCCCACCCCCACACACAGTTTTTGTCCCTACTATCTCTAATAGCAGGCTATTCCAGGCACTCAACACTCTTTCAGTGAAGCAGTATTTCCTCCATCCCCTAAATTCCCCTTCAGCTTCATTGCATGCCCTCTTGTTCTGTTGCACTTCTTCATTTGACACCAGCTCCCCACCTGTACCCTGTTCACTCCCTTGAGGTACTTTTAGGTCTCTATCATGCCCCCTCTCTTCTTCCTCTCCTCCAGGAGTACATATTGAGATCCCTGAGTCTCTCCTTGTACGGTTTCTCATGCAACTCATGTACCATTCAGTTGCCCCACTATAGACTGCCTCTACCCAGTTCCTGTCTTTTCAGAGATTCAGCCTCCAGAACTATACACAGTATTCCAAGTGTGATCTCACCAATGATCTACACAGTGGTAATATCACCTCCTTCCTTCTGCTAGTGATATCTCTCTCTCTATGCTCCCCAGCAATTCACTGGCCCTGCCCACTACCTTGTCACACTGCCCTGCGATTTTGAGGTCATCAGATATTAGAACCCCAAGGTCCCTTCCGTTCTTAGTGATGGACAGCACTCTCCTCCCACCACCACCACCAGCATTTTATATTCCGCTCCTGGATTTCTATGCTCCAGGTGCATTATTCTGTACTTTTTGGCACTGAACCCCAGCTGCTATACTCTTGACCACACATTAAGTTTTCTAAGGTCCCTACTCATTTTCTCCAGCCACTCCTCAGATTCCACCTGTGTTGGTGTCATCTGCAAAAGGCATATGTAACCCCCCTACAAATGGGAGTTCCCGAAAAGTCTTCCTCGAGCTTGCCTAAATGCTCACTGCCAGGCTGGTGTCCTGTGTTTTAGCAGTTTAAATGTGACTGCCAGAGAGTGCCTGTATAGCCTTTGTGTACTGTCTCTTTAAGAGCTGCCTGGATTGCAGTCATAAGTAATCTGAGAGGGAGCTCTGTTGAAAGATGTAACTATTTGCTGAAAATCATTTAGAGTGATAATGATAATGTAGTTTGTCTAACCTGCCTTCTTTGCAGCAAGGACTGTTTGTTTATCTCCACTATCTTGGTCCTGGACTGTGAATTGGACCAATCAGTACTAGTGGGACCTAAATTGGACCTAAAATGGAGCCAGACTACAGGAGCTGTCTGGAGTCAAAATCTGTAGGAATTGTATTTTGGGGCTTATGGCCCTTTTTGCACCTGAAGGGGAGCTCCTGTTGTGACTGACAGATGAATCAGTCAACCAAACCTTTTGGATCTTGGGGAAATCTTGGGGAAATTCCCAGGCTTGCTGCATTTTGAGTCAGATCTAAGTTGGGAGCAGAAGAAACAACATGCTTGAGACAGTCAAGCAGCCGTCTGAGTAGTTTCGCACGGGAGAACTGTGGAAAGGCCTGAGTTGTGGCCTACATGTCTGTCTGCTGCCCCTGAGAGAAGAGAATTATTTTGGACTAAATCCAAGTTTGTGAGAACGAAGTAAGCCACTGATTTTTTTACCAGGCTCATACCTGAAGAAGACCGAAGATTTTGCTGAATGCAATCAGCCTGTCAGGATTTCCAGCTGCTTTTGAATCCCCGGTTTGTGCAGAGACTTTGCGATCGTGACCGGAGAGTGGTTTGCCTGGTACAGTAGAATTTACTTACATGTAAATGTGCGGTGTATTGAAAGTGGGTCGTGATTAGATTCCCCACTGTGTGAATTGTGTTCTGCTTGCTGGTACCGTAGAATCCTTTACATGTGAATGTGCTGTGTATTGAAAGTGGGTCGTGATTTGGTTCCCCACTGTCTGAACTGTGTTCTGCCTGCTGGAAGCTTTATCCATCCTAATCGGACTAAATCCACGTTCATCTCCATTCGGCCTGGGCCATGCCATTCCATGCTGGCCCTGCCAGACTACCCCACTGCACAGAGAAAGCCACTGAGAGACCTGCCTAGGGATCAGCCCCCTGCGCCACGCTTCAGCAGGAATGACGCCTCAGCGAATCGTGTGAGCCCTGCTTCTCCTGGCACTCCAGATTAACCACCTGCTATCTCAATTTTCGTCTAGCCTGTGTCCAGTCTTGGGCATTGTGAGTAATCATCAGGGCAGCTCCCTGCAACAACAGCCTAATCTAAAAATGTGTCATCTGATTGTCATATTTTCTTCGAACTGAGCCCTCTGGCTCGGATTACAAACAGTGTGTGTTGTGCATATTGTTTCTTCCATCACAGGACCCCAACCAGCTGCAACGTTCCTGGCTAGCCCACCATTCTCCATCTGGGTACCCAGAGTGTGTGATTGTTTATGGACCCTGAAGTGCATGCATAACTGTTTGATTGATAGAGCCTTTAAGCAAATTAACCTGATTACGCCCCTTCCTTGTTCAAGTCCCTTAAATAACTCAGATCTTTTTTTTGCATTTACCCTGATTGTGGTTCCAGTTTGTGCAAGAGTACTGTACTGCTGTTATTTGCTGTGTATAACCTTGTTTTACAGGGGTCCCCAGGGCCGAGCCAGAGGAAAGCCCTTGTGGTAAGTGCAAACAGTGTGTGTACTTGTGTGGCGTATCAGGGGTATTGTGAAAGTGATTATTGTGTATTGTTCCAGCCACTAGTAAAAAAGAGGGGTTACAGTGTCCCGGAGGGCTGTGCCCAGGTTAGCTTGACCACTACCAACCCTGACCTCCAGGTGGAGGCACCCGTTTCAGAACTCGGGCCCCTTAACCTGCTACCAGCCAAGAAGGCAGGGGTAGAAGCCCTTGGGATAGCGCCACCTAGAGGTTACACATACCTTCCCTTCAAGCTGTTGTGCGACATCACTTACAAACATGTTGAAAAAGACTGGTCCCAGTACTGAGCCCTGTGGCACCCCACTGGTCACTCTTCCCTCATTACAGTGAGTGCCATTTACCACTACCCTCTGCTGCTTATCTATTAACTAGTTTTCTACCCAGTTTACAGCTTTGGCTCCAACCCTAGACTCACCAGTTTCTTTATCAATCTCCTATGTGGTACAGTGTCAAAGGCTTTGCTAATGCCCAGTTACTGTAGGCCACGTCCAATGCCCTTTCCTGATCTATTTCCCTGGTCATCCAGTCAAAGAACTCAATCAGATTTGTCTGACATGATCCTCCCCCCCCCCAATGAATCCATGCTGTCTTTGGTCTTGCAACCCACTGGATTCAAGATAGCCTACTAACCCTTTTTTAACAGGCTTTCCTTTAATTTTCCCACCACTGTTGTGAGACTGACCTGTCTATAGATGCTAGTCTCCTCCTGCTGCCAGTTTAATGGAGAAGAACTACATCAGCTCTCCTCCAGTCCCTGGAACCTTTCCTGTTTCTAGTGATATGCTGAATAGGTTGCCGTGGTGCAGCAAGCTCCTCCTGAGTTCCCTTAGCACCCTTGATGCATCACGTCCCGTCCCATTGTCTTGTCCACTTTCAGGTTTCCAAGTCCCTTCAAGACTCTATCCTCTGTAAATGGACTTGTGTTTACCTCCTCCCCCTCTGTGTTCCTACTGCTCCTCATTGCTTAGTCTCCCCCCTCCACTGCAAAGACCGAGCAAGTACCTGTTTAGAATGTCATCTTTTCCTGATCGTCTTCTGCACAGTCACCATCTACTGACTTCCTTATCCTCATTATCCCTCCCTTTGTCTTTCTCTTCTACGCTTATGTACCTAAAGAAAGTCTTGTCCCCTTGGTCCTCCTTTGACTAGCCTTTCCTCTGTTTGCACTTTGCTTGTCTCACTACTTTCACGGTTTCCCTCTTTATGCAGGGCACTTCTCCCTATCCTCCTCCTCCCTCTGTTTCTTTGTGCCTCCTGAATGAGAGGTTTTTTATTCCCTTCTGTTGCCTCCTCCCTAGAGCACCATAGTGACCTTTTTTCCTCTTGATTTTAGGGATGGAGGAAGGGAAAGGGAGGGGAACATTGTTTAACCAGGAGGAGTAGCACACTAAACCGAAGCTTGTTTACAGATGTGACCTGGGAGCATGAGGAAGTTAAGTGACCTGCTCAGGATCGCACAGTACGCACTTAGGCAGCTATGAGATTCAAACCCAGATCTCGAGCTCAGAGCCTTAATCCACTGCATACACTGCTTTTACTCTCTTCTTTCACACAGAGGCTGGTTGCAATCACTATACCTTCCCTAATTTGTCTCCATTGCTCCTCAACCCCATCCTGGCCATTCATCATTTCTAGGCCGTTTCTAAGGCAGTTTCCCATTACATTAAAGTCTGGCCTCCTAAAGTCCAGGACCCTCGTCCTCATGCAGTTTGCTTCTGTGCCTATGTAACCCCCAAGGGGTGCTACCCTTAGGGCTACTACCCCTGTCTGCCCCCACTGAGGCAGGGTGAGGGGCCCAGATCCGTGGACGGGTGCCTCCACCCAGAGGTTGGGGTTAGTACAGTTAAGACTACCTCGGTTACAGCCCTCTGGGCTACTGCAACCCCTTTTTGTCCCGCTAGTGACTCACACTGAGGGCCAACAATTCCTTTCACCAGTACACTTACCCCACGGATAATATATTTCAGCTCACTCCAGAGACCCCCTGTAAAGTAAGGTACAGTTATATCACAGTCACCATGCAGCAGCTCATTCCAAGTGTACAAACCAGCCAGGGTGTAATTATAACACAGCAATCTGATTTATTAGAAGGGTAGGTAACAAGGGAGTGGGAAAATCAGGTTAATTGGCTTATACTACAGCTATGTACCTGGGCTCTGTGCACAGGCCTACCCTACAATTTGCTGTCCTAGGTACCCAAGCCCTAACAGCTAGTCCAAACCGTGGCAGCTGGTAGGGGCCCTTTCACGCCAAGGAGAGAAAAGGTTAATTAAACAGTCAGCAGCACAGTAATTCCATTTTGGATCCAATGTTGCAATTCAGCAGGGAGCTACCCTGAATTAGTACTCACAACCTCCAGATAAGATAGGGTCCTCCAACGTCAGCAGGGCTGCTCCTGAATTTCACAAACCTCTTCACACATTTATATGGCAAACTCCCAACCAGGCAGAGTCCTTCAGTGGCAGCAGGATTGAACTTGAGCTTCACGGGCCTCCTTACACATTTATATGGTAATCTCTGAACAGGCAAAGTCCTTTAATAACAGCAGGATTAACTTGAGCTCCACGAGCCTCCTTACACATTTATATGGTAATCTCTGAACAGGCAAAGTCCTTTAATAACAGCAGGATTAACTTGAGCTCCACGAGCCTCCTTACACATTTATATGGTAATCTCTGAACAAGCAAAGTCCTTTAACAACAGCAGGATTAACTTGAGCTCTCGAGCCTCCTTACACATTATATGGTAAACAGCAACAGCAGAGGGTACTACACCAAGCAGCAGATTCTAGGATCTCCTGATTCACAGCCACTACGCACTGCAACAGCAGCTAACGTTCCCTTGGACCCGGCGCAATTCAGCAATTTTCTCAGTCCTCCTACAGGTCGAGCCTGGTGGGTAACTGTACAGGGCACAGCCTCCTCTGACCGCCTGCTGGATTTCAAAACAAACTGCTCGCGAAAAGCAGCTGACTTAGGCCTTCACGCGCTTCCAGCGAACACTTTCAGCGCAGAAGCACAGAACTCCTCACTCCTCACCAGCCACAAGCATCTGACTCTCACAGCTTGGGGCATTTCCTTCAGTTCAGGTGCGACCGATTTCATTGGCTGGCTCAACCTGCCAGTCACTTCCTTCAACTCTCAGTGGTGCAGAAAAAGCTGCCATAGCCCATAATACCTTGCTTAAAACAAACAGCTCCTCCATTGGTCAGTCAACTCTGAGGGTCCCAAGGTACTGATTGGTCCAATGCAATAGTTCTGGACCAAAATGGAGGAGGCAATAGAAACCTTCTGTGCCGCAAAACAAAGCAGGTTAGAGCAACTACATTATAATCCATTATTTTACGTTATGTTAAGCAAACCATCACATCTCATCAGGGCTCCCCCTGCACCACTAGCGATGGCAGAAGGGAGCGCTTACTCTGCAGACCGGGCGGGAGTCGAGCAGGACAATGCTCAAACCCCCTCCCACATTTAATTTCTTACAGCTGCTACAGGCAGCCCTTAACGAGACAGCCCATGGAGGTTTTTCAAAACACTCCCGGCTACCCGTTCAAACGGCTTCAAGCCGATCACCATCCAGGCAGGGAGCATCCAAACGAGCTCCGAAGAAAGTTTCCAGAAACCCCCATTTATAGGGGGGTTACACCCTTCCTGGCCTTGGAAAGCTTGACGTCCGCATCAAGCAATCACCCTTGAGGCAAAGTAGGTGAACATCCCAAGTAACACCATATTACATTTTACCTTACATACAAAAATATTAGATCTACAATGCACTATAGCGTATACACATTATATATATAAAATCTTACACTTTTAACTCAGGTCATAGGGTCCTACCCGTGACCCCGGGACTGAGGGCTCCCTCTTCTGTTAGCTACTAACTGGTCCCCGGGGCAGGGTGCCACACTCAAAGGCTTTACTAATAGTCTGGAGTTATCCCCAAAGGCTAACTTAGGCAAGAACTTGGGACACACATACCCTGTGAACCACATTTAGGGCAGGTCCACTGGCTGACCCAGGGATTCATAACTCAACTTGATTACTGGCCATATCTGTCTGTCAGATCGTCTAGGGGTCTCAAGGGACTCTGATCCTGGCCCTGACTCCACCCCATGTCAGGGACATTGTAGCAGGAATCCTTCAAGGGGATCGGCTCGATACTCATACTACTTTCAGGGACTTGACCTTCTATCCCTGAACCCACCCCACTGGGCTCAGCTAGGGGCTGTCTAGTTACTAAAGGGGAACCATCAGGGCATTCAAAATATTCTTCCGTCTCTGGCATATCACTGGCTTGCTCCCCCACCTCACTCTCTTCTTCTGAAATGTCAGATAACTCAGCCAGGCCAAGCAAGCCTAAGGACTCAGCCCCTTGAGTTTGTCTGCTACCCCATTCATCTTCTGGAGGCATTTCCTCAGGGGACAAAGTAGAGGGCTCAACCACCACAGATGGGCCAGCTTCAGTTCCTGAGTTAATGAGGGGATTGCCCCAAAACAATTGGCTTAGTTCATAAGAGGGATAGTATTCAACATCGTCTTCACTGTCTTCTGACGCTGAGCATTGACCATCTCCCTCTGAAGGGGGGGTTGGACAAGGCTCTCTTGGTGGACTTGTTGAAGGCTCCACGGGCTTGGTTCCTCTATTAGTAACAGATCTAGTCACGGGCCTGGAAGGAGGGGTAGAGGAAGGTTCAACTTCAATCAAGATCTGCCCAATTGGCAGCAGATGATTTCTGTGTGTATGGTTTTCACATCTTTCGAATTGTTTTCAGGCCGCACTTTATACACAAGTAGGTCTGCCAGCTGTCCCACAACAATATGAGGGAGGTGATGCCATCGGTCGGCAATTTTATGTTTGCCATGCAGTCCCAGATTTCTCAACAACACTCTATCCCCTTTTCTCAACTCTACTGTTCTCACTTTTTGTCATATCTCTCCTTGTTAGCCAGATTTCGCTTAGCAGCCATGGTCTGGGCCAGTTGGTAGGCATGATTTAATTGACAAAAGAACCTCTGTCGCTAAACACCGAGGCAAGGGGTTACCCTAAAGGCATTTGGCTGGGAAGCCAAGTTTCAAGAAAATACAAAGTCACACATGCCCCCAAATGCAAAGCATCATGGGCTGCATATGCAAATCACCACAGAATGTTATGCTGGTTCAACTTTAAGCAGAATTGCATGGTGCCGAAGGCCTCTCACACTGGTTGCAAGGGTGCTAACAGAAGACATGAGACACGTGTTTCGTCCTACCAGGACTCATCAGTATGCCTCATCTGTTTAATACCCCAGTGGACTGGACCAGCTACCCTAAGGCAGTGTGCCTGGGATATATTGAGTGAACCCATTAAAACAAAAACCATCTAAAGACAAAAAAGAACCTCTAATGCGCAAACACCGAGGCAAGAGTTTTCCCAAGGCATTTGGCTGAGAAGCCAAGTTTCAAGAAAATACAAAGTCACAATGCCCCCAAAATGCAAAGCATCATGGGCTGCATATGCAAATCACCACAGAATGTTATGCTGGTCCAACTTTAAGCAGAATTGCATGGTGCGAAAGGCCTCTCACACAGTTTGCAAAGGTGCTAACAGAAGACATAGACACGTGTTTGATCCTACCAGGACTCATCAGTATGCCTCGTCTGTTTAACAACCCCAGTGGACTGGACCAGCTACCCCTAAGGCAGTGTGCCTGGGATATATTGTGGTGAACCCATTAAAACAAAAACCATCTAAAGACAAAAAGAACCTCTGTGCGTAAACACGAGGCAAGGGTTACCCTAAAGGGCATTTGGCTGGGAAGCCAAGTTTCAAGAAAATACAAAGTCACACATGCCCCCAAAATGCAAAGCATCATGGCTGCATATGCAAATCACCACAGAATGTTATGCTGGTCCAACTTTAAGCAGAATTGCATGGTGCCGAAAGGCCTCTCACACAGTTTGCAAAGGGTGCTAACAGAAGACATAGACACGTGTTTCGTCCTACCAGGACTCATCAGTATGCCTCGTCTGTTTAACACCCCAGTGGACTGGACCAGCTACCCCTAAGGCAGTGTGCCTGGGATATATTGTGGTGAACCCATTAAAACAAAAAACCATCTAAAAGACAAAGAACCTCTGTGCGTAAACATGATTTAATTGGGCCTTTAACTTCTGTACATACTGTAGATGGTTTTCTGCTCGCACCCCATCAGGGGAAACCCCAAAACACACATCCACTGGCAATCTAGCCTCTCTTCCAAACATCAGTCGATAGGGGGAGAACCCTGTGGCATCACTTTTTGTACAATTGTAGGCGTGAACTAGAGTGCTAATCTGTTGGCTCAATCTCGATTTATCTTTGGATTGTAAAAGTGCCCAGCATGTCAAGCAATGTACGATTGAACCTTTCAGGCTGAGGGTCTCTCTGCGGATGGTAGGGGGTGGTTCGTGATTTGCATACCCCCCACAAAGATAGCATCTCTTTAATCAAGCGACTCTCAAAGTCCCTTCCTGATCGGAATGAATCCGCTGCGAGCCCATAGTGGACGAAAAAATTCTAAACAAGTATCTTAGCCACTGTAGTTGCTTTCTGATCCTTGGTCGGGAAAGCCTGTGCATACCGGGTAAAATGATCAGTGACCACCAATATGTTGATAACACTTTTCAGATCAGGCTCTAAACTCAGGAAATCAATACAGACCAGCTCCATAGGAGCACTAGTAGTAATGCTGACCAAGGGAGCAGCTCTCTGAGGTAACGCTTTCCTTTGCAAACAACGACCACAGGTCTTGACATACTGTTCCACGTCCACACTCATCTTGGGCCAACAGAATTGAGCCCATACCAAATCAAGTGTTCGCTCTATGCCCAGGTGCTCTATCTGATTATGCAATGACCTTAGAACTAGTTCTCTGAAAGCTGAGGGCAGCACCAGTTGTTGTCGTTGCACCCGGCCCTCCTTACTCACAGTCTCTCTATATAGTAGTTGGTTGATCAGCTTTAATTTGGGCCCTTCTTTGTACAACAAGGTAGTCCGCAAGTCAGTGGAACACAGTTTGGATACATCCCTTCCAGCCCGCAAAACCTCTACAACCGTTCTTATCATAGGGTCACAGGATTGAGCCTGTTGGAGATCATCATTGTTGAGTTGCGGCAGAGAGCTGGTGTCCAAGGCAGAGAAATGGCAGTAAGCGGCAGGTATACAGTTCTCCGACGGTCCCAAACAATCTACCACACAGTCCACCGTGTCAGGAGACGCCTGTTCTTCCTTATCAAATTTCTGGCACAGGGCTCTTATGTCAGGCTCAGATAACCGGACCCATTCAGTCTGGGACACAGGCCTCGAGAGAGAGCATCCGCATCTATATGGTTTAAGCCCGCCCTGTATTCTACAACGTAGTCGTAGGTGGCCAAGGCAGAGAGCCACCTATGCCCAGTGGCATCCAATTTGGCTGAGGTTTGTACATAGGTCAGAGGATTATTATCAGTCTTCACTAATATCTTGACACCATACAAATAGTCATGGAACTGATCAACAATGGCCCACTTCAAAGCCAAAAACCCTAATTTGTGCACGGGGTAATTCTTCTCTGATGGCATCAGACTTCTACTGGCAAACGCTACAGGTCTCAGCCCATTCGTGTGCTCCTGGTACAATACAGCCCCCAATCCTTGCAGACTGGCATCAGTATGAAGAGTGTAAGGCTTGGCTGGGTCTGCATACGCCAACACGGGCGCATGGGTGAGTTGATATATGATGTCATGGAAAGCTTCCTCACACTCAGCAGTCCATCGATCCCCGAACATATCATTTGACCGAAAATACTTCTTTTCTATGTCAGCGTGCACACCCTTCTTATACTTTTTGTGAGTAGGCGGATACCCCTGGGTGAGATTAAGGAGGGGGAAAATCACTCGTGAATAGTCTCTAACAAACTGCCTATAGTAGCCACAAAACCCCAGGAATTGTTGCAGCTCTTTTAAATTCCTAGGTTGAGGCAAGTGGTCAACGCCTCCACCTTGCTAGGGGCAGTCTCTATGCCTTCAGTGGACACTACGTGGCCCACATATTTCACGGAAGTCTGGAAGAATTGACACTTGTCGATAGACAACTTAAGGCCGAAATCCTCCAATCGATCCAGGACTTTGAATAATCGTTGCTCATGTTCTTCCAATGATCTGCCAAACACTATAACGTCATCTAAATAGACCAAACACTCGAGTAGGTTCATGTCCCCCACAGCTCATTCCATCAAGCGCTGAAAAGTGGCGGGGGCACCCGAAATTCCTTGAGGCATCCGGACAAACTCATAAAAACCCAAAGGGCAAATGAAATCAGTCTTCTCCCGGTCACCTGGGGCCATCGGGATTTGGTAGTATCCGCTCCGAAGATCCAACACAGAGAACCACTTACTACCATTCAAACAATCCAAGGTGTCTTGTATGCCGGGCATGGTGTATTGATCCGGAATAGTCCGCCTATTCAAAGTGCGATAGTCTACACACATTCGAACTGCCCCATTCTTTCTACTTCTACAATGGGGAGGCATAGGGCTCCTAGACTCTTGAATTACACCAGCAGCCAACATTTCTTGCAGATGCACTGGTACATCATCTATGTCAGCGGGAGCCAGACGTCGAGTCTCTCGAAATGTCTTTAGCGTGAGTACAATCGAATGTGATGCTCAGCCCCTTGTACACATCCTACATCCCACTCCTTCAGGGAAAAAACCTGGTTCCTCTTGGCAAGCCTCTCACTGACCCTTTGCTTCCACTCAGTCGGCAACGGAGAGTCACCAAAGTCAAACAGATCAGGAGCAACTCTATTACCCGTCCAGGAACTTTTCTATTTGGTAGCACAGCAGTGTCTGCACAATGGACACTAGCCAGGGTACACCCTCTCTTTATTCGAATCTCTTTATCAGACACATTGTGCACTTGAACCATCACCCTTTTAACATAGGCATGGGCCCTGGCTGGCAAAATGCTGGGCTTAAGCAACAACCCCTCAGGTAATTCTCCCTCCATAGGCGCATCCAACATCAACAACTTATTCTTGACATCTGTCTTTATTTGTACCTCTCCATGCAGAACACATTGTGCATTTGGGGCAAGCACTACAAGGGCCGGATCCTTCTTCCATACCACTCCCACAGGGCCTTCAGGTTCCTCCGGCCTACCCTTCTTCTGAGTGGCTCTGACCTTTTGAATTACAGCCGGTACACCCAAAGCTCGCCCAGTTTGAAATGCTCACTTCTCTGAGCACAACTGGGCCAATCGTCCAAACATGTGGGCATTTGTTCCAATCAACAAGGGCATCCCATCGTATAGTCCAGTGGGTGGGCAAACTAACACTAAGGTTTCCACTTGCTCATTTATTCCATTTACAGTTGCAGGGAATGATAACCAGACACGGATGTACCCCAAATACAGATAAGCCTTGTTGCTCAACCCCCATACATGTAGACCAGTTAGAGGCTGCAGGGGCACTTCAGATAAGTGTGCTTGGTACCAGTCCTGAAACATGATGGTCACCTGGGAGCCACTGTCCAATACAGCTCTAGTGAGAATTCCATTCACCTGCACCGGGGTCTCCATAGACGGCCCGACCACATCAGACCAGTTGGGGGTAGCAACATTGTTAGCCCGGCGGGCATGGGCCTGAGTCACACAACTTTTCTTGGGGGTCCGAGACTGGGTCTGACGGTATCGAGCGATCAGTCTGCTGTTAACTTTCCTTAAATTCTCCGGCCTCTGGCAGTCAGGCTGGAAATGCCCATCTTCTCCACAGTGATAACAAAACTTAGGGTCCCAGGGATCACTATTCTGAGGGGGGCCCTGAGGGGAGGGAGGGAGGAAGCTCTCTAGGGCTAGGGTTCGGGGCTCTACATGACTCAGGGGCCCCGGGCTGGGTAGGGTATACAGTAGACTGCTTTAAGTCCCTCACCAATTCCCGTAAATTCCTGATCTCAGCCCTCAACTCACCCTCCATGTAGGGGTCAGAGGAAACAACCCGCATCCCCACAGTACCTAGGAGATCTGGGGACCCCTCGAACCCTCCAGGTGAGCCAGTCTCCTCAGGGGTATTAGTCTCGGGAGTCCCACTAGGGTTCACGGCCCCCACACAGGGTTCCCACCCCTCTTCATCAGTGTCCATTTCCCGAATTTCCCTCATCAATTGACAATATTCAGGTGGGGTGGCCCGCCGATCATACAACTTGAGTTTCAGCAGCGTTACACTACAGAATCTGGCAGACTTTAAAACATGTTCTAACCGAACCTGATTTAGGGCTGTAGCAGTGATTCCCCCTTTTCTATAAGCCTTCTGCAAGGCCCTCTCCACTCTAGTAACAAAAGCGGACAGTTTTCATTTCTCCACTGCTTAGCAGACCTGAATTTCCATAATAAATCTTCACCAGTCTCTGTACTCCCAAAAACCCCTTCCAAAGCAGAGAGATACTCTGCAGCAGTGGCTTCCGGACGGGTGGCCCTGAAGAATCTAATGGCTTCTAAGGCAGGACCCCGCAGACTCTCCATCAGCCTCTTCCGTTTCTCCCCCTTGGAGCATTGCCACTCCTGGACCAAAGGGGTGGCATAATCCATCCAGGCCTCCAGGTCATCTTCCCCGGAAGGCACTGGTACCGTGCCAGAGAAAAGTTTTAATTTACAGTAGGAATCTAGCAGTATGGAGGGGACTGCCAAGGGCAGAGAAGCCAACACTGAACTCTTGGGTGGGCAAGGGATGTGCCCGGGGAACACCGAGGGGTAGTATCACTGGACAAATCCAATGCTTGTAGCAACTCCTGGGTAGTCCTCCCCTCCACAGCTAACAATTTAAGCAGTTTATCCTTAAAACTGTTCATTTGGGGAGACCCCCCAGGAGTGACTGACCCACTTCGGATATGGATTAGCCTCCACCCCTGGGACGCACCCTCCGGGTAAAGTACTGGAGGTACCTTCTCAGGGGCGATGGCCACACTGCATAGGAGTAGCACCTGCAAGGTCTGGTCAAGCAAATCAGCCATCCGCCCTTTCACTTCAACCTTACCCAAACACTTTACCGGTTCTGCAACAGAGACAATATCAGCAGCTGAGGTACCCAAGGGCACATCTAACAATAATACAATCTTCTGGGAATCTAGCTCTTCGGCTTCACCCCAGCCCATCAGTTTGTGGACCATGGTTTTGATGGGTCCCAGCTTAATTTTTTCCAATATATCCCCTTCCATTTTTTCCATCTTTGGGGTATCTCCTCACTGAGCCACTAGGGGACGCTAATCCCAGCGGTGCCTCCAATTTGTAACCCCCAGAGGGCGCTACCCTTAGGGCTACTACCCCTGTCTGCCCCCACTGAGGCAGGGTGAGGGGCCCAGATCCGTGGACGGGTGCCTCCACCCAGAGGTTGGGGTTAGTACAGTTAAGATTACCTCGGTTACAGCCCTCTGGGCTACTGCAACCCCCCTTTTGTCCTGCTAGTGACTCACACTGAGGGCCAACAATTCCTTTCACCAGTACACTTATCCCACGGATAATATATTTCAGCTCACTCCAGAGACCCCCTGTAAAGTAAGGTACAGTTATATCACAGTCACCATGCAGCAGCTCATTCCAAGTGTACAAACCAGCCAGGGTGTAATTATAACACAGCAATCTGATTTATTAGAAGGGTAGGTAACAAGGGGAGTGGGAAAATCAGGTTAATTGGCTTATACTACGGCTATGTACCTAGGGCTCTGTGCACAGGCCTACCCCTACAATTTACTGTCCCTGGGTACCCAAGCCCTAACGGCTAGTCCAAACCGTGGCAGCTGGTAGGGGCCCTTTCACGCCAAGGAGAGAAAAGGTTAATTAAACAGTCAGCAGCACAGTAATTCCATTTTGGATCCAATGTTGCAATTCAGCAGGGAGCTACCCTGAATTAGTACTCACAACCTCCAGATAAGATAGGGTCCTCCAACATCAGCAGGGCTGCTCCTGAATTTCACAAACCTCTTCACACATTTATATGGCAAACTCCCAACCAGGCAGAGTCCTTCAGTGGCAGCAGGATTGAACTTGAGCTTCACGGGCCTCCTTACACATTTATATGGTAATCTCTGACAGGCAAAGTCCTTTAATAACAGCAGGATTAACATGAGCTCCACGAGCCTCCTTACACATTTATATGGTAATCTCTGAACAGGCAAAGTCCTTAATAACAGCAGGATTAACTTGGCTCCACGAGCCTCCTTACACATTTATATGGTAATCTCTGAACAAGCAAAGTCCTTTAACAACAGCAGGATTAACTTGAGCTCTGAGCCTCCTTACATTTATATAGTAAACAGCAACAGCAGAGGGGTACTACACCAAGCAGCAGATTCTAGGATCTCCTGATTCCACAGCCACTAACGCACTGCAACGGCAGCTTCAACGTTCCCTTCGGACCGAGCGCAATTCAGCGATTTTCTCCAGTCTTCCTACAGGTCGAGCCTGGTGGGTAACTATACAGGGCACAGCCTCCTCTGACCGCCCGCCGACGGATTTCAAAACGAACTCACTCGCCGAGAAAACGGCTGACTTAGGCCTTCACTCGCTTCCCGCGTGAACACTTTCCAGCGCAGAAGCACAGAAGCTCCTCACTCCTCACCAGCCACAACGCATCTGACTCTCACAGCTTGGGGCATTTCCTTCAGTTCGGGTGCGACCCGATTTCATTGGCTGGCTCAACCTGCCAGTCACTTTCTTCAACTCTCAGTGGTGCAGAAAAAGCGCCATAGCCCATAATACCTTGCTTAAAACAAACAGCTCCTCTATTGGTCAGTCAACTCTGAGGGTCCCAAGGTACTGATTGGTCCAATGCAATAGTTCTGGACCAAATGGAGGAGGCAATAGAAACCTTCTGTGCTGCAAACAAAGCAGGTTGAACAACTACATTATCGTCATTATTTTACGTTATGTTAAGCAAACCATCACATCCTCATCAGGGCTCCCCTGCACCACTAGCGATGGCAGAAGGGCGCTTACTCTACGACCGAGGCGGGAGTCGAGCAAGACAACGCTCAAACCCCCTCCCACATTTAATTTCTTACAGCTGCTACAGGCAGCCCTTAACGAGACAGCCCACGGAGGTTTTTCAAAACACTCCCGGCTACCCATTTAAACGACTTCAAGCCGATCACCATCCAGGCAGGGATCATCCAAACGAGCTCCGAAGAAAGTTTCCAGAAACCCCCATTTATAGGGGGGTTACACCTGTCTTGATACTAAACCACACTGTATGGTGATAACTGGCCACCACAAGACTGCCCACTGTGATGTAGGTTACTCTCCTCTGTTAGTTAGCACCAGCTCTAGAATGGCCTCTTCCCTAGTGACTAACCACCTAAGAAATGCTCCTTGTAAAGAATCTAGAATCATCCTGCTTCTAGCTGAAAATGCAGTTGGAAGGCTCCAGTCCACATCAGGGAGACTTAAGTCCCCAAACAGCAGCACCTCCTCTTTATCTGCCGTCCTGCCGATGTTTTCTCCTAATGCCTTGTCCAGTTCCTCCCCTTCTGCTGGAGGTCTGTGTAACCCCTAGATGGCGCTATCCCAGGGGCTACTACCCCTGCCTGATTTGCCACTAACAGGTTGAGGGGCCTGGATCCAATGGCGGGTGCCTCCACCCAGAGGTCAGGGTTTGCAATAGTTAAACTTACTTGGTCACAGCCCTCTGGGACACTGCAACCCCTTTCTTCCCACTAGTGGCCCACACAATATAGCAGAATTACCTTCACAGTATACACTTACCCCAAGGCTGGTTCAGGCACCGGGACATCCTGTAAAATAAGATACAGTGCAACAATCACAGTACAGTACTTTAACATAGACAAATACCTCAGGCAGTATAACTTTGTTGAAACAAACAGCTCTGATTTATTTGAGGATATAACAAGGACAGGGAAATCAGGTTAATTAGCTTATCACTTTACTATCTACCTATGGCTCTGTGCACAGGCCTATCCCCTACAATTACTGTCCCTAGGTACCCAGGCCCTAATTAACTAGTCAAACCGTGGCAGCTAGTGAGGCCCTTTCACAGAAAAGGAAAAATTAAACAGTCAGCAGTACAGTAATTCCATTTGGATTTAATGTGGCAATTCAACAGGGAGCGACCCAATTAGTACTCACGACCTCCAAAGAAGATATGGTCCTTCAATGTCAGCAGGGCTACTTTTGATCTCCAAGAGACTCCTCACACATTTATATGGTAAAAAAAGAAAGCACTATACCAGGCAGGCTGCATCTGTATCCCAATCGCAATTACTGCACATAACAGGAGAACACAGCAGATTCAGTTCCTGACAGACCGAGTGTAATTCAACAATTTCTTCAGTCTTCTACAGGGTGAGCCTGGTTTCTACTCTTCAGAGATCCTTTGATTCTTTTCACAGGCAGTTCAGTCCTAACAAGCAGTTACACAAGTTGTAGACCGAACTCTGGGCCTTGCACACGTTTTTTTGACTGAAACTGTGCACTGAAGGAACACAGGTTTCTTTCCCTTCACTTTCAGATCTCAAACTGAAACTCCCAACAGACAAAAACAGGCACTTCCTTTGAGTTCCTCCCAGTTCTTGACTGGATTGGCTGTCACTCACAATAGACTGCTGCTGTTGGTCCAAAAGGCACAAGTCTAAACTTCATCTCCCAGAGTCACTGCCCATACAATCCCTCTTGTGGCTGGCTCAGATTATGAGTCCCAAGTTCTGATTCGTCAAGGCATCATTTTAGAGCTAGTTACCCCACACTGATTGGTCCAGTTCAGCAGTTCAAAACCAGAATGGGGAACTAGGCAGACAGTTCTGACTGCAAAGAAAGCAGGTTAGACAAACTGTAATTTTATTATTACTGTAAATGATTTCTGGCAATCAGTTACATCTTTCAGACAGGTTCCTTTGCACTCTAGTGACTGCAAAATGGGGTGAATTGGCAGCAGCTTGAGTGGTACTCAATCAAAGAAACACAGTCCCCCATACAAACTAATTATGTCTGCAAGCAGACAGCTCTTAAAGAGACAGTACCAGAGGTTCTAAAAACACTCACTGATAAATGGCTTAAACGCCAAACACCATTCAGGCTTGGAGCATTCAAGCAAGCTCCTGGAAGTCTTTTGGGAACCCCCATTTGCAGGGGGGTTACATCTGCATACCAAGACCATGCCAATAATGGCCCCTGCTCCTGTCACCAGTGTAACCCACAGCACCTCCAGCCCTTCCCCTGCCTCTCGGTTCCCCTTGCACTTCAACAGGCCAGATACCCTCCCTCACATACAGAACACTTCCTCCCTATCTCCCTTCCCTGTTCCTTCTCAACTGAGTGCATGCTGGTACAGTCATTTCCCAGTTGTGATTTTCCATGTGCCACATGACTCAGTTATGGCCACTATATACAGGTCCTCCTCTGTTATGATGGCCTCCAGGTTCAAAATTTCATTTCCCAGACTTCCTGCATTTGTGCACGTGGTTCTCCAAACCTTGCTGCTTCCCTGCCTGCTACCCCCCTTACCTCCCCCCATTTCTGCCCGTCATGCTTCCTGCGACTTCACCTAACATCACCCTCTCTTCTTTGTTCCCCGTTTCTTGTGCACTTTACCTCTCTCTTTCTTTTTGTTACTGTTGCCCTTGTTCTCTAACTTACCCATCCTCACTTCATCCTGCTCCTCTGCCCTGGGGAATGTTTTCCCTCCGAGCACTCCCTTGCTGTTTTTTTGACCTGTGGGAGGAGAATTTCTGCTTCCCTTGGTAATACAGTGCCTCCCCATCAGTTTAAAGGCTCATCCATAAAACATTTAAACCTCCCACTGAGTACTGAGGTTCCCTTCATCATGCCTT